>JAQPPZ010005778.1:1655000-4055000 GCA_028583015.1 Wollemia nobilis | reverse complement strand
AAGAAGAGTTCAAATTTTGGAGGTTGGTGAAGCCACGTTCGCTGGAAGGGTAGTAATAATCATGTTTTTTGAGGGTAGAATGGTTACTAAAGAGTGTCTTAAGAAAAGCACCACTTGTTGGAGTCTGAAGAGCTCATATTTGAAGAAGAGCACGCACCCATATGAGGAGGTAAATCAATTTTAAGTTTTATTTGATTTATGCTAAGGTTTGGTAGGTATAAGGTGAATTTAATTTTTCTTTTCTAAAATTGAAGATAATTAATCTCATAATTCATATATTAATTATTTATTTGGAGAAATAAAGACTATTACATCAGATTGAAATATTAAATTTTGCAAATACTAGTTTCCAAAATTCTAAATTTCCTATTTGGGAGCCATAAGGAATTCACCATAATATTAGGTTTTTGAAATTTAGAATTTATTCAATTATTTGAAAATAGGGATTCAAAATATAGTCAACTTCATATAGACTAGAAATTTGAAAAATAATGGATTATTGGTACATAGATTCAGGAGCAAGCAAACATATGACTGGAAACAAACAATGGTTTAGTTCTCTATAAGAAAAAAAAGAAACTAGTTTCTATAGCATATAGGAAAACTTATGAAGTAAGAAGAATAGGAAATGTTGTGGTCAATCTAATAAATGAAAAAGTAATAATTAATAATGTGTTATATGTTCCTGGATTGATTATCCATCTTCTTTTAGTTTCTCAACTTATGGATTAAGACATGACAATAGAATTCAAAGTTATCAATGGAAGAAAACAATGTCATATTATCAAACAAGTGAAAATGATAGCTTCAGGTTCCTATATAGGTAGCCTATTTTTTTGGATACTACTACACATTTGGCTTTTTCAGTTAAAATGTTAGATCTATGGCATAAACGGTTGGGACATACCAGCGCATCATATATCAATGAAATGGTCAAATATAAGATGGTTGAAGGGATACCTAATTTATCTTGGGAATTTATTATTTGTCAAAAATGTTTTGAAGGAAAATCAACATAGAATTCCTTTTGAACTTCATCAGCATAGATCTCAACAACCATTAGAATTAATATATACAAATTTATGTGGTCCAATGAATGTTACTAGTATTGGAGGACAAATGTATTTTCAACTATTTGTTGATTATCATACCATAAAAATGTGGGTATACTTCATGAAGTACAAATCATAAGCATTTGGTTATTTTAAAAAATTCAAACTTCAAGTAGAGAAGGAATCAGGAAAGACCATAAAAACCCTTCATTCAACTAGAGGAGGTGAATTTGTATTAAAAGAATTAAATATATTTCTAGAAGAAAATGGAATTAAAATACAACTCACTACGACATATTCACCACAACAAAATGGAATTACAAAAAGAATAAATATGTTTATAATGGAAATAGTGAGATGTATGATAAAAGATGCTTTATTATCAATATTGGGTAGAGACAGCAAAAATAGTAGTATACTTACAAAAATTATTATCTACAATAATTCACAAGAATTTTACACCAAAAGAAGCATGGTCGGGACAAAAACCAAGTATTAAAAAGTTAAGGATCTTTGGATGCAAATCCTATATGCATATTCCAAAATAGAAAAGGACAAAATTAGATGAAAAAACTATGGCTAGTATATTTGTTATGATGATTAATTTGTAGGGTATAGAATAATAGATCCAAGTATAAAGAAGGTATATATAAGTAGAAATGTAGATTTTGATGAAAAAATAAAGAATGAAACTGATAAACAAAGTAATGATGCGGAAGTTATATTAAATTTCTCGAAGGAAAACTTGGTAAACAAAGATACAGAGTCAGAATCCCAAAATGAAGAAAGTGAAAGTACAAACACTTCCACAGTCTCTCAAAGGAAGGAACCAATATGTATTAAAAACACACTCAAGGAATTAAACTTGGAACAAATACCAGATCTTACTACTACAAGACCTCAAACTCATAGTCAAAGTAGAATGAATAGAAGATTAAAAATCACTACAATAGAACCAACACCAAAACTTCAAGCTCTAAACCATTCACATTGGAAGGTAGCAATGAAATTTGATACTCATCATTAAAAAATAATAAAACATGGGATCTAGTAGTGAAGAACACAAGCTTATACTGAGAGGGGGGGTGAACAGTATAGCACCCACTTTTTACTTTCTTTCCAAAAAAATATCAATTAGTGTCCTTAATTGTAATATCCAAATATAGCAATGTGAGTTAATGACAAATATCAATAGTAAGCAAGAGAACAAATCACCACACATAATTGAGACACAAGATTTAATGTGGTTCCCCCAATGTTGGGTACTCCACAAGATATTCTCCTTATAATATTTCACAAAGAAATAGGAATATTTATCCCAATACAAATTATTACTTTGATCTACTCAAAGCTAGGCTATCCATTGATCTGATCAACAAGGTAATTCACTGATTTGCTCAGCTAGGTAATCCACTAATCTTCTTAGGTAGGCAATCCACTGATATGCTCAGGTAGGCAATGCACTGATCTGCTCAACAAGTCAATTCATTAATCTGATCAGCCAGGAAATCCATTGATCTGCTCAGTCAGGCAATCTTGATCTACTCAGGTAGGCAATCCATTGATCTACTCAGCAAGGCAATCCTAATCTGCTCAGGTAGGCAATCCACTGATCTGCTCAACAAGGCAATCTACTGATCTGCTCAGCATAGTAATCCTGATCTGCTCAAGTAGGCAATCCATTAATATGCTTAGCAAGCTCACCAATAACTTACTCAAAATCTACTCTAGCAAGCTCACCAAGAACTTACTCAAAATTTGCTCTAGCAAGCTCACCAAGAACTTGCTCAAATCTGCTCAACAAGCTCACCAAGAACTTGCTCAAAATTTGTCCACAAATCTATCCAAAAGCCTTCTCAAAGGCTCAATCAATCATGCACAAAAGCTGCCACAAATATGTCCACAAATCTATCCAAAATCCTTCTCAAAGGCTCAATAAATCATGCACAAAAGCTGCCACAAATCTGTATAGAAATCTATCCCAAAAGCCTTATCAAAGGCTCAATCAATCATGCACAAAAGCTACCACAAATCTGTCCAAAAATCTATCCCAAAATCCTTCTCAAAGGCTCAATCAATCATGCACAAAATCTGCCACAAATCTATCCAAAAATCTATCCCAAAGGCCTTCTCAAAGGCTTAATCAATCATGCTCAAGTAGCACTCAAATATCATCCACAAATCTATGAAGGCAAGGATCAATGATGAACTCAACAATGAATGGCAATGCACTCTACAATGGATGACAACAATGATCTACAATGATATCAACTCAAATTAGAATATAGAATAGTTTTTTTCATGGAACTTGAACAACCACTTCACTCATTCACTTGACTAGGCTCAAACAACTCTACTCAACCAATCACAACAAGGAACAACTCTTTCTCACAATCCCTAGTCCAAGCATGTATCAACCAACTCAAAATTTTTACAAAAATGCTTAACCACACATCTCACATAACAATGAAACTAAAGTTCAAGTTCTTTGTACAATCAATGGGCTTCAACAACAATGTTTATGAAACATTCTTCACATAACAATGATACTCATGTTCTTCTCAAACCCTATCTCAAGTTTTTCACACAACTAATGGCTTCAACAACAATGTTTATAAAAAAAGGTTTAAACACAAATATCAAACCATAAAACCTTGAAGCATTCAACCAACCACTTTTGAAAAGGAAACCACAATCAATCCTTTTCTCTCCAATGATATTTCAGAAATCAACCACCATAAACAAAGTCAATGGATAATATTGCTCATACATTTTTGATGCCTTATTAGTTGTCCACTAAATATACCACAATCAACAAACTTTCTTTTTTAAATTTCAATAAGGGTTAGGAATTATTATTAATAACACAACAATAATATACAAATAACACCTTATTACTCCTACTCAATAAAATACATCATGTCCCCTCATGAAATAATTAATCCTCTTTGAAAAAGAACCAAGCAACCTTCACTTTTTAACCTCTTTATAAAATCAGAAATATCTCTTTACACACACCTTATTTCTCCCTATAATCAAGTTATTCAAATAGCCCTCAAAATAAACTTTCCAATGATATATAATATGATATACTTCCAAAAGTAAAATCACTAGAAATCTCTCTTTTTCTTAAGGTGCATAACCCTTATTTCTCCTAGGGCAACTTTAGAAAAATAAAATATTAAAAAATATTAACTTGCCTCTGTCCCTGACGGGATTCAATCCCTTGACGCCTCCTCGCTCAACACCTTAACCATGGCCAAGCCACCATTGTGCAACATGCCCTCACGTGTTCAAAGGGGCACGAACCAAAACACTCAATATTTTGTGCCCTTTGAAAACTTAAAAATGCTTCAAGCATTTCAACATAGCAAGAATCCCCGGTGAGACTAGATCGTAGGACCTCCTACTTCTTACACAACACACAAACCACTAGGCCAAAGGTGCCTATGCATTTTGTTATCCTCCATGAACGATTATTCAAGGAACCTAAATTTCGTAAACCCTTCACATGCCTCTTTACACATGCTTCAACACACATGCTTCAACACACAGGCTCTTTTTGCATTATGTTATCAATTCGAATGCATTCAAAAATTGAGGACAAGGATTTATCAAAAATTTTGGTGGCATATATATATATGCCTTTACTCATTTCTTTAGGCATTGGCACTATAATTTTATTTTTAATTTTAAAATTAAAATGAAAATTTAAAATAATTTAAAATTTAAACTAAATATTTAAAATTAAATATTTCCATCACCGGGGCACCTTTTTTGATGAAACGAAAAGCCAACCTGGGTTTTAAAAAAACAAAAACCATTTCAAATCTGCCATCCATGGTTTTAAATAAAACCTTTTATTTTGCCTACCTTGGTTTTCACAAAAATCTTGTATATATCCATGCTCTCCAAAATATCATAAATGATATTTTATGAAGTGCTTTTGCCACCAAAACTCAAATGTGATCCATGTGACATCAATGACAACATAAAATAACTCAAATTTACAACAATCTCCTCATTTTTCATTGATGGCAACACCTCTAATCCAAATCACCACAATCACTGCAAAAACCATCTTTGAGAATCAAAGCTGCTCCCCCTGACTCGATACTCTCTATGGAGGTTGCTCTCCCTAACTCAATACTCTCTTTGGAGGCTGCTCCCCCTAACTCAATGCTCTCTTTAGAGGTTGCTCCCCCTAACTCAAATCTCTTCCCCTTTTAAATCAATGGCAAAAGGGACACCTATGGGGTTAAAAGATATGACTCTTAAGCATAGCCCCCTCACCACCTTCTCTCTTGAGGTGATTAATTTTAGGGTGGGAGTACTTTTACTCCAATATTAAATTGTTTCTTTCCTTTGTCAACTTCCTTGCATATTTTTTTGATATCCTTTTCTTTATGAATTACTTGATATTCTTGTCTTGAACCTGTTTGATCTTCTTGCCTTGAAATTGCTTGACCTTCTTGTCTTAAATTTGTTTGGAATTGAGTCCTACAATAGTTTGAAATATGTCCAAAGTTATTACAATTAAAACACTTGATATTGTAGCCTTTGGATGGTGCTCATATCCTAAATTCTTTCTTGAAATAATTTCCATATTCATTCCTTTCCTGAACCCTGTATTGTGAAGTTTTGTTTTCATAATCATTATGACCATGACTTCTAAATTGTGTAGCTCTAAATACAAAACCATGTTGCTCATTTTATTTGCACCGAGAAGCTCTATGACCAATCATGTTGCATGAGAAGCATTGTACCTGAAAACCATATCTTCTTCCTTTGAATTTCCTTCTAGCAAAATCAAACTTCTTTGATCCATAAACCCTGCAATGTATATCCCTGTGTCCAAATCCATTACAAGAAAAACAATGTCCTTGAAAAGCCCTTTGTTCATGCCTTGGTTCCTCATACCTTTCTTGACCATTATCCTTGTGATCATTTTTTACTTGTGCATTGTATCCTTGAACCTTCTTTGTAGTATCTAAATCCTCTTACTTAATTTCTTCCTTGCTTTCCTTTTCAAGAATTTCTTTTATTTTTGATCTTGATTCACCTATCTCAAAACAAGATCCAAACTGAATGTTTGGACCCATAGGAACTTTGGAACTTTCTTCATAAAAATTTGGTGCTTCCTTGCTTTCATATTTTAGAACTTCCTTTCCTTTTGAGTGTGATTTTTCTTAGACATAAGATACAGCCTTAAAATATGTTTCCACTCTTTTTTGAACCTTTTCATCTAATGTGTTATGTCTTGCCATTATTACCCTTAGTTATTCATTCATCCTATCCTCTATCCTTCTTGCATTTTTAAGCTCATCTCTTAGATTACTGATTGTCTGAAGTAGTTCTTCTCTGATTTTGACATCTATTCGAATCTTGTTTTCAAGATTCATGTATTCTTATTTTAGCCTTTTGACTTTTTATTTTTGTTTTCTTGGCTCATCCTCTTATTTTTCTATTACCAAAAGTGAGACTTCTTCATCTTCACTGTCACTGAGATTATTATAATCTTCTATAGCAAATAAAATTTCATGATTTATTTGACCATGCTTGTTTCCTTGATGTGTCATCTCATCTTCACTATCACTAAAATCATTATAATCTTCTATAGAAAAAAAACTCTCATGATTTCTTTGACCATGTCTATTTCCTTGATGTTGAAGAACACAAGATTATATTGAGAGGGGGGGTGAACAGTATAAGACCGCTTTTTATTTTTTCCTTCAATTCAACTTTCAATTCAATATTATGTAGTGTATAGAAAGCAGTATAAATAGCAGTAATCAAAGCAATGCACAAAACACCATCCACAATAGAGACACAACAATGGATTTTCTTGTAATGGACTGTCATGCCGAAACCTTCATCAAAACAAAGTATTTGACATCAAATCAAATTCCTTCATCAAATTCCTTTGAAAGCTTCTTGACATCAATGACAACTTTAAACACTTGAGCAAATGCAATGTACCCAAGGTACCCAAAATTGCCAACAATCTCCCCCTTTGTCATTGATGCAAACCTTTACTGAAAACGCTTCTCAAGAGCAAAAGCTGAGACAAACTGAGCTAACAACTGACCAACGTATTTTGAAGTTTTGCTCCCCCTGACTTGAAGCTTTCCTCTTCACTTGAAGTTCTCCCCCTTACTCATATCTCTCTCCCTTACTCATATCTCTCCCCCTTTGTCATCAATAGCAAAGGGCCACCTTTGGGGCTCGAGACTAAGAATTAGCCTCTTAGCTTAGTCCCTCCCCCACCTCCTGATGAGGTGATTAATTTTGGGGTGCGATTAAAACTCCCATTAGGTACTGATCATCATTAGTGTCTATAACTTCCTTGCCAGGCCTTCTCTTGAACTCATTGTCCATTTTCCTGTTCCTGTTACTGTTCTTGTTCTTGTTCTCATCCCTATTTTTGTTCATGCCTTGATCCTTGGACCTGTTCATACCACTGTTCCTATTCCTGTACCTTGGAATATCAGCTCTACACTGTCTAGCTATGTGACCTCCATTGTTGCACTTATAACAGGTAACAATGTTATATCTTTTAGGCATACCTATTCTTTGAATCAGCCAGTTCTACCCAAACCTGTTCTGATTAATCCTGTTCTGGCTAAGCCTGTTATTTATCTCGCAATAGACTGCCTTGTGCCCGAACTATTGACAAGAGTAGCAATACCCTCGAAAGAAATTGGCACTTCTAATTTTGTCATTTACTGTCTTTACTTGAGTCATGCAATGTGCAGCCATGTGACCAAACCTGTGACACGCAAAACATCTGTCGTGAAATTTTCTTTTATTTGACCTCTTGGGTCCCAAAATTTTTTTCTTCTCATTCTAAATTATGTTTTCTATTTCTACGCATCTATCAGTCATGGAATCAAGATCTGAAAAACTTTCCTCATCATAACTCTCTTCCTTTTGGAGTCTCTTACTAGACTCTCTAACTTGCGGTTTGACAAAACCAAGACCTGTTTTATCTGTTGGTTTTCTTTGATCTTTGATGAGTGATTTAACCTTTTTGGAGCTGTCTTGAAACCTGTACAGCTTATCCTTGTACTATTTGGTTTCCTCTTTCAAAGAAGCCATTTTTTTTTCTAACTCACTATACTCGAGAACCTTCGATTCCAGCTCATCCTTGAGTTCTTGTGTCTTAGCCATAAAAAAATCAAGACTTTCTATAAGATCATCTCTCTCTATACAACATTCATCTAACTTATCCTTGAGTTTAGCATTCTTCTTTATTTCCTTTTTCAAAGCACTAAGAGCATTAATAAGTTCACTTTCAAGATCCTTTATTTGTTTGCTTTCTAAATCATCAAAGCCTTTTTCAGATTTCTTATCACTAGAGGTGCTACATTTTTCAAAAACCATACATGCATCTTCCTTATAGTTTTCTGAAGCATCCTCAATACATACTGGAAACCAAATCACTATTTGTACAATCATCCTCAAGGTGACCAAAATTTCCACATCTAAGGCATTTCATGATAATGAATCTATGTTTCGGTTCTTCCTCTTTTTTTGAAATAAACATCTCATTTTCATCATCACTCGAAGAACTTTCACTATCACTACTCGAACACTTACTTGCTTTGTCTAGGTAGAAACTCTTCTTGTGCTTGTGAGAATACCTCTTTCCTTGATTGCTATGCTCATATTTGTTCTTTCTATGATGCTTGTGCTTTTCATAATCCTTGCTCTTAGAATCATGTTTCTATTCATCACTTTCATTCTTGGAAACAGTACAGTCAGTAGCATAATGACCGAAATTTCCACAATTAAAACATCTTATATTTTTCATGCTTTTGTTCTTTCTAGAGAACTTGCCTTTCTTGCTTTAATATGCCTCTTCATCACTAGAAGACTCATCACTCTCTTGAAGCTGTTTACCCTTGAATTTATTGGTAGCTTTGAAAGATGCTTCTTTCTTGACGTCAACATTTACCTGAGTTCTCAACTCAAATGCTGCAAGAATGCTATGAAGCTCATCATTTTTCAATTTATCCAAATATTTAGCTTCCTCAATAGCAAAAATATTTTCACTAAATCTATTAGGAAGAGATCTTAAAATCTTATCACAAACATCATTTTCAGCAAGCTCAAGTCCTAAGTCTTTCATGGAGTTAACAACCTCATCCATACGAAGCATGTAGTCACTAATATTTTCATCATCATTCATCTTGAGTTGTTCAAACATACCTTTGAAATGTCTCAACTTGGCCTTTTTGACATTTGCATCACCTGTATGAACCACCTACAACTATTTCCACATTTCACTAGCTGTCTTGCAGTGAATTACTTTGGTGAGATTTGCTTTCTGTAAACCTTTCAGGACTGCATTCATTGCTTTTGAATTGTTGTGATGTAGGAGCCTATCTTCTTTAGTATATGGACCATTTATAGGAATAGTGTACCCATCTTCAATCACTTCCCAAACCTCATTCCTAAGTGCCATTAGATGAACCTTCATCCTTGCACTCCAAAGACCAAAATCTGATCCATCAAGAATAGGTGCTGCATTGCCACTTGAATAATCCATTGTGTTCTTTGCTAGCTTTTACTTCAAGCTATTAAAATTTCTGAAGGCACCCACTATGATACCAATTGAAGAACACAAGCTTATACTGAGAGGGGGGGTGAACAGTAGAAGATCGCCTTTTACTTTTTCCTTCAATTCAACTTTTAATTCAATATTATGTAGTGTATAGAAAGCAGTATAAATAGCAGTAATCAAAGCAATGCACAAAACACCATCCATAATAGAGACACAACAAATTACATGGTTCACCCAATGTGGGCTACTCCATGAATAAAATCTTTCACTAAATTTTATCAAATCACATTCTGGGAATACCTTTTCTGATAACAATGTTTATGGGCACCAACCCAAAGGAGACACCAATCCCCTAGCTTTGTTCTGGATGGTGATCCTCTAGAAGACCTCTACCTCCTCTACCCTTAGCAAATGGAACTCTATCCACAAAAGACACCTGTCTTCCCTGCTCTAGCTGGAGACCTTTGTCCTCAACTCTATCACCTCCAAAGTTGGTCCTCGAAATTGCACTAAACACAGTCCTTCGATCTAGCACAAATGTCCTCGATCTCTTTCTTTGATCTGCACCAAACACAGTCCTTCGATTCGGCACAAATGCCCTTGTCCTCTTTCTTTGGTCTGCACAAAAACACATTCCTTCACTCTTTTTGTGTAAGCACAACTGCACTTGATCAAACTTTGACCTTTGCACCTCTGTGCAATCACAGCCGCATAGTCTTCGTGCACTCTGCTTCCTTGCAATCTCACTCACTTAGAAGATTCGATGAAATGCACTCTGTACACTGCTATCGAATTTCACACTCTGCTTCTTAGCGATTGAACTTCTCCCCACACTCTATCTGTGAAAGTCGCACTTCAAATGCACACTTAAAAAATTGATGCCTTAACTCTCCAAACAACCCTCCTTTTATACTAACACATTCAAGATTTAAACCTTGGTCTTAGTTGGATGTTACCCTTAAACTACATCGGCTGTGTTGGTCCGACTTTTATACACACCCTGTGAAGGATGAGCACAAAACTCTGATAACACTTATACGGGATAAATCCCACTCACTTTAGGATCTAGCTGGTTATCCAAGGTGTGAGTTACAGAGTCGGGTCGAATGTCAATTCACTCTTTTCTCGCTTCTGGAATAGATTTCAATATGGACTATCTGTACCTTACAACGGGCTCACTGAACTTGCTCAGTAATGTTCAGAAATTGTCACTTGTTGACAATCAGATTTAAAATTAATTCTTTGATCTAGCTCTTATGGGTCAACAGATTTAAATAAAAGACAAAATTAAAAGAAAATAAAAATGGATCATTTCACGGTAAAACAAAGAGGGTAGGGTAAGGCAGAAAGAGAAGTTTATCAAATTTAACTGTAAAACAAAACTACCAATTTTATTTATACTATCAGCTTCACAACGGAACAAATCAAAGAAGAAAGTGTCCAGCTTTCTAAGATCACTTCCTACTAAGAGCATAAGGCAGAGATGGAACAACTCTAACAGAAAATTATAAACCGAAGGGAAGTCGGTTAAAATTGATATCTTTCACCGACAGCCTAGCTCGCACAGTGAGGACAGAGCAATTAGAACAGACTTGAACCTTAAATCTATAATTTTCCCTAGCATACAATAGAACAAATGAAGCCTAACAACATATTTAATCTTGATAACACAGATTCACAGCATATATTTAATAAACTTTAAAGAAACGGATAACAAAAGAAGATGAACTTATCACAATCTGCAAAATATTAGGCTCCTGGCCATGCTATCACAGAAAACAAAAGCACATCAACTCCAAGTCCAGAAACAAAGTATTTAACAATATTTGCAAGAAATTGCTTCAATAGCCTTTTATTTCTAAGTTTTCGCCTCCTGCGATTACATTGAGAAGAAGTATTTATAGACTCAGGACAGACCCTGATCTTTTCAAAAATATCTTCTTCTCAAACCCTAAGTCTTATCATCTCAAACCCTAGGACCCGGGTTTTACAATATAAAGCCATTTAAAACAAAGTTCGGATAAAACTTAACCATTCTGCAAATCAGTGCAGTCAGTTGCCATAAATGGAGAAGATAGAATTCGAATGCCACTTGCATTCACCCGCAACTGTAAATAAATGCCCTCATTAATTCCCTCGGGTAAGCTGGATGAGTCACCACTTCTCCGACATTTCATCTCCGCAGAGCCATCCCTGAGTTGAAAATATCTGCATGCCATTAATTCTGCCATAAATTATCATTAAATGCATTCACCGGCAAATTTCGGTAACTGTGTGTAGATATTTCAATTTTTCGGCCAACTCCCGACATATTCCATCAAATGGGCAGCAGCTTAGTCACCGCAAAGTCTCCTTGCGGCCAGATCTGTAAAAATTGGATGAAACAACAATTCCTGGCATCTTTTCTTTCAATATGGCTGTCTTTGATTAATTTGCATTCGACTTTGTCTTTATGGCCCTTTCTCCGTTATCCCGTAAGTGACAGATGGCTTCCTGCATGAAAGAACAAAAGACGGATTAGTATTTTAAAAATATTAAATCAGAACTTTAATTACTAAATCAGATTAAAAACCTTAATGTTTACTTGCATGTCGGCCCTATTTATCTGATACGTGCTTTGACACGTGTCACAAAATCGTGACACGTGTCCATTTCCAGTTGTTTTGCATTTGCTCTGTTTTCCTGCCTCAGTCGTGAAAATGCGACATGTCGCGATTTCGTGACATGTCATGAAATCGCGACATCCCCCCTCGCACTTCCCATGTCAAAACGTGACATGTCGCGAAATCGCGACCCTTGCGTTGCCCTTTCTTCTCGCCGTAAACGTGACATGTCACGATTTCGTGACATGTCGTGAAATGCCCACCCTTGCACTTCTTCTCCCATGCGAATCGCGACATCCATGTCGGATCGTGACTCCTGTTTGTGCTCTGCCTCGTGATTTCGTGCCGCATTGACGCCCGCTGGACGTCTATTCGCGACAGGATTTCGGACATGCCTTGCTTTTCTTTCTTCAGAATTCGCTATATCGTGACGTGATTCGCTTCCTTCCTTTCTTCTTGTAAGAATGTCAGATTTGCGACATGTCGCGAAATCGCGCCCATTTTCATCCTTAGCTTCTTTTTCACCTTGCTTGCCACGAAAATGCGACATGTCGCGAAATCGCGACCATTTCATGCCTTAGTCGATTTTTCTCTCTCTCAGCCGTGAAAATGCGACATGTCACGATTTCGTGACATTCCGTACAACTTGCCTTCTCTCCAAACTTGTCACGATTTCGTGACATGTCACGATCGCGACGTTCCGTACGATCGGCTTTCTCTCTCCTAATCGGTAGCGATATCGTGACATTTCCAAAAATGGAAGTGTCGCGATATCGCATTTAAAAATGGAAGTGTCGCGATTTCGCTACGTTTTTGACTTAGCGATTTTTGAAACGTGATTGCGACATTTCATAAATGGAAGTGTCGCGATATCGTGACTTTGCCAAAAAGGAAAGTTTTGATTTTTAATGAATTTATCTATCTGTTTTCTGCATTTTTTTCATACCGGTGTAAGATTTTCTTTATCCATGAATGATTCTAGCATGTAAAAAGTGAAGTCTGAGATAACAAAGCTAGAATGCAAGAATACTTGGATACTTTGACACAGGCAAAACTTGAAGAAGAAAGAGGCAAGTAAAAATTTGGGATTAAAACTGAAAATCATCAAGAGGGTCCCTACTGCAAAAATGAAAGCTCAAAGTTTTCAAAGGGTGGAAATTCATTTTTCAGTGGGGGTGTGTTGCTTCTCAACAAATGGCGATATCTGCGGGTAAAATAGTAGCATTATTTTAGAACCCAGGACTCTAGTTTCAAAACAACATAGACCATGTATCTTGCCTTGCCACAGATATTCTTCAAAATAAATTGACTACTAACTGATAGTTGTTAAAATTTCCCAAGGACATACTAGGCTGAATTACTTAAGGAAGATTTCTGATGTGCAATTACAAGGGTATAAAACTTTCTTCAAGAATGACTGGATCGAATGTTGAACTCTGGATTGATCAGCTTTTCTAGATTGTAAAAAGGGGAAACCGAGTAGAGCTCTGTTTACTAGTTTAGCCTTTTACAGCCTCGACAGAGTTACCCTTTAGATTTACACGACCCAAATTTACAACTGTAAGGTAGAATCTACAACTTGGTAGAAGAAAAACATCTTTTGAAATCTTGGCTGCCTCTTTCATTATATAACTCTTTTTTCTTTTTTCTTTTTTTATCTCTTTTTTTTTCTTTTTATATATATATATTGGAAATAACAGAGTGCCAATTCAACTTTCATCTCTTTCTTTTGAAATACATCAACATCTGAAAAGCCTTAGAAAGAATAACAATTTTCTTTTAATATTTCATCAATCTGGAACTGCTTCGACCTAGGCACCGATAGCCTCTATGGATACTCAAATAATTACATGAATCATAGTCCCCTCTTATAACCAACTTTTCTTGGATTCCCCGGGAGTTCCTCCAACCAAACAACATAGCAGTTTCTTTATAATTAAAACAACTGTGGCAAGCAAGACACAAAATCCAATCATCCTTCCATTGTTGTTCTGACTAAAAAAATAGTTCCACTGTTCAGTTCAAACAGACTATCTCACAATTGTGATAATGAACACTGGATTGATCAGCTCAGAATAAAACAATTTTTAGAAGGCTGACTTTTCATTGATGCTCAGGCAAAGGTTAAAGAACAGAATTTTAAAAGCCAAAGAACTTTGTACAGACTTCCAAGGATAGACACAGGCCTCTAAAAACAAAATAAAATAAAACTGCACAGACTTTAAAATAAAACTGTACAGGCAACAAACAAAACTGTAGGGTTATTTACAAAGGAAACAAAATAAACAGCATTAAAGGAAATGAAATAAAACAAGACTGAGAGCTATTTACAAAGGAAAATAAACGGACAGACCTTAAATAAAAATAAAATACGAACTTTAAAATAAAACAACAAGAAAAAGGAAATAGAATACATAAATGTACAGACCTGAAAGGAAATAAAAGCTGAGGTTATTTACAAAGGAAATAAAATAAAACTGCAAAATAGACTAAAACTGCATAGACAATTATGATTAAACAAAACAAAAGAAATAAAAACTAAAATAAGTAAAATTAAAAATAAAAAAATAAATAAACTAAAAATATAAAATTAAAATAAACTAAAAAAAAAAAATAAAAAAAAAAAAGAATTAAAAGTAAACTAAACTAAAAATCGTACAGACATAGAAGTAAACTAAACTAAACAAATACAGCTTGAGAGTTATTCACAATGTATACACATGTTACAACTTCTTTATGACTCATTCAAATGATATATTGGATGGGACAGTCGAGAAATAATGTTTTAAGTATTGACCATTAACAGGGAGGTCCAGAAAATTACCATCAAGGTCTTGTAAACGAAATGCATTACTACCCAGAATCTCAGCAATCTGGTAGGGGCCTATCCACAGTGGCTGCAACTTTGTATGCTTACCCTTCTTCTCATGGGCCTTGTCCCATAGAAGCACCAAGTCTGCCAGTCTGAAAGCTTTCACTTTGGCCCTCTTGTCAAACCACCGCTTGACGGTTTCTTGGTGCCGACTGAAGTGTTCCGGGGCTTGGAGTCTTTCATCCTGCAAGTTAGTTAGATCTAAAACACGAGCCTCTGCATCATCTTGATCCTCAAAATAGTCTAAGACAAATTGGTAAGTAGGTAACTTCAGAGAGATGGGAACAATTGGCTGGGTACCATACAACAAAGCAAAAGGAGAAGTTTTAAGAGCCACTTTATATTTTATCCGGTCAGCCCAAAGTGCATATTTCAATAATGTATGCCACTGCCTGGGTTTGTCTGCTGCAGATTTCTTAATGGCATTCATTAAATTCTTGTTTGTGGACTCAGCCAGTCCATTGCCTTGGGGATAATAGTTGGATGAGAATCTGATAACTATCCCCATCTGGTATGCCCATTCTGCAAACTCCAATGATTGGAAGGCTGGTCCATTATCACACACCAAATTCAGAGGAACCCCAAACCTAGTTATGACATTTGATTCTAGAAATTCAATCACTTCATGAGTTGTACTTCTTGTGGTGGCTGTTGCTTCAACCCATCTTGTGCAGTAATCAGTAGTTGTTAGAACATACTTATGCCCTGTTGAAGAATTTGGATTAATCACTCCCACAAAATCAAGTCCCCATTGCATGAAAGGTTTATTTATTACAACAGGCTGCAATGGTAGAGCCCGGTTGGCCTCTTTGGCTGCAAAAGTTTGGCACTGATGGCGAGGTTCTTACATGCTGATGTGCATCTTTAAATAGTGTAGGCCAGTAATAGCCTGCTCTCAATATTTTATGCGCAGTAGCAGATCCTGATGAATGCCCTGCCCCTAACTTTTCATGAAAACTGGACATGACTTCATTGACTTCACTCCGAGAAATGCATCTCAAGAAAATGCCAGCATAATTCTCTCTGTACAAATTACCTGCTTTGAGGAGATAATGAGCAGCTTTCAGTTTTAATGCTCTCCTTTGGGTTCTGTTCAAGTGAGACGGGCAAATTCCAAATTGCAGCAGATGGATAATATCTCCATACCAGTCATCAGATTCAGAATTTAACTGATTAACTTCTTCCCGTACAGGTACTTCGGCAATGTGTCGGGACAAACCAAGTCCTCTGATCAATTTAGCAGGCCGAATCTCTAAGTCATACTCTTGCAGCCTTGTAACCCAATTACCCCTCAATTCACCCAATTCATTCTGACTTAGAAGGTATTTAACAGCTGGGTCTGGAACTATAGCATGAATTCTGCTTCTTAATATATAGTGCTCGAACTGCTTAACCGCTCTCACCAAGGCATAAGCTTGTTTGTCTAAACGAGAATATTTCAGCTCAGCCCCCTTCAAATTGGTACTCTTGAAAGCAATTGGATGTTCTCCGGTTTCCCTCCGTTGGGTCAGAACTGCAGCAAGTGTGTGTTCAGAAGAAAAGGTGTACAGATAAAAATCTGCACTGAAATCTGGGCTTACCAGAACTGGTGCTTGTTTGATGGTTGTCTTGATTTCTTGGAAGGCTGTTTTAGCTTCGGTGGTCCAGACAATCTGAGCAGTTTGCTTTAGCATGTCATTCATTGGCTTGACTATCTCTGCAAAACCGGAGATGAACTTCCTGACAAAGTTAATTTTTCCAAAGAAGGACCTCAACTCTTTCTTGGAGTTGGGAAATGGTATGCTGGATATGGCTTCAACTCTGCTCGGATCCATGGAAATGCCATCTTTTGTGACCAAGTGCCCAAGGAGCTTTCCTTCTGTTACACCAAAAATGCACTTCTTCGGATTCAAAGAAATACCAAACTCCCTGCATTTATTAAACACAGACTCCAAGTGTTTTACATGGTCAAACCGAGATTTAGAGAAGACTGTTAAATCATCCATGTAAACAACAATGCATTTACCCATAAGGCCCTTGAAAGCATGATCCATTGCTCGTTGAAATGTAGCTCCGACATTTATTAATCCAAATGGCATCCTCTTGTAAGCAAAAGTTCCCCACTTAGTTGTGAAAGCAGTTTTCATTCTGTCTTCCTTCTCAACCAATATCTGATTGTACCCTGAGAAACCATCCAGGAAAGACATCATCTCCGAACCATTGACAATCTGCAGCACCTCATCCATGGAAGGCAGAGGGTAATTATCTTTTTCAGATGCCTTGTTTAAATTTCTAAAGTCCACACACAGGCGGATCTCTCCATTTTTCTTTCTGACTGGCACCAGATTGGCCACCCAAGTAGAATGCCTGATGGGAAAAATAATGGCTGCACTCAATAGCTTTTCTACTTCTTTCTGGATGAGGGGCTCTAACGAGGCATTGACATGCCTCTGTTTTTGCCTGAAAGGTTTGCAGAATTCTTTTAAAGGTATAATATGAGTATAAACTTTAGGATCAAATACCTTTAAGTCTTTGTATGACCAGGCCATAACATCCTTGGACTTGTGAAGAAAATCAATCATACTTCTTTTTATTTCTGGATCACAGTTCTTAGCCAACTTGATGTGCCTGGGATCTTCTCCAGTCCCCATGTTCAGGTCTTCAGTCTCACTGTCTGTGGCACCCACATAATCCTCAGAATTCACCTTTTGCTTGATTTTGTCAACATCAAAGAGCCGCTCCAGCTCCACCATCCCTTTTGGAATTCTGTTGTCCTTCAACCTCATTATTCCCCTGTCATCATCTAACTGTTCCAGCAGGGTATCCCTTTGGCCCTCATCGATTATAGCATTTTCAAATGTGTTAGTACTCTGCAAAAAGTTTACAATCTGTTGATCATCGGAGAAAACCTGAAAATTATCTATATTGTTTGGAACTGAAGGACAAGGGACTAACTCAATTGAAAACTTGTTCCATTTAAATTCTTCCAATGGTTTTAAACTTGCAGCTGAAGAAGCCAAGACATCTGCATGTGAATTCTGCTCTCTGGGTATGTGTGTCAGATTAAAAGCATCAAAGTCTTCTACAAGATCCCAAGCCCGATGTTTGTATCCTTTTAAATAAGATGCTTTACACTGGAATTTACCTTTGACTTGATTTGCCACCAATTCTGAATCAGTAAAAACTTGAATATTTCTTGCTTCTTTGTCCAATGCAAATTTCAAACCTAAAATCAGAGCTTCATACTCTGCTAAATTATTTGTACAAGGGAACTGTAGGCGGTAAGACATAAAATATGTCTGACTTTCAGGCCCTTTAAGGACTGCCCCTGTTCCAGAACCCTGTTTAGATCTAGCCCCATCCACATGAAGTGTCCAGACTTCATTAGTATGTACAGGATGAGCTTTATTAAACTTGTTAATCTGTCCCGTTGTTAAATTGTAGACTCCAATATCTACCTCTGCAATATTTACAGTTTCATTCTCTGCATTGTACTCAGTAATTGTATGCTTGTACCTGGGTTCTCTTTCAACCCGTAATTGATTTGCCACTCCTTTCCATGGCAACCACATGTGTGAAAAATCTGTTGCCAAGTATCCGTTCAGAGATCTCGACCAATCTCTACTCAACAACATCCCGTACCCCACAGGGATATCCACAACCTGAATTTCAATTTTATGTTGAGCCCTTGGCTCAGATGCTAATTGGATATGAATATTTTGAAGCTCTCCAACAACTTTAACCTCTGATTTGTCTAATTGGACAACTCTCCTTTCAGACTTCATTGGGGTGAGACCCAACTGCTGACAAATGGCCAAAGGCATAACATTAGCAGATGCACCTGAATCTACCAAACAATTATGTAAGTTCTTCCCAAAAATACGGACAGTCAGTAAAAAGGGGGGAACTTCAGTTTTTTCTTTGTACATGGCTAGATTGGCATTTGCTATTTTCTTTCCTTTGTCCACGAGGTTTAGTAGCAGGGCCAGAGTATGTTTTTATCAGGTTGTCTCTCTGCTCTGAAATCTGTGCCAACTCATGTAGAGTAATGTTGGCCTTAATATTTTTCATATCCTCCACTATGTTATATCCTTTATTAAGTGGAGGGACAAAAGCATCTGGTCCTCTCATCAGATTTCCTCCCTTTGGTGGAGATGGATTATTGCTTGGAGAGGGGTCGGGAGGAACATTGTGAGAGTTGTCCGGAGGGGTTGATGTAGTATTAGGCTCCGGATTCCTGTTCCTCAGGTTGTAATTATCTCTTCTGTACTGTTGGAAAGCCTGCACCTCATCCATAGGCATTTCAACTACATTCTCAGATTCATCCGAGAAAGTGAAAGAATCCAGGACCATAGCTGCACTGTGGCCGGATGAACTTGGGCCATCAACAGTTCTTTGATTTTCAGGGGAGATCAAATCTCCAGACAAAGCTTCAAATGCATTGCAAAATTCCAGACAATCCAACTCCCCATGCTGAGAAGTGGCATGTATTCTGCACCAGTTAGGCAGAGCTAAATCGCAAATATTCACATCATGAGCCTTACCCTTGTAATATTTATTAGGTTCATACGGGGGCCGGTTGAATCTGTTCGGTTGATATGAATATCTGTTGGAGTTGTCCCCTGTAGAAACTTGCCTTTTAAAACTCAAGAAATCATTTGCCAGCTTCTGAACTATTTTGGAGACTTCTTCAACTCTTGCATTGTCAGCCTCTTTGCCTGGGTTCGTACATTCTCAACGGGTGCTACGACCAATGGATTTCTTGATGGTAGAGTCCGACAAGCTGGCAACATCATCTGATGTGGAATGGGATTGAACACAAGGGCAGCTTGTGCAACCAGAGGAACTTGCTGGGCATTTAAAGGTTGGGGTCCCAACTGTCTTTCCAGAATCAAAGCTTCTTTATAAGCTTCTGTCAAATTAGTAACAGTGGGATCTCTCTTCAAGAAGACAGAGGTCATTGGATCCAGAGAGTTTCTAAAGATCTCTAATGCCAGGTCAGCATTCGGTACATAATACCCAGTAAGTCTGCCATAAGCTTTCTGGAATCTAACATTATAAGACCTGATAGATTCACCTAATTCTCTTTTGATGCCAGAAAACTGTTGGTACAATATACTAGGATCTATCACTTCTCCGAACTGTGACACAAAAACTTTTTCTAAGTCATTCCAGTTGGTGACAGAATCATTAGTGAGGTTTAGAAACCAATCATAAGCTCCCTCCTGGAGAGTGAACGGGAATAGTCTGCAGGCAACATCCTCATGCTGTACATTTAATAATTTCAAAGCATTCTTGAATGCAACCAAATGTTCTTCTGCAGTTCTTGTCCCATCATGTTTATATCTAGGGAGATATCTTTCCAGATTTCTGGGCAGGTCATGGGCTATACCCGAAATATTCAAAGCAGTGGAGCCCAACCAATTTGCCATTACTACTTGGTTGACTGTGATATTCTGAGTTGTGGTTGGGGTAACTATCAGTGGTGATAAAACTATTTCAGACAGAGACTTGGCCCTTCTGAGGCTACTTCTTCTCGGAGTTTCTAATTCAGGGACAAGGAGCTCTCCGGCTCCGGGGTGGGACCTTGTTACCCTGTATGTAGAATCCAACTTTTCACAAGCACTTACAAACTTACAATCCTTAACAGAGTACTGAACTTGAGGTCTTCTCTGGCAATCTTAAAATACTATAGACAACTTACAATACTGACCGAAGTTCAGTAGGCCCTCCTTCTAGCGCCATTTTTAAATGTTGGTCCGACTTTTATACACACCCTGTGAAGGATGAGCACAAAACTCTGATAACACTTATACGGGATAAATCCCACTCACTTTAGGATCTAGCTGGTTATCCAAGGTGTGAGTTACAGAGTCGGGTCGAATGTCAATTCACTCTTTTCCACTTCTGGAATAGATTTCAATATGGACTGTCTGTACCTTACAACGGGCTCACTGAACTTGCTCAGTAATGTTCAGAAATTGTCACTTGTTGACAATCAGATTTAAAATTAATTCTTTGATCTAGCTCTTATGGGTCAGCAGATTTAAATAAAAGACAAAATTAAAAGAAAATAAAAATGGATCATTTCACGGTAAAACAAAGAGGGTAGGGTAAGGCAGAAAGAGAAGTTTATCAAATTTAACTGTAAAACAAAACTACCAATTTTATTTATACTATCGACTTCACAACGGAACAAATCAAAGAAGAAAGTGTCCAGCTTTCTAAGATCACTTTCTACTAAGAGCATAAGGCAGAGATGGAACAGATCTAACAGAAAATTATAAACCGAAGGGAAGTCGGTTAAAATTGATATCTTTCACCGGCAGCCTAGCTCGCACAGTGAGGACAGAGCAATTAGAACAGACTTGAACCTTAAATCTGTAATTTTCCCTAGTATACAATAGAACAAATGAAGCCTAACAACATATTTAATCTTGATAACACAGATTCACAACATATATTTAATAAACTTTAAAGAAACGGATAACAAAAGAAGATGAACTTATCACAATCTGCAAAAGATTAGGCTCCTGGCCATGCTATCACAGAAAACAAAAGCACATCAACTCCAAGTCCAAAAACAAAGTATTTAACAATATTTGCAAGAAATTGCTTCAATAGCCTTTTATTTCTAAGTTTCCGCCTCCTGCGATTACATTGAGAAGAAGTATTTATAGACTCAGGACAGACCCTGATCTTTTCAGAAATATCTTCTTCTCAAACCCTAAATCTTATCATCTCAAACCCTAGGACCCGGGTTTTACAATATAAAGCCATTTAAAACAAAGTTCGGATAAAACTTAACCATTCTGCAAATCAGTGCAGTCAGTTGCCATAAATGGAGAAGATAGAATTCGAATGCCACTTGCATTCACCCACAACTGTAAATAAATGCCCTCATTAATTCCCTCGGGTAATTTGGATGAGTCACCACTTCTCCGACATTTCATCTCCGTAGAGCCATCCCTGAGTTGAAAATATCTACACGCTATTAATTCTGCCATAAATTATCATTAAATGCATTCATCGGCAAATTCCGGTAACTATGTGTAGATATTTCCATTTTTCGGCCAATTCCCGACATATTCCATCAAATGGGCAGCAGCTTAGTCACCGTAAAGTCTCTTTGCGGCCAGATCTATAAAAATTGGATGAAACAGCAATTCTCGGCATCTTTTCTTTCAATATGGCTGTCTTTGATTAATTTGCATTCGACTTTGTCTTTATGGCCCTTTCTCCGTTATCCCGTAAGTGCGGATGGCTTCCTCGCATGAAAGAACAAAAGATGGATTAGTATTTTAAAAATATTAAATCAGAACTTTAATTATTAAATCAGATTAAAAACCCTAATGTTTACTTGCATGTCGGCCTTATTTATCTGATACGTGCTTTGACACGTGTCACAAAATCGTGACACGTGTCCGTTTCCAGCTGTTTTGCATTCTGCTCTATTTTCCTGCCTGAGTCGCGAAAATGCGACATGTCACGATTTCGCAACATGTCACGAAATCGCGACATGCCCTGCTCTGCGCAACGCTTTTCCTTTGCAAGTCATGAAACCGTGACATGTCACGATTTCACGACATGTCACGAAATCGTGACCTGCTCCTTGCCTTGGCTCCTTTTCTTCGTTGCTGTCGCAAAAACGTGACATGTCACGATTTCGCGACATGTCACGAAATCGCCCCGCCTTCCCTTCTCCCACCATGTCGCGAAATCGCGACATTTTGCGCCCCTTTTCTGACACCTTTTGCCTTCTTTCTTTCCTCTTTCTCCCATTTCATCTTCATGCCTTAGTCAATTTTTGAACTTCTTATTCCTCTTCTCTTGGACATGTCACGATTTCGCGACATGTCGCGAAATCCGACTCCGTACATCTTGGGCCCTTCTTCAAAACGTCACGATTTCCGATCTCTCACTTCTCGCTTTCTTCTTCTGACATGTCACGAAATCGTGCCCATTTTCATCCTTAGCTTCTTTTTCACCTTGCTTGCCACGAAAATGCGACATGTCATGATTTCTCGACATGTCACGAAATCGCGACCATTTCATGCCTTAGTCGATTTTTCTCTCTCAGCCGTGAAAATGCGACATGTCATGATTTCACGACATTCCGTACAACTTGCCTTCTCTCTCCAAACTTGTCGCGATTTCATGACATGTCGCAAAATCGTGACGTTCCGTATGATCGAGCTTTCTCTCTCCTAACCGGTAGCGATATTGCGACATTTCCAAAAATGGAAGTGTCGTGATTTCGCTACGTTTTTCTGACTTAGCCGATTTTCTTGAAACTGTCGCGATATCGTGACATTTCCAAAAATGGAAGTGTCGCGATATCGCGACATTTCCAAAAATGGAAGTGTCGCGATATCGCGACATTTCCAAAAATGGAAGTGTCGCGATATCGCGACATTTCCAAAAATGGAAGTGTCGCGATATCGCGACATTTCCAAAAATGGAAGTGTCGCGATATCGCGACATTTCCAAAAATGGAAGTGTCGCGATATCGCGACACTTCCAAAAATGGAAGTGTCGCGATATCGCGACATTTCCAAAAATGGAAGTGTCGCGATATCGCGACACTTCCCAAAAATGGAAGTGTCGCGATATCGCGACACTTCCAAAATGGAAGTGTCGCGATCGCGTCCTTCCAAAAATGGAAGGTTTGGGTGTCGGTAATGGAATATGTGAGTTGGGATATTTCGATGTTAAAATGTGTCGCGATATCGCGACACTTCCAAAAATGGAAGTGTCGCGATATCGCGACACTTCCAAAAATGGAAGTGTCGCGATATGTTGATTTCTAATGAATTTATCTGTCTGTTTTCTGCATTTTTCTCATATCGGTGTAAGACTTTTTTTATCCATGAATGATTCTAGCATGTAAAAAGTGAAGTCTGAGATAACAAAGCCAGAATGCAAGAAAACTTGGATGCTTTGACACAGGCAAAACTTGAAGAAGAAAGAGGCAAGTAAAAATCTGGGATTAAAACTGAAAATCATCAAGAGGGTCCCTACTGCAAAAATGAAAGCTCAAAGTTTTCAAAGGGTGGAAATTCATTTTTCAGTGGGGGTGTGTTGCTTCTCAATAGGCTACAAAACCCTAAACTGTGTCAGCTCAATTTTAACTCTATCGGCTTCAATCGCCTTTGTGGTTCTGTAGCTTTTCTCACGAAACTACAATATGTCATGATATCGCGACACCTTTGCAATCGAACACTATCTTATGGCTTTTGTCGTGATATCGTGACACTTTCTGCTTCTGTTGATGTCATCTTCACTTCTGTCATGAAACCATGACCCTTCTGTCTTCATGGCCTTCTTCTTTGCTTTTGTCATGAAATTGTGACATTTCTGCCTCTGCTGATGTCATCTTCAATTCTGTCACAAAAACGTGACCCTTCTGTCTTCATGGCCTTCCTCTTTGCTTTTGTCGTGAAATCATGACATTTCTCCTATAAAATACCTGCTTCCAGTTTCTGTCACAAAATCGTGACACTTTCTCCAACTGAATGCTGCCATCTCAACCTGTCATGAAATCGTGACACTTCCTACATCCGTACGATTTCTTTACAGCCTGTCGTGAAATCGTGACACTTTCAGCTTCCGTACGTCTTCTTTGCACCCTGTCACGAAATCACGATAGTTCTCATTTCTGACTCTTCCCTTTGCTGCATGTCTCAAAATTATGACAGTTCTCACTTCGAGTTTTGCAACATGTCGCAAAATCGTGACAGTTCTCACTTTGACTTCTGTAGCATGTCATGAAATCGCGACACTTTATCTTGCTACTTTCTCTCTCTTCGAACTTGTCATGAAATCATGACAACTCACATTTCGGACTCTCTCTTCTACATTATGTCGTGAAATCGTGACACTTTTCCTTTTGGACTCCTTCTCCTGCAACATGTCATGAAATCACGACACTTTTTCTTTCGGAATCCCTCTCTGGCAACATGTCGCAAAATCGTGACACTTTTTCTTTCGGACTTCCTCTCCTGCAACATGTCACGAAATCGTGACACTTTTTCATCCGTACAATATTCTTTGCAATATGTCTCGAAATCACGGCATTTTTGACTCCGAACATTCTCTCTCCTCTATGAGTCGTGAAATTGCGACATGTCGCGATATCGCAACACTTTTCCAAAAAGCTTTCTCTCTCCTACCTAGGTCGCGAAAATGCGACATGTCGCGATATCGTGACACTTTTTCAAACTTACTTATTTTTCCAACTTACACTTTTCTTTAGAACCTGCCAGCTTGGAGTTTGCCAGAGACCTTTGAAACTGTCATGCTGAAACCTTCATCAAAACAAAGTATTTGACATCAAATCAAATTCCTTCATCAAATTCCTTTGAAAGCTTCTTGACATCAATGACAACTTTAAACACTTGAGCAAATGCAATGTACCCAAGGTACCCAAAATTGCCAACAGATGTGTCATCTCATCTTCACTGTCACTGAAGCCATTGCAATATCCTGATCTGTGATCTCTTTGACAACACACAAAACACTGTTATCTTTCACCTTCTATTCCTAGGAATAGATTGTATTCTTTTTCATCATCTAACTTATCTCTATCACTATGATCTGAGCTATCACTTGCTTCTACAATGTAGAAAGTTTTCTTTTTCCTATGAAAACTTTTCTTCTTCTCATGTCTGCTTTGCTTGTATTTGTCATATTTGTCATGCTTATGCTTTCCATCTTATTTTCTTTTGTGATCCCATTTTTCATCATCACTATTTTCTTCATGTGGACACTTGTTTGCATAGTGACCAAAATCACCACACTTTTGGCATTTGACTTTCTTCATATCTATGTAATTCCTTGAGTCCTTTTTCCTTTTGATGAAGTTAGCTTCATCATCATTATTTCAATCTCTATTTGTCTCTAGAATTTTCCCTTTCTTTTTCTTTGAAGCCTTGAATGCAATTTATTTTATTGGAACCTGATGCTTACTTATCATCTCATAAGCTATGAGAGTTCCTTGTATTTCTTCCATTTTTAGCTTTTTGATATCCATTGTTTCTTCTATTGCTGAAACCTTTGCATCATACTTCATGGAAAGTGATCTCAAAACCTTTTGAGTAACTTTTGATTCTTTCATCTCAAATCCTAGACCTCTCATGGTGCTAGTAAGCTCATCAACTTGAAGTAAAAACTTTGTTATATATTCAGAATATTCTATTTTCAATTCCTCAAATATTTTTCTATGAGTTTGTAGTTTTTCCAACTTTACCTTGGAATCTCCTTCATAGGTATTTCGCAACTTGGTCCACATTTCATTAGCTAAATTACATACCATTATCTTTGCAAAATCTATCTCACGTAGCCCACCCAAAATACAATCCATTGCCCTTGCCTTGATCTCAACCAATTTTTTGATAGTCTTATCTACCTCGGGATCGCCTTCAACCTTATACTCTTTTTTAACCATCTACCATACCTCATATCCTTATGATATCAAGTAGTTCTTCATTCTTATGCTCCAGAAAGCATAATTCTTATAGTCAAATAGTGGAGCCTTATTTGTAGATGATCCATTATATGAAGCCATTTGTGTTCTTGTAGAATGTTCCCTCAAGCTTTTAGACTTTTTGAAGTAACCCACTATGATACCAATTGAATAACACAAGCTTATAATAAGAGGGGGGGTGAACAATATAGCATCCAATTTTTACTTTCTTTTCAAACTAATATCAATAAGTGTCCTTAATTGCAATATCCAAATATAGCAATGTAAATTAATGACATAGATAGCAATAGTAAGCAAGAGCACAAATCACCACACATAATTGAGACACAATATTTAACCTGGTTCCCCCAATGTGGGGTACTCCACAAGATAATATCCTTATAATATTTCACAAAGAAATAGGAATCCTTATCCCAATACAAATGATTACTTTGATCTACTCAAAGCTAGGCTATCCACTAATCTTCTCAACAAGGCAATTCACTGATCTGCTCACCTAGTAATCCATTGATCTACTTAGGTAGGTAATCCACTGATCTTCTCAGGTAGGCAATGCATTGATCTGCTCATCAAGGCAATTCACTTATCTACTTAGGTAGGCAATCCACTTATTTTCTTAGGTAGACAATCATGATCTACTCAGGTAGGCAATCCACTGATCTGCTCATCAAGGCAATCTTGATCTACTTAGGTAGGTAATCCATTGATCTGCTCAAAAAGGTAATCCAATGATCTGATAAGGTAGGAAATCCACTAATTTTCTCAACAATCTCACCAAGAAATTACTCAAAATATGCTCTAGCAAGCTCACTAAGAACTTACTCAAAATCTGCTTTAGCAAGCTCACCAAGAACTTGCTCAAATATGCTCAGCAAGCTCACCAAGAACTTGCTCAAAATATGTCCACAAATCTATCCAAAATCCTTCTCAAAGGATCAATCAATAATGCACAAAATATTCCACAAATATGTCCACAAATCTATCCAAAATACTTCTCAAAGGCTCAATCAATCATGCACAAAAGCTATCACAAATCTGTCTAGAAATCTATCCCAAAATCCTTATCAAAGGATCAATCAATAATGCACAAAATCTATAGCAAATCTATCCATAAATCTATCCCAAAAGCCTTCTCAAAGGCTCAATAAATAATGCACAAAAGCTACCACAAATCTATTCAAAAATCTATCCCAAAGGCCTTCTCAAAGGCTCAATCAATCATACTCAAGTAGCACTCAAATATCATCCACAAATATATGAAGGCAAGGATCAATTATGAACTCAATAATGAATGTAAATGCACTCTACAATGGATGACAACAATGATCCACAATGATCTCAACTCAAATTAGAATATAGAATAGTTTGTTTCATGGAACTTGAACAACCACTTCACTCATTCACTTGACTAGGCTCAAACAACTCTACTCAACCAATCACAATAAGGAACAACTCTTTCTCACAATCCCTAGTCCAAGCATGTATCAACCAACTCAAAATGTTTCCAACAATGCTTAACCACAAATCTCACATAACAATGAAACTCAAGTTCAAGTTCTTTGTACAATCAATGGGCTTCAACAACAATGCTTATAAAACATTCTTCACATAACAATGATACTCATGTTCTTCTCAAACCCTATTTCAGGTTTTTCACACAACTAATGGCTTCAACAACAATGCTTATATAACAAGTTTTAAACACAACTCTCAAACCATAAAACCTTGAAGCATTCAACCAACCACTTTCTAAAAGGAAACCATAATCAATCCTTTTCTCTCCAATGATATTTTAGAAATCAACCACCATAAACAAAGTCAATGGAGAATATTGCTCATACCTTTTTGATGCCTTATTAGTTGTCCACTAAATCTAACACACTCAAAAAACTTTCTTTTTCAACTTTAAATAAGGGTTAGGGATCATGATTAATAACACAACAATAATATCCAAATAACACCTTATTACTTCTACTCAATAAAATGCATCATGTCCCCTCATGAAAGAATTAATCCTCTTTGAAAAATAACAAAGCAACCTTCAATTTTAACCTCTTTACAAAATCAGAAATATCTATTTACACACACCTTATTTCTCCCTCTAAGAAAATTCATAAAATAGCCCTCAAAATAAGCTTTCCAACGATATATAATATGATATACTTCCAAAAGGAAAATCACCAGAAATCTCTCTTTTTCTTATGGTGCATCATAACCCTTATTTCTCCTAGGGCAACTTTAGAAAAATAAAATATTAAAAAATATTAACTTGCATCTATCCCTAATGGGATTTGATCCCTTGATGCATCCTCACTCAGTGCCTTAACCACAACCAAGCCACCGTTGGGCCACACGCCCTCACATGTTCAAAGGGGCACAAACCAAAACAAATACCTCAATATTTTGTGTCCTTTGAAAACTCAAAAACGCTTCAAGCATTTCAACACAGCAAAAATCCTCGATGATACTCGATCGTAGGACCTGCTACTTCTTACACAACAAACAAACCACTAGGCCAAAGGTTCCTATGCTTTTGGTTATCCTCCATGAATGATTCTTCAATGAACCTGAATTTAGTAAACCCTTCACATGCCTCTTTACACACGCTTCAACACATAGACTCTTTTCACATTACGTTATCAATTCGAATGCATTCAAAAATCAAGGACAAGGATTTATCAAAACTTTTGGTGGCATATATATATATATATATATATATATATATATATATATATATATATATATATATATATATATATATATATATATATATATATATATATGCCTTTCCTCCTTTCTTTAGACGTCGACGCTATAATTTTATTTTTAATTTTAAAATTTAAACTAAATATTTAAAATTAAATATCTCCATCACCGGGGCACCTTTTTCGATGAAACGAAAAGCCAACCTGGGTTTTTAAAAAAAAATACCATTTCAAATTTGCTATCCATGGTTTTAAATAAATCCTTTTATTTTACCTACCTTGGTTTTCACAAAAACCCTGTATATATCCATGCTCTCCAAAATATCATAAATTATATTTTATGAAGTGATTTTGCCACCAAAACTCAAATGTGATCCATGTGACATCAATGACAACATAAAATAACTCAAATTTCCAACAAGTAGAATTACCTCCGAGAAAGAAAGAAGTAGGTTGCAAATGGGTTTATAAAATTAAGTATAAAGTAGGTGGAACACTTGACAAGTACAAAGCTTGATTAGTAGCTAAAGGTTATACTCATACAGAAGGAAATAACTATGAAGAAACATTTGCATCAACATCTAGAATGACTACTATCAGAATAGTATGTGCTTTAGTAGCTCATCAAGATTGGAAACTTCATCAAATGGATGTAAAAAGCGCTTTTCTTAATGGTGACTTAGAAGAGGAAAACTACATGTCACAACCAAAAGGATCTGTTGTTAAAGGTCAAGAACATAAGATTTAAAAATTAAACAAATTCTTATATGGTCTAAAACAAGCTCCCAGAGCATGGAATATAAAAATTAATAATCATTTGCTAAAACATAGTTTCAAACAAAGTACATCCAATCCAAGTCTATACAAAAAGAAAATTGAAAATGATATATTAATTCTTATAGTATATGTTGATGATATAGTGATTACTAGAAGCTCTGGAAAACTAATAAGTGAGATAAAAAAGAATCATGATAAGGATTTTGAATTGATAGATTTAGGAGTGATGAATTATTTTCTTGGTCTAGAAATTCATCAAAATGAAAATAATATTACAATTACATAGTCAAAATATGCAAAAGCTCTACTTGAAAAATACAAAATGAATGATTGTAAGCCTAAAGATACACCTATGGAACAAGGGATTCAATTATCCAAAAATTATGGAACACTTTTAGTTTCAACTACAAGGTACCACCAACTAATTGGAAGTCTTCTGTATTTAAAAAATACTGATCTAGTTTTTTTTGTAAATTATCTTTCAATATTCATGCAAGAACCAAGCAAAATTCATTGGAAATATACAAAAAGAATATTGTAATATGTCAAGAAGACTATAGATTATGGACTAAGCTATATGAAGAATGTTAAAGTTTTTTGTTTACAAGGTTATTAAAATTCTAATTATGTTGCTTCTATTGATGATAGAAAATCTACTTCAAGGTATTTTTTTATATTGGATTAGGATCAATATCTTGGCACAGTAAGAAAAAACACACAGTAGCACAATCATCTACTAAAGTAGAATATCAAGCAATAAGATATACAACTTGTGAAGGTTTATAGTTAGAATATATATTATCTGACATGGGAATCAAACAAACTCCAACTCTAATACATTGTGATAATCAATGAGTACTCAATATGATCAAAAATACAATTGTACATGAATGAACTAAGCATATTGAAGCTCAACGTAATTTCATTAGAGATCATTTTTAGAATCATCATATTAGTTTGAAATATATCTATAGAGGAACAACTAGCAAATATATTTACAAAAGCTCTAGGATGGAACAAGTTTTAAAAATTTAGATATTATCTATGCAGATCAAGAGAAGCTCATCCCAAATAATGTAATACAGAGGGATGATAGAGAATATTATATTATTTAGTACATTCTAATGTACCACCTTGGTTACATATTTAGATTAGGATTATATTAGAGTGTGAGTATTTACTTTATGTAATGTAATAATGTGCAAGAAATGCACAAGTGTATTTAGTTAGGTGTGCATGTGCACAAGTGTCCATCATGCAGAATGCACATGTGTCCTTAGAGTAGGAAATTTAAGAGTCACATACTATTATATATTTTTTATAAAGTATTGTAATATAGAAGCATGAATTCCTCGTAGCATGTAATAGTAGACCTTCATTCTATGTACTATTTTCATGAGCTTTCATTAATGGTTTTTTTTTTAGTAGTTATAGAATTTTCTTATGAGTTTTACATGCTTAGTATATTGCCATTACCATATGTTCAATATTGCATTGGTTATTTTTTATTTTATGGTTGATTTCTTATTAAGTATCTATTTCAAAAGCTAACATGGTCTTAGGCTATCAAACATCCCTTTGTAATAGAGTGCTTATCCCTCATGTGATATCCTTAGATGCATCTCCATGCGAGTCTATCATCTCAATACTTACGATACATCAGTCCCCATCAACTCATGAGCTCTATAAGGTAGTCCCTCTAGCCTCAACACCACTATGTTCTCCCAACCCCAAATCTATAACAACAAACTACTACCCAACCCTATCCATCTCATCATCCAAATGGGATGTAGCTCATTAAATTTCTGCACTAATAGTATTGGTTCCCATGCAAATCAATACTCTCACTCTACCATGTCACTTACAACCTCCATAATTATCCATGGGAATCTACACCTAGAAGTATTAGGTAAAATATAGTTGGAAATGAGGACCATCGCTAGATAATACCTCAATAATAACTCCTTGTTCATCTAGCACTCCTCATATGCTACATGATCGCTACTCACCTTCACTCTTTTCCACCTATCCCCAAAATGTTTCTGTAATATTACACTCCTTTATCCCCTCCCTATAGCTATCATCATCAATCTATCCACTGGTAGTCGATATATACAATATATATCCTCTTGAGTAATTGTCATTTCCCCTATCAAGAAATGAAAGGTGTTTTGATCAATATCCCATCGCTCACATGAAGTAGATAGATATGAATGGTCACAATGAATCATCACCATACCTACCACTCCATAAAACCCTATGTCCCTTAGCCATTGCTTACCACCTGTCCCCAAATCTTCTTTAGATACTCAAGAAAAGGATAAAACTAATACCTCGACTCTACATCTTAACCTATCAAAAACAAACATTACATCCAAAAAAATTCATACATACATTATGTACATTCATACATTCAAAAAATTCATACATATATATGGTCACAAATTACCCTACGACTGTACGAATGAGGGTACATCTGATTATCCATTTCCCTCATTTCCCCATATTTTCCATAAAAAAATAAAAAATCACATAAAAATATGCAAAAATACAAAAAAAACACACGCATGCATGCACACCAAAACCCATGCCCAAAAAAATGAAAACATATAAAAACATCCATACATGCAACCCCCCACTTACATTTCACTTTTTCCCCACACATTACCTACACTATGGTTTCATTTCACTAAAAAGAGCCCATTTGCACCGCATCCTTAGCCATCTCTTCCACCTTGATCTCCACTTCAGAAATGCTTTGCTTTGAATCTCACTCATACTCTCCTCACCTTGTGATTCTCCTCATTTGTAAGTCAAAAAATGAATTACGTACCTTGTGATTGCACCTTTATAGGTGTATACCTTAGGGTCATAACCTAACTTATGATTGTATGGTTTCAAGGTACCTTGCAACTATTTATGTCATAGGCTACCTTGCGACTGAAACCAAACTTCTTCCAAATTTTCCACCAAGCACAAAATGGTGTTTGTTACACATTTTTCATGTTGCCTCTTCATTATCATTTAGTTCTCATGCTTAGTTTGCATTATATTATACCAAAGATCATTTTATCAAGTATTTTACCATTGCTTCAAATATTCTTCTCCCATAAACTCATCGCTTGAGGGGGTAGACATCATAAAAATAATAATTTGCACATGATCAATACAAAAATATTATATCTTGGAAAGTATGTTTGTCCAAGAAAAATTTTTAGAGACTATATTGAAGCCCTCATTTGTTAGGGCAAACAAAAAGCAAAATTTCAATTTGATATGCTCCATGCAAGTGTCTGTACGGTTACTAACAAATTCCCTTCATCGAGGTGGCAATTTCTTCATGAGGATACCTACCTTTGACTAGTGAACTTATCAAATTAAACCAAACTAAAAAATCTATAAAAGGAAATGTTTCAAAAATATCCCTTCTATAATTGGTATATTTTACATTAATCATGGCAGTAAGGTAATCTTGTGTCTACTCTCCCAACAATAGCCACAATGTGAAAAAGGTCGTAATCACCCACAATAATCCATTGCAAATTCTTCTTCAAAATCAAACCACCAACTTAGTGTCATAAGTTTTTGCATTGCATCATGTCTTCACACAACATAGTACAAAAAGGGGTAAATGTAGACACCTAAAAATCCTGCATTGCCCTTCATCCCATCATCACAACTAATCAATTTGTAAAACACACAAATTATGCATATATTAGCCTTAAAAAACTATTCAAATATCAAAATCACTATTTATGCACTATTCATAAGTCCTCTTGGCCACTTAAGCCATTTCCTATGGTTAACCCTTGGTCCCCATGTGAACATCATCCTAACCTAACTTTGGTTAATCTCTAACCTTGGTCAAAACCCACCTCATAGTCAAACCCAACCCATGGTCAACCTATCCATGGTCAACTTAGTCTACTCTTTGACTAGACTAGCCTCCACCTCACCCACTTGACCTCAACTAAACCTATGGTCAACCTAATCAGGGTTAACTTTGACCCTTGCTCCACACATCTCCCCATGTGCATTAAAATTCATAAATGATATTTGGAGACTTTTGTGTTTCAAAGCATGGGAGGTATGGTGATTCACCTTCCACCTCACCTAAAAGTCAACACTTAACCTAGGGTCAACCTAATCCTAGTAAGACTTAACCCTTGCTCCATTTCAAATCCCCATGTGCATTTAACATCATAAATGATATTTGGATACTTTTATCTTTCAAAGCATGGGAGGCATGGTGAATCATCTTCCACCTCACTCAAGTCAACACTAAAATCACAATTAATCCTACTATATTTAGGACTTAACCCTTGCTCCACTTCACACTCTCTTGGGCATTAAACATCATAAATACAATTTGGAGACTTTGGATATTAATCTATTTATGAGACATGCCACCCTATGCCACCTTAGGGGACACCTCATAAGGGACACCTCATAGGGGACACCTCAACCTCCCTAACCTTTCCAAATTCTATAAATAGAGGATCATTTCCTCCATTTTGATCCATCCATCATTTGCATACCTAGACTCTATCAAAATCCATCTAGACTACACTACACTCAATAATTCACTTTGCCATCAATCTCCATCAATCACCATACAAATCATATTTTTGTACTCTTTTTGTATTACAAACTATTCTTTATTGCAGGTTCTAAAGGTGACCCAACAAACCTCCAGTAGTAGAAGATCTCTTTTGAAAAACCATAATTCTGTCTAGATATTACAATCCCGGTCACAAGGTAATTTGTGACTTAAATGGTTGTAGGGTAAACTGTGACTATTTTCAACGGTTATTTTAGTCATTATCAAGGAAAAACACTCTCCAAATAGGTCAATGCTTTTATAATAAATTGACTTCATTTATTTAGTGTCTTTTGTCTATAAACAAGAAGGGACTAATTGAGATAGACCCCCAAACATTCTAAAAAGTTTTTGCATGGTCATGTAGGTTTAGAGGATCAGTGTGAGTGATAGTGGATTACAAGAAATAAGCCCACTCCTTTTGAGGACCTCTTGGAAGATATTTGGTGTTGTTGAACCATTCACTAGAAGAGGGTTTTCACCTCCAAAAACCCATTTTTTAGCCTTCTAAGGCACTTTTGTAAAAATGACATCTTTGTAACCCCTTTTGAAATTATCAATTGCAAACAACACCATTTTCCATAAACTCACATATTACTTTATTTATACTATTGTCTTGATCTTACTATATTATGGATATCTCATATTTGATCCCATGGAATTTATCCTATGAGTTTCTTATTAATATTAAGGCTTCAAAATTCATCACTAGAAAGCTTCGAAGCTCAAGGAAGATGTCGTAGCTGAAAACGCATTGAATTACTCTATTTTTCCTTACCCTTTAGGTATTAAGTCCCTCTTTGAGGAGGTAAGTACTTTTATTATTGCCTCCATACTCAACCACCTTGGACCTCCCTTATTCTCAGATGAGGAATGCAACGTAGTCCCCAAGATCCATTGGTGGTGCTATTTTAGAAATGCACTGGGGATTGGAGAACACTCTCAATCAAGGAAAGGAACTAGAATCACAACCTTTATTATTAGGGAGATGGAGAGGTCTTAGGTGTTGGTTTTATTAGGGTCTTATTAAGAATGGGTCCCATTTAGCCATCACCAAAAAGGCTTAGGGTTTACAAGTATTAATAGGACCTACTTTAGCCACCACCAGGAAGGTCTTTGAGTCCTTGTTTTGGCTTTAATCTGGTGGATTGGCTAGGTTACTTGGGGAGGGTAACTTTAGTTTTAGTACTATTTGGCCATATGATTTTCTCTTTGGTTACACTTTGGATGGTATTTTGGCTTCAACTACTTTGTAAATAGTATGAGCTTTATGCCTCTTCATTTTGGCTTTAGGTAGGTGCTCTAATCAAAATTATCTTTGGAGGTTGAATTTTCTCAATGTAGTGAATTTTCACTATAGGTCCCAACCATATTGTGCATAATTTACCCTTAAATTCATGATAATGAAAGTCATACAAATGTGCTCAATCACCTAGTTGAAACTTGTGGTTTTTGATATGACAACTATGCCAATTCTTCCACTTTTGTTGGATAAGTTTTGTCCTCTCTAGAGCCTCAAGTCAAAGCTCATTTAGTTGGTTCAATTGTTTAATTCTCTCAAGTTGTGCATGTGTTATATCAATTCCAACCTCAAAAGTTACGCATAATTTTTAAGCTCAAATTCAATGGGAAATATTGGCTACTTACCATAAATAATCATATGGGCTAAAATATATAGTTGACTTCCATGTAGTGTTGTATGCCCATACAAATTTTGGTAGCCTATTTTTCCAATCTTGTTGATGTGAAGCCATTGTATTTGTCAATATGTTCTCTAACTCATGATTTGTAACTTCCACTTGCCCATTGGACTGATAATGGTAAATAGTAGGATTTCTAATATTCAATCCAACAATCCATGAATACTTTGATTACCTTATACATGATCTATGGTCTGCTATGAAACAATCTCTTGAGGGGCTCCAAAGTGCTAAAAAATATATTCATACAAAAATTTAGCAATATTTTATTCATTAGCATGCATTAGTGCACAAAATTCTATCTATTTCATAACATAATCAGTGTAAACCAGAATATATTCTTTTCCATTATATTTTGGATCAAAAGGTCCAATGAAATTAATTTCCCACTTCTCAAATGGTTCAAGCACCACTTAAGTTTGTAGTAGTATTTCATTAGAAGCAGTTGGTCGTCCTATCCTCAAACATTGGTTGCATTGTCAAATATATTTCTACGCATCCCTATAAAGGGAAGGCTAGTAATATCCAACACCAAGGACCTTATGAATGATCCTTTTTTGTAGATGTCCATTAGAAGGCGCACCATGGCATATTCGAAGGATATCAAACACTTCATCCTCTCGTATACATATGTGAAGCAAATTAGACCCACATCTAAACAAAATTTTGTTAGTCTATTTATAAGATAAACTTTTGTAAATTAAATGAGACTTTTTTTTAGGTGTAAAGTGAGGAGGAATTTTTCCTATTGCTAAGTAGTTAGCAATATTTTCAAACCAAGGAAAGTGTATGGATAAAAAGGTTTTAATTTGGAAATGTATCCTCTGAGTTAATTGTCTCTTGAATGCATTAATCTTGACAAGTGGTTAGCAATAACATTATCCCTTCCAAGTCTATCAACAACAATAATATTGAACTCTTGAAGTAGTAAAGCAAATCAACACTATTATCACATGATTAATTCATAGGATATCATAACAACTCAAAACCAAATATCACATAGTAATGCACATAAAACTTATAATATTTTATTAAAAAAATCTAATAAAGAAATGCATAAATGTAATGTTACTTTGATACATATTACAAAGCTTTATCTTCAGTATATACAAACATAAGACTATTCATATTACATAACTCTTGATCTTTGCTCTCCTCAAACTCATGGGAGATCCAACTCTTCATATTTTTCTCTTACATAATAAATCTCACGTATTTACATAAATACAAAGTCTCTCATCATTGCTCAATACTCCCTACTTCTAAACATGACAACTAACTCATATAACTCACACCTAGTAGCTTCACACATAATCTACATAACTCATACTAAAAAACTTGATACCTACTAAATACTTAAATATTAAACACTCCCCAATCTAAATAATTTACAAGGTATCAAATAATGTAATACCTCCAACACCCCCTTGTATTACATTATTTGGTAAAAAAACTTTTTATGAGAGGATACCATTTGCATCAATGTCTACTTGTTGGTTACTCTTTACAATTTGGTCCAACAAAGTTTCTCTAAATGAGACAACAATATCAACTTCACCCATAAAATCATCTTGTAAATACTTTAAGCAAATATCAAGATGAATTTCTCCTACTCTAGCAATGATATATTCATCATATTCATCAATTATAACCATAGGATCTAACTTAGCAATATGCTTTAATCCCTCTTCATGTTTGGCTTTCATTCCTATATGACACTCAAAGTGAGTCATTGTCATTGCAAAAAATGCTACTTTTGCTTGTTGCTTAAGGATTGCAACGTAATAAGCTTTGGTGTATTCTACCTATATATTCTAATGGATAGCTCCACATTTGGCTTGGATGCATCTACCTATATATTTTACCTGCTTAAGGATTGCAGGATAATAATATTTGATGTATTCATGTCTATAGTAGCACCAAAATAAAATGAATTGGTATCTAGTTTTAAATTTTATTTCACCTCACTACATTATTTTTCTATAATATTCATTCCCTATCAAATTATCCATGAAGAAAGCTCATCCTTTGGGATGTCAAGTTGCATAGAAACATAATTACCATAAACTATTTTCATTCATATTGTCAAGATTAAATTAACCCTAGGAGATGTAACTCTCATTTCCAATTCATGGTGGTAGTGCTCATATAAATATTGTCCAAACTCAATCCCTTATTTTCCCTCTACTTTCAAGCATGACAAATAAAGCCACATGTGGAGCATTGGCAATGAAAAATTTTTTCTAAAAAAATTTCCAAATTAAATGTGTCATATATATCAGTTACATCCACTTGACCAACAATATATTTATATAAAATATTTGCATTTCAAATAGATTTACTTTCTTTATTGTAATACAAAAGCAATTTAATAATAAAATGGTGGATCCTTGTATATTTTAGCTCATGTACCCACAATTTAGAACTCGGAGGCAAAGCTAAAAAAATATTCTCCTATATCATGACAAACTTTTTACAGAAGGCCAAAGTGAATCCCACCAACCACTACTACACAAATGTCTAGAAAAAATCATAATTTGAATGTAGAGTATATGTATCATTATCTGTATCCAAACTGATATGAGAGGTCTTCACTACCTTAAAAAAAACTTGTATCTTTTGTTAAAAATCAAATTTATCCTTGAACATATTCTTAAGTTATGAACTAAAAAAATAATTGATTCAAAAATATTTGTGTCATCTATTCCAATACTTAACTCACATGTGTTGCTCTTTCTTTTAAAAACTCCAATTTTTTTTCTTAAAACAAATATAAATTTACCTTTTCTTTTCTTTTTTGGTAAGTTGAAGATTTATATACAAAAAATGGGTTTTTTAATAGGATACCAAAACCTCATTACAAAAAGGGCCTGTTGGTCACGAATCTGCCACAGGAAAGGATTTTCTAAAACTATGCACCCTAGACCCGGCCAACATTGAAAGGCTGGGAGAAAGAAATGTCTCCCAGGCCAATCTCCAGAGTGGGCTGGTTCCCTTACTATTCTAAGCTTGTTTTTAGATCAAAGTTACAGGAAAGGAATTGTAAAGATGCAGAAAGAAACAAGAAATATAGCCGTAGGCCAAATTTATCCGATCGAGAAAGAACAACAACAGATAACTCTAAGTACGCAAACAACAAATAACAGAAGACAATGACGTGATTCACTTGCAACCTTACGCAGATGACCTCCAAGATAACATTCCAGAACTCACTCCCTTACTAGCAAATGTTAAAACTCAATACATAATTTAAAACTAAGCAGCAAATAAGAAATGCGAGCACAAATTAGGAATGCAGAATACAGAAGGGAAAATACACAAAAAATGCTTGCGAAACTAGAGAGCCGAATGTCTTATATTCATGTAAATTACTTGAAATGCTTTTAGCAAAAGTATCTCTCAAACTCTCGATACCTGTTCTTGAGATTTACATTGATTTATATAGAGGTCTTGCCTCTTTGCAACATTAAAAATATGAAATGGACCTCCTCGAGATCTACAAATTATGCAACGAAAACAAGGAGATGACATCCTCAAACAGCATCGGAGAAACCAAAAATTAAATGCCATAAGGAGGAGTCGGCCGTCTTCATTAAATTGTTGTTCTTGGAAACATGCTTGAAACCGTTAGAAAAATCATGAACAACAGCTTCGAATAATGGAAATATTCAATTATGGTAGCTTGGGCGCGTTCTTCTACCTTGACTGCATCGAAAAGTAGCAACACATTTAATGAAGATGGTCGACTCCTCCTTATGGCATTTAATTTCTGGTTTCTCCGAGGTTGTTTAAGGATATCATCTCCTTGTTTTCGTTGCATAATTTGTAGATCTCGAGGAGGTCCGTTTCATATTTTTAATGCTGCAAAGAGGCAAGACCTCTATATAAATCAATGTAAATCTCAAGAACAAGTATCGGGAGTTTGAGAGATACTTTTGCTGAAATCTTTTCAAGTACTTTGCATGAATATAAGACATTCGGCTCTCTGGTTTCGCAAGCAATTTTCTATGTATTTTCCCTTCTATATTCTGCATTCCTAATTTGTGCTCGCATTTCTTATTTGCTGCTTAGTTTTAATTATGTATTGAGTTTTAACATTTGCTAGTAAGGGAGTGAGTTCTGGAATGTTATCTTGGAGGTCATCCATGCAAGGTTGTGAGTGAATCACGTCACTGTCTTCTGTTATTTGTTGTTTGCGTACTTAGAGTTATCTGTTGTTGTTCTTTCCCGATCAGATAAATTCGGCCTACGGCCATATTTCCCGTTTCTTTCTGCATCTTTACAATTCCTTTCCTGTAACTTTGATCTAAAAACAAGCTTAGAATAGTAAGGGAACCAGCCCACTCTGGAGATTGGTCTGGGAGACATTTCTTTCTCCTAGCCTTTCAATGTTGGCCGGGTCTAGGGTGCATTTTTAGAAAATCCTTTCCTGTGGCAGATTCGTGACCAACAATTTTTGGCACGCCCGGTGGGACATACTTCTTCTGTCTCAAAAGATCCATAATCGGTGAGATTGTAAGTTTCATTGTTTAACACCCGGAGGTATCAAGATTTTGATGAGTTGTCTTGACCTCATAGCAGAGATTTGTAAGTTCATCTGGCGACTTTGCTGAGTTGAAGATCCAAATTTCTTGATCGTGGACGCCTACCTTTTTCAAGCTAAAAGAAGATACCCCAGAGGAATCAAGGTTTGGTGAGCAGCCTTGACCTTACAAGCGGAGAAAAGAATGTTCACTTGGCGACTCTGACTTAATGGCGATAGCCATGATCTTGTAGACCACTGCTATAATGGCAAGGGTTTGTCCTAGATGGGATGATCCTGGCCCTCTGAATCTCCAAATTCGGCATGAGATTCCCAAAGGTGCCCTGAAAGCCCTAACAAAATATGATGGCACCGAGGGCATGGCTCTGGAGCATGTTGAAGATGTTGCTGCTTTGTCAACCATCCATGATATAGTTCATGAAGATGTCATGATCCGACTTCTGGTTCTGTCTTTGGAAGGAAGGGCGTTGCAGTGGTATAGACTGCTCGGGCATCAAAGCATCAGCTCATGGGATGATCTAGCGGGAGCACTAATCAAAATATTTGATGAAGATCCCTTTAACGGCTCTCAGGATCCCTTTCAGTTTTTAATGTACATCACAAGAGCACCTCTAGAGAGCATCACGGACTTCAATGTCCGATTCTTGAGAAGCTGGAAGAGAATTCCAGAGAAGATCCAACCGACACCCACCCAAGCCCACCTCTTCTATGTTCGAGCTTTTCATCCAGATATAGGCCTCATCTTGCTGCAATCAGGTGAACGAAGGTTCCCTCAAATCTTTGAGGAAGTAGTGCGAGCGGAGCAGCTTTTGCTCCTGTCAAGAAAGTTGCAGTGGAGAGAAGCTCCATTACCTTATCCGATTGTTTCCACTCCTGTCTACCCTATACAGTATTCATCATGGCAGATCCCACATACTGTGCAGAGACCTGAGATGCAGCTGTGTGGAGCTCAAGAGCTAGGTTTCATCCAAGGCCAACGATGGGCATATGCAAGCACTTTCCCAACAATGAACAATATGGTTGCTTGCAGTTTTCATCAGGAGATGGATCAAGAGGATATAAGCGAAGAAGAAGAACAGAGTCAAGTTCTAGAACCGAAGCATAAGGAGGGCACATATTTGCACCCTTTGCAAGTGTTTAACCAGAGCCATTCAATAGACATGCCTCATCAAGAGGAAGAGTCTAAAGAGATCTTGGAGAAAGTACTGTTGTTGGACAATTTCTGTGATCAGATCCAGGAGTTGGAGGAACCCATTCTCAGTTCACAACCAGGGAACCCTTCAAGATGGTGGTATTGGCTTCAGTCATTACTACAATGGGTACCTACAGGAGCCCGTCATGTGGTAAATTTCTTTGCTCCATTATTTGTCAACTGTGTGGGTACTGGCATGCAGGATAACTTGCCCATGTCTGCAACATGGAGAACTTTAGGAAGGGGTCATCCTAATTTTAAGGATCGACTCAAGTATGATCGGATCTGGTCAGGACACTGTCGATTTATCGGATAACCCTCTGAGACTGGGTTTGTGGTGACGACATGCCAATCATGTCGTAAACTTGTGTATATAGCAAAAAAAAAAAAAAAAAAGAAAAAAAAGAAAAAAAAAGAGTATTGTTTTCATTTGTCCACTTCGGCTCTTTTTGCATGCGAGCCGTAGGTGCCTGTTTTTCTTTCTTTTTCTTCTTCTTTCCCAGCAGTTAGTGGCTTTCTATCAATTTCTTCCTTCCCTTCCCTTTTTCTTCCCTTCCCTTCTTCATTTTCCTCCTTCTCCTACTCCTTTTCTTCTGCAGTAAAAAAAAAGCCACTACTATTGTTTCTTTTCCCCTTTCCTGTTATTCCCGCTTCTTCTTATCCCTTTCTTCTAAGTTTTCTGTCATTTTTAGCATTTATCACAGTTTATCCATGGTTCACACCTTTTTCATTATTTATTCCACTTCCATTCCATTATTTCATTTACTTCCATTCCCCTTCCATCACAGCTAGTAGCACAGAAGCATTCTGTTACTGTATCTATCTGCATCACTCCCCCATTCCATCATATCACTATTCCATTCGCATTTCACCGCCTGCGCATCCGCAGGATCTCATTCCATTCATTTCCATTTTTGTATCCCTGGTGCTTTCATGGAGATTATTTTACAGCACCTGATCAGTTGAGCCAAATGCAGATTCTTTAAGTTTTAGTTATTCAACAAAAGTTGTTGCAGCAGTCCACCGAGATGAACCCCAGCAGCCAGCTTTCTGTTCTAAGTTTTCATGACTCTGTTGCCCAATGGATTCAGGCCTGGGATTCTTGCATATAGCAGAACTGTATACCCCGCGAGCCGCCAAGAATGTTGGCATTTTTGCCACATTTATTTGATTGCTGTTTATTCATGCATAAGCTATTGAAATTCTAACTCCTCTACAGGTTTTGATGTAAAAAATGCCTAAGTCCGAAGACTATCGTGAAATCGTGACAAAAAAATAGCATGGAGAGCCAAAGTTGAAAACCGTCGCGATTTCGCGACATGTTGCAAAATCGCGGGTTGGATGAGGAGAGAGAAAACAAACGCAAAATTGTCACGATTTCGTGACGTGTCAAAAAATCGCGGTCAGTGCAGTCAATGACAGCAGGGGGCAAAACCGTCGTGATATCGTGACGTGTCAAAAAATCATGATCAAAATGGTCAACGGAGGGCAGAGCAATAAAGTTGTAGCGATATCACGAAGTGTTCGATTTTTGCGGCTTGCGACGGCCAGGAGGCATAAGGTTAGAAATTGTCGTGAAATCATGACATAACTGAGCGACAAAGTTTTCATGAAATTGTGACATAACAGAGCGACGGGCAATGCAACTAGAAGTTGTAGCGAAATCACGACACAATATGGCACAAGGCACACAAAGCAAAAGACGTCATGAAATCGTGACGCGTCACGTTTTCGCGGCATGGGTGGACAGAAAGGCTCAAGTTGTAAAATGGTCACGATTTCGCGCCAGTTGAATGATGAAGCCAAGCTAAGCAAAGAATTGTAGCGAAATCGCTACGTGTTGCGTTATCGCGGTTCAGGTGAATGAAAAGAGTCTAAGGCAGAAAATCATAGCGATATCGCGACACTTTTGAGAATGAGTCCAAGCAAGACGAAGACGTCACGAAATCACGATAAAAAGTGGGAACAGTGGAGAATGCAAGCAAACGTCACGATTTCGTGACACAGTGAGCAAGAAAGGCTTAAGGCAGAAAATGGCATAGCGATTTCGTGACATTTGCAGGATGGAGCTGAGCGAGATAGAACTTGTAGCGATTTCACGACATTTTTTAGGCTAAGGGCAAGAAAGAAGTTGGCGTCACGATTTCGTGACACATTGTTGAAGAAAGACTAAGTGCAGAGAATTGTAGCGAAATCGCGCAGTGTTCCATTTTCGCGGTTGGCGAACAACAAAATCCAAGGAAATAGAAGTTGTAGCGAAATCGCGACATGGTGGAAGTTGAAGAGACTCAGAGGCAAGAACGTCATGTTTTCACGGCTTAGAAGCAAGACCGTACAACATGCAAAAAGTGGTAGCGAAATCACGACATGTCGGATTTTCGTGATGCAAAAGGGAAGATGAAGCCTGAAGATAGAAAACATAGCAAAATCGCATAGCGTCGTGTTTTCACGGTTCAAGGTAGCGAAGGAGATAAAGAAGCCAAATGTGTAGCGATTTCGTGACATGGTTGGTTTTCACGGGTTCAAAGCGGTAGAAGCGTACGGAGCAGAAAGACGTCGTGATTTCACGACCTGTCGCGTTTTTGTGACCTATTGCAGTTTCGCGCCAAAAAGCGGTTCAAACGGTCCAATGCAGTTTTGTGAGTTTCGATGATTCAAAGCGCTCTAGAATTAAATGTGTTGCTGCTTTTCGATGCGGTCAAGGTAGAAGAACGCGCCCAAGCTACCAGAATTGAAGATTTCCATTATTCGAAGCTGCTGTTCGTGATTTTTCTAACGGTTTCAAGCATGTTTCCAAGAACAACAATTTAATGAAGACGGCCGACTCCTCCTTATGGCATTTAATTTCTGGTTTCTCCGAGGCTGTTTGAGGATATCATCTCCTTGTTTCCATTACATAATTTATAGATCTCGAGGAGGTCCGTTTCATATTTTTAATGCTGCAAAGAGGCAAGACCTCTATATAAATCAATGTAAATCTCAAGAACAAGTATCGGGAGTTTGAGAGATACTTTTGCTGAAAGCTTTTCAAGTACTTTGCATGAATATAAGACATTCGGCTCTCTGGTTTTGCAAGCAATTTTTTGTGTATTTTCCCTTATGTATTCTGCATTCCTAATTTGTGCTCGCATTTCTTATTTGCTGCTTAGTTTTAAATTTTGTATTGAGTTTTAACATTTGCTAGTAAGGGAGTGAGTTCTGGAATGTTATCTTGGAGGTCATCCGCGCAAGGTTGTGAGTGAATCACGTCACTGTCTTCTGTTATTTGTTGTTTGCGTACTTAGAGTTATCTGCTGTTGTTCTTTCTCGATCAGATAAATTCGGCCTACGACTATATTTCTTGTTTCTTTCTACATCTTTACAATTCCTTTCCTGTAACTTTGATCTAAAAACAAGCTTAGAATAGTAAGGGAACCAACCCACTCTGGAGATTGGTCTAGGAGACATTTCTTTCTCCCAGCCTTTCAATGTTGGCCGGGTCTAGGGTGCATAGTTTTAGAAAATCCTTTCCTATGGCAGATTCATGACCAATAGGGCCATAGCACTTTGTAGTCAACCATAAATGTTTGAGGATCCTAGAAGAGAGAACTGAAATAAAAATAGCCAAAAAAGAAAAACAATGTGAGGAAGTTGTAGCATATGAACACCCAGATTTGCAAAAATATCATAGAGACTCCAAATGGTAAAACCACTACCCTAACTTGGTATCTGGGACTCAAACCCTTAAAAAATAGTATTTTTTCCCCTAGTTCTTGGTGACTTCCTTTGGATCATCAGAATTCTCACCACACTTTCGAGAAAATTTCTTAAGGACCTTGATAGTTTCATTGGTAGACTTTGCAATATTAGCCATCGAATTTATGGGGAGCTTCAGTAGGAGGTGGTAGGATGAAACCTCATTGCCACTTTTAGAATCTGAAATTACGTGTATCGGAGAGGAGATCTTCTCCTTCTTGGGTCTCTTTAGGTGTACGGAGGATTTGGGGGCATGCGAGACGTCCTCTACAGGATTTCGCTTCCTCTAGGAAAAGTATATAGCAATACTATGGGGAGAGGGCTTACATCGAGCCACTAGGCTAGGTTTTCTATCCTTGGGAGGGCTCACATTATGGGTCCTAAAATTGGTGGGGTAAACTAGAGGAGGGTTGGATGCTATAGGGGTTGCATTTTGGAGAGGAGGTCTGTTTGCTATGACATGTTTGAGGATGACCATAAGAAGGCTTTGATGTAGGTGTTTGGTATGGGTTTTTTAGAAATTTTCAATGGAAATGGTTAGGGAGTACAAGTATTCTAGGACACACACTTACTTGGCTTCATAGAGGTGATTAACAAATCTAATATGGAAACTCCACAGTGCATTCTTATTGTCATAGCAAGTGACATATTGTATAATTGGAATAATGAATTCATTCCAAGGGCTGGGCAGAGAGGACCAGTGAAGGGAAAACTTGGCCCACCCAAGATTCTTGCTCTTGTCAAAAAATTGGTTAGTTTCATCCTTCCAGTTATGTTTGTCCTAGTGAATAAAGTGACCAGTAGGGGGGAGCCCTATAATTTCACATAGTAGCTCCAAAGTGACTATGAAGTGGACATCATGATCTCTTTTTCTAACCTTTTGAACTTGCCAAAGAAATGGGTGAACCCCTTGGCATCCATGAAAGCTTGCACAATACTTTTGAGCTTGAGCTGGTTTAGCTCCATGTAAACAGTTGCCATGGGCATCGAGGGGGGAATGGGAAGGAGGAGATTGTGGCACAGTAGTGTGCAGGGTGCAAGGGGCCCATGGGAGTAGGGGCCGAAGGGAGGAGACTAGACCACTGAGACCCAAAAGGAATAGGGGTCAAAGAAGGATGATACATAGAAGGAGAGATGGCATGCATGGATATAAAGAAACTCATGGGAGGCTCAGGGGTAGGGGAAGCATCATCGAGAAACCAACTTTTGCATCGTGACTTAGTGTTAAAAATAAAATTTTACACATGTGAAGTGTGGTGAGGAGGGGCACTGATGTGGATAGGAGAAAAATGACCACATTGAAAAGTCCTCCAACTTTGGATGAGGTGGAAAAAAATCTAAAGAAGATTCAAGAAGGGTTAATTGGAGCATTGGCACTTGGAGCGATGACGAGAGTGAATCCCCATGGGTTTTCTTCAAATGAGTTTGCATAATAGAGAGGTGTGTTGACATGATCTAATATCGACCACTTTCCAATGATGGGTTCATCATTCAATATAATGCACCATATGTGGGTCGTGGGCCACCGTTAGAGGTGTCTCCTCATGTCTTTGTTGATATGGAACCTAACCACTATGGTTGTGATGCTACTAGGTTGGATTTCCAACTCCCTATGGAGAAGTTTCCAACATCGAATAGCTCAAAATCTTAGACAAGGTCCTGATATTAGAGAAAACTTAGCCTCACCCAAAATTAACATGGTCCAGGTGGAGACATTCTCTTAGAAATTACACCTTGGCTTATTGCAATTGGCTGCATTCAAAATATCATGGGAAAATTTCTAACGCCACACGATCATATGCTTTGGGGAGCCTCCCATGTTGACCATGAGATCTACAAGGTTTTTGGCCTCCCTAAACCTATGTTAGACCACCTAGGAGGCTCTGGATTGCAGGAGCTTTTTGGCATCTGTTATTGTGTTATCGATCCTCCAATACGGAGTTTTAGAGTTAAATTAATTGATGACATTCATGGAGTCTTCTTCAATGAGGAACCTTCTAAGATCTTCTGTGATGAGGTAGAGGCCTCTCAATAGAGCCCTAGCCTAAGCTACATGATTGTTATAGATGCCAAAAAATTTTGAGTAGGTAAGAATCAGATCATCGTGATGGTCCTGAATGATGCCCACAACACCATCAAATCCTGGGTTACCTTTTGATGCCCCATCAAAATTGAGTTTGATCCATCCTTCTAGGGGGATCCTAGTGGATTTTGGCTCTATGGTGGATAGATATATGATAACAATTACCTTCACCTTAATAGGGGATGTCGAGGGTTTTTAAAATGGAGGATTCCATGGCAGACTAAGGAGCGGATAGGCATGGAGCAAGCTTAGCATTTTTTATGGTGAAAGTAATGGCCCTAGAGGTAATTGATAGAGGATCCTTGGAGGAGTCAGTGAAGTCTCTGATGTTGCATTTGATCCAAATATTCTAGAGGAAATGGTGAAGGCACACCTCCCATTGGAACCAAAGCTTGAGATTGTAAAAGGGATTGGACCTCTGGAAAAAGATTTCACTGATAGAATTTGGGTGATCCCATTGAAAGTGGAAAGAATTCAGGATGTACCCTAGGACGATGAAAGAAAAATCACAACTCAAGAAAAAGTGGTCAGTATACTCCCAATAAACCATACAAAGATAGCACCTGTTGGGGAATGAGAATCCTCTTTTGTGCAGATTTTCTATAGTAAGAACTTTATTTTGAATAGCAACCCAAGAGAAGAAACTAACCTTAGGAATAAATTTTTTCCTCCATAACAGGTTGAACAGAGTGAGAAAAATTTGAGAGGATGATTGGATGCTATATGTTGATTTTACTATAAAAATTCCACTGTCGAATCCTTTCCAAATAGGTCTATTAGGACCTTCTCCAATGGGGATGGTAGCTGATTTGACGATAATGGATAGGAATTTTGTAGCCTCATCCAAATTGTTACCATTAATCATTTTCCATCGAGGGTGTCTATCTAAGTGGGTGATAAATTCAACCACCCTACTCCTCAAATTTGAATCTGTAAGAGGCTTAAGGCTCACTATATTTGGGTTGTCAATCAGGGGATCATCCTGAACCCACATCTCACTCCAAAAATCGATGTTGCCACCATTACCTAGAATCCATTGTACGCATTTTTGGATCAAGTGCTTGGTTTGAGTGATGGGTTTCCAAAAGACCAATCCACTTAGAGAGGCCCCCTCATCCATGATTTTATTATTAGTAGATATTTATTTTTGATAATTTGAATCCACTTAGTTGTATCGTTGGTGAGGATCCTCTATGTATGTTTTGCAAGTAGTGAAAAGTTTATTTTAGAGGTTTTTCTAAAACCTAGGCCCCCTTGCTCTTTGCTTTTGCACACTATATACTAATAAATGAGTGGGATTCTAGTCTTCTCATATGTTCCCAACCATAGGAACCTTTGCTATAGTTGTTTGATCTTGTAGCACAATACAAGGGGGACTTTGAAGATAGACATGAAGTAAACAGGGATGCCTTAGAGGTAAGCCATATTGAGAGTGGCTTCTGTAGACTAGGATAGGAGGTTTCATTTCCAAGAAGATAACTTCTTCTAGATTCTCTCAATGAAATTATTCCATATGGACTCCTTTGGATTATCGAATAACAAGGGGATGCCAAGGTAGGAATATGGGAATAAGTCGATGGTGCACCTGAGGATCTAGGCTATCTTGGCTTATCAAGCTATGGGAGCATTGATGAAGAACATATTGCTTTTAATAAAATTGATCTTTTTCCCAGTAACATTTTCTTACAGGAGGAGGATGTGCTTGATGGACAAAATATTGAGTGGATAAAATAGTGTCATCAACAAATTACTTATGGGTGATAGGGTTTATGCCTAATGCAACTTGGATGCTAGAAATACTCTAGCTCCAGTAGGTAGCTTTGAGATCTCTACCCAAAGAGTTAGCCAGGATGATGAATAGGATGGAAGAGAGCGATTCTCCCTGGTGGAGGCCTCTGGAACTTAGTAAAAAACTAGTAGGGGTCCCATTAACAAGGATAGAAAACTAGGAGGATGAAAAACAACTTTTCATGAGGTCAAACCAAGTCGGGTGAAAGCTAAACTTGAGGAGGACATCAAGGAGGAAATCCCAATTGACCCTATTGAAGGCCTTGTTCATATCGAGCTTGAGGAAAAAAGTAGTCTTCTTTGTGAGGGAGATAGAATGTAGGGTTTCATGAAGAGTAATGACACCATCCATAATGTTCCTACCTTTAACTGTGCTACCTTGACTGGGATCGGTGATGAGATGGAGGATCATCTTCATTCTATTTACCATAACTTTAGTGAGGATCTTCTAGAGGACATTATACAAACTGATGGGCCAGTAATAAAACATAGACCTACAAGAGGGAGAATTGAGTATTAGGGCTATGAAGGTGGCATTAATCCCATGGGCGATGGACCAAGTAGTATGGAATTATCTAATGGAAGCACATACATCCAAACTGATAATTTCCCAGAAGGCTTGGAAGAACTGGAGGGGAAAACCATATGGACCAGGGGCCTTGTCAGGTTGCATGGAGAAGAGGGCTTCTTTGATCTCATATTGGGTAAAAGGGCTTAGGAGCATGGAGTTATATTATTAGGGAATGGATAGGGGGATATTGTCCAAAAGGTCAAACTTGGCTTGGTCATCACACTTGGAGGGGCTTCCAAGAAGATATTGAAAAAATGAGATAGATTCAGACCTAATCTCAAATATGTCCTTGGTGGTGGATCCATCGTTGTGAGAGATATCCCAAATTTTGTTCGAGCCTCTATATCTCAAGTTGGAAGTATGAAAAAGCTTGGTATTGGAGTCATCATATTTGATCTAGAGGGCTCTTGACTTTTATCTCCAAAAACTTTCCTCCCTTGCTAGAATGTTATGGTACACAACAAGGAGGTTCCATTATTCATCCCTGATGGTTCTACTTTGATTTATAGCTTCTATTTTCCCTTCAATTTCTTGGAGCTTCTCTACAATAGCATTCTTGCTTTTGAAGAAGTTTCCAAAGACCTCCATGTTCCAAACTTTGAGTTTCTCCTTGACCAGTTTGAGCTTTTGGAAAATTTGGAAAGAAGGAGAACTAGTGAAAGGTTGTTGCCACTAGAGGGAAACATGGTTTCTGAAGTCGAGGTGGTAGAACCACATTGATTCAAAATGAAAAGGGGATTTGAAAGAGAAAGGTTTACCTACTTCAAGGAGAAGGGGGCTATGATCAGAGTTGATCTTAGGGAGGGCAAGGATGGATGCATCCCCAAAGAAAGGAATTGCCTCTTTAGAAATGAGGAACCTATAAAGCTTCACCTAAATGATACCACTTCCTATTCTTCTATTACCCCAAGTGAAGTTGGTCCCTTTGATCTGAATGTCGAGGATTTTGTTATTATTTAGGAACTCGCTAAAGTCCTTCATGCTTTTGTTTATGGTGTTGATCCCTCCCCTCTTTTCTGAAGGGTACAAGAGGGTGTTGAAGTCTCCAGCAATAACCCAAGGGATAGTTCTAAATGTGCTTCTCATTTGGTTGATTGAGTTCCACAAGACTACTCTTTCAAGGGGGGAGTTTGGGACGTAAACATTGGAAAGGACCTAGGAGAAATTTTTGGTCCTAAAATGAAAAAATATGTTGATGATTCTATTAGAAGATGAAAATATTTTCCCTTTGATCTTTGATGGATCCCACAGACACATGAGCCCTCCTGAGGATCCTTGAGCAGGGTTGCAGAGGACTTCTTCCCTGTTCCAAATTATTTTGGTAGACTTGAGAGACGAGTTGTCATAATTTTTGGTTTCTTGAAGAATGAAAATGGTGGTCTTACGCTCTTTTGTTAAGTTAGCAGCGAGGCATTGTTTGGCTGCTCTGTTCAGGCCCCTCACATTCCATGAGAGTATCTCCATTAAAAAAAAATGGGATTTTTTGCCTCCCTTCACCTGTTGAAGGGGAGGTTTATTTTCTTTTGATTCATATTTCTATAGATCTGGATTCCCAGAGAAAAGAGTTTCTTGGGTCTCGTTAGCTATGTCTTCCTCAATATCTTTATTCTTTTGCTCTATGATGGATGGTCTTCTTATTTTTTTTCACAACCAAAGTCTATGGAGGATTTTTTTCCTCAGGTGTTTTTTAGACTTAATCTATCAGGATAATGGTGGTTATCCAGAGGTATTTCCACATATTCAATAGGGAGGTAGTGAGCCTCAAGAGAGGTAAGGTATGGCCCAGATTTTGTTGGGGAGGGGATGGGGGAGCAAGAGGTCGGATTCCCAAAATAATCAACAGTAAAATCATCTTGAATACGAGTAACAATGGGAGAGAGGAGGTACATGGGCCTAATTGGGCTCCTTAGGAGGAATAACCATTCCTTTACCGTTGCCTTTAGAGGGAGCTTCCTTTCCTTGCATTGGTACATAGTATTCCTCACTGCCTTAAGGTTTCATGGATGAATATGCCTGACCAGGGTCTCTGAGGGTATTCCTTGGGGGGGAAAGTTTTGAGTCTGCTCTATAGGAGGGCTTGCGCTACACTTTGCACCCTTATCAGGACTTTTAGAGGCTAGAGACTAAGCTTTTACGATGGGACACTGGTTCCTTAGGTGTCCCTAGGAATGATAATACATGTAGAAGGTAGGTTTGTTATCATATTCCAAAGGTTGGAACCTTCTATAGGAGGATCCGTAAATAAGGTTGAAAAAGGTGGGAAGATCAGAATCCAGGTTGGCATTGATACAAATGCGAGCATGGACCATCTATGACCATACTTTTGTAGATGAATCAATTGCTACTAGCTCATCGATAGTTTTGAATATTCCTCTGAGAACATCCTCATGCCAAAACTAAAAGGGAAGGTTTGAAAACCTAACCCAGACTGGGATGACGTTGATATTTTGGGTGTCAAGGTCAAAATATTTAGCCCATCGATGGATGAAGAGGCTCCTTCTACCTAGGAACCAAGGTCCTTCGGTTAGGATTCTACATGCATCCTCTTGATTGTTCATCCTAATGGTAAAAAACCCTTGGATAGGGCAACAATATCCATGTTCCCACTTGTTCTCCATTTGGAGTAGGCCCAATTCTTGATGGTCTCCATGTCTAGGTGACCTTTGATAAACATGCCTACCAGATAAAAATTTTGTATTTTGAGGTAGCTTGACATAAAACTTTATAGTATCACTAGATCCATGTCATTGGGCAATAGATTATGGGATGGGGGTTTAGGTAGGAAGCCTTGGTTGACCGTCTAGGCATAAGAGACAATGTCAGGTTTGTTCGAATCGAAATCCTTCCCAAGGGTTTGAATAGCCAGTGGATCCCCTTTTTTAGGAGGCTCCTTTCCATGCGATGGGAAGGAGAAAACCCCATCAGTTGGATCCTTACGTGCACTGCTTGCATCAAATCTTGTCATGGATCCTCCATCCCTTGAACTATCGTGTCTTCCTTTACCTACTCCCTCTACCATCACTCCTCTTCAGATAGACCCTATTCTATCAATATCCAAACACCTTAACTTCATAAATTTACCTTTTCATAATGTATGTAGTATCCTCATTTTATGCACTATAACATCTGGATAATTCCAATCATTTTCTTTTAATGCTATAAAATATTCATTGTTATAGCTACAACATAATTCATTTTTTGAAATAGACAATTCTCTTATGCATTAATTATTTTAGACTTGCAAATGTTTTTGGCTCCCTCAAATGCTCAATTGGTACAATGCTTTGGCTCCAAAAAATTGTTCTCTAGTATACAAGTTTGTACATTGTTGTTCTCTAATATTGTTGTACATTGTTGTTATCTAAGTTTGTACATTTTTGTTCTCTAAGATTGATTTCAAATAGATTTACTTTCTTTATTGTAATACAAAAGCAATTTGAGAATAAAATGGTGGATCCTTGTATATTTTAGCTCTTGTACCCACAATTTAGAATTGGGAGGCAAATCTAAAAATATTCTCCTATAGCATGACAAAATTTTTACATAAGGCTAAAGTGAATCCCACCAACCACTACTACACAAATGTCTAGAAAAAATCATAATTTGAATGTAGAGTATATGTACCATTAATTGTCTCCAAACTGATATGAGAGGTCTTCACTACCTTAAAAACAACTCGTATCTTTTGTTGAAAATCAAATAGATCCTTGAACATATTCTTAAGTTATTAACTAAAAAAATCATTGATTAAAAAATATTTGTCATCTATTCCAATACTTAACTCACATGTGTTGCTCTTTCTTTTAAAAAATCCACCAATTTTTTCTTAAAACAAAGATGAATTTACCTTTTCATAATGTATGTAATATCCTCCCTTTATGCACTATAACATCTGGATAATTCCAATCATTTTATTTTAATGCTCCCAAAATATTTTTTGTTATAGTTACAACATAATTTATTTTTTGAAATAGACAATTCTCTTATGCATCAATTATTCCAGACTTGCAAATTTTTTTGGCTCCCTCAAATGCTCAATTGGTACAATGTTATTATCTTTGGCTCCAAACAATTGTTCTCTAAGATTGCTTCAATGCTCTCAACCGTTTTACTTCAAGCCCTTATGTTGTGTAACATTCTCTACAACTTGGATGTTTTTCTCTTTCACTTTAGCTTCTTCAACAATATCTACTATGTAATTTTTTTGGTCTCCTATTTGTATTTACTTCAAATTCTCCTTTCTTCTCCAATATTATTCTTTACTCAAAAATTTTCTTCAATCTTCAAATTTTCTCTCTTACACTCAATTTCTTCTCTAATATTTCCTTCTTCAATTTTCTTCTTGCTTTATTCTTTATCCTTTCCAAATTCCTTTGTTTTTAATTCTCATTTTCAATCTTCAATATCTTGAATTTTTTTCTCCTTCAAAAATTTATTATCTTCTCTTTATTCTTCTTCTTCTTCAATTTTTTCTTCACTTATTTTCTTCAATCCTTCTTTTCAATCTTATTCTTAAATTTTAATTCTTTCTCTTCTTTTAATTCTTCAGATATCCTTCTTATAACTCCTATAAATTTTCTTCCTTCAAAATTCTTCTTATATCTCCCAACAACAATATTGATTCCTGTAGGTCCGAGGTGTAGACCAATTGGTTCATCCAAACCCCATAATGGAGGCGGAGGTCCAAGGTTCAAATCTTGGGCCTCACCGGACTGAATGCTTGTCCCTTTCCTGGTGCTTTCAGCAGCGTAAAAGGTTTAAAATGATTGTGGCATGGTGGTTATAGGGGCGGACTGCATGAAGATCTGTGTGGCGGCTTCTAGGGTGGACAGTGCAGAATACTATGGCGGCCATAAAAGTTGGACAGCCTACTCGAATTCGTGGCAGCTACCGATTCCACCATGTAAATTCAAAAAAAATAAAAACAATATTAATTCCTCCTTCAAATATAAATCTCTCCTCCCAAGAATTAATTTCTTCTTCACTTTAATTCAATATTCTTATTTTTTATTGATAAAAGGGGGTTTTGAAAGGATCCCTAAACCTTTTACAAGTTGAGATACAAAATAAGGGATCAAAAGATGGGAAAACCTCAATAGGTGGGCATAACAAAGGAATCAAAAATACATAAAGGATGGTAAGCCATCAAACCAAAAGGAGATACAGTAGCAAAAAAAAAGGAAGAACCAACAACGAGATCACCCTAAGGTAGCAGGATGGTCATTGTATCGCTCCAAATTTTTTGCATCCCTACCTTCAGGCTATTGGATCCGCGCCCGAAAGGAGGATGGGAAAAGGATGGTGCGGTACCTCGGACGAGAGGACTTTACGAAGGTCCCGCCTCTCAAGGGAGGTGTGTTTTGGTGATTTTTCGACGGATGGTGGGTTCACCAAGAAACATTTGGCGGCAGTTTCCACGCCTAGGTTTTTGGAATGTGTTTTGATGAGTTCGTTTTATCCTTAAGCATTCATCCTAGGTTTGGCCGAATGAATCTAACTTAATCTATATGAAAATGCAATTTAAATGAATACAACAAACAGAGTAGAAAGCAAAAATAGAGAATTTGTAGGAGGCCAATGGAGATTACCTGATCCGGAAGTCTGAAGAAGTTTCTGATGCTTGAAGCAGTCTGGATCGCCTGAGATTCGACAGAATCGCCTGCAATCTGACAAAATCGTCCAAACTGACAGGATCGTCTGCAATCTGACGAATTCGTCAGACGAATTCGTCAGAGACCTGCAAAACAGAAAATAGGTGCAAAATGCAAGGAATTCTACTGTGCAAACAGAGGCAAACTACATGAAATTGCAATATGAATACTGAACGATATTAAAAAAATGGAATTTAAAGCAAATTACGATACTTTAATGGCAGAATATGATCTTAACATGCAATCTAGACTAGATGGGTGAACTCCAGATGCAGACTAACATAAAAACTGAGTAACTGATCTAATTTATAGCAGAAAATGACAAATAAAAGGTCGAGAAAAGCAAACTCCAGGCACTGATTGCCTCGATGTGGACTACAGTCGAGATCGTCTCGCATCAGTACGAAATCATCTCGAATTGTACGGGATCGCCTCCGATCTTGACAGGTTCGTCGACGGCGATAGGTGCTGGCTCCGGTTGAAAATTGGTGATGTACCTACAATAAAAATACTATGGAACTAGTGTAGAAGCAACATTCAGATGTCTTGACGCAGAGGGATTCAACTTGTAGATAAAATTCAGCCAGGGGTTGGGGAGGGAATGTCCTAGAGTTTAAATAGGCATAGGGGAGTTGTTGGGGGGTTGGAGATCATCCCAATTTGGGAGATCTCCAATGGGGGAAGGGTCCCAACGGCGCAGACATGCTTCTGCCCGAATTGGAGACCCGTTGGAATAGAGTCTATCTATGCAAATTCAGTTTTGCGACAAAATCGTCTGGACGTTCTAGTCCAGACGAAATCGTCAAATCTAGGGCGATATCGTCTGATCGGCGATGATATCGTCCAACGGTCAAAACAACCTCTAAAAATGGCACGGAAAAAGGGGAAACGGGTTTCTCGACGGTTAACGGGCGGTTTGGGAGGTTAAATTTGAATTTAAATTTATTTACTAAGGTGAATGTAATTATTCCAATTTGACTGCACCAATTTTAGGGTGCTACATTTTGCCCCCTCTTTAGCGAATTTTTCAAAGAAAATGCGTTAAAGAAGATTTCTTCTCGATCTACGAGAAAGCAAAAATTATTCCCATTTTTAGGCGACGATTCTTGGTCAAATCGTACGACAGCTTACTATGGTGCCCCCTCCGTGTTTTTACCCAAATCGAACGTTTGAGGTAAAAACGCGAAAAAGCAAAAATAATTATTGTTGAATAAAATTAAGAAAAATAGGGTAAAACCCTAATTCATTGTTACTGTTCATTTTACTGTTTTAGAGCTCTGGAGCAAAAAAATGGTGGAGACGACGCACAGATCTGCAGAGGTCCGACGCGGTCTACGGGTAAGGGTCTAAACTCAATTTAGATTGATTTAAGTTGAATTTACATGCTTTTTAAGTGATTTTTAGATGAATTTTGAGCATCGCGGCCATTTTTGGGCCGTCGACGTCGTCGGGACGAAATCGTCCCGATTTCGACGAAATCGTCTCAATTTCGGCAATTTCGCCCGAGGGCAAAATCGTCGAAAGGGGGACGATTTCGTCAAATTAGAGACGATTTCGAACTACGAAATCGGAGACGATTATGCTCAAATTTGGGACGATATCGTCCAATAGTGGGCGATATCATCAATTGCAAAAAATTGATCTTTAAGTTGCATTATTGATTACTGGAATTGTTTATTAATGATTGTTTGTTGTTTTGTTGTTTATGTTTGCAGAGAGGATTACTAAAAAGCAGAGTGGAAGTACGGCGGACTGAGAGACGACTTGGCCGCTCTCACCCAGGCAGAGCGGGATCTGCTGGCACAGGCCAGATTGCAGCATGTGGAAGAGATGCCACAGGTTTCCACAGACATGGGGCTACTGACAACCCTAGCAGAGAGATGGTATCCGGGGTCTTCATGCTTTCGGCTATCGACAGGGGAGATGACTCCCACACTGGAGGATGTATGGAGGATTTTGAGAATCCCCATACAAGGACGGATGATCACACCTGCGGCCAATCAGGGCCACGCGATGGGACGGTTGTGCGATGACCCGAGCTTCGCCCTGGAGAAGGGCGGAGTTAATATCGAGGCACTGCACCAGATGCCTGGGGCATCTAGACTGACACGGGTTCTGGCTGGAGTAGTTGGTGGACTTTTGCTGTGCCACCAGAGCGGGTGCAGGGTGTCGTGGATGCTCGTAGATGTGATCTACGACATGCGGGACCACGACTACAGGTTTTCTTGGGGCAGCTTTGTACTATGCCGGCTGTACAGGATCCTTTACGGGGTCGTGTACAAGGGCGGGCGATGTCTGGTGATGACATCGCTACTACAGGTTTGGTGCTGGGAGCACATTGCGGTGCGGAGGCCGATAGGGCTTCCACTGACAGGGGTAGATGGGGAGAGGCCCCGAGTCTTCTACTAGTGGCTCCGGAGAGGGTCACAGCGGCGGATAGACCTTTCGATGTCCCGGAGACTACTGGATGACCTTGTCCCGGACCAGATCACCTGGAGGCCGTGGAGGCAGCATCCAGGGTGGGCAAAGGACGGACAGGAGCTGGCTCGCATCAGGTGAGTCTGCTGGCTGAGGATGGAGAGGGGAGAGGTGGAGCTCCACCGCTACGACCGAGTTTTGTGATAGTTCGGTCTACAGCAGGGGATCCCATCTCTCAGGGATTACGAGTTTTCTCGGACCGTCCGGGATAACACCATCGTTAGCGGGGCTCCAGACATGCAGCGATTTTGGAGCCAAGACTCGGATGATGCCCCCATCCAGCCAGTGGATGGAGACGACACAGGAGTAGCCGACGGCTACGATGCCTGGTATGCAGGCATCCGCCCTCCTCGAATGACGAGGGCACAGGGTCCGATCCATGCGGTCATGCATCGGATAGGGAGGCGGTGCCAAGCGGTGATAGAGGCAGCCTAGGGTCACGATGGGAGAGATCAGAGGAGGCCACAGGCACAGGAGCGGCCATGATAGAGAGAGAGGGAGAGGAGGGAGGCGAGACCCCCATCTCCACAAAGGCCACCATCGCCTGATAAGGGCAAGGGCACGGACACAAGAGAGAGTAGCGAGATGGCTACTCTCCGGGCAGAGAGATATCGTCTGCAGACTCAGGTGCAGACACTACAAGATGCGACCGCACAACACCAGGCTGAGGTGTCGCAGCTGCGAGACGAGAATGCACGTCTCAGGGCACGGGGTGGAGGGGTGAGCACTCAAGAGCTACTGCGGTCGGTTTCTCAGACCGCATTCTATCAGGCGCTATACTACCAGGCGATGCCAAAGGGCCAAAGGGTACAGTTGTCGGCTGCCATAGCAGATCCGATCAGGACGGGGTCATCGAGGAGCTCATCCCGATCGACGACGAGGACTCGCAGTACCACACATACTACGATGGGACCACCTCGTCCTCCGTAGGGCGGGGGAGGAGATGAGGCTGAGAGCTCTAGGGGCTCTCGAGACACTGCTCGGAGGACACTTGATTGAGTATGCCAAGATATCGATTGTGGCATACCAATCTATCTGATATGATGTACATATATATTTTTGAGATATATATATAGATGAGATATATTTTTTTGGTCATATGACTTATGTTATGAGTATATTGATGATGCTTTGATGTTTTGATTGATTGATTTAATAATCGGATGTAATTATGTCGTTGGAAATATTATAATTTAAATGTCATGCTGTAATATTGATGAAATAATCTGATGTAACAAATTGGTTGTTTGTGATGCAATGATTTGATAAAAGAAAAGGGGACTTTTAACAATAATTTCAAAGGACATTGTCGCTATTATAGACCATTTCATGGAGTCGTTGCTCACTCGGTCGTCAAGCTAATCCCATTTATAGAAATATTGTGAAAAGTGAAAGAGTGCTTAAGAGACTTGTCTTAAGACTTTGTTGTGATGATGCAAATGATGATGATGATGATGGTTTGTTTTCAGATTTCCATAAAATATTATGCATGAAATATTTGTAAAAAATGATTTTTGCTAGGCATAAATTCCTAAGTGTGATAAAATTGTTGAATAATTCCTTAGGAATTATACCGTCATTGCAAAATTGGAGGTTGACATAATGACATGAAATAATGAAAATGTGCATTCTTTTGAAAAGCAAAATTTGTGTAATAAAATGAAGTCATATGGTTTTTATGAATTTTGATAAATGAGGGAATAAAAATTGTTACAATGGTTTGCGCTAGGCATAGAATATGTAGGTATAGACTTATACCATCATCGCGGAAATCAAAGAAAATAGATAGTTTTATTGCATGATTGATTTTTGATGAACAAAAAATATGAAAATGAGGACTTGCGCTAGGCATATAATTCCAATTTTGGTTTTAGAATTATACCATCGTCGCGAAAGTTGATATGATATGTATGATATGTTTTGAAAGAAATTTGTGATTTTTCTATTATATAGTTGTCTTTTTTTTTTTTTTAAATAATTGTACTTGATTATTCCAAACAAGTTGCAAAAAAATAATATTTCAAAGTATTTTGAAGACAAAAAGTTAGATTTATAAGGAATCCCATGTGCATATGTGCATTCATTTCCGATCTTGATTTATCATAATGATAGACAAAATCTCTCAAATACAAATGTGTGTGCAATTGTATGGTTCAGTTACCAGGTTTGAGCAAGATACTATGATACAAGTGATTTAAAGAAACCAAATAAGTGTTCATTAACCATGATGTAGATGCATATAACCATATTAGACTACTATGTAGATTGGATTATCAAGAGCTAGCTAATCCATAAGCAGATATAGGTCTGTACAAAAGAAGGTCGCTAATGTGACGGACATATCGCCACGCTAGGAGTTACCCAAGGCCAAGCAGGTTGGGCACAAACCACCTGTTATGGGGCTTACCTCACAGTTTTCGAATAATTGAGAATTCCAGGGATTCAAGCTCATCAACCCTTCTTTTCTTTTAAAAGGGTAGGGAAAGGGATTTTATTGCTTTCTTGCTTTTGCTTTCTGTATTTCTTTTGCTTGAAAATGCTTGGAACATTGCTGAAATAACATTTTTCTTTTCTCTTTTTCTTGAATTTTTTCTTTTCTTTTCCTTTTTCTTTTTCTTTGCTAGGGATACTTGCTCAGATTAGCTGTAGAGCAAGGGATTTTTATTCTAGGTAGGGGTGAGCTTGTCCTTTTGCCAATTCTCAAAGATTCTAGACCATGTGCATGATAGGATAGCAGGGGAAACTTTTCACCCAAGAAATCAGTTCTACTATGTAGCAAAACATGGAAATTACAAATATAATCATTTTATTGTGAAAAGATGTGCTTGGTTTAAGTAAATAACAAGATCAATTCTCTATGCTCAAACTTTATTTAATTGAATTTTGTGGGCTTTGATATAAGAGAGATGAGTAATCATGCCAGATAAAATCAAGATATTTATTGTTGTGAGTGTGCAAGTGAGGGATGCCAAATAAATGCTAATTGTATCCAAAATAAGTTGAAACATATAACTGCAATAATTGTAAGAAAATATATATACATGATTTTTTTAGAAGTTGGGAGAATGTTGACTCTCTCTTTCTTCTGTATATTGTTTTGGTTTCGAAAGAGTCAAGCATATAGCTGTTTTTAGATTTTTATTTAGATTTTTGTTTTTGAGCAAAAAGAACTTAACAAGTGCTTTAAATAAATGCAATAGATAGTTTTGAAGATTTTTGGATGATTATGAATGTTTTTGATGTTTTTGAAATTTGTTTTTATAAATTGAAAGAAATATAAGAGAGTAACTTTGAACAAATATATACATGGATGAAATGACCAAATTCATGCATAGTAACGTTTGAGATGTAAAATATTCATGGGTTCTTTAAGTTCTTTACCATCTAAGGTAGATAATTTATATGCTCTTGATTCAAATTTTGCAGTAATGATGTATGGTCCGAGCCAGTTGGGCTCAAATTTACCTTTAAGTTCTTTGGTTGCATTTGTATTTTTTTTATTTTCTTTTAGAACAAGGTCGCCAATCTCAAAGGATCGATGACAAACTTTCTTATTATATGCTCTTTTAAGCTTGTTTTGGTATGCACGGAGATGCTCCAAAGCATTGATGCATTTTTCATCTAAGAGTTCCAACTGACTGAGTCTTCCAGCACGATATTCATCTCCTACTTCAGTGTCTTGAAGTAGCAGAGCCAAAGAAGGAACTTCCAATTCAAATGGAAAAACTGCTTCGACACCATATACCAAAACAAATGGTGAAGTGCCCGTGGGAGTCCGAACACTAGTGCGATAAGCCCACAAGGCTGGATATAATTGAATATGCCAGTCGCGGCCAGTTTTATTGACCAATATTTTGAGAATTTTGATTAAAGTTTTGTTAGAAGCTTACGCTTGACCATTACCCTAAGGATAATAGGGAGTGGACCAGCGGTGTTGAATCTTGTATTTTTGGCATAATTTTTTAACATCTTTATTTTTGAAAGGAGTTCCATTATCAGAGATGAGATTGGCAGGAATTCCGAACCTGCAAATGATTTGATTAAAAATGAATTTAGAGACCTGTGAACCGGTGCAAGAAGCTAAAGGCATAGCTTCAACCCACTTCGTGAAATACTCAGTGGCGGTTATGATGAACTTGTGTCCATCAGAAGACACAGGATTGATTTTACCAATAATATCCAAGCCCCATTTAGAAAAGGGCCAAGGAGACGAAATAGCCTGCAGCTCTTGTGCAGGCGCATGGACAAGGTCAGCATGTTTTTGACACTTGTCACAATGGCGCACATACTCATGTGCATCCATTTCCATGGTAGGCCAAAAGTATCCTATCCGAAGGAGCTTTTTAGCAATAACACTACCACTAAAGTGTCCTCCACAAGATCCATCGTGGGCTTCACTCAAGGCTGATTTAGATTCTTCTAAATTTAGACATCTTAATAGGATACCTTCAAAAGATCTCCTATACAAAGTATTGCCAATTATTACAAATCGACTTGCTCGTCGACGTAATAACCGACGCTAGTTTCTATTAGAATTAGCAGGGAACGTCCCATTTTGGAGAAAATCAAATATGTCTGTATACCAAGGTTCAGGAGTAGTTTCATTGATTAGAAACACATCCAAAGGCTCTAAGCATGACTTATTTGATGCGGGTTCTTGGAGTCGACGAATGATGATAGTGGCATATTCGTCGTCTAACTCCAAGGGTAAGAGGGATGCAGTTGCGGCCATAGCATCAGCTGCACGGTTGCTAGTTTGAGGAATGGCTTCCAAAGTAACTTGATCAAACAAAGACATTAGTTGTAAAACATAGGCCTTATATGGGCGAAGTTTATCATCTCTGGTCTGATAAACTTCATTAATTTGGTTTATAACCAATTGGGAATCCCCAAAAACTAAGAGGTTTTTGATTTTTAGCGCTAAAGCATCTCGTAATCCAAGGATTAGAGCTTCATACTCAGCAGTATTGTTGGTGCAAGCAAAGGTCAGTTTGAAGGATAGAGGAATAAGATGTTTTTGCGGAGATATTAAAATAATACCCGCACCTTGACCCCACTCATACATCGGGCTCCATCAAAGTATAAGGACCATTGTTCAGGATGGTCTGCCTCTAATTGAAGGCATTCATCAGGAAACTCGATGATGAGAGGATGAGTAGACTCTAAGGGTGCAGCAACTAATTGATCTGCTATGATTTGACCCTTAACAAACTTCTGTCCTATGAAGGTGAGATCAAACTCGCTTAGAGCAAGAACCCACTTGGCTGTGCGACCCGATAAATAAGGTCGACTCATGAGATATCTTAAAGGATCATATTTGGCGATGACATACATTTTTTGGCTAAGCATGTAATGTCATAATTTTTGCGTAGCAAACACGACTGCTAGACATAACTTCTCTAACACTGTATAGCGGGTTTCATAACTGACGAAAGTTCGGCTAATGTAATAATTAGCATGTTCTCGCTTTTCATCATCAAGTTGAGCTAACATAGCCCCTAAGGCAGAATCTGGAGTAGAAATATATAGAAGAAATGGGCGATCAGATTTAGGCGGTGAAAGCATCGGAGGATTAAGGAGATATTGCTTGAGAAGTTCAAAAGCTTCTCTACATTCTGTGTCCCAATTGAAAGGGACATCCTTCTTAAGAAGTTTGAGAAAGGGACCAGTTTTGTCCGCCAGCTTATCAATGAAGCGACGGATAGCTTGAAGTTTACCTTATAAACTTCGTAGTTCAGAGATATTAGTGGGTGCGGGCATATCAGTGATGGCCGCAATTTTAAGAGGGTCAATTTTGATACCACGTAAAGAAACTAAAACCCCTAATAGTTTGCCGGATTTAACTCCGAATATGCATTTTGTTGGATTTAATCGAATGAGATATTCTCGTAATCGATTAAAAACTTTTCTTAAATCATCTAAATGATTATTTTCAATAAGAGAGCGAGCTATAATATCATCTACATAATCATGTAAGATATCATGCATCAGATCATGAAAAATGTAGGTCATAGCCCGTTGATAAGTTGCACCGACGTTCTTTAAGCCAAAGGGCATCACTTTCCAGCAAAAGGTACCCCAGGGGGTAATAAAGGCTGTTTTAGCCTGGTCTTCAGGAGTTATCTTGATCTGATTATAATCGAAGAATTCGTCCATTAAGGACATCATCCCACTTTCGACAGTGAAATCGATAATTTGATCCATATTTGGAAGAGGAAAGTCATCTTTAGGGCATGCAACGTTAATATCTCTAAAATCGGTGCAAACCCTAACTTTGGTAGCTTCTTTCTTAGTGACTGGAACTACATTTGAGATCCATTCAGCATAATCAATAGCTTGTATGAAGATAACATTCAGGAGTTTTACTAACTCCCATTTGACTAGTAGAGCCACTTTGGGATGCATTTTTCTAAGTTTTTGTTTAACCGATTTAGCATCCGGATGGACCACTAGATGGTGCATGACAACAGAAGGGTCTAGACCTGGCATATCTTCATATGTCCAAGTGAAGACATCTTCATACTCTTTAATGAATGCAATGTATTGTTCTTGTTTGTCTTGACTTAGTTCTGCTCCAATATTGATTATGTGAGGATTATCCTCAGTTCCAATGTTAATTTTAATGACATTTTCTACCTCCATGTGTAGATCTCTTTCAAAATTAGGTGGTGCAGGTGAAACGCCCAACTCTTGTAATTCTTGTAAAGTTAATTTAGATAAGTCATCTTGAGGATTAGTGGTCTCAAGCTGAGCTATGGTTGGTATAGAACCATCAAAATAGAATCCATTGTGCAACATCTCTTCAACAGAATTTAGATGACCAAGCAATTGAACATTGTATTAAGGCTTAGATTAAATACTACAATGTATGCTTAGATTAGCCCATAACTAACGAAGCTAACTAGCCAAGATAGGATGTAGTTCAAACAATAACCTAATAATGTAATAACTAATAACATACGCTAACATCCCCCCTTATTACATTATTTGTGTAATTGAATAACTACTAACATCCCCCCATACAACAATATTTGGGTAAAGTATATAACTGCCCCAATACAGTGATAACGATGTTGATCTGCTGGTTCTTTGCTCTATCACAGTGCTCTGGCTACTCCTAAGCAAAAGATGGGTCATTCCTCGCTTTGTCTTCACATCAACAAATGTCCTTATGGTAATCACATCATCCAACCAAATTTGCATGGGTAACCAGCCGCTGCAATCGCTAGGTGTAGTAGAATAGATCACTTCATACAAGGTTCATTTATCTACAATATGAATTTGCAAAAGATAAGGTAGCTAAGGTGTCGGTCAAAGCCGAAAATGCACCCTTATAAGTTCCCCCCTTCTTGTTGCAAAACATAGTGTAATTAATTTTTGAAGAAAGTGTGACTAAGGTGTCGGTCAAAGCCAAAAATGCACCCTTATAAGTCATCTTCCCTATTTACAAAAAATTGTGAAGAAATAGAAATGGATATCCCCCCTCAATTGCAAAAAGTATGCAACTCAAGAGTGTTGTGAAGGATTTTACAAATATTGTCTCCTAGACAATTTTACATCACAAAAAGTCTCTCCTCTTGTTACAAGTACTTCAAACACCTAGATTTTGCTATTTATGAAGCCTAAAAGAGGTACAAGCACCCCTTATTGTAAGGTCTTCAAACAAAATACTTATGCTATTTATGAAGCCTAAAAAGAAGAGAGAGAGAATATGGTGCTTTTGCCCAAGGGACACATGTGTATTCCCTCTACAATACTGTCTTTAGAAATTTTAGCACTCCTTGTGCTATCTTTGAACCAGAAACAGAATCATAAATAGCCCTTAGGTATGAAAAATTTCTATTTTAATATATTTAATTTAGTAAAAAAAATTTTAATTAACTTAATAAAATAATATTCTAAGTTCCCCTTTTTTTTTTTTTTTAAACCATTTTTAATTAAAAAAATGATTAAAAAAAAAGAAACAAAAAAAATATTATTAAATTAAGAATATTAATTAAAAAAAATACTAAAAAAAATAAAAAATAAAAAATTCATTACCTTCGGACCCCGACGGGAGTCGAACTCCCGACCTCCCGTCGGGCAGCGCTAAGGCGCTGGACCCCCCCGCCAGTCGGGCTAGCTGGCCCGACGTGAAGGGAAGGGAAAGTTTTCCCTTTCCCTTCACCCCTCGCGCGGGCGGGGAAAAAATGTGGGATTTATCCCACATTCCCCGTGCGGGGGAAGGCAGAGGGGTATGAAAGGGCTGACAGGCCCTTTCATTGTCGACTGCCTACGGGCAGTCCCCGTCTTTCCTTTTTGGTCGCGGTCAGTCCCAGTCGGGTGACACGTGGTAGTCCGCCACGTGTCACCCACGTGTCAGTCCGATGACACGTGGCTAGTCTGCCACGTGTCATGTCTGTCATGTCTGGTCTTGTCCAGTGGTAGTCCACCACGTGTCCCGTCATGTCTGGTCTTGTCCAGTGGCAGTCCGCCACGTGTCCTATCTGGTGTCGCATCCATCTGGTTTGTGCCATGTGTCATGTCTCGGGTTTGTCGAATGTTGGATCTGGCAGAGGGCGCGCCTGCCCTCGCTAACCAGTCCGATCCGTGCAAAGTCCAGGTTTCAGTCAGACCCCTGACAGGGATGTCCCCCTGTCAGGTCGGTCAGACCCGAGGGCGCTCCTGCCCTTGGGTTTGGGTCCTCTGTCCGCCTGGGAGGGCGCGCCTGCCCTCCCGGCCGTGCACTGGACCCACGGGGGCAGCCAGTCGCGATCGCCCTGTCAGGTCTGACAGGGTCAGACCTGCGGGCCGCGCGCTGGACCCACGGGGGCAGCCGATCGCGGTCGGCCTGTCAGGTCTGACAGGGTCAGACCTGCGGGCCGCCTTGCGGTGGGAGATACCGCACCTGTAGGCCGTCTCCCGTGGCGGCCTAGTGGTGAGGTCTCGCCTAGGGATCCATGCAGGCCTGCGGGCTGTCTCTCGTTGCCACCTCGTGGCAAGGGCCCGCCTTGGGATCTGTGCAGGTCCTGAGGGCCAGCAGGGCCCTCGAAGACCGTGCCACGAATTCCTGTGGGCCTTCTCCCGAGCTCTGATACCAACTTAGATGACCAAGCAATTGAACATTGTATTAAGGCTTAGATTAAATACTACAATGTAGGCTTAGATTAGCCCGTAACTAACGAAGCTAACTAGCCAAGATAGGATGTAGTTCAAACAATAACCTAATAATGTAATAACTAATAACATACGCTAACAACAGAGACATCATGGAAGATATCTCCTTCCAATTCTTCATCGGGGTCAGCAATCATTTCAGGGTATGCTATGGATAGCATGTTGCATGAAAATGACTGATTTTTAAGATGCAAATCAACATGCCTATCCAAATAATCTTGATAGCATATGAGGTGATCATCATCCTCAAAAGGAAAGGGTTGTCCTTTACTAGGAAATAAGCCCACACCACAACGGGCAGGCCATGGTTCTACCTCGAAAGGTTCTTTCATGCCATTTTGGAAAGGTCCTAAGCCTTTCCCTTTATATCCCATTTTAAGCATCATGGGTTTAGCTTTAACATAATCATTGGTAAAATAACAGCGAGCGTATCCCTCATGATGAGTTTTGATATTCCGAGGGATTTTTCCCCAGTCATATCCTTTATAAATGAAGGCACAACTCCCGACTTGGTAAGTACTTCCCAAAGGTTGTGGGAGGCCCAAAGTACGAGGATAGGGCATAAAATTATTTAAAAGGTTTGAATCTTGCATGAAAGCATTCATTTTTTCTGATATTAAGGTTGTAGATAAATCTGGTAAAAGTTCATCATAAAGGGCATAAGATGTAGAAGGTTTATTACTTATATCTTGAGATGTGGAAGGTATGATGGATGTGTCCAAAGGTTTTGAATTTATAGGAATAATAGTTGAAGGATTAGTTGTAGATTTGAGATCCTTTTGAGATTCTAAAATTTGTTTAGAAGGTTGTTGGTCTATATAGGAAGATGAAGTTAATGGAGGAGGAATAGATGAAGTTATGGGTTTATGTTTCACGAGTTTTAGATGAAAAAGAAGAACTAGAATGTGTGGATGACAGAGCGGGACAAAATTGCACTCCAACAGGTTCTGCCAAAGCACACATCAAAAGGTCTAGGGTCACCATGAATAGTGACCAACTAATTTTTAAACTCAAATTTCACACATTGGTGTAAAGTTGATGGGACTGCTCGCATGGCGTTAATCCAAGGGCGACCCAAAAGTATATTGTACGATGCTGGGCAATGTACAATAAACACGGTTGTTTCTAGGGTTCTAGGACCAACTTGTAATGGGAGGGTAATGACTCCACAAGTTTCTTGTGTTTCGTCATTAAAAGCTTTGATAATCATATCAGTTTTCTTCATTTCATCACTTCTAAAACCAAATCGTTGGTAGAAGTCAAAGGTGCAAATGTTTAGAGAGGAGCTATTATCAATCAGGACTCGTTTGACAACTACATCTCTAATTAGAGCAGTAATGTACAAGGGATTATCCTTGTGTAAAGCTGTGTTGCGGGATATCTTTATCCCGAAAGTCAATACAATCAATCTCTCGAGTGATGATAGTATTGGCCATAGCTTCAAGTTGAATGTTTTGAGGTACCATCATTTGGCTCAATGTAAGCATCAACTCATCCCTATGTGGGGGAGAGGATCTTAATAAATCTAGAAGGGAGATTCTAGCCGTGGTATTAGACAATTGCTCATTAATGCTATAAGGAGGTTTGGGTTGAACAATAGAAGCATGATTTCCTTTATTGGGATTTTTCGAACGAATGGAGCTGATCCATCATTCTGGTTTAGTTCTTGTTGAGAATTTTGAGCTTGTTGTCGAGTAACGACTCCGATGGTACCTACAATGTTATAGTGACGACATTGAAACGGTCTCGGTTGAGAATTTATGGCTTGTTCATAGGGAAGGACTACATTAGAAGAAGGTCGAGTAGTGACTCTTCTAGGGAATGGTTCTTTTGGAACATTAGCATCTGTGATAGGTTGAATAGGATCTGATTCGTTTTCAGAACTATTCGATTGAATAGTGTCTACTTCACTTTCACTATCTGACTCTATATCACTAGAATCAGAAGTTTGAAAATTATGTAAGGGACTGGTTGTAACCAGGGATAAGGTTGTGTCAAATGTTTGAGAATCTTGAACAGGTAATTGTCCACTAATGGTTCCTACATATCGGGTAGGAGGGGGAACATTATGATGTTCGATTTGATTGGCTACCTCTTTACCATGTCGTGGTAAAGGGTGTTGAAATATGTCCAAAGTTTGATTGGCATTTTGATTTTGATTTTGGGGAACAGTCTTTTGAGTATTATTAGGAGGGTTTTTTTTGGGTTGGAAGGCTTGCACTTCCATTTCATTATTGTCAATCAAATCTTGTATTTTATGTTTCAATCTCTTACAAGCGTTGGTAAAATGTCCAGGTCCTCTATGAAAGTCACAGTGCAAATCAACTCTATATTCGAGTATACTTGGGTCAGGTTCCCGGATAGCTGGTAATTGGATTAAACCTCTTTCAAGCAGTTGAGGTAAAATGGTTGACAAGGGTTGGTTTAATCTAGTGAATTCTCGAGGAGGCTTATCAGGAGGTTTCGATATGAATTTTTCTGTTGTCTTTGTTGCATTGACATTAGCAAAATTTCTACTGTCAGTGACTCCATCACCAACAACCTGTTTGTTTTTATATTGATTTCTAGATGTTTTCTCATCATCCTTCTTCCTAATTTGGCCTCTCCTAATGAGGGCATCTTCTACTCTTCGAGCTAAGTCTATAGCTTGATCGAAGGTAGTAAAAGTAGCTGTTGATAGCTCATAAGAAAGTTGTTCTTGTAAATTATTGATGAAAATGTCTAGCATTTCCCTATAGGGTAGCACAAAGTGCAGTTTTCCTGTCAATTGTCTCCATCTAGCCAAGAAATCAGCAAAACATTCATCTTTATCTTGTTTTAAATTGTATAGGTCTTTAATAGTTACATGTCTCTCGATGTAGGCACTAAATTGATGAACAAATGATTCAGCTGTTTCTTCAAAGTTTCTTAAGGAGTGAGTGGGCAATTGATAGTACCACTCTAATGCCATTCCACCTAAACTTTTGGGGAACATTTTTAGTAATAGCAAGTCGTCATGCGAAATGTCGTGACATGCTATCCTAAACATGCGAAGATGTTCTATGGGATCTTCGGTTCCTTTATATATAGGCAAGACGGGCATGGGAAAGTGTTTAGGGTATGGTTGAGCCACCACTATGGGATCCAATGGTTGGCTAAAAATCTCTCGATAATTGTACGAGGGACGGTAGGGATCTATCTGGTCCATACGTGAAGCCAATTGTTTCACCATAGCTTCCAAATTACTAGTTTGCACCCCATATTGATTCGGTAGGGCATTGACATGAGTTTTATGGGCATAGGATGGAGGAACATGTAGATTAGATGCCATGTTACTATTGTGTAAAACTTTAGTAGGAAAAATGTTATGGAGGAATTTTGAAGTTGGATTATGTTGTGTTCCAGATTGTTGAAAATTTGTATTTAGCTTTGTTTTAGATTTTTGTTTATTTAAAGCATTTTGTTCAATAGTTTGGCGAAACAAAGTAGTGAAGGGAATTTTCTTTTGTGCAGGAGTGGTTTTAGGTTGAGTAACAGGTTCCTTAGGAGGTTGGGTAACCTGTTGTTTTAACATGGCTTGGGCTATAGTGACCATATCCGTATTGGATGGTCCACCCTTATCACTCTCTTGATCAACAAAAGATAAAGGATTAGTGTGTATATCAAGCGCCCGTTCTATAGTTGCTTGAGCGTCACTAACTTCCCCTCTATCAATACGGACTGCTACATTAAGGATGTCGATATTCTGATTGAGAAATTTTTGAAAATTTTCTGCGTTGTCAAAAGTGATGCCCCCATTGGGAGCTATTCTAGGGGACGAGGATTCATTCTCTTTAACACTTCCTTCTTGTTCCTTATCTTCACCTAAGTCTTCATCTGATTGACCTAGAGTTTCTCCTTCCGAATTTGTATCTCCAAGAAGGATATTTGGGTTTTCAGTTGTATCTTGCAACCAATCTTCTCCTTCCCCTAAAGTTTCTTTACCATTCCTAAGTCTAGTCATGGTGCTAAGTTTTGATTTCAAAATATATATATATATATTTATATATATATATATATATGCAACAAATTAAAAGGTATATATTTATATATACCTAATGCAATATTTGAAATGAAATGTTTAAGTTTTTACTATGTTGTTTTTTTGATTTTTTTTTTAGTTTTTCTTTGAAACAATATAATAAAGACAACAAATGAAACAATAAATGCACGCAATAATAATAAAACTGAAATTAAATGAACTAATATTCTATGAATAACTTATGAATATCATTAATAGGTTCAAGTTGTTCAGGGGTCATGAAATGTTCTTCTTCAAATTGAAAGTTTTCTTTTAAGAATTTGATGAAATGGGCTATGGTGATATTGTCTATCTCAGATGCTGGTTGATAATAATAATTATCACGACAATATTTACAATATAACATAGCTCTAGGAGTTTTGTTCCATCTTCTCCTAACTATAAGATCATCTTCTAAGGAATCTATATGAACTAGAAATGGGCGCACTATAACTGTGTCTTCGAGATTTTCCCTGAAAGTTAAAAATTTTGCAGATACAAGAGCTCTCCTATAGGCTAACCATCTATGGCAGGCTCTCTGAAGTTCATTATAGAAAACTAATTGGTGAGGATCCAGGATTCTATCCAAGACTAGCCTCTTGATTTGCTTAAGTTGTGTGGACCTAGGTGAAATAAGCCTAAGTCTCCTATCAAGTTCGTCCCACAAGGATTGATTTCTACTTGTTTCAGGGATATTAAGGACAGAATTAACTTCTATAGCTGCCAATTGGTTTTCTACGTTTATAGTAACTGCTAACCTCTTTTTAGGAGCTACCATCTAAACATGATTTTGAACCTTAAATGTTTTAAAATGCATCTAAATTTTAGTTGTTCTAATTTTTTTTTTTTTTTTTTTTTCGTTTTTCAAAATGTTATGATGCATTCACGTCGGGTTCACCAAAATGTATCGCTCCAAATTTTTCACATCCCTACCTTCAGGCTATTGGATCCACACCCGGAAGGAGTATGGGAAAAGGATGGTGCGGTACCTCGGACGAGAGGACTTTACGAAGGTCCCGCCTCTCAAGGGAGGTGTGTTTTGGTGATTTTTCGACGGATGGTGGGTTCACCAGGAAACATTTGGCGGCAGTTTCCATGCCTAGGTTTTTGGAATGTATTTTGATGAGTTCATTTTATCCTTAAGCATTCATCCTAGGTTTGGCCGAATGAATCTAACTTAATCTATATGAAAATGCAATTTAAATGAATACAACGAAACGAGTAGAAAGCGAAAAACAGAGAATTTGCAGGGAGGCCAATGGAGATTACCCGATCCGGAAGTCCGAAGAAGTTTCGATGCTTGAAGCGGTCTGGATCGCCTGAGATTTGACAGAATCGCCTGCAATCTGACAAAATCGTCCAAACTGACAGGATCGTCTGCAATCTGACGAATTCGTCAGAGACCTGCAAAATAGAAAATAGGTGCAAAATGCAAGGAATTCTACTGTGCAAACAGAGGCAAACTACATGAAATTGCAATATAAATACTGAATGATATTAAAAAAATGGAATTTAAAGCAAATTACGGTACTTTAATGGCATAATATGATCTTAACATGCAATCTAGACTAGATGGGTGAACTCCAGATGTAGACTAACATAAAAACTGAGTAACTGATCTAATTTATAGCAAAAAATGACAAATAAAAGATCGAGAAAAGCAAACTCCAGGCACTGATTGCCTCGATATGGACTACAGTTGAGATCGTCTTGCATCAGTACGAAATCGTCTCGAATTGTACAGGATTGCCTCCGATATTGACAGGTTCATCGACGGCGATAGGTACTGGCTCCGGTTGAAAATTGGTGATGTACCTGTAATAAAAATACTATGGAACGAGTGTAGAAGCAACATTCAGATGTCTTGACACAGAGGGATTCAACTTGCAGATAAAATTCAGCCAGGGGTTGGGGAGGGAATGTCCTAGAGTTTAAATAGTCATAGGGGAGTTGTTGGGGGGTTGGAGATCATCCCAATTTGGGAGATCTCCAACGGGGGAAGGGTCCTAATGATGCAGACACGCTTCTACCCAAATTGGAGACCCGTTGGAACAGAGTCTATCTATGCAAATTCACTTTTGCGACAAAATCGTCTAGACGTTCTAGTGGCAATGATATCGTCTGATCGGCGACGATATCGTCCAACGGTCAAAAAAACCTCTAAAAATGGCACGAAAAAATGGGAAACGGGTTTCTTGGCGGTTAACGGGCGGTTTGGGAGGTTAAATTTGAATTTAAATTTATTTACTAAGGTGAATGTAATTATTCCAATTTGACTGCGCCAATTTTAGGGTGCTACAGTCATGTTCATCACCATCAATGTTTTGAGCCATATCCAAAGCCTGGATCACCACCTTTAAATTATTGATCCTCCTAATAACTTTCATTATCTAACGCAGTAGAGATGAAGCCAAATTTATGATGTCATCTAGATTGGATATTAAATCATAGTTATCAGTCGAGAGCAACTGAATTATGGTTTCACCAAGAGAAAGAATGATGTTGGTACCACCTTTAATTTTTGCTTCTTACGACTCGAGGGAGGAAATCCAGAAGCGAGAATATCTTTCTCTAGGATGATGATGCTCTTACACTTGTCATTAGATTACTTGTTCCTATTAGAGCACTGACACAAATATGGAGTGGTCTCAGAGTAGCTAAATACTAGCTTCTTTTTACCTACTTTCCCAAAAGTGATAGTTTCCATCTCTATCTCATAATCACTTGGTTAATTCCCCTAGGAATATCCCTAACTAGGTGTAGAATTAGAGGGTTGATCATCAGTCCTATCCATGATGGACAGAGTGGAGCCTAGCCTTAAAGTTTAATTATATGCTTAAATATCATCAAGTGAAGCCCCTGGTGCTTCGAATGTGAGGATTTCCCTTCTCTGATGCTATTGATAGAGAGCTCCATCGAATGAAACAGGTACTCATGCATATTAATAAACTTGATGTCCCTTAAATTATTGAGTACCATATAGAAACTATATAGAGAGGAATTAGAATCATCTACGGTAAATTACTACACCACAAGGATGAGTACTCTGTTCAAAGGAGCAAGAATAACCTTCCTTACAACACTATTCTATCTATCCAGGTGCTTTCCCTTGTCCCTAGAGTAGTTTTTTGTCCTATCCTCAGGCATTGGTTGTATTTTCAAATATATTTCTATGCATACCTATAAAGGGAAGGCTAGTAATATCCAACACCAAGGACCTTGTGAATGATCCTATAGCGATGTCGGGACACATGCACCGCTCTTTTTACATTACTTGCAATGTATTAAAAACCCAAGATGAAATGGAAGAAAATTAAAAGCATATAACACAAAAATAACAAATATGGATCTCTTTATTTGTATTGAAACCCGATTACATGTCGGTCCCTCTTAGGGATACCCATTTCGATACAATAAGGTTACAAATAGGAAAAGAGTGCATCTTTCGCAAAGAGATGGTGCGCTTTCAAAAAGCTTCTCGGTTTCGCACACGGAAATGCATGAGGGCTTACAAATGCCTCCTTATCCAAGCCTATTTCCTATAGGGATCCCTTTTTCTCTTGTATGTTGCAGATTCTGTCCGATGAACTTGTGGCCCTGTAAGCAATGAAACAACAAAACACGCTTAGATGTCCGAGAATACCTTCCTGGATGAGGTTGTTAGTACTGAATATAACAAACGAAAGAAAGTTCAAATTAGACTAATGTTATGAGTGCGAATGAATGAAATGATGCTATACTAATGATATGCTAAAATAATGAATCTAATATCTAAAACCCTAAACTAAGCCTACGGGCCACTGTCCAAGACAATAGATACTAAAGTGACTCTCGTCCTCTTTGCTCCAAAGCTATGGATCAAAGCTTGTATCTGATGTTGCAATAATGGTTGTTATGCTCTCCAATCTGTCAGGGCTTCACCATACACATGATCTCCAAGGGAACACTCTAGGTCTCGAAAGCTCTCCTCAATGACCTATCCTAATAAATTTCCTGGATAAAGATATCTTAGATAAAATATGTCTCTCCTCTCTTCAAATATCAATCCTTGGTACTTTTAGGCTTGCACCTTTTATAGTGTGAAACCCTAGGTCTATTTTCAAGCCCTAGGAATGAATTTCTCATGCGTAGTGAGAGATAGCATGAGAATATTTTTGTCTTTTCTATGTTTGGAGACCAGTTAACTGAAATATAACTACCAACTTGAGTCTCCTATGCAAACTAATTGTTAGCATGAGAAGCTTTTATCCTTTGTCCATTTTTGGAAGCTAGTTAACTAAATTCCAAATGCAAACTCAAGTATCCTATGAGAATTGGTTGTAAAAAGGAGTGCAAAGTTGCTCCCGCTCACCTTTATTGCAGGCAAACTACCACTTCCACCCGTGATTAGGCCTGTTTATCGGTAAAACTACTTTTATGGTTTAGCCAATGTCGTCTGCAGCGACTAAAATCTAGCCACTATCATCTACAGTAACTAAGGTTTGGCTGCTCTAGGATTGAGTGGCTAGGTTTGGATGGCTTAAAAAGGCCCCAAATGATCGATGAGAACCACTGTTGATGCTTGTAAAGTCCAATATTATGTCATCTTATATTATGAATGTGTCTATGTGAGTAGCTCCCCTAAGCATGACATATTTTAGGTGTCTACAGATACCCCTTTTTATGATGCGCTGTGTGGAAAACACAACGTTGAGCAAAAACCTAGACTAATATATTTGTAGGTTGTATGGTGATCAATGGTCTAATCAATGTTGGATGGACCAATCATGCAAGATGGCGTGCATCCTTTGAATCATTGCCTCAATGTTTGAAGGACTTAGCTCAATGGCTTGGGCATGTTAAATTTCACTCATTTCTCAAACTCAATCAGGTACCTTCAGTTGCTACAATAGTTTCGACCGGTAGGAGAGATACAATTGAATATGTCATGTCTACTTATGTTCCCAGCAAACAAGGGAAATTTGTGATTATTGTATGCAATTTTTCGTAGGACGTACATGATTTTGTTATGATCGAGTGATATTTTGTTGATTTTGATTATGATTATGTTGAATTTTTGAACTACTTCCTCATACAATGGATTGGTGAAGAAATGACAATGAATGAAGCGAAAAGTCGCTTGACCAATATGACTAATCTGGTTCCTTTCTAGCATTTTTTGCTTGTAATGGGTAATCCCACATCCAAGTGCAATTCAAATTGCTTATGATAATCATCTATCCCTATCTCGAGGAGCGGTCCAGCTATCAATAGCCTTCTTAGGGAGTTAGGATGAGTGATTCTATTTATGTTCATATTGTATCACTTTGGCTTAATATTTTTGGTATCATAGGGGAATTAGGATGATCCTTTCATACCCGTGGAGCAGTCCGACCATCTTGGTCTTCTTTGGGATTGAAGGGTGGCACATCATAATTCCAAAATGAAATGCTTTTGCCCCAAGTGGCCTTATGGTAGATGACTCATCTCATTGAAATGCATCGAGTGTGAATCATTGCAATCATCGAGTGGATAGAGTAAGTAACTGGGTATGAGGCTTGCTTGAGATTATGCTTATATGTAATTTTTTTGTTATTTTGACCATCTAGATGACTTCGATTCATCAAAATGCATTTATTTAATGTTTTTTTTATCCCCCCATGGAAGGATTTTTCTTTTTTTTATCTGTGGAGCAGGCCGCTATTAGGTCCAGCGGCCTCTGAGTCTCTTCTTGTGGCCGCTATCACCTTGAGCGGCCATGAAGTTCAGGCCGCTGACGCCAGTAGTGGCCAAGACATAATTTGAAAATATAAAAATGTATTTTTAGGGTTTTGACCTGTCACTTTCATTTGTTGTCAATTCACTTTTCAGATCTTTGGTGAGACAGCGATAGTTGTGATTTCTAAAGGTACCTGCATCAAGGACATGGCTGCACAGGGTGAGGCATCAGCTATTGGAGGAGCCAAAGCTTCTCGGGTATTCTTTCAAACCCTACCCTCTTTTCTTATTTTGGGTAAAACTAAACCTCACTAAGTAAATGGCAAATGAACCCCACTAAACCTGTTGGTAATGAACGAAATCCGTAGTTAGGCTTAGTTTAGGTTTTTAAGTGGTGGGTTGGTCCCCATTTTTATTCTTTTTCAATTTTTTGAATTTTATGGCCTAGGGTTCATGGGTTTGCCATGTTACCTTTCGGTCGCTATTGTTCAGAGTGGCATAAATTTGGTCGCTATCGCTCAAAGTGGCTAAGTTTGAATCCCAACGGTCAAAAAATTGATCGTTGGGCTTTGGCCACCACTGTCTCCAGTGTCCAGATTCTGGCAGTTATAGGCAACAGTGGCTAATCCCCTTAGCTAATTTTGCACAAATTTTTTGCTTTTTATTGGATTTTTTGAGATAGTTTTTAATTAATTTTAGAATTTTGAACTACTCTTTAGCATGTGTTGCATGCCTAGGTGCATTTATTCCCCCCATATTTGCTCATATTTAGGAGAGTGTCAAATTTTTTTTATGTTTTATTGGGACTTATGTCTTAGATGCACTGTAGTTATGTTTCATATTTCTTTTGCTTTACTTAGATCCTTACTACTCAGGATCGAGACCCAAAGCTCATGAGTGACCTTCTACCTCTTCTAGATGACATAGATTGGAGGTGGCTTAAGGCTCGTGGGATTTAGTATGTTACCAGACTACCTCATATTATGTCGGACCAGGATTACCTTATGGATTTGGCCCATTGTTGGGACCCTCAAACTAATACCTTCCACCTCCCAATTGGCGAGATGACCATTATGCCAAATGATGTGTACAGGATCTTTCAGATCCCTTTTGATGGGGTGGTCATTGTTTCTTCGGCCACTAATGATCAGGTGGTTGTATTCACTCGGGTGTTTAGAGGGCATTCTGAGGATGCTCTCAAGGACACCAAGTCTGGGGGAGTGTCTATCATTCGCTGGTACCAGGAGCATGTTTTTATAGTGAGGCATGCAATGTTGCTAATGATCATCAACAATGTCATTATCCCAGACTTTTCAGGCTTGAGGTTCCCTTGGAACCTCCTTGCGATGGTTCAGGACCTGATGGACAGCGAGGCACCCATCATCTATGCATGGGTAGGTCTTTATTGGCTTAGTGTTACGACGATTTGTACCACATACATTTGAGGGGTCGTGTTGGCATCACCTATAGTTGGATTTTGTAGATCTAGTTATGGGAGCACATTAGGGTAGATTGCCCTAAGGGGCTTCCTGTTAAGATCATAGTTGTGGATAGGTGGATGCAGTGCTATGGTGCTAGATGGGCTAGAGAGAGCGAGGAGCACAAGAGCCATACTTTTGTAGGGGATTTGAATCATTATACTGATACTTTTATTGGACTCCAGGATGGAGATGTCATATGGCACCCGTATCATGAGTGTCCTGCTTGGGATGGCCCTGACAACTTTACTGCTAGGATGCGGCATGAGCGATGGCTCATTGGTCGTAGGGTTAAAATTTGAGAGCATTTATTCTACTCTCGGGTTCTTCATCAGTATGGGTTGTAGTAGGATGTGCCATTGGTACCATTTTTGTATAGGCAAATCAGAGTAGAGATAGACCTCCTTCCCTGATAGGTTACAGAGCTAGCTTATGAGGAGGATGCCCCAACTGTTGATCCTAGGGTATCTGATGGAGTTCTAGTTGTATTTGCATGGTGGTGGGGTGACCTAATGTGGTACAACGAGGGTAGTATGGGTCAAGAGGATGATGGTAGAGATGGGGCAGATCCATCAGGGCATAGGGTTTGTGCTAGGACTATGACATGGGACCAGTAGGTGGCAGTGGAGGAGCAGGAGGCTCCTAAGGAGGTGAATGAGGAGATGGAGCCTGAGGAGAGAGATTCTCCTCTCAAGGCACAACTACATGATGTGGATGTCGAGCTCCAGTCAACCAAGATATAGGTACATCAATGCGATGACATCATAGCTTAGAGGGATAATACTATAGCGTAGCTGTCAGATTAGATATAGGCTTTGTAGGTCGCTCTATTAGGAGCTGCTCAGATGCAGGTTGTTATTGCTCTTCCTACTCTCGAGGGTCCATCGAGGGTAACTCTTGAGGGTGAGATCACTCATCTATAGGGTTTTCTAGATGAGAGTGATGTTCATATTGCTAAGGACATAGCCCGGATTATCGCTCTCTTGAGGCATATCAGGAGGCTAAGAGCAATCCCTAGGGATAGAGGGGCCACAGGTGGGTCATAGGTCAGTAGGAGCTCTACAAAAAGGTAATATTCCATCTGGCCTAGTCATGAGGCTCAGACTCATACTGAGATACTAGTAGCATCTAGCTCGCACCATTCTCCTAGAGATCCATCCATAGGGGGCAGTGCTGCAGGGGGTACAGGCCTAGTATTTGATTGATGGCTCACTTGATTTTGATTCATTTTTGATGTCGGTTGACCTGTATGACTACAGCCCATGGGCATTTTTGTATATCCATGGACTTGACACACATACTTTTATGATATCTTTGCATTATGACTCATTATGTGTATCGTTTATTGCTCATGTTTTTGTTGTTATTTTTTTTTATGATGTGATGTGATGATGGCATTATGATGACTTAATGTATATGTTATATGATATATGGATGTGTAGATGCTTATATGATTTGATGATATGACATGGTGTATTTTGATGATGAATGATGAATTCATGATTTTATGCAAATGGATATTGCCTATATGTTTTATGATGTGCTTTATGACGTGATGATGGACGATTAATGACTTGTGTTTGTGGATGCGATGTTATTGTTAAATGCATGTTTTAATTTTACTTTAATTGTATACATCTAACTTATGTGATGAGATGGTATAAATGAACCTGTATGCTTTAATCACTTAAAACATAAGGAATGCATATGACATTGACAATCTTAATGGGTGATACCACATAAAGTAAAAAAATAATCATGAATTTAAATAATCACTCTTATCATAAGAATTTATTAAGTATTCATATATGAGATGTAATGGTGTGTAATGTATTTTCTTGATAAGTTTTTGTAAATTAAAATATATAAAGTAGTCAATGGTCGTCTATATACTATTTCTAATATATATGCGGTATCTGTCCTACTATGTTGATACCCCCTAATTTATAGAATCTTATAAAGAAAGTGATGGTGTGAATGATGATATGATTTGTTGCTATGTAAGAATTTTTGGGGCTTTTCGGAGATTCAAACACTCTAGTTACCCTATCAACAACTATCTATTGACCACTCTAGACTTTTGAAAAGTAAGGCTTTTACCATGGACCTGGATATTCATGATCTCTATGTGTGCAAGTGATTGTATATTTTGAGATAGAACTCAAGCATTTCCTCCGATGTCACGCGAGATTCTTTCAACCCATTGCTAAGATCAGGGATTCTCAAGTGTTCATATCGTCCTAAGTTGGACTTAGTTGGACTATACCACTAGACAATATTGGGTTACCTAAGCTAGCTCATCTACATTCAAACATTGGTCTACACAAATGCATGAAGTAATTGTGGTAGACATATCGTCGTGCGTAAGGATCTCTCCTTATGGTTTTGTACAATGCTGAGAATTCCAGGGATTCAAGATTTATTCCCTTCTTTTGGCTTCCTTTTGGCTTTGGATATTTGCTCATATGTAGTGATGAAAATCACTGTTTATTTTTTATTGATTTTTTCTTTGAGAGAGGATTCTTGTAGTGATGATAATCACTGTTTATTTTGCTCATATGTAGTGATGAAAATCACTGTTTATTTTTTATTGTTTTTTCTTTGAGTGAGGTTTCTTGGAAATCTTTGATTTGTGTATCATATCATTGCTTTGAGATCTAGACTGTATGCTTGGCTTTTTGAATATGTACTTTGATTCAGGTTTTTTCTTATTTTGATTTAAGCAAAAGCAAGGGATTTGGATAGGGTAAAGCTTGCCCTTTTGCCAATTCTCAGCACCTTTAAACCGGTTGCACAGGGGGATAAACAAGGAAGTTCCTTTTCACTTAAGGTATCCTAGACCTCTTTGCAGCTTTCATCTTTTCCTTGTACCAGTTAGGATTTTAGTGTTTCAATTAGTGATGGGATATTGAATATCCAAGGCATCATCACAGCTAGACGTTACCTTCTAATAACCAATATTGTTTTCCACAAAAGTTGATAAGATCACTAGGTGTGGTTGATTAACCGAAAAACCTTAGTATATTATGTATAGCAACAAATAATGGTTGTGTTGAAAAATACAATTACACACATGTGTTGATGGAGGTATGGATTTGAATGATTTATGCGATGAACTTTGGTATCACTTTTAAGGCTCTCATGACATATGCAATTGTAATGGATGTAAAAATATAATGCAATTATGTGGATGCATGATATGAGATGCAATTGTTTTTGTATTTTTGATTTTTATGTTGTTTTTGTATTTTTGTTTAATTTGACCAAAGGGCTTATTTTGCCTTTGGGGATTTTTTATTTTTGACCAAGTAGCATGAAGTACCCTTGGATATTTTTGATTTTGATCAAGTGGGATGAATTACCATTGGAGCATTTTTGAATTGATTTTGACCAAGCGGATTGAATGTCCTTGGAGCCTTTGATTGGAGTTGACCAAGCGGTTTGAATACCCTTGGAGCTTAATTGATTTTGACCAAGCAGCTTGAATGTCCTTGGAGCCTTTTGATTTGATTTTGACCAAGCGACTTGAATGTCCTTGGAGCCTTTTGATTTTATTTTGACCAAGTAGCTTGAATGTCCTTGGAGACTTTTGATTTGATTTTTGAATTTTTATGTTTTTATGATTTGTTTTTGTTTTTCTTAATTTGATTTTTTTGTATTGTATGTCATATTTGAATGTTTTTTTATTTTTGACATATTTTGAATGTTTTTGTATTTTTGACATATTTTATTTTTTTTTGTATTTTTGAAATTTTTGAATGTTTTTGTATTTTTGACATATTTGAATGTTTTTGTATTTTTGACATATTTTGATTTTTTTTGTATTTTATGTCATATTTGAATTTTTTTGTATTTTATGTGTAGAATGCTTTTAAATGAATAATATTGAGAGGTTAAATATCTTCAACACCATCTAATGAAATAAGGCGATATGCTCCAGGCCCAACCCTCTGTGAAATCATGTATGGGCCTATCCAGTTTATCGTGAACTTGTCTCGCAGATGCGGCGGTAGATTCAAATTTTGTTGGTTTTCTTTGAGCACTAGATCTCCAACCTTGAATTCCCTTAGGTGGAATTTACTATTGTAATCTCGTGCAAGGTGATCTTGGTAAACACAAATATGATCTAAAGCATTGACTCGGTGTTCATCAAGAATCATCAGCTGATCAATGTGGGCTTGTCGTGCGGTATCATCATCTATGAAGTCCTTTAATGCTATGCGTAGAGTTGGAATTTCCCAATCTAGTGGCATGATGGCCTCAGTTCCATACTCTAGTGAAAATAGTGTTGCCCCAGTGGGCATCCTTCTATTCTTGTAGACCCATAGTGCAAGAGGCAACTGCATGTGCTAATCCTTATGATTGTCTTGCATCGTCTTCCTCAAGATGGAGACTATTGTTTTGTTTGAGGCTTATGCTTGTCCATTTTCTTGTGGATAATAAGGCGTTGAAAAATTGTGTTGAATATGGTATTTTTCATTAAAGCACACATATTTTTGTTCTTGAAAGATGGCCCATTATCCGATATTATCTTCGAAGGGACCCCAAAATGACTTATGATATTGTGGAGTATAAACTCCATAATCCTTGGTCTAGTTGTTGATGTTAAGGGGATCATTTCCACCCATTTAGTAAAGTATTTTTTTGCTATTATGATGAATATCTGTCAGCCTAGGGACAGGGGTGAGATATCCCCAATCAAGTCTAGTCCCCACTGCGAGAATGGCCATGCTGCTTGGATGGGTTGCAAGGCTTGCAATGGTAATTGCATTAGATTTACATGATGCTAGCACTTAATGCATTTCTTGACATACTCATAGCAGTCCTTTTCCATGGTGGGCAAATAGTAACCCATTCTCAAGATGCACTTAACTATGGCCATGCCATTGAAATGCCCTCCACATGTGTCATCGTGAGCTTACAAAATTGCCTAGGATGCTTCCTGGGGCTTAAGACAACGGAGTAATACTCCATCATATCCTCATATGTAGAGGATTTCTCCTAGAAAGATGTATCTTGTTGCTTTCTATTTGAATGTTCACCTTTCAGTATGTGACAAAACTTAAGGTACTATTCCAAGTTTTAGGAAGTTCCACAGTTGGGAAAGTCAATCCTGATAAGCCATGGCTTCTATAGAAAAAATGGCTTGCTTCTTCTGCATTCTTGAGCTGGTGAACATGGATTGAGGAACAACTCTATGGAATATGGTTGCACCATACTCCCCAGGTCCTTGGGAGATCAAAGACCCCCAGGGTGCCTTTTGTAAGAAATATCTAGCTTTGAAGGACCAATATTGATTTGGTTCGATGTTGATCATGTTGACTGACTGTTGATTTTTAAAAACTTCGCAGTGTATTGCTGAGTGCAAAAGCACTTTCACATGAATGGTTGTAAAATCAGCAGATAAATTCTTAAGGATTAAGGATCCCAAAGAGGCCATGGTGTCTATAAATCTATTTGACATACGAGGGATTGCCTCGATGTCATACCATTCCAGCCGGGCTAGGTAGGTGTCAATAAGTTCCTTGTAAGTCTTTAGGAGTGGGCACCTGCATTGAAATAGTCCTTTGACCTGGTTTACTATGAGCAAGGATTCACCAAATATATTCAATATTTTAATTCCCATTGCTACGGTTGTTTGGAGTCCCAAGATCAATGCTTCATATTTTATGTTGTTGTTTGTGCAAGGGAAGTCTAGTTTGAATGATAAGGGCAATGGAGCATCCTACGGTGTGATAAAGACAATCCCTACTCTACCCCCTTTTTCACACTTTGAACCATCGAAGAACAATGACATGTCTCTTTCTCTCTTAGGTTCTTTGAGTTCTAGCGGATCTGATAATGCAAATACCGCATCATCAAGAAATTCTATGGTGAGAGGCTTGTTATCCTGAAGAGGCACCTCTGCTAATTGATCTGCTATGACTTGTACCTTGATGGACTTTTGGCTTATGAACTCTAGATCAAATTTTGTCAATAGCATGATCCACTTTGTGGTACGTGTATTGTGATATGTCTTGCTCATCATGTACTGCAAAGGATTTTGTTTTGATATGACGTAGGTCGTATGGCTCAACATGTAGTGTCGCAACTTTCAAGTTGCAAAGACCACTACTAAACACAAATTTTCGACATATGCATATCCTAGCTCATAACTCACCAAGGTGCGACTAATGTAATATATGGCTTGCTCTTTATCTTGTGCATTCTTTTGGGCTAACATGGTGCCCAATGCAAAATCAGTAGCCGATATATATAGTAAAAATGGTATGTCTGGCCTTGGTGGAGCCAACACTAGTGGCATGGCCAGGTATATTTTGATCTCTGAAAAGGCTTGTTGGCATTCTTCATCCCAATGAAATGGGATATCCTTGCATAGCAACCGGTTCATGGGTCAACATTTGTATGATAATTGTGTAATGAACCTTTTTATGGATGCTATCTTGCCTTGAAGGCTCCTTAACTCCCTAATGTTGGTAGGGGCAGCCATTTCCAATATAGCCTTTACCTTTGCAGGATCGACCTCAATGCCTCTCTTAGATACGATGAATCCCAAAATATTTCCAGAAGTTACGCCAAATACGCACTTCTTAGGATTCAATCGGACATTGTGTTCTATGAGGTGATCAAAGACTTGTCTAAGGACTTTGGCGTGCTCTTGCCGCAATAGGTAATTTGGCCAGTAAGTCATCCATGTAATCCTCTAAGATCTTATGCATATAGTCATGGAATATGTATGTCATGGCCTGCTTATATGTGGCACCAACATTTTTGAGACCAAATGACATCACTTTGTAATAGAATGTTTCCCATAGAGTAATGAAAGTAGTTTTATGTTGATCTTCGGGCTTAATCAAGATCTGGTTGTATCCAAAAAAACCATCCATTAAGGAGAGCATCTCATGACCTACGGTTGCATCTATAAGAGCATCTATGTTTGGCAATGGGAATGAATCCTTTGGTGTTGCCCTATTTAGATCTTTGAAGTCTGTGTAGATACGGACTCTTTCGTTGAATTTTCCCATGGGTACCATGTTTGACACCCACTTAGAGTAGTCTATAGGAACTATGAATACTACATCCAGTAGTTTTTGCAATTCATTCTTCACCATCAAAGCGACGGTTGGATGCATTTTCCTTAGCTTTTACTTGACTAGCTTCTTCATGGGATCCAATGAAAGGTTGTGAATGACTAACTTTGGATCTATCCTCTGCATGTCTTTGTAAGTCCAAGCAAAAATATTTGGCCTCTCTTTGAGGAGAGGAATTAGGATGGCTTGTTCCTCTAGAGATAGACTTTCTATGAACTTGAATTTTCTTGGTTGGGTAGGATCATCGCTGATGTCCACCTCAAAAGTTGCTTCTATAGCCATATGTGACCCATCCTCTAGCTGATGAGGCATGGGTATCAAATGAATGTCATCGACAGGATTTACAAGACCTACTAACTCAGGTTCCAAACCAACATGGAAGACGTCATACGCACAACCTGATGCAAAATGGAATGGTTGTAACATCTCTTCATTGGGGAAGAGGTCTTCAAGATCTATGGGCGAATTAGCGTGATCCCAATCAATAGCCTCTATATCAAGATGCAATGATTTTGTAGATTTTGTTGGATTATGAAGTGGAGTGGTCAAATAAATGGATATCATGTTGATGGATGGGATGAAATCTCCAGGACCACATGGGTGTAATATTATCTCAGGGGTTTCCCTTCCATACTTATGATGAGGCTATGGAGGAATGGGAATTTTTGGATTTGGCCCATGAGTAGGGCAGATAATAGGATCATTGGGCTCTAATCGCTCTCTAAATTTAGGCATAGGGGGATTGACCATCTAATGAATGGCAGCTAGGTCAACAAGTCTCCCCAAAAATCATAGATGAGGGTCTATAGCATGGAGTGCCACCTTTCTCTCTACAAGCTCATTGACTTGTCACAAGTGGTGAGGTCCAAGATAAGCCATCTCGATCTCATCCTAAAATTCATAATCACTTATCCAAAAACCATTAGCATTGGTATGCGGCCCTAACACAAGGGGCTCATGTCTTGGCCCCAAGTAGGCCATCTCCATTTCATCTTCATATTATTCATCACTTATGAAGAATCCATTTGCATTTGTCTCTTGCCCCAAATTCAGGGGTTGATGGCTTAAGCCTAAGTAGGCTCTTTATGTTGAGTCTTCTGATTCATAGTCACTTTCATCCGATATGTACCCACTCTCATTATGGATGGACCATGTGAATCTTTGTAAATAGCAAGGCCCATGGTAGGCTAATCCAAGTTGCGCCTCATCATCACTTGCTTCATATCCATTCTCCTCATCCCATGAGTTGTACCCTATTGGGGTGGAATCAATTGAGATGTTTGGATGATAAATTTTTGGTTTCGGTACGTTCATCGTGGCCACTTATCTGTTGCTCAAATTTCCTATTCTTAGGGTCTGATAAGGAATGAAATCGATGTCTTCTCCTAACACTAAGCTTAATTTGTCCAATGCTGCTATAAGAGAGTCATATCAACCTCCAATATAATAGCCTAAGCCAAACCTGTCAAAGGGAAGATGATATTGTGGCTCGTATGGCCGCCTGCGCCCTTGCTCATATATACCAAGGCCATAGCCATGCCAATGGCAATGCTCAAAGTAGCTTAGAACAAACTCGGTATTAGAGAGGTAATGAAAATTGATCATGAATAATTCATCACTATCCTCTTCTATATCTGAAGACTTATGGGCACAGTCTAGGCCGGCATAGACAAAATTGGTTTGGTTGGGAGGGATTCCAAGTGGAACCACTATTCCCACTAGCGGCCTCAAGTCCTTAGGCCTTCCCATGTTTTGTGTAGACTCAATGATAGGCATAAAGGTAATTTTTTGCACAAGGTACTCCCCTATGCCTATGCTTTCCAAGTGTATTGATGCATGCAACGTGGATGACCCTACGGATGATACTAGTGAAGCGGGATGGTAATCACTATCTTCATCTTGATCTTGAAGATCTTCTTCTTCCATAGGACTTGGCATTTCAGCAATGGCTATAGTTGGCACTTCCTTGGGCCTTTCTTCTTTGACTAAGGGCACATTTATCTTCTAATTGTCTTTTGGTTTTGATGTTAATGGTACTTTGGAAGCATTGACTATTTTGAGTGCACCAGGAGGTGTTGATGCGCATGGGTCTTTTCTTACCCCTTTGTCTTTGTTAACCATTTGTGTGGTTGGGGATGAAGGTGCTACATACAAGTGGGTATAAGGGATTACAAATTCTCTTGGAATGTACACCTAATGGATGTATTTAAAAGGCTCTTCATTAGAAAGAACCACATAGACTTTGTTTTCATGCACATACTTGACACACTGGTGCAATATCGAAGGAACACACTTCATGGCCCTTATCCAAGGATGCCCTAGGAGGATGTTGTACTACATAGCTCCTTCCAAGACATGACACATCACAGGGATGGTCTTGTGCCCCACCTTGATGGGTAGGACTATCGTTCCCACAGTATTGCATAAAGCATCATTAAAAGCTCTCAATGTGTAAGCTCCTAGAACGATATTGGACTTGGGGATCTTGAGGTGCTCTATTGTAGTTGTTGTAATGATGTTTATTGATGAACCTGTATCAACCAAGACCCTCTTGAAAGGTAAGTCATTTATTTCCGCTACAATGTTTAGCAGAGGTTCTGGTAAGGCAGTAGGTACTATCTTAATCTCATAATCATATAATCAAATTACAGGTTCCTGGCATTCTTGTACTTGTCCCACAAAGTGAGTGAATGCATTCACATCTTATAGTTGGAGCTCAATTGTTCTTAAAATTTCAATTAGAGTCTCCCTATGATTTGGGGATTTTTGTATGAGCTCATAGATGGATAACTTAGCTAGATTTATCTGTAGGTTTTGCTCCAATCTACTTTGGATAGTTACCACAGGTCGTGTTGGTGGACCTAGAAGGTTGTGTTTCCTCTACCTAGGTGTGGCTAGGACATTCATGGGAGCTGCAGGAGGTTGCGGTTGACCATACTTCCTAGTCCTTGTTGCTATGTTAACAATCTCAACCATCCCAACGCATCCATGGGTAGGTATATCAGCTCAAACCTGATTGACTTGGTCCCCTTGCTCTCTAGGGGCCTCATGATTGGGCAATGGGTTTCTATATATGCCCATGTCTCTATTATTGGGAGCCAGTGGGTTATCAAATTTGAGTTCTCCCGCCTCAATCATATTTTGCACTTGATGCTTAAAACCAATGCAAGCCTCAATGTCATGCCCCGGTATCCTATGATAAGGGCAAAATTGATCTTCCCTATATCATTTTGGCTTAGGATGGTTGGGATATATAAGAGGTATATCAGGAAATCTTATCCTCCTAGCCTCGCTCAACTGATTAAAGATTGATTGCATTGATTCTGTTAGAGGCATGAAATAGCGAGGTGGCTTGCATTCTCTATTTCTTCCCTTGATTGTTCCTTTGGTTGTAATTGGCTGGTGGGGGATGCGCTTGATAGTTCTAGGGTTTTTGTGCACCCCCATCCTTGGGTGTAGCTAATACAACTTGATTGACTAGAGAAGGGTTGCCCTGCTTCTGCTTATACTTGTCATTTTTACCATTCTTGTTCCACTCATTTTTTTTTGGAGTTTAATGGTTCCCTCATCTACTTTTATTTCTTCTATGAGCTTGGCCTGTGCCAAAGCTTCCTCAAATGAAGGATACTTCTAAATTTGTAGCAATAGGGAGATGTTTTTAGAAAAACTTTTGGTGAACATGCGAATGATCTCTTCTATGGGAATGGAGAATGATAATTTTGCCATGATTTTTCTCCATCTATTCCCATAATCCATTACTGGCTCATCATCATACTATTTCAAGTTGGTCAGGTCTGAAAGGTTCACCTTATTCTTAGCACCAAAGGAGAAACACTTTAGGAATGCGTTTACTAGTTGTTCAAAGTTGGTTATGCTATGCTTAGGTAGTTGGTTGAACCATTGAGTGGTAGCACCTAAAAATGTCATTATGAATGTTCTTAGCATGAGAGCATCATTGTCTTCAAGATGAAAATATGCGTTGATAAAATTGGTGACGTGATCTTGTGCATCCTCTTCACCCTTAAATTTTTCTAACCTAGGCATCTCAAAGTGCTTAGGATATGGAGGGCTAGGGATTGATGGGCACAATGGTTGATTGTTTATTTTACTCAATGTTGGCGAGTTCCCAACTGCATCTTGTTTCTCAAAGGCTTTTATCTTTTTAGCAATTTCTTGAAATGCCTTTGAGGTACATATTTCCTCCTCTTGTAGGCCTACTCATAGTGGCAATGGAGGTAACTCTCTATCCATTTGATTTGTTCTATTTTCCTCCTTCCTATGAGGGGACTCAGGATTGTGATCCTGGTTTTTTATGTTTGCCCTTTCCCCACTAGTTGGATTTTGTTCATGGTTTGGTGGGTGATTTCATTGTGGGCTATCTTTTCTAGTGTGTCTCTCCTTAGGTGAGTCATCGCGTCTAGTTCTTTGGTGGTCATCATCATTTGTCTATAAATTTCTAATAGCTAGCCGCTCAGCTTGCTCTCTTAAACGCTGCTCATGTTGGCACAAGAGTCTTTCTCTTTGTTTATCTTATTTGAGAGCCTCCACTAGATCTCACTCCTTACATAATGCATTTTCTAACCACCTCATACTGGTCAGTTTGCACTATCATAGAAGACTCATGTTTATCTGACTCTGTTCTTATTTTCTTGACTCGTAGATTCCTCGAGGAGGTTTCTGTTGTACCTGTACTCTTGCTAGCTAATGTGACTTGTTTAGTGTACTATTGAGTATCCCTACGATCAGACTTCGTACGTCTACTATGGGGTCACTCTAAGGTACCCCTAGATTGAGAGGTGTGCTTAGAAGTCACAATTCGTGAGCTTCCATATGCATAGTTCTTAGTAGCTATATTTCTTTGAGTTGGTCATGTAGGAAACCGATCCAACCCATCTAGCTATCTTGTTTTCCATGGTTGGTCCCGTGGGGTGCCATTTACTCCTATGAGGTCATAGTCTATGGGAATATTTCCTTTTGTGTGAATGGTTTCTTCTATCTGATTCCCATGACTAGATGTAGCTCTAGTTTCCTTCCCTTCAGTGGGAAGACATGTTTCATATGTTTCTTGTGAATCTTAAGGTGTTGCAACTCTTGCTTGCCTTCTTGATGAAGAGGGCTTTGTGGTGACATGTTTTCTCCATGTGGATGGAGATGTAGCAGTCTCATCATATCTATGTTAAGAATGAGTCTTAGAACCTTCTTTATGTCTATGTGAGGAGGAAGCCCTTGAATCTTCCTCACATCTTTGAGATGTTTATGTGTGTTTAGAGGAGGCCCTTGAGGTCTCCTCATGTCTCCTTGATGAGGATGGTTGTGAAGCCTCTTTTTGTCTATGTGACTTTGTTCCATGATGTGGTTACCTACTTGGGGTTTCTCGAGGAGATCCCCCAAGGGTTGAGTTACCACCCCTTAGGCTCGTGGAGCTATGTCTCATGGTCTTATGGGTAGGTCATTTCATATTACTACGACGCTGCCTATGGGTATGAGTTGCTTCAGTATCTACATCGGTATCAGACTAAGGGTGCTTACTTCTTGTTTTTACCATGTTGTTTATGAATTGATATTTTGAGTTGCAATTTAGGAATAGCCACACAATACCAAACAAATTTTTATCTTGATTACCGATTTAAGTGTGCCCTAAACTGTTTGGTGTGTTTTGATGTGTTGTTCTTTCAATTTCTTTGCTCTTGTTCTTGGATTAAGAATGAGAAGACTCATCCATAGTGACAATCAAGTACACCCATTCCAAACATGATTTTCTCAAAAGAAGCTAGGGTACACCGCTGAAGACCCAATGGGGGGTTCTCCTAGCTCTTCCACTCTGAACCAATGATTGTTCCAATAGTGGGAGAAAATTTGAGCACAAGTAACTTAGTATCACTATAAGTAAGTTTCTCAATCCATTTCTAGGAAGCTCTAGGGGGTAAACCAATGGAAGGAGATGAATTCCAACGTCACTAGACTAAATTGAAGGTTGGTGATGAAATCCAACTCCCCAATGTTTAAATGAGACATGCATGTGTGGTGTTCATTTTAAGCTTGCGTAACATAAAGTGCATCATATAGCAGCAATGAATCTTTCCTATATGCCTAAGTGCAAAAATACGTTTCAATATTCAAAAATATGCATGAACTACTATGATTTGTATGAGCGCACTTTATTTCGTGCAACTATGGCCTCTAGTAGGGCCTCAAAGCAAGCAAACAACATACAATGTCTAGCACGTTGGATTCTAGGGAAAACTTTTTAGGCATAAGCCGATGTTCCTAGCAATGCCTAGTGGAAAATATAAAAGAAGATCTAAGATATGCAAAATGCTTAATTCTTTCTCCTTTTATTATTTCAATTTCTAAACATAAATGTGCTTTAAGTTCTCTATTTTAGACACACAGAAGTAAATAGAAAGTTGTAGAATATTAGAGAGATTGTACCAAACTCTAATCCAGCTTAGGAAACCTTATTTTTGTCCTCTACTACTCTCCAATTCTAGCCGTTGTTGACCAGAGTGGCTAGTTCTTGGCCATTGTTAGTAGGAGCGGCTAAATATTTATTGGTCGTTGTAGCTCAGAGCGACTAATTTCTGGTCGTTGTAGCTCAGAGTGGCTAGACCTGCACACAAAACTAAGTTAGTATTCCAGTAGTAAATGAAAAATCAGTGGAGGTCCCACCGTGATCGCCATCTACAGCGACCCTAGGATGCACACACTGCTCTTTTTACACTACTTGCAATGTTATTAAAAACCCAAGATGAAATGGAAGACAATGAAAAGCATATAATATGGAAATAACAAATATGGATCTCTTTATTTGTATTGAAACTCGGTTACATGTCGGTCCCTATTAGGGATACCCATTTCGATACAATAAGGTTACAAATAGGTAAAGAGTACCTCTTTCATGAAGAGGTGGTGCGCTTTCAAAAATATTCTTGGTTCTGCACATGGAAATGTATGAGGGCTTACAGATGCCTCCTTCTCTAGGCCTATTTCCTAGAGGGATCCCTTTTACTCTCATATGTTGCAGATTTCGTTCGATGAACCTGTGGCCCTATAAGTAATGAAACAACAACACATGCTTAGATTTCTGGGAATACCTCCCTGGATGAGGTTCTTAGTACTGAATATAACAAATGAAAGCAAGTTCAAATTAGACTAATGCTATGAGTGCCAATGAATGAAATAATGCTATACTAATTGTATCGCCCAAATTTTTTGCACCCTTACCTTCAGGCTAAAGGATCCGTACCCGAAAGGGGGTGAGAAAAGGATGGAACAATACCTCGGACGGAGAGGCCCTTTGAAGGTCGCGCCTCTCGGGGGAGGGGTATAAAGGTGAATTTTTGATGGATGGTGGGGTTCACCAGGAAACTTTGAGTGGCAGTTTCCACGCCTAGGTTGAGAATGGGTTTGATTTGTTCGTTTTATGTTCAATCATTCAGATTCCTAGGTTGGCCAAAATGAAGCTAAGCTATTCTATATGAAGATTCTGATTTATATGAAGACAAAAGACATAAATGAATCCTAATGTGATTGAATACAGAGAATATATAAAATGGAGAAGAGTACACCTGATTTCTGATGTCTGATGAAGATTCTGAAGCTTGTAGGAGTCCAGATCATCTCGGATATGACAGGATCATCTGTAATTGTACAGAATCATCCCAAATCATAGGAGATCATCCGAGATCACCCAAGATCATCAGCGACCTGACGAATTCATCAGAAACCTGCAATCAAGAAAACAGACACCAAAAACCAAAAATACAATTGCAAGAATGATGCAAAATGATAGAAATAAGAGTATAGATGTTTGAATGATAAATCCAGATATCAAATTAAATGAGATGCACTATTTTGGAAACTTATTTTGAATTTTATCATGCAATTATGCTAAATGAGGTGAACTCCAAGATGCAAAACAAAAGTAAATTAATCTAATGCACCAATAAATAAGGAAAATGAGATAGAGAATGCAAACTCAGGGCTCTGATTGCCCCCAAGCTGAATTGCAGACCGGATCATCTATAATCATACAAGATCATCGTCGATCTTGACAGGATCGTCTAAAATTGTAGTTGAATCACCTACGATGATCCGAGCTACCTCCGACTGAAACACAATGAAATCCTACAACAAAACTTGAAAACACAAGTGCAAATGATGGGAGATCACAAAAAAACTAAAATTGTAGGGAAACAATCAGTCAAGCAGCCAGGTAGGGAATCAGGTAGGGAGTCAGGGGGATAAACTAGGAAAATCCTAGTTTATATAGGATTAGGGGGAGGTTAGGAGGTTGGGGATCATCCCAATCTAGGAGATCCTCAATGTGGGAATCTCCAACCATGCAGACACGCTTCTACCCAAGTTGGAGAGGTCGTTGGAATAGAAGCTAATTGCAAAAATTTGGTTTTGGGATGAAATCGTCTGGACGTTCTGTTCTAGATGAATTCATCCGATTTGGGACGATATCATCAGATCGATGACGATATCGTCCAACGGTCACAACAACCTCTAAAAATGGCATGAAAAATGAGGTAAGCGGTTAATGGGCGGTTTTGGGGTTAAAATTCAAATTTCTACTTTTTACTGATGGTTTAACTGTGCCAATTTTAGGGTGCTACATTTTGCCCCCTCTTTAGCAAATTTTCTAAAAAAATGCGTTAAAGACGAGTTCTTCATGCTTTACGAGAAAGCAAAAATTTATTCCATTTTTTAGATGATGATTCTAGGTCGAATCGTACGACTGTTTGCTATGGTGCCCCCTCCGAGTTTTTACCCAAATCGAACGTTTGAGGTAAAAGCATGAAAAAGCAAAAATTAAAAAAATGTCATTTTGAATAAAAATAAGAAAAATAGGGTAAAACCCTAATTCATTTTTACTGTTCACTTTCACTGTTTCGTAGCTCTCAAGCGAAATGGTGGAAATGGCACATAGATCGACAGAGATCCGATGCGGGTTGTGGGTAAGGATCTAAACCTAGTTTTACTATGTTTTTAACTTGATTTACTTGATTTTTGACTTGAATTTTAAGTGTTTTTGGGCGTCACGGCCATTTTTAGGCCATCGACAAAATCGTCTCTATATTGCCGATTTCGTCTAGGGACGAAATCGAAGAAATAGGGGCGATCCCATCCAATAAGGGGCGATCCCCAAATTGAAGAACGAAGATGATTTCATCCTATTAAGGATGATTTTATCTAAATTTGGTACGATATCATCCAATAATGGGCGATATCAACTTTTATGGGATGATTTGATTTTAATTGATTTTTTTAATGATTATGTACTAATGATTTTTGTTGTTTTATTGCTTATTTTGTAGAGGGGATTGCTAAAGAGTCGAGAGTGGAAATATGGAGGTCTAAGAGATGATTTGGCCATGCTCGATCAGGTCGAGCGAGATAGATTGGTAGAGGTAGGACTACAACATGTGGTAGAGATGCCACAAATTCCTATAGACATGGGGCTACTAACAACCCTAGTAGAGAGATGGTATCCGGAGTCATCCTGCTTTCGACTATCGATAGGGGAGATGACTCCCACTCTAGAGGATGTATGGAGGATCTTGAGGATCCCCATACATGATCGATTCATGACCCCTTCGGCCAATCAAGGCCACGCTATGATGAGATTGTGCGAGGACCCGAGCTTCATCCTGGAGAAGGGCAGAGTGAACATCGAGGCTTTGAGGCGGATGCCTAGGGCATCTCGGTTGACCTAAGTTTTGGTAGGGGTGGTGGGTGGCCTTCTTCTATGCCACCAGAGTGGATGCAGATTATCATGGCTACTTTTAGATGTGGTCTATGACATGAGAGACCATGGATACAGGTTTGCTTGGGGTAGCTTTGTACTGTGTCGCTTGTATAGGATCCTTTATGGGGTCGTATACAAGGGGGGTCGATGTCTGGTGCTGACATCACTTCTATAGGTTTGGTGTTGGGAGCACATTGTGGTGCGAAGGCCGATAGGGCTTCCACTGATAGGAGTTGATCGGGAGAGACCCTAGGTTTTCTATTGGTGGCTCTAGAGAGGGTCACAACGATGGATAGATCTATCGATGTCCCGAAGGTTGTTGGATGACCTCACCCTAGATCGGATCACCTGGAGACCATGGAGAGAGCATCCAGGGTGGGTAGAGGATGGATAGGAGTTGGCTCACATCAGGCGAGTCATATGGTTGAGGACAGAGTGGGGAGAGGTAGAGCTCCACCGCTATGATCAAGTTTTGAGGTAGTTCGGTCTACAAGAGGGATCCCTACTCTTAGGGATTATGAGTACTCCTAGACTATGCGGGATAGTACCACACTGAGTGGGGCTCTAGACATGCAAGTGTTCTTGGAGTCAGGATGTTGATGATGCCCCCATTCAGCCAGTGGATGGGGATGATGTGGGGATAGCAGATGGATATGATGCCTGGTATGTAGGCATCCACCCTCCTTGGATGATGAGGGCATAGGGTCCGATGCACGCTGTAGTGCAACGGATGGAGAGGCGGTGCTAGGCTGCCATCGATGTAGCGAGGGGTCACGGAGGGAGGGATCAGTGATGACCTCCTTAGGAGAGATGTCGAAGAGTACCATAGGCTCTGGAGAGACAAAGCCAGAGAGGAGAGAGGAGAGGAGAGAGAAGAGGAGAAAGACTCCCTCCTCAGTAGAGGGATAGGCCACCATCGCCCGATAGGGGCAAGGGTGTCGAGGTGGGGGAGAGCAACGAGATGGCAGCTCTTGGGTGGAGAATGCCCACCTACGAGCTCAGGTGCAGACTCTGTAGGATGAGGCTACATGGCTCAGGGCTCGAAGTGGAGGGGCGAGCATTCTGGAGCTAGTACGGTCGGTTGCTCAGACCATATTCTATCAGGGAGTGTACTACCAACTGGTTCTAGAGGGCCAGAGGATACAGTTGCTAGTCGACATTGCAGAGCCGATCAGGATGGGGTCATCGAGGACATCATCATGATCGACATCGAGGACCCATGATACAGTATGGGCTTCGATGGGACCACCTCCTCCACCTCAGGGTGGGAGAGGAGATGAGGCTGAGAGCTCGAGGTCTTCTCGAGACTAGATGCACATTGTACATAGACTATTTTTGAGATGATTGAGTATGCCATGGTATAGATTGTGGCATACCAATCCATTTTGATATGATGTATATACTTCTTGATATATATATGATGTTATTTTTGTGATATGACTTGTGCATATGTTTTATGATGCTTTAATATTTTAATTGTTGATTGACTATTCATGTAATTATGTCATTGAAAATATTATAATTTTATGTCATGCTATAAAATTAAATGAAATAATCTGATGTAAACAAACTGGTTGTTGTGGTGTGTTTTGATGAAAATAAAGTGACTTCTAACAATAATTTCAAAGGACATTGTCATTGTTACATGACCATTTCATGGAGTCACCGCTCGCTAGGTCATCAAGCTAATCCCGGTATGAGAGAAATATTGCTAAAAGTAAAAGGGTGCTTAAGAGACTTTCTTAAGACTTTGTGTTGTGATGATGAAAAATGATGATAGTGATGATTTGTTTTCAGATTTCCATGAAAATATTATGCATGAAATATTAAAAATATGATTTTTTCTAGGCATAAAATTCCTAAGTATGATAGAAATTTGAACAATTCCCTAGGAATTATACCATCGTCGCAAAAAAAATGAATGTTGACATAATGAAATGAAATAGGAAAGTTTTCGTTCTTTTTAAAGCACAATTGTGTAACATAATGATTTAAGCCATATGCTTTTATGGATTAAATAAATGGGAAATAAAATTAGAATGATGGTTTGCGCTAGGCATAGAATTTTAGGTATAGACTTATACCATCATCGTGAAATCCAAAGAAGAAATTGATATAATAGTTTTATTGCATAGTTGATTTTTGATTTTGAGATAAACAGAAAATATAAAAATGAGGACTTGCACTAGGCATAAAATTCCAATTTAGGTTTAGGAACTATACCATCGTCGTGAAAGTCGAAAATATATAAATGTGACTTTATTGCTAGATTTTTGAACATGTTTTGCAAGAAAATTTTGGATTTTTGAAAAAAATGTATTTAATTGATTTTACGCTAAGCAGATATTCTCAAGTAAGAAAGTCAAATTATTCCAGAAGATTTGAATAAATATTTTAAATTATCTCAAAGACAAAATTTAGATTTATAAGGAACCCCGTGTGCATACGTGAGTTCATTGCCGATCTTGATCTATCATAATGATACAAAATCTCTCAAACACAAATGTGTGTGCAATTGTAATGTTCATTTACCGATTTTGAGCAAGATAATTTGATACAAGTAATTTGAATTAACCAAATGAGTGTTCGTTGACCATGATTTATATGCATGTAACCGTACTAGACTACTATGTAAGTCGGGTCATCAAGAGCTAGCTGATCCATAAGCGGACATAGGTCTGTACAAAAGAAGGTCGCTAATGTGACAGACATATCACCACGCTAGGAGTTACCCAATGTCAAGCAAGTTGGGCACAAATCACCTGTTATGGGGTTTACCTCATAGTTTTTGAATAATTGAGAATTCCAGGGATTCAAGCTTCACACTTCCTTCTTTCAAAGGGGGGGAGGGATTTATTGCTTTTTGCTTTTTCTTTTCTTTTATTTTTCTATTTTTTTTTTGTATTTTGTATTTTTCTTGACACTGAGATAATGCTGAAATATTGCTGAGATGGTACAAAATGATACTGAAATAATGCTTCTGAATAATTTCTCTTTTTCTCATGATTTTTCTTGATTTTCTTTTTTTTCTTTTTCTTCCTATACTAGGGATACTTGCTCGGATTGGTTGTAGAGCAAGGGATTTTTATTCTGGGCAAGGGTGAGCTTGTCCTTTTGTCAATTCTCAAAGATTCTAGACCATGTGCATGATAGGATAGCAGGGGAAACTTTTCGCTCAAGAGACCACTTCTACTGTGTAGCATCATTTTGAATTTGCAATGAAATCATTTTAATGTGAAAAGGTGTACTTGGTTCAAGTAAATAACAAGATCAGTTCTCTATGCTCAAAACTTTATTTAATTCAACTGTGGACTTCGATATAAGAGAGATTAATAATCATACCAAATAAGATCAAGATATTTATTCATGTGAGTGTGAAAGTGAGGGATTCCAGATAAATGCTAATTTATCCAAAATAACTGAAAATATAACTGCAATACTTCAAGAATTGATAGGTGCAAAATAGAAGATGTTTTTGAGGATTTTGATGATTTTGATTTTTTTATATTTTGATTTTAATTTATGAATTGAGAGAATACATAATATTACTATTTTTGAAATTTTTATATGAATTACTAATATGAGACAATATGTATAATATATACAGTGATGAAATTACCATATTTATGCATAATAGCGCTTAAGATGCATAATGTTCATAGGTTCTTTAAGATCTTTACCATCTAAGGTAGCTAATCTGTATGCTCCCGATCCAAATTTAGCAGTGATAATATATGGCCCAAGCCAGTTAGGCTCGAATTTGCCTTTAAGGTCTTTAGTTGCATTAGTATTTTTTTATTTTCTTTTAAGATGAGGTCATCGATCTCAAAGGATCGATTATGAACTTTCTTGAGATATGCTCGTTTGAGCTTGTTCTGGTAGGCACGAAGATGCTCCAAAGCATTAATGCACTTCTCATCTAGGAGTTCCAACTGACTAAATCTGCCAGCATGATATTCATCTCCTACTTCAGTATCTTGAAGTAGCAGAGCCAAAGAAGGAACTTCTAGTTCAAAGGGAAAAATAGCTTCAGCGCCATAAACCAAAACAAAAGGTGAAGTGCCCGTGGGAGTATGAATGCTAGTTCGATAAGCCCACAAAGCAGGATATAATTGAATGTGCCAATCATGGCCAGATTTATTGACCAATCTCTTGAGGATTTTAATTAATGTTTTATTAGATGCTTCTGCTTGGCCATTACCCTGAGGATAATAGGGAGTGGACCAACGATGTTGAATTTTATATTTTTGACATAGTTTCTTTACATATTTGTTTTTGAAACAAGTTCCATTATCCGAGATGAGATTTGTAGGAATTTCGAACCTACAAATAATTTGATTAAGAATAAACTTGGAAACTTGCGTTCCAATGCAAGAAGCTAAGGGCATAGCTTCGACCCACTTCGTAAAATACTCGATGGTGGTTATGATGAATTTGTGTCCATCGGATGACACAGGATTGATTTTTTTGATGATGTCTAAGCCCCATTTTGAAAAGGGCCAAGGAGATGAAATAGCCTGTAGTTCTTGTGCAGGCGCATGGACAAGGTCAGCGTGTTTCTGGCACTTGTCACAATGGCGCACGTAATCATGTGCATCATTCTCCATGGTAGGCCAAAAATATCCTATCCTAAGGAGCTTCTTAGCAATGGCGCTACCACTAAAGTGTCCCCCACAAGATCCATCGTGGGCTTCACTCAAAGCTGATCTAGACTCTTCTAGATTCAAACATCTCAATAGGATACCTTCAAAAGATCTCCTATATAATGTATTGCCAATTATTACGAAGCGACTTGCTCGTCTACGTAATAATCGATGTTGGTTTCTATTAAAACCTTCAGGGAAGGTCCCATTTTGAAGAAAATTGAGGATGTCAATGTACCAAAGTTCAGGAATAGTTTCGTTGATTAGAAACACGTCCAAAGGTTCCAAGCATGATTTAGTTGAAGCGGGTTCCTGGAGTCGATGAATAATGATGGTAGCATATTCGTCATCTAACTCCAAGGGTAAAAGAGATGCAACTATGGCCATAGCATCAGCCGCATGATTGCTAGTTCTAGGAATAGCTTCCAAGGTAACTTGATCAAATAAAGATATTAATTGTAATACATATGCTTTATATGGGCACAATTTATCATCTCTGGTCTGATAAACATCGTTAATTTGATTTATAACAAGTTGAGAATCATCGAAAACTAATAGATTTTTAATTTTTAGTGCTAGGGCAGCTCGTAATCCAAGGATTAGAGCCTCATATTCAGTAGTGTTATTAGTATAGGCAAACATTAATTTAAAGGATAGAGGTATGAGATGTTTCTATGGAGATATCAAAATAATACCTGCACCAGCCCCACTCATGCATCGGGCTCCATCAAAGTATAGGGACCATTGCTCTAAATGATCCACCTCTAGGTTAAGGCATTCATCAGGAAACTCAATGATGAGGGGATGGGTGGACTCTAAGGGTGCAACAGCTAATTGATCTGCTATGATTTGACCCTTAATAGACTTCTGTCCTATAAACATGAGTTCAAACTCGCTTAGAGCAAGAACCCACTTCGTTGTGCGACCAGATAAATAAGGTCGACTCATGAGATACCGCAAGGGATCGGATTTAGCAATAACGTATGTTTTTTGACTGAGCATATAATGGCATAGTTTCTGTGTAGAAAATATGACTGCTAGACATAACTTCTCTAATGTTGTGTAGTGGGTTTCATAACTAATTAATGTTCTGCTAATGTAATAATTAGCACGCTCTCTTTTCTCATCATCAAGTTGAGCTAACATAGCTCCTAAAGCAAAATCTGAAGCAAAAATATACAAGATAAATGGGCGATCAGGTTTAGGTGGTGAAAGTATAGGTGGGTTAAGAAGATATTGTTTGAGGAGTTCAAATGCTTCCTTACATTCATCATCCCAATGGAAAGAGACATCCTTCTTAAGAAGCTTAAGAAAGGGTCTAGTTTTATCCGCCAACTTATCGATGAAGCGATGGATAGCTTGAAGCTTACCTTGTAGACTCCGTAATTCAGATATATTTGTAGGTGCGGGCATATCAGTGATAGTCATAATCTTGAGAGGGTCAATTTTGATGCCACGTAAAGAAACTATAACCCCCAATAATTTACCTGACTTAACTCCGAATATACATTTGGTTGGATTCAATCGGATAAGATATTCCCTTAACCGATCAAATACTTTTCTCAAGTCATCTAAATGGTCATCTTCTTCAGTAGAACGAGCTATAATGTCATCTACATAATCATGTAGTATATCATGCATCATATCATGAAAGATATAAGTCATGGCTCATTGATAGGTTGCACCTGCATTCTTCAAACCGAATGGCATCACTTTCCAATAGAAAGTCCCCCAAGGGGTAATAAAGGTTGTTTTAGCCTGATCTTCAGGAGCTATCCTGATCTGATTATAACCAGAAAATCCATCCATTAAGGATATCATTCCACTCCCAATAGTAAAATCAATGATCTGATCCATATTGGGAAGGGGAAAATCATCTTTAGGGCATGCAACATTAATATCTCTAAAGTCTGTACAAACCCTAATCTTAGTAGCTTCTTTCTTAGTTACTGGAACTACATTCGAGATCCATTCAACATAATCAATGGCTTGTATAAAAATAACATTCAGGAGTTTTTCTAACTCCCCTTTGACTAGTAAGGCCACTTTAGGATGCATTTTTCTAAGCTTCTGCTTAACAGGTTTAGCATCCGGATGCACTACTAGGTGATGCATAACTACATAAGGGTCTAAACCCGGCATATCTTCATATGTCCAAGCAAAAACATCTTCATATTCTTTAAGAAATGCAATGTATTTATCCTATTTTTCTTGACTCAATTCTGATCCAATGTTGATTATGTGAGGGTTATCATCGGTTCCAATGTTAATTTTTATGACATTTTCTACTTCCATGTGTAGATCTCTCTCAAAATTAGGTGGGGTGGGTGAAACGCCCAATTCTTGTAATTCTTCCAAGGTTAGCTTGGATAATTCATCTTGAGGAGTCGTGGCCTCAAGCTGGGCTATACTAGGTATAGAGCCATCAAAATAAAATCCATTATGTAATAATTCCTCAATGGAGACATCGTGAAAGATATCTCCCTCCAACTCATCATCGGATTCAGCGATCATCTCAGGATAAGCTATAGATAGCATATTACATGTGAATGTCTTATTCATTAAATGCAAAGCATCACGTTCATCTAAATAATCTTGGTAACATATAAGATGGTCATCATCCTCAAATGGGAATGGCTGACCCTTACTAGAAAATAGGCCCACACCACATCGGGTGGGCCACGCTTCTACCTCAAAAGGTTCTTTCATACCATTCTAGAAAGGTCCCAAACCTTTCCCTTTATATCCCAATTTAAGCATTATAGGTTTGGCTTTAATATACTCATTAGTAAAATAACATCGAGCATATCCATCATAATGAGTTCTGATGTTTCTGGGTATTCTACCCTAGTCATATCCCTTATAAATAAAGGCATAACTCCCGACTTGGTAAATACTTCCCATAGGCTATGGGAGGCCCAAGGTATGAGGAGATGGTGGCAAATTATTTAAAATAAGGGAATCTTGCATAGAAGCATTCGTTTCTTCTGATATAAGAATTTTAGATAGATCGGGTAAGAGCTCATCAGTAAGAGCATAAGAGGTAGAAGGAACATTCCCTACGTCTTTCGATGTAGAAAATATGAATTTGGTGGATGTAGACGGTGTAGAGGTGTCGATAGATGGGTCTATTATAGGTATGGAAGTTATAGGAGTAGAACAAGAGACATTGGTTGTGGGATTAGGATCTTTCTTAGGTCCTAATGCGGTTTGTTCAGAATATGGTTGAGCTATATGTGGAGGTGCAACTGATGGAGAAGAAGTAGATGACGTTGTGGGTGTGAGTTTCACACGTTTAGATGGATAATGAGAATTAGGATGTGTGGATGACAGAGCGGGGTAAAATTGAACTCCAATAGGTTCTGCCAAAGCACACATATCAAAGGGTCTTGGATCACCATGAATGGTAACCAACTGATTCTTAAATTTGAACTTAACACATTGATGTAAAGTTGAGGGAACAGCTCGCATCACGTTGATCCAAGGATGACCCAAGAGTATATTGTACGATGCAGGGCAATGTACAATAAACACAATCGTATCCAAGGTTCTTGGACCAACCTGCAATGGAATGGTAATAACTCCACACGTTTCTTGTGTTTCATCATTGAAAGCTTTTATGATCATATCAGTTCTTTTCATTTCATCACTTCTAAACCCAAATATTTGGTAGAAGTCAAAAGTGCAGATATTTAAAGATGAACCATTATCAATCAAAACTCGTTTGACTGCTACATCTCCAATTAAGGCAGTAATATACAAGGGGTTATCTTTATGTAAACTATGTTGCGGTATGTCTCTATCCCGAAAGTCAATACAATCAACTTCATGAGTTATTATAGTATCGGCCATGGCTTCAGGTTGAATGTCTTGTGGTACCATCATCTGACTTAATGTGAGCATTAATTCATCTCTATGTGTAGGAGAAGATCTTAAAAGGTCCAAGAGAGAAATTCTAGTTGTAATATTTGATAATTGTTCATTAATATTATAAGGAGGTTTAGGTTGAACATTAGGTGAATGATTCCCTTTATTAGGAACCTTCAAAACAAATGGAGCTGATCCACCATTCTGAATTTGATCTTGTTGAGAATTTTGAGCCTGTTGTCTAGTAACAGCTCCGATGGTACCCACAATATTATTCTGCGGATGATGAATGGGTCTTGGTCTAGCATTTATAGCTAGCTCATTAGAAAGTAATCGGTGAGACGATGGTCTAGTAGTGACTCTTCTTGGAAATGGCTCTTCTGGAACCATATAACTTGTGATAGGGTGAATAGGATCTGATTCATCTTTAGAACTATTCGATTGATTTGATGTGATTTCCATATCACTCTCAGTCTCGTATTCTGTATCACTAAGATCAGGTATCTGAATATTATATAGAGGCCTGGTTGTAACCATGGATAAAGTTGTGTCAAATATTTCTAGATCATGAATAGGTAAATGCCCACTAATAGTTCCTACATATCGGGCAGGAGGAGGGACATTATGATGTTCAACTTGATTAGCCACCTCCTTACCATGTTTTGGTAAGGGATGTTGAAATATGTCCAATGACTGATTGGCATTCTGATTCTGGTTTTGTGGGGTGTTCTTTTGAACATTATTAGGAGGATTTTGCTTAGGTTGAAAGGCTTGCACCTCCATCTCATTGTTATCAATCAAGTCCTGTATTTTATGTTTTAATATTTTACAAGAGTTGGTAGTGTGTCCAGGTCCTCTATGGAAGTCAAAGTGTAAATCTGCTCTGTATCCGGGTATAGTTGGATCAGGTTCCCGAATATTTGGTAATTGAATCAAACCTCATTCTAATAATTGTGGTAGAATAGTTGATAAAGGTTGATTTAACCTAGTAAATTCTCGAGGAGGTCTATCAGGAGGTTTCAGTACAAACTTCTTCGTTGTCTTCGCAGCATTAACATTAGCAGTATTTCTGCTATCGGTGACTCCATCACCCACAACTTGTTTATTCTTATATTGATTTTTGGATGTTTTCTCATCGTCTCTCTTTTTAAGCTGGCCTCTCCTAATGAGAGCATCTTCCACTCTTCGGGCTAAGTCTATAGCCTGATCGAAGGTGGTCAAGGTAGCAGTTGATAATTCGTAAGATAGTTGCTCTTGCAAATTATTAATAAAGATGTCCAACATCTCCCTATAAGGTAACACAAAGTGCAATTTTCCTATCAACTGTCTCCACCTAGCTAGGAAATCAGCAAAGCATTCATCTTTGCCCTGTTTTAAGTTATACAAATATTTAATGGTCACATATCTTTCGATGTAGGCACTAAATTGATGAACAAAAGACTTGATAGTTTCTTTGAAATTCCTCAAAGAATTAGTGGGTAATTGATAATACCACTCTAATGCCATTCCTCCCAAGATTTTCGGGAACATTTTTAGTAATAACAAGTCATCATGTGATATATCATGACATGCTATCCTAAACATACGAAGATGCTCTATGGGATCTTCGGTTCCTTTATATATGGGAAGAACAGGCATAGGAAAATGTTTAGGATACGGCTGTGCTACGACTATAGGATCTAAAGGCTGACTACACATCTCTCGATAATTGTACGAGGGATGGTAGGGATCTATCTGGTCCATGCGAGAAACTAACTGTTTCACCACGGCTTCAAGATTGCTAGTTTGTCCACCATATTGGTTCGGTGGCACATAGGTATGGGATCTATGAGTGTATGATGGTGTGACATAAGGATTAGATGTTATATTGCTATTATGCAAAGTGTTGGTAGGAAGAGTATTATGAAGGGGATTTGTAATAGTATTATGTTGTACCTTAGATTGTTGGTAATTGGTGTTCGGTTTTGTTTTGGGTTTTTGTTGATTTGAGGTATGTTGATCAAGAGCTTGGTGAAATAGAGTAGTAAATGATGGTTTCTTTTGTGCGGGAATGACCCTAGGCTTGTTAACAGGCACTTTAGATTGTTGGGTAACCTGTTGTTGTTGCATGCTCTTGATCGCAGCTACTATATCCAAATTGGATGGTCCAGACTTGATCACTCTCTTGTTCAATAAAGGACAAGGGATTAGTGTGTGTTTGAAATACTTCTTCTAGAGTTGCTTGAGTGTCACTAATTCGATCCTTGTCCATATGGGCTGCTCTATTAAAAACACCAATATTAGTGTTAATGAACTTCCAAAATTGTTCCATGTTCTCAAAAGTGATAGCTCCTCCCGGAGATATTTTAGGGGATGAGGATCCTTCCTCTCTAATAGTTTCTTCTTGTTCATTTCCTACAACAAGCTCTTCTTCTTGCTGGTCTAGGGTTTCTTCTTCCTGAACTTGGTCCTCAGGAGGGACATTTTGGTCAGTTAATGGTCTTCCTAACCAATATTCATCTTCTTCGGTTTGTTTTCCATTCCTAAGTCTAGGCATTGTGCTAAACTTAGGTTTTAGCAAATATATATACTTATATATATATATATATATATATAAAAATATATATATATATATATATATATGTGATAGGGTTGAGAGGTATATATTTTAACTATATACCTACTATAATACTTTAAAAGGAAATGTTTTGTTGTTTTTTTTTTTTGTGATTTTATTATATTATTATTTTGCGAGAATAAAAATAACAAACAACATGCTAGTTGTAAGAAACAATAGTAGAAAGAATCACTTAGCTTTCTATGAATAGTTTATGGATATCATTGATAGGGTCAAGTTCATCAGGAGTCATGAAATGCTCCTCTTCAAATTGGAAGTTGTTTTTCAAGAACTTGACAAAGTGTGCTATGGTAATATGATCTATTTCAGACTCGACATGTAAAAATAAAGTTCATGGCAATACTCTCGATACAACACAGCTCTAGGAACTCTATTCCATCTCTTTCTATCCGTAAGAATGACTTCTTGATCCTCTACATGAGATAGAAATTTATGTACTACAACTACGTTCTCAAGGTATTCCTCAAAGGTGTATAATTCAGAAGACACAAGTGCTCTTTTATCGGCTAACCACCTATGGCAAGCTCTCTGAAGTTCATGATACAAAGTCACCTGATCAGGATCCAGGATTCTATCTAGGACAAACCTCTTAATTTGCCTAAGTTCTGCAGATCTAGATTCAATAATACCCAATCTCCTATCAAGTTCATCCCACAAAGGTTGGGCTCTATATGTTTGAGGTACTCTAAGCAATAAGTAATCTCTATGGCCGTTAATTGATTTTCAACATTTATGGAGACAACTCGTCTTCTATTATAATCTACCATCTAAGTATGATATGCAAATTTAATAGTTTTCTAATGATTCTAGATGTTCTTAATAATGTGTTTTTTTTTTGGATTGTTTTCAAAAGGTGTTTTTAGTTTCACGTCGGGTTCACCAAAATGTATCGCCCAAATTTTTTGCACCCTTACCTTCAGGCTAAAGGATCCATACCCGAAAGGGGGTGAGAAAAGGATGGAACAATACCTCGGATGGAGAGGCCCTTTGAAGGTCGTGCCTCTCAGGGGAGGGGTATAAAGGTGAATTTTTGATGGATGGTGGGGTTCACCAGGAAACTTTGAGTGGCAGTTTCCATGCCTAGGTTGAGAATGGGTTTGATTTGTTCATTTTATGTTCAATCATTCAGATTCCTAGGTTGGCCAAAATGAAGCTAAGCTATTCTATATGAAGATTCTGATTTATATGAAGACAGAAGACATAAATGAATCCTAATGTGATTGAATATAGAGAATATATAAAATGGAGAAGAGTACACCTGATTTCTGATGTCTGATGAAGATTCTGAAGCTTGTAGGAGTCCAGATCATCCCGGATATGATAGGATCATCTGTAATTGTATAGAATCATCCCAAATCATAGGAGATCATCCGAGATCACCCAAGATCATCAATGACCTGACGAATTCATCAGGCGAATTCGTCAAAAACCTACAATCAAGAAAATAGACACCAAAAACCAAAAATACAATTGCAAGAATGATGCAAAATGATAGAAATAAGAGTATAGATGTTTGAATGATAAATCTAGATATCAAATTAAATGAGATGCACTATTTTGGAAACTTATTTTGAATTTTATCATGCAATTATGCTAAATGAGGTGAACTCCAAGATGCAAAATAGAAGTAAATTAATCTAATGCACCAATAAATAAGGAAAATGAGATAGAGAATGCAAACTCAGGGCTCTGATTGCCCCCAAGCTGAATTGTAGACCAGATCATCTGTAATCGTACAAGATCATCGTCGATCTTGATAGGATCATCTAAAATTGTAGTTGAATCACCTACGATGATCCGAGCTACCTCCGACTGAAACATAGTGAAATCCTACAACAAAACTTGAAAACACAAGTGCAAATGATGGGAGATCATAACAAAAACTAAAATTGTAGGGAAATAATCAGCAGAAGGTAGGGAGTCAAGGAGGGAGGGGATAAACTGGGAAAATCCTAGTTTATATAGGATTAGGGGGAGGTTAGGAGGTTGGGGATCATCCCAATCTGGGAGATCCTCAATGTGGGAATCTCCAACCGCGTAGACACTTCTGCCCAAGTTGGAGAGGTCGTTGGAATATAAGCTAATTGTAAAAATTTGGTTTTGGGATGAAATCGTCTGGACGTTCTGTTCTAGATGAATTCATCCGATTTGGGATGATATCATCAGATCGACGATGATATCGTCAGATCGATGATGATATCATCCAACGGTCACAACAACCTCTAAAAATGGTATGAAAAATGAGGTAAGCGGTTAACGGGTGGTTTCGAGGTTAAAATTCAAATTTCTACTTTTTACTGATGGTTTAACTGCACCAATTTTAGGGTGCTACACTAATGATATGCTAAAATAATGAATCTAATGTCTAAGACCCTAAACTAAGCCTATGGACCACTATCCAAGACAAAAATCACTAAAGTGACTCTTGTCCTCTTTGCTCTAAAGCTATGGATCAAATCTTGTATCTGATGTTGCAATAATGATTGTTATTCTCTCCAATCTGTCAGGGCTTCACCGTACACGTGATCTCCAAGGGAACTCTCCAAGTCTCAAAATCTCTCCTCAATGACCTATCCTGATAAATTGCCTGGATAAATATCTCTTAGATAAAATATGTCTCTCCTCTCTTCAAATATCGATCATTGTTACCCATAGGCTTACACCTTTTATAGTGTGAAACCCTAGGTCTATGTCCAAGCCCTAGAAATGAATTTCTCATGCGTAGTGAGAGTTAGCATGAGAATTTTTTTGTCTTTTCTATGTTTGGAGGCCAGTTAACTAAAATATAACTACCAACTTGAGTCTCTTATGCAAACTAGTCATTAGCATGAGAAGATTTTGTCCTTTGTCCATGTTTAGGATCTAGTTAGCTAAATTCCAAATGCAAACTCAAGTCTCCTATGTGAATTGGTCATAAAAATAAGTGCAAAGTTACTCTCGCTAACCTTTATTGTATGCATACTACCACTTCTACCTGTGATTAGGCTTGTTTATCGTCAAAACTACTTTTATGGTTTAGCCACTGTCGTTTGTAGTGACTAAAATCTAGCCACTATCGTCTGCAGTGGCTAAGGTTTGGCTGCTCTAGGCTTGAGCGGCTAGGATTTGGTCGCTCTTGGCTTGAGCGGCTAGGCTTAGATGGATTTAAAAGGCCCCAAATGAGTGGTGAGAACCACTATTGATGCTTGGAAAGTCCAAGATTATGTCATCTGATCTTATGAATGTGTCTATGTGAGTAGCTCCCCTAAGCATGACACATTTTAGGTGTCTACAATTTTTTTTTTGTAGACGTCCTTTAGAAGGCTCACCATGGCATATTCTAAGGATATCAAACACTTCATCCTCTCGTATACATATGTGCAGCAAATTAGACCCACATCTAAACAAAATTTTGTTAGCCTATTTATAAGATAGATTTTTGTAAATTAAATGAGACTTTTGTTTAGGTGTAAAGTGAGGAGTAATTTTTCCTATTGCTAAGTATTTAACAATATTTGCAAACCAAGGAGAGTGTGTGGATATTAAAAATAGGTTTTCATTTGGAAATGTATCCTCTGAGTTCACTGTCTCTTGCATGCATTAATCTTGACAAGTGGTGAGCAACAACATTATCCCTTCCAAGTCTATCAAAAACAATAATATTGAACTCATGAAGTAGTAATTTTTAGCAAATAAACACTATTATCATAGGATTAATTCATAGGATATCATAACAACTCAAAACCAAATATCACATAGTAATGCACATAAAATTCATAACATTTTATTGAAAAAATCTAATAAAGAAATGCATAAATGTAATGCTACTCTGATACATATTACAAAGCTTTATATTTAGTATATACAAACATAAGACTATTCATATTACATGAGTCTTGACCTTTACTCTCCTCAAACTCATGGGAGATCCAACTCTTCATATTTTCCTCTTACATAATAAATCTCACGTATTTACATAAATAGAAAGTCTCTCATCATTGCTCAAAACTCCCTACTTCTAAACATGGCACCTAACTCATATAACTCACACCTAGTAGCTTCACACATAATCTACATAACTCATACTAAATAACTTGACACCTAATAAATCATTAAATATTAAACACTCCCCAATATAAATTATTTACAAGGTACCGAATAATGTAATACCTCCAACACCCCCTTGTATTACATTATTTGGTAAAAAAACTTTTTTTGAGAGGATACCATTTGCATCAATGTCTACTTTTTGGTTACTCTTTACAATTTGGGCCAACACAATTTCTCTAAATAAGACAACAATCTCAACTTCACCCATAAAATCATCTTGTAAATACTTTAAGTAAATCTCAAGATGAATTTCTCCTACTCTATAAATGATACATTTATCATATTCATCAATTATAACCATAGGATCTAACTTAGAAAGATGCCTTTATCCCTCTTCATGTTTGGATTTCATTCATATATGACACTCAGAGTGAGTCATTGTCATTGCAACAAATGCTAATTTTACTTGTTGCGTAAGGATTGTAAAATAATAAGATTTGGTGTATTCTACCTATATATTATCATGGATAGCTCCACATTTGGCTTGGATTTATCTACCTATATATTTTATCTACTTAAGGATTGCAAGATAATAATCTTTGATGTATTCATATCTATAGTAGCACTAAAATGAATTGGTATCTAGTTTTAAATTTGATTTCACCTCACTACATTATTTTTCTATAAGATTCATTCCCTATTAAATTATCCATGAAGAAATCTCATCCTTTGGATTCCAAGTTGCATAGAAACATCATTACCATAAAATATTTTCATTCATCTTGTTAAAATTAAATTAACCCTAGGAGATGTAACTCTCATTTCCAAGTCATGGTGGTAGTGCTCATATAAATATTATTCAAACTCAATCCCTTCTTTTCCCTCTTCTTTCAAGCATGAAAAATAAAACCACATGTGGAGCATTGGCAATGAAAAATTTATTCTAAATTTTTATTCCAAATTAAATGTGTCATATATCTCAGTTACATCCACTTGACCAACAATATGTTTATATAAAATATTTGCATTTCAAATAGATTTACTTTCTTTATTGTAATACAAAAGCAATTTGAGAATAAAATGGTGGATCCTTGTATATTTTAGCTCCTGTACCCACAATTTAGAATTGGGAAGCAAAGCTAAAAAAATATTCTCCTATAACATGATGAATTTTTTACAGAAGGCTAAAGTGAATCCCACCAACCACTACTACACAAATGTCTAGAAAAAATCATAATTTGAATGTAGAGTATATGTATCATTAATTGTCTCCAAACTGATATGAGAGGTCTTCACTACCTTAAAAACAACTCGTATCTTTTGTTGAAAATCAAATTGATCCTTGAACATATTCTTAAGTTATGAACTAAAAAAATCATTGATTCAAAAATATATTTGTCATCTATTCCAATACTTAACTCACATGTGTTGCTCTTTCTTTCAAAAACTCCAAAAAAATTTCTTAAAACAAAGATAAATTTACATTTTTTTATAAGTTGAAGATTTATATACAAAAAACAAGTTTTTTAGGAGGATCCCAAAACCTAATTTCAAAAAGGTCCATAGCACCTTGTAGTCAACTAGAATGGTTGGAGGATCCTAGAAGAGACAACTGAAATAAAAATAGCCAAAAAAAGAAAAACTCTGTGAGGAAGCTATAGCATATGAACGCCCAAATCTGCAAAAAATATTAGAGAGACCCCAATAGGTAAAACTGTTGTGCTACCCTAAAATTTAGGACTCAAACCCTCAAAAAAAAAAATCCTCTACTCCCTAGTTCTTGGTGACTTCCTTCGAATCATCAGAAGTCTCATAGTGCTTCTGATAAAATCGCTTGAGGATCTTGATAGTATCATTTGTAGACTTTGTAATATTAGCCATCAAATTGATGGCAAGCTTCAAAGGGAGGTGGGAGGATGAAACCTTATTGCCACTATCAAAATCTAAAATTACATGAGTCAGAGAGAATGCCTTCTCCTGCTTGGGACTCTTTAGGTACGCGGAGGACCTAGGGGCAGGCGAGATATCCTCTAGGATTTTGCTTCCTCTAGGAAACACATCTAGCACTCTTATGGGGATAGGGCTTGCACTGGACCACTGGGATAGGTTTTACATCCTTGGGAGGGCTCACATTATGGGTCCCAAAATTGGTGGGAGAAACCAGAGGAGGATTGGATGCTAGAGGGGTTACCTTTTGGAGAGGAGGTTTATTTGTTATGACATGTTTGAGGATGACCACAAGAAGGCCTTGATGCAGGGGTTTGGCATAGATTTTATGGTATTTTTCAATGGAGATGGTTAGGTAATATAGTAAGTAGTTTGGGATGCAAACTTGCTTGGCTTCACAGAGGTGATTAACAAAGCTAAGATGGAAAATCTGCAATGACTTCTAAGGGTCGTAGCAAGTGAAATATTACATAATTGGAACAATGACTTAGTTCCAGGGGCTAGGCAGAGAGGACCGATGAAGTGCAGACTTGGCCCACCCAATATTCTTATCCTTGTCATGAAAATGGTCAGTTTCCTCCTCCTAGATACGTTTGTCCTGATGAATGAAGAAACTAGTAGGGGGAAGCCTTGTAATTTCACACAACAGCTCAAAAGTGACTCTATAATAGACATCATGGACTATGACATTGCCTCTATCCCAAGTATCCATGAAGTCCTTGGTGATATCTTCATCCAGTCCTTACAACTTGTATAGTAAAGGGGTGAACCCCTTGGCATCTATGAAAGCTTACACAATGCTTTCAAGCTTGAGCTGGGTCAACTCCATGTAAATAGTTTCGATAGGCACTGAAGGGAGAATGGGAATCTGAGCATACTAGGGAACTATAATGGGTGGGGTGCAAGAGGCCCAAGGGAGAAGGGACCGAAGGGAGGAGATTGGACCACTAATAGCCAAAATGAACAAGGGCCGAAGAAGGATAAAATGTAGAAGGAGAGATGGCATGGGTGGATATAAAGAAACTCGAGGGAGGCTCAGGGGTAGGGGAACCGTCATCGAGAAATCAACTTCTACATGGGGACTCAATGCCAGAAATAAAAGTTTACATGCACGAAGGATGGTGAGGAGGGGCGCTGATGTGGATGGGAGAAAAATAACCACTTTGGAAAGTCCTCTAGCTTTAGATGAGGTGGACAAAAATCTAAATAATATTTAGGAAGGGCTAATTGGAGCATTGGGACCTAGAGTGGTGATGAAAGTGAATCCCCATGAGTTTTTCTTTGGCTAAGTTTGCATAATAAATGGGTGTGTTGACATGATCTAATGCTTACCACTTTCAATATCATGCACCATATGTGGGTTGTGGGCCACTACTGGAGGTGTCTCCTCATGTTTTTACTGTCATGGACCCTAACCACTGTGGTTGTAATGCTACCAGGTTGGCTTTAAAAATCCTTGTAGATAAGTGCCCAACATTGAAAAGGGCTCGAGACTAGAGCAAACTTAGCCTCACCTAGAACTGACATGGTCCAGGAGGACACATCACTCTTAGAAATTACACCTTGGCTTCTCGCAGTTGGCTACATCCAAAATGTAATGGAGAAAGTTTTGACACCACACGATCATCTTCCTGGGGAAGGCTCCCACATTGGCCATGCAATCGGCATAGGTTTTGGCCTCCCCTAACCTATGTTAGATCACCAAGGAGTCTCTATATTGTAGGAGCTTTTTTGCTCCTGTTATTGTGTTACTGACCCTCCAAGATGGATTTTTAGAGTTATTCAAGTAATTGATGACATTCATGGAGTCTCCTTCAATGAGGAGCCTTCTGGGATATTTTTCAAGGAGGTAGAGACCTCTTCATAGAGACCTAGCCTTAGCTACATGATTATTCTATATTCCTAGAAATTTTGAGTAGGTAAGAATGAATTCATCATGATGATCCCGAACGATGCCCCCAGCACTAGCAAAGCTTGGGTTACCTTTTGATGCCTCGTCAAAATTTATTTTGATCCATACTTTCAAGGGGGGCTCCCAACGGACGTTGTCTCTTGGGTGGATAGAGATATGATAAAAATTACCTTTGCCTTCGTAGGGGATTTTGAGAGTTTTTAAAATGGAGGATTCCATGGTAGACTACGGAGTAGATAGGCATGGAGCAAGCTTAGCATTTTTATGGTGAAAGTAATGGCCTTGGAGGTGACTAACAGAGGATCCCTAGAGGAGTTAGTGAAGTCTTTGCTATTGTATTTGATCCAAATATTCTAGAGGAAATGGTGAAGGCACGCCTCCTATAGGAATCGAAGTTTGGGATTGCAGAAGGGATTGGACCACTAGGAAAAAAGTTCACTGATATAATTTGGGTGAACCCATTGAAAGTGGAAAGAATTCAATATGTACCCTATGATGATGAAAGAAAAATCACAACTCAATAACAAGTGATTAGTAGACTCCCAATCAGCCATACAAAGGTAGCACCTGTTAGGGAATGAAAAGCCTCTTTTGTGTAAATTTTCTATAGTAAGAGCTTTATTTTGAATAGCAATCCAAGAGAGGAAACTAACCTTAGAAATCAATTTTTTTGTCCATACCAAGTTGAACAGAGTGATCAAAATATGAGAGGATGATTAGATGCTATATTCTGATTTGACTGTAAAAATGCCACTGTCAGATCCTTTCCAAATAGTCCTGTCAGGACCTTCTTCGATGGGGATGGTAGCTGAGTTGAGAATAATGGATAAGTAGTTTGCAACCTCGTCTAGTTTGTTGCCATTAATAATTTTCCATCAAGGATGTCTATCGAAGTGGGTGATAAAGTCAACCACCCTGCTCCCAAGAGTTGAATTTTTAAGAGCCTTGAGGTCCGCTATATCTAGATTATCAATCAAGGGATCATCCTGAACCCACCTGTTGCTCTAGAAAATGATGTTGTCACCATTACCTAGAATCCATCGTAAGCCTTTTTGGATCAAGTGCCTGGTTTGAGTGATGGATTTCCAGAAGATCGATCTACTCAAAGGGGTCCTCTCATCTAGGATTTGATTAGCAATATATTTCTTTTTGAAAATCTAAATACACTCAGTTGTGTCATTAGTTAGGATCCTCCATGTATGTTTTTCAGGTAGTGCAAAGTTTATTTGGAGGTTTTTTTTAAACCAAGTCCCCCTTGATCTTTGCTTTTGCACACTATATCCCAAGAAACAAGCAGTATTCTAGTCTTCTCATTTGTTCTTGACCACAAGAACCTTTTCTACAGTTGTTCGATCTTACGGTACACTGCAAGGGGGACTTCAAAGAAAGACATGAAGTAAATAGGTATACCTTGGAGGTAATCCATAGTGAGAGTGGCTTTGGTAGTCTAGGACAGGAGGTTTTCTTTCCAATCAACTAACTTCTCTAGATTCTCTCAGTGATATTGTTCCACATGGACTCCTTTGGATTACCAAAGACAAAGGGGGGGCCAAGGTAGGAATATGGGAACAAGTCGATGGTGCACCCGAGGATTCGAGTTATATTGGTTTGTTGGGCTACGTGAGTATTAATGAAGAACACTTTGCTTTTAATAAAATTGACCTTTTGCCCAACAAAATTTTTGTAGAGGAGGAGGATGTGCTTGATGGATTTGGTATGGAGGATAGAATCTTGAGTGGATAAAATAGTGTCATAAAAAAATTGCTGATGGGTGATAGGGCTGATACCTGATGCAACTTGGATGCCAAAAAACCTCTAGCTCTGATAGGCAGCTTTGAGAGTTCTATCCAAAGAGCCATTCAGGATGATGAAGAGGATGGGAGAGAGTGGATCTCCTTGGAAGAGACCTCTGGCACTCAGAAAAAACTAGTAGGGGACCCGTTAACAAGGACAAAAAAATAGGAGGATAAAAAACAACTTTTGATGAGGTCAATCCAAGTCAAGTGAAAGCCAAACTTGAGGAGGACATCAAGGAGGAAATCCTAATTGACCCTGTAGAAGGCCTTGTTCATATCGATCTTGAGGAAAAAATTAGGCTTCTTTGCGAGGTAGGTAGAATGCAGGGTTTCATGAAAAGTAATGACACCATCCAGAATGTTCCTACCTTTGATTGAGCTACCTTGACTGGGGTTGATTATGAGAGGGAGGATCATCTTCATTCTATTTACCATAACTTTAGTGAGGGCCTTATAGATGATATTACATAAACTGATGGGTTGATAATCGGACATAGGCCTGCAAGAGGGAGACTTGGGGATGAGGGTTATGAAGGTGATGTTAATCCTATGGGGGATGGACTGAGTGGTCTATAATTCTCTAATGTAAGCACACAAATCCAAACTGACAATATCCCAGAAGGATTGGAAGAATTGGGGGAGAAAACCATCCAAACCAGGGGCCTATTGGAACCGATTCTTGCATCCATAGGATTTTGACTATCACGCTACAAGAATCCATTTGAAACCAATGAGCTATTACAGGCTCTGGTCAACCTGCCTCATTGTTCTGCTAAACACAAATATTGCTAAAGAAAACTACAGAATGGGTAAGGAAACCCCAACGGTAATTCTATGGCTAAAAATCTAATTACACGCTCCAGATTTATATTATATTATATGTATTAAAATGACCAAGCATGAAAACAACCATTTGTTATGCCTTATGTAGACCGGTGCCTAGATTCATTGGGTTGTTATAGCAATTTAACAACAATTTTAATATGAAATAGAAAGAAGGGGAGAAGGAAAATTGGCATTCTTAATCTCATTCGAATATCGCAATAAAATCAAGAGTTAACCAATGAAAGAAATGTATATAATGTGTTCAAATAATGTAACCCATTACACAGTGACACACAGTACTGAGACAAAGATATGACAGGAATAAAATTTAGAATTGTATTGATTTCATAAAATATTACATGCAGAGTGGGCGAAATGCCTTTTAACTCTATTTTTCTCAAAGAAATACATCAATACAATGAAGAGGACTCTGTTCAAATAATGTAACAGGTCTCTCCAACTCTCCTTGTTCCAATATGGTAACAGTAGAGTCTCTGAATCCTAGGCTCAAAAAGGTAGGAAATGATCTCAGCTTCTTGAGCACTTTCCTATCACAATCCTACAAAGCAAAGGGAAGAATAAGAAATGAGAAAGGAAAATAGACACATAAGGGGATACAACAACACAACTAACAGGGCACTCAAGTATACCTCTTAGCAAAAATGCTATTCTCTAATTGCTTGATGCAGAATTTGTCCACAACTACTTCTTCTTATAGCCTCTGGTTCTTGATTCTGTTATTTCTGGTTTATTTCTGACCTTACACTTGTCAACATTTGATTGAACCTATTCTATATGTTGTCCAGCTGGTGTGGCTCTGAACTGACTGTTAAGGTTCTTCTCTGGACTGAAGGGAGCTCTTTGCTATTTAATTTGGCCTTTTTGCTCTCTCTGGTTGGCCCTAGAAACTAAGGATTCAACACTATATTTTTCCTTTTTGTTCTGCTTGTCCTGGCCACTATGATCTGCTGTTAAGGATTGACCAGGCTGCCATCATGAATTCTAGATGAGGAACGGAGGGGGACCCGACGTGATGGTGAAGACAAGGGGTGGCATGCCAATGGCAAACATATGGAGTTGCACTGATCACGAGATAGAGTGAAGGGAGAAAAGAGGAAAGGGGGTGGCTCAACATAATGGAAGGTGGTGAGATGGCACAATGTGGGGATAAATGTCAGGATGGTTAAGGAAGAAAGCCTAGAAGGAGGGAGGCAGTGGTAAGTAGGAAGAAGGTGGGAATGGAAAACAAGATCTGGAAGCATTTATAAGCTACTTCCATAACTATACTCCATCGGAGTGTTTCCCTCGTAACTATATTCCATCGAAGCACGGATTGAATGGCTTTCTATAAGTCAAAACCATACCTTTTTCTTCATGCACTTTCATCATCTTAAGTATTTGTAAAATAGAAACTGAATATATTTATATTCTTTGTACTCCATAGTTTCACTTTGTCGATGCCTTTTAGCTCTCCCTTACTATCTCTTATTTATAAGTTGTGACTATGCTTTGTAGTTTTATTTTTGTGGTACACTATTATTCTCATGAGATATACATGATCTGGTTGTAGGCTTGAGCATCAAGATTTATCTTTCATTTGGTCTACTTTGTCCTTACCAAGGTACTTTCCATGGGATTTACTTTGATTTGCTCGAATATTTCCTTCCCTGGGTATCCTTCTAGATTCACAACGTTTATGCGTATTGTTTTGACTTCATCTTTGGTTATTGATCTTCATTGTGTCTTTCGATGTACCTTGCTGTGAACAAGTCACCTCTTTGATTTCTACCTCGATATATGTTGAGGGTGTTTCTGTGAAGCGATCATCCTTCTCTAGAAGCTTAGTCTATCAAATATTTCTTACGGATGATTTTACCGATTTTGTTGGTTTGTGATCTTCACAGGTTCCATCATGGCTGCTTCTGATATTCTTTAAACCTACAAGAGTGTTAGTTTTCAAACTAAGAGTTGGTCAATTGTGATTTTATTATATATTTTAATTGGGTTGGAGGTTTGACCGATGTATAGTTGTTTGATCAACACCTTTGTTTTATTGTTGTTTGGTTATTTTATAACCTGTAGGTTAAATAATCAAAATATGTATGCTTTGAACTTTCTTCGTTTGATTAAACAAATGAAGATGATTGATATATGCTTAATGCTCTTGTTAATATGTTTAAGATTTTAATTAATAAGTGATCTTAAGTTCACCTTTTGATTTACCTTTGGTTTGTGACTACCATTGGATCTGAGTGGAGGTGAGCGCATCCATTAGATCTATCAGAAGATGCCTGTCATTTAAGCTCTACTTGTTTCAACCTTGACTTGCTTACTACCGTTAGATCTTCTTGCTCTCGATGAAGCGCTACCATTGATGTCCTGGAACCTGCATGATAATTAGTATACCTATTCGCATATAAACCTTTGAAATAATATGGTTTATTAATCCTTATTTAATCATGATTATCCAATGTTTATCCTCATGATTTTTGACCTTAACAACTCGATTTAAACCTAGGTATCATATAACATGTTTACCTTTCTTTGTGATCATCGTTAGATCTTACCATGGTGAAGGCGTGACCGTTGGATCTTTCGACCATGTGCTCGGTTTAACATAAGATAGAAGGGACAAATAATAAAGTTCTTTAATTAATCAAAAGAAACCTTCTAGATTAAACCCTGATCACCTTTGTCGATGCGCTATCGTTAGATCAGTGTGGAGATAGGCGTGCTAGATTTATGGATCATTTTTTACCTTCATTTTTGCTTTTGACTTTTCATTGCCATTATAGACCTTCGCATCCGTTGATCTTTGGGCTTGTTTGAGCATTGTCGTAGATCTTAATCAACCTATGGGTTAGTTTATGATGGGCATATAATGTTTAACATTGATTAAGCCAAAATGGGGAATGATTATCTAATGTGTTTAGACCCTTGTTAACCCTATTTAATAATTTTAATTAATCTCTTAGGGCTTTTATCTTTTTAATGCTTCTTGCAGGGGCGCGCCACCGTTGGATTATATTTGGATCGAACACTGTCATCCGATTTTCCAAATTAGCTCGATGGTTATTCCAAAGGGGGTGCATACCTTTAAACATTTTACCATAGCATTTTAACACATGATTAAATTAAAACAAGTGCAACCATCGATCTTGAGCTCGCTCGAGCGCTATCATCCGATTCATTGGATTAGCTCACTGCTTAAATAGAATATTTGACCCATAATGACTTGTTTAAAGCTTTGACTCCTTGGAGATTTGCGTAGCCATTGGATTTGGCTAGGATCAAGTGCATCCATTTAGATCCTTGGAGTTGCATGGATTTTAATCGATTATATCCTTAGGTTATAACATTTTTAGACCTTTTGACTTATCATTTGGGTTTCTTCATGAGAGTGCATCCGTTGGATCGGTTTAGATGATGCGCTATTGTCTGATTAAGCCTAATATGTAACCTTTTTACTTTGAACATGGCTTTGACTTGTTTGACTTATCTCTTGATTGATTTATTAACGCATCGTCGTCCGATTAGAACTGAGTCGAGCGTGGCCCTTGGATTAAATCTAAGGTGTTCGCCTTTTAGTTAAATGGGATGCATGCCCTCATGATTTTAATTAAAGACCTTATTGCTAATTTTAATTTTTTGGGTTTTAGACCAAGGTGTTTAATTAGAGTATTACCTTTGAAAACCTTAGGACTTAAGGGTTTATCTTTTGGTTTAGGCCTAAGGGAAATTTTTCTATGAGGATCGGATTTTGGGTTAAGTAATCTGATTAATAAAATATTTTGCCATATCCACTTTGAAGATAATTGAGCATTTATAAAGAGGCACATTATTAACAACCAAGGTTAGACTTCATCAAACCAACCAATGAAAAATTAAGATACTCACACCAATTTGAAGAAGCGACCAACATTATTATCATTTTGATTGAAACCAAAAATTTAAATTTGGGGGTTTCAAAGTTGAGTCAAATTTGGCTCCAACATAGGCTCTGACTGGGACAAGGTGTTGAAAACATGAGGCACTTGAGAACCACAGAATCTCCTGGTTTTATTTGCAAAATAAATTGAACAAAAATTAAAAAAATTTGACTGCTAAGTAAAGCTTGAAATACATAAAAGAAACTTTTTCTTCCTCTTTTCTTTCTTTTCTTTTTTTATATATATACTGAAAAACTGTATGAACAACATGATATCAAAGTAAATAGAGTATGGAAAACTGTAGATCCCTTTTCATTCAATTTGGAAACAAGGGTTAGAATTTTAGAAACATATGAGTTTTTGATATATTGTAATGCTTGTTTTAGCTAAGTCATAAGATATGATTACACAAATTTTGTCACAACCGCTTGCTTCATCATATTTTTGCCCATGTGTGTGTTTGTGCATTCTTTTTTGGATTTCTAAATATTTTAGAACTTTACCATATCTGAGCAAAATAGTCAAGCCTAATATGTGATTTCACTCTTTAAAAATTTTCACCATTCTGTAGGGCTCCATTGCTAGTCAGGTGTCTATAGCCTCGGTGGAGTTGCTTCTAATCCCATATTAGTTTTACCCTACTGCTAGTCAAGCGTCTATAGCTTTGGTAGAGGTTTTCCAAGATATCTCAGGTAGTGACTCAGTTTTACTTTATTTTTTATTTTTCTTTCTCATGAGAGAAGTATTTGGATATATAAGCAAATTGTGCAATAAGTATGCCTGAGTTGAGGATTAGTTTCTGGCTATAAAATATGAGTGTAATGATTTTTGGCTCAACTACCCTCTCAAAGATAACTCAGTTCTTCGGACCTTTGAAGTCACCTTAAGTATCATTTGTAATGTGAGGCTTGACATGATGTTTCAATCAGCTTTGTTTTCTTTCTGTTTTATCTCATATCAAACAACTATTGCATAAACACTCATATTTGAAAAAATTGTAAACCTCATCAGAATCTAAAATAAATCCCCTTTTTTCTTATTGTTTTTGGTGGAATAAATAGTTAGATATACTCATCAAACTAAGATATCATGTGTACAGTAAACTCAGAATTATTCAAGAACAAAAGAGAAGCTTAACTAATACACAAAATAATACAAACACACTCTGTTTTTGGATTTTTGTTTTTCTATTTTTTTTTGTTTTTTGTATAGTACACCTTCAACAGGGATTGTACATTTTGAGGTGTTGGCCATTAATAGGGATAGCCATTATTTCTCCCTGTAAATTCTGTAGCTTGTATGTATTCTGACTGATAACATGGGCAATTTGATATGGGCCAATCCATTTAGGTTCAAATTTACCTTTTTCACCATGCTTATCATTTTTAGGATCCCAATAGATGACTATATCTCCTTGAGAAAAAGGAGTACCCTTAGCTTTCTTATTAAACAATTCCATGGTTTTCTTGGTTTGTTCCATCATTCTATTAAGGGTCTCTCTTCTTTGCTCTTCTAATAGGACAATTTGATCAAGCCTTCTCTGTATGGGATTGGGGTCTTCATGGTCTTGCAATAGGAGGGAAAGTGCCAATTTTTCTATTCTTGGGGGTAACAGGGCCTTCTCTCCATATACCATCTCATAAGGGGTTCTCCCTATGTTTCTTTTGATAGACAACCTATCAGCCCATAAAGCAAATTTCAGTTCATTATCCCATCCTCTTTTATTCTTCCCTAATGACCTTTTCATTCTTGTTATTATGTTTTTATTTGATGACTCAGCTAGGCCATTTCCTTGGGGGTAATAATTAGCAGAATGAGATAATTCAATTCCATATTCAGCACAAAATTCTACCATTTCATATGAAACAAAATATTGTGCATTATCAGTAACCAGTTTTTGAGGAACCCCAAACCTGGTCAAGATGTTTTCTTCTAAGAACTTGATGATAGTGGCAGTAGTAGATGTCCTCAGGGGTGCAACTTCTACCCACTTTGTGAAGTAATCTATTGCAGTTATGATCCACTTGTGTTGTCCGGATGAATTAGGTTTGATCTCTCCAATCAAATCAATGCCCCATTGGGTGAATGGTGCTTCAATGATTACTGGCTTGAGAGGCATGGCTTCCAGATGCTTCTTTCCTACAAAAACTTGGTAGTTATGACAATTCCTAACATATTTATATACATATTTAAAAATGGAAGGCCAATAATATCCTGCTCTCATAATTTTATTAGCGGTAGCTCTTGGAGCAAAATGTCCCCCACAAAAACCATCATGGAATTCATTGATTATTTTTGGGACTTCATTTTCATATAAATAGACTAATAATACTCCATCAGGGTGTTTCCAATATAGCACACCATTCTGTATATAATATTTTTGAGCTTGAAGCTTGACTGACCTTATTCTGTTTATTGACATGTCTTTAGGGAATGACAGGGTTTGTAAGTATGACAAAATTTCTTCATACCATTTGCACTCAGTATTATTGATTCTTCTAAGATCATATGCCTCATCTATGGTGAGAACATTTTCAAACCCTTCTCTTTCTTTGTTTGCCAACAATTTAGCTAAACCTTGTCCTTTGATAGTTTTTACTATTTTGAATTCAGCATCATACTGCAGAAGTTTTACCATCCATCTTGTTGGTCTTCCTAATGGTTCTGATTGAGAAAAAATATCTTTTATTGCTATAAAAGGGATGCAGCAGTAAACCTTATTTGAACCAAATATACCTTTGAAGTGTTCTAAAGATTGTATGACTGCATAAGCATGTTTTTCTAGCAAAGTATATTTGAGATGTGCTCCTTTTAATCCTGAACTCATGAAGGCTATTGGCCTTTCATTATTTTCATTATCTTTCTATGAAAGAACTACAACAATAGAGTGTTCAGATGCATATGAATAGATATTAAAATATTTTGCATAATCAGGGCAACTTAAAGCTGGAGTGGTTGATATGGCTTCTTTGATCTTGTTAAATGCTTCCATATTTTCTACTATCCATTTTATTTCTCCAGTTTTCTTAACCATGTCATTTATGGGTTTGGTCATTTCAGCAAAATTTGGGACAAATATTCTGATGAAATTTATCTTGCCAAAAAATGACCTGACTCCTTTTAAATTTCTAGGCGGGGGAATTTTGGAAATGGCTTCAATTCTGTCTGGATCAATACTTATTCCTTTTTCTGAAACTATATGTCCTAGCAACTTTCCTTGTGTAGTCCCAAATATGCATTTCTTGGGATTTAAAGAAATTCCAAATTCCTTACACCGAGCAAAAACTGTAGTTAAATGTTCTAGATGATCTTCTGGATTTTTAGAAAATATTGTGATATCATCTAAGTATACAACTACAATTTTGAACATTAATCCTTTAAAGGTGAAGTCCATTGCTCTTTGAAAAGTAGCACCGACATTCATTAGTCCAAAAGGTATCCTTAAATATTCAAATGTGCCCCAGGGTGTAGTGAATGTTGCCTTATGTCTATCTTCTAGATTTATCTGAATTTGATTGTACCCTAAAAATCCATCTAACAGAGACAATCTTGTTGAACCAACTACTGCTTGCAATAATTGTTCCATGTTGGGTAAGGGGTAATTGTCTTTTAATGAACTCTTGTTTAAATTTCTAAAATCTACACAGAGTCTAATATCCCCATTCTTTTTTCTTACTGGTACTAAATTGGATATCCATGAAGAAAATCTTACCTTTCTGATTATTTTGGAATCCAGTAACTTTTGTACCTCCTTTTGCATTATTGGGTGCAGAGTTGGATTGTATTTCCTTTGTTTCTATCTGAATGGCTTGGAATCTTCCTTCAAAGGTATTATGTGAGTCATTACATCTGTCTTGAAGGTTTTGAGGTCTTCATAAGTCCAAGAAAAATGTTCTTTGTTCTTTTTCAAGAAACTGATATATCCAACCTTTTCTTTAGCAGGTAAAGCCATGTCTACTTTCACTATTCTGGGTTCTTTCATTGAACCAATATTAATATCCTCAGATATCACTTCTCTTCGTAAAGGTTTATAGGCTTTGTCAAAATCATCAAATAGACTCTCTAGAGAAACTAATCCTTTGGGTATCTTATTAGTTTTCAACTGGATTACTTCTACTGGCTCTCCTATTTGATCTTTTAGCTTTTCTTCATATTTTTCATCATAGATTACATCTGCATACTGATTTTGCAGAGTCATAAAATCTTTAATATCTATATCATCCTGAAATACCTATAAATAGACTATGTTATCTGGTACATAAGGTTTATAGACTGAGATAGTTGGAAATCTATCCATATATTCTGTAGTTATCTCTGGGTGATCTAGACCTGAGGCATTCACAGCTAAAATATCTACAACATGGTTTTGTTCTCTAGGAATATATGATATATTGAAAGCTAAAAATTTATCAATTTCTTCCAATACTGCATTTCTATATTGTTTAAGCCTAGGATGCTTGGTCTGATATTTACCTTTGATTTATAGTATAATAAGCTCTGCATCCCCTATTATAGTCAAGTAGTTAATACCTAGCTCTTTTGCTTTCCTTAGCCCTAATAGTAAGGCTTCGTACTCAGCTACATTGTTTGTGCAAGGAAATTGCAATCTGTAAGGAATACTAAGGTAGTTTCCTTTAATATCAGTCAAATTTACACCTGCACCTGCTCCAGATTGGGATTTAGCTCCATCAAAAGACATGGTCCACATTTCTTGAGTCAAAACTCTATCTGATTCGGCATCTACTATTTTTATATCTTCTGGATCCATGTTCTTTGCATCTGGTACTTCCACCAGGAATGGGTTGTGCCATATTGAATAAACTCCCATCCCTTTTTCTTCCATAGAGTTAACTAAGTTAATCATGGTTTCATCTATTTGAATTAACTCTATGGAATGTTTGTTGAATGGTTCCCTTCTCAAAATTATATTCTCCTTATCTGATATTGGGATTGTAGCATAGGACCAATCCAATTGAATTGAACCTCCTAGTTGTTCTGCCCAATGTCTACTGAGTAATAATGAGAAAAATGGGTCAATGTCAACTACTGCAACATCCATGACAATGCCCTTTTTGGGGTGTTGATCTAGGAAAACTAATAATCCAGTTATCACCCCTACACAAGGAATTTGCCTACTATCCATTATAAAAATAGGGGTAGAATCTCTAGTATAGATTAATCCCATTTGGTCAGCTATTAACTTAGGCATGATATTATGTGAAGCTCCACTATCTAGCATGCAATTATGAATCACATATCTTTCCCCTTCATCTGAATTATATCTTAATGACACATAGAAGGGTCTAATAGAGGATGGTGATCTTGTATCATGTTGATTTTGTCTAGCAACATGGCAAGTTGGGTCTTCTTTTTGTTCTACTAATCCAAATGCTCTACAGACTTGTTCTCTGTACTCGTTGAACTTTCATAAGTTCTCCAAATGTGATATTAACCTTTTGCTTACTGAGTTCTGACCCAACATCAAATTCTATCTTCTTTATATCCAATGGTTTATTACTTTCTTCTTTGGGAATCTCTTCCTCTGATTCTATTACTTCAGGAGTAATATTTTTAGGGTTCCTATCAGTTTTCTCTTTACTGATATTTTTATTGGTGAAAGTTTATTTTCTTGTTTCACTTGTAGAGGCTTTCTCTATCCTTTCAGGGACTGTTCTATTCCTTAAATTCAGAACATGGGTTGCCTCTAATTCCTCAACCTCTTGAGCAGTGGGGATTAATTTCCCTTGCTTCATCTTATCATATCTTGACTCATGTGATTTCTGCAAGATTTTAGTTCCTTCAGTTACTAAAATTTGAGGATGATGATTTGAAGCATATTTATCCATGTCTTCTTCAAACAACCTTTCTCTGGATTCATCTTCAATGGACCAACATGCATTGATTCTTATATCCTCTTCTGATTCTGCATGCATATCTACATTACGCTGATCACTTAGGTGAATTCCACATGCATCAGGGTTATGAGGTGCATCACAAGTAGAGCAAAAATAAGGAAAACCTTCTGCTACATTGGCATATGGCATCGGGTTAGGGACATTGTTCTGATCCCTATCAGAATCTCTATTTTTCTAGCTATTATTCCCATTACCTCTATTCCTATTTCCTTCTTCAAAACCATTGTTGTTTCCCCAATTCTTATTGTAATTTTTCTTAAAGGGGGATGGTTGTCAATATGTGGTCACTCTGTTTGTGAAGATTCACCATTATTTCCATTTCTTTCAATTCTTGCTAACCTGTTACTCATGTTGTTGAACATTTCTATCATCTGACTAGTCAACTTCTCCATAGGATCAATTTCAGTTCTTCTTTGTATATCAAAAGCCACTCTCTTAGGTTTTCTCTCAGGCATGTTAACTTCTAAAGAATAAGGCTTCATCTTACCACTGTCAAGCATATTTCTTTCTATATCCATTGCTTTTTCCATACAACCATCAATGGTAGTGGCTTGTTCTTGCCTTAATTCATAGTTAAACTCTCCTTGAAAAGCATTCTTATAAAAAAAATAGACTGAATATCACTAGGCCTGAGGTTGGCAGGGATTTTGTTCCTAGTCTTTGAAAATCTTGTGTTAAAATCACTAACAACTTCATTTTCTTTCTTCTTCATAGTGGCTAGCTCAGTTAACAATGATTGTTCATTTTTCCTTTCACCATACTTCTTTAGGAACACCTCTTCCATTTTGGTGAAGTCTGGGATATCATTGTTAGGAAGGGAATTAAACCATTCTCTAGCATATTTTTCTAAAGTCTATAGAAATAGTCTTAATACTACATCTTCATGTTCAACTTCTAGACTATCCATTGCATATAAGAAACTTTTGATATGATCCTCTCTAGTTACTGCATTGTTTCCTAAAAACTTAGGGAGGTATTTGTGAGCTTTACTGGGTAAGGCATTTAAATTTATTGGTAATGCAAAAGGCCTATATCTATTAGTTCTCCATAAATGAACATTAACCTGGGCCATTGCTACTGTAGAATTCAATTTCACAGTTGTAGTACCTACAGTGGTATGGGTCTAGGCAACTTGAATGTAAACTGATGGATTATCTACCTTTGAATTATTATTACATGTATCTTCTACAATAGAATTCAAATTTCTATCTACAGCAGAATTTAAATCATCTTCTACAGTGATATCAATAGTAATAGTATTCTAAATTTTCTTTACGTACCTTTTACCACTAGAATTTAATCTACTACTATAAATAGTATTCTTAAAAAGTGGAGTTTTCTGGGTATGTATAAATACCTCTGGATTCTCGAGTTCTAGAAATAGCTCCTTACCACTTCTCCTGGTGTTAGCCAACACGTTCTGTTCTCTCCTTTTTATTTTTTTCTTCTAGGTTCATCCAGTAGAGTCACCAGCACTGGGTGCAGAAAGAATAACGTACGCTTTTATCAAGAATGCTTGATATTATCACTCATCCTCATAGGAGTCAGTTCTTGGGATAAATCAAGAAAATCAAGAAACCAAAATTTCAAGAAGATCAAGAAAAGAATTCAAGAAGATCAAGAAATGTAAAGAAAATAAGATTGAAAAACATGGGTAATAAAGAACGTAGAAAATGTAAAAATTAAGACAAACGTTCTTTATTCTAACTAGCCACCCATTGATTTAAAGATAATGTCGTTCAGAGAAATTTTTTTAAGAAGGTAATTATAATTCTAAAGCCTCAGCAACGGTGCCAAAAAATTATTGGAACCGATTCTTGCATCCGTAGGATTTTGACTGTCATGCTACAAGAATCCATTTGAAACCAATGAGCTATTACAGGCTCTGGTCAACCTGCCTCATTGTTCTGCTAAACACAAATATTGCTAAAGAAAACTACATAATGGGTAAGGAAACCCCAACGGTAATTCTATGGCTAAAACTCTAATTACACGCTCCATATTTATATTATATTATATGTATTAAAATGACCAAGCATGAAAACAACCATTTGTTATGCCTTATGTAGACCGATGCCTAGATTCATTGGGTTGTTATAGCAATTTAACAACAATTTTAATATGAAACAGAAAGAAGGGGAGAAGGAAAATTGGCGTTCTTAATCTCATTCGAATATCACAATAAAATCAAGAGTTAACCAATGAAAGAAATGTATATAATGTGTTCAAATAATGTAACCCATTACACAGTGACACACAGTACTGAGACAAAGATATGATAGGAATAAAATTCAGAATTGTATTGATTTCATAAAATATTACATGCAGAGTGGGCGAAATGCCTTTTAACTCTATTTTTCTCAAAGAAATACATCAATACAATGAAGAGGACTCTGTTCAAATAATGTAACAGGTCTCTCCAACTCTCCTTGTTCCAATCTAGTAACAGTAGAGTCTCTGAATCCTAGGCTCAAAAAGGTAGGAAATGATCTCAGCTTCTTGAGCACTTTCCTATCACAATCCTACAAAGCAAAGGGAAGAATAAGAAATGAGAAAGGAAAATAGACACATAAGGGGATACAACAACACAACTAATAGGGCACTCAAGTATACCTCTTAGCAAAAATGCTATTCTCTAATTGCTTGATGCAGAATCTATCCACAATTGCTTCTTCTTATAGCCTCTGGTTCTTGATTCTATTATTTTTGGTTTATTTCTGGCCTTACACTTGTCAACATTTGATTGAACCTATTCTATATGTTGTCCAGCTGGTGTGGCTCTGAACTGACTATTAAGGTTCTTCTCTGGACTGAAGGGAGCTCTTTGCTATTTAATTTGGCCTTTTTGCTCTCTCTGGTTGGCCCTAGAAACTAAGGATTCAACACTATATTTTTCCTTTTTGTTTTGCTTGTCCTGGCCACTATGATCTGTTGTTAAGGATTGACCAAGCTGCCATCATGAATTCTAGATGAGGAACAGAGGGGGACCCGACGTGATGGTGAAGACAAGGGGTGGCATGCCAGTGGCAAATAGATGGAGTTGCACTGATCACGAGATAGAGTGAAGGGAGAAAAGAGGAAAGGGGGTGGTTCAACACAATGGAAGGTGGTGAGATGGCACAATGTGGGGACAAATGTCGGGATGGTTAAGGAAGAAAGCCTAGAAGGAGGGAGGCAGTGGTAAGTAGGAAGAAGGTGGGAATGGAAAACAAGATCTGGAAGCATTTATAAGCTACTTCCATAACTATACTCCGTCGGAGTGTTTCCCTCGTAACTATATTTCGTCGAAGCATGGATTGAATGGCTTTCTGTAAGTCGAAACCATACCTTTTTCTTCATGCACTTTCGTCATCTTAAGTATTTGTAGAATAGAAACTAAATATATTTATATTCTTTGTACTCCATAGTTTCACTTTGTCGATGCCTTTTAGCTCTCCCTTATTGTCTCTTATTTATAAGTTGTGACTATGCTTTGTAGTTTTATTTTTGTGGTACGCTATTATTCCCATGAGATATACATGATCTAGTTGTAGGCTTGAGCATCAGGATTTATCTTTCATTTGGTCTACTTTGTCCTTACCAAGGTACTATCCATGGGATTTACTCTGATTTGCTCGAATATTTCCTTCCCTGGGTATCCTTCTAGATTCACAACGTTTATGCGTATTGTTTTGACTTTGTCTTTGGTTATTGATCTTCATAGCGTCTTTCGATGTACCTTGTTGTGAACAAGTCACCTCTTTGATTTCTACCTTGATATATGTTGAGGGTGTTTCTGTGAAGCGATCATCCTTCTCTAGAAGCTTAGTCTATCGAATATTTCTTACGGATGATTTCATCGATTTTGTTGGTTCGTGATCTTCACAGGTTCCATCATGGCTACTTCTGATATTCTTTAAACCTACAAGAGTGTTAGTTTCCAAAACTCTAAATATGTTGGTCAATGGTGATTTTATTTTTATTAATATTTTCATAATTATTGGGCTAGAGGTTTGACTAAGTATAACTACTCGATTCACCTTTGTTCAATTGTCACTTTGGTTCTTTTATAACCTGTAGGTTAATTAATTGAAAGAACATACTCCTAAAATTTTAATGTTTGATTAAACAAAATGATGATGATTGATAATTTGTTAAGCTTTGTTAAGAATGTTTAAGATTTTAATTAATCAAGTGAATTAAGCCCTTTTGATTTACCTTTGAAGTGTGGACTACCATTGGATTATCTTGAGATAGAGCATATCCGTTGGATCTGTCAAAGATGCCTATCATTTAAGCTCTGCTTGTTTCAACCTTGACTTGCTTGCTATCGTTAGATCTTCTTGCTCCTGATGAAGCGCTACCATTGATGTCCTGGAACCTGCATGATAATTAGTATACCTGTTCGCATATAAACCTTTGAAATAATATGGTTTATTAATCCTTATTTAATCATGATTATCCAATGTTTATCCCCATGATTTTTGACCTTAACCACTCGATTTAAACCTAGGTATCATATAACACGTTTACCCTTCCTTGTGATCATCGTTAGATCTTACCATGGTGAAGGTATGACCGTTGGATCTTCCGACCATGTGCTCGGTTTAACATAAGATAGAAGGGACAAATAATAAAGTTCTTTAATTAATCAAAATAAACCTTTTAGATTAAACCTTGATCACCTTTATCGATGCGCTGTCATTAGATCAGTGTGGAGATAGGTGTTGCCATCAGATTTATGGATCATTTTTTACCTTCATTTTTGCTTTTGATTTTTTATCACCATTATAGACCTTCACATCCATTGATCTTTGGGCTTGCTCGAGCACTGTCGTAGATCTTAATCAACCTACGGGTTAGTTTATGATGGACATATAATGTTAACATTGATTAAGCTGAAAGGGGGAATGATTATCTAACGTGTTTAGACCCTTGTTAACCCTGTTTAATAATTTTAATTAATCTCTTAGGGCTTTTATATTTTTAATGCTTCTTGCATGGGTGCGCCACCGTTGGATTAGATTTGGATTGAACGTTGTCATCCGATTTTCCAAATTAGCTCGATGGTTATTCCAAAGGGGGCGCATACCTTTAAATCATTTTACCATAGCATTTTAACACATGATTAAATTAAAACAAGTGCAACCATCGATCTTGAGCTCGCTCGAGTGCTATCATCTGATTCACTGGATTAGCTCACTGCTTAAATAGAATCTTTGACCCGCAATGACTCGTTTAAAGCTTTGACTCCTTGGAGATTTGCGCAGCCATTGGATTTGGCCAGGATCAAGCGCATCCATTCAGATCCTCAGAGTTGCATGGATTTTAATCGATTCTATCCTTAGGTTATAACCTTTTTAGACCTTTTGACTTATCATTTGGGTTTCTTCATGAGAGCGCATCCATCGGATCGGTTTAGATGATGCGCTATCGTCCGATTAAGCCTAAGATGTAACCTTTTTACTTCGAACATGGCTTTGACTTGTTTGACTTATCTCTTGATTGATTTATTAACGTGTCATCGTCCGATTAGAACTGAGTCGAGCGCGGCCCTTGGATTAAATCTAAGGTGTACGCCTTTTAGTTAAATGGGATGCATGCCCTCATGATTTTAATTAAAGACCTTATTGCTAATTTTAATTTTTTGGGTTTTAGACCAAGGTGTTTAATTAGAGTATTACCTTTGAAAACCTTAGGACTTAAGGGTTTATCTTTTGGTTTAGGCCCAAGGGAAATTTTTCTATGAGGATCGGATTTCGGGTTAAGTAATCTGATTAATAAAATATTTTGCCATATCCACTTTGGAGATATTTGAGCATTTATAAAGAGGCACATTTTATTAACAACCAAGGTTAGACTTCATCAAACCAACCAATGAGAAATTTGGATACTCACACCAATTTGAAGAAGCGACTAGCATTATTATCATTTTGATTGAAACCAAAAATTTAAATTTGGGACCCAGGTGTTGTAGGTGAGTTGGAGAGGAGAGGGCAATCCTCCAAGGGAGGTCCTAGGTTCAAATCTCCAACCTACCAAAAAGCTGAATTGGGTATCCAAAATCCAATTGATAATGTTGGTGCGGGCAGGGTTGGGTGCGACTCCCGGGTGACTTTGACGGTGTAGAACCCCCTATTCATGGTCTCTCAGACCAATGCAGCCCCGTAAGGTGTTTTTCACTTTAAAATATATATATATATATATATATATATATATATATATATATATATATATATATATATATACATATATATATTTAAATTTGGGGGTTTCAAATTTGAGCCAAATTTTGTGCCAACATGATCTTTTTAGGTTGCATGGAGAAGAGGGCTTCCTTGATCTCATATTGGGTGAAGGGGCTGAGGAGCATGGACTTAGATGATGAGGGAACAGAGAGGAGGATATTGGCTAGAAATTCATACTTGGCTTGGTCATCACACTCGAAGGGGTTGCCAATAAGAGATTTTAAAAATGAGATAGATTCATACTTGATCTCGAATATGTCCTTAGTGGTGGATCCATCATTGCGAGAGATCTCTCAAATTTTGTTCGAGCCTCTGTGTCTCAAGATGGAATCATGAAAGAACATAGTATTGGAGTCACCATCTTTGATCCATAAGGCTCTTGACTTTTGTCTCTAAAAATTTTCCTCCCTTGCTAGAATATTTTGGTACTCAACAAGGAGGTTTCGTTCTTCATCCTTGATGGTTCTACTTTGATTTATAGCTTCTCTTTGCCCTTCAATTGCTTGGAGCTTATCTACAATAGCCTTCTTGCTTTTGAAGATCTTTCCAAAGACCTCCCTATTCCAAAATTTGAGTTTCTCCTTGACCAATTTGAGCTTTTGGAAAATTTGGAAAGAAGGGGAACCAATGAAGGCAGCTTCCAATAGAGGGAAACTTGGTTTCTGAGGTCAGGGTGGTGGAACCACATTGAATCAAAGCAAAAAGGGGACTTGAAAGAGGTAGGTTTTCCTACTTCAAGGAGAAGGGGGCTATGATTAGAGCCAATCTTAGGGAGAACAAGCAGGGATGTATCCCCAGAGAAAGGAATTTCCTCTTTGGAAATGAGGAACCTGTCAAGCTTCACCTGAATGAGACCACTTCCTATTATTTTGTTGCTCCAAGTGAATTTGGCCCCTTTGAGCTGATGTCGAGGAGTTCATTATTATTTAGTAACTCGCTAAAGTCCTCCATGCTTTTTTTATGGTGTTGAGCCCTCCCATATTTTATGAAGGGTACAAGGGGGTTTTGAAGTCTTTGGAAATAACCCAAGAGATAGTGCTAAAAGTACTTCTCATTTGGTTGATCGAGTTCCACAAGCCCACTCTTTCAAGGGGGGATTTTGGGGCGTAAATATTGGAAAGGACCTAGGAGAAATTTATGGTCTTACAATAAAAAAATATGTTGATTATTATGTTAGAAGATGATAAGAGTCTCCCTTTGACCTTTGATGGATCCCACAAGCACATGAGCCCTCCCGAGGATCCTTGAGCAGGGTTGTAGAGGACTTATCCCCTATTCCAGATTGTTTTGGTAGACTTGAGATAGGAGGCATCATCATTTTTGGTTTATTTAAGAATGAAAATGGTGGGCTTATGCTCTTTCCTTAAGCTAGCAGTGAGGTGTTGTTTGGATGCTCTATTTAGGCCTCTCACATTCCATGGGAGGATCTTCATTAAAAAAAAATTTGGGAGTTTTTGCCTCCCTTCACCTATTTAAGGGGGGGTTTGTTTCCTTTTGGTTCATCTTTCTAAAGATCTATATTTCTAAATAATATAGTTTCTTGGGTCCCATTAGATATTTCTTCCTCAATCTCTTTATTCCTTTGCTCGAAAATGGATGATATTCACTTTTTTTTGTCACAACCAAAGTCAATGGAGGATTTTTTGCTTTAGGTTTTTTCAGGCTGAATCTATCAGGTTGATGGTGGTTAGACAAAGGGCTTACCACATCTTCAATTGGGTGGTAGTGAGCCTCAAGAGGGGTAAGGAATGGCCTAGATCTGGTTGGGGAGGGGATGGGAGAGTAATATATTGGATTCCCATAATCATTAGTAGGAAAATCATCTTGAATACGATTAGTAGTAACAATGGGAGAGAGAGGAGGTACCTGGACCTGATTGGGCTCCTCAAGAGGAATGGCCATTCCTTTACCTTTACCTTCAGAGGGAGCTTCCTTTCCTTGCATTGGGACATAGCGTTCCTCATTGCCTTGAGGTGTCATAGCTGAAGATGCCTGACCAGGATCTCTGGTAGTATTCCTTGATGGGGGAGGGTTTTGACTAGGAGGGCCTACACTATGATTTATGCCCTTATCAAGCCCTTTAGAGGCTAAAGACTAAGATTTCAAGGTGGGAAACCGGTTCCTTAGGTGTCCTTAGGAATGACAATACACGCAGAAGGCAAGTTTTTTCTTGTATTCTAGAGGTTGGCACATTCTATAGGAGGATCCATAAATGAGGTTGACAAAGGTGGGAAGCTCAGAATCCAAGTTGGTATTGATACAAATGTGAGTGTGGACCATCCATGACTAGACTTTGGTGGATGAATCAATCACTACTAGATCATAGATAGTTTTGGAGATTCCTCTAATAACATCCTCATGCCAAAACTAAAAGGGGATGTTTGGCAACCTAACCCAAATCAGGGCGATGTTGATATTTTAGGTGTCAGGGTCAAAATATTTAGCCCACCAACGAATGAAGAGGCTCCTTCTACCTAGGAACTAGGGTCCTCCAATTAGGATTTTACATGCATCCTCTTAATTATTCAGCCTAATGACAAAAAAAACCCTGGATAGGGCAACGATATCCATGTTCCCACTTGTTCTCCAGTTGGAGTAGGCCCACTTCCTGATGGTCTCCATGTCTAGGTGACTTTTTATAAACTTGCCTACCAAAGAATTTTTCCATTGTGAGGTAGCTTGACATCAAACTTTCTGGTATCACGAGATTCGTGTCGTTGGGAACTAAATTCTAGAATGGGAATTTAGGGAGGGGGCCTTGGTTAACCATCTAGGCATAAGATACAACACCGAATTTGTTCGGATTGAAACCCTTACCAAGGGTTTGATCAGCCAACGGGTCCCCTTTGTCAGGAGGCTCCTTTACATGCGATGGGAAGGATAAAATCCCATCGATCGGATCCTTACTTGTATTGCTTGAATCAGATCCTACCATGTATCCTCCATCCTTTGAACTACTATGTCTGCATTTACTTTCTCCCTCCACCATCGCTCCTCTTTATATATAACATATTCTATCAATCTCCAAACCTTTTTTATCACCTTAACTTCATAAATTTACCTTTTTATAATGTATGTAATATCCTCCTTTTATGCATTGTAACATGGATAATTCCAATCATTTTATTTTAATGCTCTAAAATATTCGTTGTTATAGCTACAACATCGTTTATTTTTTGAAATAGACAATTCTCTTATGCATCAATTATTTTAGACTTGCAAAAGCTTTTGGCTCCCTCAAATGCTCAATTGGTACAATGTTATTATCTTTGGCTCCAAACAATTATTCTCTAGTATGTAAGTTTGTACATTGTTGTTCTCTAAGATTGCTTCAATGCTCTCAATAATTTTACTTCAAGCCCTTATATTGTGTAACACTCTCTACAACTTGGATGTTCTCCTCTTTCACTTTAGCTTCTTCAACAATCTCTACTATGTAATTTTTTTGGTCTCCTATTTTTATTTACTTCAAATTCTCCTTTCTTCTCCAATATTATTCTTTACTCAAAAAGTTTCTTCAATTTTTAAATTTTCTTTCTTACTCTCAATTTCTTCTCTAATATTTCCTTCTTCAATTTTCTTCTTTCTTTATTCTTCATCCTCTCCAAAGTCCTTTGTTTTTAATTCTCATTTTCAATCTTCAATATCTTGAATTTTTTTCTCCTTCAAAAATTTATTCTCTTCTCTTCAATTTCTTTAATTCTTTCCTTCAATACTTCTTTTCAATCTTCTTCTTCAATTTAAATTTTTTATCTTCTTTTAATTCTTCAAATATCCTTCTTATAACTCCTATAAATTTTATTCCTTAAAAATTCTTCTTATAACTCCTATCAATTTTCTTCCTTAAAAATTCTTCTTATATCTCCCAACAACAATATTTGTTCCTCCTTCAAATATAAATATTTCCTCCCAAGAATTAATTTCTTCTTCACTTTAATTCAATCTTCTTCTTTTTATTGATAAAAGGGGGTTTTGAAAGGATCCCCAAACCTTTTACAAGCTGAGATACAAAAGGAGAGATCCAAATATGGGAAAACCTCAATAGATATACATAAAAAAGGAGTCAAAAAGACATAAAGGATGGTAATCCATCAATCCAAAAGGAGATACAATAGCAAAAAAAAAGGAAGATCCAACAACGAGATCATCCTAAGGTAGTAGGATGGTCCTGTTCATCACTGTCAACGTTCTGAGCCATATCCAAAGCCTAGATCACCACCTTTAAATTCTTGATCCTACTGATAACATTCCTTGTCTAAAGCAATAAAGATAAAGCCAAATTAATGAGGTCATCTAGATTGGATATTAAATCATAGTTGTCAGTCGAGAGCAACTGAATTATGGTTTCACCAAGGAAAAGAATTATGTTGGTACAACCTTTAATTTTTTGCTTCTTACAACTCGATGGAGGTAATCCAAAAGTAAAAATATCTTGGTCTAGGATGATGATGCTCTTACACTTGTCAGCAGATGACTTGTTCCTAGTAGAGAACTGACACGAAGATGGAGTGGTCTCTATGGAGCTAAAGACTAGATTCTTTTTACCCACTTTCCCAAAAGTGATAGTTTCCATATATGTCTCATAATCACTTGGTTGATTCCCCTAGGAAGATACATGACTAGGTGCAGAAGTAGAGGGCTGATCATTAGTCCTATTCATGATGGACATAGTGGGAGCCTAGCCTTGAAGCTGAATTATATGCTTAAAGATCATCAAGTGAAGCTCCTGGTGCTTTGGATGTAAGGATTTCCCTTCCCTGATGCTAGTGATTGTAACAACCCCATTTGTTACCACATTTTATATATATATATATATATACATATTCATATTTCATGAGGCAAGGGTCATAATCATGAACTAAGATAGAATCATTCCATTTGGATTGTAAGCTATCAAGGCAAATAGCATCAATATTTATTAATACTTGATCAAATTCATTCTCGAGTAGAATTGATCAGCTTCTATGATACCCTCATATCAATTGGATACGAGAATGATGGTCAAGCATTAGATTTCATCCCAAATAAAATGGAAATCACCCTTAACCATATTATCCACTAGGACCAGTATATAGGTGAATGCCTTGAATATGGAAAACCATCATAGATGAAATAACCTCAATAATGGTTATTCATAGATCTTAGATCCAACCCACATCTTCTCTATGGGATAAAAAAATCACTATATGTGATTAAAATTACATAATCCTTGGAATTCCATCTTAAGCATGATTATATTACCTTGTACCTCTTAAGGCTTATTTTAGGTTATCATAATGTTTCAGGTTATACCAACAAGGAATGTTTATGAAGTGATCATAACCCAATTAATTCTTGAGTAGAGTCCATCACTTTATGACTCTCAATAATGTAGCACACATGAGATATCTATTTGATAGAGATTTACATTCCATTACATTCTACTTTTTGCATCCATACAACTATTGGGTACATCAAGTGCTAGTTGTTGAAAGGTAAAGCTAGCTAACTACATCATTCAAAATTTTCCAATACATTCCAAATAATAATTGACATAATCGTAAATCATTAATTCATCAACATATTAAAGTTAAGCATTCATTCCTTGCATCATAGTACACATTGACATAATCTAAGAATTGCATAACTATTCCATCAAGCATTTAACCATCTCATCTACTTAAAGAATTTTTATTTTGAAGTAAAAACATGCACAAGAATTAACTCATCAAACCACAAATTGAGTGACACGTAGTTTATCTTTGGAACCCTCATATTCATAAACTTAAGATGTCAAATATTACAAATATAGAATGGCCACTATGGGTCCCTTTCAATCAATTATACATGGCAAGGAATACAACCATTCCTTATCAAATTCATGATGCTTTTAAGGAATTTTCCTAATTCCTTTCTCTAAATCATCATTATATCATTAACGTATTTCCTATACCAATAAGGAATCCATCTATCCCTTTAAACTCATGATGCAATTAAGGAATCTATTGATTCTAAGCCATCCTAAGAATTTTCATATGTTTATGATAATCATCAGAATCTTATTTTGGAGAAGTCGTATCGATGTTAGAGAGAACCATATAAGTTCCCTCAAGAATGAATTTCAAATTCATTCTACTTAATTGACACAAATTCAATCCATGAATTAAAGTCCCATACCTTTAATTCATTAATAAACCAATCTCCCTAAATTAACAACTTGAGCTAATAAATTAAATATCTATCATCTCATAATTACATCTTGTTGTAACAACCCATCTTCGTCACCTTTCTCCTTAACAATAGGTTAATACAAATAAACCCTTAAAGGTTTAGCATGGGTAATATAAAGCTCATTATACTAAAGCTATTTCCTTTGATTATATACAAACCAATAGGGGTCTAATTTCCCATTGAATACAACATTTTAATCGATTCAATTGATTCTCATTTGCTATCAAATTTGCTTCCTAAATTTGATCCAAGATTCATCTCATTACTTTCCAAATCCTATGAATTCTCTTCCCAAATGTGAGCTAAAGATGCATCAAATATCCTATAAATTTTTTGTATTTCAATCCAAGGTTAGCTCTCAAATCAACTTATTTCCATAACTGGATCCCAATATGCATTCAGTTATTTCATCCTCTATTATAAAGTTTACAAGAATGCATTTGTAAATTGTTATCAAATTTCTTTCCAAAATATGATCCAACATAGTCTCTAATTATCTCGCTAATTTGGTTATCAACATTCAATCCAAATATTATTTCTCTTATCTCCAAATGATACCAAATTTACCTCCAATATTTGCTTTAATACTATTCAATTAATATCTCAAAAGAGGGAAACCCCATAAATTCCCATAAATCATCTAGCATCAATGTCTATCTCTAAATAATTCACTTTTCTAATCCCAATTAACATGAATGCCATTTATTTTATTGTTAGGGACATTTGGAAGAGTCCCATACCTCTTCCTGGATGGACACCAAGATCATCCATTCTTCTAGTGGATTTCATTCATTAAAAATTTCATAATAAATCATAGTATGTATTTTACATACAAAATATATAATTTCACTAAAATCATTACTTCCATTAACATAGAAAATCACCAAGCATGAATAAACAATTCATTCATCATTAATATTTTCATAACAAGGATTAATTCTTAATCCCATTCATCATTTGTTTGGATTACCACCAAACATAAGGAAGAGTCCCATACCTCTTCCCAAGGAAAGGTCACCAATCCATCCTTTCCCAAAACTAGAGGATATTTTTCATACTTCTAGTTGATTAACTTCAGTTACACTTTTCATTATAGCACATATAATGAAATACAAATGCAAAATATATATATAATTTTACTTTGTTCATTCAATTATTCTCAATTCAAAATGACATATGATTTCTATGTCTTATATATCATTCTACTTTATGATAGCAACTAATATTTACAATATTAAAGAAATTAGATCTATAAAATAGATACAACTAATAAAATATATCATGAAGTTCATCAATCAATGAAAACTAGTTCCCATAAAATTAGACATATGCATCATATAAGATATAAGGGAAACTTCTCTACATAATCAGTTTATAAACCTATCATCACTATTAAAATCATTCAGATTCCTACAGGTACAACCCAATAGGATTCTAAACACAACATAACCTACCCTCATGAACCAATGCAGATGAGGTTTATCTAAGGTTTTATCACCATAACCCTTAACCGGACTCAATTATGGACACTACATTTTTCCTAGAACATACGTCATCCCAAGAGAAGGAAACCATGTGAAATGCCTTGCTATCCACCTAAACAAATAATTTTTATAAAATATTTTTTTAATCCTCACACAGTAAGGCTTTTAGCATTTGTCCATGTATCATTAATGATGTGATGGTTTTTCAATGGTAATTTTAACATTACGAAGAATTAGTTCACCCAAAGAACAGGTGAATTCAGTCACCATATTTCAACATAGCACCTTTGATTCACAGGAGGTTGTTTCCAGAGAAAGGGGTTAGTTACAAATTTATACTCAAATCTTTGTAGGCCTCACGGTGTATACAAATCAGGACTCATTAAATAATTACAGTGTTTGAATATAACAAAGGGTTATTAAGCCATCATAGGTGTTGGCCTCATCACGAATCATAATAATGATGGAAAAAAAAAATTTAGATACATTAGTGGATTAAGCCGACATCGAATTATACTTGAATTCAAGCAAGGCTTCGAGAAATGTAGAAGATAGACAATTTACATAGCAATTCCCAATACTAACTTAGTTCAATAAGTCTAAAGTTTAGAATTATATGAACTTATCACAACATTCATCCTTTGCTTCCAGAGTAGAACGTAAATAATCCAACTTATCCAATAATGCAAAATCAAATAGTATAAGAGCGGAAAGCTCCCACTTGGAACTCCAGCAAGGTGTGACTCCTATAGACTTGTATATCTGTTGGCATTTTTGCCACATTGTTTTTGTTGTTACTATTCATGTAAAAGAATGCACAAGTTGTAGAGATACTAACTCCTCTGTTTGTCCCTCCAAGCACTTTGAAAGGGAAAATGCAAAAATCTCTACAAGTTTTGTGTTAGAGCAAAGTAAATGAAAAATGTCGCGATATCGCGACATGTCATGGTTTTGCGGTGTTCGATGAAGAAAAGAGCTAAGTATAGAAAATGTCGCGATATCGCGACATGTCACATTTTCGTGACCTGTCACATTTTCATGGTCAAAACAGTCAAAGGAAGCAAGGAAGTCAAACTGTCGTGATATCGCGACATGTCGCATTTTCACGACTTGCAATGGCAACAGGGCAACATGATGGAAAAATGTCATGATATCACGACATACAAAAGCAAAGAAGAGTGCCAGAGAAACATGTCATGATATCATGATAAAAAAGCGAGAAAGGAGCAAATGGTATGGAATGGCGCGATATCGCGACATGTCGCGTTATCGTGGAAGGGCTGAAAGATAAACACAAGGCAGATGAAAGATGTCACGATATCACGACATTTTTGGAAATGAAGCCAAGCAAGAGGAACTTGTCACGATATCGCGATAGGAAGCGACAATGATAGAGAAGGCAAGAAATTGTCGTGATTTCGTGACATATTGGACAGGAAGGGCAAAGCACAGAGAAATGTCATGATTTCACGACATGTCACATTTTCACGAGGAAGAAGTACAGAGGCAGCCAGATTGTACGAAATGTCGCGATTTCATGACATGACAAATTTTCGCGGCCGAAAAGCATCAAAGTAGAAGAAGACAGAAAATGTCACGATTTCATGACATATTGAAGATGAAAAGACAAAACGGAGAAATACCATCGCGATATCGCGACATGTTGCATTTTCATGACCTATCATGTTTTCGCAGGTATAAAGCGGCCAAGACAGCATCGAGTGAAAGATGTCACGATTTCGCGACATGTTTCATTTTTGCGATTTGGAGCATGTCACGAAATAGAATCATTGAAGCACGAGATCAGAGGAAGATGTCACGATTTCGTGACATGTCACATTTTCATGACTAGTGGCGGAAGAGAAAGCAGTAAGGTAAAAGTGTCACGATTTCGTGACATGTCGCATTTTCGCGACCTGTCACATTTTCATGACCGAAGCAATAACAAAGGCCCGATACAGTTCTGTCTGCATTTTCCTTCAAAATTGCATAGGAGAACGTGAGGAGAAGATAAGGATCAAACAGTAATGTTTTAAAAGCTCTCCAACTGATTTTGAGATCGTGGTCAAAGAGGCTCCAAGATTAAATGTTTTGTTGCTTACCGATGTGCGCAAGATGGAAGAACATGAAGCAGTTTTCGAAGCCACCAAAATTAAAGATGCCTCCAGCATTAAAAGCTCTTGTTCGTGATCTCTTAACAACTTCCAGCTTGCCCCGATAATCGGTCATTTAATGAAGAAATATGGTCCCTTGTTTCTGTTCAATTTTTAGTTTTGATCCATAAAAATAGGGAATGTCATTTCTCCGAGGCAGATTAAGGGGATTGTTTTTTTTCTCTTTTGTGCTCTTCTTAAAAATCTGTTTTATGTTTTAAATGTTGTGATGCGAAAGAAAGAGGGAAGGCCTCTATAAATACTAATGTAAAATCTCAAGAAAAGGAGGAGGACCTTTTTGCAAAAATTGAAGCAGAAATCCTAGATGCATTTTGCTCTATTCTTAGCGTCTTTTGAATCGGTGATCCAAACTGTTGTCCATATTTTGCTTTCTGTGTGATTTACTTCTATTTAGTCTAGTGTTAAAATATAAGTTGAATTTTGCTATTTTGAATTTGGTTGTATTTTCATTTGAATGTTTGAAGTATAATTGAAGGTGAACTTATGGCTAATGCTTGATCCGATTTCTGTATGTGCATCCTAAGAATTTGTTGTCGCTTATCTTAGAGATCTAGTTTGAGATTATTTGCTATCTGAGGTTGTTCTCCCCATCAACTATCGGCTTCGGCCATATTTCCATCTCATTTCCCATTTCTTTTTGCATTTTCCCATTTCTTTTGCATTTTCCCATTTCTTTCTCGCATCCTTATCTTAAAACCAGTTTAGATTAGTTTGGGAGCCAGCCCTCTCTGGAGATTGGCCCGGGAGACTTCTCTTTCTCTCGGCCTTTCCATGTTGGCCGAGTCTAGGGCATGCAAGTGATTAAATATTGTACTTAGGTAGATTTGTGACCAATAGTTTTGGCATGCCCGTGGGACTGTTTCTTGAAGATCCATAATCGGTGGGACTCACAAGTCCCATCATTTTGACACAAGGAATCAAGATTTTGATGAACTGTCTTGACCTCAAAGGGAGATTGTAAGTTCATTTGGTGACTCTTGAAGGTATAGTACCTAGAAATTTCTAATCATGAAGCTAGTAATTCTTTGCTTCATGATCACAAGATCGAAGGCCAAAGAATCGGAAAATCCAGTGTTGAGTTCTTCGAGATTGATGATCGAAACTTGAGTGGAGACCCTCAAGATTGGTCGTCCTGTGAACCCACCATTTGTTGTCCCTCCTCATAGGTTGTAGGTCAGTTTGTGCCATCTTTGACTCCTCCTAGATCTTGCTACGAGCTTGCTACATCCAGATCCACCAGTCCAAATGGCCCAACATCCTCCACCAAGGAAGTTCTCGGCATGGAATAGTTCGGGAGCCTTGAATTTATTGGCACAAAATCCAGTCCCTCAAGCTGCTTTGAAAGCTTTTCCGACCTATGATGGTACTGGTAAAACTGCTTATGAGCATATTCAAGATGTAGCCTCTTTGGCGGCCATCCATGACATAACGGATGAAGACGTGATGATAAAATTGTTGGTGTTGTCATTGAGAGGGAAATTGTTGTATTGGTACCGATCATTGCAACCAGGCACTATTGCATCATGGGATCAATTAGGAGAGCTGTTAATCAAAAAATTTCATGAACAAGCTGATCCATACTCCTTGTTGCATCAATTTAATGCAATTCAAAGGCACCCGTAGGAGGAGATAGCGGACTTCAATGTCAGATTTACCAGAAGCTGGTAGAGAATTCCTGATGGTCTTTGGCCCACTCATGAGCTAGTTGCATTCTATTATCTCAGAGCTTTTAACATAGACATTGGCTTGGCTATCCGATAGTCCAACGTGACTACATTCCCAAAGCTATTCGAACAAGCGCAAAAGGTGGAATCTGACTTGATTGCCATAGGTAGGCTTCCCCCAAAGGTAACAATGCCTATCTTACCTGATCTTCCTAAGCATTTGTATTCTGGTTCATTTTCATAGCCTATGCCTTCCATGTATCCTATTCCATCATGGAGCTCAAGTGCACCTCAGATCGCACCCATTCCAGTTCCCCAACTCCCTGCTCCAACTATTCCACAATTGCCTGCACCAAGCATTCCATAATTACCAGCTCCCACTTCATTCCTAGCATTGCCTGCACCACCAGCACCTCTACCTATACCGACACCTCCTGCGCCCTCAAATCCTGATCCTTACACAATGCTATTACAAGAGGTAAAATCTGCTAATTCAGCTATAAGAGCGATGGGAAATAAAATCACAATTATTGAAAGAAAGCAGGTCGAGAGAGATTTCCAACCCAGGAGATTTCAACCTCTGTCGATCACTAGAGAACAAGCGGCTTCAACAAGCAAAGTGCCTGAAAAGAACCCGACTGTGTTGACGAATGAGGAAGCTGGCCCTGCAGAAAGAACATATTGGTGCTCTACATGTAATGATCCACACGGTGAGGAGACTTGTATGGTTCATTTGAACTATGTACAAACATTGGCCGCAAGCTCTTCTGGAGGACAAGTTAATATGATTACTGAGGTAGATCATAATTTTATGGTTCCATCTGAAGAACAAGTCTCAGTTCTCACGAGAACTGGGAAGAAGCCAGTCACTGTAGATCCAGCAGAGATGGAACCATTAAGGGTACCGGCTGATCCGAAGATGCAAAATGAGAAGAAACAAGTACAAGTGAAAGCTCCTGTTTCAGTACCAAAGCCAGATTCACCTGTTCTATTAAAAGATCTTTTGCCACCATGAGCAAAGGAAAGATTGCAAGAAAAAGCCTCAGCTTCATAGGCAAGAGCTGAAATAGAGGAACGAGCCAAAGAAAAGCTCAAGTACCCATATTTGACTAAAATACTGAGGGTAGAAGCCACTCAGCAATATCGGAGCAAATATGAAGACACTATTGAAAAGAGGGAGTCTGGTGCATCTACATACAATATTGTTGAAGAATTGAAGAAGATTCCAGCCAAGGTTAGTCTCTATGATGCATTACAATTACCTGGGCAAGTTGATTTGTTACAAGAATCATTGAAGTCTATGAAAGATAATGAGAAGAATCCTACCCAGATGATTTTTGCTCAAACATTAACTACTTCAGCCACTAGGAAAAAATAGACCACCCCCATTTTATTTGTCACTCAGGATGGAGGGTTGGATAGTGCACAACTGCATGATTGATTCTGGTGCTGCGACAACTGTCATGCCAAAGGCAGTTTGTGAAGTCATGGGTATGGAGTATACAAGAAGTAGCCCTGGTGTCTTGCAGTTGGACGGGACTCCCATGAAAATAGTGGGTGTAATCAAGGATGTTCCTATTGTTCTACATAGTATGCCTCAAATTACAGTAATTCAGGAGGTAGTTGTGGTTGATTTGGAACCATATTTCAGTATGTGTTTGTCGAGAGAATTCACTGCCAAGCTGGGAGGCTACCTTTCTCTGGATTATTCTCACTTGGAGATTCCTTTCAAAGGAAGAAGAATCTGGATTTACAATGAGAAGCCTTCTACTTTTCATATAGAGAAGATGGGAGAAGAAGAAAAGTCCACACATTCTATTCAACATGATAATCTGAAGAATTGGAAGATCCTGATTTGATGGATGAAGTCCTGGATGAGCTTCGCTTAGAGGATGAGTTTTCAATGCTCGATTTTAATGCCATGATGGAAACTAAAATTGGTTGTTACTCCATTACAAAGCCTGAAGAGGTTGAAGTAAAGATGCCTCTTGATCAAGTTGGTCAAGACTCTGTGCCCGATCAATTATGGAAGCTGTATTTTGATGGAGCACGATGTAAAAATGGTGCGAGAGTAGGGATTGTTCTTATTTCTCCCTCTGGCCTACAAAAAAAATATTCATATCGTTTGACTTGGAGTTACACAAATAATGCACTAGAATATGAGGCTTTATGCCTAGGTCTCAAGAAGGCAAAAAACTTGGGGATTGAACAATTGCAAATCTTTGGTGACTCTAAGTTGATTGTCAATCAGGTAACCAATAAGTGTGTGTCCAAGCACCACTATCTCAAGAAATATCGCAACAAAGTCCTGGGACCTGTTTGAGTCTTTCTCTGCATTGAATATTCATTCTATTCCACGAGAACAAAATAGACATGTCGACCTACTAGCTTCCTTGGGAGCAAATTTTTCACCAACTGAGCAGGTGGTCAGAAGGCCAAAAATAGTGAGAATGGTGTATAGGCCCTCTGTCCCAGATAAGGACACCTTTTGGCAAGTCTTCGATAGCGATGAGCAAATTGTTAATTTTTTGGTTCAAGAAGCTGCCACTATCAAGGGAAGGACCTTGGAGCATGAAGAAACCGAAGGCCTGATTCAGTTGTGGAATAACCACATTCCTAAAGGCCTCATTACTCTAGAAAGCTTGTTTGATCAGAATGATCGGTCCAAGAAGCATCGGATCGAGGTCGATGAGAAAGAATACATGGAGCTTCAGTTGGAGGATGATAAGGTCATCAAAATTGGGACTGATTCTACTCCTGCTGAATTGCAAGAGATCAGACAATTGTGTCAAGAGTTTTCTGACATCGTGGCCTGGAGCTACGAGGATCTGAGGGGATATGATAAAGAGATCATTCAGCACACCATCGAGCTAGAAGAAGGAGTCAAACCCTTCAGGCAAAAGCAGAGACCAGTGAACCCAAATATTGAAGTCCTCATGAAGGCGAAACTTGCAAAAATGTTGTAGGCCCAGATTATATATCCGATTAAGCACTCGACTTGGGTTGCTAATTTGGTTTCGGTCCATAAGAAAAATGGAGATATACGGCTGTGTGTGGATTTTCGAAACTTGAACCGAGCATCCTTGAAGGACCACTACCCATTGCCTCGCATTGATCAGATCCTTCACGTTGTTGCTGGGGCTCAACGCTTTTCACTGCTAGATGGATTCTCTGGATACAATCAAATTTGGGTCAGGGATGAGGATCAACACAAAACTGCATTCACAACCAAGTGGGGCACCTTTGCCTATCAGCGCATGCCCTTTGGATTGTCCAATGTTGGGGCTACATTTCAAAGGGCCATGGACATCACATTTGGGGAGATTTTAAATAAGATCATTGTCATCTATCTCGATGATATGACTATATTTTCGCACAAACGAGAAGAACACTGTTCTCACTTGAGGCAGATATTTGAGAAATGTCGAGAGTTTGGCATTTCCATCAACCCAAAGAAGTCCATTTTTGTAGTAAAGGAAGGTAAGCTCTTGGGACATGTCATCTCAGAGAACGGTTTGGCAATTGATCCATCGAGAGCTGAAGCTTTGAAGAAACTATCACTCCCGGCCAATAAGAAAGAGTTGCAATCTTTCTTCGGGAAAATCAATTTTGTCAAAAAATTTATTTTTGACTTTGCTCGAGTAGTCAAGCCCATGACTGAGCTATTAAAGAAAGATGCAGAGTTCAAGTGGACAACTCAGAGGAAAGATGCATTTCAGGAGATTAAAGATAGAATTGCACAAGCCCCTGTATTGATCAATCCAGATTATTCTAAAGACTTCATTCTATACGTAGTTGGAGAGGATGAAAGCTATGTTGCAGTGCTTACACAAAAAGGAGACGATGGGGATGAAAGACCTATTGCTTTCCTTAGCCAGGTTATCTTACCCCATGAGGAGAGATACAATTTCATTGAGAAGTAGGTTTATGCCATTATGAAGTCTCTCAAAAAGTTCAGGCACTTCGTATCTCAGAGCAAGACGATCATCTATGTCATCCACCCCGATGTAAGGAACTTCATCATTCAGGGCGAGATGGGTGATAAGCGTGTTGGTTGGATCACCAAAATTCAAGAGTTTGATGTTGAGATCCATCCAACCAAGTTGGTGCGGGGTAAGGCCTTATGCCAACAATTAGCAAAAACTACGGCCTCTCAGATAGTTGATCATCAAGTGAACAATCCTGCTGAAGAAAGGAATCTAGTGAATGTCTTTGCACAGGGCCAAGATTGGGCAGACGACCTTGTTGACTATTTTTCTATGGGTAGATGTCCCTCACAATTAAATGCTTCACAAAGGAGAAGGTTTCACCTACAAGCTCTTAGGTATGTATTGTTTCCCGAGGGATTGTTCTTCAAAAACATTGATGGAGTTCTCCTAAGGTGTGTTAAGGAACCTAAGAAGGCTAGACTCTTGGAGGAGTTTCATTCTGGCATGTCGGGAGGACATTACGCTGGTAGGCCTATGGCCTTAAAGATTATTCGGGCTGGTTACTATTGGCCAACTTTGTTCATGGATACTTTCAAGATTGCTCAAGCTTGCGACAAATGCCAAAGGTATACGGGACGGATCAGAAATGCACCATTGCCCCTACATCCAATTCAAGTAGAAGCACCTTTTCAGCAGTGGGGGCTGGACTTTATTGGGATCATTGATCCAAACTCTTCAGACGGACATAGGTACATCTTGACGGCTACTGATTACTTTACAAGATGGTCTGAGGCCATTCCAACCAAGGCTGCAAATCAGGATGTGGTAATCACTTTCATTGAAGGACTGATCACGCATTTTGGCATTCCTGATGCCATTATCACAGACAACGAAACTCCATTCATTGGAGCCAAGCTAGGTGAATTTGCAAACAAGTACGATATTTTTCTGAAGACATCCTCCAATTATTACCCTCAGGGTAATGGCTTGGCAGAGTCCACAAACAAGAACTTGTTGAGGATTTTAAAGAGATCCTTGGGGGATAATAAGAGATCTTGGCACCTTCTGCTGAATCAGGCATTATGGGCAGATAGAATTTCAATCAAGAAGTCTATCAAGACTTCACCATACGCCCTGGTATATGGGAAAGAGGCAAGATTGCCTATTCATTTAGAACTGCCTGCCTTGCAACAATTGAAGGAATTCTCGGACGATGAAGAAAATATGGACCCAATGAACATACGATTGGCTCAGTTGTTGCAGTTGGAAGAGCAACGTTCTTTGGCCTATGATGAGTTCGCTAAGCATTCACAGGCGGTATCAAAATGGTTTCATAAAGGTTCTACTGACCGCACATTCAAAGTGGGTGACTTAGTCTTAAAGTGGAATGAAAAGAAGGCCAAGCCAGGGATGCACCAAAAATTTGACGCTCTGTGGGAGGGTCCATTCCAGATTGTCAGTGCAAGTTCGGCAAATTCATTTTATCTTGAAGACTTGGAAGGTAATCCACTTCCTATTTCAGTGAACGACTTTCATTTGAAAGCCTACATTTCTTGATGGAAAACACAGTGTTACCTTGTACATAGAAAAAAAAAAAAAAAGAAGAAAAAAAAAAAAACAAAAAATTCGTTAACTTCGGCTCCTTTTGCACACGAGCCCGCAGGTATGTTTATTTCTCTTTCTTTTTCTTTTCCTTCCCAACAGATAGTGGCTTCCCTCTACTTCTTTCTTCCACTTCCTTACTTCATTCCCTTCCTCTCCCACTCCTTCTTCTACAAATAATCAAGCCACTATCGTTGTTTCTACTCCCTCTCTCGATGTTCCCTTTTCTTCACTTCCCCTTTCTTCTAATCCTTTGTCTTTTGAGCACTTCTCCACAGTTCCTACCACCTCCTCCATTCCATCCACTTCCATTTCATTATCTATTTTCATAAAACCCAACAGTTGGTAGCACAATAGCACCCTGTTGCTGTATCTACCGCTTCTACTCCTCCATCTTCCACCATTCCATCATTCACCATTCCCGTTCCATGGCCTGCACATCTACTGGTCATCACTCCATTCATTTCTATTTTTGCAATTCAGGTGCTTCTCACTACTGCCATGGAGATCCTTGCACAACACCTGGTGATTACCCAACTCAACCGAGCTAGGCAAAATGCAGTAGTTCTAAAGGAATAAAGGAAGTTCTGCTCTTCCATAAATTTCTATTGAAGGTCCTATTTTTGAGTGCCGAGCACCAGCAAGAGCTTGTTGCAGCAGCCCGCAGAGACGTCCAGCATCAACCAACACTCACTTCTTCTGCTCCTCCAGCTTCTTGACTCTGTTGCCCAATGGATAAAGGCCTGAGGTTCGTGCATACAACAGAACTGTATACCCCGCGAGCCACCAAGAATGTTGGCATTTTTGCCACATTGTTTTTGTTGTTACTGTTCATGCAAAAGAATGCACAAATTGTAGAGATACTCACTCCTCTGTTTGTCCCTCCAAGCACTTTGAAAGGGAAAATACAAAAATCTCTACAAGTTTTGTGTTAAAGCAAAGTAAGTGTAAAATGTCGCGATATCGCGACATGTCATGGTTTCACGACGTCCGATGAAGAAAAGAGCTAAGTATAGAAAATGTCACGATATCGCGACATGTCGCATTTTTGTGACCTATCGCATTTTTGTGGTCAAAGCAGTCAAAGGAAGCAAGGAAGTCAAACTGTCACGATATCGCGACATGTTGGAGTTTTGCGGTGAGGGACTAAAATGAATAGTTGTTATAAAGTGATAGGAAAATGTCATGATATCGCGACATGTAAGGAGAGTATGGAAAATGCGATATCATGACATGTCACATTTTCGTGGAAGGGCTAAAGATAAACACAAGGTGGGAGAAAGATGTCATGATTTCATGACATTTTTGAAGATGAAGCCAAGTAAGAGGAACTTGTCATGATATCATGACAGAAAGCGGCAATGATAAAGAAGGCAAGAAATTGTCAGATTTCGTACAATATTGGAAGAAGAGAATTGTCACGATTTGTGACATGTCATGTTTTCGAGGAGGAAAGTGAAAGACGAAGATTGTAGGAAATGTCACGATTTTGCGACAATGACAAATTTTCACGGCCTGAAAACATCAAAGTAGAAGAAGAAGAAAAATGTCATGATTTTGATGACATGTTAGAGGTGAAAGAACAAAATGGAGAAAATCGCGATTAATGTGATTTGAGGATAAAGAGAAGAGATGTCACGATTTCAGACATGTATTCATGATTTGGAGAAGTGAAGAAAGACGGAAGAGAAGATGTCATGATTTCATGACATGTCGCATTTTCATGACTGGTGGTGAAAGAGAAAGTAGTAAGGTAAAAGTGTCACGATTTCGTGACATGTCGCATTTTCGTGACTTGTCACATTTTCGCGACCGAAGCAATAACAAAGGCCCGATAAAGTTCTGTTTGCATTTTCCTTCAAAATTGCATAGGAGAACGTGAGGAGAAGATAAGGATCAAATAAAAGCTCTCCAACTGATTTTGAGATCATGGTCAAAGAGGCTCCAAGATTAAATGTTTTGTTGCTTACCTATGTGCGCAAGATGGAAGAACGGTTTATCAGGCAGTTTTCGAAGCCACCAAAATTAAAGATGCCTCCAGTATTAAAATCTCTTGTTCGTGATCTCCTAACAACTTCCGGCTTGCCCCGAGAATGGTCATTTAATGAAGAAATATGGTCCCTTGTTTCTATTCGATTTTTAGTTTTGATCCATAAAAATAGGGAATGTCATTTCTCCGAGGCAGATTAAGGGGGATTGTTTTCTTTTCAGTGGGGATTTTGTGGACCTCCTCTTCAAAATCCTGTTTCATGTATTAAATGTTGTGATGCAAGAGAAAGAGAGAGGCACCTCTATAAATACCAATGTAAATCTCAAGCAAAGGAGGAGGACCTTTTTGCAAAAATTGAAGCAGAAATCCTAGATGCATTTTGCTCTATTCTTAGTGTCTTTTGAATCGGTGATCCAAACTGTTGTCCATGTGATGCTTTCTATGTGATTTACTTCTATTTAGTCCAGTGTTAAAATATAAGTTGAATTTTGCTATTCTGAATTTGGTTGTATTTTCATTTGAACGTTTGAAGTATAATTGAAGGCGAACTTATGGCTAATGCTTGATCCGATTTCTGTATGTGCATCCTAAGAATTTGTTGTCGCTTAGCTTCAGGATCTGGTTTGTGATTATTTGCTATCGGAGGTTGTTTCCCCATTAACTATCGGCTTCGGCCATATTTCCATCCCTTTCTATTATTTCCCATTTCTTTATGCATTATTTCCCATTTCTTTCCACTTTTCCATTTCTTTCCCGCATCCTTATCTTCAAACCAGTTTAGATTAGTTTGGGAGCCAGCCCTCTCTGGAGATTGGCCCGGGAGACTTCTCTTTCTCTCGGCCTTTCAATGTTGGCCGAGTCTAGGGCGCACAAGTGATGAAATCTTGTACTTGGGCAGATTTGTGACCAACAATATCCTTCTCCTATCTTCTCCAGTCTAGCATAACATAACATAATGCCATTTTTCTCAACCTCAATGGCATTTTATAGCTCTCTTTCTTCTTAGACAAGAAAGATGCTTTTAAATAAATATTTTATTTATTTTATTTTTGCTTTCTTTCTTTCATAAAAGATGCTTCTAAATATATATATATATATATATATATTTTTTTTTTCTTCTTTTTCTCACCCCAAGTTAAAGCTTCCTTTAATATATATATATATATATATATATATATATATATTAATGGAAAGGGAATCCATAGAGATAAGAGCATAATCTTATCCACCATTTCAACCTTCCCAAAGTAGCCATGCATGTGTAGGAAAAATCTACAAGGTAGTTTTTTTCTTTTCATGTTTTAATCCAATTTAGAATTGAACAAGCTCATAAAAACTACCTAATTTCCTTCTAAAATAGGATCAACTAGATCAAATTAGCATGCTCAACCCAATAAATATTTTACTTTAAAAATTGCTCAAATTAAGATTTCACTAAATCATGATAAATTGCATGATATTCTTTTCACTATATTTTTAAATTTTATTTTTATTTTTTTTGAGTAATTTGTAAAATGCAAGATATTATTTAATGTGCATTTTCCAAGTAAAATTCAATTAAACTAAACTCATGCAAATTAATCATGAAATCAAATATAATTCACACATAAATGACATACAAGCACTCGATGCATGTGCTCAATATCCTCCATCATCGTTTTTCCTTTGATTTTGCAAGACTTTTAGAGTAACATCGCCATCAGGGAGGTAACTAGTGATGATAGGAATATGAGCTTTACCTGTTTAGTTGTCATAGTCATCATTTCCCTTCTTATATCTTGGTGGTCAGTCTTCCACCTATGAGAATAAATGTTCTTGAAATCAAGCAACGCAACATCATTTTCTTTTGACAAATACAATGCAACTATATTAAGCATTAAAACCAGCTACCATTCCACAAATAGTAACTTAAAAGCAATCCTCCAAGTCAAGTACATTAATAAACTTGATGTCCCTTAAATGATTAATGAATACCATAAGGAAACTACATAGAGGTGAATTGGGATCATCTATGCTAAAGTAATACATCACAAGTATGAGTACTCTATTCCAAGGAGCAGGAATATCCTTCCTTACAACACCACTTTTCTCTCTATCCAGGTGCTTTCCCTTTTCCCTGAATCAATTGGTCATCCTTTCCTCAGGCATTGGTTGCATCGTCAAACATATTTCTATGCATCCCTATAAAGATAATTCTAGTAATATCCAACACCAAGGACCTTGTGAATGACCTTTTTTTTACAAATGTCCTTTAGAAGGCTCACCATGGTATATTTGAAGGATATCAAACACTTCATCCTCTCGTATACATATGTGTAGCAAATTATACCCACGTCTAAACAAAATTTTGTTAGCCTATTTATAAGATATATTTTTGTAAATTAAATGACACTTTTGTTTAGGTGTAAAGTGAGGAGTAATTTTTCTATTGCTGAGTATTTAGCAATATTTGCAAACCAAGGAGAGTGTGTGGATATTACAAAAATATTTTCATTTGGAAATGTATCCTCTGAGTTCATTGTCTCTTGCATGCATTAATATTGACAAGTGGTTAGAAACAATATTATCCCTTCCAAGTCTATCAACAACAATAATATTGAACTCTTGAAGTAGTAATTATTAGCAAATCAACACTATTATCATAGGATTAATTCATAGGATCTCATAACAACTCAAAACCAAATATCACATAGTAATGCACATAAAACTTAATATTTTATTGAAAAAATCTAATAAAGAAATGCATAAATGTAATGCTACTCTGATACATATTAAAGAGCTTTATCTTCAGTATATACAAACATAAGACTATTCATAATACATGACTCTTGACCTTTGCTCTCCTCAAACTCACGGGAGATCTAAATCTTCATTTTTTACTCTTACATAATAAATCTCACATATTTACATAAATAAAAAGTCTCTCATCAGTTCTCAAAACTTCCTACTTCTAAACATAACATCTAATGCATATAACTCACACCTAGTAGCTTCACACATAATCTACATAACTCATACTAAATAACTTGACACCTACTAAATACTTAAATATTAAACACTCCCCAATCTAAATTATTTACAAGGTATCAAATAATGTAATACCTCCAACAACCCCTTGTATTACATTATTTGGTAAAAAAACTTTTTTCTGAGAGGATACCATTTGACTCAATGTCTACTTGTTGGTTACTCTTTACAATTTAGTCCAACACAGTTTCTCTAAATGAGACAACAATCTCAACTTCGCCCATAAAATCATCTTGTAATAAACCCTTTAAGCAAATCTCAATATGAATTTCTCCTACTCTAAAAATGATATATTCATCAGATTCATCAATTATAACCATAGGATCTAACTTAGCAAGATGCTTTAATCCCTCTTCAAGTTTGGATTTCATTCCTATATGACACTCAGAGTGAGTCATTGTCATTGCAACAAATGCTACTTTTATTTGTTTCTTAAGGATTGCAACATAATAAGCTTTGGTGTATTCTACCTATATATCTTTATGGACAGCTCCACATTTGGCTTGGATGTATCTATCTATATATTTTGTCTGCTTAAGAATTATAGGATAATAATATTTGATGTATTCGTGTCTATAGTAGCACCAAAATAAAATGAATTGGTATCTAGTTTTAAATTTGACCTCACTACATTATTTTTCTATAAGATTCATTCCCTATTAAATTATCCATGAAGAAAGCTCATCCTTTGGGATGCCAAGTTGCATAGCAACATCATTACCATAAAATATTTTCATTCATATTGTTAATATTAAATTAACCCTAGGATATGTAACTCTCATTTCCAATTCATGGTGATAGTGCTCATATAAATATTGTCCAAACTCAATCCCTTATTTTCCCTCTACTTTCAAGAATAACAAATAAAGCCACATGTGGAGCATTGGCAATGAAAATTTTATTCTAAATTTTTTCCCAAATTAAATGTGTCATATATCTCAGTTACATCCACTAGACCAACAATATGTTTATATAAAACATTTGCATTTCAAATAGATTTACTTTCTTTATTGTAATACAAAAGCAATTTGAGAAGAAAATGGTGGATCCTTGTATATTTTAGCTCCGGTACCCATAATTTAAAATTGGAAGGCAAAGCTAAAAATATTCTCCTATATCATGACAAACTTTTTACATAAGGCTAAAGTGAATCCCACCAACCACTACTACACAAATGTCTAGAAAAATCATAATTTGAATGTAGAGTATATGTACCATTAATTGTCTTCAAACTGATATGAGAGGTCTTCACTACCTTAAAAACAACTCGTATCTTTTGTTGAAAATCAAATTGATCCTTGAACATATTCTTAAGTTATTAACTAAAAGAATCATTGATTCAAAAATATTTGTGTCATCTATTCCAATACTTAACTCACATGTGTTGCTCTTTCTTTTAAAAACTCCACCAAATTTTGTTCTTAAAACGAAGATAAATTTACCTTTTCATAATGTATGTAATATCCTCCTTTTATGCACTGTAACATCTGGATAATTCCAATCATTTTCTTTTAATGCTCTAAAATATTTTTTGTTATAGTTACAACGTAATTTATTTTTTGAAATAGACAATTCTCTTATGCATCAATTATTTTAGACTTGCAAAGGTTTTTGGCTCCCTCAAATGCTCAATTTGTACAATGTTATTATCTTTGGCTCTAAACAATTGTTCTCTAGTTTACAAGTTTGTACATTGTTGTTCTCTAATATTGATTCAATTCTCTCAATCATTTTACTTCAAGCCCTTCTATTGTGTAACACTCTCTACAGCATGGATGTTCTCCTCTTTCACTTTAGCTTCTTCAACAATATCTACTGTGTAATTTTTCTAGTCTCATATTTTCATTTACTTCAAATTCTCCTTTCTTCTCCAATATTATTCTTTACTCAAAAAGTTTCTTCAATTCTTCAAATTTTATTTCTTACTCACAATTTCTTCTCTAATATTTTCTTCTTCAATTTTCTTATTTCTTTATTCTTTATCCTCTCCAAATTCCTTTGTTTTTAATTCTCATTTTCAATCTTCAATATCTTGAATTTTTTTCTCCTTCAAAAATTTATTCTCTTCTCTTTTTTCTTCTTCTTCATTTTTTTCTTCACTTCTTTCTTCAATCCTTCTTTTCAATCTTCTTCTTCAATTTTAATTCTTTCTCTTCTTTTAACTCTTCAAATATCCTTCTTATAACTTCTATCAATTTTCTTCCTTCAAAATTTTTCTTATATCTCCCAACAACAATATTAATTCCTCCTTAAAATATAAATCTCTCCTCCCAAGAATTAATTTCTTCTTCACTTTAATTCAATCTTCTTCCTTTTTATTGATAAAAGGGAGTTTTGAAAGGATCCCTAAACCTTTTACAAGCTGATATACAAAAGAAGGGATCCAAATATAGAAAAATCTCAATAGATAGATATAACAAAGGATTCAAAAAGACCTAAAGTATGGTAATCCATCAACCCAAAAGGAGATACAGTAGCAACAAAAAGGAAGATCCAACAACGAGATCACCCTAAGGCAGTGGGATGAACTTGTTCATCACTGACAACGTTCTGAGTCGTATCTAAAGCCTGAGTCACCACCTTTAAATTCTTGATCATGCTGATAACTTTCCTTGTCTAAAGCAATAGAGATGAAGCCAAACTAATGAGGTCATCTAGATTGGACATTAAATCATAGTTATCAGTTGAGAGCAACTAAATTATGGTTTCACCAAGGGAAAGAATGATGTTGCTTCTTACAACTAGAGGGAGGTAATCCAGAAGTGGGAATATCTTGGTCTAGGATGATGATGCTCTTATGCTTATCAGTAGATGACTTATTCCTAGTACAGCACCGACACAAATATGGAGTGGTCTCAAAGGAGCTAAATACTAGCTTTTTTTTACTTGCTTTCCCAAAATTTATATTTTTCATCTCTATCTCGTAATCACTTAGTTCATTCCCCTAGGAAGATCCTTGACTAGGTGTGAAAGTACAGGGATAATCATCAATCCTATATATTATGGATAGAGTGGGAGCCTAGCCTTGAAGCTAAATTATATGCTTAAAGATCATCAAGTGAAGCCTCTGGTGCTTCAGATGTGAGGATTTCCTTTCCCTGATGCTAGTGATGGGGAGCTCCATCAAATGAAGCAGGTACTCAGGGACATTAATAAACTTGATGTCCCTTAAATTATTAAGTAATACCATATAAAAACTACATAGAGGGGAATTAGGATCATCTATGGTAAAGTACTACATCACAAGTATGAGTACTCTATTCCAAGGAGCAGTAATATCCTTCCTTACAACACCACTATTCTCTCTATCCAGGTGCTTTCCCTTGTCCTTGAAATACCCCAGATTTGCAACTATTGAATGTTTATCCTGGTGGATCGAGTCATTTTCATTAATAAATTTGATAATCTTAATGATAAAATTAATTGTAATTCTAAAATAAACTCCTCTAAGGTACACCTTTTCATTGTCCCAAGACTTGATGAGCTTCATTAACAGATCAGGATCATTACCATCAAACTTTTGAAGGAAATGGAGAAACCCATGAGAGTCCAAAATTTCCTCAACTATAGCATCAAGCTATAGGTTATCAAGCTCAAGAAAAGCCATCGATGATCACCACCAAAGAATGCCTCCCACTCAACTCTTATTTTCAATAAAATCACTTTCTTAAAATAAATAACTTTGCCTTACCTTGTTTTTTCTTCTCCTCTTCTAAAATTTTTATTGCCCTTTTCGATTGGCTATCTTTAACTTTGGGTGATCTATTCAAACTTGCTTCTCTTCAATATTTGAGTGTATTTTATCAACCTAGTTTCTCTTAATATGGTTGCTTCTTCTTCTTCTTCTATTCTTCTTCTTATTTATTCTCTTATGCTTCATCATAGCTTTGATACCAATGTTAACAAATTAGCACAATTATCACAATATCTCACAATAACTCAAGTATAAATCTCACATAATTATACACATGAAACTCAATATATTTTAATGGAAAAATTACTATAGCAATGCATAAATACAATGCTACTTCAATACATATTACATAGCTTTATCTTCAATATATACATACATGATACTCTTCATATTACATGACTCTTGACCTTTGCTCTCCTCAAACTCACAAGAGATCCAAATTTTCATATTTTCCTCTTACACAAAAAAATCATATATTTACATAAATACAGTCTCTCATGATTGCTCATAACTCCTAACTTCTAAACATGACACCTCACTCATATAACTCACACTTACTAGCTTGACACATAACCTACATAACTCACACTTAATAACTTGACACCTACTAAATACTTAAATATTAAACACTCCCTAATCTACATCATTTAGAAGGTGCCAAATAACGTAATACCTCCAACAATAACAACCACCTAATAAGCCTACCATTAACTATTTATCTGTTCATCAAGTATTTTATAGCAGAGTGATATATATGAACAAATATTTGATATCCTATAATGTAGTGGTAAAATTTATTAATGGAGAGAACTACAACTAAGAGTTATTTATCAGTGGTTGTATAATATTCTCAAATCCTGATAGGTTTTTGCTAATATAATATATCATATATGGTTTTCCTTCTTCTTGGCCTAAAAATACCCCCAATGCAATATTGGATGTATTTGATTGGATATGAAATAGGAGTGACCAGTTAGGGCCCCAAAGTACAGGTGTAGAAATAAATTTTTACTTAATTGTATAAAATGTGATTTAGAATGCATTTATCCATTTAAATTTTACATCCTTTTTTAGTAATGTAAATAAGGGAGTCATAATTCTACTAAAGTCCTAGATGAATCATTGATAATAGCCTACATAACCTAAGAAACTGTGAACATATATTTGTGTCTTAGGTTTTGGGAGTTGTTTCAGAACCTCAATATTTTGGTTATAAACCTTGATGCCTTCTCATGAAATATGGTGTCTCGAGATGATACCTTCATCCATATTCATAAGGAATTTTCATATATTAAGGATATATTATGAGCTTAACACCAAGTAATCTCCTTATCAAGATTTTTTAAGGCCTTTTCAAAAGAGTTTCCATAGATAGTGAAGTCATCCATGTATATTTCCATGCATTCATTGGAAAAATCAGCATATAGTGCTAACATTGCTCTTTGAAATCTAGCAGGAGCATTATAAACACCAAAGGGTAAGTTACAATATGAAAATATTTTCCAAGGGTATGTTAAACTTATATTTTCTTGATCTTTGAGTGCTACTTGAATCATATTATAGCCACTAAATTTATCTAGGAAATAAAAATATTTCTTTCCAATGAGTGTGTCCAAGACCTGATCAATAAATGGTAGTAAAAATGGTCCTTATGTGTGGATTTGTTAAGGGCATGATAGTTGACACATGCATGCTAAATTCTATTCTTTTTAGGAACTATGACTAATGGAGAAACCCATTGACTATAAGATATTAGATATATAAACCCCATGTCTAGCAACTTTTTGACTTCACCTTTGACAATATTTTTTAATGTGGGGTTTATTCTCCTTTAAGGTTGGTAGACTAGTTTAGTATTATCTATGTAAATATGGTTAGTACAAACATCAAGATGAATTCCTCATTTAATATGGGTGGTGGGAACTGGAGAAATATTTTCTATTTAGATGGATACTTGGGGTGATAAAAAACCACTCAATTTAGATCCAATTTTGAAACCTTGGATGAGATTGCTTCAAGATAAATACGGTAATAGGGTTTCAAACATTTTGTACAAGGATCAAGACGGAATATACAAATTGAAAGAATATTTTTTTACAAGTATACAAGACATTGATGTTAGGAGGCAATTGAGTTGAAAGATAACAACTGTAATTATTCTGAGGGGTACCAAGGATAAATTGATTTGGGAGTTGAATAGCTCAAGAGAATACACAACAAGAAGTGTATATAATGTTCAACACCAACAGAGTAATAATATCACTAGAATTTGGAGAATAATTTGGGATAGCCCAACCATTCCTAAATTCAAAATATTTGTTTGGCTAGTAGGTCATAGAAGAATTTTATCCTGGGATAACCTTATGAAAATGGGTTTTCATGGCCTATCTAAATGTGTTTTCTATGATAAGTAGGAGGAGAGTATTGACCATATATTGGTACATTGCTCAATAGTTTAGAATGTATGACAATGGATTCTTAATATGTTTGGTAAATGCATGGTGATGAATAATAGAATTGAAGATTGGTTAAAGCAATGGCAGAGCACTTATAAAAGTGAGGCTTTACAGACAATATGGGATATATCAAAAGATACAATACTTTGGACTATATGGCTAGAAAGGAATATAATAATATTTAAAGGAAAGCAAAGCAACTTAGAGGTAATGAAAAAGAAGATATGTTTAGCCATAGAGGAGTCTAAACCAATCCTATCAACTCACCCAATCCCTAATTTGGAATCAGAGAATCTGGATAGATGGAGTCAAGTCATTAAATGGAATTATGATGTTGGGTACAATAGAAGAAAAAATAAGGTAAATAATATAAAGTGGAATCCACCATATGTGGAGTGGGTTAAGTTGAATTTGTATGGAGCATCTAAAGAATACCCAGGACCAGCAGCAGGAGGAGGAATAATTAGAAACAATAGAGGAGATATTTTGTCTCATTATACTTTCAGTTGTGGATTTAAGATAAATAATGAATTTGAAGCTTGGGAAGCTTTAGAAGGGTTAAAAATATGTAAAAAAATGAATTGGAATAGAGTTTGTATGGAAGGTGATTATCTCATAGTAATAAATACAATTTTGAGGAAAGCAAAGGCTCCATGGAACATTCAAGAGATAATTGTGGAAATTCAAGATCTTGCTAAAGAGTTTGAAGAAATCAGGTTTACACATCTATTAATGGAAGGAAACAAATGTGCATATAAACTAGCCAATATAGGGATTTTGGTTGAGAATTGTGAATTTAACATCTCCTTTCCATGGTTAGAGGAAGTAGAAAGTTTAGTTGAAGCTGACAAAAATTGTTTATTGCCTAAATCAATTAATTATTAAGATTTACTTTAATGTTTTCCATTGGTAATATCTATTTTATTTTGTAACAATAATGTGTGTTCTTTTAGACTATTTATTGTAGTTTTTGTGGTTGCACTTGTGTTTCAGGAAGGAAAATAACAATCCGGGTTTGGTAAAGCGGACTATGTTAGTGCAATGTTTTGGATATATTACTCTACTAAGATGCAAGGAGGTGAATTTTTGGCATTGTGAAGGTTGCTATATAAAAATATCAATAAAAATGGTAAATTCTGGAGTAATTGTATTCATATAGAGATTTGAAAATATATAGAAAATGAAAATCAAGAATTTAGAAATTTTATGTAAAATGATGTAGATTTCTATCTATAGCATCTCAATTGAAATTATAAGTGTATCTATTTATAAACTCTCAAGCTCTAAATAAGAGAGATGTAATTTTTTAATGGTAGGTAACCCGAGTACAACCCCTTTTTATCAAGCAAAAAAAATATGAATTCCTTTCATATCAATATACTCCCATGCAAAAGCATTGACATGTCTGCTCAAGACATCAAATAGTTTTGCTTCTTCTTCATCATGAAGCCAGCTATTAATGTTGAGCTTTTTGCCAAGTTGTATTTCAATTTGTTAGGTACTAGGATGTATTTATTTGAGCCTAGAAAATGTATTTATAATTAAATTCATATGATAGTGGTAGGGTAATAAAGAATTAAATAATCTAGAATTTGTATTATAAGAAATTTCAGCAGCAATCATATCACTTAAAGGACACTAGGTGGATGTTAGCAAATATATTTTTCAATTATGTGCCATGTTGAATGAACTTTATTGGATAGGCACAAATGGTAACCTTTCAACTTTCTCATTTTCATCCTTGCAAATAAGTTGATGTACTACAACTTGTTCATTCTTAAAACAAGATTCAGATAATGTTTCTACCAAAAAATATTATCTTCAAAAAAGGTTCCTCCTAAAAGTTTAAATTCCTCAATGTGTTCTTTCATGGTAATTGTGGCTATAAATGAGATGTCTTCATCTGACTCATATATTCATAGGCTACCTAAAAATATTATCAAAGGTTTTTTAGGAGGGTATAGTGAAATTATTTTATTTTCTACCCCATTGGAAATAGTCATGTCTCACAATCAATAATCAATAAATGAGCCATGGTCTTTCTAAAATTCAAGGGTAATCTCTAAGTAAGGTGCATGATTGTAACACCAATAAATCTATGGGATATTCCCATGAGGCAACTATTACAAGAAAATTTTCTATGAGACCCTCAAGTTTGGCAATAGATCAATCTACCATCTCTAATATGGTGGTTGTTAGTCATATTTTTGTAAGATGCAACTTATCCATTGTATCCTTCATCATAATAATAATGGTTGCACTAATATATATCAATATTTTTGTTATCTTAGTGGTGCCTATTAATACTAGAATGACATGATTGTCAAGATTGTCATATTTAGGCAAAACCAATTTATCTATAAGATCAACCAACTTTCCATCTATTGGATAGTTTGACGATTTGTTTTCTTTCATCCTAGATTTTCAACACAAAAATATTTAATAGTGCATTTGAATAGGGGTATTTCCTTAATAGGTTTTAATAAAGGTATCAAAACATTGAGATGTTTGTGTTCCTTTATGATATCGTGTTCTATCGTTTGTTCTTCTTTAAATGCTAATCATTTTGGGTGTGATGGTTCAATAGGATTTTGGGTAGATTATTGTAGGCTCTTTACTTCTTGGTTATCTTATTATCAAGATTGTGTTTCATCATCATTTAGTTCTATTATGGTTGGTTTGACTAGATCAAGAAGTACCTTTTCTAGATCATAATCACACATTATCACAATTAATAGCATTCAGTGTAGTTGTGTTTGTTGTTTCATTGGTGTAGATAAATGATGCATGTCTATTGTTATTAGGGTTATCCATAGGTTGTGTAGGAAGCAAAGGTTTTTTAATACTTTGTGGTTGATATACTTCTAGGGGGTAAGTAGGTCCAGGTCATAGAGCTTGTTGTTGATTTTAAAATTGTCGTTTTCCCTAGTATGTTTAGTTCTCTTGGGGTGTGACCCCATTGTTTTTGTGGTGGATGTGGTCTCCATTGTTGTTGTGGTGGGTATGGTCCCCATAGTGAATTTGATCATTCTATTAGTGGATAGGAATATTGATTCCAAGGTGGAGGAGATGACATTGTCCATGGCATATTCCAAGGGTTAGTCATCCAATTCATATAAGATCGTGGAGTAGATTGAAAAAGATTATTAAAATTACTTATTTTCCTAATGAAATTAAGCTTTTTGGTAGGTTGTCGACTTATATTGATGGTGTTTTATTTCTGGTAAGAGGTAACACTAATCTATAGAATATCCCTTTTTTCATATGTTGCATATAACATTCTAATTCAGTGGATATTCATGGAGAGCATGTTTCTTCCTACATCTAGGATAATAAATTTCTATAGGTTCACCAGCCTTATATCTTGATTGTATTTCATCTAGCATAGTATTGAGATGGACTAGAATGTTGGTCTTGAGATTTTTCAATTCTTCCATTATCTCTTCTACATTGTTACTAGTTTTTGTTCTTCCTTTGTAGGAGTGTTTTCTCGCCCTAGTGTAGGAGCAGTTTCTATAAAGCTCATTAATTTTAGAAAATTTAAGTTTACTTATGTTGCCTCTTCCAATGAGATTTATAGCATCATGTGATTCATCTTATAACCCTCTTAGAAAAAAAATTGTGGAAAACATCCCAGAAGGGATGCCACTTTCGGGTAAGACCCAAGGAGGCAGGGGTATCCATTCCACCAAAATCACCCAGGGCTCGAACCTGGCCTACCACCTTTGACATACTCAAGGAGCAAACAAACACACAATAAGATTAAAAATAAATAAATAAAATAAAAATAATAAAATAAAATAAAAAACATGCTCCTTGAGTGTGTCAAAAAGATAAAGCACAACCAAACACACACACAATAAGATAAAAAAAACACAACACGAACCACATAGAAAAAACACAAGAACAACATAACAAAACACAAACATGACAAAAACAACAGAACACTACAAAGACATAACCAACAAAAACATGAAAAATAAAAACAACCAAAACCTAAAAAATTAAAAAAAAAAAAAAAAAAAACAACCAACAATAGACAATAAACAAAAACAAAAAACATAGAAAACACTCACACACAAAAACATGAATTAACACAAACATACATAAACACAAGAACAAGAACAACAAAAACACAAGAACAATAAAAAAAAAAAAAAAAAAAACACAAGAACAACAAAAAACAACACAAAGAACACAAAAACAAAACAAAACAAAAAAACACACACCTTAAAAAACTAAACAAAAAAAAAAAAAAAAAAAAAATTGAACATAACAATGACCTTTCTAGACCAAAAGACTTTTAAGGCAAGAATCAATAGAGGAAACAAAAGAAAGAATAGTTTGAGCTAGGGAACTAAAATACCTTGACCGAACCAAAGAGAAGCAAAAATAAAGCAAGAAGAAACTAGGTACCTTCAGAACTGGAGCCATCCAAAGAAATGATAGAAAGAAGAGCTTCCCTTATTTGTGAAGCCCACCATCTAGGAGGGTGGCCATAACAAGTAAGATCACCTTTGTCCAAAGCCCAATTAGCTAAAGCATCAACACTCTTGTTTTGATCTCTGACCACATGATTGTAATCAACTTTCAAAAATCCCATCTGGATTAATTGAATCTTCTCAATAATTCTTTTTATTCTCCAATCAACCTTATGATTCTTAGAAGGAGTCTTCAAAATATTAATCATGAGTTGAGAGTCAGACTCAACTAACACCTTTTCCCATCCAACCTTAGTAGCCTCTTGAAGGCCTCTGAGGATACCATACCCCTCAGCAAGGTTATTGGAAAGAATACCCAAATTCTCAGCAAAAGTAAAAACTAGGGAGCCATCTGAAAGTCTACCAATTCCTCCTGCACTAGCTTTTCCAGGGTTCCCTCTAGAGGCTCCATCAGTATTGACTTTTCCAAAATCCTTAGGAGGAGGTTGCCAATTTCTTGTCCTATCCATCTTACAAATACTCACATTCCCTTTAAGTTGGTTGCCCTTAGAAGATTTAATCTTCAATATTTGCATCACTTGATCCCATATTTGGTGGGAGTTTTGGGGGTGATTAAGGAGTTGATGGATTGATTCAACTAAGTTGGCTATGGTCTTTTGCCAAATATAGTGAATATCCTTCCTATCTTGATTAAAAATTTGGTTGTTCCTTTCATTCCAGATATTCCAAAGAAGAATGGTAGAACCCATCCAAACTAACTACCTAATAAAGTGATCAACACCCTCTTGTTTAGGCCAATCCCTCCAAAGTTGTTCAAAAGTAAAAAAATTGGACCATTGTAAGCCAAGTAAAGTGGCCATTCTCCTCCATAGCTCAGAGGCTAAAGTACACTCAATAAAAATATGGTTGAGAGTTTCTACATTCTCTCCACACATTTCACATCTAAAAGGGCCATGAAAACCATGCTTCATAAGTTGCTCACCAGTAAGCACCCTACGATGCAATAAAATCCAAGTAAAGAACCTCACCTTAGGCTAGAGCTTTTGAGCCCACAACTGAGAAAATATGTCAGAATATTGGTTGGGATTATTATGGCATAAGGTCAAATAACCTTGAGCAACTGAATACTCACCCTTAGTAGTGTTGTTCCATCCAAAACAATATTTTTCATGGGACCAAGAGAGATCTCATATGAAGGATGCCTTGGATATCTTGTCTTTGCCTTTCTAGGATTTGAATAGGCCAGTCCTCAATAGGGATCCAATATCTACCAACCTTTGAATTACCAGTATGGTACCGATAGTAATTAGCCACCTTTATCCAGTTAGCTCGGTGAAGCTCCTCCATCCAAGGCCTCCAATCGGGAAACTGAGTTATCAAAGGCTTGTGACCATCCCAAGAATCTATCCAAAAATTTACCTGTTGACCATTATGAATGATCCAAAATAAATTTTTCTTTATCAAATCCTCACCAGTCTTAAGAACTGCTAAAATGGGAGAACCTTTGGTAGGAAGTTGATAGCGAACAAGGTCTTCAGGACTTTTGTTCTCAGCATATTTAGCATGGATATTATTGGCCCAAAGAGCATTGGGGTTATGCAACATCCTCCAATATAATTTAGCAGCTAAAGCTTTGTTGTTATTAATAGAAGACTAGAATCCTAACCCCCTTCATTCTTAGGAAGACATAAAGTGTCCCATTTCACCAAGGCCCATTTTCTTTTCTCCTTAGTACCACTCCAGAGGAATCGATGACTGATTTGATCTAGTTCTCGAAGAACAACCTTTGGGATATTCAACATGGAAGAAACATAAATAGGAATAGCTTGAAGGACTGATTTTACCAAGGTGATTCTACCCCTAGAAGAAAGCCACCTGTTGGTCCACTTTCCAATTTTCTTCTTGACTTTGTCCAACAACCAATTCCAATATTTTTTTGCCTTTGAATATTGATGGGAATACCTAAATAAGTGATCGAAAGGGAGGTCTTCTTATATCTTAATTTATCCAAGACCATGGATTCCTGTCTAGCAGAGCAGTGAAAGAAAATAACTTTAGATTTGTCTTCATTGATCAACTGCCCAATAGCCTTAGAAAAATAGCTAATGATTTGCTTAATATTAGAAGCTTCCTTAACTGTAGCTTTACCTAAAAGAGTAGAGTCATCAACAAATTGAATATGAGAGATAGGTCTAGCTCCATGAGCAATGGTAACTCCCTCAAGGGTTTTGTTTTCCCTCTTTTTGGTTATAGTCCTACCCAAGCATTCAACAAGAATGATGAATAAATAAGGGGATAGCGGGTCACCTTGCCTAATACCTCTGGAAGTTGGGAATGATTGAGAAGGCCTACCATTGATAAGAACTAAGTAGGAAACTGAAGAGATACATCCCATAATCCAATCCATCCAATCCTTAGAGAAACCAAATTGCCTCAAAACTTTGATAAGGAAGTGCCAATCCACTCTGTCATAAGCTTTGGATAAGTCTAACCGAATGAACATGGAAGGAGATTTTTGCATATCCATGGAATGGATGGCTTCCTGAGCAAGAACTATCTCATCTACTATTTGACGCCCTTCCACATAACCCCCTTGTTCAGGGGAAATAATCTTATGCAAAAGAGGCTTCAACCTTTCTGCCATGATCTTAGTAATGATTTTGAGAAGAACATTACATAAAGCAATAGGTCTAAAAGTTGAGATATGATCAACCTCTTGAGCTTTTGGAACAAGAGTAATATAAGTTTTATTGATAACCTTCAAAATTTCTTTGGCTTTCCTGGCTTCTTCCACCACCTCTAATAAATCAGCATGAAGGATATCCCAGAACTCTTGGTAGAACTCAATGGGAAAACCATCGGGACCTGGGGTTTTCCCTTTTTGCATTTTAAAAACTACCTGTTGAAGCTCATTGATAGTAATAGGAGCAGTCAAAATAGAGTTCTCCTCCAAAGTGATAAGAGAAGGGATTGCTTGAAGAACATTTTGTTGAGAAGTTGAGTCAAGAGGAGTAGCAACAAAAATATTGGAAAAGTAATCGACAACAATAGAGTTCATGCCATCCCAAGTATAGACAACATCTCCAGAATCTGATTTCAGGGAAGAAATAAAGTTGTGAGATCTTCGAGCTAGAAGAGATTTGTGGAAGAAATTTGTGTTTCGATCTCCTTCTTTGAGCCATTGAATTCTAGATTTTTGCTTCCATAAGAGTTCTTCTCTTTTTCCCATTCCTCTAACTGAGTTGTGAGTTTAATTTCATCTGCACTTCTATTCTCTGTGAGGCCATCTAAATGGATTTTCTTATTCAAATTTTCAAGTTGAGCAATAACTTCATGTTTTTTATGAACATCCCCAAACTCCTTCCAGTTCCAAGTCTTGATTTTGGATTTAATGTATTGCAGTATTTTGGCAAAATAGAACATCTTAGTCCCATACCTAGGCTTACCTTCCTTCCACCATTGTTGCACATGAGGTCTAAAGGAACTATCTCTGAGCCACATTAATTGAAAATGAAAAGGAGAGAAACTCACATTGGTTTTCCACATTTCCACCATGACTGGCAGGTGATCCGAACCAACATTGTTAAGAGTCTTCACTTTAGGAATGTGACCATGGATTAAGAAATTTTTAGAGAGCAAAAACCTATCCAATCTCTCCATTATACAAGCTAAGCCTTGCCTTCTGTTAGACCAAGTCATAAGGCCATTATCTGGTTGGATGTCCACAAGATGGAGGTTTGCAATATATTCGCTCATGAGGTCAGTGCTTTTGTCCAAATTTCTATTTCCCCCCATTTTCTCATCTAGAGAGAGGATGGTATTGAAATCTCCTCCGATCAAGATCCAAGCTTCAGGAAAATGAGAGATAATATGAGTTATATCCTTCCACTGTCTTCTTTTTTCCTCCAAAGTAGTCGAAGCATAAATAGTAATGCAGAGCATAATTTGGTTGGAATGTCTACTTTGAATAGCTATAGCCAAAAGACCCCAACTGCCAACCATATGGTGAATAACTACCTCTTTTGGGTCCCAAAGACAAGCAATGCCACTAGAAGTCCCCTGGGAACTGAGGGAAACCACTTTTCTAGCTGGCCAAATTTTACTAGCAATTGAGTCCATATCCTCCATTGACATCTTCGTTTCTTGAAGGAAAACAAGATGTGGATGATTTATCTGAATCATTCTTCTAATTTCATTTTGTTTTGAAAGACTCCCTTTGAGTCCTCTAATATTCCAAGTGATGATCTTCATTAATACCAGGGCTAAAAAAGTTGGGAAGGGCATTAATCTTACCTTCCTCTACAAGCTTTTCACCTTCTTTTACCATATGATATTGATTGGTCTTGCGACCTACCTTTTGATTAGAATCCATCTTCAATTTTTTTTCCTGTTTCTTGACTTACTCCAATTGAATCTGAGATGGCTTCTAACCTTGAAGAATGCTCGTACACAACCAAAATTTTACTAGAGGGTTCAATAGAGTCTATATTGGGACCTGTATTATTTGAAGTTTTGACATTTAAAAGATTGTTTTTCTTGTGTAAATTTTCTTCCTTTTTTTCTGTTGAAAACCTTTGATTTGTTGGTTTGTCTCTGAGTTCTTCCCTTCATATTTAAATTGTGTTTCTAAGATTTTTGTTTCCATTATTTCCTCTTCCTCACTTGGGACATCATTTGTGGAAAGGATTTCAAACATATTAGCAGATGACTTTGATTGATCCTTCATAACTGGTTTTTTTGAGTGTTCTTCTTCTTAGGCATTTGGAAACCTGTTGAGTTTATATCTTCTTTCTTTTGATCAAGAATTTTATTTGGGCAAGCACTAGCCAAATGACCATATTCATGGCAAATTCTACAATGAAAAGGAATGTTCTCATAGTCCACTACTTGCTCCCAAGTGTCTTCCCCAAATTGTAATGTGATATTTTTAGGTAGGGGTTTGTCAAAATCCATTAAAACACAAATCCGAGCATAAATAATATGTTCAAAATTTTGAGTACAATCAATAGTCATCATAAAAGTTCCTAAAGAGTTTCCAATTGAAGAAAAAATAGTAGGATTCCAAAATTCAATAGGGAGGCCAAAGAGTCTAACCCACACGGGAGCTGTAGAAGGCATCTCTTCTTCGACTTTAAATTTAGTATGCCAGGGCTTCATGAAAAGCCCTGCCCTTCCAAAAAACTAGGGACCCCCTTGAAAAGTTTTCTCTCTATCTTCATTATTAGCAAATAAAACAAGAAAATAACCATTTGGATAAATAGAGATTTGTAACTCACCTTTAGTTTTCCAGCTTTTTGCAGCCTAAACTTTGAAAGCAGATAGGCTCGGACGAAAACCCATGAACCGACAAATTAGTCCTCTTTTTTCCAGATCTTCAATGCTAGTCTGAATGTTACCCATATCAAGCTTAACAATAGGAGTTCCATCAGTTGCTTTAAGACATCCTGACTCCATTTTCTTGGGATCAATATTAGGCATTCTTAGAGGTTTATGGGAAGCCCTAAGATTAATATTAGCATTGGGTTGAGGCTGTCCACCATGGAGGGCATCCCTAAAATTCATTTTTGGGGTTGAGTCTTCAAAATTCTTACCCTTGATAGGGGTTTTCATAGTAGATTTATTTTGTGGGTGCACCTTAGCACCAGATTCACTTGAGATCTGAGCCATTTTTTGATCAGCTGCTTGAAACTTATTTTGTGATCTCTTTAATCCTTGCCCTAGATATCGTGGAAAGGTATGGTTTTCACTTTTATTTTGTGCAACAAATTGGAAGTCGTTGTCACTCAAGTTCACAGCATGATCTATTGAAAGATAGATTTCTAACCCATATTGGATCCCCTGCAACATATCCTACTAAAATATTGAGTATAAACCACAAAAATATTGGCCGCTAGGGCCCGAAGGCCCTAAAAACCAACCTCTGGAGCTGCTTGCACTCAACCCAGATGAAACCCTCGCACAACCGCTTGCCAAAAATCTTGTTCACACATAGGGATGCGCTAGGATCTGTGTTGCTCCAAATGATCTAAAAATTGGTGGAGACGTTCTAGGGTTTTTCAGGCATCTACCCTCAAAATTTCAGCTCAATCCGAGTCCGGATGAGTGAAATATGGCCGAAACAAGTTCGATAGTTTGGGCAGTCCTACGAAAAACGTCCCTCCTCCATATTATATTTTAGAGCTTTTTTCGAATCAACCCTCTTAGAAATATGGTTTTTCTTAATTCTTAGTTAATTCCATCTCCAAATATTTTTTGAATGAAAAGGAACCTATCAAGATAATCTTCCAATTGTTCCTCATCTTGTTGTTTCATTTGAAATAGTTTGACCCTATAATATTCTCGGTATTTATCCAAAAATGTTTTTTTTTTCAACTCACATGTGCATTAAGTCTAGGTTTAATCCCATTAGCCACCTCATGGCTAAATATTATAACATGGATGGAAATATTTTAATTTTTTTGTTGTCTCAACCATAATCATATGATTGTCATAATACCTTGAATTCAAATAAGAATGGATCTAGGTCCTTAGAAGCAATTTCCCTAAACACCAATAATATTGAAGGTGAAGTGTTTTTCATTGCAACTTTCTCATCCAGAATTATCTTGATTGGGAATGTAAAGGTTCTATTTGCATTGCTTCCTAGGCCTCCTGCATTAATGTTATGGTTTTCATCCACATTGATTTTCCTATATTCCATATCATGATCTCCCCAATAAACATTATAGATTTTCTTAAATTTCTTAGGGGTTATAAATATGGTCTAGGTGTGATACTATTGTATTGTTGAGGGATTTGACTAATAAACCTACCCATTGAATCTCTAGTTATATGCATAGAAAAAAGGTATTTTTGAATAAAATGCAAACATTCAAAAATGAAAGTGTTTTGAATAAAATGAGAATTATCACTCTTAGAAATATTTTAGGTTCGTCTCACTTTCATGTTGTAAATTGTTATCTTAGTAATTCCTCCTTATGTATTTAGCAATATCATGATCCTTGAAAATAGTACCAAAAAGTGGCGGGTGTTGTTGGTTCCTCCATTTTATTTTTTCAATCCTGGGATGGTGTCCTAAGGCTATATGCACTAAAATCCATAAGAGATCCCTAGGTATATGATTTCTAAGTTTTCTAATAAAAATAAAACACATGAAAATTTAAGCTTGGAAGAATAAAATAGCATTCATGAAAGTAACAATGCTTGCAGTAAAGTAAAGAACATATTATAGTCAAGCTATATAAATTAAAACATCACTAAATTCAAGCAATATAATTTAAGCAACTAAATTCTATATGTTATCTCCTATAAAAATGTGCAGAAAATTTTGGAATGGAAATATTACTATTGTAGCACACTAACCATATAATATACTATATCAAAAATTGGAAAAGACCTATTTATCAGAGCAAGCGACCAGTCCCTTGCTCTTTATCTTATAAAAATCAAGAAACTAGCTTAGAACTTAAACTATTCTAACACACAACATAATATTCAAAAGCATATTATTTACTAAAACTATAGAATGAGTGAATTACAAATTTATAGACATTTTTAATCCAACAATAATAAATGTCTAACTCCTTAACTATTGGCAGGGGTGATTATTTATAATAATAGTTTCAAACTAAATACTGTGACACCTACCAAAATGGCAAGGTTGTTATCCTAGGAACAATATCAACAATATTGTTTCCACAACAAGTTTTTCTTAAAGTTACCATGTGGTTGTTTCAGTGCTTTAAAAATATTAACTATAAGCATTCATTGGTCAACTCTAGGGAAAACACAACACATCCTAGAATAATGATCCTCCATGTGATAAGGTAAAACTACATGCATTCTTGATAATTGTGACTTAATTCTAGAAAGGTGCTAGACCTAACCAACTATCGATAAGTTTGTTGGGGTATTGATCATTGTGAAAAACCTATATACCAATTGGTTCATTGGGAACCATGCATGTATGCTTCGAATATTCCTTTTTATGCTATAAAATATCCATACAATCTATCCTTATTAGGTTTATTCTTCTTCTCCAACACATTCTTCATGTGAGTTTTCTCTTGAGCACAAGAAATTCTCTAAAGTGTGCTTAGGAATGTGCTCCAAAACCTACAATATTGAGTACTATGCAATTCCAAAATATTAATCAAAACTACCATTAAAAACATGAAAAGTATCTCAAACTAACTAGGAAATGTTATTGACCTTTTCATGCCCATTTAATCAAAACATCATGATAAACTATACAAAATTCCACATTTAGAATACACATATATCCTAAACAGGAGAAAAGAACTAAAAAATATTGATAAGATGAGGTAATTTTAGGCCTCATCATATGCCATGCCATAAGAGTTCAATGGGAAACATGGTAGGCTATCTAAAAAACCTTATGAATATATCATAGAAGAAGTCTAATACCTAGCTTCCATTTAGCTACCGGGTGATAAATAGTGGCAAAAACTATTGGAACTACTACCACAAAAGACAGAGTAAGAGAATCATAATTTTGAATAGTTCTATTATAGGGATTCCAATTTTGTAGACTCCATGCCCAAGGATAAAGGAAAAATATATGATCCTTTACCAATCAAGCTTGATGCCCCTTGAAGTCATAATAAATTTAGTGCCTAGTTATTACATTGTAATTCATTGTTTTTGAGTGCAAAACAATCCAATTATACTACTAATGCCTTCCAAAAAAACATAAAATTTTGACTAAGTGCAACTCAGGTGTTGATTTTCCCAACAAGTGTTGATTGGTTTAGGAGTGATCCACTTGCAAAGTGATCCAATTGGCTTATGTAAATTAAGTGCTTATGGTTAGCCAATTATTTACCAAAAAATTCAAGTGATTCACTTCCTACAACCAATCACTCACCAATCTATGGAGGGGTAAAAACAAAGGTGCAGATTTTGAGGATATTTTGAGAGAAACATTTTGGTATGTAGTGATGTATTAACTCAATTTGGAAGACTTTTGACTTTTTTAGAGGCATGTAATATTTGGTAGTGCATCATTTTATTAGAGATGCTCCCAAATTTTTACTTTTACTAGAATTTATAGTTTCTCACCCTAGGTAACTCAGGGATAAAATATTACTATAAATAGGAGCTATGGGCTCCATTATAAACATATTTTGGAAATTATAATTCAAAGCTATGTGCTATGAAAACCACATTGTACTTTTTATCTCATGATATTTGTGATAAATTACCCATTCTTTTGCATTCCATTAGTGGTACTTCCTTTTTGAAGTATAGAATATGCAGTGATTGAGGTATCACCCTTTTGCCCATCTTATAATTTATTTAAAAATGTATATTTTTTTAATGAGAAACATTGTTGTAATTAGTATTATCATATGTTAATTTATCACACACTTCTTTACTATTGTTACAACCATATTTTCATTTGAATCTCTTGCACCTTTAAACTTCAAAATTTACTTTTCATGCATTTTTATTTTTGCAATTTATTTTCTTGAATTTGGAGTAGGTTAGAGTAGGAATTAGCAAATATAGTTGGGAGTTGGTCAAATTCATAGGTTGGAGGGGGTCATTGGCCCTTCCTTCCAATGAACTATTGAAAGAATAAAATTGGAACACTTCATTAATAAACTTAGAATTCGGGATTATTCTTGGTTCAACATTACCACACAATCCATAGGATCATACCCTATGATGCATGAGAAACAACATAACATATTATTCTCTAAATTGGTATTTATCATGTTCTTCTATACCTTATTTGCACCTTGACTAGAATTGTGTCAAGGGACTTGATATTTAGAGAGATAAGGGGTTTTCTTAGTCTACCAGTTTTGTTGTTTTTGTCACTTGTTATTTTTCTACCACTTCCTCTTTTTAGTATTATTATAATTTATTAAGGTCCTTACCACATCCAATATCTCTCTTATATAAATTTTCCATTAGTTCATAATGGTTTTATCTTCAGTTTTGGATGATGATAGTGCAGGTAGGGCTAGAAATTGCAAATTAAATGCAATAGTTGATGATGAGATTTTGATTGGATGCATTATAACATATGGATAAGGTTTGAGTATGAAACTGATATGGTGATATGGAGGGTGTAAATCTAAGGATTTGCTAATTTTGGATGACATGGGCAACATAAGTTATAGATAAGGCAGGTGGTAACTTACCCTGATCAAAATATCTTCAACACTGGTTGATTCTTCAAAGGTTATACCTAGAGAAATGTGGTTAGAATTAAAAACCATCAAATCCAGTTTGCATTGCAAGCCTTTTGTGTACTATATCAATGCTTATTTCTCATTTGGCCTAACAATTTGCAAAGTTAAATTTAATGTCCTAAAAATTATGGTATGGTAATCATGAATATTTTTGTAAGGATGCCTTTGCATAACATTTAATTGGAACAAAATAGAGTACCCATTTCCCATAATTCTAAATATATGCATGAAATATCCTACAATTTACACCCAACTAGTAACAAAATTATCAGATAAACCTCTATATCATAAAGCAAATTAATCACACAAAGAATAGATTAGTAAATGGATCATGATGTTTTCCTCCTGGATGTGATGAATTGACTTGAGTGTAAATAGCTCATTGAGGCATCCAATAATGTCCTATTATTTATCTTGTCAAAGGTGGATAATGCTTTTACAGCGACAATCAAGATAGGAGAATAGACCCCTAGATTTAGTGGTCCTTGATAAATCCAATTGGGAAGCTAGTTTTGGGGACTAGGTAGTTGAAGCATTGTATTCTTTTATGGATATTGACCTTGTTACATTGGATAAGAGTATACCATGTAATATTGAGGTGGGTATGGATGAATTTGATGGTATTGATACACAATGTATAAAGGTGATAAAAAATAAGGGTTTGACATTTGGAAAGGAGGAGGTGGTGGACTTGAAAAATTCCATTATTGATTTAGAGGAGCTTGCATGTTTTAGAATAAATGAGGATACTAAAATCCTTATGGAGAGAGTTGTTGATTTAAGAGAGGTAAACATTACTACAATTTTTATAGTATCTAGTTGATTGGAGGTAGTGTTTGACCCTAGGGGTTTCCTTGAATGTTTTTTTCCCCATTTGATTGATTGATGCTTACAAATTCTAAGCAAAACTTTGATTTTTTTTTAGGAATAAAAATTTATCCTGAAGAACCTATATTTAGTAGCACAAATTATCTAGATGAGAATCGTGTTGTGTTAGACATGCTAGATCTAGGTGTACTTTGACATAAAATTTTACTAGTAGGAGGGATAATCTAAATGTTAAACATTGAATGTTGATGTACATTTTTCTGATTATGAAAGGACACAAAGGATGGATTACTTGTAGGATTATTCACATAAAAATTTATTCTAAAATAGTATTAGTGTGAGTTAAAGTAGGACCTATATTTCCTAAGTTTGGTTTATGAAAGTAGTCAAATAATTATAGTGAAATCCAAGAAAGTCAATTTCCTTGAATGTGGGATTTTGACTCACTTGATTAACCATGGGGATTTTTCCTTTTGACAATGTGGGATTAAACACAGGAATTTTCTTGGCCTTGTCATTTTGATGCATCAATGTGGCAATTTGCTCTTTTTTCCCTTTTGCATTCATATGCAATCAACAATTGAAGTTCTTTCTATGATTGTTGTATTTTTAGTGTGTATTCATAAGCTTAATCTCATGCATATATGTATCTGCACAAACCAATTTTTGGGGTCAAATCTAAAATTTTATAAATTTTTGGTCTATGGAGCAAATCACTAGCAAACTGGAGAGAATTGCTAGAGGGATTGAGCAAATTCCCTAAAAAATTCAACTTTGAATATTTTGAAAAGTAGAGGAACAAGTGAATCGCTCGAAGCAAATCACTTTGATTGTAGGGAAGATTGATCTCCTTGGAGGAGTTAGAAAAATCTTATCTTTCTAAGAAAATCACTCCTCAAATCCCTAGTGAACCACTCCTTGCGTTCAAATTGGAGTAATTTTACTATTTTGGAGTGGATCACTACTTGTATAGAGTGAATCACTAGTTGTATGGAGTGAATTGCTAGTTGTATAGAGTTAATCATTAACTAGATTAAACTTGAGGAATTTTTCCTAAAAATTGTCTCAAATGCCCTTTATTTATGGTAGACATAAAATTGAGGCTGAAGTTGAGGGATTTTTTTGTTTCAATGGCACGTTACTTGTTTCATGAGAATTTTATGATTTTGAAGTTTGCAATGGAGTCATCGTTTGTAAAGCACTTATAAAATCAAACACAAACAACAAAATAGATATGAAATTTGAGGTCAATTAGGTCTAGGCTTGATAAATCAATTCCTTGTCCCAGAAAAATTGCTCTCGACTCAACTTGTAAAAATTTTATGATTTTGGAGTGAATTTCTAGCTTAGTGGAACAAATAACTCCCAAAAATAGATTTAGAATATTTCTAATGACTTTTAGGCGATTGGACCCAAATAGAGTGAATCACTACCTAATTGGGGGCTTGGCAAAAAAATCTTTAAATTTGGATCAAATGCTTCTCACATATGGAAAAATGAAAATTTGGTGCTAAAATCAAGAAATTCAACCAAATTATGGACTAAAGGACTATGGTCACACCAAGTATGCTAAAAACCTATGTTAAGTTGTGGAAAGGTTTGACTTCTTATGTGCCCTCATTTTCAATTTCAAAAAGTTGGATGTAAGGGTTAAGGGCCTCTTTCAACCTTTAGATTTAGGCTGACTCCCCACAATCCTTGCTAAATCCTAATTTAACCTAATCTATTTGCATAGAATTAAATGTGGAAATTACAGAATTTAAAATGCATGAAAATAAATTTTTAAGTTTAAGTTGCGAGAGATTAAAAGTAAATACAACTAAAATTTTAGCAAGGAGAGTGTGATAAATCAACACGTGAGAAATTTAAATAACAATAATATTTCCATTCATATGAGTTGAAATTGTGAGAGGAATGACAAAATGAGCAAAAGGGTTGTGCCACAATCACCATGCATTCCACAATTTAGGAGGGTGCTAATGTAAAGCAATAGACTTACTAATTTCTTATCAATCTAAGGAAGCCAAGAGCACAACGTAGGTCTAATAATTGTAGCTCTAAATTCCTCGAGGCCAAAATATGTTTACAATGAAGTCTATGTCTCCTATTTATAGGAAAATTTTATCCTTAAAGTTACCTAGGGTGAGAAACTATTAGTCTTAGTAAAAATAAATATCTAGGGGTATCTCTAACAAAATGATGCACCTCTAAATATTTCATGCCTTTAATTATACCTCTAAAAGGCTTAGAAGGATTTCTAAATGAGTTATGGTGCCATGTCATGCCAAAGTATCACTTTCCACAGATCTTTCTCAGGATCCGTGATTGTATTTTTATCCCTCCACTGGTTCATGAGTGATTCACTCTAGGAGGTGAGTAAATGGCTCCAGTTTGCTAGCACTTTCCTCCTGCAAGCCAATCACTTCATCTTTGCCAGTAGAGCAAATTAGCCCTTATCTCTGAATTAACAAAACTTGAGGGGTTTTTGGAAAGTATTAATTCACTGATCTCACTATTTTGTAACCTTTAAAAATTAAGAATTCCCCAAGGTAATGACTAGTCACTACATTCACAATGTCTTAGATTTTCAAACTTATAATGTCATTGATCATGTTACTATTGTATTTCAACAAAATAGTATCATTGAGATCTCTTATCATAAGAAAGATTATTATTATGACCAGTTTCATCTCAATGCAAATATTTGAACTTGGGTTGTACTCATACAATTGCATCTTATTTCCTATTTAACCAAATTACCTTAAACTTATAATATGTGTTCTTGTTGATAAATATAAGTTGGTATGATTTTAGGATTCCATTGATTAAATCTAACTTCAAATCATAAGAAGGGTGAACCTGCCATATCATCTAATTGTACTTCACATCCTCGTATATATGAAAATTGTTTTAAAAAAGAAAGTAAATAACAAAAGATAAAGTTTTTAGTTCAAAAATTAACGAGAAAAATATAATATAGCATTTAAATGCAAAATATGTGTTTTTGATTACATTTGTTTAAATAAATAAGAATAAGATACTATGTAAATTAAAATGAACTTTTCTATTATATTTTTTAATATATATTATTTTCAATTAGATTTTAAATTTTTTATGTTTATTTATAATATTTTTTTGATATATATATTTTCAATTAGATTTTAAATTGTTTATGTTTATTTATAATATTTTTTAATATATATATATAAAGCAAGGTTTTGAAGGGGTTGTCTTTTCTCTTTCACACCAACTTTAATCATACTCAGCTATATATCTTATCTAATGATAGCAATATTTGAACCTTCTTGTGGGATACATCATGTATTTGTTCCAACCATCCTTGTTGACTAAGATTTTGAGTAAAAAATACAGGTTTCTATGAGGGGTGCTAGTCTCATAGTGTTAGGGTTTGAACTTAGGTTTCTTTAATGAAAACCCAAAGGCATACCACTACGTTGTCCTTCACAAGACTAAAAAAATTAAGTTTAAAACTTTTGTTTTTACAAGGGGTTTCAGTCTCCTCGCACCAAGGTTTGAACTTGGATCTTCTAAATAAAAACCCAAAAACATACAGTTATGGTAACCTTCATGTGAGTTAAAAACTTAGGGTTTATAGAAATATTATTGATAAATAAAAATATTTATAATTTTAAATACTTTATTAAAAATTTATAAATTTGAAACTGTTAAATATAATTTTTTATAATGTTAAAAATTAATAATTAGTTATATATATAGGAATCTATAACTTTCCTTCATTTTTCACTAAAGACCTAGGTTCAAATCCTTGGAGTTATCTCTATAGCCCTTACCTCATCTTATTATTACCTCGTTATTAGTGACCCGACATGAGGGAGACCACCGATGGCTCAATATTGGAATCATCATCGGACAAGCGCACACTAAGTGAAGTGAGGATAGTCTACTACCTTTACCCAAAGAATTTTATCTCTAAGGTTTGAACCTGGGTCTATTTTTGGTAAGCATAAAAACTTACCAATCCACCCAGCCTTTGAGAATAAAATATATATTTTTATTGTCCCAGGGGGGAAAACATAATGGTTTGGGCCTTGGCTCTTCTTTGAGAGGTCCAAGGTTCAAACCACGATGTGGGTGAGTGTGTGAGTGTGTGAGGGGGTGGATGTGTGGTGGTTGTGTGTTAAATTCCTTATTGAGAAGAATAGTTCTCAGCTTTATGAGGGATCATGGTTGGGAGGAGACTGCTCAACCCCTATGTATTGGTCGTAGTGGTTTCTCACACTAACCAAATCAAAATATATATATATATAAAGAACCATACATCTAATATAATGCAATATTATAACGAATTTGAAAATATGAAACACATGTAGCCATTTGAGAACATGAAAATGATAAAATAAAGTTCTCTCTTTGTATTATTCAAACAAGATCTGGTTACAATTTCATCCCTCTTAGGGATACCAAAATTTGATACAAGATTACATAAAATGGCCCCAAAAATAAGGGAAGATGTATTCCACAAGGTCTTTATATCTTAACCAATTTGATCATAGAAAGTATTATCTTGGGAACCTCCTCTTTGTGATGCCAATGAATATGGATCTTTATGATATTTAACTGTGCAATGCTCTGTAATATACACACAAAGAACTACAAGATATATTAGTAGCATATGAGACCTCACAAATGAGGCTTATCTCTTGAAAAGTGTAAATCATAAGCAAATGCATAAAGATAGGTGAAAATATATGAAATACTGAAGTAAAATACGTAAATATTGAAAGAAACATTGTTAATCTACATTAGGAAAGCAAATGAAATGCACGTAATGTAAAATATACTGCTAAATCATAAGAAATAATCACTCAGACTCTAGTTGTTGATGATCAGAGTAGCCAATTCTGTTAGCCGTTATCAATTTTGGTAGTTGCACCTATGGGTTGCTATTAAAAACAATGATCGCGGTAAATATGCTCTATCCTTTGAATCTCAGGCTTGATGCTAATCAATTCTAACATAGAATTGATTTTCAAAGGTTACTTGTGTCTTGGTACATGGTTTTGCAGTGGAATTTGTCTCGATTCATCATAATTTAGCACTTGAATAGTAAGGGTGATCTTTAAACTAGGGAAATCTCCAATGGTGGAAAAATAGGTGTCATTGTGCAATTTGGTAGGGCTTCATTGTGCCTTAGAGGAATGTTGATTCACTCTTCAATTCAGCAAAGATCGGCTATGGCATTAGCACATGAATTTTCCTAGGATTTGCTCATAAAATTGGGACCTTATGTAGACTTCCTAATTTCCCATCATAGCTTCACAGGGAAGCCAATATCAAGAAATGATTATGCTCAAGCAGTTGCAGGGATGCTTCTAGAAGCTTTGATCTCCTAACTATCCAAGAATTAGTTACACTCAATGGATTTCACTCAACTTTTGTAGCCCGAGTTTATTATAGACTTAGCCGCTATCAACAGGTGTAGTTATTGGCAAGTTGCCCGTAGATGTTATCAACAGGTATGACTAGCCCATAGCTACTCTGATCATTAGCGGATGTGAAGGCAGTCACTGATTTAATTAGCGACTTTGTTTTACTAGGACTATACTGACCTAAATGAGTAGTTAGAACCACTATTGGATCTTGGAAAGGTTCAAGATCAGTCATATGGCTTGCAAAGGTGTCCATATGAGTAGCCTCCTAAACATGACATGTTTTAGGTTTCTATAGATACCCCTTTTTGAGATGCGTTATGGTAAAACACAACACTGAGAAAAAATAGACAATCTAAAGTCATATTATAGGTTGATTGATGTTCATTGATCTGCTCAACATTAGATACCCCAATCCTGGAAAGAGCGTGCATCTTAGAATCATTGCTTCCAATATCATGGAAGGCTTAAATTATGCAAAAATTTTGTGTTTTTCAGGTATAATCAGGTAGCGTTAAGCTACAACAGATCCCATAGATGGAGTGACAAAGGCTTAGCTCATTATATTTGCTTTTTCCCAACAAAAGGGTAAGCTTGTAATAGTTGTTAGCAATGATTCGTAAGATGAACGCAAGTCACATGATTAAGTATTCAATTGTTGATTTTGATTCTAAATTCTTTGATTATGACTACCCCCTCAAGTGACAAGTCAATGAGGAAAATGGAAAGTGATGAAAGTGAGAAGTTTCTTGACCAAGATGACTGATTTGGATAGTTCAATATGATTATTATTGTTGTATGGCCTATCCTATTATAGTTATGATTTCAACCATTAATAGTAATTGTACATCTCTATCCTGTGGAGTAGTATGACCGTAATAGCCTTCTTAGGAAATCAATATGATAGTAATTCAATTTAACAATGTTATTAATCACTATGTTCAATGATTTGATAAAAATTCATAGAAGAAATGGAATGAATGCTTCATTCCCGTGGAGTAGTCTGGTCGCATGGCCTTCTTGGGGATTGAAGTGAAGACATTTCAATTCAATGATGAATAAATTGGTTCAAATGACCTTATGGTAATTTAATCATCTTGTCAAATTACATGGAGCGCAAGTCCTTACAACCACAAAGTGTGTAGGGTAAATAACTGGATACGAGGCACAATAGAAATTTTAATTTATTTGATTTTTTTGTTAATTTTGTGATTTTTTATTATTATGGACTGATATATATGCATTAATGTCCATTATGAAACTCCTCATGGTGAGAAATTAGGTGTATTTATTGCTACTTCTTAGCCATTGTGAGGTACAACAACCATGGTTTACAAATCTCGTAGCCACTATCGAAGTTAGTGGGCGAGGTTGACCTAATACACAATCACTATCAAAGTGAGCGGCTTCCAAAATTGTAAAATATAAATATGAATTTTGGTAATTTTAAATTCATTATTTCCAATTGGCAGTGGAGAAAGTGAGAGCTCTGAGGGAGAGAAGCTAAAAATTGATACGCAATGTTTTTAAAACTACCCGTAACCACCATAACGAATCAGCCAAAAGCCTCTACAAATCGTGGAATTGAAGCTCCTAAGGTAGATACACCATATCCTACTCTAGTGAATTAACCATTTAAAATGAATCTCATTAAGTAATGGGTTAACTGAACTTCACTAAACTAGAAGAAATAAACCTCACCCCTTAGTTAGGTTTAGCATAGGTTAGCTTAGGTGGGTGGGTTTTTAATTTTTTGGGTATTTTTGAGGTAGGATACGACCTCACATGAGCTCAACCCTGTAGTCGTTGTCGATGAGGGTGGCTCCTAATTTGGTAATTGGGAGCCACCATCATTGTGGGTAGCTTGGTTCAAATCCCAATGATCAAAAATTTGACCGTTGATGGTAGTTGCTAACGATGTCGACAATGGCCCTGATAGCTGTCGTCGATGTGATCAGTTAAGAAACTTAGGAAAAAAAAATTTCTTGATTTTTTTTTTGCTTTTTGGTATAAGTGAATGAGTGCAATGATTTATCCTTATCCTAGATGTTATACTCTAACCTGTAAGGGGATAAGATCCAAATCTACTTTTGGAGCTCTAAACTCTATTAGATGATTTATATTAGGAGTGGTTTGGGGTGATTGGCCTCAACTACATTGTTAGATTACCACCTGTGATGTTAGACCAGCCTTTCCTGATAGCCCTAGCCCATTTATAGGATAGTAGGACTAACAATTTCCATCTCTTGACTAGAGAGATGATGATAACATTAGAGGATTTCTATCGTATTTTTAGGATTCCCATCGATAAACAGGCCATTGTTTCTTCTACTACAACTAGGGATGTAGTTTTTGCTTAAGTTTTTTGATATAGAGTAGCTAAGGTACTAGGGGATATTGAGCATGGAGAGGTGATTTTTGAGCGCTAGTTTAGGGTGGATGTCTTCTCATGATGCCAGGTTGTATTGATGCATGTTATTTGTAATGTACTATAGCTAGACACATTAGGAGTGAGGTTACCTTGGAACCTCCTAGACATGGTGCAGGACCTGTTAGAGTGCACCTTGTAGTAGATTCTGATCATGGTGTAGGGGAGTGCATTACTGGTATAGCTCTATGATGAGTTATATCATATTATGTGATTGAGGTGAGTAGGAGTGGGATGCAACCTTCTACTATAGATCTAGGGATGGGAGCACATCTGCATAGACCATCCTGATGGATTGCCCTTGGGGATAGAGACCATGGTATCGAATGATCAGTGCTATGCTATGATATTGCCATGATTGGTAGAGACTATTTGAATTTGACCACATGTAGGGGATGTAGACCACTACATCGATTCATTGAATGGATTACAGGTTAGTTAGATTATATGGAGACCCTATCTAGACTATCATGATTAGGAGGAGGCGGGGAGGTACTTGACTCACATTAGGTATGATAGTTGGATCATGGGGTAGCATGGGAGGGTGAGGGAGTATTTTTACTATACTTGGGTAACCAGGTAGTTTGGGGTTATGCAGGATGTACCTAAGGATCCAATTCTCTATCATCGTCGATAGGTAGAGACATAATTTTCATTGCCCCAAGTCATAGCACTAATAGAGAACGCAGATCCTACTATAGATGACACAAGTATAGTAGATCCTAGGACCATCATAGAGCATATCACTTGGTGGACCACTCAATTATGGTAGGGTGGCGGTAGCTTAGGTAGATCTAGAGATGAGGTGACTACAAAGGGAGGTGATGATGGATGATGAGTGCATTGTAGGGTGGAGGAGGAGTGGGGGTAGTTTACAAGGTATATGGATGAGCCTCATGATGAGGGAAAGGGTGAGGAGGATACCCCAAATAATGAGGTCTCCCAACAATGATCCCAGGTGCATAGTCTATAGGCATAGGTAGAGATTTCTTATAGGTAGTTTATAGAGTGAGATACATCACTCGCTAATGTGCATATTCAGTTGAGTGTTGGAAAATGGCAATGGTAGGGGTATGCAAAGGAGAGGACCACTCTACAGGCTCAGATAGATTTGGCCATAGCACATATTATGCAGGTTATGTAGGATAGGGATATCCTACGGGTATAGCTAATAGCTAGGTATGCCCTTATATATTTTAGGACTACTGAGAGAGATGCTCTCAAGACATAGATATGGGTTGCACTGATTGATCAAGCCACACCATACACTCTAGTCACTTAGGGATCAGCAGACTTATATGGGGGTGTAGATGAGGCAACTATAGGATCTCTTAGTATATGATGTTGTTATAAAATGGAATGCTTCATCTTATTCATTAAAAGGAGCCTTGCTTAAATAGCAAAGGCATACAATCTGATCCATTGGATCATAACTAACTAAGCAAATCTAAGCCATACAATTTATCCTAGTAACAACTTAGGATATAATTTGTTATTCTAACACCCCCCTTTAAGTGGTACTAGGATATACTAAAACCCCCCCTTAAGTGATAATAGGAGGTAGTGAAACAACAAAACTAAACAAGTGGCATATCCACAAGTATGAGTCCCAGCAACAAGGCATGATAAGGTACTCATGTACAATATATGCATAATAAAACTCTACTGGAGAGATGAAGAGAAAACCACCTGCCATAATAGAAGAAGAAGAAGAAGGAAGATGTGCATGGAGGATGGAGAGGAAGGAAGATGTCCTCTTCAACCCCCCTAGGACAACTTCCATCAAGAAGCCTACAAAGGATCCATAATATGTCTCAAAAAAGTAGATACTCATCGCTGAATTGAATGAAAACACACTCCAAGACTAGTGCTTGTGACACATATCAAGGCTATAAACCATGAAAAAAGGTCACTAAAGACATTTCCCTGAAACCAAAGTGTCTCACAAAAATAAGAATGTGAGGATATTGTGGAAGGAACCATAAGGATCGCAAGGGATGTCAAAATTGACTCCACAAGCATAAGTAGTGGTTTCCACCTATATGAACACAATGGACTGATTACAAGGTCCAAAATGAGTGGACAAACAACTTACTTCAAGGGAATCTTAAAATGAAAGGGCACCAATGTAGCTATGGAATGTGTCCTTATGGTGATCTCCTCATCCTATCGGAATGCATGGGTAACCAACCGCTGCAACCGCTAGGTGCTATAGAGGATATGACTAGATACTAGGATCATTCTAGAAAATATCTGGGAGTGTTGGGTTCAACCGAGAATGCACTCCATGATACAATAAATTTGAGGCCAAAAAATGCAGGTTAAACTACCTCAAACTTGAAATTGGATTCCACCAATGTGTTCTTCTTAGAAAAACCTTTTTGAAGACTATAAATTCCCCTATATATGGGTTTCAATGTGACCTTCATCTTACAGGAAAACTAATAGCCTTCCATTTCCCCGACAAGGGAATATTCCTTGGAATAAAGCATGGTTTTTAAAAGTTTTTTCTCACAGCAAAAATTAAAAAATATAAGAATGCCCCCTTTTTAAACATACATAAAGGGAATTTAAAAATAACATGAAAGAGGACCATCCCTCTATCTATAAATAATTTAGTGCCCTCATTGTAAACATATAAAAAGTGGACCTCGTGCATTGAGCCACAGAAGAAAACATGTCCACTATTAAAAAATGCTCCCCATTATTTTAAAAACTAATTCAAGCGATGGATCTGACTAATTATATCTTTCTCTATAGAAGCAATCAGCACCGACTATTGTCAGGATGTCGCTCACACAAGCATACGAACCGAATAGACCTTGAAGTTCTTTGTCTTGTCAGGATTAAACTTACATAGGAAAAAATTTTGTGCCCTGAAGGAAACTATCATGACCACCACCGTGCATGCAATAAACTAGGGTCCTTCATTGATTTAAATCACAACATATCAGACAACATATGGGGTGGCTTGACTGGATCTTTTAATCAACATCTCCATAAACCTAGCAAACACATGTAGCTTGTCGTCCACACTCGATGCCCATACCCTTTTTTGTTGATATAGGTACATCCGTTATCATCGCATGGGATACCGTGTCATTATGCCAGTCGATCCACTCTGCATACGTCATGTCAAACTCCAATATGATGATGACTACTGAATGCCACCATGCACTGGTTATATGAGTTGTGCATAATAATCAAATTTCTTGTCTACCAAAATCATAGCTTTCAAGTCACTATTGGTTATGGCCCAGATCAACACCACCTTTAATTGGAAACTACACCACTTTGATGCACAACACCATTACTACACTTGCCCTACCTCAGACTATGCCACGCGTAGAAGAAAAAAAAAATACATCATCAACTCTCTTGCATGTTCACGTCCAGGATTCACAGGTGCATCATCTCCAATAAAAAAAATGAACAAAAAAACATCGACAGCATCCATGGCATCCACTAATATTATTTTCCTTGACAAAAATTGAACATACCCTCGATGAAATTATGGAAATTCCTTGAGATTGCATAGTAACATGAAGTGTTTCTTTCATTCTACAACTAGCATTGGGCTTCTCCACTCTTCAGACCATAACTCGTTCACCTGATCGCTTCATATCCAAATTTTAGAAAACCATCTAAACATGCATAAAAAAAACCAGACCTCGGCATCTCCTTCATCAAATATCGAAGTGGCAGTACATCTTCATGAGCATTGTCGATCTTTGGGAGCACCCAGACATAGCAAGAATGCACGAAGTGGGTGGTCCTCCATTGCAAATCTCCTCACGCTCAATGGTGGCTCCACTGTCCATTGTGATTTAGCTGGATTTCAAGTATTGGTATGTGCATCCAAACTGTTGTAGAAATAAAATGACATAGAAATTTGGGTCGAACTACTCCTTCTGCGTCTACACACCCCCAAAAAAGAAATACAACATTATAATAACTACAGGATTTCCAACCTCAATATCTGAATAAGAATGAACCATATTGAAACAACATGAAAAAAACTATAGTTTTGAAGCAGCCTCAGGCCTGCATACTAGATCTATCGAATGAGCTTTCAAATTTGTTCCCTCTCTCCAACTGTGCACCAGAAAAAACACATCTTCAACATAGAAATAACAAATAAGCTATTGATGTCAAGCTCATGGAGGATGCTCTTGCCACGATGCGGGATTCATAAAATGACCAGCTCATTGTATTAAATATTGTGTGTCCGTCTCGCACAAAATTATTCATATCTGCCATGACAAAATTGTGAAATAATAACCACTATAAACTATTGTCTCCCATGAATATCTACAAGACTGTGAGAGCAATAGCATGTCATAGGTACAAGAAGCACATTTTAAAAATTAAAAATGTGGAGTTGTGGCCATCGTCACCTCCGGCATTTCATGAGGGCCAAAAAAAAAATCCTCCACTCCAGGGCCAAAAAAATTTGATTCATGAGGGCATATCGGTATCTTTGACCTTTGGCTTAAAAACGATCATCAATCACCACCACCAGGCTCTACAGGTCATAGTAACGGTACTTAAAAAAATAAACCCTCCTCGTTCTTTAGCACCGCCTACATACTCATGAATTATCCCCTGGATATTCTTCATATCGCTACAACACCACATCTAAAATGTAGCTTCCATCCCAAAATAGTCATCACCTTTAATGCTTCCTTCACTCAAGAAGCTCACCACCAGTAGAACTGGTAGATATGGTGCTTGCGGCAACAATAAAAAACCAGTTTTAGAGTAGGCAAAAGATGTTTCATGTTGGATATCAGGCTGCTTCATCTGAGGAGATAATGCGTACAACCATGAAAATGGACCCATAAAAATCACTCACAGCATAGCATCTTCCTAAAAAAAAGATAGACAAAAAGCGCTGAAGAGAAAAATGATCTCAGCAAACCCTCAGGAATCAATACTGTCTAAAAATTACAGTGAACTCTAAAAATTAAAAAAAATATTAACCTCCCAAACTAAAATTTTAAAACCATCTGGTTTCTGATCCATCAAAATATGGAGAACATACTCCCTCAGTTAAAAAAATCAGGGAAAAAAAGGAATGGAGGATTTCCATGAGGAAAAGCTCCTCAAGCTCACAGGGCGGAGAAGGCCTGCTCTTATACAATGTTATAAAAATGAATACTTCATCTTATTATGAATACTTCATCTTATTCATTAAAAGGAGCCTTGCTTAAATAGCAAAGGCATACAATTTGATCCATTGGATCATAACTAACTGAGCTAATCTCATCCATACAATTTATCCTGGTAACAACTTAAGATATAATTTGTTATTCTAATAGCTGCAAGGTGACAGGCATCAGATGCAGCACACATAGCTCTTCTAGAGGTTGAGGTTAGGATACGTGGTGGCATTGTGCCATATAGGTCCATAACAGGGGGCTCTTTGTGGAGCATGCAGAGTGAGTTTGGGTAGTTGTTAGTGCGGCCTAGTCATAGGTTAGGACCCCGATCTGAGATATCAGTGGGTACCAGCTCTAGACAGCCTTGTAGAGATGGTGCAGAGGGTGGAGGTGACTCAAGGGGTGTAGGCCTAGCTTTATAGATATGATGTCTATATTATTTTGAGTGTAAGGTTTGAGGACCTACGCATTTATAGCCTACAAGTATTTTTGTATCTGATGTACTCATGACTTACACATATATATGATATCATCTCTTATGACTCACTATGTGTTATGTTTTTATGGTTTTATGTTTTGTGTTATGGATGCATTAGTAGATGTAATACCTTTTATTTATGCTATATGTATGCAATTTAATAATGACATGCCATAGCTATATGATATATGTATGATTAGATTTTATGATCTAGATGTGTAGATGCACTATTAGGTATGCTTGTATGGATGCACTGGTGAATGTTAAATGCATGTTTAATTTGTTTCAATTTTTTATGCATTTAATCCATGTGATATGATATAATAAATGCAATGTATATAATGCATTAATTATATGAGGATGATCTAATGTAAATTAACTTGTATGCTTTAATCATTTAAAACATAAAGAATACATCTAATATGTGTTACAAACTAATAGAAGACACCACATAGTGTATGAAAATCATGAATGAAAATTATAACTCCTATCATAAAAATTAATCATTTAAGCATCCATATGTGAAATGAGATGATGTGAAAAGTATGGGTTTTCTCTATAAGATTCTATAAATTAAAATATATGCATAAAATAGTCAGTGGTTGTCTAAATTTCATTCTTTATATTCATCCGATGTCTATCATATTCCATAAACATCCCTTAATAAAAAAAATTCATTAAAAAACTTGTGTATGATTGATGAGATGATTTGTTGCTATAGGGGAATTTTTGAGGTTTTCCATGAGACTCAAACACCCTAGTTTATTTAATCAAAATATGTATAATGACTATACAAGACTTCTAAAAGATTAAATATTTATTAAGAAGACAAAGATAATCATTATCCCTGTGTGTGCACATGAATATATTATATGAAGCATAAGACTACATCATTGCTAGGTGGGATTCATTTATCCCATTGTTGTAATGAGGATCACCATATGTTCATCTTGATACTAGGTTTGGATGCAATTGGATTAGACTACTAGGTAGTACAAGCCACCTAAATCTAGCTCATCTGTAAATTGCTTAGAACTACCCCATTGCTAGGCGGGATTTATTCAGCCCATTGTTATAATGGGGATCACTCAATGGTTTTTGAATACTGACAATTCCAAGGATTCAATCTCTTCACCCCCTTTTTTTAATTTCATTTATTGGGATACTTGCTCATCCTTAATGATGAAAATCACTGTTTATTTTGTATTTTGTTCTTTTGGAGCAAGGGATGTTCTTAGTGATGAAAATCATTGTTTATTTTTTTTTTCTTTGATTTTGGAATTTGCTTATTTTGTATGAAAGAAAGGGATATCTTTGGGTAGGGGGGATCTTGTCCTTTTGCCAATAATCAACACTCTAAACCATGTGCATGATAGGATGGGCAAGGAAAAATTTTTTGCTTAAGGTGAGAAAGACCATTTTATAATGTCATCCTTCCTTGTTCAAACTAGGATTGTTAATGTTTAAAATATGATAGGATTTTGAAGTATGCAAGGTACTATCAAAACTAGACCTCATATTCAAAAGTGAAGATAACTTTCTACAAAATCTGAAAAGATCACTAGGTATGGCTGAATGACTGAAAAACCTTAGTATATACCTCATAGCAACTGAATGGTTGTGTTGAAAAACACAATTACTCATAGGGGATGATGAATGATGATGATTTAAAGATGCATGATTGGCATACAAACATGGTATCATTTGTAATATTGTAAACACAACCTATCCTAATGTGAGTGCAATGGATGAAAATGCCTAATGCAATGCAATTAAATGAATGCATATGCCACATGTAAATGCAAATGTTTTTTTTGAATTTTTTGAAGTTTTTGATGTTTTGAATTATTTTTAAATTTTATGGATTTTTTTGCTTTCTGATTTGTTTGTATTTTGATGTTTTATGATTTGTTTTTAAATTTTTTATTATTTTTTGGGGGAGGTACGCTACCTTAGGTACCTCTAGTGTGTGTGCCACTCAATGAAAGCGAGGAAGGTGTGATACCTCTAGAGTTATCACTTTGCATCATTTATTATGATGTGTATGGTTGGGAAGGTGGGCTACCTTGAAGACCCCCATTGTGTATGTAATGCACTGCAATGAATTTAGCTTGTTTAGGAAGGGTAACATAAATTGGCTCTCCCTATTGAGGCGCATAACTTTGTGAAGTGCCAATGTTCTGATAGGATAAAACAAGTGAACCGTCTGCACGGAGCTCATTCTGTTCTACCATTTCTTCAACCACTTTCTTGAATTAATAGCAATCATGGATGTCATGCCCATGTATGCAATGATAGATACAAAAGAGGCTTTCATCCAGTAACCTAGGTTTAGGTGTTCTAGGTTTAACTTTTGGTAATACGAGTGCATTTTCCTTGTATAGCTTTTAGAATAGAACCATAGTAGTCATTGAAAATATGACTACTTAGTGAGATGGCTTGCTAAGCTTACGAGGGTGAGGCTGATCTTGGGGTCACAAATAGGATTATGTGGTTTACCTTGTGGTAGGTTGAGGTGCTATGGGTGAATCATCTATGGGCAAAACCTTACTGTTAATAAGGTCTTGAATCACATTTTTAAATCCATAACAAATGTGAATGTTATAGCCCTTTATTTGATGATAAAGGTAAAAATGATCTTCCCTATAACCTTTAGATTATCTTTATCTGGGTCTAAAGAGCTTATGTCATGTAAGGTGATGATCTTAGCTTCTTATAGCTTCTAAAAAATGATTGACATAGACTCGTTTAATGGAGTCAAAATACGTTGCTAGTGTTTTGAGCATGCAGCACACACTGGCTTAGTTTGATGAAAGGGTTGAGCCATAGGTATGTCAATTGTTTTCTTAGGGGGCTCTTCTTGGTTTTTTAGTGCAAGGGATTGATTACTAATTATTCTTTTTGGTTATCAATTTGAAGATAATTCATTTTAAACATATTTTATATTAGGGTTTTGAAACTTTGACATGACTAGATGTCATGGACATTTTTTCTATGATATAAACACTATTCCTCTTTCTTATATCCCTAGTATTTTGGACTATTTGGATCTAAAGGTTGAACCTCAAGCAAATTTATGGCATTTGTGGTGCATAATCGATTGAAAATCAATATCATAGGTTCGAGCAATGGTGGATACTTGCGAGGTTGTTGGTGTGACCACCTTAGTACTTGATCTTGTTGGGGATTTTCCTATGGTTTCACAAGATGTCGTTCAGTATTAGATGTGGGTTGCTTTTGTAGTTCCAGACTCCCAAGCTAATACAGTATAAATTACAACACCTCATTTTTATGTTCCATCTATACCTTTATATTATCTAGGTATTCTTGCATGTGTTGTAATACTGATAAGGCTCTCATATGTATCTCTAGTGATGGGTTTGTAATACTATCATCAACTGAAGGAGGTGAAATAGTAGGTGCCAAAGAACCCTTAGGTGAAAACAAATCACCAGTCTCCTTCATTTGAAATGATATGGATGCATCGTGATGAAGAACACAAGCTTATACTGAGAGGGGGTGAACAATATAATATAAAACTTTTAATTTTATTTCCAAATTATAATAGCAATAATATCAATGCAATAATGAAATAATGCACAAATCACCACACACATAAGAGACACATTTTAACATGGTTCACCCAATATGGGCTACATCCATGAAGAAATATTTCTTATAAATTTCTCAAAAAATTTCATGGGCACCAACCCATAGGAGACACCAATCCCCTATTACAATGTTCATGGACACCAATCCATAGGAGACACCAATCCTCTCTCAAGTTCGTGGACACAAATCCATAGGAGACACCAATCCCATCTAATGGTTTGTGGACACCACTCCACAAGAGACACCAATCCCCTCTACTCTAGTTTTGTGGACACCACTCTACAAGAGACACCAATCCCCTCTACTCTAGTTTTGTGGACACCACTCCACATGAGACACCAATCCCCTCTACTCTATTTTTTTGGACACCACTCCATAGGAGACACCAATCCCCTCTACTCTAGTTTTGTGGACACCACTCCACAGGAGACACCAATACCCTCTACTCTAGTTTTGTGGACACCACTCCACAAGAGACACCAATCCCCTCTACTTTGGTTTTGTGGACACCACTCCATAGGAGACACCAATCCCCTCTACTCTGGTTTTATGGACACCACTCCATAGGAGACACCAATCCACAAGAGAAACCAATCCCCTATATTGGTTTATGGACACCAATCCCATCTACTGGTTTGTGGACACCACTCCACAGGAGACACCAATCTCCTCTGCTATAGTTTTGTGGACACCAATCCACAGGAGACACCAATCCCCTCTACTCTAAATACTTCTTAGATCTACTCCCAAACCTGATCATAATACTACTCACAAATCTTGCTAAAAAAAACTCCATAAATTACTCACAACTTTTCTCAAATCAACTCTATAACATGCTCACAAATCCTGCTCACAAATTTGCTCAAATCATATCCATAACTTGCTGAAAAATCCTACTCACATTCACTCTTAAATTTTCTCACAAAACCTACTCAAATATGCTACAAAACCTACTCATAAAAGTGCTCAAAACTACTCCAAAACCTGCTTACAAACACTGCCCATATGCTCCAAAATCCAATCATAAACAATGCATAAATCTGATCATAAACATTGCTCATCTATTCCAAAATCTTGCATAATAATGTCATCAAGTTCTTCACCTATTCTTCAATGTGCTTTCCTCAACTAAAGTAATTCAGATATATTCTACCCATAATTCTTTTATCTTCATGAACATATAGAGAATGATATGCACTAACAAATGCCCAATATGTTCTTCACATTCATTAAGTCTGTCACTCTCACATGTCTCACATTTGTTACATAAAAAAGGTAGCTTTAGTCTAGCACTTGATAAAAACCTGGTAATTATTGATTTCCAACTTCACTTAGAAACCAATCATAGTGCACAGATCTATCCTTTTCATCTACTCCCAAAATCAATCATGAACAATGCACAAATTTATTCTCAAATCTGATCTATAACCCTTGCACATTTACTCATGATTTCAATCAAAGATAATGCACAAATTTTCTCTAAAATATGATCTATAACCCTTGCACATTTACTCAAAATTTCAAATAAAAAATAAAGCACAAATTTGTTCTAAAATATGATCTATAATCCTTGCACATTTATTTCAAATTTCAAGCAAAAATAATGCACATCCAATAATTCCTTATATCTCCCAATATATGACAAACTATTTTCCTCAAATTGATTAAACCATTTTGATAAAGGAATAAAACCACCATACCTCAAAATCTACCTCAGTGACGATGATGAGCTTTTTGCATGAGCTTTCCAAACCTGCCTTAACAAAATGATTTTCCTTCGTTTGTGCCTTCAAAAACTGGTTAGCAATTCTCTTTTCTTTTCTTGATTAAATATCAAATCATCCACTCAAAAACCCTTATCAAAATATACACAATAAAGCTTAAAAAATAACTCCTTATATCTCCCTTTTGAAACTCACAATATAAAGCTTTATTTAACAATAAGAACCCTTATTTATCCTTTTGCAAAAATTAAATCACATTTATTATTTGCAAAAATTAATCACCACACTATACCTTATAACTCCCTATTCCAAAAAATTAAATCACACTCCTATACCTTATAACTCCCTTTTATCATTTTCCAAAATTAAATTGCAAAACTATACCTTATAACTCCTCATATATCAAATTTAATAAAAATTAAAATATAAATACCTCTCACTGCCACCGATGGGATTCGATCCCCCAACCTTGAGAAATCCCAGCACCCTAACATGTGCCCTTTAACCAGCTGTGCTATCGTAGCACATTGAACCACAAGGCACAAAATAATTTTATTTCCTTCGGTCCTTTGTTTTCAAAAATCAACAAAAATGGCGCTCAAGGGATTTGATCCCTTAACCTCCCACACAACAGTGCTCCACGTAATACAAGCAACCGGTCGGGATACCCCGATGGTTGAAACAAAAGGGGCACAATATTTTATATAAGTTTATCTTTCACTGCCACCAAGGTTTCATTCTTCTCCTCCTTCGTCTTCTGCTCACCGCCTACTCCTGCTTGATCGATGCGCTTCCAATTCGATTCACTTGGAAAATTAATTTAAACCTTATATTTATATGCTTGTCCTTTGGCTCCTCAATGAAGTCGGCTCAACCATTTTATGTGCTTTGTCCTTTGGTGCCCAAACATTTGAATTTTTGAATTGTCAAATTTTTAATCTTTTGCAAGGAGGTCACCCAAGGTTTTAAATATTTAAACTTTTAAACTATTAAACTATATTTAAATCCTTTGATTTAAATATGAACCCTCTTCCTTAATATTTAAATATTATTTAAATATTAAAGCATCCTTGAAGATATCTACCTTGCACTTAGTGATAACTCAATATTTCATCCTTGGAGATATTTCTGCCTTTGACATCAACATTTCATCCTTGAAGATATTTCTACCTTTGACATCAATGACAACTCGATATTTCCAACAATCTCCTCCTTTGTCATTGATGGCAACCCTACAAAATAATTATTCTTTTACTGCAATTGGATTCACAATCTGCTCCCCCTAACAAGCTACTCCCCCTCACTAAAATTCTCCCCCTTTGACATCAATGGCAAAGGTCTCCTTGGGGCTAAAATATAAGACACTAAACACAACCCCCTCACCACCTCCTTGTCTTGAGGTGATCAATTTTGAGATGGGAGTAAAGTTACTCCCAAATTACTATGCTCCTCTTCTTGTTTCATTTTCTTTCTCCAAACTTTGGAGATCATATCCTTTTGCATATTTTGACTATCCTTCTTCTTGCTTGACTTTGAGAGCTTAGGGAACATTGTTCTACACCATTTAGCTCTATGTCCAAAATTGTTGCAATTGTAACACATGATGTTGTAATCCTTGAAAAGTGCAAATGACTTGAAATTTCTTTTGGTGAAGCCATAATCATTCTTACCATGAACCCTGCAATGTACAACTTTATGACCAAAATGATTACATGAGAAACAATAACCCTGGAAGAAATATTCATCTTGCCTTGGAGGATATGGGTGCATGGTTCTTTCTTTGATTTTTTTGTGATGGTCCTTGTTCCTTGATGGTGCATTGTTTTCTTCCTCATTGATGCTTCCACTTTTCAACATATTAGCATAGGTCTTGGGCTCTTCTTCAATTACTTTCTTTGATGCTTCTATTTCTTTTGAGCTTGACTCCCCTTTTTCTTTCTCTTGACCTTCTTCAAAACCAAGTCCAGCCTTGATAAATGGAGATCTCTGTGCTTTGATAATATCATCCAAGTTTTTTGAGATTTTCCTAAATTGATATATCTTATCATTAAAATTTTCAAGTCCCTTCCTTAGAATGATAGCTTCATGTTCTAGTCTTTCACATTCTAGCTCTTTTGCCTTTAACTGCTCAACCATACCTTCTTCAATTTTCCTTGCCTCTTCAACCTTAACTTTTAAGTCGATGAGATCTTGTAGAAGCTTTGCCTTTGTTCTCTCATCCTCTTGTACTTGAGCCTTCAATATTGAGTTCTTCTTTCTAACCCTTTTCAACTCTTCAAGAGCAACAATGAGTTCCTCTTCTATGTCAATTGTGGCTTCCTCTTCATCTTTTGAATCTTCCTCTTCTTCTTGATCTTCAACAATAGGAGCATATTCATTCTCTTCTATGGCCAAAAATAAGATTTCTTCTCTTTCACTATCGAAGAGGCTTTCATAATTGTCACTGGAAGCACTACTTGCTTCTTTAACATAAAAAATTTTCTTGTGTCTTTGAAAGATCTTCTTCTCATGCTTGTTTTGACCATGCTATTTTTCTTTTATGATAAAATCTTCTTTCTTTATTTTTCTCATATTCCTTTTCTTCTTCACTGCTACTACTTCTAGCTTGTGGACAATTAGATGCATAATGACCAAAGTTACCACAATTAAAATATTTCACAAACTACATACCTTTGTGTTTTCTTGGACCCTTTTTATTTCTTCGCACAAAGTTAGCTTCTTCTCCACTGCTTGATTCTTCACTTGATTTTGGTTCTTTATTCTTTACCTTCTTTGAAGCTTTGAATGTTGCTTTCCTTTTGGATGTTTGATATTTTTCTATCCTCATCTCATAGGCTATGAGAATCCCATGTAGCTCATCCATGCTCAAAGTTTTGAGATCCTTCATTTCTTCAATTGTTGAAATATTTGCATCAAACCTCATGGGAAGTGACCTCAAGATTTTTTGAACAATCTTAGAGTCTTCAATACTTTCTCCAAGTCCATGAATTATGTTGACAACCTCATCAACATGAAGTAGATACCTAGCAATATCTTCCTCATATTTCATCTTCAAGTCTTCAAACTTCCTCCTATGGGTTTGAAGTTTTGCCATCTTAACCTTGTCATCTCCTTTATAAGTTCTCTGTAACTTATCCCATATTTCTTTTTTCTTCATCCTTATGCTCTAGAAAGCATAGTTAATCCCATAAAACAATGGAGCTATTTGTTTTCTTGTAAGATCTTCCTTCAAGTTGTTAGGCTTTCATGAAGGAACCCACTCTGATACCAATTGAAGAACACAAGATTATATTGAGAGGGGGTGTGAATAGTATAAGATAAAACTTTTACTTTTCTTTCCAAATGATAATAACAATAATATCAATGCAGTAATGAAACAATGCACAAATCACCACACACATAAGAGACACAAATTTAATATGGTTCACCCAATATGGGCTACATCCATGAAGAAATATTGCTTATAAATTTCTCAAAAAATTTCATGGGCACCAACCCATAGGAGACACCAATCCTCTATTACAATTTTCATGGACACCAATCCATAGGAGACACCAATACCCTCTCAAGTTCATGGACACCAATCCATAGGAGACACCAATCCCCTCTCTTGGTTTGTGGACACCACTCCATAGGAGATACCAATCCCCTCTACTCTGGTTTTGTGGACACCACTCCATAAGAGACACCAATCCCCTCTACTCTAGTTTTGTGGACACCACTCCACAGGAGACACCAATCCCCTCTACTCTGGTTTTGTGGACACCACTCCACAAGAGATACCAATCCCCTCTACTCTAGTTTTGTGGACACCACTCCACAAGAGACACCAATCCCCTCTACTCTAGTTTTGTGGACACCACTCCATAGGAGACACCAATCCCTCTACTTCTAGTTTTGTGGACACCACTCCATAGGAGACACCAATCCCCTCTACTTTGGTTTTGTGGACACCACTCCACAAGAGACACCAATCCCCTCTACTTTGGTTTTGTGGACACCACTCCACAGGAGATACCAATCCCCTCTACTCTAATTTTATGGACACCATTCCATAGGATACACCAATCCCCTCTACTCTAAATACTACTCATATCTACTCCCAATCCTGATCATAATACTGCTCACAACTCTTTCTCAAATCAGCTCCATAAATTGCTCATAACTCTGCTCAAATCAGCTGCATTACCTTCTCAAAAATCATTCTCATAATTTTTCTCAAATCATATCCATAACCTACTTATAAATCATTCCCATATATGCTCTTAAATTTTTTCACAACACCTACTCAAATCTACTCCAAAACTTGCTCACAAAAACCTGCTCAAATATCATATCTAAAACATTCTCACAAATATCGCTCATCTGCTCCAAATCTAGTCATAAATAATCCATAAATATTGTATACAAACAATGCTCATCTATTCCCAAATATTGCATAATAATGTCATCAAGTTCTTCACCTATTCTTCAATGTGCTTTCCTCAACTAAAGCAATTTAGACATATTCTACCCAAAATTATTTTATCTTCATGAACATATAGAGAATGATATGCACTAAAAAATACCCAATATGTTCTTCACATTCATTAAGTCTATCACTCTCACATGTCTCATATTTGTTACATCAAAAAGGTAGCTTTAGTCTAGCACTTGATAACTGACTTGGTAATTGTTGATTTCCAACTTCACTTCAAAACCAATCATAGTGCATAGATCTGTCCTTTTCATCTACTCCCAAAATCAATCATGAACAATGCACAAATTTGTTCTCAAATCTGATCTATAACCCTTGTACATTTACTCACAATTTTAATCAAAGATAATGCACAAATTTTCTTTGAAATTTGATCTATAATCCTTGCACATTTACTCACAATTTCAAACAAAGATAATGCACAAATTTGTTCTCAAATCTGATCTATAACCCTTGCACATTTATTCCCAATTTCCATCAAAAACAATGCACATCCAATAATTCCTTATACCTCCCACTATATGACAAAATATTTTCCTCAAATTGATTAAGCCATTTTGATAAAGGAATTAAATCACCATACCTCTAAATCTGCCTCAATGATGATGATGAGCTTTTTGCATGAGCTTTCCAAACCAGTCTTAACAAAATGATTTTCCTTTTGTTTGTGCCTTCAAAAATTGGTTAGCAATTCTCTTTTTCCTTTCTTGATTAAATATCAAATCATCCACTCAAAAACCCTTATCAAAAACATACACAATAAAGCTTAAAAATAACTCCTTATATCTCCCTTTTGAAACTCACAATATAAAGCTTTATTTAACAATAAGAACCCTTATTTCTCCTTTTGCAAAAATTAAATCACATTTATTATTTGCAAAAATTAAACACCACACTATACCTTATAACTCCCTATTCCAAAAATTAAATCACACTCCTATACCTTATAACTCTCTTTTATCATTTCCAAAATTAAATTGCAAAACTATACCTTATAGCTCCTCATATATCAAATTTAATAAAAATTAAAATATAAATACCTCTCACTACCACCGATGGGATTCGATCCCCCAACCTTGAGAAAGCCCAACACCCTAACATGGGCCCTTTAACCAGCTATGCTATCGTAGCACATGGAACCACAAGGTGCAAAATGATTTTTATTTCCTTCGACACTCTGTTTTCGAAAATCAACAAAAATGGTGCTCAAGGGATTCGATCCCTTAACCTCCCACACAACAACGCTCCATGTGAGCCAAGCAACCGATCGGGCTATCCCGATGGTTGAAACAAAAGGGGCACAATATTTTATTTAAGTTTATCTTTCACTACCACCAAGGTTTTGTTCTTCTCCTCCATCTTCTGCTCATCGCCTACTCCTGCTCGATCGATGCGCTTCCAATTCGATTCACTTGGAAAATTAATTTAAACCTTATATTTATATGCTTTTCCTTTGGCTCCTCAATGAAGTCGGCTCAACCATTTTATGCGCTTTGTCCTTTGGTGCCAAAACATTTGAATTTTTGAATTGCCAAATTTTTAATCTTTTGCAAGGAGGTCACCCAAGTTTTTAAATATTTAACCTTTAAATATTTAAACTTTTAAACTATTAAACTATATTTAAATCCTCTGATTTAAATATGAACCATCTTCCTTAATATTTAAATATTAAAGAGTCCTTGAAGATATTTGCCTTGCACTTAGTGATAACTCAATATTTCATCCTTGGAGATATTTCTGCCTTTGACATCAACATTTCATCCTTGAAGATATTTTTGCCTTTGACATCAATGACAACTCGGTATTTCTAATACTTGATGATACACTTTGATAGTGGCATCCACATGCTCATGTTTGTTACTCCATTCATATTTTTGTTTCACTTGGTCACGTTGAATTGTGCCAGCTTTAGTACCCCCAGTTTGACATGGGATAAATACTCGTTCTTGCTCCTTTGAAGGTGCTACGAGAAATGAGTTAAGCATAACTAATTTCAAAGGTGATAGAACTTCCAATGTGGCGGCATTGTTTGATGGTACTGCTCCCTATTTTGATTGCCTTAGAGAAACTTGGTTCTCTATTTTGATGTTGACCATTCCCAAAAACTCATGAGAAGGTGTTTTGACTTTTGGACAAGTTGTGGGTAAATCATCAACTTGCCGAGGTGACTCTATATCAGTTATGTCAACTGATATTTTCCTCTTCTCATTAGGTAAGGTAATACCATGAGTTTTGTTGATGGGATAAGGTAGTGACGACTTGATGCAATCTCTATTTGAATATTTCCTTGTTTCATTCGAATGAATGTTCTGAGACTCGCATGTTGCAAGAGGCTCATGTGGTTCATCGATCTTTTTACAGCACTTAAAAGGATCTGGATCATTGTGAACCACGTACACTTGCCCTTGATGCATGAATTTAAGGTATTGATGGACAATGGATGGCACACATTCCATGTCCCTCATCCAAGGTCTATCTAATAATATGTTGTACTACCTCTCATCTTCTAAGATGTGACATAATGTTGGTACGGTCTTAATCCCAACCTGGATAGGTAGGACTATTGGAAATGTTGAGCATATTATGTTGTCATTGATTTAAAAGGATTGATGTCAAAGAGAGCTTGGTATGGCAAAAATATTCTTTTATGGTTGTATAATATTGCAAGGCAAGGTTTATCTCAGAGCAAGGAAAAATAAAAGGTTTGCAAGGTTTATCTCAGAGCAAGAAAAAAGAGAAGGTTTGCAAGGTTTAAATACAAACAAAAGGTTTATTTATTTTTTAAATACTATACAAAGGTTTAATTTGTAAAGCCAAGTTTCATAAAAGGATAGAAGCCCAAGGTTTAAAAGGAAATATTATAATATTGTTAAAATATTATAATATACAACATATTTCATTGGCACCAATCGTTATGAAGCAAGGTTTAAAATATATATATATATATATCATATTTCTCTCATGGAGCGTCAACATCATTCGAAGGAGGCAAACATTTATGAGTTTATAAGAAAAAATATTTGAAGCATCGACATCATTCAAAAAAGGAGATAAATATTTGTAAATACCTTATAAAATTCATTTGGATGCTAACAATTTTGTAGATGTGAAAAATTATTGTGATGTCCATGCTTTCATTATGAAATCATTTTATCTCGTGTTAGTTTCTATGAAGTTCATTGAGAAGAGAGGACACATTTTTTAGGATAGTGATTTGCAAACAAGAGGAAGTGCCACTATTTTGAATACCAACCAGGTGGCTCGTCCAGTTGGATGCCTAGCTGGAGCTAAGGCACTTTCGAACCAGAGTGCACAGGGTCGAATCTCACGGAGTTGGTTTTACTGGGCAAAAAACGTGGTTCATTTGGCAAGCACAATGAAGATGATTTTTGTTGGGTGCATGCACTATGTATCTCACCTATTTGGATATCCTAGCTTATAGCCTAGCCATTTCTAGGGCACTGCATGGGCATATTTTATACGTTTAATTCCCGTGTAGTTCGTAGGCATGTGGTGTTGAGGTTCATGCCAAAAATTTTAAAATATATTTTGTTGGCCTATGTTGTGAGGTATGCGCCAAATTTTTGAATAATAAATGCTTTAGTGAGAAAAACATTTTACTAGTTATTTGATATTGTAAAAGGCAAAAATTTGGTTTTAATTAAGTAGTGGAGGAATAAGGTGTATAAAGAAATAATATTTGTTGTAATGTGTGTATAAAATTAATTCTTAGAGGGAGATTTGTGTATCGTTTAAAAGGCATATATCTTGTATTTTGAAAGGGTAAATAAAGTGTCTTAGGGATTTATTTAAGTTATAATATTTGCTTACTTAAGAAAGGAGAAATAAGGTGTAATTTAAGTCTATTGATATTTGTATTTTGGCACACCTTAGAAAAGAGAAGTTTGAGGTTTTAGTCTTAAAATTCAAAGCTTTATCTTTTCAAGACTAAAGAGAAATTAAAGAGTATCTTTGAGCACATCTTTGAGGAAATGTTTTTGTGATTGTTTTGAAAATAATATTTGCTAACCTCTTGAAGTGGCAAAAAGAAAATTATTTTGAAACAGGTTTTGAGGGCACTGAAGAACACAAGCTTATACTAAGAGGGGGGTGAACAGTATAAGACTAGTTTTTACTTTTCTTTACTCAAGCTATATAATAAAATATATCAATACAATGTCAATAATAGTAATGAAAGCAATGCATAATTCACCACATACAATAGAGACACCAATTTAACATGGTTCACCCAATGTGGGCTACTCCACGGAGAAAAATTTTCACTAAAATTTTCTCAAAAAATCTCTTGGAATCCTTTCCCTATTACAATTTTTATGGACCTCTATTCAAATGAGACACCAATATCCTAATAAATTTAATGGATCTCTATCCACAAGAGACACCAATCCCCTTAGTTGGTTCATGGATCTCTATCCATAGGAGAACTCCTTCTCCTCTGCTCTGGTTGGTGATCTTCTAGAAGACTGTTGCCTCCACTACACTAGGTTATGAATCTCTCTCCACCAAAGACTTTATCCTCTCTACCATATCTAATGGATCTCTATCCACTAGAGACTACTATCCTCTACTTTGTCACCTCCAAGTGTTGCTCTCAGCTCTATCTCAAATCTATACTAAACATAGTACTTCGGTCTAGCACAAATATGCTCAATCTCTATCTCAAATCTGCACTAAATACATTCCTTCAGTCTAGCACAAATATACTCAATATCTATCTCAAATCTGCACTAAACATAGTCCTTCGATCTAGCACAAATCTACTCAATCTCTATCTCAAATTTGTACTAAACACAGTCCTTCGATCTAGCACAAATCTGCTTAATCTCTATCCTTGATATGGCACAAACCTATCCTAAAATTTGTACCAAACTCTATCCTTAAATTTTTCCTCAAGCCTTAACACAAAGCTTGATCTAATCACAAATAAACTCTGCTCGATTTTCCCCAAGCCTTAACACAAAGCTTGAACAAATCAATCAAGCAACTCTACTCTCAAGTCTTCTCAAAGACTTACCTCAAATTTTTCCAACAAGTCTTCTCAAGAACTTGTCCAATCTGCTCAACAAGTCTTCACCAAGACTTGTCTTAAATCTATTCAATAATTCCACACTAGTACTTGTCCAATATGCTCAATAAGTCTTCACCAAAACTTGTCTCAAATCTGCATTGTAAGCTTCCATAAAATCTCACACAAATCTATCCAACAAGTCTTCACCAAGACTTGCCTCAACTCTGCTTAACAAGTCCTCACTAGAACTTGTACAATATGCTCAACAATTCTTCACCAAGACTTACCTCAAATCTTCTCAACAAGTCCTCACTAGAACTTGTCCAATCTTCTCAACAAGTCTTCACCAAGACTTATCTCAAATCTGCATTGTAAGCTTCCACAAAAGCTTACTCAACTCAACTCACTCTATTACAAAAAACCTCTTCAATCACACAAACAAGCTTCACACAAAATCTTGTTTTAATCTCACATAAACATATAGAGAATGGTTAGAGACTCAATATGCTTCACACTCACAAAAATACTCAATCACTTTCAATATCTCTTATTTTACCATAGAAACATATAGAGAATGGTTAGAGACTCAATATGTTTCACTCTCACATAACACTCAATTACTTCCAAGCTCTCTTCAAATCAATTAAGAATAAGGAACAATGTGTTTCACAGAACTTGAACTATCACTCCAACAATTCCAATCAACTAAGCTCAATAAACTCCACTCAACCAATCACTGGATGAAAGCTTATTCAAAAATTCTTATCAAACAAAACTCACATAACAATGATACTCATGATCTTTCTCAAATCCTAGTTCAAGATAGTTCTCATAACAATGATATTCATGATCTTTCACAAACCTTAGTTCAAGATAATTCTCATAACAATGATACTCATGATCTTTCACAAACCCTAGTTCAATATAGTTCTCATAACAATGATACTCATGATCTTTCACAAACCTTAGTTCAATATAGTTCTCATAACAATGATACTCAATATTTCCAACAATGCTTATCAAACAAGGTTTCTAGTATCAACTTTCATTCCAGAAAACCCACATCAATCAACATTGGATTTCTCAAAACCAAACTCAACAATGCTTATCAAACAATCATTTTCACTCCAACTTAGCATTCACAACATCCAACAATATTTCACTCACAAGGAAGATATGCCCATACCTTTGTTTTGAAGAATATTTTATTCTCAAAACCTATCTCAATCAGTCTCACTCTTTTTTCCAATATTAAAGGTTAGATAGCAAAAAAAATTCCTTAATATTTTATTTCAAAAATATTTCACTAAGTCAAAAAATCAAAAAAATCAAGTATGCCTTATTTCTCCTTTCAAATCAATTTTTATTACATTCCTTTATTTCAACAAAAACATCTAACACCCTTGGCACACCTTATTACTTCTTTTAACCACTTAAAAATAAAACACCCAAATTAAACCTTTGCATACCCTTTTATCTCCCTTTATAACTCATAAACCCTTTTTAACTATGCAAATTTTAATTAACAAGACCTTAGGAAATTAAAAAATAATTTACACCCTTTTCAATTTTTGGGTGCAATCATAAACCTTAGCATATGGTGCATACCTTATAATTTTACCCAAAAGGACTTCGGTAGGATTCGAACCATCGATTCCTCTCTTCCAAGTGCCTCTGCACAGCACGTGCCCACCAAGTGGTCTATGTGCCCACACGCAATGAACGAGGCTCACGAATCCCTCTTAAGCTTCCTTCGATGGTGTGAACAAAATTAAAACCAACTATACCTTACCCAAAACACTATCGCATGGATTCAATCCTACGACTTATCTCTTGCAAGTGACTTACCACTACCCTCACTACCAAATATGATACCAGTGCTTCTATGATTTACTCGGCACTCCTCTCTGCCTTTGTTCCTTGTTCTGCCTTCTCAAAGGGTTTAAAATGCACATGCAAATTCCCCTTAGTCCTTGGTGCATGAATTCATTTTTCATTTACTCGATCGCATGGATGATTTTACTAAGGTGGGTTCTTACCCCCTTTTATATGCATGGCAATATCTTCAAACACGTCGGCGGATGAAATAATCCAATTTTTAATTTAATTTAAATTATGGCCCTTTAAATTAATTTAAATTTAAATTTTACCTTTAGGTAAAATATTTAAATTTAAATCATTTAAAACTTAGTTCATGATATTCATGATCTTTCACAAACCTTAGTTCAAGATAGTTCTCATAACAATGATACTTATGATCTTTCACAAACCCTAGTTCAAGATAGTTCTCATAATAATGATACTCATGATCTTTCACAAACCTTAGTTCAATATAGTTCTCATAACAATGATACTCAATATTTCCAACAATGCTTATCAAACAAGGTTTCTAATATCAACTTTCATTCCAGAAAACCCACATCAATCAACATTGGATTTCTCAAAACCAAACTCAACAATCCTTATCAAACAATCATTTCACTCCAACTTAGCATTCACAACATCCAACAATATTTCACTCACAAGTAAGATATGCCTATACATTTGTTTTGAAGAATATTTTATTCTCAAAACCTGTCTCAATCACTCTCACTCTTTCACAAACAATGATATGCTTATCAAACAATGATATTCATGATATTTCACAAACCTTAGTTCAATATAGTTCTCATAACAATGATACTCATGATCTTTCACAAACCCTAGTTCAAGATAGTTCTCATAACAATGATACTCATGATCTTTCACAAACCCTAGTTCAATATAGTTCTCATAACAATGATACTCAATATTTCCAACAATACTTATCAAACAAGGTTTCTAGTATCAACTTTCATTCCAAAAAACCCACATCAATCAACATTGGATTTCTCAAAACCAAACTCAACAATGCTTATCAAACAATCATTTTCACTCCAACTTAGCATTCACAACATCCAACAATATTTCACTCACAAGGAACATATGCCCATACCTTTATTTTGAAGAATATTTGATTCTCAAAACCTGTCTCAATCACACTCACTCTTTTTTCCAATCTCAAAGGTTAGATAGCAAAAATATGTCCTTAATATTTTCTTTCAAAAATATTTCACCAAGTCAAAATATCAAAAAAATCAACTATGCCTTATTTCTCCTTTCAAATCAATTTTTATTACATACATTTATTTCAACAAAAACATCTAACACCCTTGGCACACCTTATTACTCCTTTTAACCACTTAAAAATCAAACACCCAAATTAAACCTTTGCATACCCTTTTATCTCCCTTTATAACTCATAAACCCTTTTTAACTATGCAAATTTTAATTAACAAGACCTTAGGAAATTAAAAAATATTTTCCACCCTTTTCAATTTTTGGGTGCAATCACAAACCTTAGCATATGGTGCATACCTTATAATTTTACCCAAACAAACTTCGACAGGATTCGAACCGTCGATTCCTCTCTCCTAAGTGCCTTCGTACAACGCACGCCCACCAAGTGGACTATGTTCCCACACGCAATGAACGAGGCTCATGCCTCCCTCTTAAGCTTCCTCTGATGGTGTGAACAAAATGAAAACCAGCTCTACCTTGCCCAAAACACTATCACACAGATTCGATCCTGCGACTTGTCGCTTGCGAGTGACTTACCACTGTCCTCACTTCCAACTATGATACTAGTGCTTTTGTGATTTACTCGACGCTCCTCTCTTCCTTTGTTCCTTGTTCTACCTTCTCAAAGGGTTTAAAATACACATGTGAATTCCCCTTAATCCTTTGTGCATGAATTCATTTTTCATTTACTCGATTGCATGGATGATTTTACTAAGGTGGGTTCTTACCCCCTTTTATATGCATGGCAATATCTTCAAACACGTCGGCAGATGAAATAATTCAATTTTTAATTTAATTTGAATTATATATTTAAATTTAAATTTTACCTTTAGGTAAAATATTTATATTTAAATTTTACCTTTAGGTAAAATATTTAAATTTAAATAATTTAAAACTTAGGGCATTATAAACTTTCACATGGGTCTTTTGGAAAATAAATAATTTATCACTCCACAACCTTTGTTTCTCTTCACACAAAACTATAACAAAAAAATATTATAATAATATATTATAATATTATAATAATATATTATAATAATATATTATAATATTATTATCTTCATTAACCTACTTCTTTGCCTTGCTGGAAAAACCACTGGAGGACATTAATAACACTGGAATCTTGACATTAACCTTTTCACATAAATGTGTGGATGACATTTAAACTTGGTCATCATCCTCATGATATTAATGATGACAAACCTTGCTTTCTTCTTGACATCAATGACAACAAACCTTGCTCATATTTCCAACAATCTCCCCTTTGTCATTAATGGTAATCCATTTTTCTTTTACCATTTCCTTTACCTTTTTATGTTCTGCTCCCCCTAATAAACTGCTCCCCCTGATTGAATGCTCTTCCACTAACTCAAATATCTCCCCCTTTGACATCAATGGCAAAGGGTCACCTTTGGGGCTCGGGGCTAAGAATGAGACTCTTAGCTTAGCCCCTCTCCCACCTTATCTTGAGGTGGTTAATTCTAGGGTGGGAGTATTTCTACTCCCAACAAGCACTAATATTTACCTTTGTCCACTTTCTTCCTCAACTGATCCTTCTAATTCCTCTGACTATTCATGTTCCTACTTATCTTTGGAATTTTTTCTCTACACCTCTTTGCTATATGCCCATAATTATTGCACTTATAATACTTAATGTTGTTATTCCTTGGAGGTGCAACTATTTTGAAGATTCTTCTGGTGAAGCCATATCTATTTTTGTCATGAACCCTGTAATTTACTACCTTATGACCAAACTGATTCTAAGAGTAGCGATACCCTTGAAAATAGATATGGCTTCACCAATTTAACGTGGTTCACCCAATGTGGGCTACTCCATGGAGAAAATATTTCACTAAAATTTTCTCAATAAATCTCTTGGGAATCCTTTCCCTATTACAATGTTAATGTACCTCTGTCCAAAGGAGATACCAATCCCCTAACAAATTTTATGGATATCTATCCACGGGAGACACCAATCCCCTTAGTTGGTTCATGGATCTTTATCCATAGGATAAATCCTTCTCCTCTTCTCTGGTTGGTGATATTCTAGAAGACTACTGCCTCCACTGCACTTGGTTGTGTATCTCTCTCCACTAAAGACCTCTGTCATATCTACCCTAACTAATAGATCTCTATCCATTGGAGACTATTGTCCTTTACTATGTCACCTCCAAATATTATTCTTAGCTCTATCTCAAATCTATACTAAACACAGTCCTTCGATCTAGCACAAATATTCTCAATATTTGTCTCAAATCTGCACTAAACACAATCCTTCAATCTAACACAAATCTGCTCAATCTCTATTTAAAATTTGCACTAAACATAGTCCTTCGATCTAGCACAAATCTGCTCAATATCTATCTCAAATCTACACTAAACATAGTCCTTCGATCTAGCACAAATATACTCAATCTCTATCCTTGGTTTGGCATAAACCTATCCTAAAATCTACACCAAACTCTATCCTCAAATCTGTCCTTAATCCTTAACACAAAGCTTGATCTAATCACAAATCAAATCTGCTAGATTTACCCCAAGCCTTAACATAAAGCTTGAAAAAATTAATCAAGCAACTCTGCTCTTAAATCTTATCAAAGACTTACCTTAAATCTATCCAACAATTCCTCTCAAGAACTTGTCCAATCTGCTCAATAAGTCTTCACCAAGACTTGTCTTAAATCTGCTCAATAAGTCCATACTAGACCTTGTCCAATCTGCTCAACAAGTCTTCACCAAGACTTGTCTCAAATCTGTATTGTGAGCGTTCATAAACGCTCATGCAAATATGTCCAACAAGTCTTCACCAAGACTTACCTTAACACTGCTCAACAAGTCTTCACCAAGACTTACCTCAAATCTGCTCAACAAGTCCTCACTAGAACTTGTCCAATCTGCTCAACAAGTCTTGTTGAGAATACTTAGGCTTATTTATTTAAGCCTAAGTTATATTTCATTATTATATTATTATGTCTTATTTATTGCACTTTTGTATGCATGTGAGGCATAGTATGCCCACATAAGACATAGTTTGTTAGCTTGTTAGATGTTAGTTAACTATTAGAGATCTCCTTTGTCTTCTAGCAGTTAGTGGACATCCCTAGTTAGCATTTGGTTAACTAGTAGTTAAGTGGTTGGCCATGTTTGGCAGATTGTTGCAACCACTTAACCACGTAACATCCTATTGTATTGCTATATATTAGATGCATTTGAATGAATAAAATAGCTTCATTGTTGATTCTACATCATTGGTATTAGTTAGCCTAAGGAAAAGTTTGTAGGAAGGAGGACATAACTGCCACTTCACTGCTAGGTCCTAGGTAGATGCTAGTGGAGTTGACTTGGAGTCACCCACAACATCAAGTTGAAGCTAAGGTGACAGAGGGCAGAAATTACCCCTACACTAGGTGTTAAGTGTCAGTTGCACCAATAGTGGCTAAAATTATGGCCAAGAGGTGGACATTGTAGATCTATCGAGAAGATTGCCCAAAAACAGATTGAAGTGGAGCAAAAGATTGGTTTGCAATTTCATGCAAAATTGAAAAATTTCTTTTATTGTGAAGGAATTTTATAATTCATGCAAATAAAATATTAATATTCTTATTAATATTTTAATAAAAAAAAATGCATGAAAATTTTATATTAATATTAATTTTTTATTAATATTAATATTTAAAAAAAAAAGTGATTGCATGTGAAAGATAGGCTTTTAGCCATTCAAGCAATAGGTGGTGGGCCACAAGGCCAACTTGTAGCCTAGCCACCCGGTGCCACCTCTCGATAGCTGGCACCCACTGGCAGGCCACCATCATGGTCGATCCTCATGATAGTCGGTAGGCCATCGACCACCAAGTTGACCAACCACCAGCACCAGCGGGCCACCATTCGGTAGCCCCATCAGCCAGCTAACAACCAGAATAGCAAGCCCCTATTGATGAGCACCACCATCCCAACCGTCGACTGACACTAGTGCCGATCAACATCCAGGAAGTGACCACCTTGTCGGCACCCTCCCTATTCAATCGAGAGTGACCCACGCTCCAATGGTGATCCTTTGTTGACGATGATCTCTCTATGTCAGGAATCATAGAAAACCATAGGCTAAAGTCGACACCCTCCCGATGCCCTCCTCCAATGAAAATTTTGGCGAGCAGTATGTTTGCGATGATTTGTTTTGAGTAGGCATTGGACATCCTCGAGTAGGCAACGATGGTTTCTACGATCGCAATCATATTCCAAGTGGTGTTGAGTTCTCAACGTCCTTCAAACCCCTCGATGACTATTTCTGGTGGCAAGTGATCATTTCCAACACATCGTGAAGGAGGAGAAATTGCAATAGACCATCGACAAATTTTGACTAGGTTGATTATCCAAGCGAGGGTAAATGTTTCTAGCATGAAGGGTTGAAATCCATGGGCAAAAAAATTATGGCATGTTTTTTTTACGGTTGGGAAAGCGGTGATCATAACAGTCTGGCGTACATTCTGTGAAATCCCAGGCAGAGGAGGCGAGTTGCAGGAAAAAATTAAATAGATGAAACCTAAGGTTTAAATTCTACCAATCACAGACAGAGAACGAAAACCCTAAAACGCCTCCCCCTATCAACACCTGACAAGTGATAGAGAATTTTGCAATAAATTTTTCATCATCATAGTTTTTTGGTAGGTGATTAGCATTCACGGTGGTCATCGTGGTTTTTTTCCAATGGGTTTTGGCAAGGCTCGATGTTTGTTTTTGGATAAATATCCCACATTGGCCACACAATGCCAAAATAGGCATTCAAAAGCATTGGTAGGCACATACCTGCTTGCCTACCTCTCAATGGACATGCTGCATCGTGCAGCTCCCGGTTGGTCGACGCAGCCTATGAGGCCAACTAGCCACTGGGCTAGCATTTGACCGTGCAATTTGACGGGTGGGTGCCATTTGTTGGCACGGAGGGCAGTTTGAAGTGTGACATTGGACTTGTTGACCATTGAATATCATAGTTGATCAAGGGAGTTTCAAAACAAAATTGTTGTGCAAAAATTTGAAATTTTTTATTGCCACGGCCGAAAACCTTGGAGGCAAATTCAAATTTTTGAATTTTCAAAATTTGAAAATTGGCGCCAAAACCTGCAACAAAGGACAGCAAGCTAAACAAGGTGATAACTTTCTCAATTTTTGTCCAAATTCTACGAAATTTTTTGCATTGTTTTGCAAATTCAGCACTCTATCCATCTATTTTGCCTCCTCATATAATTTTTGCATTGTAAAGGCTAAAAATTGTAAATTCTAGTGCTAACTTTTTGTGATTGCAAATTGAGTTGTAAAAGAACTAATTAGCCTATTTTTGTAAAATTTTGGGAGAGCAAAATTTAGAGAATCTAGGCATTTTCTGCATTAGGAACATTGTCAAATTCCTAAATCCTAGATTAGTTCTTGCATCTATTTTTTAATCCTCCTAGTCTGGCATATACTTGAAACCAAATGGCTCATGACCTCAGAACAAACATGGAAAACCTCACCAAAGCAATAGACATTTTGGCAAAAAAAGTAAGAGACATTGTTGTGCAATTCAATCCTGGTGAACTCAAAATCCACCATAATCATACAAACAAAGCAAAATGTGAGGTTAAGTTGTATGATGGATCTAGGGATTCGGATGTCTTAACTGCATGGATTTTGGATATGCAAACCTGATATGCTTATGATGAAATTCCAGAGGATGAACAAGCTATATTTGCTACACTAAAACTCACAGGTTTAGCAAAATTTCTCATTGTAGAAAGACAGAGCCATAATGCCACAATGACTTGGAAATAATTAACTCAATTTCTAAAAAACACATTCTTTCCACAAAACTACCAAAGTGACCTCACTACCAAGTGGTATAGATTGAGGTAAACCTATGGGATGTCAGTTTCTGACTTTATTTTCCAATTCAATAGGTTAAGGGTATTGCTTGGTGTGAAATATTCATAAGGATATTTGATTAATAAATTCACTCATTTTCAGGGAAATCAAATTCAATGTTTTCCTCACCTTGGATGTGGCATTCAATCATGCCATTCTTGTAGAGGAGAAAATTGGTGCATATCAAAAGTCTCGTTCATCACAAGAGGGCTCTTCCAAAGGTGGGAATCAGCATCAATAGAAGGTGAAGAACAATGCTCATTCTTCCCCTCATTCTTCTTCTCCTTCCACTTCTCCTAAAGCACATTCTTCTTCCTTTCATGCTAAGGATTCTTCTTCTTCATTGTATTGTAAATTTTGTAAAAATCATGGAAATGTAAAATCCAAATGCTATACTTTTTAGAATTTTAAGAATAAGAAATCCCTAATTGTATAGTCTACACATGAGGAACCACAAGATGGTCCCATTTTGGCTATAAGGATAGAAGAAGAATATCCTGCTTTAAAGGGTAAACTGAAAAAAGTTACTCTAATAGCCAAAATGGGACCATCTTGTGGTTAAGTAACCCACCATTCTCACTCATGAGAAAGATGTCATTAATTCCATGGGTATAATTTTGGGTACACCTACATCTACTGAACCACTTGTTCCACAAAAATTTACCTTTGGCTTTGCCCACTCCCACCATTTCACACATGGAGGAGAAATCTAAGGTTACTTCCTTCACTGATCACCGACAGAGCTTTATTGGAAATATACCATAGGACTTGCAGGAGACTCCATAGGGAGTGGTGTGAAATCATCACAATCCTCACTCACCATAGATTGGAGGCAAATTTTGGGTTCCTTTGGATGAGTGCATCTTTCCAGAGACACCATTTTAGGACCCTATTTTGGTACCTGATCCTATTTTCAACCCTACAACAGTAGTGTTACCTGATCGTCAGCTTTCGCTCATTTCAGATAGAGTTTTCAAGATGAAGACTCATCATACTGGACAGGGTTCTTCCACTACATACCTTGTCGCTCGTTGCTGTCACTTTCCACCCATGGCTCGCTAGATTCCTCACCATGAGATGGCCCATGAATTTCCACATTTTTTTAGAGCATTGGGGTCCAATTCTTATATGGTTGGGAGGAGTGTTGAGGATACTTAGGCTTATTTATTTAAGCCTAAGTTATATTTCATTATTATATTGTTATGTCTTATTTATTGCACTTTTGTATGCACGTGAGGTATAGTATGCCCACATAAGACATAGTTTGTTAGCTTGTTAGATATTAGTTAACTTTTAGAGATCTCCTTTCTCTTCTAGAAATTAGTGGACATCCCTAGTTAGCATTTGGTTAACTAGTAGTTAAGTGATTTGCCATGTTTGGCATATTGTTGCAACCACTTAACCACCTAATATCCTATTGTGTTGCTATTTATTAGATGCATTTGAATGAATAAAATAGCTTCATTGTTGATTATACATCAAGTCTTCACCAAAACTTGTCTCAAATTTGCATTGTAAACTTCCACAAAAGCTTACTCAACTCAACTTACTCTATTATAGTAAACCTCTTCAATCACACAAACAAGCTTCACATATAATATTGTTTTAACCTCACATAAACATATAGAGAATGGTTAGAGACTCAATATGCTTCACACTCACAAAAATTCTCAATCACTTTCAATCTCTCTTGTTTTACCATAGAAACATATAGAGAATGGTTAGAGACTCAATATATTTCACTCTCACACAACACTCAATTACTTCCAAACTCTCTTCAAATCAATTAAGAATAAAGAACAATTTGTTTCACAGAACTTGAACTATCACTCCAACACTTCCAATCAACTAAGCTCAATCAACTCCACTCAACCAATCACTGGATGAAAGCTTATTCAAAAATGCTTATCAAACAAACCTCACATAACAATGATACTCATGATCTTTCACAAATCCTAGTTCAATATAGTTCTCATAACAATGATACTCATGATCTTTCACAAACCCTAGTTTAATATAGTTCTCATAACAATGATACTCATGATCTTTCACAAACCCTAGTTCAAGATAGTTCTCATAACAATGATACTCATGATCTTTCACAAACCTTAGTTCAAGATAGTTCTCATAACAATGATACTCAATATTTCCAACAATGTTTATCAAACAAGGTTTCTAGTATCAACTTTCATTCCAGAAAACCCACATCGATCAACATTGGATTTCTCAAAACCAAACTCAACAATGCTTATCAAACAATCATTTTCACTCCAACTTAGCCTTCACAACATCCAACAATATTTCACTCACAAGGAATATATGCCCATACCTTTGTTTTTGAAGAAGATTTGATTCCCAAAACCTATCTCAATCACTCTAACTCTTTTTGCCAATATCAAAGGTTAGATAGCAAAAAATTATCGTTAATATTTTATTTCAAAAATATTTCACCAAGTCAAAATATCAAAAAAATCAACTATGCCTTATTTCTCCTTTCAAATCAATTTTTATTACATACCTTTATTTCAATAAAAACATCTAACACCCTTGGCACACCTTATTACTCATTTTAACCACTTAAAAATTAAACACCCAAATTAAACCTTTGCATAACAATGATGCTCAATATTTCCAACAATGCTTATCAAACAAGGTTTCTAGTATCAACTTTCATTCCAGAAAACCCACATCAATCAACATTGGATTTCTCAAAACTAAACTCAACAATGCTTATCAAACAATCGTTTTCACTCCAACTTAGCATTCACAACATCCAACAATATTTCACTCACAAGGAAGATATGCCCATACATTTATTTTGAATAATATTTTATTCTCAAAACATGTCTCAATCACTCTCACTCTTTCGCAAACAACGATATGCTTATCAAACAATGATATTCATGATATTTCACAAACCTTATTTCAATATAGTTCTCATAACAATGATACTCATGATCTTTCACAAACCCTAGTTCAAGATAGTTCTCATAAAAATGATACTCATGATCTTTCACAAACCTTAGTTCAAAATAGTTCTCATAACAATGATACTCAATATTTCCAACAATGTTTATCAAACAAGGTTTCTAGTATCAACTTTAATTCCAAAAAATCCACATCAATCAACATTGGATTTCTCAAAACCAAACTCAACAATGTTTATCAAACAATCATTTTCACTCCAATTTAGACTTCACAACATCCAACAATATTTCACTCACAAGGAAGATATGCCCATACCTTTGTTTTTGAAGACGATTTGATTCTCAAAACCTATCTCAATCACTCTCACTCTTTTTGCCAATATCAAAGGTTAGATAGCAAAAAACTATCGTTAATATTCTATTTCAAAAATATTTCACCAAGTCAAAATATCAAAAAAATTAACTATGCCTTATTTCTCCTTTCAAATCAATTTTTATAGCATACCTTTATTTCAACAAAAACATCTAACACCCTTGGCACACCTTATTACTCCTTTTAACCACTTAAAAATCAAACACCCAAATCAAAACTTTGCATACCCTTTTATCTCCCTTTATAACTCATAAACCTTTTTTAACTATGCAAATTTTAATTAACAAGACCTTAGGAAATTAAAAAATAATTTCCACCCTTTTCAATTTTTGGGTGCAATCACAAACCTTAGCATATGGTGCATACCTTATAATTTTACCCAAAATGACTTCGACAGGATTCGAACCATCGATTTCTCTCTTCCAAGTGCCTCCACACAGCACGCACCTACCAAGTGGGTTATGTGCCCACACTTAATGAATGAGGCTCATGCCTCCCTCTTAATCTTCCTCCGACAGTGTGAAAAAAATGAAAACCAACTATACCTTACCCAAAACACTATCACACGAATTCGATCTTGAGACTTGTCTCTTGCAAGCAACTTACCACTGCCCTCACTACCAACTATGATACCAGTGCTTCTATTATTTACTCGGTGCTCCTCTCTACCTTTGTTCCTTGTTCTACCTTCTCAAAGGGTTTAAAATGCACATGCGAATTCCCCTTAGTCCTTGGTGCACGAATTCATTTTTTATTTACTCGATCGCATGGATGATTTTACTAAGGTGGGTTCTTACCCCCTTTTATATGCATAGCAATATCTTCAAACACATTGGTGGATGAAATAATTCGATTTTGAATTTAATTTGAATTATGGCCCTTTAAATTAATTTAAATTTAAATTTTACCTTTAGGTAAAATATTTAAATTTAAATAATTTAAAACTTAGGGCATTATAAACTTTCACATGAGTATTTTGGAAAATAATTAATTTATCACTCCACAACCTTTGTTTATTTTCACACCAAACTATAACCATAAAATATTATAATATTATATATTATAATAATATTATTATTATTATTATTATTTTTAACCTGCTTCTTTGCCTTGCTGGAAAAACCACTAGAGGACATTAATAACATCGGAATTTGGACATCAACATTTTGACATAAATGCATGAATGACATTTAAACTTGGTCATCATCCTCATGACATTAATGATGACATACCTTGCTTTCTTCTTGACATAAATTACAACAAACCTTGTTCATATTTCCAACAGGCACATCTTCTTCAAGGTATTTTGAGGTATGGTAATTTGACTCCTTCTTAAGGTGGTTGTGCTTTGGGGAAATTATTTCTATGTCATAAGGTGGAGAAATAAGGATTTGACTTGTGTGCATTTTTTGAAATATATGAGCTAAATTTTGAGAACTACTTGTGCTAGAGTTTGAGAGTTATTTGAGCTTCATTGTTGAATGAGTTTGGAAACACATGTGCTATGGTTTGAGAACAAGTTGTGCTTTATCTTTGAAATAAATTGGAAATACTTGTGCTAGGGTTGGAAACAAGTGTGTGCATCATTGTGAAGCATTTTGGGTATTGGTTTGAGTGACATTGAAATTAATTGTGAAAGTGTTTGAGATCAATCTTGTGAAGCAAATTTATGCATTATTGTGTTTGATATTTGAGAGTAAATTTGTAAAGAACATAAACTTGTTTTGTGAAGCAAATTTATACACTAGCATGGTTTGATTTGAAAGGAATTTGCAAGAAGTAGAGATCTGATTTGATGAATGTGAGACATGTGAAAGTGAAAAATTAATGAATGTGAAGAAAACATATTAAGCATTTGCAATGCATATTATTCTTTATATGTTCTTGAATAATTCTTGGAAGAATATGTCTGAATTGCCTAGTTGAAGAAAGCATTTCTGAAATAGATACAAGCATTGTTTTGAACATCATTTATATGCAATATTTGGGATTGGTTGATCATCTGGTTTGAGGCATATTTTAGCAAGTCTTGTAAGAAGACTTGAAGAAGGTTTGAGGAAGATTTGAGCAAGTCTTGTAAGAAGACTTGAAGCAGGTTTGAGGTAGACTTGAGAAAGTCTTGTAAGAATACTTGAAGTAGGTTTGAGGTAGATTTGAGCAAGTCTTGTGAGAAGACATGAAGCTAGTTTGAGGCAGATTTGAGCAAGTCTTGTGAGAAGACTTGAAGCAGGTTGAGGTAGATTTAAGCAAGTCTTATGAAGAATTAAAGTAGGTTTAAGGTATATTTGAGAAAGTCTTGTGATAATACTTGAAGAGGTTTGGACAATAGTTGAGAGCATATTTGAGCAAGCCTTGTGAATAGTCTTGGTGCATATTTGGGTAGAATTATGATTAAATTTTATTGTTGATTTGACTAAGCCTTGTGAGTAGGCTTGGTGCAGTTTGGAGTAGTGATTTGAGCAGATTTTATTGTCAATTTGAGTAAGTCTTATGAGTAGGCTTGGTGCATATTAGAATAGTTAGGACAGAGGTCTCCTGTGGATAGAGATCCACAAACCATAATAGTGGGAACATAGGTCTCTTATGGATAGAGGTCCACAAACCATAGCAATGGGGACAGAGGTCTCATGTGGATAGAGGTCCATGAACAGTGGGGATAGAGTTCTCCTATGGATAGAGATCCACAAACCAGAGTAGTGGGGATAGAGGTATCCTATGGATAGAGGTCCACAAACCAGAGTAGTGAGGACAAAGGTCTCCTATGGATAGAGGTCCACAAACCAAGAAAGTGAGGGGATAGAGGTCTCCTATGGATAGAGGTCCACAAACTAGAGCAGTGGGGATAGAGTTCTCATGTGGATAAAGGTCCACAAACTTGAGCATAGGGGATTGAGGTCTCCTTTGGGTAGAGGCCCACAAAATTGTAATAGGGAATTTGTTCCCAAGATATTTATTGAGAAAATTTAGAAGAAATATTTTCTCTATGGATGTAATCCACATTGGGTGAACCACGTTAAATTTATGTCTCTCATGTGTGTGATGATTTGTGCATTGCCTTGATACTGCTATTGATGATATTGGTTAATACTGCTTTGAAGAATTATTGCAATTGATAATATTGGATAATATTGTTTTGGAAAGAAAAGTAAAAGTTTATCTTATACTGTTCACCCCCCCTCTTAGTATAAGCTTGTGTTCTTCAATTGGTATTAGAGCTAGTTCCTTCAAAAAAGTCTAACAGCTTGAAGGAAGATCTTACAGGAACACAAATAGCTTCTATGAATGGATCTTCAACAAATAAGGCTCCAATGTTTGATGGGAATAATTATGCTTTCTAGAGTATGAGGATGAAGACTTATTTGATGGCACAAGGATATGAAATATGGTAATCTGTTGAGGATGGGTTCAAACCTATACTCCTCCCATAGATAAGGATGGAAAGCAACTATATGTAAATAATTCCAAGGCTATGAATGGAATCTTAAGTGGATTACGTGAATCAGAGTTTGTGAAAGTTATGCAATGCAAATCAATAAAAGAAATATGGGAAAAATTGAAGCAAACATATGAAGGAGATAGCAAGGTTAAGTTGGAAAAACTTCAAACTCACAAGAGAAGGTTTGAAGAGTTGAAGATGAAATATGAGGAAGATATTGCTAAATACTTACTTCGTGTTGATGAATTTGTTAATACCATGCATGGACTTGGATTCGAAATTGAGGACTCTAGTGTTGCTCATAAAGTATTAAGATCACTCCCTATGAGGTATGATGCAAAGGTTTCAATAATAGAAGAGATGAAGGATCTCGATAAGTTGACAATGGATGAGTTACATGGAATTCTCACCGCTTATGAGATGAGGACAGAAAAATATCAAAATTCCAAGAGATATGCAACATTCAAAGTTTCAAAGAAGACAAAATATAAGAAACTAGAATCAAGTGATGAGTCAAGCAATAATGAAGAAGCTAACTATGTGAGAATAAATAGGAAGGACTCAAGAAAACACAAATATATGAAGACTATGAAATGTTTTAATTGTGGTAACTTTGGTCACTATGCATCTAATTGTCCACAAGCTAGAAGTAGTAGTAGTGAAGAGAAACAGGATTATAAGAAAAAGGAAGAAAGAAAATTCAGGTATGAAAATAAAAATAGGTATGGTCAAGGCAAGCATGAAAATAAGATTTTTCAAAGGCACAAGAAGAGTTTCTATGTTGGAGAAGCAAGTAGTGCTTCAAGTGACAATGATGAAAGATTCTCAAATAGTGAAAAATAAGAGATTCTATTTTTGGCAATAGAAGAGGAAGAGGACACTCCTATTGAAGATCAAGTAGAAGATGTTTCTGACCAAGTAGAAGAAAAAGAAGATGCTCCTATAGTTGAAGACCTAGAGGAAGGTTCAGAAAAAGAAGAAGAAGCCATAGTTGACCTAGAAGAGGAACTTATTGTTGCTCTCAGAGAGTTGAAAAGAGTTAGAAAGAAGAACTCAATATTGAAGGCTCAAGTTCAAGAAGATGAGGAAATAAAGGAAAAGCTTCTACAAGATCTCAAAAACTTAAAAGTTAAGGTAAGGAGATTTAAAGAAGTTATGGTTGAAATTTTAGAGGTAAAAGAGTTAGAATGTGAAATATTAGAACATGAAGTGATTTCTCTAAGGATGGAAGTGAAATATTCTAAGGATAAGCTACATAGGTTTGGGAAAAGTTCAAAAGATTTGGATAACATTATCAAAGCACAAAGATCTTCATTTATCAAAACAGGACTAGGCTATGAAGAAGGTCAAGAGGTACAAAAAGAGGAGCCAAGCTCAAAAGAAAAGGAAGTATCAAAGGAAGAGATTGAAGAAGAACCTAAGACCTATTTTGATAATTTGAGGAGTGGAAGCATCATTGAGGAAGAAAACAATGCACAAAAAAGAAACAAGGATCATCACAGAGAAGGTAAAGAAAGGACCAAGAGACCAAATTTTTCAAGACAAGATGAATATTTCTTCCAAGGACATTGTTTCTCATGTAATCATTTTGGTCACAAAGCTATACATTACAGGATTCATGGTAGAAATAATTATGGCTTCACCAAAAGAAATTTTAGGTCATTTACACCATTCAAGAACTACAACATCAGGTGTTACAATTACAATAATTTTGGGCATAAGGCTAAGTGGTGTAGAACAGAGTTTCCAGAACTTCCAAAGACAAGCAAGAACAAGGACACTCAAAAGGATCAAAAGGGTATGACTACAAAGGAGTGGAAAAAGAAATTTGAGAAAGGAGAAGAGCATTATAAGTTGGGAGTAGATTTACTCCCACCCCAAAATTGATCACCTCAAGGAGAGGAGGTGGTGAGGGGGCTGAGCTAAGAGTCTTATTTTTAGCCCCAAAGGATCCCTTTGCCATTTATGTCAAAGGGGAGATATTTCAGTAAGGGGGAGCAGCTTCTCAAGGGGAGCAATTTTGGAATCCAGTTGCAGAAAAAGGAATATTGTTAGTAAGGGTTGCCATCAATGACAAAGGGGGAGATTGTTGGAAATATTGAGCATATTGTGTTGTCATTGATGTCAAAAGGTTGATGTCAAAGAGAGCTTGGTATGGCAAAAATATTCTTCTATGGTTGGATAATATTGCAAGGTAAGGTTTATCTCAGAGCAAGGAAAAAGAAAAGGTTTGCAAGGTTTATCTCAGAGCAAGGAAAAAGAAAAGGTTTGCAAGGTTTAAAGGCAAACAAAAGGTTTATAATATTTATTTTTTAAATATTATACAAAGGTTTAATTTGCAAAGCCAAGTTTCATAAAGGAGATAAGCCCAAGGTTCAAAAGGAAATATTATAATATACAACATATTTCATTGGCACCAACGATTATGAAGCAAGGTTTTAAAATATATATATAATATTTCTCTCATGGAGTGTCGACATCATTCGAAGGAGGTAAATGTTTATGAGTTTAAAAGAATTTTTTTTTTAAGCACCGATGTCATTCAAAGGAGGTAAAAATTTATAAATACCTTATAAAATTTATTTGGATGCTAACATTTTTGGAGATGTGAAAAATTATTGTGATGTCCATGTTTTCATTGTGAAATCATTTTCTTTCGTGTGTTGGTTTTTGCAAAGTTCATTGAGAAGAGAGGACACATTTTTTAGGATAGCAATTTGTGAACAAGAGGAAGTGCCACTATTTTGAATTCCAACTAGGTGGTTGGTCCAGCTGGATGCCTAGCTGGAGCTAAGGCACTGTCAAACCAGAGTGCACAGGGTCGAATCTCATGGAGTTGGTTTTTGTTGGGTAAAATATGTGGTTCATTTGGTAGGCACAACGAAGAGGGTTTTTGTTGGGTGCATGCACTATGTATCTCACCTATTAGGGTAGCCCAATCGATAGCCTAGTCGTGGCTAGGGTACTGCATGGGCAGAGGTTGTAAGTTCAATTCTCATGTGGTTTACAAGCGTGTGGTGTTGAGGTTTGTGCCAAAAATTTTTAAATATATTTCACTAGCCTATGTTGTGAGGTATGCGCCAAATTTTTGAATAATCAATGCTTTAGTGAGAAAAATATTTTGTTGGTTATTTGATATTGTAAAAGGCAGAAAGTTGGTTTTAATTAAGTAGTGGAGGAATAAGGTGTATAAAGAAATAATTTTTATTGTAATGTGTGTATAAATTTAATTCTTAGAGGGAGATTTGTGTATGGTTTAAAAGGTATATATCTTGTATTTTGAAAGGGGAAATAAAGTGTCTTAGGGCTTTATTGAAGTTATAATTTTTGCTTGCTTAAGAAAGGAGAAATAAGGTGTAATTTAAGTCTATTGATATTTGTATTTTGGCACACCTTAGAAAAGAGAAGTTTGAGGTTTTTAGTCTTAAAATTCAAAGCTTTATCTTTGCAAGACTAAAGAGAAATTATAGAGTATATTTGAGCACATCTTTGAGGAAAGGTTTTTGTGATTGTTTTGAAAAGAAGATTTTCTAACCTCTTGAAGTGGCAAAAAGGAAATTATTTTGAAACAGGTTTTGAGGGCACATCTTCTTCAAGGCATTTTGAGGTATGGTAATTTGACTCCTTCTTAAGGTGGTTGTGCTTTGAGGAAATTATTTCTATGTCATAAGGTGGAGAAATAAGGATTAGACTTGTGTGCATTGTTGGAAATATATGAGCTAGAGTTTGAGAACTACTTGTGCTAGAGTTTGAGATTTATTTGAGCTTCATTGTTGAATGAGTTTGGAAACACATGTGTTATGGTTTGAGAACAAGTTGTGCTTTATCTTTGAAAGAAATTGGAAATACTTGTGCTAGGGTTGGAAACAAGTGTGTGCATCATTGTGAAGCATTTTGGGTATTGGTTTGAGTGACATTGAAAGTAATTGTGAAAGTGTTTGAGATCAATCTTGTGAAGCAAATTTGTGCATTATTGTGTTTGATATTTGAGAGCAAATTTGCAAGGAACATAAACCAGTTTTGTGAAGCAAAGTTATACACTAGCGTGATTTGATTTGAAAGGAATTTGCAAGAAGTAGAGATCTGATTTGATGAATGTGAGATATGTGAAAGCGATAAACTTAATGAATGTGAAGAGAATATATTAAGCATTTACATTGCATATTATTCTTTATATGTTCTTGAAAGAATTATGGGAAGAATATGTCTAAATTACCTAGTTAAAGAAAGCATTTTTGAAAGAGATACAAGTATTATTTTGAACATCATTTGTGTGCAAGATTTGGGATTGGTTGAGCATATGGTTTGAGGCAGATTTGAGCAAGTCTTGTAAGAATACTTGAAGCAAGTTTAAGGCAAATTTGAGCAAGTCTTGTAAGAAGACTTGAAGAAGGTTTGAGGTAGATTTGAGCAAGTCTTGTAACAAGACTTGAAGTAGGTTTGAGGTAGATTTTAGTAAGTCTTGTGAGAAGACTTGATGCCCATTTGAGGTAGATTTGAGCAAGTCTTGTGAGAAGACTTGAAGCAGGTTTGAGGTATATTTGAGCAATTCTTGTGAAGACTTGAAGCAAGTTTGAGGTAGATTTGAGTAAGTCTTATGAGAAGACTTAAAGCAGGTTTTGGCAATAGTTGAGAGTAGATTTGAGAAAGCCTTGTGAGTAGAATTGGTGTAGATTTGGATATATTTATGAGCAAGTTTTATTTCTTATTTGAGCAAGACTTGTAAGTAGGCTTGATGTAGTTTGGAGTAGTGAGTTGAGCAAATTTTTTTGCTGATTTGAACAAGTCTTGTGAGTAGACTTGGTGTAGATTAGAACAGTGAGGATAGAGGTATCCTATGGATAGAGGTCCACAAACTAGAATAGTGGGGACAAAGGTCTCCTATGGATAGAGGTCCATAAATTAGAGTAGTGGGAACAAAGGTCTCCTATGGATAGAGGTTCACAAACTAGAATAGTGGGGATAGAGATCCTGTGGATAGAGGTCTACAAAAAAAAATAGTGGAGTTAGAGGTCTCTTGTGGATAGAGATCCACAAACTAGAACAGTGAGAATATAACTATGGATAGAGATCCATCTAGAATAGTGGGGACAAAGGTCTCCTATGGATAGAGGTCCACAAACCAGAGTAGTGGGGACAAAGGTCTCCTATGGATAGAGGTCCACAAACTTGAGCATAGGGGATTGAGATCTCCTTTGGGTAGAGGCCCATAAAATTGTAATAGGTAATTGGTTCCCAAGAGATTTATTGAGAAAATTTATAAGAAATATTTTCTCCATGGACATAACCCACATTGGGTGAACCACGTTAAATATGTCTCTCGTGCGTGTGATGATTTGTGCATTGCCTTGATACCACTATTGATGATATTGGTTAGTATTGCTTTGAAGAAATATTGCAATTGATAACATTGGATAATATTTTTTTGGAAAGAAAAACAAAATTTTATCTTATACTGTTCACCCCCCTCTCAGTATAAGCTTGTGTTCTTCAAGGACTATTGTATTGACTGTAGGCAAAGTGGCATCATTGAAGGCTCTCAATGTGAATGATGATTCTTTGATGTGTGAAGGTGGCATATTATTATGTTTCAAATCCACTGTAGTGATGATGTTTATGGACAAACTAGTGTCAATTAGAACTCGCTAGTATGGAATCTGATTGATGCTTGCTATGATATGTAGAGATGGATCTGGTTCGTCTCTATGGATTTTCTTAATCTCCTGCTTGTGAAAGGTAATCATAGGATCTTTATATGTTGAACTAAAGTTAATGTTTGTAAGGATTACAAACCATGATCATCTCTAATTGAATTTACTGTGAGGTATCCTGATCAAGGCATTTTTTGCTTACTGCTATAATATTGACCATGCCAATAAAGCCTTCATCGGGTGGGGCTATGTCTACCTAATTCACATGCTCAACTTGCTTTTTTTGGACCCCATGCTTGGTTAGAGAGTCTTTGAATATGTTAATGTTTTGATTATCGATATCCAAAGGACTATCTATTTGCAAATCATTTTTATCTAACATATTCTACACCACATTTTTGAATGTGATGCAATCCTAGATATCATGGTTGTTCTGCCGATGATACACGTAATATAGATCTTCCCTATACCCCTTAGGTTTGGGATGATTAGAATCTAGGGTGTGGATCTTAGGCAGAGTTAGAGCCTTAGCCTCACATAGGCAGTTGAAAAGAGATGCCAAAGGTTTAGGCAATGGTGTGTAGTTACGAGGTGGTCGACACTGTTGTTTTTGTGCCTGGTTCTTATTGCATTGTTTTTAGTGCTTTGGAGGAGGTTGAACCTGATAATTCTATGGTTTTTGTTGACTTATCTTTGCTTTAGGAATATTTAACACAACTTGATTTACAAGCACAGGTTTTCCCTGATATGGTTAATTGTGTGTGTTTTTGTTATTCCATTCTTTTTTGTTTGGAGGTTTAGATATCCTTCTTCGATTTTTATGTCTTCAATAAATTTGGCTTGCACCAAAGCCTCCTTGAATGTCATGTACTATTGCAACTGAAGCAACACCGATATATGTTTGGCACAACTTTTGGTAAACATTTGAGTAATTTCAGTTGTGGAAATGGTTAATGGGAGTTATACCATGAGATTATGCCATCTGTTCCCATAATCCATCACTGGCTGCTCATCATATTATCGTAAGTTAGCCAGGTCGAATATATTTGTTTTCTTCTTGATGCCAAATGAGAAGCATTCAATAAAAGCATTCGTCAACTGCTCAAAGCTAGTGATGTTGTGCCTTGGTAATTGATTATACCATTCAAGGGTTATGCCTAAAAAGGGTAATAATGAATGTTCATAATAACAAGGTATCGTCATTTTGAAATTGGAAGCATAGATTCATAAAGCTTATCACATGCTCCTGTGCATCTTCATCTCCCTTAAAATTATCTAGATTAGGTATTTTAAACTTTTTAGGATAAGTTGGACTTGGAACTAATGGGCAAAGGGGTTGGTTGTGAATCTTACTTAAGGTAGAATTTTGATAAGCCGTATCTTGTTTCTCAAGGTATTTGATCCTCTTGATAAGCACTTTGTAAGCTTGAGCCTCTTGAAGGGATGTTCGAGGAGCAGGAGGTGGTAGGTTCCTTTGGGATCGAGGTGGTCGATTGTATTCATCAACCACGTCTACAGAAGATGGTTCAGGATACTACTGATCTTGATCATCTTGTTTTGATTCTTCATATTCACTACGCTTAGGCAGATTTGGTGCTTGGAACTATTGTTGCCTAGAAGCATGGTATGAAGTATGGTGGGTATGATTATCTACTTGCCAAGTATGCATCTCAAGGTGCAATGTAGCATGTCTCTCATTGTGCTATTGGTTGTACTCACTACACGAGAGTAATTTCACTTGAGCCAGTATTTTTGATCACTCTTCCCACTCCTTTTGATCAAGAATGTGTTTCTCTTTTAGGTAGTACTCGTACAAACATTGGTGAAACAACCTTTGTTGTTTTATGTCTTCCTGCTCTAAATGCTCATGTTCAATGTGCAAATCCTTCAATTGATCTTGGAGCATTTGTTCTCTTTGGATTGTGCAAAGCCTACGTATCTGATCCGATCGGTCTACCATATAAGGTCTTTGGCTTCGTAGCTCTGTGTGAGGGATTTTATTTACCTCAAATTGAGCAACAAGATTGGAAACCCTCTTCCCTCGATTAATCAAGGTTGCCATTATGTTCTCCCCTGTGTTCATTACCATCGTGTGTGGATGGAGCAGTTGGATCATGTGGGCACCTAGAGCACTCACCTTGGGCATAGGTATGTCCCATCACATTTTCGCTATGCATACTCTCAGAACAAGAAAGGGTAGTAGAAGATGCCCTATATTTTGATCTCCCAACACCTTTATCTAAGAAATTTATGTGATGGATTTTCTATGGTTTATTAAGAGATATACCTCTTTCATTGATAGTACGGTATGATAAATGACACCCTCCATGTTTGAAAGTATTTGGCATTATGATGGGTATGTGAATGGTTGCAATCCCTCTACCTCACCCTTTATTGGGTGGTTTTGGCCTCTCAATATGATGAGATGAAGTGGGTCTAGAAATACCCTTATTTAGATCATGATAATATTCTAGATTTGGTCTCCTAGTTGGGGTTTCTTGGTGAGATCCCTCATGTGTAGAGTTATCTCCTCTAAGGCTACCTAAACGTCATTTAGGTGTATTATGGGTAGGTGTATTACCTTTAGGGCAGTTTGAGCCCTCTGGTGCATTGGGTATCACCTCAATCGTGGATTGAGTATGGTCCCATGTGGTTATCATAACCTTGTGAATTTATCTTGTATGTACATTTTAGAAATAGATAAAGCATACAAAATTATTATCTCTTTTAAATTTTTTGTGTTTCCTAAAACTCATCTTGTGTGTTATGGTTTGCTAGAAATTAGATCTTTCTCTTATCGTGTTTGCAAATTGTTGATGATACTCTTGATTATTTAAGGTTTTCACCTATATACTCACAATGACAAACCTAGTAATGATGTCCAAGTTGTCATACCCACTAAGATATGGAGATAAAACCCATATTCGATCAAGGAGCAAAGGTACTACCGATCCTCACCCAGCATATCGTGGTCAATGATACACCCTTTTAAGAGGAGTGTGTGCTATTTTCCATAGATAGGATAGTTCTTGGATCAACCCTGACCACGAATGGGTAATGAAAAACTCAATCAACAAGCCAACCAAGTGGTAATGACATCCACCGTTGGTCTTGATCATTTGGTTGGATGTGAGAACCCAAAACAACTCATATTTACACTTGGAACATGGTGTGTGATTTGTTCCTTTTATTTAAGCATAAATTATAATGCATCAAACAACATATGATGATCTTTCAACTAAATGCGAATAAAAGTATGTTTTATATTCAAAAATGCAGTATGAAAAGATGTTTTAGGTTTAAAAAGATGCAATGCAAATAATATGAGTCAGCATTTAAGAAGACTTCAGATTAGGTAAACCTACAAATAGTTTAAACAGTAGCTACCTTTGTGAATAACGGTGCACAGTCATAGCCATTATACATAGGAGCAGCTAAGATTCGTAGTTATTGGCTTCTAGGGTGGCTAACAACAACAACCGCTATTCCTAGCAGCAGCTAACAAGAAAATATAGAAAACCTAAATATTTTCCTTCTAAATTTATCTATGTGATCTCATTAATCCCTAAATTACTGTATTTAAGAAATAGAGACACACAGGAAATAAAAAAAACAAGGAGAAAATCACTTACAGGTGAATCCTCATCCGATGAAGAATACCGTACATTTTATTTTCTCTATATTTTTGGTAGCCACTGATGATCAATACGGCTATGGTGCTAGCTACTATCACTTTGAGTAGATATGGTTGTTAGTTGTTGTCGCTCAGAGCGACTATACTTGAAATAATAAAAACACAAAGAAACATAGTTAGCAGCCAAAAAATAGGCTAAGCCCACCATGATCGGCACTTGTAAAGCTATAAATAACCATACATATAATCTAATGCAATATTATAACGAATTTGAAAAGATGAAACACATGTAATCATTTGAGAACATAAAAATGATAAAATAGAGTGCTCTCTTTGTATTATTCAAACAATATTCGGTTACAATTTTATCCCTCTTAGGGATACCAAAATTTGATACATGATTACACAAAATGGCCCCAAAAATGGGGGAAGATGTATTCCACAAGGTCTTTATGTCTTCACCAATTTGATTATAGGAGGGATTATCTCGAGAACCTCCTCTTTGTGATGCCAATGATGATGGATCTTGATGATCTTTAACCGTGCAATGCTCTATAATCTACACACAAAGAACTACAAGATGGATTAGTAGCATATGAGGCCTCTCAAAATGAGGCTTGTCTCTTGAAAAGTGTAAACCATAAGCAAATGCATAAATATAGGTGAAAATAAATGAAATACTAAATTAAAATGCATAAAGATTGAAAGAGACATTGTTAATCTATATTATGAAAGCAAATGAAATGCAAGAAATGTAAAATCTACTACTAAATCAAATAAATAATAACTCAGACCCTAGCTATTGATGATAAGAGTAGTCGAATCTATTAGCCACTATCAACATCGACGACTGCACCTACGGGCTACTGTTAAAAACAACAACCATGGGAAATATGTTCTATCCTTTGAATCCTGGGTCTGATGCTGATCAATTTTAACACAAAATTGATGTTCAAGGAATACTTGTATCTTGGTACACGGTTTTGCAATAGAATTTGTCTCGATTTGTTGCAATTTGGTACTTGAACAGTATGGGTAATCTTCAAACTAATGTAGTCTCCAATGGTGGAAAAATAGGTGTTATTGTGCAATTTGGTAGGGCTTCGTTGTGCCTCAAAGGGATGTTGATTCACTCTTCAATCCGGTAGAGCTCCGCTATGGCATTAGCACATGAATTTCTCCAGGGTTTGCTTATAAAATTGGGGTCTTAAATAGACACCCAATTTCTCATCCTAGCTTCACAAGGAAGCCAAGATCAAGAAATGGTTATGCTTAGGCAGTTGCAGGGATGCTTCTAGAAGCTTCGATATCCCAACCTTCCAAGAATCGGTTATGCTCAATGAATTTCACTCAGCTTTGGTAGCCCAATTTGGTTGCCAAGTTAGCTGCTATCAACAAGCACAGCTAGCCCATAGCCGCTCTGATTGTCAATGAGTGACTATGGCTGACTAGGACTAGACTGCCCTAATTGAGTGGTTAGAACCATGATTGAATCATAGAAAGGTTCAAGATCAGTCATATGGCCTACAAAGATGTCCATATGAGTAGCCTCCTAAAAATGATGTATTTTAGGTGTCTACCATATTTATTAATATTTAATTAGAATATATAATAAAAAATATAATATATTTTTTTAATATTATTGTTATAATAGAACTAAAACAAGTCATTTGTTTCTTAAATTTACATAAACTAATTCATGGCACCTCTCACTGCAAATTAAAAATTTATAAGCAAATAGTAGGCTTTATTGGCATCACTCTAAGACTTATGGGCTAAGGAAGTGTGAAGAGGAAGTTAATACTTATGGGCATAGGGAGTGTGAAGAGGAAGTTAATTGCAATAAACAAGTAAATTTCAATTCATATTTTTGTGTTTTTATTTTTTTGATACATAGGGGAGTTGGTTACATCCACACTATTTTTAAGTGCAGGTTTCAAACTACAGGGGCTACTCCCAATAAGTTTATATCATCTCGTTAGTGTTGACCTGGTGTGAGGGGGACCATCGGTCATTTGGGGTTTGTACCATCATCATCAATCTAGTGCACACTTAGAGATTCAGATCTGACTACTACCTTTGCAATAGAAATGCCTCCTAGATTTGAACCTATGTCTCTTCTTAGTAAGTGCTTGAAAAGATAGATAATTACCAATACACCTAACCCTTGAGAGCTAAAATTAAAGGGATAGTGTGATAAACCCCTACGATCGACGCATAGGGCTGGGCAGTCTCCTCCCAGCCATGACCCCTAGTAAATTTGAGAGCTACACTTATCAATAGGGAATTAACACACAACCAAAAGTCATGATTTGAACGTTGGACCTCCTGAAGAAGAGTCAAATCTCAAACTATTGCACTATCCCCACCGAGACATATTTGTGTGTTTTTCAATAAAAATCATGGAAAACTAATTATAAAGAAGATGAGAAAAAAATTAATGTTTTGATTATTGATCATACATTGATATTATAATTTTTTGATAATTATGCACTTATTGTTAGGTATGATTTGAATTTAGGTCTTTGGTTGATGGGGAAAGAATTTAGTTGGTTAAGTTACTATTATTTAATATGTTTGACAGATTGGATGGTAGCGGTCGAGTGATTGTCGGTTGACTACCCTAGTTCGATGCCCTAGAGGGTCGGAGGTCTCGTTGACTGTGCTTTATCCAACAGGCTTAGGGTTTATAGAGGTATCCCATTCATGGTGCTTTATCCAACAGGCTTAGGGTTTATAGAGGCATCCCATTCATGGAGTTAATGAGTGAATCAAAAAATATTATTTAATATGTTTATTTTTATTTTTTATAAATAAATTTTATTTTTAACTTAACATTAAATATAGGTTAAGACGAGAAAAAAATTAATGTTTTGATTATTGATCATATATTGATATTATAATTGTTTGATAACTATGCACTTATTGTTAGGTATGATTTGAATTTAGGTCTTTGGTTGATGGGGAAATAATTTAGTTGGTTAAGTTAATATCATTTAATATGTTTTTTTTTTTTTTTTGTAAGTAAATGTTATTTTTATCTTAACATTAAATATAGGGTAAAATATATTTATTTATTATTGTTTTTTCAATGAGTTTACAATAGTTTTTATGAGGGGTCTTGGTCTTTCATACTGAGTGGGATTCGAACCTTGAACCTTTTAAGGAGATGTTAAAGCCATAATCACTGCATTAAGCTTATAACTATATAAAAAAATTAATTTTGCATGGGTTTTTATGAGAGGTTTTGATCCCCTCGTATCAAGGTTTGAACTTAGGTCTTTTCGATGAAAACCTAAAGACTTATCACTATGGTATCCTTCATAGGTCATATTTTTATATTATTATAATGAGATTAGAACATTTTTTGTAATTACATAAATTATATAATAAAATATATCATAACTTTTCTTTTTCTTGGATACATCAATAACTTCCCTTCATGAAAATAAATAAATTGTTGTTGATGGATAGGACGTTTTTCACAGGACTGCCCAAACTATCGAACTTGTTTCGGCCATATCTCACTCATCCGGACTCGGATTGAGCTAAAATTTTGAGGGTAGATGCCTGAAAAACCCTAGAACGTCTCCACCAATTTTTAGATCATTTGGAGCAACACAGATCCTAGCGCATCCCTATGTGTGAACGAGATTTTTGGCAAGCGGTTGTGCGAGGGTTTCATCTGGGTTGAGTGCAAGCAGCTCCAGAGGTTGGTTTTTAGGGCCTTCGGGCCCTAGCGGCCAATATTTTTGTGGTTTATGCTCAATATTTTAGCAGGATATGTTGCAGGGGATCCAAGATGGGTTAGAAATCTATCTTTCAATAGATCATGCTGTGAACTTGAGTGACAACGGCTTCCAATTTGTTGCACAAAAGAAAAGTGAAAACCATACCTTTCCACGACGTCTAGGGCAAGGATTAAAGAGATCACGAAACAAGTTTCAAGCAGTTGATCAAAAAATGGCTCAGATCTCAAGTGAATCTGGTGCTAAGGTGCACCCACAAAATAATTCTACTGTGAAAACCCCTGTCAAGGGTAAGAATTTTGAAGACTCAGCCCCAAAAATGAATTTTAGGGATGCCCTCCATGGTGGACAGCCTCAGCCCAATGCTAATATTAATCTTAGGGCTTCCCATAAACCTCTAAGAATGCCTAAGATTGATCCCAGGAAAATGGAGTCGGGATGTCTTAAAGCAGCTGATGGAACTCCTATTGTTAAGCTTGATATGGGTAACATTCGGACTGGCATTGAAGATTTGGAAAAAAGAGGACTAATTTGTCGGTTCATGGGTTTTCGTCCGAGCCTATCTGCTTTCAAAGTCTGGGCTGCAAAAAGCTGGAAAACTAAAGGTGAGTTACAAATCTCTATTTATCCAAATGGTTATTTTCTTGTTTTATTTGCTAATAATGAAGATAGAGAGAAAAATTTTCAAGGGGGTCCCTGGTTTTTTGGAAGGGCGGGGCTTTTCATGAAGCCCTGGCATACTAAATTTAAAGCCGAAGAAGAGATGCCTTCTATAGCTCCCGTGTGGGTTAGACTCTTTGGCCTCCCTATTGAATTTTGGAATCCTACTATTTTTTCTTCAATTGGAAACTCTTTAGGAACTTTTATGATGACTGTTGATTGTACTCAAAATTTTGAACATATTATTTATGCTCGGATTTGTGTTTTAATGGATTTTGACAAACCCCTACCTAAAAATATCACATTACAATTTGGGGAAGACACTTGGGAGCAAGTAGTGGACTATGAGAACATTCCTTTTCGTTGTAGAATTTGCCATGAATATGGTCATTTGGCTAGTGCTTGCCCAAATAAAATTCCTGATCAAAAGAAAGAAGATATAAACTCAACAGGTTTCCAAATGCCTAAGAAGAAGAACACTCAAAAAAACCAGTTATGAAGGATCAATCAAAGTCATCTGCTAATATGTTTGAAATCCTTTCCACAAATGATGTCCCAAGTGAGGAAGAGGAAATAATGGAAACAAAAATCTTAGAAACACAATTTAAAGATGAAGGGAAGAACTCAGAGACAAACCAACAAATCAAAGGTTTTCAACAAAAAAAAGGGAGAAAATTTACACAAGAAAAACAATCTTTTAAATGTCAAAACTTCAAATAATACAGGTCCCAATATAGACTCTGTTGAACCCTCTAGTAAAATTTTGGTTGTGTACGAGCATTCTTCAAGGTTAGAAGCCATCTCAGATTCAATTGGAGTAAGTCAAGAAATAGGGAAAAAAAATTGAAGATGGATTCTAATCAAAAAGCAGGTCGCAAGACCAATCAATATCATATGGTAAAAGAAGGTGAAAAGCTTGTAGAGGAAGGTAAGATTAATGCCCTTCCCAACTTTTTTAGCCCTGGTATTAATGAAGATCATCACTTGGAATATTAGAGGACTCAAAGGGAGTCTTTCAAAACAAAATGAAATTAGAAGAATGATTCAGATAAATCATCCACATCTTGTTTTCCTTCAAGAAACGAAGATGTCAATGGAGGATATGGACTCAATTGCCAGTAAAATTTGGCCAGCTGGAAAAGTGGTTTCCCTCGGTTCCCAGGGGACTTCTGGTGGCATTGCTTGTCTTTGGGACCCAAAAGAGGTAGTTATTCACCATATGGTTGGCAGTTGGGGTCTGTTGGCTATAGCTATTCAAAGTAGACATTCCAACCAAATTATGCTCTGCATTACTATTTATGCTCCGACTACTTTGGAAGAAAAAAGAAGATAGTGGAAGGATATAACTCATATTATCTCTCATTTTCCTGAAGCTTGGATCTTGATCGGAGGAGATTTCAATACCATCCTCTCTCTGGATGAGAAAATGGGGGAAATAGAAATTTGGACAAAAGCACCGACCTCATGAGCGAATATATTGCAAACCTCCATCTTGTGGACATCCAACTGAGATAATGGCCTTATGACTTGGTCTAACAGAAGGCAAGGCTTAGCTTGTATAATGGAGAGATTGGATAGGTTTTTGCTCTCTAAAAATTTCTTAATCCATGGTCACATTCCTAAAGTGAAGACTCTTAACAATGTTGGTTCGGATCACTGGCCAGTCATGGTGGAAATGTGGAAAACCAATGTGAGTTTCTCTCCTTTTCATTTTCAATTAATGTGGCTCAGAGACAGTTCCTTTAGACCTCGTGTGCAACAATGGTGGAAGGAAGGTAAGCCTAGGCATGGGACTAAGATGTTCTGTTTTGCCAAAAGACTGCAATACATTAAATCCAAAATCAAGACTTGGAACTGGAAGGAGTTTGGGGATGTTCATAAAAAAACATGAAGTTATTGCTCAACTTGAAAATTTGAATAAGAAAATCCATTTAGATGGCCTCACAGAGAATAGAAGTGCAGATGAAATTAAACTCACAACTCAGTTAGAGGAATGGGAAAAAGAGAAGAACTCTTATGGAAGCAAAAATCTAGAATTCAATGGCTCAAAGAAGGAGATCGAAACACAAATTTCTTCCACAAATCTCTTCTAGCTCGAAGATCTCACAACTTTATTTCTTCCCCGAAATCAGATTCTGGAGATGTTGTCTATACTTGGGATGGCATGAACTCTATTGTTGTCGATTACTTTTCCAATATTTTTGTTGCTACTCCTCTTGACTCAGCTTCTCAACAAAATGTTCTTCAAGCAATCCCTTCTCTTATCACTTCTAAGGAGAACTCTATTTTGACTGCTCCTGTTACTATCAATGAGCTTCAATAGGTAGTTTTTAAAATGCAAAAAGGAAAACCCCAGGTCTTGATGGTTTTCCCATTGAGTTCTACCAAGAGTTCTGGGATATCCTTCATGTTGATTTATTAGAGGTGGTGGAAGAAGCCAGGAAAGCCAAAGAAATTTTGAAGGTTATCAATAAAACTTATATTACTCTTGTTCCAAAAGCTCAAGAGGTTGATCATATCTCAGCTTTTAGACCTATTGCTTTATGTAATGTTCTTCTCAAAATCATTACTAAGATCATGGCAGAAAGGTTGAAGCCTCTTTTGCATAAGATTATTTCCCCTGAGCAAGGGGGTTATGTGGAAGGGCGTCAAATAGTAGATGAGATAGTTCTTGCTCAGGAAGCCATCCATTCCATGGATATGCAAAAATCTCCTTCCATGTTCATTCGGTTAGACTTATCCAAAGCTTATGACAGAGTGGATTGGCACTTCCTTATCAAAGTTTTGAGGCAATTTGGTTTCTCTAAGGATTGGATGGATTGGATTATGGGATGTATCTCTTCAGTTTCCTACTTAGTTCTTATCAATGGCAGGCCTTCTCAGTCGTTCCCAGCTTCCAGAGGTATTAGGCAAGGTGACCCGCTATCCCCTTATTTATTCATCATTCTTGTTGAATGCTTGGGTAGGACTATAACCAAAAAGAGGGAAAACAAAACCCTTGAGGGAGTTACCATTGCTCATGGAGCTAGACCTATCTCTCATCTTCAATTTGTGGATGACTCTACTCTTTTAGGTAAAGCTACAATTAAGGAAGCTTCTAATATTAAGCAAATCATTAGCTATTTTTCTAAGGCTACTGGGCAGTTGATCAATGAAGACAAATCTAAAGTTATTTTCTTTCACTGCTCTGCCAGACAGGAATCCATGGTCTTGGATAAATTAAGATATAAGAAGACCTCCCTTCCGATCACTTATTTAGGTATTCCCATCAATATTCAAAGGCAAAAAAATAAATATTGGAATTGGTTGTTGGACAAAGTCAAGAAGAAAATTGGAAAGTGGACCAACAGGTGGCTTTCTTCTAGGGGTAGAATCACCTTGGTAAAATCAGTCCTTCAAGCTATTCCTATTTATGTATCTTCCATGTTGAATATCCCAAAGGCTGTTCTTCGAGAACTAGATCAAATCAGTCATCGATTCCTTTGGAGTGGTACTAAGGAGAAAAGAAAATGGGCCTTGGTGAAATGGGACACTTTATGTCTTCCTAAGAATGAAGGGGGTTAGGATTCTGGTCTTCTATTAATAACAACAAAGCTTTAGCTACTAAATTATATTGGAGGATGTTGCATAACCCCAATGCTCTTTGGGCCAATAATCTCCGTGCTAAATATATTGAGAACAAAAGTCCTGAAGACCTTGTTCGCTATCAACTTCCCACCAAAGGTTCTCCCATTTTAGCAGTTCTTAAGATTGGTGAGGATTTGATAAAGAAAAATTTATTTTGGATCATTCATAATGGTCAACAGGTAAATTTTTGGATAGATTCTTGGGATGGTCACAAGCCTTTGATAACTCGGTTTCCCGATTGGAGGCCTTGGATGGAGGAGCTTCACCGAGCTAACTGGATAAAGGTGGCTAATTACTATCGGTACCATACTGGTAATTCAAAGGTTGGTAGATATTGGATCCCTATTGAGGACTGGCCTATTCAAATCCTAGAAAGGCAAAGACAAGATATCCAAGGCATCCTTCATATGAGATCTCTCTCTTGGTCCCATGAAAAATATTGTTTTGGATGGAACAACACTACTAAGGGTGAGTATTCAGTTGCTCAAGGTTATTTGACCTTATGCCATAATAATCCCAACCAATATTCTGACATATTTTCTCAGTTGTGGGCTCAAAATCTCTGGCCTAAGGTGAGGTTCTTTACTTGGCTTTTATTGCATCGTAGGGTGCTTACTGGTGAGCAACTTATGAAGCGTGGTTTTCATGGCCCTTTTAGATGTGAAATGTGTGAAGAGAATGTAGAAACTCTCAGCCATATTTTTATTGAGTGTACTTTAGCCTCTGAGCTATGGAGGAGAATGGCCACTTTACTTGGCTTACAGTGGTCCAATTTTTTTACTTTTGAACAACTTTGGAGGGATTGGCCTAAACAAGAGGGTGTTGATCATTTTATTAGGCGGTTAGTTTGGATGGGTTCTACCATTCTTCTTTGGAATATCTGGAATGAAAGGAACAACTAAATTTTTAATCAAGATAGGAAGGATATTCACTATATTTGGCAAAAGACCATAGCCAACTTAGTTGAATCAGTCCATCAACTCCTTAATCACCCCCAAAACTCCCACCAAATATGGGATCAAGTGATGCAAATATTGAAGATTAAATCTTCTAAGGGCAACCAACTTAAAGGGAATGTGAGTATTTGTAAGATGGATAGGACAAGAAATTGGCAACCTCCTCCTAAGGATTTTGGAAAATTCAATACTGATGGAGCCTCTAGAGGGAACCCTAGAAAAGCTAGTGCGGGAGGAATTGGTAGACTTTCATATGGCTCCCTGGTTTTTACTTTTGCTGAGAATTTGGGTATTCTTTCCAATAACCTTGTTGAGGGGTATGGTATCCTCAGAGGCCTTCAAGAGGCTACTAAGGTTGGATGGGAAAAGGTGTTAGTTGAGTCTGACTCTCAACTCATGATTAATATTTTGAAGACTCCTAAGAATCATAAGGTTGATTGGAGAATAAAAAGAATTATTGAGAAGATTCAATTAATCCAGATGGGATTTTTGAAAGTTGATTACAATCATGTGGTCAGAGATCAAAACAAGAGTGTTGATGCTTTAGCTAATTGGGCTTTGGACAAAGGTGATCTTACTTGTTATGGCCACCCTCCTAGATGGTGGGCTTCACAAATTAGGGAAGCTCTTCTTTCTATCATTTCTTTGGATGGCTCTAGTTCTGAAGGTACCTAGTTTCTTCTTGCTTTATTTTTGCTTCTCTTTGGTTCGATCAGGTTATTTTAGTTCCTTAGCTCAAACTATTCTTTCTTTTGTTTCCTCTGTTGATTCTTGCCTTAAAAGTCTTCTGGTCTAGAAAGGTCATTGTTATGTTCAATTTTTTTTTTTTTTTTTTTTGTTTAGTTTTTTAAGGTGTGTGTGTCTTTTGTTTTGTTTTGTTTTTGTGTTCTTTGTGTTGTTTTTTGTTGTTCTTGTGTTTTTGTTGTTTTGTGTTTTTTTATGTTTTTTGTTATTGTTCTTGTGTTTTTGTCGTTCTTGTTCTTGTGTTTCTGTTTGTTTGTGTTAATTCGTGTTTTTATGTGTGAGTGTTTTCTATGTTTTTTGTTTTTGTTTATTGTCTGTTGTTGGTTGTTTTTTATTTTATTTTTATTTTATTTTTTAATTTTTTAGGTTTTGGTTGTGTTTATTTTTCATGTTTTTTTTGTTATGTCTTTGTAGTGTTCTGTTGTTTTTGTCATGTTTGTGTTTTGTTATGTTGTTCTTGTGTTTTTTCTATGTGGTTCGTGTTGTGGTTTTTTATCTTATTGTGTGTGTGTTTGGTTGTGCTTTTCTTTTTGACACACTCAAGGAGCATGTTTTTTATTTTATTTTATTATTTTTATTATTATTTATTTATTTTTTAAATTGTTTTTGTGTGTTTGTTTGCTCCTTGAGTATGTCAAAGGTGGTAGGCCAGGTTCGAGTCTTGGGCATTTTTGCGGAATGGATACCCCTGCCTCCTTGGGTCTTACCCGAAAGTGGCATCCCTTCTGGGATGTTTTCCACAAATAAAAAAAAAACATCCCTTCATTTTCTACTACCAAATCAAAGTTTAAATCTTTGGTGTAGCTACTATAATCCCTACCTCACCTCGTTTTTAACAACCCAGTGTGAGGGAGACCATCGATGGCTCAATATTGGAACCACTATCATCGAACTGGTGCATACTCAGCAGAGTCAAGACAATCTACTACCTTTGCCCTAAACAGGCTTACCTCTAAGGTTTGAACCCGAGTCTCCTTTTGGTAAGAACCAAAACTTACCAATCCACCTAGTACTTAGGACTTATATCTTAATTTTTTATATTTAAGGAGAAGATGATGATAACTCACACATGCTTAGTGCATGTATCCCTCCGAATTTAAATTTGAACTTTCTCATGGAAAATCAATCAATTATACCACTTATATTTAATAAATATATGTATTATTTTATTTATAATTATTAAAATTTAATAAAATTTATATATAATGGTATTATCTATTTTTTTTGGATTTGGTTATTGTGAGAAGCCCATATGATCGACGTACAAGGCTAAGCAGTCTCCTCCCAACCATGACCCCTCATAAAGTTGAGAGTTATACTTATCAATAGGGAATTTAACACAAAGCCACCACACACCCACCCCGTCACACACTCGTCGATGTCGTGGTTTGAACCTTGGACATCCTTAAGAAGAGCCAAAGCCTGAACTGTTGTGTTGCATCCCCAGGTGCAAATGGCATTATCTATTTTATTCTTCAATTTTCAAGAATATTTATGCATAATTTTCAAGTTAATGTAATACCATTGTGTCATTATGAAGTAATGCGTGTAATCTTCTTTGCAATCTCATAAAACCCACAAATTTTTTTAATAAAATTTATATTAATAATCTTAAAATTTCAAATTATTAACTAAAAATTATCTTTCATATATTTGTGAGCTTAAACATAAGGTATTCAAATATGAAGTTTTTTTTTATAAGAATAAATGCAATAAATAAAAAATATATATTTATAAGTTGACTGATATGAGGGTTTTGAAGGCGATTGTGTGAGGGTTTCATCTATGGGTCGAGCATAGGCGATGGTAGAGGCTATTTTTTGGGGCCTATGGGCCCTAGCGGCCAATTTATTTATTTGTTGTTTTTGCCCAAGATAAACGTTGGATATGTTGTAGGAGACCCATGATGGGTTAGGAATCTATCATTCAACAAATCTTCATGCTACGGACTTGATTGAAAATTACTTCCAATTTGTTGCCCAAGGAAAAAGTGAAAATCACACCTTTCCTCGATGTCCAAGGCATGGATTAAAGAGACCTAAAAACAAGTTTCAAGTTGTAGATCAAATAAGAGAAGCCTCCTTAGGAAAATAAAAATGGTTCAGAACTCAAGCAATCTCGATGCTAAGGAATACCCCCAAAATAGATCCACTATGGAAACCCCTTTCAAGGGTAAGGATTTTGAGGATTCGACCCCAAAAATGAATTTTAGGGATGCCCTCCATGGTGGACAGTCCCAGACTAATGCTAATATTAATCTTAAGGCTTCTCGTAGACCTCTAAGAATGCCTAAGATTGATCCTAGAAAAATTGAGTCAGGATGTCTAAGAGCAGTTGATGGAACCCCAATTGTTAAGCTAAAAATGGGTGACATTCAGGATGGCATAGAAGATCTGGAGAGAAGAGGATTGATTTGTCATTTCTTGGGTTTTCATCTAAGCCTATCTGCTTTCAAAGTGTGGGCTACAAAATACTAGAAAACACAAGGTGAGATACAAATATCTGTTTATCCCAATGGTTATTTTCTTGTTATTTTTGCTAATGATGAAGATAGAGAGAAAATATTTCAAGGGGGTCCCTGGTTCTTTGGAAGGGTAAGGCTTTTCATGAAGCCTTGGCACACTAAATTTAAAGTCGAAGAAGAGATGCCTTCTACAGGACCTATGTGGGTTAGACTCTTTGGCCTCCTAATTGAATTTTGGAATCTAGTTATATTTTCTACAATTGAAAACTCCCTTGGAACTTTCATGATGATTGTTGACTGTACACACAAATTTGAACACATTATTTATGCTCAAATTTGTGTCTTAATGGATTTCGACAAACCCCTTCCATAAAATATCTCATTACAATTTGGGGAGGACACTTGGGAGTAGGTGGTGGACTATGAGAACATTCCTTTCCATTGTAGAATATGCCATGAATATGGTCATTTGGCTAGTGTCTATCCAAATAAGATTCTAGATCAAAAGAAAGAGGACACAAACTTAGAAGGTTTCCAAATGCCTAAGAAGAAGAACACAAAAAAAAATAGTTATGAAGGATCAAGCGATGTTGTCAACTAATATGTTTGGAATTATTTCCACAAATAACCTCCTAGGTGAGGAAGAGGACATAATGGAGACAAAAATATTAGAAACACAGTTTAAATATGTAAGGAAGGACTCAAAGACAAACCAAGAAATCAAAGGTTTTCAATAAAAAAATAAGGGAGAAAACATAGACAAGAAGAACAATATTTTAAATGCTAAAACTTCAAATAATTTAGACCCCAAGATAGACTTTGTTGAACCTTCCAATAATGCTTTGGTTGTGTATACACATACTTCAGGGTTAGAAGCTATCCCAGATTCAATTGGGGTAAGACAAGAAATAAGAAAAAAATGAATATGGACACTAACCAAAAGGTAGGCCGCAAGACTAATCAACATCATATGGTAAAAGAAGGTGAAAATCTTGTAGAGGAAGGTAATATTAATGCCCTTACCAACATATTTAGCCTTGTTATTAATGAATATCATCACTTGGAATATTAGAGGACTCAAAGGGAGTCTTTCAAAATAAAATAAAATTAGAAGAATGATTTAGATAAACCAACCACATCTAGTTTTCCTTCAAGAAATAAAGATGTCTATAGGGGAAATGGAGTCTATTGCAAGTAAAATTTGGTCGATAGGAAAAGTGGCTTCACTCAGCTCCCATGGGGCTTCTGGTGGCATTGCTTGCCTCTGGGACCCAAAAGAGATCATTATTCACCATATGGTTGGTAGTTGGGGTCTCTTGGTTGTGGCTGCACAAAGTAGACAATCTAACCAAATTATGCTCTGCTTGACTGTTTATGCTCCAATTACTTTGGAGGAAAAGTGGAGATAATGGAAGGATATAACTTATATTATCTCCCATTTTCTTGAATCTTGGGTCTTGATCGGAGGAGACTTCAATACCATCCTCTCTTTGGATGAGAAGAGGGGAAATAGGAATCTAGATGGGAGCTCAGACCTCATGAGTGAATATATTGCAAACCTTCACCTTGTGGACATCCAGCCAGATAATGGCCTCATGACTTGGTCTAATAGAAGGTAAGGCTCTACTTGTATCATGGAAATATTGGATAGGTTCTTGTTCTCTGATAATTTCTTAATCCATGGACACATTCCTAAGGTGAAAACTCTTAACAATGTTGGTTTGGATCATTGGCTAATCATGGTTGAAATGTGGAAAACCAAGGTCAGTTTCTCGCCCTTTCGATTTTAGTTAATGTGGCTCAGAGATAGTTCCTTCAGACCTTGAGTGTGGCAATGGTGGTAGGAAGGTAAACCAAGGTATGGAACTAAGATGTTTTGTTTCACCAAAAGGTTGCAATACATCAAATCCAAAATCAAGATTTGGAATTGGAAGGAGTTTGGAGATGTCAGGCAAAAGAAACAAGAAGTGATTGCTTGACTTGAAGAGTTGAATGATCAAATCCATTTAGATGGCCTCATTGAGAGTAGAAGTATAGATGAAATTAGACTCACAATATAGTTGGAGGAATGGGAAAAAAGAGAAGAGCTCTTATGGAAGCAGAAATCTAGGATCCAATGGCTCAAAGAAGGAGATCGAAACATAAAATTCTTCCACAAATCTCTTCTAGCCCATAGATCCCACAACTTTATTTCTTCCCTAAAATCATATTCTGGAGACTCTATCCACACTTGGGATGGCATGAAGTCTATCATAGTCAACTACTTTTCCAAATTATTCACTATTGCATCTCTTGACTCGACTTCTCAATAGAATATCCTTCAAGTGATCCCTACTCTTATCACTTCTGAGGAGAACTCTATTTTGACTGCTCTAGTTACTATCAATGAGCTTCAACAAGTGGTTTTTAAAATGCAAAAAGGGAAGACCCTAGGGCCTGATGGTTTTCCCATCAAATTTTACCAAGAATTTTAGGATATTCTTCATGTTGATTTATTAGAGGTGGTGGAAGAAGCTAGGAAGGCCAAAGATATTTTGAAGGTTATCAATAAAACTTATATAGCTCTGGTCCCAAAGGCTCAAGATGCAGAACATATCTCAACTTTTAGACCAATAGCTTTATGTAATGTTCTTCTCAAAATCATTACCAAGATCATGGTGGAGAGGTTAAAACCTCTTTTGCATAAGATTATTTCCCCTGAACAAGGAGGTTATGTGGAAGGGTGATAGATTGTGGATGAGATAGTTCTTGCTCAAGAAGCCATCCATTCCATGGAAGCACAAAAATCTCCTTCTATGTTCATCCATTTAGACCTATCCAAAGCTTATGATAGAGTGGATTGGCACTTCCTCATCAAAGTTATGAGGCAATTTGGCTTCTCTCAGGATTGGATAGATTGGATTATGGGATGTATCTCTTCGGTGTCCTACTCAGTTCTTATCAATGGCTTCCCTTCATAGTTGTTCCTAGCTTCTAGAGGTATTAGGTAGGGTGACCCCCTCTCCCCTTATTTATTCATCATTCTTGTTGAATGCTTGGGCAGGACTATGACCAAAAATAGAGAAAATAGAACCCTTGAGGGAGTTACCATTGCTCATGGAGCTAGGCCTATCTCTCATATTTAGTTTTTTGATGACTCTACTCTGTTAGGTAAAGCTATGGTTAAGGAAGCCTCTACGATTAAACAAATCATTCGTTGTTTCTCTAATGCTATGGGGCAATTGATCAATGAAGATAAATTAAAAGTCATCTTCTTTCATTGCTCTCCTAGATAGGAATCCATGGTTCTAGATAAATTAAGATATAAGAAGGCCTCCCTTTTGATCACTTATTTAGGCATTCCTATCAACATCTAGAGATAAAAAAATATTGGAATTGGTTGTTGGATAGAGTAAAGGAGAAAATTGGAAAGTGGACCAATAGGTGGCTTTCATCTAGGGGTAGAATTACCTTGGTAAAATCAGTCCTTCAAGCTATACCTATTTATGTTTCTATTGTGTTGAATATCCCAAAGGTAGTTCTTCGAGAACTGGATCAAATCAATCAATGGTTCCTCTAGAGTGGTACTAAGGAGAAAAGAAAATGGGCCTTGGTGAAATGGGATACTTTATGCCTTCCCAAGCATGAAGGGGGTTAGGATTTTGATCTGCTATAAAAATAATAAGGCTTTAGCTACAAAGTTGTATTGGAGGATTTTGAATAACCCCAATGCCCTATGGGCCAATAATATTCATGCTAAATATGTTGAAAATAAAAGTCCTAAAGACCTTGTTCGCTATCAACTTCCTACTAGAGGTTCTCCCATTTTGGTGGTTCTTAGGACTGGTGAGGATTTGATAAAGAAGTTATTTTGGATCATTCATAATGGTCAATAGGTAAATTTTTGGATAGATTCTTGGGATGGTCACCAACCTTTGATAACTCAGTTCCTTGATTGGAGGCCCTGGATGGAGAAGCTACACCAAGCTAATTGGATAAAGGTAGCTAATTATTATTAGTACTAGATTGGTAATTTAGAGGTTGGTAGATATTGGATCCCTATTGAGGACTAGCCTATTCAAATTCTAGAAAGGTAAAGGAAAGATATCCAATGCACCCTTCATATGAGATCTCTCTTGGTCCCATGATAAGGATTATTTTGGATGGAACAACACTACTAAGGGTGAGTATATTGTTGCTCAAGGTTATTTGACCTTATGCCACAATAATCCCAACTAGTCCTATGATATATTTACATAGTTGTGGGCTCAAAATCTCTGGCCTAAGGTGAGGTTTTTTATTTGGATTTTATTGCATCGAAGGGTGCTCACTGGTGAGCAACTTATGAAACATGGCTTTCATGGCCCGTTTAGATGTGAAATGTGTGGAAAGAATGTGGAAACTCTTAGCCATAATTTTATTGAGTGTCCCTTAGCCTTTGAGTTATGGAGGAGAATGGCTATCTTACTCGGTTTATAATGGTCCAATTTTTGTACTCTTGAACAACTTTGGAGGGATTGGCCTAAATAGGAGGTTGTTGATCATTTTGTTAGGTAGTTAGTTTGGATGGGAACTACCATCCTACCTTGGAATATCTGGAAGGAAAGAAACAATCAGATTTTCAAATAGGAAAGGAAGGATATTCACTATATTTGGCAAAAGACCATTGCCAACTTAGCTGAATCAGTCCAACAACTCCTTAATCACCCCTAGGACTCCCACCAATGATGGGATCAAGTTATGCAAATATTGAAGATTCACTCTACTATTGGCAACCATCTTAAAGGGAATGTGAGTAATCAAAATATGGATAGAACAAGGAATTGGTAGCCTCCTCCTAAGGATTTTGGAAAAGTCAATATGGATGGAGCCTCTAGGGGAACCTTGGAAAAGCTAGTGTGGGAGGAATTGGTAGACTTTCAGATGGTTCCTTGGTTTTCACTTTTGCTGAGAATTTGGGTATCCTTTCCAATAACCTTGTTGAGGGGTATGGTATCCTCAGAGGCCTTCGAGAGGCTGCTAAGGTTGGATGGCAAAAGGTGTTGGTTGAATCTGACTCCCAAGTCATGATTAATCTATTGAAGACTCCTAAGAATCATAAGGTTGATTGGAGAATAAAAAGAATTGTTGAGAAGATTCAATTAATCCAGATGGGCTTTTTGAAAGTTGAATACAATCATGTGGTCAGAGAACATAATAGGATTGTTGATGCTTTAGCTAATTGGGCATTGGATAAAGGTGATCTTACTTGCTATGACCACCCTCCTAGATGGTGGGCTTCACAAATCAGGGATGCTCTTCTATCTATCCTTTCTCTGGATGGCTCTAGTACTAGAGGTACCTAGTTCCTTTTTACTTTGTATTAGCTTCTCTTTGGTTCAATTAGGGTATTTCAGTTCCCTAGCTCAGAAAGATCATTCTTATGTTTCTTGTGTTGATTCTTGGTTAAAAGGCTTGTTGGCCTAGAAAGGCCATAGATGTAATCTATTTTTTCCATCAATTTAATTTTTTGGTGTGTGTGTTTTGTTTTTGTTTTTTTTGTGTTTTGTTGTTGTTTGTTGTTTTTGTGTGTTTGTGTTTTTGTGTTTGTTTGTTTTGTTTGTGTTTTTTTTGTTTTAGGCATGCTCCTTGAGTGTGCCAAAAGTGATGCAGGAGCATCCAATGGTGTAAGGGCAATCTTGCATCACCAAAAAAAAAAAAGTTTTGTTTTTTTTTTGGTGATGCAAGATTGCCCTTACACCATTGGATGCTCCTACATCAAAAAAGGACAAGCCAAATGTGAACCCTAGGTAATTTTGATAAAATAGATACCCCTGCCTCCTTGGGTCTTACCCAAAAATAACACGCAAAACAAAAATTCACAAACAAAAAAATATATATTTATAATATTAATAATTAACCTACCCATATTATTATGATATCATAAACCATTTTTATAACTCTACTCTTAATTTAAAAGATATATATTTTAATTTTTTTTTTTTAATAAAAATTAATTAATTAATATATAATCAATATACATATGATAAAACTTTCTTTCACAAGAAAACACTAAAACCACAATATGTTTAGTTAATCAAATTTTAAAATTTATAAACATAAATATATCATATTCTTTTAATCTATTAAGAAAAATCTATAAACATAATTTTTTTTTTGGTAAGTTAGAGAATATCATTAAAAGGGTTTTAACTGGGTCCCTGTCCCAGATTTACATCAGAAATGCATACATAACTCCCAAAGAGAAGGGTAGTGATAAACCAACACAGGGGACAAAATTGTGACAACCCATTGCACATAAACAACAAAACCAGAAGACCCACAAAATAGTACGAAAAACCAGCGAGCGGGGACAGAGCCCACTGGACCCGAAGTGGGAAGGGTCAGCCCCCAACTACGGGTCGACATCCATGACCTCCTCATCAATGTTTTGCTTGATAGCCTATTTCAGACCTTCGATGGCACTGGTGAAAGCAGTGATTAAGCTCTGGTAGAACATCCTTCTGATCTGATTAGAAAGTCCGGATAGTGGAGCCGAATCGTCGGAGAGATCACCTTCACCATGAGAGGGGGAAGGGTGGCTGGATGTAGCTTTGGGCCTCTTGATGCAAATCGAGTGACGAACCAGAGGGGTGGCCTCGACAGGATTAACTTTGCGCTTGTAGATATTCCTGCGCCCAGGGGGAGTTGGAGCATGCGGGGAGGCGGTGGTTTTGGAAGGTGAGGCAGTGGAGTTGGGCGGAGGAGGAGGTTTGGTGGGGGAGGCAAAGGATGGGGGGGACCCAGGTTTTTGGCATGGGCGAGGACTTCGCAGATGAGGCAAATCCAGCCAATGGAGCAGGGATGGTGTCATCAGAGTTGGGTTTATCACTGGAAAGTGAAAGGGCAGGGCTGGGAGGAGCATCAGTATCTGAAGCCATCGATTTTAGGGAAGAAATGATGATAGGTGGTTAGCCATCATGTGGTAATAAATGACGACAAACAGGCCTTGGTGGGTAGGGGCGGTCGACTTGCTACGGGCAGCTTCAATGGAAAGGCACAGAGAGCGATTAAGGAACCCAGGAATGTTCATGGGGTGATAGTCGCGGACATGATTGACAAGGGCAAGGTGAAATCTGGCCATGGGTTTGGAAGGATCATCGCAGGCAAGATACTGCATGAGGGGAATAGCCATCGAGGGAAAAGCGTCAGGGAGGGAATAATGGATCAAGGCATGGCCATCCCACTGGAAATTTTGGTAATTGGGAAAACCAGCCAGCTCCGACTTCCAGCAGTGCTTGTCTCTGCGGACCAGACGACCATCGACCGAAAGAGCAGCAATGTCGCCGAGCAACTGGGGTGTCACCTCGAAATGGAAATTGCGAACACAGACATGACCATTGGACCAGGTACGAACAAAATCGAACGTAATGTTTGATGAGCACCAGAAATGCTCATATTTTGTACATATTTCTTTGATCAATATGCGGTTGTATAATAAGGATTGCGTACTTTTATGAATGATTATATAGATATTTGATATAATTATGCGTGTTATCTAATTTGTGTGCTTTTAGTATGTTTTGTGGAATTGCAGTTGATTTAGTTAGATTTGGAACGGTCGAGGTCTTTTGATGGACCTGGCACTTTATTTCATCGGGGGTCAATGTAGAGAACATAGGCACCTCCCTGCAACCGAAAGGCGCCAAGGGAACAAGTGCCTCCCTGCAATCGGAAGGCGCCAAACCAAAGACGAGTGCCTCCCTACAGTCGAAAGGCGCCAACTGAATGCGAGCGCCTCCCTTACATTCGAAAGATGCCAACTGAATGCGAGCGCCTCCCTGCAGTCGAAAGGCACCAACTAAATGCGAGCGCCTCCCTACAGTCGAAAGGCACCAACCGAAGACAAGCGCCTCCCCATAGTCGGAAGGCGCCAACAGAATACAAGCGCCTCCCCACAGTCGAAATGCGCCAACAGAAGGCAAGCGCCTCCCCACAGTCGAAAGGCGCTAATAGAATGCAAGCGCCTCCCCACAGCCGGAAGGCGCTAATAGAAGGCAAGCGCCTCCCTACAACTAGAAGGCACCGCGATAACAAGGTACCTTCCTCATAAGGAAGGTGCCACTGATTCTTTGCCCGTTGACCAGATTTGAATGATGTGGATGGCAGCGGCTAGTGCAGTTCCAGCTCTACATCATGTAGAGCTAAATTGGAGATAGCACCAATGTATCAAAATGTCTTACGGATGCCAGGCAAAGCACGAACCGAAATGAACATGCCGCCATCAAAACAGAATGCCAGACGTCGATTGCATTCGCCAGACTGTTCTAATTTAGTCTAGGAAGAATCGACTATTGTAACCACTTCTGTAATAGAAGTTCTACGGGTGTGTTATATAAACACATACAGATCATTCTGAGGAATATATAGAAATAATTAATAAAGATCCATTTAGAGTTACAGAAGATAGATTGTAATACGTTGATAAATATATTACAGTTCCAGAAGTTCTAAAGCGCGTGTTCGATCGGGAAGAAGCTGTTGGAGCCTAGGCCCACTCCAAGCCAGTATTTCTTCCCCATTTCCTTTTTGTTTATTTATTTTAATTAGTTTATTGCTTTCATAAGAATGTTCATTAGTTTGCTAGTTCCAGTATTTGCAGTAGATTTATTTTCAGGAATGTGTACATGATTTATTTTTGTAGATTTAATTTTGTTCTTCTTACGTAATTTATTGAGGAGTGCGGGAATGATTGACAACCATTTCAAGAACACCCCCCAAATGTAGGATTAGCAGATTCACCTCCAGTGGTATTGTAGTAACCTAATTCCGACTCTTCGCAAGTTTACGAAGCTCCCTGGGTTGATAATTAAATGCACGGGCATGTGACAAAAATAGGAAACCATTCACCTTGTTTGGCCCGCAACATTTTGGCACCGTTGTTGGGGAAGCGTCTTAATTAGATTACTTACAATACCCTGAAACCTTCCATCTGACCTTGTATGAGTTCTTCGAGAAGAAGAGGACCTGACGGTCGCTTTATAAGAACTAATCCATCAGGACCTGAGTCAGCCGAGCATTTTGGATTTGAGTTAGACTCGCCCGACCTACCAGCCAGTCCATTGGAGTGAGGAACCGCACTTTGTGCAAAGTGCCGCCTCATCCCATCAACAAGGGGACGAACGAATCATCATAAATCCCCTGTTTAATAGGACTCCTCTAGAGGAAGCCCTATTGTGGAAGGCTGTGGAGGATCAGACGATCTCGCCAGACAACCTTAGAGCATTGACTCAAAAAGTTTTAAACGATCGGAAGGCCATAAACGCTGCATTAGAAACCACATTTCCCGAAAAAATGGTAGATAACGATGAAGTCTCATCTGGATTTAGTTTCCCAATAGAGGAGGGAGTAGGAGATACCAAAATGAAAAACATATCCCCTGCTCACCTTCCGTCCTTCAGAGGACACCCGACGAGGACCTTGACCTATTTTTATTCAATTTTGATGTTTTGTGCGGGTCTGTGGATTACAAATCAAACACGCAAAAGTTGAAATTATTTCCTTCTACATTAGACGATGCGGCTCTGCGATGGTTCATCGGTGCGGGAGACAAACACATCACCACCTAGGACCGGATGAAGAAGCTCTTTCTAGAGCAATATCAAGATTTCAGGAGAGCAAGAGACTCCGGGGAGGAGGTCCTGAGCATGACACAAAGAGAAGATGAGTCTCTCGAGGAGTATTGGGAGAGATTCAGCTTTAATCTTCAATGGTCCCCTCACTCGAAGCTATCTGATAAGTCCCTCAAAAGCATCTTCTTGAGGGGACTTACCAATGAGTCACTGGAGGCTCTCAACATGATCTCTGGAGGTGATGTCTATCAGCATGCTATGGACGACATCCGGCAATTATGTCGGAACTACTCGAGAAGGTGAGGCAAAATCACCGCCAGGACCATGAAGGCGACTGCTTCGGTCACCAAAATAGAAATAGGCAACATGTTGGAGGATTTGAAGAGCGAAATGCTCTCATCTCTAGCACTATGAGATGGATACGTTGTTGTTAGAAAAGAAGAAACAAGAAAATGACGCGGCATTAGCCTATTTCTGCCCAAAATGGAGAGGAAGGCATGCAAAGAATGCATGTCCAGAAAACAAGGTCGGAGTATGCACGGTTTGCGAGGTGAATCATAAAACTCGATTGTGCCCACAACTGCCCGAGTAACCGAGAAGCGGTGAGAGCATGGAGGCCTACTTCATAGGCAATAGGAAGAGTTGGCCATAGCCCCCATGGGGAATATACCAACCGGAATGCCATCATATGGGGGAGGGCCATACATGCACCAAGGACCCCCTCAACCACCTAATATGGGGTGGTGGGGACCATCACCCTGGACTAACGCACCCCCAGCAGCATTTTCGAATCGGCAGCCATGGATGCCATATCCATATCCTGGGCAGTAGTGGAGAGGCCACAATGTGTGGAATCAGACTCCATAGAGTGTAGTGCCTGCTCACATCCAATAGAACTTACCAGCATTGCCAGTAGCGAGACCTGCGCAGCTACCAGCACAACCGACAACAAACCCGAACAACAGAGTAAATCAGTCGACATACAACGTAGAAGGTGAGATGTATCATATGTACAATATTCAGCTTAGATCGGGTAGGCGACTAGGAGTAGAGACACCGCCTCTGGTAGAAGAGGAGGAAGAAATAGTAGAGACACCTCCACTGGTAGAAGAGGAGGAAGAAATAGAGGAGACACCTCTGGTAGAAGAGGGAAAAGCACTTGAGAGAGCGGAGGCTCCATTTCCTAGCCGGTTGCAGGAACAAAGAAAAACAACACGGCCAGAATTTGACATCTTGTCGAGCTTGAAGAATCTCACGGTGACAATCCCATTATTTCAAGCAATTCGAGATGTCCCCATTTACACCAAGGCAATTAGAGAAATGTGTCTAAGGAGACCGGGATGAAAAGCTACCCGGACTATCAACGTCGTGGGTAAGCTAGCGAGATATAATGATGGGTGGAACACGTCATCCAAAGTATGCGAGATCCTAGGCAGCCCAGTGCTGACCATAAAAATTGGAGGACATTCCCTGTCCAACACATTGGTTGACCTCGGGGCAGCCATCAACGTGATGCCTCAAGAGACCATGCGAGAGGCTGCGGCTCACGAACCTGAAGCCAACCACGACAGTGCTTGCAGTTAGCCGATCGATCAACCGTGTCGCTAGAAGGGATCTTTGGAAGATGTGATCGTAACAGTCAGTGCATGGGAATATCCAGCCGATTTTTTAGTTTTGCAAACCAAGACCAGGCTAGGCGGTTACCCGCTCATTTTGGGGAGGCCATGGCTGGCAACAGCTGACGCTTACATCAGCTACCGGGATGGGCTAATGACCATCTCCAATGGGAAAAATGTCAAAAGGCTGACCATTTCACCGCCAGCTCAGTCTATGGACTCGGCAGAAGAACCCGGGATCACCGAGCATGGAACTACGGAGTTGTCCATAATCCAGCCGGTGATGACCTTGGAGGAGGTGGCGAGAAGAGGACGAGGATGGTGCTATCATGGAGTTTCTCCATGGAGAATCGTCCACCCCCACACCTGGATCGCCGTTGAGTGGCGCCCAAGATTAGCACATCCAACAAATACACGTTGGGCCAGGGAGGATATTAAACGTCAATAGCAGGTTGACGCCCACACAGCTAGAAAAATTGGAAGAGCTTCTGGTAAAACACCAGCAAGCATTTGCATGGGACTACGCAGATATGCATGGCATCAGCCCGAAAATATGTACCCATCGGATTTATTTAGATGACCAGGCAACTCCTAGTCGGCAGCCACAGAGAAGGATGAACCCGGCAATGAAAGACATTGTCGAGAGAAGAAGCGCACAAACTTATGGCTATCGAATTCATATATCCAATTTTTGACGGTGAATGGGTATCACCATTAGTGGTGGTCCCCAAAAAGAATGGGAAATGGCGGATCTACGTGGACTACGGGCGTTGAACAAGGCGACTAAGAAAGACCACTTCCCGCTCCCGTTCATCGATCGGGTCTTGGACACACTCTCGGGGAAGAAAATACTTCTCCTTTCCGGATGGTTTCGGTGGTTACAACCGAGATCCAGGATAGGGGAAGAAGATCAAGATAAAACAACGTTCACCTGTCCATGGGGAACGTTTGCCTATAAGGTATTGCCTTTTGGGTGTGCAACGCATCGGCCACCTTTCAAAGGGCGGTGCTTAGCATATTCTCCGATATGATAGGAGACGGGGTGGAAGTATACATGGACGACTTCACCGCCTATGGAGAAACCTTCGAGGAGGCAATGACAAATCCGGAAAGAGTGCTCGACAGGAGCAAGGAAAATCATTTGTCCCTAAGTAATGAAAAATGTTTTATGATGATGCAGGAAGGCATCGTGTTGGGACACCACCTCTCTACGGAAGGAATAAAAGTAGACAAGAGGAAGATCGAGGTCATCAGAGACCTACCTAGCCCCAGAACGTAGAAGGAGGTAAGAAGTTTCCTTGGATCAGTCGGGTACTATCGGCGATTTATCGCCGAATTTAGTAAGATTGCCAAACCATTGCACACCCTACTTTCTAAGGACGTAGAGTTCAATTGGACGGGAGATTGCGAAGAAGCGTTCCAATTGTTGAAAGAAAAATTGATATCTGCACCGGTCTTGAGAGGACCGAATTGGGCCATACCATTCCATATTTATTGCGATGCATCTAACGGTGCGATCGGAGCAGTCCTCGGGCAGAAAGACGGCGAAGAATTTTATGCCATCTATTATGTCAGTAAAAACTTGGCGGGAGCGAAGCTCAACTATACAGTGACAGAAAAAGAATTCCTCGTAGTTGTCCATGCAATAAACAAATTTTGCCACTATATAATGGGATACAAGGTCTTCATCCATACGGACCACGCGGCTATCAGGTATCTGATGAGCAAGCCGGCCATTGGTGGCAGAATTATCAGATGGTTGTTGCTATTGCAGGAATTCGACATCACTATAGTCGATAAATTGGGCAAGGACAACGTCGTGGCGGATTTTCTGTCCAGATTGATACCAGCGAGATCATCAAGCGGTGGAAGATCGGTTTTTGGATGAACATCTGTTCGCTATTAGTGAACAAACTCCGTGGTATGCAGACATAGCCAATTACTTGGCCATCGGAAGGACCTCACCTGCTCTCTCCCTACCGAGAAAAGCAGGCGGTCATAGAGAAGAGCGCATCATTCCTTTGGATGGATGGTCTCCTATTTAAAATAGGATGGGACCAAATTATAAGAAGATGCGTAGCGAGAACAGGAGTTTTCAGAAGTGCTCAAGGCATGTCACGATGAGCCATGCGGAGGACACTTTGCGGGGAAACGAACTGCCTACAAAATCTTGCAGGCTGGGTATTTTTGGCCCACTCTGTTCAAGGACGCGGCAGCGTATACCGGCAAGTGTGACGAGTGCCGGAGGATGGGTAGACCAACCCACCGAGATGAAATGCCCCTGCAGCCCAGGTACACCTGGAACCTTTCGATAAATGGGGCATGGACTTCGTGGGACCATTTAATCCACCTTCGATGGGAAGGAGGTTTATTCTGGTCCGCACGGATTATGTCACCAAATGGGTGGAAGTGTAGGCATTAAGGGACTCAAAGGAAAGAACGGTCGTCGATTTCTTATTTGCCCATATTTTCACATGATTTGGGGTTCCTCGGGAGATAACAATAGACCAAGGGCCCCAATTCACCTCCAAATTGATTGAGGAGCTGATGGAGCAGTATAGAGTTCGGCACAATAAAACCATGCCCTACCATCCATAGGCGAACGGGCAAGTAGAAGTGACAAACAGGGAGATAGAAAACATCCTGACCAAAACCGTGCAGCAACACAAGAAAGATTGGGCCACACGGTTGCCGAAGGCAGTTTGGGCATACAACACCACGTGGAAATCCACCACAGGATGCACACCTTTCCAACTGGTCTATGGAAAAAATGTGATGATGCCCATCGAGTTCGAAATCAAAACTCTGAGGATGGCTTCAGAATTAAATTTGAGCTTGGACGAAGCTCAAAAATAGAGGATTCGCTAGCTAGATCAGCTAGACGAAATCCGATTGGATGCTTTACAGAGGACAAAGATTATACAAAAGCAGAGAAAGAAGTGGCATGATAACCACATCAAGCTGAAGAAGTTCCAGGTAGGGGAATGGGTATTGTTGTACGATTCCCGGTTCCAAGAAAGGAAGGGCAAACTTATGTAGAGGTGGATGGGGCCGTATGAGGTGGCAGAGCTCATTAGGAATGGGGCGGTGCGCGTTAAGACAATTGACGATAGCAACACCATGTTCACGGTCAATGGCCACCGACTACGCCCCTATAATACTTCCGAAACGTTACAGGTGGAATCCGAAGTAGGCGTGGGGGAGACCCCATCTTGCTAGATCTGGACCGAACTCTCACAGGTGAAATGGTGGGCACAAAAGTGCTCACCCAAAATTTTTAGTTAATATAGTTTTTTTGTAATGTGTGTTTTTGCAGGGACGATGCCCGCATGCAAGCTATAGGCATCCTAATCCAGGGCCTAACAGGCACGGAACGCGTCTAACTGCCTTTATTTTCCTTTCTTTTTCGGTTGCTTTTTGCAGGTGGAGGACCTAATAGCACGAGGGATAGGTATCTAGGTAGAATCTGGGCAGCGTGAAAAACTGGGAAGGCTTGATCACCCTTTTTCCAGTCAAATCGCCATCCATAAGAATGCGCCTTACTCACGATCCGGAAGGCGCCAAGTCCAGAAGAAGGTGCCTTACGCATCCGGAAGAAGGCGCCAAGTCCAGAAGAAGGCGCCTTACTACACCCGGAAGGCGCCCATCCAAGAAGGCGCCTTACTGCATCCAAAGAAGGCCCAAGTCCACAAGAAGGCACCTTACTACATCCCGGAAGGCGCCCATATAAGGTGCCTTACTGCATCCGAAGAAGGCACCAAGTCCACAAGAAGGCGCCTTACTGCACCCGAAAGGCACCCATCCAAAGAAGGCACCTTACTGCATCCGAAAGGCGCCAAATCGGAAGACAACGCCTTCCATCCATTCAGAAGTTCTATTAAAAAAAAAAAATCAATATACATATGTAGGTGCCTTCCGTGGTAGGAAGGCACCAAGTCTTAAAAAAAAAAAAACAAAGCCAGCCGAATACGCCTTCCAACATCAAGAAGGTGCATTCATCCAACCGAGATGCCTTCCAACATCAAGAAGGCGCATTCATCCGTCGAATACGCCTTCCAACATCAGGAAGGCACATTCATCAAGACGAACGCCTTCCAACATCGGGAAGGCGCGAACCAGAAGGAGGCGCCTCCCACATTGGGAAGACGCATGCAGGCAAAAGCGCCTCCCACCAATCAGAGGCACCTCATAGCATCGAAAAGGCGCTACAAGGACACCATCCACATGGGAAAGGTACCAAAGAATGCCTCCCGCGTGCAACATTTACATCTACCGGATGCCTCGAGCGAAACGAAGCATCGCACGAATGAGCGGCATCAAAGGACCATACCCCTCCCTCATGTCACAAGTCAGCAAATCAACGGCTACCACGATGACTGGAATGACGAATCAGGTACGTGCATACTAAATCAAATCGTTTATATAATTATTTATAAATACGCAGTACCAAAAAAGATACCGTCGTCATAGAGATCGTATCCCCCCATAGCCGAAATCACGTGCCAATGATAGGGCGTCTTCCATAACTACTAGGGTTAGGCGTCTTTTCTATAAGAAGGCGCCTTCCTAAAGAAGGAAGGATAGAAAAAAATATACAGCACCAGAAGGCGCCATGGGAGGAAGGTCCAAGAACCACGCGATCAAGAAGAATGAACCCGGTGATACTGATGGGATCAGAGGGCAGTGAAGACCCAATTCGAAGCCGAGGGGTGGCTCGAATACTGCACCCTGGTCAGTCAGGGCCAGGACGTGGAGGCAGCTAGAGAATTTGTCGCCTCTTTGAGGGGCGATGCGGCCCAAGTACGAGGGGTGGAAATTCCAGTCACCCCTGAGTTCATCTCACAAGCGACTGGATTGCCTCTCACGGGGGAATGTACATACAAGGGCGGAGTGTTAAAACTATACGTCGAAATACTGCTCAGGAGGAAATGTGCGAGATAGACAGGGAGGGGTTACTCAAAAATAGTCTCCCCATGAATATGCGAAAGATGTTCGAGCAGATTGCTCGATTTTTCACATGCACGGGAAAGTATACCCATCTACACATTAATCATGTGCACTTCCTCAATCACCTAGTGCATGGGAGGAAATTAAACATACCTTTCTACCTGGCGAATGCTCTGAAAGATGAAGCGGCTCGGTACCAGAAGGGGGCACCGTCCGCCTTAGCCCACCATGGGCTGATATCGGCATTGGTCCGCCACGCAGAAGCACAAGGACAGAACCGCGACGTAGAGGGAGATGGCGGCCAAATAGAGCAACACAATGCGGTTGCCGAATTAGGGCAAGACGAAGCATCCCCTGTAGAGGAGATAACAAACATCGAGCAATTGGCGTTGCCCTATTTTCTAGGAGGAGCAAAGCAGTCATCGGTGCCCAAAGACATAGAGGACAGAGGGCATTCCCCAGTGCCCGAGTATGAGGAGGAAGGAGCGCCACTCGTTGGTGGTGAGGACGAACCAATCCCCAGGAGGAAACGTCTACGGTGATTCCTCTCGATAGAGGAAGGACAGAGTGACCCGGAGATAGACGTTGCCGCCCAAACCCTTCGAGAATTAACGAACCGGAGCCCATAGAATGAAGGAACTTTCGGGAGTAATGACCAGATCGATGCGGCCTTGGAGGAGGTGCTCGAATGGCAAACCGATTTTTGGATGGCACAGCAGATTCTGGAAGATTTCCAGAACCAGCATAAAAGGGAATTGGAGGAAAGGGATAGACGAATCGCTCAGCTCGAGCGGTGGTCCGACAGTTACAGGAGGAAAATCAAATGCTCTAGGACAAAGGAACAACAAGACAGGAGGCGTCCACTCGGAGGAATTGGGAGAAGAAGTGCCGACGAACTCTCCCACATCCATCGAAGGAGTATTCTCTTCGGGGGAGATTCGATCGGACGCCGATGAGTAGCCCGGAGGCGAGGGAGGATTCCTCTTTTTTTAGGGGTGAAATTGAAAGAAGTCCTACGATGCCCTCTATCATTATCTTGAGTGACACGGAGCGGGACGAAGGTCTCCGGCAATGAGATAAGACCGGAGGATAAGGAGGACCTCCCGGGCCTGAAGAAGGAGAAGATCCTGAGGGGTCGACACCAGGTAGACAGGAGAATGAAGGATCACCCCCGGAGATAGCAGCACAGCCGATCCTTCAAAGCAAGGAGAAGTCCCCGAAGGAGAAAGGAGAGACCCCTGTCCAAGCCGCCACATTTTCTACAGAGGCCAAGGCAAAGAGGCCCAGGACGGCTCGACAGAAGGCAAAAGTGACCTTCGTCGAGTCAGAGGAGGACGAATGGGACATGCAGCTGTTCGTCGAAAGGCAAAAATATTTTGAGCAGCTGCGCAACAAAATGAAAGCAACCAAGGAGGCCAGGAAGGCATCCTCGAGGGTAAAAGGAGATTCTGGCATCTGCGTCAATCCGGTAGAAGATAGCCAATTTTGGGACATCTATGGTTCATCCCGAGGGCGGCCTTCCATGATGAGGAGGTACTTGGAACGGTGGGGAGTATATGGCCCACAATTGGAGGCCGCTGCGATTGCAAAGGAGAATGCAGGGCTTACCCCTGAAGCGGCCGGATTATACAAGGCCCAAGTAGTGCCTTCCAGAGGGGATAACTCAGATATCCCTCTCGAAGTGGTCAGACCTCCAGACGCCGACCTCTGGCAAGCTGTCGAAGCTGCATTTCAATCGGCAGGAACAACGCTGGCTAGACCACCACCAGTAGCGGCCAGAACAAGAAGGGGACAATTGACAGCCGTAGTTTCCCATAGGCAAAGGTGAACCACACCTTCAAATGTCGACACAAAAAGACAGACTCGGGCCACAAGGGCAGCAGAATCCTCCAAGAGATGGCGACGATGAAAAGTCAGAGGGCTACCTACAGCTTGGATGCCACGAGGGCGTGGCATATGTTAGGCGTGGGGGGATGATGAGCACCAGAAATGCTCATATTTTGTACATATTTCTTTGATCAATATGCGGTTGTATAATAAGGATTGCGTACTTTTATGAATGATTATATAGATATTTGATATAATTATGCATGTTATCTAATTTGTGTGCTTTTAGTATGTTTTGTGGAATTGTTGATTTAGTTAGATTTGGAATGGTCGAGGTCTTTTGATGGACCTGGCACTTTATTTCATCGGGGGTCAATGTAGAGAACATAGGCGCCTCCCTGCAACTAGAAGGCACCAAGGGAACAAGCGCCTCCCTGCAATCGAAAGGCACCAAACCAAATACGAGCGCCTCCCTGCAGTCAAAAGGCACCAACTGAATGCGAGCGCCTCCCTGCAGTCGGAAAGCGCCAATTGAATGTGAGTGCCTCCCTACAGTCAGAAGGTGCCAACTAAATGCGAGCGCCTCCATTGCGTCAAAGACAAGTGCCTTCCCATAGAAGGCGCCAACCGAAGACAAGCGCCTCCCCACAGTCGAAAGGCGCCAACAAAAGGCAAGCGCCTCCCCACAGCCGAAAGGCACTAATAGAAGGCAAGCGCCTCCCCACAGCCGAAAGGCGCTAATAAAAGGCAAGTGCCTCCCTACAACCAGAAGGTGCCGCGATAACAAGGTACCTTCCTCATAAGGAAGGCGCCACTGATTCTTTGCCCGTTGACCAGATTTGAACGACGTGGACGGCAACGGCTAGTGCAGTTCTAGCTCTGCGTCATGCAGAGCTAAATTGGAGATAGCACCAACGTATCAAAATGTCTTACGATGCCAGGCAAAGCATGAACCGAAATGAACACGTCACCATCAAAATAGAATGCCAGACGTCGATTGCATTCGCCAGACTATTCTAATTTAGTCTAGGAAGAATCGACTATTGTAACCACTTCTGTAACAGAAGTTCTACGGGTGTGTTATATAAACACACGCAGATCGTTCTGAGAAATATATAGAAATAATTAATAAAGATCCATTTAGAGTTACAGAAGATAGATTGTAATACGTTGATAAATATATTACAGTTCCGAAGTTCTAAAGCACGTGTTCGATCGGGAAGAAGTTGTTGGAGCATGGGCCCACTCCAAGCCAGTATTTCTTCCCCATTTCCTTTTTGTTTATTTATTTTAATTAGTTTATTGCTTTCATAAGAACGTTCATTAGTTTGCTAGTTCCAGTATTTGCAGTAGATTTATTTTCAGGAATGTGTACATGATTTATTTTTGTAGATTTAATTATGTTCTTCTTACGTAATTTATTGAGGAGTGCGGGAATGATTGACAACCATTTCAAGAACACCCCCCAAACGTAGGATTAGCAGATTCACCTCCAGTGGTATTGTAGTAACCTAATTCGACTCTTCGCAAGTTTACGAAGCTCCCTGGGTTGATAATTAAATGCATGGGCATGTGACAAAAATAGGAAACCATTCACCTTGTTTGGCCCGCAACAATGTCCTCCAAAATTTGGAGATCAATGTCATCAGCCGACAGCCATGCAGGTAGCCAGAGGTGGTGGCATCAAAATGGATGGAACTGGGTTCGATATACGCCATGGAAGGAGAGCGAAAGGTGAAAGGGAGGGGTGGCGAAAGGGGAACACACGTAGGCCAACGATGTAGAATGATGAGGATAGGGAGGATTGGCCTAGCGGTAGGAGTTAAAAGGGTTAGGAGGGGCTGGAAGGTCAAGCCATAACAGGCAGGATGGTGGCACGTGGACTGGAGGCCGATATGGGGATGGGAGAATGGGGGTAAGGGCATTGGGGAAAAGTCCACATGGGTGGAGATGGATGATAGTGAGGTGGGCACGGATTGATGGGGGAAGCCATAGGGGGAGGAAGCCACGTGGGAAGCATTGAAAGGGCGTAGAACCCCTTGGGACACAACATAGATAGACCTTGAGATGCAGCTGCGCAGAAGACTCATGGTAATCGGAGCTTGGAGAATCGTCATGACACAGAGCCAATTATGGTATGTCTATCGTGGGATTTCGAGAGCGCCAACCGAAGGACATCTGGCGGGAAGGAGTGGTGCCACACTTCCAACGAACGTTTACCCAAGCCAATATTTGCCAACCTGTCAGCAATCCTATTCGCCTCCCTGAACACGTGATTGGTTTCCACTTGGCTGTGTCTGCAAAGGAGGGCCCGACATTCGTTGATCAGAGTCCTAATGTTCCATGGGGGGTCCTTGTTAGAAGTCAAGTAGCCAATGACGATGGCAGAATCACCTTCGATGTGGATCCCAGAAAGATGATGCTTGGTGAGCTGGAGGCCACGCCACAGAGCCCAGGCTTCGGCCACATTGTTGGTCTTGTGGTGGAGGTTCTCCACAAAGGCAAGAATAATGGAGCCATTATGATCCCTCACAACACCCCCCGCAGCAGCCAACCCAGGATTTCCCTTGGAAGCACCATCGAAATTGAGTTTGATCCAACCTGCCATGGGGGGATGCCAAACGGCCGTGGAACGGGGATGGGGGGCAGGGGGGTCCCACTTGGGGATGGGGATGCCGAGGGAGGTGAGGATGGAGACTTCCACGGGGCTAAGGGGAGCACAGACCCAGGGGATGAGCTAGAAATTCTCGATGGCAAAGGTCAGGGATTTGATGGCGATCGAAATAGGGTCGATGGAGGTCTCCGAAAAGACTCGACGATTGCGTTCGAGCCAAACTTGCCAAACAAAGTGATGGAGGCAAATCTTCCATAGGAAGGCAAGCTTGGGGTAACGAAAGGGGGTGGGCCACTGGGCGAAGAGTTGCAACAGGGAATTGGGACGGACCCACTGTATCTGAAAGGAGGAGTTCAAGAAGTCGAGGCCCTCTCTAGTGAACGAGCAATCCACGAACAGATGGTTAACCGATTCCCAAGCAGATAAACACAGGTGACATCTGTTGGGGACAGGGATCCCCCTTTTCATCAAATTGTCAATGGTGAGCGCCTTATTCTGGATAGCAATCCATGCAAAAAACTTGATCTTTGGGATGAGATGCTTGATCCAAACTGCAACAGGGGGAAAGGACGTTCTGGGAGCAGCCCTAATGAGAGAGAACGCGGACTTGACGAAAAACTCACCACTGTCGGTCTTGGCCCAGATCATACGGTCGCACGAAGCAACAGTGGGAATAAGGATGGTTCTTAACAATTCGGATAACCGGGTGCCAACCCTGCCTGGGAAGCTCCTCCATTGATTTTGGTCGTCAATGTAATCTTTCACTCTTCGGCCCCAAGCTCTCTCAGAGTCCTGACGTAACACAGAAAAATAGGGATAGTCATTGAGGGGTTTTTCCTTAATCCAAATGTCGTCCCAGAAGCTAATAGATGAACCATCCCCTAACAACCATCTGATTCCTTTGGAGACGAGGGGTCTAGCATGGAGAACTGCTTTCCAGAAGGCCGAACCATTGGAAGGGATGTTGCTGTTTAGCAATGAGTTGTGCTGCAAGTACTTGTCATGAATCATGGAGACCCACTCCACCTTGAAGTTGGTGAGCACCTTCCAAGTTTGTTTAGCCATCAAGGCAAGATTCATATCAGCCGACCTTCTCAAACCAAGGCCCCCAAGAGCCTTAGGTTGACACACCTTTTCCCACCTGACCAGATGAAACTTGCAAGAATTTTTAGGTCCACGCCAAAGGAAGGATCTCTGTATTTGCTCGATCTTGGAATGCACCGAAACAGGAGCTTTGAAAATTGACATAAAATAGATGGGGATGCTTTGGAGAACCGCCATAGTGAGCATGGACTTAGCAGCTTGGGAGAGAAGGGAGCCTTTCCAAGCGGCTAATTTACGCCTGATTCTGTCAACAACCCCATCCCACATAGCAGCCTTGGGGCTTTTGGTGAAGAGTGGAAGGCCCAAATAGGTCGTGGGAAGATCTCCAATGGAACATTGAAGGGTGCGAGCAATATTTCGTTGTCTGGGACCCGGAGTGTGGAGAAAATAACAACTGCTTTTCATGTAATTAATCTCCTGGCCAGCAGCAGAAGCAAAGGTGTCAAGGATCCGCTTGATGCGTTTGGCTTGAGGGACAGAAGCCAGAGTTGCAATGATAGTATCATCCATGAACTGTTGGTGGGATAAGGGGGGAGCGTGAAGACGACTGGAGCCCAGAAATACCCCGATCAGTGACAGCCTTTTTGATAGTTCTGCCCAGGGATTCGGCTAAAATGATGAAGAGGAAAGGGGACAAGGGGTCGCCCTGACGAATTCCCCTGGAGCTTGGAAAGTAGCCAGCCGCCGACCCATTTACTAACACAGAGAACCATGGGGCTGAAATGCAGCCTTTGATGAGAGTAATCCAGTCCTTGTGAAACCCGAATTTGTCCATGACTTTTAGCAGAAAGTCCCTGTCAACCCTGTCAAAGGCTTTGCTGATGTCTAGTTTGATAAACATGGCAGCTTTCTTATTGCAGTGGGAGGAGTGAAGGGATTCATGGAGGGAGATGATACTGTCAGTTATGGACCGCCCTTCAACAGAACTCCCTTGGCATGGGTCAATGATGGATGGGAGGATTTGCTTGAGCCTTTGAGCCAGGGATTTGGTTAAGATTTTATAAATAATGTTGCAAAGGCTGATAGGTCGAAAGTCATTCATGGATTTGCAGTGGGGGCTCTTAGGAATCAAAGCAATGAAAGTGGAGTTGGTCCCACGGGGGATGATTTTAGTGTGTTGCATCTCTCGAATGGCACAGACGACCTCGTCCCCGATCACCTCCCAAAAGGTTTGGAAGAAGCGGGGAGGAAACCCATCGGGCCCGGGGGCTTTGTCGCCCTTCATGGCGAAAAGGGCATCTCTGATTTCTTTGGCCTCCAAAGGTTGAGTCAAAAACTGGTTCATCTCCAGGGTGATGAGAGTGGGAATGTTGTTGAGGAGGGAGGCTTGGGCGGGCCCATCATGGGGAAGCTCAGAATTCAGCAAGTTGTTGAAGAAGGAGGAGGCTTCATGGCGAATCCTGACAATGTCCTGGGTGGCTGTGCCATCGGCGAGAAGGAGCTCCTTGATCTTGTTGGTACTCCTGTTGCGGAGGGTGGATGCATGAAAAAAACTAGTGTTGGCATCCCCTTCCTTGAGCCACAGAGCCCGAGACTTCTGCCTCCATAAGGTTTCTTCTTTGGCTAAGATGTTGTGGTGCTCAGAAAGCAAGTGTTTTTCCTCATCCCTCAACGCAGGGGTCCACGGCCCATGCTGACCCAGGTGATCCAACAGCAAGAGGCGGTCAGAGATTTCCTTTTTGGCTTTGAAAATGTCCCCAAACACTTCCCTGTTCTAGATTTTGAGGCCTTCTTTGATGATTTTCAGTTTCTGAGACACACGGGAGATGGTTGACCCATGGACAGAGGTGGACCACCATTCTTGAATCTTTAGTTTTAGCTCCGGGTGGAGAATCCACATGCTTTCGAACCGAAAGGGGGTCTTGAAGGAAGGGGCTTTATTGGACTCAAGAAGAAGAGGGGAATGATCTGAGCCAATGCGCGGAAGGGGAATGAGGGAGGTATCACCAAACAAGGGAATAGCTTGCTGGGATAGGAAGAAACGATCCAACTTAACTTGAATGTGGTCCGCTCCAACTCTTCTGTTACTCCACGTGAATTGATGTCCCCGGAGTTGAATGTCCATGAGCTCATTATCACGAACAAAGTTCTGGAAGTCACTGATGCTTTTAGCCGGCACACTGGTTCCTCCTTTTTTTCGCCGCACAAAGGGGGGAATTGAAATCTCCAGCCACCATCCATGGGAGGTTAGAGACCGCGCTCTTCATGAGAGACAGGGAGGCCCACATGTTGTTTCTATCCATAGGATTGTTGGGAGCATAGATGTTGGAGAGAACCCACGTGAATTTGTTTTCCTTGCAGTAGAACGCCATGTTTAGGGATCTGCTAGAGTAGGATATGATTCTTCCTTCAACAACTTCTGGGTTCCACATGCACAGAAGGCCTCCAGCAGTCCCTTCAGCTGGAGATGCTGCCCATTGACCTTTTTTCCAGATCTTAGGGGCAATGCTAGTGGTTCTGTCGTCATCAATATTTGTTTCCTGTAGGAGAAGAATAGATGGATTGTGGTCTTTTCTTATGGATCGAGCTAACCTTTGTTTGCTCCTGCTATTGAGGCCCCTAATGTTCCATGAAAGGATCTTCATCTAGATGATTTGGGGGGTTTTTTGCCTCCTTTGTTGAGGGTAGGAGGAGGTTTGGAACTTCTGCTATCATCTCTCTATTGATTGAAAAGGGTTTCAGACAAGGTTAGTTGCCTTCCATCAGCCACTTGGTCGTCAGCCTCTTTCCTGATTAGCTCGCTGTTAGGGGGTCTCCCTCTTTTTCTTTCAGCACTCGAGTCCACCAAGCCTTTTTTGCTTCTAGTGATGATGGGAGGGGGTTGGTCCGAGGAGTCCGAGTTCGAGCCGGAGGGAGAGAGGGGATCCTCAACAGGCATGCCTGAAGAGGGGGAGGGGTTAGGAGTAAGTAGGGGTTCTACAGAGGGGGGATCGGTAAAGGTTGCAGGGATAGGCCGAGGGGAACCTAATGCAGAAGGTAACGGGGATGACAGGCCTTGGGACAAGGGGTTGGTTGCGGGGAGGGATTCGGGGAAGAGGATCTCATCCTCCGTAGAAAGGAGAGGACCGAACTTATTAGGAAAGGCAAACATGGAGCATACCTGATCAGGGTGCGCAGAAGAAGAGGGAGCGGAAGACTACTGCGGACCAGTTTGAATCGCTTTCCCGCTGTTGTTCGCCGGTCTGGATGGTCGATCACCGCGCCTCGGATGGAGGAGCTCCTTGCTCTGAGTTGGTCGCTGAGGCTTGAGGGAAGGACACTGCGAGCGAAGGTGGCCCTGGGAATTACATTCGATACAAAATGGGGGTTTGTTTTCGTATTCGATAGCCTGGCACCAATGGAAATCGCCATAGATGAGGTTGACGCGGGTGGGGAGCTTGGACGCAAGGTTGGCATTGACACAAATGCGGGCACAAGCCATGCGAGATCGGGCTTTCGTTGCAGGGTCTAGGGCCACCGTTTTCCCAATGTAGTCACCAATCCAGCGGAGAATGTCTTCATGGTAGAAATGGATGGGAAGCTCCGGGAGACGAACCCATATAGGCACGAAATTGATGTCCTGCGTGCTAGGGCAAAAATCTTCTCCCCATTTCCTTAAAAACAAGCTTTTCCTGCCAAAGAACCAGGGGCCTCCGGTCAAGATGCGATCATGGTCCTCTTGGTTATTCAAGCAGATCAGAAAAAAACCTCTGGTAAGGGCCACCAGCTGGAGATCTCCGAGCACACGCCATTTGAAGCCAGCCCATTTTCGGATGGACTCCATATCGGGACGCCCTCCAAGAAATTTGCCCACGAGGGAAAGAGATTCGAAGGAAAGCTTTTCCTTCATGAGGGAATCCGGGAGGACCAAGTTCTCACCATCCACGATAGGGCGAACAGGATCAGAGGCGGGAAGGGGTCGGTGGAGCCCCACAACCTTTTGCAGGTACGACACTGCAGAAGTCCCTCCCGGGTCGGGCCCAAAGGGTGGGCCATCCGGGGGAATCTCTCCAGGCTCCAGCGCGGCAGAGGAGGGAGCATCGGGCGAAGGCCCACCAGCAGCAGGCAGGCAGGCAGGGGCAGAGGCGGAGGACGCAGGGCACGCAGAAGGAGCGGGAAACATTTTTTCAGCTTCAAGACATCTATAAACATAATTTAATCATAATTAATTAATTAATTTTTAATCATAATCAATAACCATGAAATTTTCGTTCGAAGAACATATCAGCATGCAACCCTTTTATTTGGTAGCGAAATAATTAAAAAAAAATTATATATTATTGTTTTATGTTTAGGTATATTTACTTTCGTTTTATATTTAAAACTTTGATTTTTTTTTTTTAAATTAAATTTTTAAATTTGTTTTTGGTAAAGATCAAGTCAGGAATTTTAATCTTTCAATGATTGTATTGGTAACTTACTAAACAATCTATTACTCATAGCCATACCTGCAAAAACATTAAACAATCATTTGTCCGCGAGGGTTAGGTGGATTGGTAAGACTTTGGGCACTTATCAGGAGGAGATCTAGGTTCAAACCTAGGGGGCATGTCGACTTTGTGCTAAAGGTAGTAGTATGTTCTGAATATTCTGAGCGCATGTCAAACTGACGATGACGATACGAATCCCGAAGCAACGATAGTCCCCATCTCACGCTAGTTAACTTTAATGAAACAGATAGGTTTGGTGGTTGCAGTTCCTGTGGTTTGAACCCTGCGTTGGCCATCCACTAAAAATAGTGGCTGTTACCAACTCTCCTATGTAATAAAAAAAAAAACTTACTAAACAATCTATCATTTTTTAAAATATGCTATCAAATGACTTATCCTTTTTAGGCTAAAAATATTGAGTTAAAAACATGGGTTTTTATTAAGAGTACTCGTTCCCACATATCGAGTTAAAACTTGGGTCTCTTAAATAAAACCTCAAATACTTACCACTATAATATCCTTCATATGAATTAAAATTTAGGGGTAAAGTGCTAGTTTTTGAAAGGGGTTTCATTCCTTGACCGAGGTTTAAACTTGATATTCCTGGATGAAAATCCAAACACATACCACTATACTATCCTTTGATGGACAGTTGAATTTTTTTTTATTTGATTATTGTAAGAAACCTCTACGACCGACGGGCTGAGCAGTCTCCTCCCATGACCCCTCTTAAAATTGAGAGCTATACTTATCAATAGGGAATTTAACACAAAGCCACCCCACACCTACCCCCTCACACTTGCCCACGTCGTGGTTTGAACCTTGAACCTCTCGAAAAAGAACCAAAACCCGAACCCTCTAAAAATTTAATTAAAACAAAAAAAGTTTTTGACGTTGTTAAAGTTATAAGTCATATGATACACTATTGTTTACTTAATATATAGTTTTACGCTCTCAATACTTTGAACCAAGTCTCATCATCGACAATACAAGTGGTGTTCATTAGACCACACAATTGGATTATACTCTAGTTATTACAACCCTACCTATAAAATCTAAACCTTTAATTTTAAATAAAATTTTCAAAAAATTATTATTAAATTACTTAAATTATATAAAATATAAAAATATTGTAAAATGTCTTTGGAATAGTCGATGGTTTGGGCTTTGGTTTTTTTTTTTGGAGGTTCAAGGTTCAAACTATGACGTGGGAGAGTGTGTGAAGGGTGGATGTGTATGATTGTATGACGTGGGAGAGTGTGTGAAGGGTGGATGTGTATGATTGTATGACGTGGGAGAGTGTGTGAAGGGTGGATGTGTATGATTGTATGACGTGGGAGAGTGTGTGAAGGGTGGATGTGTATGATTATGTGTTTGGTCCTTCTAAACATAGATCATAGAAATTTCTCACACTAACCTTAATAAAAAAAAATTAAAAATAAATCCAAAACTTTATGGGATGATTATACTTAATTCCTATAAATACTCATAATGGGGGTATGAAAGCAAGACTTTTTGACATGGCATATTTGAATGACAGCAGTCTAGAACATTATGAAGGGAGTTTCATTGGACTTTGAAATTTCTGGTCATGATAGGGAATATACGAAACGGAATAGAAAGTACATCAGTCTTTTGAACGTTGATATACCTAATTTTAAACCACACTCAACGCCACATTATAACGGCCCTTACTTCACAAAAGTTTTCACAAAACCAAAAGTTTTCATTGGCCTACACATGGATCTATAAATATTTATTTGGCATCTTCCAAAGACTCCAAGCTGTTTGCTAATGAAACCTGGCCTTATAATTCTTCACTCCATTTGGTCTTATCTCTTCAGATGACTTATCAATCAAGCATAGATCAATGGCCACTTTGTGATTAGTGAAAGGTCTTACACCCATATTTATTTTCTAATGCATTCTTCAACCTTCTGTGTTTACACAATTCTGAAAATGCAATAACCCAACAGGCATTTGGATCAAGATTGGGCATAACCTAAGGTGGTTGATAGTTAATTTTAATATTGGAAATAAACATTTAAGAGGTGGGTAAGGTTATTTAACCTTTTCATATTTCTTCAGACAGAAGGTTATTCTCTTTCTAAAAACATAATTTTTCTTAAAATAAAAATAACAATTTCAATTATATTTATTCATACTTTAAATTTGAGTTTGTTTAATAAAATATTGATCATAATGAAATTAATTTTGAAGATGTGGGTGCTCATCTTTTCCTATAGTAGTATATATGAAGCATTAGCACGGTGGTTTCAAGGCCTCATCGGACTACAGTCAAAGGTGGACGAGGCAAAAGTGGTCCCCAAGCTTGACCCCACAGTTTACCGTTCTATAACCCCCCCTTGGTGGTTATGGTTTTGGGGATGGGGGATTTGTGTCCTACATATTGAATTCCAGATCGTATCATAAATGCGATCCCAACAGAAAAGGAAACCTAGCAAAATATAGAAAGGGTAAAAATAGGGGTCAGAGTAACAACCAGAAGAAAAAGCAAGACACAGAAAAGACATGAACTTTGAAAGCGGGACATGAGTCAGGCAGTTAAATGCAACTATGTTTTGATTACCGGAAAAGGGAAATATCAGATATAGCTGAATGGGTGACACTGTTTTTCTCCATCACTCCATTGTTTTTCAATCATTTGGTCTGCCTCAATCCAGGTTTACTTAGTAAGCAAGCTGCACACTCCTCAATGTTCCTTGTGGAGCATGCAAACTTAGAGTGCTAAATATAATTGAAGTGAAGAGGAGAAGGATAAAGAGCAAGAGGTTAGTGTGTAAAGGCGGGGACTGCAGGTCTGAGGTTTTGGGTTGTGCGTAGGGGTCTTTGTGGACGGTGGGTAGTCTTTGGATTGAATCCATTGTGGGGTAAAACTAGGTGGAGTGGCAGGAAAATAGAAGGGAAATGCTTGGGCATGTGTTCCTGAGTGCCAAGATTTGATTTTTGCAGCCCTTGAGCAGGCCCCAGTAGGCTTGCTTCAGTATAATGTAAAAATGGAGAAAACACACACTCTGTTAAAGAGTGATTATGGCGCTGAAAAGTTTCTTGGACCAGTTTCTGGTGGAGAAGTGGGAGAATTCTGACACCCAAATAGTGGAGAGGAAAGCAGAGCTTTGTGTGTGTATGCAGGGCTTTCATATTAGGACATTCATATTAGGACACCCAAATGCGGTAAGTATACGTGGGCGTTGCTTCTGTGAGAGCTAAAGATTGTTTCTTGTGTTAAAATTTTTGTGTAGGAAATCCTGCAAAATGGTTTTAATCGGTTTTAGCATATAAAAGAGGAATATAGCTATAGTAGACTGCTGTGGAAGGAATTCTGCAGGGAGGATTGTATTCTAGAGCCATGGATCCCTCTTTTAGCCCTAGTAAGAACTTGAAAAGACTATACTGTAACTTCAAGGTAGATCATCAGGTTTGCAGTGGGAGTATATTTGGATTGGTGATTGTGGTGTTCTTTTGCTTCATTTACTTTGATATCAAGACAATATCTGTTGGGTTTCTGCTACATACAGAGAGTGGGCAACTCAATATATTTGTGGAAAATTCTTCTTCTGTTGAAGAGGCATTTGATATTAGGAGCTTCTCAAAGATTCCAAGGCCAGAGTACTCTAGGAGCTTTAATCAATGTGACCTGTCTACTGGCTCATGGATTTGGGATGAATCATATCCCCTTTACCAATCTCCGAAGTGCCCTTTCATTGATCAGGGGTTTCGGTGCCAGGAGAATGGGAGGCCAGATAAGCTGTATATGAAATGGAGATGGCAACCTTTTGGCTGCAACCTTCCAAGGTTAGTGCAGCTGTCTTTCTAAATACTAGTTGATGATAAATTGTTGAATTTGTGTTTGATCTGTTCAAGAGTTCGTCTGTGAATAATATAAAACTTCGGTTAAATTTCATATTCGGTACAGTTAAAAAATGCTGATATATATGATAAATAGCTCAACTGTAGACCTAGATCAAGCCATGTAGTGTCGCTAACTCTAAACGATTCAATGCGGAGAATCAGTTTGATCTGACTAATAGATGTTTCTCCAATCTAAAACTTTGGTGGGATTTCATTTTCAATGCAAGAATAATGTTTATACAGAAGAGAAACAACCCTGTTGTAGGATTAGGAAATGTTTTCTCATGCGTCAAAATTTTAATTGCAGATTGAATGTTGTGGCAATGTGAGAGAGAATCCCACCAGACTAGTATTTTTTGTGAGCATATATATTTCTTGTGTTTGAGCCTATTTGTTTGTCTGCAATTTCAGATTCAATGCAAGCAATATGCTGAATAGGATCCGGAACCGACGATTAGTCTTTGTGGGTGACTCAATTGGAAGAAACCAATGGGAATCATTGATGTGCATGTTAGCAGAGACAGTTTCCAACAAGAGCCAAATATATGAGGTGAACGGAAGCCCCATTACAAAGCACAAGGGATTTTTGTCCTTCAGATTTGAGGAGAACAATTGCACTTTAGAATATTACAGGGCACCGTTTTTGGTTTTGCAAGGACGCCCTCCTAAAGAATCTCCTCCGGAAATTAGAACTACTCTGAAGTTAGATTTGCTGGACTGGCAATCTATGTATTGGAAGGATGCAGATATTCTGATCTTCAACACAGGGCATTGGTGGAACTTTGAGAAGACCAAAAGAGGGTATCCTTTCTTATGCACTTTCACATTACTGCAGCTATTGTATTTGGATTATGTTACTACTATGAAGGTCTCAATCATGGTTAATAGTATATATAAATATGGAGGTTCTGATCCACAGATAAAGAGATGATTAGTGGGGATGTCAAAAATATTTCTGAAGGCTTTGTCCAATTTACATAGATTGCATATGCTAAAATTCCATTTGAAATTTGGAAGTCTTTGGTAATTTAAACACCAAAAAGAACTTTTGGGGCCACCTGACTATTTCCTGACAAATTAGACAAAGAAGGAAAGTTAATAAAGGAATATCAAAATTTACCAAGCAAAGAAATTAAATGTGCTAGTTTAAATTTTCTTCTCAATTTTTCATTCAAACTGATAAAAAGAATATCTCAGGGGTTGCTATTTTCAGGAAGGAGAAGTGGTAAACATGACAATGGATGTTGAAACTGCATTTGAGAGGTCAATGAAGACCGTCGTAGAGTGGATTTCTCGAGAAGTAAATACAGACAAGACGCATGTCTTCTTTCGCAGCTATGCTCCTGTGCATTTCAGGTTTGTTTCTTTCTTCCTTGGTCACTGGAATATATTTGTGAGGCCTTAAATTTTAAGCTCTTTGCCTTTTATGGTAAATATCTAGAGAGAATAGCTTATATCAGGGAGTTTTGTTTCTGGAAACCTTACATATGGCCTCCTTATGCAGGGGAGGAACCTGGAAAACTGGTGGGCATTGCCATCTAGAGACAAAGCCCGGGGTAACTACAGCTGGTTTCCATGACCCACATCTACAGAGCAGCAATCGCATCATTTCGTTTGCCTTGGAGCAGCTTCGTCACAAGAAAAATGTGCAACTACTAAATGTATCATATTTGTCTCATTTGAGAAAGGATGGCCACTCATCACTATATTATTTAGGTGATGAATCTGGACCTGCTGCCATTCACAGACAGGATTGCAGTCATTGGTGTCTTCCTGGGGTTCCAGATACATGGAATGAGCTGCTATCTGCTTTCTTGATTGCGAGCGGCTTTGGAGATTGAGCCCTTGAGTCAGCAGTTGACAACATGTAGAATTCAATCACAATCTCTGTAAAGTTAAAATTATTAATGTTATTTAATGTATGAAGTGCTTCTCAATATGTGAGAAAGGAATTTTTGTTCAATTGCAGAGCCTAAGGCATTGTTGGTTTTCTGTTATATCCTTCAATAAGTGTTTGAAGTCACCACCCAAATCATAGTGGGGTGGAAGTGGTGGAAGCCACCTTAATCTTAGTAGCTGATGCATGTTACTAATAGAGTTGTATTAATAATTTATGCAATTGCAGATATAAAATATATTCTTTTGTGGTGGACTTGCTCTGTGTTCTTCTTGCATTAGGATAGATTTTGCATGGTCAGAGCTGTTATGAATAGTGTGGAGAGGTATATATATATATATATATATTGTCAATAATTAAAAGATTGGTATATTTCACTTTTTTTCTTGAAACATTATATTCTAAATCTTGATAAATTTATGGCTTTTTGGTTTAGGAGTTATTTACGGTGGATTATGGTTACACTTGGCCATACAGTGAAAATGTAAAATTTTATGGACTAAAGAATCTACAACTTTAGATACTCATTGCATGGGCCGTTGGAGGGAAGCATGTCATATTGAGCTTTGATCTCACTCTTAAAGGAATAAAGACAATACTCTTGAGATTATAACAATGCCAGACACAGGGAAGGGGAGATGTGACATGATGGATTCTCAAACTATGCAGTATACTGTAAACAAATTTCTGAGAATAATAATCATGGACTAAGAAGCCCAAGGATCAGCTTAATGTCCATTAATCTGGTCATCATGATGTTGATACTAGAGAGAGGTAGGATGCTAAGGAATAAAGCAATTCAGATGTTTCCTACTAGAAATGATCAGGTAATGAATCTGTTTGTTCCAAGCCATTTGTGAGGTATGCTTGCTGTGCTGTGGGTGAGCTTAGCATTTAAGTTACATCTTCTGTGGAGGCCAACAAGCTGTAGCAACTTTCACCAAAAATTCTAAAAATGGTCTACCATGGGTTATCTGAAGTGGAAAAGGGGGAGCTCCAAATTCTAATGAGATTTTAGATTTCATCTGGAGATGCAGGTGAACCATATTTTTGTTTTTGGAACTGCCCACAACTGACCTTAAAATGAAAGCTTTGCATACCCACAACTTTGCCCATCACTACTTTAGATATGCAATTCAAGCTTTCTAAATCTATCCTTAAAACAGTGTTGTTAAATCCATTTCCATGTGACGGACAAATTGTTATATGTTAACTTAGACTAAAATCACTACTCCACATGGCCTCAGTGGGAGAGAATTCTTCAAAGCAGTTACATATTCAGTTCTAGTAACCATGAATATGAAACAGATGACATGCAGAATAAGGTCAAGACATATGGGCCATATGGGCCAAATTTTAGAAGAGACAACGCATTTGCTATGGGCCAAATTTTAGAAGAGACAACGCATTTGCTAAGCTTTCAAACGCACGTGTATACCTAATAACCTTGAATATCAAACAGCTATAACATGCAGAACAAGGTCAAGACATATGGGCCATGTGGGCCAAATTTTAGAATACACAACGCAATGCTAAGCTTTCAAACGCACATGTATCCCACTGAAATGACCTATGGGGCTAAGTCATGGATCTCTGAAAGGTGGATCAGTCCCCTATTTTATGTGAATCTGCTTTCAGGGATGAAACACATTAAGTCCCATGGAAAAGGGCTACCTAAAAATACCTGAAATTTCTTTGCAGTATCCTTCATGGAATATAGATATATAAAACATAGTTAAGGACCAACTAATGCAATAGTTTTTTTCAATGAGCTCCAAGTAATGGAATAGTTGAATCGTCTGTCCACATCTATTTTTAACATTAGACTACAATGAAAATCATTAACTATAGAACTTATCTATGGCAACAACAAAAAGGGTCTCTATTCACCATCCTATTGTTAAAAATGAATGATGTAAAGCTAGTTTTATTTTTGAGAATAGGTTTTTACAACATTAATATTTTTCTAACTTTAATAGGGGACCTTTGGGTGTTCACCCATTTAAATTTTTTTCATTGAGAACAAAGAATAATATAAACATATTTATATGATTATTAATATATTATTATTATTTTTAAATTGCTGATTATTTATTAATATATTTATAAAAGAAAAACTGTTTAAATTACACTACTATGACATAGTTTTAGCCCTTAAATTTTTTCTTAAATCTTTGTAAAATAAAATAAAATTTAATTTTTATATCAATGAATTAAGTGGAATGAAACAAACAAATTTTATGTGCATAACCTGATTTAAAACAAATTCCAAATTTCTATATAAATAATGCTATGCGAAAGGATTTGTTTCAAAATTTCTCCAGACAAAACAAAGGCGTAAAATTTGTTGGAGCAATTTTTTAACATGGGGAATAAACAAGTGTGAGCTAGGAACAAGTAGGAAGCATGAGCAGGAAGGAGGAAGGAAAGTACAATCAAGGAGCAAGCGCCACTTTCTTGTTCCAGATCTTAGAAGAAACTCAAAAACTAAAGAATTCATGTGAAGAAAATCTAGATAACATGGCAAGAAAGTCATTTTTGAAAGTCCTTACTAGAAGTATGGATGTCATAGTTGGAAGTAAAGATGCCCTAGTTGGAAGTATGGATGCCCTAGTTAGCGATAAGAGGAAGGGTGAATCTATGACAAATTTTATCCAAGTAACAAATACTACACCAGAAATGATTATTAAGGATGAAATGATCAAACATGATATAATGGCTCTTAAAACCAAAGGGTTAATATGTAAGTTCCATGGATACTGGCCAAGTTTTTCTAAGATTAAAAATTGGATCAATTGGAATTGAGGATTGAATTCAAATTATTCCACAACTTTTCTTTTGAAAAGATTATTGTTCATTATATTCTCCAGTTCATAAATAAGGGATAAAATAATGGATCAAGGCCCTTGGTTTAGGGGTAAGGATGCATTATATTTAAGACCATGGAGTAAGATTTTTTTGTGGAGACAAAGACTATTAAAAGGTTTTCAGTATAGATTAGGCTTTTTATAATTCTTTATCAACTCATCACTAAGTAGGTTTTGAAGAATATTGGCAATACTCTAGGTGAGTTCATCAAGGAGGGACCAACTATTAAGGAGAGAAGGCATGCTATGCACACTCGAATATATGTTTCCATGAATATTTCAAAATCTTTATTGTAGTCCATTAGGATTAAATTTGAATCAAGAGAATGAGATCAACAAGTGGATTATGAAAACATTGCATTCCGATCCTCCATAGTTGTTACTTTCATATGCTGCTTTGGAAAGAAAAAAGTGCTTATGAGGTCATTCCTTGCATTTCAAATTCTTTAGGGCAACATAAATCCTTAGAAAATGAGTCTCATTATGAGCAATATGAAAATTAGGAGGTTGATGAAGATGAGAGTGTTGGTGGGAATATAAAAAGGAGAGGAAGGTCATCAAAGCATGAACAAAGAAAAAAATAAACTCAATGGTATATCAAATTGGGAAGCCAAATAAAAAATATCACAGGTGTTAACAAGAAGTGGCGCTAAGCCCACTAATAAAAATAAAAATTGACGATGATGAAAATGATATCATGGAATATTAGGGGTATGAATAAGACCCTAGAAAAAGAGTTATTAAGGAATTAATAGGTTGTTATAATCTTGACTTTCTTTTAATACAAGAAACAAAATGAAGTAGTGAAGAAAGTAAGGATGTTTTTAAAAAGATTTGGAAGATAGGTGATTGTCTAGCAGTTTCTTCTAAATGAGCATCAAACAATATTGCAACAATATGGAACAAATGCAAATAGGATGGGCAATTGTTAGAAGCAAAAAGTAATTGGGCTGCTGGATTATTTTGTAGGAAAAAGGAAAAAATCAAAGTTGGGGTTATAAATGTATATGTTCCACCTATAGTTACTCCTCGTGAAATATGGTTGAAGGACCTTAGCATATTTTTGTCAAACACAATGATGATTCTTTATGATGTATGAATTCTTAGGAGCAATTTCAACACTATTTCTATCTCCTTTTGAATAGAAGGGTGGTACTCCAGGATGGTCTAAATCAATGCAAGATTTTTCTTCATTTGTCAATTCAAATGGCATTTGGGATGTTAGTCCTTCAAGTGTTCAATATGCATGGTATACTAGATACATTGGGCAAACTCATAGTAGAAATATTGGATAGATTTTTGTTATCCAACAAATGGTTGCAAATAGAGTATATAATCTCTTTAGATATTTTATTGTGAGCAAGATTAGATCACAAACCCATTCTTTTGACCTATGATTTACCCAATAATGGTCATTCAAAGCCATTCAATTCAAGTCTATGTGGCTCCAAGACCTCGATTTCTTTGAGATGGTTATGTTATGGTGGGATGAAGCAAATTTTAAAGGATTATTTATACAAGTTTGTTCAAAAGATGAAAAATGAAGATTTCGAATGCCAAATGTTTTGGTAACATTTTAAAGGAAAGAAAAATTGAATCCAAGATTAAATATTTTACAAGAGAGAGTAAACTAAAGGAATTGATCATGATTCTTATGTAAAATAAAACAATCACTTTTTAATTATCATAATGCATTGAAAAAGGAGTCATATTGGTTCCAAAAGTCCAGGGAGAAATGATTCAAGGAAGGAGATAGAAATACAAAAAAATGTATGCTACAACAAAAGATAAATTTTCTTTAAATCACATCAAAAATATTTTAACTCCAAATGAAAGAAACATTAAAGACGTTACAAGGAAGGAAGCAATAAATTATTTCAAAAATCTTTTATCAAATAAGAATACTGGGCAAGACAAGGAGGCACAAGATAAACTTTTACAAAATATTCTATCAATTGTCACACATGGACAAAATGAAAGTTGAAGATATCTTTGGTGGAGCTACATGAAAGTTCTCTTTTCATCTTAACAAGATGCCAAGACAAGGAGGCACAAGATAACATTTTACAAAATATTCTATCAATTGTCACATAGGGACAAAATGAAAGCTGAAGATATCTTTGGTGGAGCTACATGAAACAATTTTCTCTTTCCATCTTAACAAGACAATTGGCATCGATGGATATTTCACAATTTTTTTCAAAATTTTTAAGATTTTATTGAATAGTGATATGTTAGCTGTGGTTGAAGAGATTCAAGAAAAGAAAAGCTATAATAAGTGAGATCAATGTCAATTTTATTGCATTAGTTTTCAGAGACAAAATAAAACACCATAATAATAATAATAAAGGTGTGTCTCGAGGGAGGACAATACAACGGTGAGGGATTTGACTCTTCTTCAGGATGTCCAAGGTTCAAACCACAACATGTGTGTGGATGTGTGTTAATCTTCTATTGATAAGTTAGCTCTCAACCTTACCCTAAGTGTCTGTAGTAAGGGTTTCTCACGCTAACCAAATAAAAATAAAATAAATAATAATAATAAAGTTACAATATGAATAAGACAATTCAATTTAGTATAATCAATTAAAAATGTTTTTCATAAACATTTTTAAAAAATCTAAAAAATACTATTAAATATATATTCTGAACAACTATTATTAATATTATCATCTTAATTATTATTAAAATACTATAATAATTTTCATATAATCAAGTTTTTAGATAAACCTATAAAATAAAAATAAAATAAAACTCACAAATACAATCAAATGTTTTTCTTAAGTAATACTTCTTATACACATCCGTCCTGGGGATTGAACTTGGGTCACATCATCGATAATGCAAGTGGCATCCTTGCCGGTAGACAATCAAATGTCTTACACAACTTGTATGCCTTATACACCATAACCTTCTTTGTAGTAGAGGATACAGGGAAAGGTTTTCCTTAACACTAGGTTTTGTCTGTCTATGTAGCGCAAGTGGAGAAGTCAAGCCTGCTCTGTTGAACATGAGGTCCTGTTAGGATCCTACTATAAAATAAACTCAAATAAACACTCTCACACAATTGCTTGGAAATAAACTCACATAAACATCATATTAATATTCAGAACAAAATACACATTATAACAGAAATTTGCATAAAGGAACAATCTCACAATAAGATAGAATCGCAGGCCTCTTCGAGGGGGCAACCTCCTTCAACACTTCATTAATTTGCAAAAAGATGAATACATTGGTGCCTTCTCGGGTATTTAAAGAGTTCCCTTCCATGGTTGGCTTACATGCAAAATGCCACCTGGATTACATGCATAATGCCACCCGAATTACATGCATAGTGCCACTCGAATTACATGCACAATGCCACTTGAATTACATGCACAAGACCACCTTACATAACCTATCTACCATGTGTTACATAAAAAGGGTGTCATTTGTCATAGGCACTATATAAGCTAAAACTTAGAACATTACAAAATATTAATCATGGGTACTACCCACGTTATTTAGGAATTATTACATCAAAGAAGTTATTACATTAAGGGTTAGGATGTGATCCTAACAGGTCCACGGTTCCAACCTATGCGATGCAAAGGATGCAAAGGGAGACATAAAGGTTATATATTAAATTATTTATTGATAAGCATAGATCTCGGTTTTACGAGGGGTCATGGTTGGGAGGAGACTGCTCAGCCCTGCGCGTTGGTTGTAGGGGTTTCTCACACTAACCTAAAATTTTTACTCCCAGAGGCTAGGTGGATTGGTAAGTGCAGGTGTGGTGGGCACTTACCAAGAAGAGACCTAGGTTTAAACCTTGGGGAAAGCCAACCCTTGCAAAGGTAGTAGTCTGCTCTGAATCCTTTAAGTGCATGCCAAACTAATGACGACGATACAAACCCTGAACGAGCGATCAACGGTCCCCATCTCGCACTAGGTTACCAAAACTGAGATGATGAATTTGTTAGTAAAATTCCTGTGATTTGAACCCTACATTATCCATTTACTAAAAAGATTGTTGCCAACCCAAAAAAACCCTTAAAAGTAAAATCACATATGTGAATTATGCATTTTTTTATATTAGGTTTTTAATTGTTTTTTATAACCTTTATTTGCATCGACACCGCACAACCTCCGACACTGCGAAACCCTGAGATTTGAAACAGAGTTACACACCTTACCAACCAACCAAACCCTTACACGTGTAAGGCTTATGCACAATAACCTTTTATAATTCACATTTTAATATTCAAATGTTTATTATATTATAATAACATTTGAAATACATAATATCCTAAGGTTAGATGGATTTTCAAAACAAACACTTGTCAAGAAGATAGTTAGGTTCAAACTTTGTGGGCGGCCTATTTGCAAAGGTAGTAGTTTGATCTGAATCTTCTGAGTGTGTGTTAAATTGACGAAAATGATACAAATCCCAAGCGATTCAATGGTCTCCTTCACCCGATCAACAATAACAAGGCGGAATAGGGTCAACAGTAACTTGCGCTTATCAATTACTAAAAATAATGTAATTAAGATATATTGGAACTACCTTTCTATAAATCGAATTTGGTCAATCCTAAAAAAAATTCCAATACCTTTACTATATATATATATTTTATTTGATTAGTGTGAGAAACTCTTAGGACCAACTCATAGGGTTGAACATTCTTCTCTCCCTCGTAAAACCAAGAGCTATGCTTATCAATACAAAATTCAATACATGGCCACCACACATCCACGCCTCATAGACTTGCCCACGCAGTTTGAACCTTAGCCCTTCCAAAAAAAACAAAACTCACCCAAAAACGTTGTGCTATCCCATAGAACTCAATACCTTTACTATTATAATTTTTATAATTTTAAATAGAAACTATTAATATTTTTTTAAACTTAACCTTATGCTCTATCAATCATCGACATTTCAAACGCAAGCTTGTCTAGATTGTGCACATTTAGACCGTATTTGATTACGCGCATTCCCCTCCCCCATTACTTACCTATGTTTGGCGTATTAAATATACTCAATGTAATATAATAAGTAAATAAAATATTAAAAGAAACATTCCATCTATTTTTTTATGTTGACTGAAAAGACAAATAAACTAAATGCGTCCTGCCAAAGTACCCTTTACACATGCGCCCCAATATTTCCGTTGATGTATCCTTTTGGATTATCTCAAATTTTGTAAAAGAGGCCATCAATGCCCTTGAGACCATGCCTTTTTAGTGGACAACAACATCAATAACAAGAAAGCATGATTTAACCCAATATTTTTTTCCAAAGGAATAGGTAATACTTTTGGTTTTATTGGAGTATGTTTCGGGATATACAATCATGCATGTATTATTTGATAAGATTTGAATTTTTTTTTTTAAATCTAAAAATTTAATTATGAGCATGACTGGGATACACAATCATATATATATATATTATTTGATAAGATTTAAATTTTTTCTTTAAAAAATCTAAAAATTTAATTGATAAGTATAAATTATTATTATTAAAATTTATAAAATAATTGTAAATTTATATATAACATTATATTTTTATTTTATTTTCAATCCCCATGGTAAATGTGTATAAGTACTAAAAAAAAAAGAGTTATAAGAGAGTTTTTTTAAATCCAACTATATACTAGTATTATGAAAACTTAGTTATTATGTATGTAGCATTTGGCTGCAATATCAAACTTAAGTCTAGTTTTTGAAAATAAAAAAAATAAAAAAATTTAACTAGTTGAATTATTAGTATTTGATAAGAATCATAAAATTCACCTCATAAATAAAATGACATTAGCTAAATTGTTTAGATTCTTCAACATTAAGGAAGAACTAGGTTTGAATCTTGCAAATCCATACATGAATAATATCTAAGTTTTGTTATAACACCACTGGATGATGATAATGTAGTACTAGTGAGTCTCTTTCAATCCTATATAACTAATAAAACCTTAATTTATTTTATAAAAAAAATCATCATAATTTTTTTCGGCACGCATAGAGGAATCGGTTACATTTTCCAATGCTTTTTTGTGATGAATTTGAATCGATAAAACATTTTTCAACACCTCTTCGAAGATTCAAATCCTACTCCTTGCTATCCTATAACTTCCATTGCGTGGAGTAAAATTTTTAATTATCATAACTATAATGCATAACTATGGTTTGATAGGTGAATTTAAGATTTTTATTTTTTTAAATTTAAATTGTTTTTTTTAGTAATACTTCTTATACACATCCACCATGGAAATTGAACTCGGTCACATCAATTAAATTTAAATTGTTATGTAAAATTCAGTTTAATAAATAAAATAAAATAAATTAATAATAATAAATAAATTTATTAATTTTAAATAATAATAAATATATATATTTATAATATTATTATAAAGTTTGGTGACATATCTCTAGAAAATATAATGATAGATTTTTATAAAATTATTGTCAAAATTAATAATAGCTCTATATTTATAATTATATTTTTCATTAATAAAACATATAAAATAATATATTTATTAACCAAAAAATATTAATAATTATATATTTTATTGAAAATTGGAATCCTATGATACAAAAATTGAAAATTACAATTGACAAGATTTTTTCCAAATAAAAAAAAATTCTAAACCATTCATATATATATCTTTGGATTCCTAAGAAGAAGTTTAAATTCAAACCACAAATGTTAAAAAAAACTATTAATATTAATTTACTTAAAAAATCAATTTCAAGTCTTTTTCATTTAAAATAAAAGTTTACCTTTGGATTATCCAGAAATTATAGTAATAATTTTTCGAATTCTAACCATACCCACTAAAATAATATAACAAAAAATAAAAAATTATAATAATAACTTTTTGAATTTTAACCATACCCGCAAAGATAATATAACTAAAACAATTAAAAAAAACTAATTTTTCTAAAGTATAAGGCGGTGCATTCGTAGTCTGGCCTATGATTATAAAACAGTTGATCACACCAATCTAGATGTCTGTCAATCCGTACATCCGCAAATCAAGCCCCAACACCCCTCAAAAAAATAATGAACGTTGCTTTTATGTGGCGTAAAATCCGGATGTCTAGCTGTCTGGGAATCCGTACATCCGCATATCAAGCCAATTTACCTAACACCGCTTTCAAAAATAAAAAATATTTACCTTTAAGTAGTTTAGAATTCCATCACTATTTTTCTTTTCACATGTTGAGTCTGTTTCCCATATTCATATTCATACTCTACTCATAAGAAAATAGAACTTTATCCTCTAGCAAGATTTATGGCCCTAACATTCTATCTGCACGGAAAACTAACATTCTATCTGCTTAAAGAACTATTGTGGCTTTTATTGGGACCTCTTCCCTATTCCCTAGTTAATTATAATTAATCTATTATTTCAAACGGAGGTAGTAGATCAGTTTTCTGGTTTTTTGTTTAGTATTTATCAGCTTGAGGTTATTAGCGGTTTCAATCCAAGCTCCTTCAAGTCTTCCTCATTGAAGTAAATACTTACTAAGACGAGTGGAAAAAAAAAAAATTGTATATCAAAAAAAAATATTTTATAGCTCTTTCAATGTTGATGGAATTATTTAATATATTTTCATATTAAAAAAAAACAATCCCATTAAACAAATGGATAATTAAGTTAATGGTTTGATGTTTCTAAATTCTTTTCGCACAAGACACATATAAAAGGTCCATGACATCATCTTCTTTGTAGAATCTTTTTTTAGTAAGAATCTTACTTTTAAGTGCTAACCAAATAAATGTTGAGACCTTAGGGAGAGCCTCTAGTGACCAAACATTCTTCCAAGGAAAATTTTTGGGAGTAGGAAACTCTAATTGCTCTAAATTCTCATATCCCAACTTGATCGAGTATCCAACATGCTTTGGTAGATTCCAAACCAACTCATCCTTTTGAATAGGAATCCACAAAAAAACTCTTGAAGCATCTTTTGAAGTTCATTTACAAATTGTTTGAGTTTTTGTCTTTCAATCAAGTTATTAATAGAAATCCATGATCTGGAGTTGTTGTCCATATTTACCCATATTAATATAGTCTTTGACCTTTGGACATTTACAAGCTAGGGATGCCCAAGCCGATGGTTGCTATTTTGAGTTAGAAATAAGAGCATAAGGCTTCAACCAAGCATCAAACTAAGAGTTAACATAATTTTCCTCACTACTCAACCATTTGATGTGTATCTTTATCAATTGTAAATTATGTGATATGAAGTTCCATGTTGACGATCCTTTAGATAGGGTTCTTTTCTAAAATAATTTCATTGCATCAAAATAACCTATATATTTTTGAAGGAATATTTTTTCCCAATTATTTTTTTGATCTCTAAATAATCTCCACCCAAGCAAGAAAAACAATTACTTTCTAATTATCACAATATATTGAAAATGAGTCATATTGGTTACAAAAAATATAGGAGAGATGGTTCAAGGAAGGAGATAGAAATACCAATTTTTCATTATAGGACCATATAAAAAATATTTCAACTCTAGTTGGAAGAAATATTGAGAAAGAAAAAAGGCATCAAGGAGAAAGCAATTAATCATTTCAAATATATATTTTTAGATCCTAGGCAAGATAAGGAGGCTCAATGTAAGTCTTTACAAAATAATTCATCATCACGCAAGGACAAAATAAAATCTCAATGAAGATATATCTATGGGGAGCTACATGAGGTATTTTTCTCTTTCCTTCCTAATAAGGTACCCGACCTTGATGGATTTCTTGCAATTGTCTTTCTAATTTTTTGGGATTTATTCAAGAGTGATATGTTGGCTATGGTTGAAGAGGACCAAAAAGGAAAGGCTAAAATAGGTGAGATCAATGTCATATTTCTTACATTGATTCCCAAGAAAGACAAAATAAAATATTTTGATAATCTCTGTCCAATAAGCCTTTCTAATATGATTTATAAGATTTATTAAATGACATTAGCTCAACTAGTTTAAATCTTAGGCTTTCAAGGAGGAGACCTAGTTTAGAATTTTGCCAAGTGATATGTATATATGTAGAGGGGAAAAACTACCCTGTTGCATACAATTCTTGGTTGGATCTGTTGAGAGCCGAGGTGACCGTGGGGTTGTGTTATATTCTCTACACTCGAGGGCTTGGGGATCGAAGGGTTCACTAGGAATAATTTAAGGACTCACTTCAAGTTTGAGATGGAGATGTTTGATGTGTATATTGAACAAACACCTATGTTTGACCTTTCCAAAATCTAAGCTATGGAAATGAAAGAACAATGCAAGAAAACTAAAGATGTAAAGATGCAAGGATACAAGAAACTAACCCTAGAATGATTCTCGATTTTCAATGACAACTAAACCCTAAATTACGATAAAGTAAACCTTTTTCTTTTGGGCAAGGGTTTAAGAGAATGCACAAACAATAATTAATTCTAGGATGCAAACTATATGCTTTTACTCTTTCAAATTCCTATAAATAAAATATCAAGTACTTTCTTTTTCTTTTATGATCAAAATCTAGAACAAAAAACAACAATGACACTCACCAAATAGCCTAACGATCTACTAGAGCACTTACCTGGTTTGATGGTTGATCTTAGCTTTAACTTGCATCTAAAATATCCAAACAACTTACAAAACCTTAGAAAATTTGATCAACGTTTGAGGGCTTGCTTAGGCTGCTATGTGACTGAGCTTGGAGATGTAGCAGTCAAGCCCCCTTGGTCCTTTTAGATGATTATTCAAAAACAAAATGATCTTTGACCTTTGGAATAAGCAAAAACAAGATGAAATGGACATGCAATAGTGAAATAAAATAAAATAGAATGCAAGTGACAAAAAGCTAAAATGTAAGCAACGAACTAGGGTTTTGGGCAGCAAAACTTTACGCCCAAGACCTAATTGACCAAATTCATGCCCTATAATGAGGAAGCACAAATATGGCTTTCCAAATTTACACCCTATATGAGTAGGGTGCAAATTTGGTTAAAATGCACTTTTAGGGTCCTAAAACCCCAAAAAATGCGATGCAAAACAACACAAAATAGAGCTAATGACTAATAATGCAAGTAAAGAAACTGGTTAACTGATGGAGGAAGCAAAAAACAATGAGAAGATGAAGGAAGCACTCTAGAAGGTGGACTTATCCAACCATCAAGACTTCTCCATTTGGTCCCCAAGGGTAGCCAACACTAAAGCATAAAACAACCAAATAACAATCCATAGCAGAAGAAAAATTGTTAGCAAATGAACAAATCAAGATTAGGGTTCTCGAGAGGATTTTGTTCTCTATATTTATATTGGATAAAAGAGGGAATTTGGGAATCCAATCCCCTATTTATAAGATGTTTAAAGGGCTAAATGGTGGGAAAATAAAATTTCACAATGGGCAAGGGCCAACACCAAAAAGAGTCAATGAGGGGCGGGGTTTTTGAGAGAAAAAACCCTATAACACCAAATTCATACCTAGGAACTATAGGGTGTAAATTTGATAAGCTAAATTTGTGCTCTGTAGGGATTGGGCATGAATTTGGTAAAGCTAGGGAAAAAGGACAAAGGAAGAGGGGAAACAAGCCCTAATTTTGCACTTAGCAAGATTGGGTGGCTTCCTAAGGATCTAAGGAAATATTGACTCATTTTGATGGGTCAATTTTCCATGTCTAAATTTTCCCCCTCTTTAATGCATTTATGACCAAATAAATGCATCAAAGAAATATGTAGACTCCTACGGGAAAAAATGATAAATGCACAGAAAATAGGGGTGGTCATGTTTGGATTGAGGTGTGGTGCAAAAAGGGGTATCACCTTACACCACAAATTTACACATAAATCAAGGCATTACTACCATTAATGCCTCTAAGGCTAGGGTGCCCCATTGATTGTTTAGAAGGAATGCAAAATTCCTGAAAAAAACTTGAAAAAGGTGCAAAATGTGAAAATAAGAAAAGAAAAGAAGAGAATGAGAAAATACAAAAAGAAGAAGAAGGGGAGGAGAGAGAAGAAAGAGAGGGATAAAGAAAAAATAGAAGAAAAATAGGGAAAATGAGGAAAGAAAAGAGGAAAAGGAGGGAAAAGGAGATCATTTTCACCATGCGAGGAGGAGAAAAGAGCTCTAGAGGAGAAAAATGGGAATGATGCTTCTGACTCACCATTTTGTCATGGCGAGAGGTGATGCTGGTAATACTATATATCAAGTTAAGGTACATATTAAGACCCACTTGCTAGAATTAGATGCTTTACCTACAAATATTTTATTTTGTTTTTGGGTTTTTTAAGCCATTTTTTGTAAAAAACTTCATGGAGCATGAATTTGGTCGTAGAGTGTGAATTTGCTCAAGTTCCCTTGCCCAAATTCATGCTTTATCATTTCAAAGCATGAATATGATAAAGTTCACTAAATATGTAGAGGGGAAAACTTCCCTATCATGTACGATTCTCGATTGGATCAGCTAGGAGCCAAGGTGACTGCGAGGTGTGTTATATTCTCTACACTCGGGGGCTTGGGGATCGAAGGGTTCACTAGGAATGGTTTAAGGACTCGCTTCAAGTGTGAGATGGATATGTTTGATGTGTATATTAAAAAAACACCTATGTTTGGCCTTTCTAAAATCTAAGTTATGGAAATGAAATAATAATGCAAGACAACCAAAGATGCAAGAAGACAAGAAACTAACCCTAGAATGATTCTTGATTTTCAATGATAACTAAACCCTAATTAGCAATAAAGTAAGCCTTTTTATTTTAAGCAAGGTTTTAAGATAATGCACAAACAATAATAAACTCTAGGATGCAAATTATATGCTATTACTCTTTCAAATGACTAGAAATAAAATATTAAGTACTTTTTTTTTTTTCTTTTATGATCAAAATCTAGAACAAAAAAGAACAAATACACTCACAAAACAACCTAAATATCTACTAGGGTACTTACCTAGTTTTATGGTTGATCATAGCTTTAGCTTGCATCCAAAATATCCAAACAAATTCAAACCTAAAAAACAACTTACAAAACCCTAGAAAATTTGATCAACGTTTGGGGTCCTGCTTAGGCCGTTATGTGATTGAGCTTGGAGGTGCAACAATCAAGCCCCCTTGGTCATTTTAGTTGACCATTTAAAAATAAAATTATCTTTGACCTTTGGAACAAGCAAAAGCAATATAAAATGGACACACAACAATGAAATAAAATGAAACAGAATGCAGGTGATAGAAAGCTAAAATGCTAGTGAACTAGGGTTTGGGAAGAAAAACTTTACCCTCAAGCCCTAATTGACCAAATTCATGCCTTGCAATGAGGGGGCATGAATATGGCTTGCAAAATTTACACTTGTACGGGTAGGCAATGAATTTGATTCAGATACACTTTTTGGGTCCCCAAACATCAAAAAATAGAGCTAATGACTAATAATGCAAGTAAAGAACCTGGTTAGCTAATGAAGGAAGCAAAGAGAAATGATAAGAAGAAGGAAGCGCTCTATAATGGTGGAATTATCCAACCATAAAGAATCCTCTCGTTGATCCCCAAGGGTAGCCAACACCAAAGCAGAAAATAAGAAAACAACAATCCACAATAGAAGAGCACTTATTAGCAAATGAACAAATCAAGTTTAGGGTTCTCAAGGATTTCGTTCTCTAGATTCAGATTGGGTAAAAGAGGGAATCCAATCCCCTATTTATAAGAGTTTTATAGGGCTAAAGGGTGGGAAAATAAAAGTTCACCATGGGTAAGGGTCGAAAAGAGGTGGGGTTATTGAGAGAAAAACCCTAGAATGCCAAATTCGTGCCTAGTAATTACAGGATGTAAATTTAGCAAGCCAAATTCATGCCCTATATGGATTGGGAATAAAATTTGGTAAATCTAGGTAAAAAGGACAAAGGAAGAAGGGAAACATGCCCCAATTTTTCACTTAGCAAGCTTGAATGGCTTCCTAAGGATCTAAGGAAATATTGACTCATTTTGATGGGTCAATTCTCCATGTCTACAATATAATAGCTAAAATATTGTAATACTAATATATGGTGATGATGCAATATGGGTAGGGTCATTTCAATCCCATATAATAATTAATTTTTTTATTTTTAATATTTTGAAGATTATAGCAAACATGTAGAAAAGCATTCTAGATTGTGTTATCTTAGAGGAACAAGGTGGTTTTTTTCATGGTAAATGAATTCTTGGTGATGTACCCATTACATAAGAGGCCATACAATCTCTTCCTTCCATGAAAAATCAAGGTATGCTTATGAAGTTACATATGAAGAAAACATATGATAGGTTTTGTTGGAGTTTTCTACATGATATTCTTAAAATATTTGGTTTTGATCAAGGTTGGTGTGAATGAATTAGATGTTATTATAACACTCCAAAATATTCTATTTTGATCAATGGATCCCTTATAGATACTTTAAGTTATCCCATGGATTATCCAGGGTTATCCACTATCTCCTTATCTATTATTATTCTTATGAAGACATTAGGGAAAGCTTTCTCAAGGCAAAAATACAAGGACAAATCAAAAGTATTAAGGTCACAACAAATAGGTTATTTGAATCTCATCTCCAAATTTTGGATGTTACTTTTCTACTCATTCATCTCTTAGTAAATGATACCATGGATTTTAAATCATTATTATGTTACAAAAAGGATGTTGGATAATTGGTTAATACTACAAAATCTAGGATCTTTTTCATTAACATTGTCCTAGATTTACAACAAATTATAATGGACATTTTAGGGTTTGAAAATATTTTTTCATCATCATAATTGGCTAATCGTTTTATCATAAAGAAAATAAAAATGATCTTTAGGAGTTAATTTTGGACAAAATGAAATCTTGTTTGATAGGCTGGAAAGGTAAGTTCTTAACAATGGTTGGCAGACTACAACTCATAAAAACTACATTACAATACATCCTTATTTATATAATGTCACTTTCAAGATTATCAATAGGTATATCGTTCAAAATTTATAAGATACAAACGATATTCTTTAGGAAGGATGTGAGAAAAAATTAAGGTTTTATATTTGTAAGTGTGATAGGATTTGCAAAGGAAAGAATATTAGGGAGGTAGGCTTACAAAATTGTAGACTTATGAGTTTGGAATTAAGGGCAAAAATTGTATAGAGATTATTCAAATATCAAGGAAATATTTGGGTGAAAATGTTACTTCAAAGACTATATAGGTTCTCTTTATGCAATGAAATTATTCAGGAAAGGAACCCTACCTAAAGGATAGTCAATATAGAACTTCATATCAAATTATTTGCTATTGATTAAGAAACATATTAAATGGTTGTCCAATGAGAGGGATTATGCAATTTTATGGTCAGATGCTTAGTTGAAGCTTATCCTCTCATCTCTAGTTCAAAATAGAAACCATTAGTTGTGGCATATCAAGATTGTAAAGATCCAAAGGTCAAATATTGTATTAATGTGAGTAACAAATCTATATAATGGATTTCATTTAGTAACTTATCAAATAAGAGGAAGATAAATAAATAGAAAATGAGTTTCACAAGATGCTTTAAGAGTTTTATTTACATTATTTTACACAAAATTATGATTTGGTTTGAAAACTATCAAAATATGGTGGATACTCAATCAAGTTGGTATATGGGAATTTGAAACAACCATAATTTACTACTCCTAATAATTTCTATTAGAAGAATGTTTCTTCATTAGAGGCCCTCCCTAAGGCCTCAAAATTCCTTGGTTAGTAGTCCTAGGCAATATTATTACTAGAAAGAGTCTACAAAGAAGAGGATATCATGGACCTTTTAGGTGTGCCTTGTGTGAGAAGGATATAGAAACATCAAATCATTTACTTCTTCATTGTCCCTTTGTTTACACCATTTGGGGTTGCTTTTTAAAAAATATAATAATATATTGGGTAGATCCATCAACAATGAAAGAGTTGATGAAATTTTGGATTAATTATTTCAAATCTAAATAATCATGTGTTATGTGGAGGATTGATACTACAATTATGTTTTAAAATTCATAGCTTGAAATGAATAATAGAGTTTTAAAAATAAATCTCCAAACCATGCCCAAGTTTAGAACCACCTTATTTCCTCTTTTATAGAATATTTACAAACAAGGTGCTTATCATGGGAAGTCTCATGTGCAAGAGAGAGGTGTCAAGCTTTTGGTTATAGGTTTTGAATAACATGGAAAAATCATCTACAACAATGGAGTTATCACAAAGGATTTGCTTTGATCTATGGTAAAATAGAAATGTCTATAAATTAGGTTTATCAAAATTAATTTTGATGGTGCTTCTAGAAGATATCCAAGAAAAGATGGTGGAGGTTGTGTTTTTGAAATAATGAAGGATACTTCTCCTTACTTACAATTATATGGAACTATAACCAATAAATATGTAGAGGCTAGGGCATTTATTATAGGGATCAAATTTACAATTGAAAAAAGGTCAAAAAAATATTTCAATTGAGGAGGACTCACATATTATCGTTAATACTATTAACAAAAATGGATATGGGTATTGGATAAAAAATAATATTATTGCTAATATTTATCAACTATTGTTGGAGGTAATCTCTTAGAAAAATGAGAATATTTATAAATACGTAAATAATGTAGTAGATATTAGTCAATTGTGGTATTGATTGTTGTCTTGATGAAATTCAAATTATAGAAGGCAACAAACTAAGTGAGATTTTATCTCTTAATGAAAATGATGCCAAAGAGTTGATTTCAAAAACATAACATTTTGAGGAAGATGAAGAATATATTTGATAGAAAAGAAAATGAAGAATATCTTTGACAATAGTGCAAGTTGGATATGGTTTAAATGACTTGACAACAAATGTAACATTTTGGTATTTAATGGGAATGACCCTCATAGAAGCCACATATAGCTTATTAAACATATATTATTATATAATTAATTTACATTTTTATTTTGAAAACTATTATAATTTTTAATATTAAATAATTTAAAATATGGATAACATACCAATATTAATATAAAAAGTTATGTTTTAAGAGCTGACTAATTAATTTCCTAAAGTATGAGTTCAAAAATTTATAAATTTCTCTATTAAATAAATCCACCATTTTAAGTAATTGCTAACTAATCAATACAAATCTACACAACCATATGTAACATAATATTTAGATAGTACAAATTTTGTTAGCATATTTATATTGTTTTTTTCATTTGGTTATATGGGACTGGAACGGTCCCATTGTATTACATCATCACCACGTAGTGGTATTACAACAAAGTTTGGATACTATCCATATATCACTTGGCAAGATTTAAACCTTGGTTTCCTTCTTAAATGTTGAGGAATCTAATTGGTTGAGCTAATGCCACTTGATAGCCTATTAATATTGTTGTTCTAAGGGATGCATTTTTTATTTCTTATATATGATCTTAGTGGGCCTAATGTTGAAGACTTTGGAACTTTGAATAGAAGGTCCAAGGATGAAATCCCACAAGGTGGGTAGGGTTGTACACTATAACCACAATATGGTTGGACAACTGTATATTGGGTAAACACCATCCTTCATGAGGATCACACCATATGGCCTATGACCTTGTGGATGTGTAAAACTACTTTGCCTTTACTTTGGATTTTTATATAGCCTTTATAACTAGAGGGAAATATATTAAAGACTCGGTTGTAACCAAATAATTTTTTAAAATCCTTGATTAGGTCAATCATGGGGAAAACCATCTAGGGGAAGAGAACCATAAAAATATGTTGCTACAAGTTACATTGTTGTAACACAATTGAGAGTGTAATGTGCATAAGTTGAAGCAAGTCTCTTCTTGAGGCAAATAAGAGAGCATCCAAAGCTCTTGTAACTCAAAATTACTCCTAAAATGTTTTGTCATTCCAATGGCTAGATAATGTACCAACATCCTAAATTTATGCTATTTTAGAAAGAAAGGAAGCAATGAAAGAACAAAACCCATCCATTTCTTTTTTAATCCATTCTTCCATGACCTTTCATATTTTTTGATCTTTTCAAAATTAAAAAATAATATTTATCCTTTTTTAATAAACCTTCAATCCTAATCATACCTCCCCAATGAGAGACTTTTGGTCCCAAAAAACTCATGCAAATAAATTGATATTTACTTCAACCTGAACATATGGAGTTCAGTTTGAATATAACAAAATACAAAAAATTGATATAAGCACAACCACAAATACATATTATGAAATGATAAAATTATAACCAATACGAGTTTCACATGTTGGTCCTTCAAACTTACCCAAAATTTATCAACCTCCAATGGACAACAAATTTAAATATGAAATTTCATATTTATAAGTGTCACAATGGATCAATCTCTTCTCAAAAGAATGTCATACAAGTTCATTTAAAATTTTAATTGTATCATAGATGTATAAAAAATTTCATTTAAAATAGTGAAAAGAAAAGTAAATAGAACATGATACACATGTACATTAATAATATAGTCTAGAGGAAGGGGTCTAATGAAAGACTACTTATTCTAACAACTAAATATTTCACAACAAACTCACAAACCAAAAAAATAAGCAAAACAAATATTTTATTAAATTACTTCTTGCCATGGTTAACTAGAAAATGCAACAATACATCCTATTTATGTTTTTTCATCAATGGAAATGAAGATGAAATTTAGAAGGCCAAAAGTCACGTTCCTTTGTCTCCAATTCCTTCTCCCAATTTGTATTTATTTTTATTTTTTTCTCATGATTACCTGACAACAAAAATTGTGTGTTAGCACTTGTATGACAAACTTGAACGGTGGAAACACTTGTATGAAAACAACAACACTTGTACAAGAACACTTATATGGTGGCAACAACACTTGCATGGTAGCAATATTTACACATCAACAACACTTGTATGGTAGAAACACTTGTACAAAAACAATCATTTTCATGGCATGTACTTGCATGACAATAATCACTTGTACAATAGTAATTACTTGTATGACAACAATTATTATTATTACTATTATTTATCATTATTAGTATTTTATTTATTATTATTTTTAATTGGTTGATGTGGGATTGCCTATATGCCTAGATGCTCCAGCATCATACACACCAGGTAAGAGGAAATGTTTCATGAGTGAAAGCTCATGAACATTTTATGAAATCCTCAACCAATATTCTATACTTAGCAACCTCAAAAGCATTCATCCACATTGCTTCTTCAACTTCCAAATGTTTCCACTTGACCAAATACTCATAATAGTCTTTACCTCTTAACCACTCTAAAATCTATCAGTACTTCAATTTTATCTCGCTCTTTCTTTGACAACTGATATACCCACTCTTCAATTAAATTCTGAATTTATTTCACTTGATCTTCATTCAACTTCTTTTGCTCTATTGGTCCTTTAGCTTACTGGACTCTTGAAACTTCTCCTGCCAAGCCTTAACATATTTTCTCAGGGAATTTTCTATTTATTTTTTATCATTGAGACTCTTCTTAAGCTTTTCAACCTTCTTCTCCAACTTGTCCACCTTCTCTCTAACCAAATCATTTTTCACATAGAAGGTATCTAAGTGAGCCTTGGCTATGATCAATTCATCTTCCTTAGGGAGTTTGTCAATATCTTTTGTGACCTCCTCCACTCGATAATCTTGAATAGTCATCTCAGTCTCAAGTTTGCTTACCAGTGGAGTCATAGATCTTGACATTATTTACCTAGCAATAGGATCAACATACACACTCCTCTTGACCACCATCCTGTTGGAAGGCCTAGCAAGCCTTTCTGCCTAATAATCATTTATACTATGAGTGGCTGTATGCTCCTTTGGTACAGTAACAGGTCCTTAAAGACCAACAGCTAGGGGAGATGATGATACTAGAAATGAAAGGGTGGATTGAACTATTGCTGATGGAGGTGAATATATAGTTATAGCAGCCTTTGTGACAACAATGGACTCTGTAACTACTATTGTTGTTGTTACTGGTAGACTCATAGAAATTGATGCAAGACTAAAAATTGGGTGGGTGTATATACTTGGAATGCAGTGTCCCATTTATGGTGATGATGAAAAATATGGAAGTGAAATGGTGGTAGATGGGGGAGTAGGAACCTCAGATACTGGAGATGGGATTTGAGGTGGCTGTGAGGGAACAATAGTAACTTTCACCTTAGTGGCTACCGATGACTCAAGAGGTGGACTGCGAGAGGGAGGAGGTGCACTTGTCATGATTTATTGATTAGAAAGGGAGGAAGATTTCTTTGGAGAATCAAAAGGATGAAGAGGAGAATATGGATTAGAAGCTATACCTTCACCTACTGATGTAGGGTGTTATTGTTCTATCTTTGTAACTTACTGTTGCTCCTTATCAATCAATTTTCTCATAATAAAATTAGCTACTTCTTCAACAATCTCCTCCATATCCAATTTCTGTTTCTTTAAAATTTCTTTTTTCTCTATTTCTAGAACCTAGTTAGTCCTTCTATGGACCAAATGAAAAGCAGTCATCTCATTCCTAGAAACATCTTCCAACTCATCTTCTTGCACTACTCCAAAAAGTAATGTTTGCTCAAAAACAGGTCACAATTCAACTGATACTGTAGGGGTAAAAGAAAGGGGTTTGTACTTAAATATTTCATCCTTTTCTTTCTAGTTGATATCTATATTTTGAGGTTGTGCTCCCAAAGCTAAAAATCTAGGCCTAGATATTGTTTCAATAACTGGAGTACTGATAACTTTTTCCTTAGAATATTGCATCTTGCTCATCATATTAGCTCCTTTAGGAAAGGTTTCCACCTGCTCAGTAGTAGGATGAAAGGTCTTCAGTACTTCAGCTACTATCAAGGGAGTTCATGGTTCTTCTAGATGAAATTCATGATTTGTAGGTGGAGGTAGGGATTCAGAACTAGATTGAGGCTTCTCAACAGTTAATACCATGTTTTTGACATCCTTTTTTTTCTAGGTTCCAACGTTTTTATTATATCTTCTTGAAAAATCCTTATCTATATTCATTCCAAATTTAGACTTAGGCTTTCCAATTTCAATCCTCATCCTCCACAAATATGTTATTTTGGCTAAATTCCATGGTCCCTTTTCATCCTCTTCATCTTTTGTAATTTCATCTTCAGGCATAGGAACCTTGTTCTTTGCAAACTTGGCCTTGGATGGAGGATCTTTTTTCTTTGTTGATTCAGCCTCAATTTTTTCAATTGTAGCCTTTGCAATATGATGAATTGGCTTATGGTTAGGATCAAAATCAACAATATGCTCATAAAAATCCAACCATGGGGGTAACTGACCCATCTTTGAGACATTCCACTCTAAAAGAGCAGTCTCATAATTATTCCTTCCCTTTTCAAAACGAGCCCTGGGACTCTTTTCAAACTTATAGGCCTTATCTCCATTTAGGGTTTTATTTCTAGCAGTAAAAATGCCATTAGGATCATAGCTCCATATTTGGAGGATATAGAACAAACCTAACCTATCGAGGTATTGGTCGATTTGTTGTCTCTGCCCCTTCTTGGTGATGGTGATGTCATCCAAAGTGTGGTGGGTAAGTAAATAATTCCTCTTCCTTATAGAGCCATAGTTTGCATCAATGTGCTTTTCCTGCATTAGATATTCTAGGGGAAAAATCCTCTGTGAAAAAATGGGACAGGAGGAAGGGTTTACCCATGAAACCATACAATCTGATCACAGTGCCCTCAGTAAAAAAATACCAGTCTTCCTCGTCTGCACTCTTTGTTCTTAGACTATACTTCGTTAATGGTGGTAACCTAGGGAACTTACCATACATTATTTTTAAAGAAGGTCCTAAAAATTCCAAAATGAATCTATAATAGGATTGACTGCTCCTCAAATGGCTTATCCAATAATAAATCGGTAAGGTTTCTCCATTATTGGTTTTATCCTTGACCAAAATCCATGGCATTTTGTCTTTGGTGGTGGCATAGAACATCCACACTAAACTTGAGCAATGCCTAAAACTAGGAGCACCGACGCCCCTCTTCATGCTTACTAGTTGTTCATGTATTCTCCGTGTGAGAAAAGTTGGTCAGTCAAAGTAAATCACTCTAGTCCCTTTCTTCCCGCATCCTTCTCATACATTCTCTCATTAGAAATACAGTATGCTAAAACAATTTTCTAGACATGTACCACTCTATCAAAATATAAACCCACCATACAAGCCAACATAGAAAATAGTGCGAGGTTTGCAAACTTATCAATAGAGATAGGGACCTCGGGAAATTTTTCCTAGGGCTTAATATTAAGTTGTTTATAAACCCAATTTTTAAATGACTCACCATCATTAGCTCGCTTTGTTGTTGTGTAAAACCCAATCTGCTCAATGACCCTAAATGGCTTTGGTATTACTGGGGGTTCAGACCCTAGGGCAAAGAATTTATGATAAAAGGAAGCGGTTACATTGAAAAACTTTTCTCCCTCATAGGTTTTAACTACTTTAGCCAATGGGTCATAAAATTTCACTATGGCAGCTATCAACTCAGGGTAGGAATGAACATAATCACAAATATAGAAAGAGAGATAAGAAAGGATAGCACATCTACCTTCCATGACCAAAGTAGCTCTCACCTTGTATCTATCATTCACATTCCTCCTCAGCCTAGTTCTTTCTGTGAGGACCATTTCTGTGTCTGCCATGGCTTCAGCCTTGTCGATATATGGTGCCACATCCTTATTCTCCAGAGTTTCAAACTCTTGAACATCCTTTGAAGACTCAGTGGGTGAATTTTTAGAGGACATTTTGATAGTAGCAAGACTTCGTTCTCCCTGCGGTTCGCAGTAAGTGATTCAGAAATTTGCTCTACCCTTCACCACTCTAAGGATGCAAATCGATTCCAAATAAGTGATGCATATGTTTTACATCACTTTTTATTCTTCTAGAATGCATTTACCTTTCGCAATTAATGCAACTACTACATGACATCATCACTGGCACACTTTCCAATTCTTAATCATTCCCTTTGATAGCTCAATGGTGGCACTCTATCTTTTCATTGGTCAAAATTTCTAATTGTGTTGCCACCTCACTACACCCCTTTAGCTACTCTAAGGTTATAGCATGAGTTCATTAGCATTGATTGCAGGATTGTGTTATGGTCTCCACGTGTCACAATTATAATCGTTGCTTGGTTCTGATTCATATTTGAAACCGGTGTCTTAAGAAGCTTTTGGGTCCGCGAACAATTAGTATCTTCTAGGTATGACTTTTCGTCCTAATTTCACTCCGAAAACATTGAATTCAAAAGGTTCCTAGATTGGGAACTCCCTTCACTTTCTTTTGACCAACAACTCACCATTTCGGAAGAATATTAGCAGATTTACAATGCGGATTTGAGAGTGCACATCGTTCCAGAATAATTCTATAATGTGGAATGAAACCATGTTGTGCACTTAGTTTATTTTTTGTTAACTTTTTTTCTTTCTTACTTTTCAATATTTTTTCCAAGAGAACTGATTAAAAAGTGTAGAAAGAAATTAAAGAATTTAAAGTGTAGAAAGGTGGAAAATAATTATACAATGTATATACATATGTTATAGCAAAATCACTCCTTATACATAGTAGAGCTTGAGATGAAACCATTCACTGGAATTGGTTGTATGTTTACCTTCGGATATTTCAGCTGGAATACATTGGACTCCCTATCATCTACTATTCTGAAAGGACCATCCCAAAAAGAATCAAACTTTTCATGCTTTCTTGGATTTGATTTATCAACATTCCACCTGATAACTAAGTCCCCAACCTACAATTTCTTGAATCTAGCCTTCTTATCAAACCATATTTTAATGTCTGATGAATGCTTTTGAAAAGTTTTATATGCCTAAGTTCTACTCTCTTCTAATTTCAGCAAATGAGTCAATCTAGTTTTCACAGGATCTTCTTTTGACTCTTCTTATGAATTAACAAGCTTGAGTGTTGGGATCTCCAAATGGATAGATAACACTACCTTCTTGCCATACACTAGTGCATAAGGGGAAGTATTGATGGATTTTTTAATAGTAATCATGTCTGCCCACAGAGCTTGGTCCAATAATAGGTGCCAGATTCTTTTATTACCTTCTAGTGATTCCCTCAAAATCCTTAATAGGTTTTTGTTGGTAGATTCTATAAGTCCATTACCTTATGGATAATAATTGGAAGTATTTTTAAGAGTAATGCCATAATTACTGGAAAAATCGATATATTTGGCTTCTATCAAAGCTAGGCCACTGTCACTCACCAAAGCTTCTAGAACTCTAAACCTTGAAATCAAATTTTCCATAAATTTGATCATAACATCTTGATCTAATCTCTTGGTAGGAATAACTTCTACCCATCTGGTAAGATAATTTGTGGTAGTTAAGATAAAATTATGCTCTACTGAATAATTAGGCTTGATAACCCCTATGAAATCTAGCCCCTATTTCTAAAAAGGCTCTTCCACTTGAATGGGCTTGAGGGGGGACAAAGCATTCCTTGTTCTTCCCACATATATCTGAAATTTTTCACAAGCCCGAGTGACTTTAAAAGCATTAGTGAAAATAGTGGGCCAATAATAGCCAAATATTATGTTTTTTAAAGCTATCACTTTGCTTGAGCTATGACCACCTGATATTCCTCCATGGAATTACTCCATGACCCTTTTTTGTTGGTCATATTTAAAGCATTTTAGAAGAATTCCATCCAAGTTTATTTTGTATAATACCTCTAGTAGTAATACATATTTTAGGGTATGAAGCCTGTATATTATCCTTTGGGAAGCACTTAAATTAAGGGGGCATAATCCACTCTGGATGTACCTAACCATCTGGTCAATCCAATCAGAGTCTTCAACTTGTATTATTTCAACCTGATCTTCATCTTCTGTTGCCTGATAAGTTGTTACTTATGTTAATGTTGCAGCTTCTATTAACCCTTGGCACAAAGCCCTACCTCTTACTATATTGGTGGGATGTATTTCTACATCATATTCTTGGATTTTGGTAATCCAACCAGCTCTTTTGTCTCCTAAATCACCTTGTAGGATAAAACTTCTCACATCCATATGAACCACATATACCAGGGTCTTGCTCTGTACCAAATACTGCCTAAACTTCTTTAGTGACTTCATCATAACAAATACTTGCCTTTCAATGAAATTGTATTAAACTTGATAATCATGGAGTGTTTGGCTCCAAAATAACACATGATTTTCCTCCTCTTGATCATTCTTTTAAGTGAGCACTGAGGCATCACTTTATTCAACTTCATATGCATAAAGAATAAAATATTTGCTGAAATTTGGGTTTATCAGTACTAGGGTTGTTTCAATGTATTTATTAATGATCTCAAAATATTGTTTTCTAAATTTAATCCACTTGAATTCAATATTTTTCTTAAGTAACTCAGATATAGGCCTTACTTTATGTGCAAAATCAGAAATTAATTTCTTGACGAAATTGATTTGGCCTAGGAAATACTGCAATGTATTCTTATTTGTAGGTAAAGGAAGAGTTATAATTGATGTGATTTCATCTGGGTCTATGGCCATGCCTTCTTTTGAGACCATATGACCTAGTAGATTTCCTTCATGGACTGCAAAGAATGACTTCTTAGGATTGAGGAAAATACCAAATTCTTTGCATTTTTGATAAAAATTGCTTCAAGTGTGATAGATGATATTTTTTATCATGGGAGAATACAGCCATATCATCCAGATAAATCAGAATAGCTTTGTTGATCAGTGGTCCAAATTCATAGTCCATAGCTCTCTGAAATGTGGCTCCTGCATTGGACAACCCAAAAGGCATTCTCTGGTAGGCAAATGTGATGAGGTCTGGAAATACCTCCATCATAGCATGTTTTGAACAACTAAAAATTGCCTAAAACTATGTGATTTACTTTATATACTAGTTAAGTTGATCTAATATGTTGTGTATTAATTATTTGCATGATTAATGTGTTTGGAATATTATATGCTAATTTTTATAATTTTTGTGTAGTTTTATGTCACTTTGCCATGACCTGTTACATAAAGGATATGCTTAGGCTGATAGCAACACTTTACTATTCTTATTTTGATGTTTCTCAAGCATTAATTTTTTTGAATTTAGCAAATAGTGCAAAGAACTGTTACTGAAGAGGAATGAAGGCTATTGCAATCTGATCCTGAGGACTAATCCACCTAAGAAATGTAGTTGAAATCAATTGAAAAGTACATAGTTGGTCATTCTGAAGATCTTCAAATTGAGAAAATACAGTCTCTTTGGGTTGAGCGAATATCTTTGGATTGAGCCACTTAGCTCCGGATTGAGAACAAAAAGCACTTTTTGACCTATTGACTGATTTTTGACAATGGAAAAGGGAAAGAAGGCTGAGGAGGTTAAAGGAAAATATCTCCCATATAACTTTACCATCGTTGTCGTCCAAAGCCACAATTTATGGAAAAGATCCTCTTCTAGGATAAACTTAGGGAATACTACAAAATAACAAGAATTGATTTGCAGAGTATAATTTCTGTTGTAATTAGATTGTAGGCATCTATAAAAGATAGCTCCCATCTAGGTTGATCTAGGAAGAAGAAGAGAAAAAGAAGAATAATAATGACAGTAAAAATAGTAGTAGAGAAATAGAGAATAAGTGAGATAACTGAAACTGTTACATTTTTGTAATAGGTTTTAGTAGCAAATTTGTAATTATGTTATGAATCAATAAAGTACAAGTTTTTCTATTCATTTTTTTTTATGTTTGAGTGTGAGTAATATTTAGAGAGAGAGGAACTCATACCTTCTTCTAGAAAATGAGGTTGGCCACTTCTAGACCTAGGAGGAGGACTAATAGACAGGTTTTGTTCTGATTTTGCTGCAGCAGAATAAGCTATGAAACTTGTCAATTTCATTTTTTTGTAGTAGTTAACATCCATTTCAGTCCTAATAATTTATTTTATATTCAAGATACTTTTATGATGTGATTAGTAGGAGATATGATTAGTCTTTTTGCTTTCCAACAACTTTCCAATTTACTGCAATTTCCATTTTCAGCAATTTATAGTTTTCTGCAATTTTCCTGCTTTATTGTTTTTGTTGTCAACCCCTACACAGAAGATTGACAACCTTCTATTACAGAGTATTGATAGGACTTAATTTTAGTTTTTATTATTGCAAGATTAAATAGACTTTCATTTTGCAACTGTAATTAGGTTTCCAATTTTGCAACTGTAACTAGGGTTTTAATTCTGCAATTTAATCAGATTTCATTCTTGCAAATGTAACTAAGGTTTCATTTCTGTAATCAACAATTAGTCTTCATTCTTAAAATTATATTAAATTTCATTTTTTGCAATTTAGAGGTAGAAGAGACCTAAAAAACCCCACACAATTAGTTCCACCAATAAGACTTGCTACTCCCAATTGACCTTAAATTATAGCCCTGTTCACTCTTTTCGTAGATAGCCTTGTACACTGCCCTAGGTTGACATATTCATTGATAATTAATGATGTGCTTAATGACAGCCCATCAAAATGTACCCCATTTTGTGGTGAATGTTGTTTTATATTGATCTTCTAATTTCACCCAAATTTTGTTATATCCAGAGTAACCATCCAATAATGAGAATCTTTCTGCTCCTACCACCACTTGCAAAATATGATCAATTTGAGGGAGAGGGTAGTGATCTTTGAGGGATTCTTGGTTCATATTTTTGAAGTCCACACACAAGCATATATCCCCATTCTTTTTTCTCACGGGTACCAAATTGGCTACCCAAGTAGAATGTTTTATTGGGTATATGATCTTAGCCTTTAATAACTTTAAGAGCTCCTCTATCATAATAGCTTTGATCCTTGGATTTACTGGCCTCTACTTCTGCCTAAATGGTTTTGCATCAGACTCTAGCTCAAAAGTATGTTGGATAGCCTTTTTATCATACACCTTGAGATTTTCATATGACCAAGCCACAATATCTTGGTATCGTAAGCATAGATCTTTGATAGCTTATGCTTCCTCAGGAGAACATCAGATTCTAACATTGAGCTTTTTATCTATACCAACTTCAATTTCTTTATAGATTTTTTTGTTGACCTTCATGGATTTGGTCTTTTTTTTGTCCTCATTATTGAAAAAATTTTCAAGGGTGACTAGCCCTCTTGGGATATGATTGTTCCTTAGTTGGATAATTTCATGCTAATAAATTTCCTCTAAATTTTCCTCTTGGATAGTAGACAGAAATGCCTCTCTCACTAGAAAATCAACTATTTTATCATAACTTTCAAAAACCTGCCAAAAAATCTGCTTGTTTGGTACTATAGGTCTGAAAATCATTTTAATTCCCTTGGTATTATTTATTCCAAATTCTACAGAAGGGTTTAAGTTAGCTCCCTTTTTTTTCTAATGCATCAACCAGAGTATTCTTTTCTCTAGGAATAAAATTCAAATTCACGATATCAAAATATTCCATTAAATCCCATACCATGTTTCTATAAGCTTTTAAGTAATGGTGCTTACTGCTGCACCTATTTATTACTTGATGAACTATTAGCTCATAATCACCATATATGTTCAAAATATTAATGCCTATACTTTTTTCTCGTATCAATTCGAGACACAGGGTCTCATATTCTACTGCATTATTAGTACATGACCATGTTAGTCTGTAAGAATTTTTTTTTGTACCTTATGACTAGGATTGTAGGACCACACCATACCCTGCACCATTTTTGCATTTAGCACCATCAAAGTGCATGACCCATGTTTCTTTCTCTCTCTGAGCTTGGTTGGATATGGCAGGGATTTCCCTCTCTAATTCAGTTTATATGCTATATGTTCCCATACCAGTTTTGAACTAACTATAGTCTTCATTGAAAGGCAACTCATCTTCTATGTCCAACTCTTCAATGTTTTCCACCAGCTCAAATTCTTCTAAAGGGTTAAGATTACACATATCCTCTTTAATCTTTTCAATATGATAGTCTACTGGTTTCTCAAGTGTTATCCTTATCCTATTTTCCTTGAAAAGGATTACCATGCTAGAATAATCCATGTACATACATCCCCCTAGCTTTGTAGTAAACTCTCTCGAAAGACATAATCCAAAATAGGGTTCTAAGTCAACCACAACTATTTCTTGCACTATTGTCACTTCAGGGGCTCTATGCAACTTCATCAGTACATCTTTAATGACTCCAACTATCTTGACAGGTGTTCCATCTAGTTGTAATACCCCAAGACAAGATAGGGTATAATCCATACCCATATCTTCATAAACTGCTTTAGGCATAACTATAGTTGATGCTCCTAAGTCAATCATACAATTTTTGACTACCCAACCTTCCATTCTTAGATATATATAGAAAGGGGGAGGTTTATTATTTAAAATAGTAGGTGTCATTTCTTTCTTTTCTGATGGCATACTAAGGATTTTTATGGCCAATCTATTCTGAGGATTTTTTTGAGAGAAGCTTTAGGCAGGTCAATCTGACAAGGGATGAACAAAGTATCATTTAGGCTAGCTTTAGAGGGGATCCTTTTCATTTCCTCAACAATGTTGTACTCATATTTGGTCAAGGAGAGTTTTTACAATCCTCTTTCTGGCTCACTGTATCTTCTTTTATATTGTTGTGTGGTCTCTAATATTTGTCTTTTTGTAATAGAGGGGAACCTCAGTATTTCTTGATCTTCATCCTTGGATCTCATTTGGTCTCCTTGTGTTTTCTTTTTCGGTCTCTTAGGGAGATTATTTGTCTTCTCTCTACCCTTTGCTTGAGGGATAGGGAAGGTGTTACTACTCTGAGGAAGGGGGTCAGCTTTCTTCTGGGAAGGGACTTGGAATTGTCCCATTTTTTGAGGGTATACTTGTAAATCCTTCTTCCCAGATCTTGTCATAATAGCAATTGGGCTCTCCTCAACTAATTATTTCCCAACCATGATTTGATCAGGGTGCTATAACATATTGAATCTTCTATTTTTATTCCTTTCATCTTGATCCATAACTTGCTGAACATGGTGTTGGTACATCACACAAGACTGTGAGTCATAGGGGTCATTACATACTAAAAACCAAACATTCGCAAGGGTGGTATCTGAAGAACATTCTGGCTCCTCATATAATGCACTCAATTTAACCCCAGTACTGTTGCTTGGACTGGGTCTTTGATATTTGTTTACATATGGGAATCTCCTCTGTTGTGATCTTTCCTATTCTCTTTTTTCCATTGAATTCATTCTATTACTCAAAGTTTTTAGGGTATTTTGTATATCAAGGATAACAGACAACTCCTACGATGGTTCAGAAGGAAGGGGAGGAAAAGGAGCTATAGAGGGAATCAGATTTGGTTAAGGGATCACATTCATTTGTGGATATGGATATGATAAAGAAAGTGGGTCCATGAAAGATGGTTTGGATGTTGGATTTTGACCATTTGTGGTTTTTGAGTTGTAAGGCAACACAGTTTTAGGGGTAAGCCTTCCTACATTGATTAGGATATTTTCAGCATGAAATGCTGCGTTATAAACTTTGGGGGAAGGTCTACTCCTGACTATTGTGTATGCACTCCAAACTCTAATCTAAGAGCTCAGATATAATACATATAGGCTAAACATGTGGCTGGCCTAGTTGTGGGAGGGATTCTCTTCCATGTTATACTAAACCTCAAATTAAAATCTGAGATAGTTTCTTATTGAGTTTTTTACATAGATGTAAACTAATTAAGTAGAGAAAAGGTATCAGTATATTCGTTGAACTCTTCCACAAAAGGCTCTACTAAATCTTGCCAATAAGTGTTGGTATTATCTTATAGAGTTCTAAACCAATGCAATATCTTCCCTTTGAAGGATAGGGATAGAATCATCACAAGAATATCTTCTTCTTTTATGTTGTTGATTACTGCCAAGTTCAATATATCCTGACAGTGCTCATAAGTTATTTTCCCAGATCCATCATAGGTGGGAATAGTTTTAGATACAGCTTAGGGAATGGCATTCATTTGGGCTAATCTCAGAGGGCCGGTTGTATTCCAACTAGGATACTTATGTAATGGTTGATTAGGTGATGCATATTGTGCCATATTTCTTGTTGTAGGTCTTAATATGGGAACTATTGGATTTTCTTCTAGAGGCTCTTCCTTTTTGAGGAAATCCTGATCTAAACTTCTTACAACAGTAGCCCCTCTGAAAGGTAACTCATAGTAAAAGTAGGAATTAGGGTTATTCCTTTTGAAAGACCTAGTATACATGAAAAGGCACTGGTCTACAAGAATAATTCCTTTTCTGGGTTGAATTATTAGGGAGTTGCCAGGTAAACTTGCTCTTCTCTGCATATAAGGTCAAGACAATTCACCAAATCTTGATTCCTTCAGGTTGAGATAAAAATAACTCTTTTAACTGGATTTGTTTTCCTTGTGAACTGATCCCACTAGGCATGCCAAAAATTGTTTGGCACTAAATTACACCAAGTTTTCACTTGATACCGTGACTGTATATCTTCCTAGTTTCTATTCAGGCTTGCACCCAATAACCGTAGCTCAGCACTCAAAATTGGATGGACCAAAACAAAGTTTTCGATCCAACCTCCAAAGTAGGTTGGTTCCTTGTCAACTTAGTAGGATGTTGACACAATTATGCTCACTTAGGGTTTTAAGGTTAGGGTAAGAAAATGTTAGGGTTAGAGAAATGTGAAAAATGATGGACAAATAGGCTAAAAACATTGCACCACAATAGAAAGCTCCAAAAAACTAAACTAAAGATACATAACTCAGACCAACATTATCTCAAATTAGATTATTCTTCATCTATTAATGCACAGTAGAGAAATATTACAACGAGTAATTTCAATATCCAGATAATGATAATCCAAATAACATAATTCACCAATACCTAGATTTCACAAAAATGCACTCTCTAACAATACAGAACAAACTCAGAAGTAGATTTCAATTACTTTAATAGCTAGTAATCCATTAATTAGGCACAAAATAACCATTTAAGAATTTACATAAATACATCTAAAGAATCTAAACCTCTAATATCAAGCATGAGAACATAGATTTGAGATGAAGATCAACGTAATGCTCCTTCCATTAGTTTTTGGGAATATTTATAGTAGCACAGGAAAACACACTAGAGATGACCCTTAAAAATGAGGGTTCGACCTCTATTTATAGTTTTTGTAGAAATTAAATTTACAAGGAACATTACAAAGATTTCATTTTAAAAACATAGAAAAGATATCTAGCTGGAATTTTCTTACTGGTCCATCCTATGAGAAATTTGCTAAAAATGGTCCACCATGGTAGCTCGGGGCCTCTGCAACTTGCTGGTCACTCAGAAAAATTGGAGTTCAGGCTGTTGGAAATCATGCATTACCATTGATTTTTCTTGGAGGCTATCTGCCATCGTCGATCTGTAACCACATTTGGTTTGATCTTACGAAAAAATTTCAATGCTTCATCTTCCACTTCCAACTGACTATTCCAATCTAGGTGAAGAAATGTTCTTAGATATCTAAGATTCGTCAACACAACCTCCACTGTTGATCTCCCTTATTGTATGGTTCAGATTCAATCTGATACAATCTTATTAAAATGGTGGGGAGAACAAAACACCATTTTTCTTGAGAATGTTGGTGATGTCATCCTTCTACACCAAAAACTATGAAATCACCAATTTGGATCCCTAAAAGTTGAGCAGGATCGAATATGCTTTTTTTTCTTTAGAATACTTCATATTTCGTAGGGTATCCTTCAATCCACACTAAAATATCAATGACATCATCCTTTCCTTATAAATTTTATGGATTCCATTCTAGATAGAACAAGTGCATTAGCATGTGATCGTCAATCCGGGCCCGCCATGGTGCGAAGTAACTCTTTCTCTATTCCGGATAACCTTCAAAATAAAACATTCCACTTTGTCACCGTTCGGGTAGGAGAAGTCAAAGTCATCCTTAGTCACAAATCTACATCTGCCTTGGCCATAGCTTCCCACTTTATCACCATTCCAGGCATAAATACTCTATGGGTTTTCCAAAATTGGGCCTTCTAAAACTTAGCCGTTGTCAAGTTGCCAATCTATACTTTTTTATCACTGACGTCATCTCTTCTCAAAATTTTTGTGGATTTGATATGCGTCGCCATTATGGAGCCAGAGACAAATCTCCCATAATAACTTCATTCATGAAAATAAACTAAGTTTTGGGTGGGCTCATATCTTCTATTGTGGATTTGCTCCAAAATACACAACAAGGGGTGCAGAATGAAGATTTTTCCACTTAGAAAAAAATTGTAAAATAATTTCCTAAGTATGTGGCCATTTTGGGTCTACAGTTAGATTAGAGTAGGCAACTGTTGAAGATCACATCCTATAAAGAGTCAGCATTGTAAAAAAACTTAGAGGTATTCTAACTAGGTTACTTTTTGAGCTCTCAAAGATACCCTATTATATCACTCCACATGAGGCATGATTGTTGGGTGCATCTATCCCCTATAGTGGGTGACCATGAAAATCAAATAGGACAATAAATAGGTTTTAAAATATTATGGAAGGGTAAAGTTTAAACACAATTAAATATATTTTTCCAAATATTTCCTTCAATATTATGCCATATTCCATTAACTTGAGCTTGCATACATCATACATATTAACACATCAATATGTCTCTTTGATTCAAGAAAATATTTAATGTTTCACCTTCAACATTGTATTTTCATCTTCTCAATTTTATCATGGAAAATGTCACTATCCAACCTCACATGAGGTGACATCATTAATCATCCCCTAATGATTACAATACATCAAATTTACATAACATATAATGTAATAAATGGGGAAATAATATAATTAAGTCTAACATCCCTCTTTATTACATTATTTGATATAAATATTATTACCCCCATGATTCCAAGGGTGGAATATTGGAACTATGCTCTAGCTCTACTTTTAGCTTTGGCTTTGGCTTTGTCTTTCACTCTAGCTCTGGTTCTATTTGCTCTAGCTCTTTTGGCTTTGACTCTATTGTCTTTGGATCTACTAGTTATGGCTCTATAGACTCTATAAGTAATCTCCACTAGGTCTACCTCTTTTGTCAGTCACTAGGTCTTCCCTTAGGTCAATAACTCTAGATCTCTTCCTTAGGGTCATCATTGCCTCTAGGTTGCCTTTGTTTTATCATAACCTCTATGTCCTTTACCTCTAAATAGTCATAACCTTTAGGTCACCTATGGGTTATTTGCATCTTGGTTGTCATTACCTCTTAGTCAATCTTTGGATCTGCCTTCAAGCCATCACCTTTGGAAAATTACCACTAAAATGTATCTTTGGAATCTTCCACATAATGTTTAACTTTAAGTCTTCCAAGAATTGCTTGGGTCATACTCTTCTGATACAAAGATAATGTATTTTAAGTTTTCTAAGATATTTTTCCATGGTAAAAGTTACATTCTTCACATTTAACAAACTCCATTTTCTCCTCTAAAAATCATTCAATATTTCTTTTGCTTTATCCCATTTTGATGCATTTGTTCATCCATAATTCATATGCATTTTTTTAGTCACTTTATATTTGTGCCAATAGTTTCTATTGGAGTGATTATCACCTCCAAAAATCACAAGGATGTAGGTTCTAACACCTAGTTTTCATATGTCTAGATATTCCATAATGACTACAACAACTCACCCTAGGAACTTCTATATATGATTTTTTATTCACATTTTTTGTTATTGCTATTTATTGCAAACTTGGTCTCACTACTTCCTATTGGACTGTCATAACTAAGGCCTTTATTATTTGGCCTTATTCCTAGTATTATGGAAATTTTACACCTTGTCCATATTTTTCCAAATTTGTACCATTGTATCCTAGTTTTATCATTAATTTTGAACCAATTCCTTTAATGTATTTTTCAAAGCATCCAAATTATTCTTCATTATTATGATCCTTGTCATAATCACCATCAACATTCAAATACCACACATCACCATCACATTGAACTTCAACATAATCTAAACAATCATTATTTCTTTCAACTTTGGCAATATGGCCTTTGTCATGGCCAACATAGTTTTTTCTCTCACCATCAATATTTAAATAATTTATACCACAAGATATGTATTCCCTTTGGATGATATCATATGTAACATAACAACCATCTACCATCATGGGACTCAAATAACTAGTATCATAACTTAAATTTATCCTCTATAGAAGATCACTTGTGTCACAATAAACACCATTCACATAGGCTTATCCTTCAACTTTTTAGTTATTTCTATTTGTTTCCTATATTACACCTTGAGGATGTCAAGGGTGAATAGTGAAATACACATTCTTCTCACTATATCAATAGAGATGATTACACAATTTTAAAAGTAACCTTCACCAAATTTTTTGAGAATAAGTTGTAACAAGATCTAACTTCTAAAAACTTGCCATCTTCACTATCTTTTGATGATACACATTTTCAAAATTTACCTTGTATCTTGTCTATTTTACTATCTCTTTTATTTCTTTGTTTTGATGCTTCTTTGTCCATGGAGATCTTATATGTTGTTTCATACTCTTATTCATAGTTTCTTTCTAATTCACCCTATGCAATATACCCTTGTTGTTATGGCCTTTATTGAGATTTCCATCTTTGATATTGCCATTTTTCTTGTTCCCTTATTGATATTATGATTGAAATTGTTGCTTCCCTTGGGAAGGTCTACAATATTTATTTCTTTAAGCCAATGAAAAATATTTATAAAAATTGGTATTATGTTCTTATTTTTCACAAATATGATAATACCTCCTCCATTCAAGGTGATTTTATTATGAATATAGGGTAGAAGGACTCTTTGAATCCTTTTGATATTTCTTTATGGAGATAAAGGCATTATTGGACAAGTCATATCTCAACATATTTCTTTTTCATATTGTTGAAGGATGTTTATCGACTCTTCAAATGACACACTTCTATTTGATACTTGGAGAGATGTCACCAATATTCTAAATGATTTAGGGAGATCTCTAAGCATAATTAAGACCAAAATATATTCATCCACATTTTCTTCCATGGTGTTCAAATTTGATTTCAAGTCTGCAATTATTTGAAGAAACTATTCAATTCTATTTCCATATTGGATCTTTAACTTATGGTTTTGTGAATATAGGTGAAGGATCATGGCTTTTTTCTTTCCTTTAATTATGGTATAAAGGTTATGCCATACATTTTTTGATTTTTACGCCTCACTTATATATGGTTGTATTTCATCAACCACTCCATATATGATGTGCGTAAGTGCCCTTGCATCTCCCTCACCATACTTTGTCCCAGTTGCATCCTCCTTAGGACAAGTTTTATCACTAGTAACTATATACTAGAGTTTTTTAACCACTAGTATTGCTCTTCTTTTTGTCTTCCATGGCACAAAGTTTGGACCCTTTAGCAAGTTAGATTCTATGAGAAATATTTTTTATGAAGATATGGTGAAGGTTATTTATATATGAAGAGATCTACATAAATGTATTCTAGAAATAAAGCAGAAATAAAAAACTTAGAATAAATGATACCATACAATGCACATATAACACATGAGATTTACCCTAGTTCACTCGATATGGGCTACTCCAACAAAACAAGAGCCACACCTCCTTGATATTATTATTCACCTTCTTACCCAAAAATGGGACATTACAATAAATATAAAGGAAACTCTTTCAACCCTAAACCACTATGTGGTATTAGAATACAATGGTCACAATACTATGGGCTAAACCACCCACACCCACCAACTACCCACCAACCATGGGAATCTAAGAAATCACTCCGAAAAAAGGGGAAACAATTCTTTAACTTACATACAATATCCTCCTTTCCTGTAACAATGAAACCTTCGGGCTGCCTCATATAGATTTCTTCCTCCAAATATCCATGAAGGAATGCAATTTTTACATTCATTTGCTCTATTTCAAGATAAAATACAGTAGCCATAGATAATAGAAATCTAATTGAGGTTAGCTTTGCAATAGGAGAAAATACTTCACCATAATCAATTCCCTCTACCTGAGAATAACCTTTAGCAACCAGGCGAGCTTTGTAATTCTCCACTTTGCCTTTAGCATTCTGGTTCTTCTTGAAAATCCATTTAAAACCTATTGCTTTTCTTCCACTAGGTAATTTCACTAAATCCCATGTTCTGTTCTTTTTTAGGGTCATCATTTCCTCATCCATGGCCTCTTCCCAATAGTTTGCCTCTTCAAAATTAATAGTTTCTCTAACTGTTCTAGGATCTTCATCAGTAATAGATAATACAAAAGAAGTAGGTAATGAAGATGAATTGTACCTTTCATGTTGCCTCCTTTCCTATGTTTATCTCCTTACCACAAGTGTATGAACCTATTTTTCATCCTCATACATATTATCATCTATTTGCTCCTCTTACAAATCCTCTTCTGTGTGATCTTCTTCCATGAGATAAAATTGAACCTTTTCAGGTTCTTTTGTTACTTCCTTTGTGAGATCACTTTTCATTTCCCTAAACACTACATATCTATTATAGACTGTACTTTTAGTGTATGGATTCCAAATTTTATATCCTTTAACACCATCTTTATAACCAATAAAGATACATTTAACATCCTTATTATCAAGCTTACTTCTTTTTTCCTTTGGAATATGCATGTATGCATCACAACCAAAAACTATAATATGTGAGAGAGCAGGTTTATTACCGAACAATGCTGATGTAGGATATTGATTTCACAAGTAGCATACCACACTCACTGCCTTAGTCCAAAATTCCTGTGCCAAACCTGCACCATTGAGCATACTTCTAGCCTTTTCCACGAGTGATTTGTTCAATCTCTCAACAAATCCATTATGTTGGGGTGTATATGGAGTAGTCTTCTATCTTGCAATACCATATTGCTTATAGAAATCCTCAAATTTATTTGAACAGTACTCTCCTCCATTATCAGACCTCAACACTTTAATATTTTTCTCAAATTGATTTTCAACAAGTGCTTTAAATTCTCTAAATTTATCAAACACTTCATATTTACTCTTAAGAAAATAAATCCATGCTTATCTTGAAAAATCATCAATAAAAGAAGCATAATACTATGATTTTCCAAGGGATGGTATAGGAACAGGATAAAAAATATCATTGTGAATCAAATCTAATATCCCTCTAGCTCTTGCAGCACTAGATGGGAAACTCACATGATTTTTTTTGCCATAAATACAGTGTTCACAAAAATCAAAAACCATTGAGCAATTAGGGATACCATGAACCATACCTTTTCTATGCAGGGTATGCAATCCCTTTTCTCCAATATGTCCCATTCTTTGATGCTAGAGTGTTGAGCTTTTATCTGATTCAACCTCGAGAAAAGTTGAACTATTGCACTCATTTGTCATTCTGCTTCCCAATAGTTTATACAATGTTCCAATCCAAACTCCTCTTGCTAACACCATTGATCCATGAACCATTTTGCATGAATCCTTATTAAAACTAACATTTACTGCTGCATCAGCTATCTTTCTTATAGAAATTAAATTTCTAGCAAAACCCAAAATATGCATCACACCTAAGAGGGTTTTAACCCTACCATACTACAGCAAAATTTTCACCCTTCCACGAACAATGATTCTAAGTGGTGAATCATCTCCCAATAGTACCTTCCCTCCATCATATCTTTCATATTCACTGAACCACCCCCTATGAGGAGTCATATGAAAAGAGGCACCAGTATCAATCAACCAATCATTTTTATCTGAACATGTGGATCAGGATGCTAGATATACATCCCCTCCTTCATCAGTGGATTTATTTATCTCTATGGAAGAGGATTCATCAGATCTCTTTCCAGAATCAACATTCTTTGATCTGCAATCCTTCTTCATGTGACCAAGCTTGCCACATTTCCAACACTTTCTCTCAAACTTTCCTCAAGACTTGGATTGACCTCTAGACTTAGACCTATCACCATATCTAGATTTTTCCTTTTCCTTGGCATGCCCTCTAACTGTTAGTGCATCATTTTAAGTGCCCTCCATGGATTTTCTCCTCATATCCTCTGATATCAGGGATGCCATAATATCCTCAAACTTCAATGTGGATGAAGTTATACTACCAATTGCTACCACTAGGTTATCCCATGAATCTGGTAAAGAGCATAGCAAAGTAATACATTTATCTTCCTCACTTAACTTAATATCAATAGATTTAAGTTGAATTACCACTATATTGAATGAATTTAGATGATCTGCAATTGAATCTTCTTCACTCATCCTCAGATTGTACCATTTATTTTAGAGGACTGAATCAACTTCTCCCAGAGATCCTTTGTTGTAGCTTCTCCAAAAAAATTTATTAGGACTGAATCTACAAGACATAGTCGAATCAGACTTCTTGCTTTTTGATTCATCTTTTCCCAATCTTCATTGGATGTACCCGTAGGTTTTGTTTTTTTTGAAATAGCAGCCCACTGATCTCTGTCCACGAGCATATATTCCATATTTAACTTCCATAGCTCAAACATTTTATCGTAAAATTTCTCAATCTCTATCCTTGAATGATTTCTTGTCATTTTTCCTTCAAGCTCCTTCTGTGTAACTCCCACTCTAAAATAAGTTTTCTCTCACTTCTCAAAAACTTAGATCCTCTTCAAACAAAAATTAAACCCTAGCAATAAAGGCGTCCCCCTATGGCTAATAAACCTAGATCTGATACCAAATGAAGAGATCTACAAAAACATATTCCAAAAATAAAGCAGAAATAAACAACTTAGAATAAATGACACCACACAATGCACATATAACACACAAGATTTACCCTGGTTCACCCGATATGGGCTACTCCAACAAAACAAGAGCCACACCTCCTTGATATTATTATTCACCTTCTTACCCAAAAATGGGACATTAAAATAAATATAAAGGAAACTCTTTCAACCCTAAAACACTATGTGGTATTAGAATACAATGGGCACAATACCATGGGCTCAACCACCCACACCCACCAACCACCCACACCCACCAACCACCCACCAACCATGGGAATCCCAAAAATCACTCTGGAAAAGGGAGAAATTTTTTTATAATACTCACACATTCAACATCCATAAAAGGTATGCCATTAGATGGTGATGGTTAACCCTTTAGAATCCTCACAAAATATCTATTATCCTTAGAATCCTCACAATCTCTTTGCTTGCTCTAATACCAAGTGTTTAAAAATGAGGAGCTAAATAATATTTTCAAAAAAATTATGCAAGGACAAATTTTAAACACAACTAAATTATTTTTCCAAACATTTCCTTTAATATTCTACCACATTCCATAGCTTGAGCTTACATACAACATACATATTAATACATCAATATGTCTCTTTAACTCAAGGGACTCTTTGGTGTTTTACCTTCAATATTATCTTTTCATATTCTTAATTTTGTCATGGGAAGTGTGACTATCCAACCTCACATGACGTGACATCATCAAGCATACCCTAATGATTGAAATACATCATATTTCAATAGAAAAAAATAATATAAAAAATCTAACAAAGGACCTATGTTTTAATTATGATGAGAAATACAGTCAAGATCATAAATACATTTATCATACTAGATACCAAGTCAATTGCTACCATCCTTGGTATTGAGGCACCCACTATCTTAGATGATGAACAATGCAAGGACATCCATACTTTAAAAGAACCCACACCTAAGATATCATTATAGGCCTTGGTAGGTGTGACTACAACATAGATATGCAAGTGCATAGGTAGTTCAAAAAATATCCTCTAATTATTCTCATTGACACAAGTAACACTTATAACTTCATTGATCCTAAGATAGCAAACACAAGTAGACTGCTACTTATACCCATGTAAAAAATTTAAAGTCATGATAGAAAATGGAGATACTCTTTTCTACAAACACAAATGTCATAATGTCAAGATTATTGTTGGAGGCTATCATCTAAAAACCAATATGTTTATGTTTATGTTAGGAGGACATGATGTGATTTTAGGAACTCGCACATTGGGTCTTATATTATGGTAATTTTCAAAAATATATATGCAATTCATAATAGATAATAAATAATACACTCTCTAAGGGCTAACAACTAGGCCAACAAGAGTCATCAAATCTCATTGTATGGAAAATTACACAAAAAGGACAATCAAGGAATCATGGCTCAACATTTCATGGATTAGTCTACATAATTTTTTCAAACCAATCCATACACAAGATTGCAAATATTCCTTAATGATAAAACATAGGTTTTTGATGAATCTCAAGGTCTTCATCATACCATACTAATTGTTATAGGGAATCCACCAACCAATATCCATCCTTATTGTTATCCTTCTACACAACAATTAGAAATTGAAAAGTTGATCTAAGAATTATTGAAAGTAGAATTGATTAAATGTGTTATTCAACAATGTGATATTTATTATGATCACAAATAGGAGACACTTTTAGCTCCATGTATATTCTATCCCTTATTGATTCCTGCAACAATATAGAATGACTTTCTATTGAAATTTGTGTAATCTAATCAGGTTTAGGCCAAGGCCAAAGTGTGAAGAGGTGCTTATGAGAACCACTTACATAAACCTATAGGCATGTTCATGTATACCTATGTACCTATTTTATATTTCACCCTTAGTGGTATTGGTTAATCCACATTTATGGCTAACCTTACTTAAAAAGGTTCTTTATCATTATTTTATTGCAAAATGTTGGCCTAAGGTTATACTCTCATTGAGGGTTTAATATCACTATAAATACCCCTCAATGAGGATCCATTTGAATTATAAGTGAATAAAATATGATATATTTGGGTTCCCATGGACACTCACCTTATACTTCTTGTTTCTCCCTTCTTTTCTCATGTCGTTCACAATTGCTATCTTTTAATCACTTTATCTTCTTTTTGGTATATAATTGTGGTGAATGAATGTTTTGAAATGGTTATGAAAACATTGCAAATTAAAACATAGTATCACAACAATATCAAAAGAAAACTCACTCATCAATAAAAATAAGAAACATCTCTTCAAAAATTAGAGTTAGCATTTAGGTTATATTTGTTAAGATTCTTGCATTTGAATTTTTTAAATTTCAAATTAATATTTTGGTGCCATTTGCATGTAATTCATGTAAGAAACTTTGTTCAACATTCTATTGAATGCCCATATTATCTAGCCTAAATATGACACATTGAAGTGGAAAACACGATGGATAGGTTGTAACCCTAGAGCTATGAGATTGGACATCCAAGTCCTAGCCCTATATATTGTAGTATTAGTTACTTAATTGTCAAACTCCTACTTCTCCACCCACCAAGATGGAAGTGGCATATTGATATAGATGGATCTCATATTGGAGGTGATCATAGGTTTAATTTCCCAATGATATTTTTATAGATCTTCTTAAATAAAACTAAATGTAGAATTTTGGTGTATTCTTCTCTAACAGTGTATTTACAACATAATGGTTAGGCACTTTGTTTACAATGGAGAGGTTAGTAGGTCAAATTATCATAAGCAACCTTTTTTGAATATTTCCTTACAATAGATAGATGGCTATAACTATGTCAAATGAGGTTCTTCTCTCACATCAATTGACTATGTGGCATAATGGTTGGGCAACTCGCTTGTGGATGAAAGGCATCAATTTCAAAACTTGGTGTTGGCTTTTTCTTTGCTCCAAGAATTATCAACTAATTTACATGGTCAAATACATTCTTCTATATTTACTTCATAGCTACACGAATGGTGCAATAGGCCACTCCCTTGTTTAAAAGTGGGCCATATTAGGTTTTATCCCCATCAAGTCTAAAACCCTTTCAATTTTTTTTACATATATATATATATATATATATATATATATATATATATATATATATATATATATGAGAGCATGAGTAATTAGCCAATCATATCAAGTTAGGTGGAAAAATTTTATTTGTTAGTGTAGCACCCAATCGAGTGGCAACAAGTGGTAGTTTATGATTTGGAAAAATATTTTCTAAGGTTTGACATTTAATTTTTCTTGATTTGAGTGCTAATTTAACTAGATCTTTTGGAGGCCATAACTTTTGCATAAGGAAGCATTTGGAGCCCAATTTTTAAAATTGTATTTTGTTGAGCTCTACATAGTAGTCACATTTGCATAAGGAATAATTTGGAGCCCATTTTTTTTTAGAATACATTTTTTTAAGCTCTACATAGTAGTGAAATTAGTTTATGGATCTATTATACATATGTTTAGGGTTTTTGTGTTAAATGGATTCCTTGAGGTAAGTTACTCACCTCAATAAATAAAATTATAGCACAAGGTCAATTCAAATGGAAGGATTAATTAGAAGAAAAAATATCTACGTTATCTTCAATAATGAACCAGAAGAAGCTATCAATGATTAGGAACTCAATAAAAGAAAAGAGAAATCTTTTAGAATCTTCTTCATGTTAGTGGAACCATATATACTATTCCACAATAGATATAAAATGAATCATATTGATGTATGGCCACTTTAAAATATTTATTTAGAAAAATAAGTGCTAATGAAGTTAAAAATATAGAGATAGATATGTCTAAGCTCAAAATTTTAGATTTTAACAATGTTAAAGATAAAATATCACTTAAAAGCTCTAAAAGTTGGTTTTGCTATGGTAGGAGGTAAGGTAATGAGTGATGAAGATTATGTCAAGTCCATTACTTCTAATATTTCTCCTCCTTTTTATCTAGCTAGATTATTTCTTTATGTGAATGCTATGACTATCAAAGAGCCACAACCCATATCTCTTGAAGGATGTTTCAAGATTCTAATCCATTATGAAGTAAAAATAAGGAATTATGGATCTCTTTCTCATACACAAGTTCATCCAAAAGACTTAAATTCAATGGAATCTAAGGCTCAAGTGCCTAATGACAAGTCTACAATTTCAAAAAAGTCAAATATTTATGAATATTGTAAAAGGAAAGGACACTCCATCAAGAATTTCATTATAAGGTTGAAGACGATTGAGACATAATTCAAGAGGATTGGCCACAATATTTCTATTGATGAATATAAGGATGAAAAAGGAAAAAAGAGACCCATTAGAGCATCCATTATGGAGAGAGGTGTTACCTATAATGCCATCTATGCTTGGCCATTTCAACTTATATTATGGGGGGTGTTGACATTTGTGTAATTTGATCTTATTTAAGACAAGGTCAAAAGTGTGAAGAAGTGCTTATAAGAAAAATTTATGTAGCCTACAGACATGTGATTATATAACCCTACGAGAATATTTATGTAAGCCTATGAGTCTATTTCATATTTTACCCTTAGTGGTGTTGGCTAATCCATATTTATGGATAACCTTGCTTAAAAGGGTAATTTATTATTTTTATTGTAAAGTTAACCTTAAGGTTAACTTTATATCAACCTAAGGTTAACCTCTAATGAAGGATTTGGTTTCACTTTAACTACCCCTCAATGAGGATCCATTTGAATGAAAAGTGAATAAAATGTGATATATGGGCACCCACATTATACTTCTTCATGTTGTCTTCCTTATTTTTATCATGTCATTTACTATTGCTATTGTAGCACCCTAAAATTGGCGCAATAAAACCTTAATAATTACATTTACTCTAGTAAATAATTCAAATTCAAATTTTAACCTCCAAAACCGCTCCCAAACCACCGTTTAATCCGTTTCCTCCTTTCCCGTGCCATTTTTAGAGTTTGTTTTGACCGTTTGACGATATCGTCGTCGATCAGACGATATCGCCTCAGATCGAACGATTTCATCTAGGCTAGGACGTCCAGACGATCTTGTCCCAAAACTAATTTTTCACAATTAGTCTCTGTTCCAACGACGTCTCTAATCCGGGCAGAAGCGTGTCTACGCCGTTAGAGACCCTCCCCATTGGAGATCTCCCAAATAGGGATGATCTCCAACCTCCTAACCTCCCTCCTAAGCCTATTTAATCCTAAGCCCTCCCCTTAGCATCCCCCTGGCTGATAATTCCCTGTAAATTGACTTCACACGCATTAAGACATCCTAAATTGCTATTTGCATTAGTTCTATCCAAATTTTGTTGCAGGTACCTTAGTATTTTTTAGCCGAAGCAAGCTTACATCGTCGCAGACGATCCTGTTCAGATCGGAGGCGATCTTGTCGAATCAGAGATGATTTCATACCAATGCGAGACGATTTCGACTGCAATCATCATTGGGGGCAATCAGTGCCCAGAGTTTGCATTTTCCTCTTTTCAATCTGTTGTTTTATTCTGCAATTAGCTAGTTTATTTATTATTTTATGCTATCTTGCATTTTGGAGTTCACCCATCTAGATCAAATGCATAATTAAGTTATAATTGTCATTAAATCAGTATAATGCATTCATGTTTCTGTTTATAATTTTTAGTTTGATATTGTTATTGTCATTTTACATTGTTTCCCTATGTTAGCATTGTTGTATTTTCTGTGTTTTGCACCTATTTCTCTATTTGCAGGTCTCTAACGAATTCGTCTGATGAATTCGTCAGATCTCAGACGATCTTGTCTGATAGCAGACGATCCTGTCAAATCAGAGGCGATCCTGACTGCTTCAAGAATCAGAATCTTCATCAGACATCCGGATCAGGTATGACCTTTTAATCTTGCTTAATTTCTCTATTTTCTGTCTTAATTTGTTCTTCTGTATTCATTTAATCTGCATCTTCATATAGAGTAATTTAGATTCATTTGGCCAAACCTAGGACTTGGATGTTTAAGGATAAAACTGAACACATAAAACACATTCCCAACCTAGGCGTGGAAACTGCCATTAAATGTTTCCTGGTGAACCCACCATCCATCAAAAAATCACCATAATACACCTCCCTCGAGAGGCGGGACCTTCGCAAGGCCTCTCAGTCCGAGGTACCGTGCCATCCTTTTCACATCCCCCTTCCGGGCACGGATCCTATAGCCTGAAGGTAAGGGTGTGAAAAATTTGGAGCGATACATTTTGGTGAACCCGACGTGAATAACATAGGCATTTAAAACCATTATAAAAATAAAAATAAAAAAATATATATATATATATATATGTATACAAGAAAAACATAAACAAAATCATCATTTCAAGTTTGTATGTTTTAGATTCAATTCTAAATAGTAGATACTAAATATTACTTTTAGAAGTACTAAAGAAACCATGAGTTTTTACTCAAATCAATATGAGCCCATCAGTAATGTTGGAAGAATTCAGCCAAATACATTTGTTGATTATGACCAACCTCATCCCTATTCAACATCACCTCCATCACACTCTTCTCATTTTTCATCCTTAACCCAACAGAACAATCCCTTTTCCAATCCTCTTCATAACGATATTATCTATTCTCCCATATATCCATATTATGTCTATCAATCCACATATAATCCTCCTCCACCTTTTCAATATTCTTCTTTCAATACAACACATCCATTTCAACAAGAAAATACTTATTCTTCCAATTCTACCATGCACTCACCTCATACTTCGCAATCTTCCTATCATCATTCTACCCATAATAAAGAAAGTAGAGGTGAGAAACCATTAGGTCCTTTTATGACTGAACTCCTAAGGCACTTATCAAAAACCTCTCGAAAACCTTCATCACGTAAATTTACTAAGCTCAATCAACCAATGGATATAATTCTCAAGCATTTACTTGATACAAATAGGATTGAACTCCCTTCCATAAGACAACTTGATACCACAACAGATTGGTTTAAACCTGAGCTACATTGTGAATATCATAGAGTAGATGGACATATGACACAAAATTGTAAAGATTTAAGATGTGCAATTCAAGATTTGATTGATAAGGGTCTTTTTAATATAAAGGAATTACAATCTACAACTGATTATAAATCTCCAGTAAACAATCAAACTCCTACACAACAAATACCAATAATCAATCAAGACATGGGGATCTCCCAAGAACCCCTATTCAATTATCAACAACAAGAAACCAATCAAATATTGCATGTTAATGTGTCCCATCATGATGATATTATTAATATTGTAACAAAAACTACAAATGAGCAACCTCAAGTTCAATCAACTCAATCTGATATTCAAGATATGGATTCCTCATTTGACCAACCTTCAAAACTATCTTTGGCTCTAGAGAATGATCCAAAATGGAATGTAAGCATAGAAAGCTCATCTTTAGAATCAAAATCTCAATCTGAAATCCACTTTGATAGCCAACAACAAGTGATTAATCCTCAAGCAAAGATATCCCTTTTAGAAGTATTACAAATTTATCATAAGGAAATTTTGTTCAAGATACCTAGCCAACAATTTGTTCCTCATCATATTTTCTCTAAGAACATAATTAATGGTGTAAACCCTCTTGAGGTTAACCATATTTCATTCTATGATGAGGAGATTCCTTCCTCTACTCCACAAGAAGACTACTATCTTTACATTACAGGATCTAGTAAAGAAACACTTGTTAAAACTATCATGGTAGATAATGGCTCCTCTCTTAATTTATGCACTTATCAATTATTCCAAAAACTCAAATCAAAGGAAGAAGATCTTAATGAATCAAATGTTATTATAAAATCTTTTAACAATGAAATTCAAGAAGCTCAAGGTACTATAATTCTTCCCTTTAATATTGGATCCAAGATCCTGGATACTTTGTTTTATGTAGCATATTGCCCTTCACCTTACAACCTACTTCTCAGAAGTCCTTGGATTCATACGATGAGGGTTGTCCCTTCCACTCTTCACCAATGTTTGAAGTTTGAACTTGCAAATAAAATTGTTACCATACATGGTGACCCAACACCATTTGAAGAATATTTAACGGTTGAAACATCAAGTTCTATACATTCTCTATTATCACAATTATCTTCTATCCATCACTTTTCTTCATCCATATATGATCATCCTTGTTTACCAAATAACACCCATGCATATATTTCACATATGCTCCCTCCATCTTATCAAGACTTGGAATATAGTGATAAGAATGAAGAACTTTCTTATCCTTCTTACATTTTATTTTGTAACATGATCAATTTTACACATATAAAAGTCAAATCTTTTGCTACATTATTCTACATTATAACAAAGCTTTTGTTATCACTACCTTTTATTCATCACCTTTTGTTCTTACCTTCACCTCAACCAAATTATCCTTCAAAACCTCCTTTGATTTTGAAGCAACCTTAGACATGCTATACTCAAATAACCTTGTATAGTGTATATAGATCATCTTGTATATACCACCAATTTCAATTCATAAATTAAAATCAAAATACAAAAAAATCAAAATCCTCAAAATCTTCAAAAAAATACTAATGCAACTAAGGACCTTAAAGGTAAATTTGAGCCCAACTGGCTTGGACCATACATTATCATTGCTAAATTTGAATCAGGAGCATACAAATTATCTACCTTAGATGGTAAAGAACTTAAAGAACCCATGAACATTTTGCATCTTAAACGTTACTATGTATAAATTTGGTCATTTCATCCTTGTATATATTTGTTTAAAATATTTCAAAATCACTATCTTGTATTTCTTTCAATTTATAAATTCAAAAACACCAAAAACATTCATAATCATCAAAATATTCAAAACTATTTGTTGTATTTATTTATGGCACTTGTTAATTCTTTCAAAAACAAAAATATAATAATAAAAATAAAAAAAAGCAATATTCTTGACTCTTTCGAAACCAAAACAACATAAAGAAGAAAGAGAGAGTCAACATTCTCAAAACTTCTCAAAAAGTATTTATATATATATCTTCTTACAAATGTTGCAGTTATATGTTTCAAATTATTTTGGATAAATTAGCATTTATTTGGAATCCCTCACTTTCACACTCACAAAAATAAATATCTTGATTTTATCTGGCATGATTACTAATCTCTCTTATATCAAAGTCCACAAAATTCAATTAAATAAAGTTTGAGCATAGAGAATTGATCTTGTTATTTACTTAAACCAAGCACATCTTTTCACAATAAAATGATTATATTTGTAATTTCCATGCTTTGCTACATAGTAGAAGTGGTTTCTTGAGCGAAAAGTTTCCCCTGCTATCCTATCATGCACATGGTCTAGAATCTTTGAGAATTGGCAAAAGGACAAGCTCACCCCTACCCAGAATAAAAATCCCTTGCTCTACAGCTAATCCGAGCAAGTATCCCTAGTATAGAACAAAAAGAAAAAGCAAAGTTCAAGAAAAAGAGAAAAAAAAAAATTATTTTATATCATTACAACATTATCAAGCAAAAATACAAAAAAAGCAAAAATACAAAAGAAAGAAAAAAAAAAAAAAGCAAAAGCAAAAGCAATAAAATCCCTTTCCCTACCCTTTGAAAAGAAAAGAAGGGTTGATGAGCTTGAATCCTTGGAATTCTCAATTATTCGAAAACTGTGAGGTAAGCCCCATAACAGGTGGTTTGTGCCCAACCTGCTTGGCCTTGGGTAACTCCTAGCGTGGCGATATGTCCATCACATTAGCGACCTTCTTTTGTACAGACCTATGTCTGCTTATGGATTAGCTAGCTCTTGATAATCCGACTTACATAGTAGTCTAGTATGGTTATATGCATCTACATCATGGTTAATGAACACTTATTTGGTTCATTCAAATCACTTGTATCATATTATCTTGCTCAAAACTGGTAAATGAACAATAGCAATTGCACACACATTTGTATTTGAGAGATTTTGTGTATCATTATGATAAATCAAGATTGGAAATGAATTCACATATGCACATGGGATTCCTTATAAATCTAACTTTTGTCTTTAAGATACTTTGAAATATTTTTTTGCAAATTGTTTGGAATAAATTCATTTTCTTCTTTAAAAATACAGTTGTTTAGTATAAAGACAACTACATGCATAATCAAAAAATCAAAATTTCTTTCAAAACCATACAATCAAAACATATAAAAAAAAAAAAAAAAAAAAAAATATATATATATATATTATCGACTTTCGTGACGATGGTATAGTTCCAAAACCAAAATTGGAATTTTATGCCTAGCGCAAGTCCTCATCTTCATATTTTCTGTTTATTAAAAATCAACCATGCAATAAAACTATCTCTTTTTGGATTTCACGATGATGGTATAAGTCTATACCTACATATTCTATGCCTAGCGCAAACCATTGTAACAATTTTTATTCCCCATTTATTTAAAAATCATGAAAACCATATGACTTAAATCATTATGTTATACAATTATGTTTTCAAAACAAAAAGCATGCACATTATCACTATTTCATGTCATTATGTCAACCTTCAATTTTGCAATGATGGTATAATTCCTAGGGAATTATCCAAAAATTTTATCACACTTAGGAATTTATGCCTAGCAAAAATCATTTTAACATTATTTCATGCATACTATTTTTATGAAAATCTGAAAACAAACCATCATCATCATCATTTGCACCATTGCACCAAAGTCTTAAGACAGTCTCTTAAGCACTCTTTTACTTTTTAACAATATTTCTATACTGGGATTAGCTTGACGACCGAGTGAGCGGCGACTCCATGAAATGGTCTATAATAGCGACAATGTCCTTTGAAATTATTGTTAGAAGTCTCCTTTTATCTTTTATCACATCACATCACAAACAACCAATTTGTTACATCAGATTATTTCATTTAAAATCTTACAGCATGACATTCAAACCATAATATTTCCAACGACATAATTACATGAATCATCAAATCAAATCAATCAATCAAAACATTAAAAGCATCATAAAAATACATAAGACACAAGTCATATGATCAAAAAATATCTCATCTCATATATATATCAACATATATATACATCATCTCAAAACTGGATCGGTATGCCACAATCTATACCTCGGCATACTCAATCCTCTATCAAAAATAATAAAAACTATATCTCAATCTATACAATGTCGTGCAGTAGTCTAGCCTCGAGAACCCCTCGAGCTCTCAGCCTCATCTCCTCCCTCGCCCTGAGGTGGACGAGGTGGCCCCATCGTAGTATGAGTGGTACTACGAGTCCTAGTCATCGATCGGGATGAAGTCCTCGATGACCCAATCCTGATCGGATCTACGATGTTAGCCGACAGTGGTAATCTCTCCTCCTCTGGCACCATCTGGTAGTATAATGTCTGGTAGAAAGTGATTTGGGCAATAGCCCATGCTAGCTCCCGAGTGCTCGCCCCTCCACCCCATGCTCTGAGGCATGCAATCTCATCTCTGAGCTGTGTCACCTCAGCTCGGTGTCGTGCAGCCTCCTCTTGCAAGGTCTGCACCTATGCTTGGAGACGGATTGTCTCCGCTCGAAGAGTCATTGTCTCGCTACTCTCCCTAGTGTCAACACCCTTGCCCTTATCGAGCGATGGTGGCCTCTCTCTCTATGGAGAAGGGGGTCTCTCCTCCCTCCTCTCCCATTGTCGTGGCCTCTCCTGCGCCTGTGGTCTCCTCTGCTCTCTCCCTCCGTGACCCTGGGCCACCTCCATAGCCGCCTGGCATCGCCTCCCCATCCGATGCACAACTGCATGAATCGGACCCTGAGCCCTCGTCATCCGAGGAGGGCGGATGCCTACGTACCAGGCATCATAGCCGTCGGCTACCCCTACGTCGTCCCCATCCACTAGCTGAATGGGGGCATCATCCATGTCTTGACTCTAGAAGCACTGCATATCTGGAGCCCCGCTGACCGTAGTGTTATCCCGGATAGTCCGAGAAAACTCGTAATCCCTGAGAGATGGGATCCCCTATTGTAGACCGAACTATCACAAAACTCGGTCGTAGCGGTGGAGCTCCACCTCTCCCCTCTCCATCCATAGCCAGCGAGACTCGCCTGATGCGAGCCAGCTCTTGTCCATCCTCGGCCCACCCTGGATGCTCTCTCCATGGCCTCCAGGTGATCTGGTCTGGGACAAGGTCATCCAACAGTCTCCGGGACATCGGCAGATCAATCCATCATTGTGACCCTCTCCGGAGCCACCAGTAGAAAACTCGGGGCCTCTCCCCATCAATCCCTATCAAAGGAAGCCCTATCGGCCTCCGCACTACAATGTGCTCCCAGCACCAAACTTGTAGAAGCGATGTCATAACTAGACATCGGCCGCCCTTGTACACGACCCCATGCAGGATCCTGTACAGTCGGCATAGAACAAAGCTGCCCCAAGAGAACCTGTAACCATGGTCTCGCATGTCGTAGATCACATCTGCTAGCACCCATGGTACCCTGCACCCGCTCTGGTGGCACAGCAGAAGTCCACCCACCACTCCGGCCAAAACCTGTGTGAGTCTGGATGCCCCAGGCATCTGACGCAGCGCCTCGATGTTCACTCCGCCCTTCTCCAGGGCGAAGCTCGGGTCACCACACAACCGCATCATAGCATGGCCCTGATTGGCCGTAGGAGTGATCAACCGTCCTTGTATGGGGATCCTCAGAATCCTCCATACATCCTCTAATGTGGGAGTCATCTCCCCTATGGGTAACCAAAAATAGGAAGAACCCGGATACCACCTCTCTGCCAGGGCTGTCAGTAGCCCCATGTCTGTAGAAACTTGTGGCATTTCTGCCACATGCTGTAAGCCGGCCTGAGCCAGCTGATCCCACTCTGCTTGTGATAGAGCGGCCAAGTCATCTCTCAACCCACCGTATTTCCATTCTCTGCTCTTTAGTAAACCTCTCTACAACATAAACAACAACACAATAAAAATCATTAATAAAAACTCAAGTGATTAATAATGCAAGTTAAAATCAGTTCAATTTTATACAAATGATGATATCGTCCACTATTGGACGATATCGTCCCAAATTTGAGCACAATCGTCTCCGATTTCGCAAGCCGAAATCGTCCCTAATTTGATGAAATCGTCCCCCTTTCGCCGATTTCGCCCTTAGACGAAATCGGCGAACTTGAGACGATTTCGTCGAAATCGGGACGATTTCGTCCCGATGACGTCGACGGCCCAAAAACGGCCGCGATGCTCAAAATTTATTCAAAATTCACCTAAAAAGCATGTAAATTCAACTTAAACCATTCTAAGCTAAGTTTAGACTCTTACCCGTAGCCCGCGCCGGACCTCTGTCGATCTGTGCGCTGTCTCCACCATTTTTGCTTGCAGAGCTCTAAAAACCAGAAAAATGAACAATAAAAATGAATTAGGGTTTTACCCTATTTTTCTTAATTTTATTCAAAACACAATTAAAAACATTTTAAAATTTTGCTTTTTCGCGTTTTTACCTCAAACGTTCGATTTGGGTAAAAACACGGAGGGGGCACCATAGTAAGTTGTCGTACGATTCGACCAAGAATCGTCGCCTAAAAATGGGAATAATTTTTGCTTTCTCGTAGATCGAGAAGAACTCATCTTTAACGCATTTTCTTCGAAAAATTCGCTAAAGAGGGGGCAAAATGTAGCACCCTAAAATTGGCACAATGAAACCTTAGTAATTACACTTACTCTAGTAAATAATTCAAATTCAAATTTTAACCTCCAAAACCGCTCCCAAATCGCCGCTTAATCCGTTTCCTCCTTTCCCGCGCCATTTTTAGAGTTTGTTTTGACCGTTTGACGATATCGTCGCCGATCAGACGATATCGCCTCAGATCGAACGATTTCGTCTGGGCTAGGACGTCCAGACGATCTTGTCCCAAAACTAATTTTTCACAATTAGTCTCTGTTCCAACGACGTCTCTAATCCGGGCAGAAGCGTGTCTGCACCGTTAGAGACCCTCCCCGTTGGAGATCTCCCAAATAGGGATGATCTCCAACCTCCTAACCTCCCTCCTAAGCCTATTTAATCCTAAGCCCTCCCCTTAGCATCCCCCTGGCTGAAATTCCCTGTAAATTGACTTCACACGCATTAAGACATCCTAAATTGCTATTTGCATTAGTTCTATCCAAATTTTGTTGCAGGTACCTTAGTATTTTTCAGCCGGAGCAAGCTTACATCGTCGCAGACGATCCTGTTCAGATCGGAGGCGATCCTGTCGAATCAGAGACGATTTCGTACCAATGCGAGACGATTTCGACTGCAATCATCATTGGGGGCAATCAGTGCCCAGAGTTTGCATTTCTCCATCTTTTCAATCTGCTGTTTTATTCTGCAATTAGCTAGTTTATTTATTATTTTATGCTATCTTGCATTTTGGAGTTCACCCATCTAGATCAAATGCATAATTAAGTTATAATTGTCATTAAATCAGTATAATGCATTCATGTTTCTGTTTATAATTTTCAGTTTGATATTGTTATTGTCATTTTACATTGTTTCCCCATGTTAGCATTGTTGTATTTTCTGTGTTTTGCACCTATTTCTCTATTTGCAGGTCTCTGACGAATTCGTCTGATGAATTCGTCAGATCTCAGACGATCTTGTCTGATAGCAGACGATCCTGTCAAATCAGAGGCGATCCTGACTGCTTCAAGAATCAGAATCTTCATCAGACATCCGGATCAGGTATGACTTTTTAATCTTGCTTAATTTCTCTATTTTTTGTCCTAATTTGTTCTTCTGTATTCATTTAATCTGCATCTTCATATAGAGTAACTTAGATTCATTTGGCCAAACCTAGGACTTGGATGTTTAAGGATAAAACTGAACACATAAAACACATTCCCAACCTAGGCGTGGAAACTGCCATTAAATGTTTCCTGGTGAACCCACCATCCGTCGAAAAATCACCATAATACACCTCCCTCGAGAGGCGGGACCTTCGCAAGGCCTCTCAGTCCGAGGTACCGCGCCATCCTTTTCACATCCCCCTTCCGGGCACGGATCCTATAGCCTGAAGGTAAGGGTGTGAAAAATTTGGAGCGATACAGCTATCTTACAATTGCATTATATTATTTTTGGCAAATGATTATAATGAATGAATATATTGGAATGGTTCTTTAAAATATTGCAAATTCAAACACTTTTCATGGATTTCATTGGGTGATTACCTTATCTCTTATCTCATAATGTCAAAGTCACTCATAATTACATCTCTCACACATGACATTTCACACATCTCTTTACCTACTAACATGACACCGTACATACATAACTTTCACTTGACTACTTGAAACCTCACACACTTCACACCATGACACATACTATAAACCTAAATATTAAATACTCCCTAAATTATTACATGATCAAATATCATAATATCACCAACACCCAACATATTACATTATTTGGTAAATTTCTCCTTCCAAATAAAAAATAATATACTTTAACTAAAATTTGGACTTTAATAAAGTCCAATAAACATTTATGCTATTTTAATGCTTCAAATTAAGAACACTAGTCCTGTCCTTGGAGTGTCATAATATAAATTGACGATGCATTGTTACAAACATTTCTTTCAATATTTTCAACTTGTGCCTTAGTTGAATGTATTGCTTTACCTATATTACCATGTAGAAGACTAGAGTACAGTTGCATAGACTTGTTTAGCACCATGCTCATACTTGTTATTTTAGATAACATATTTTGTCCAGATGAACTAGATCTCCATTTCTAATGTCCAAAACTTTGACTCTCACTTTGTCCTGCCAATGAGGATTGAATACTATTAACACCAATGTCCACATAAATGACAATTTTTTAGTAACAATTGCTAAAATTTATGACCAAGTTAATCTCCCAATAAGCTTCATCCAACTCCCATTTTAAAGAAAATATATTGATATATAAGCTTCAAAACATGAAGTAGCTTAAAATATAAACTTTGAGGAGCTAACATTTTTCCTCCATGTTAGATAGGAAAGTCCATCATAGACTATGAACTTGATGACCTTCAAATGGTTCTTGTTGTCTAAATGACCTTAACTTAGAAGTTATTCCTTGTAAATCATACATACACATAGTATAGTCATAGTTGCTTATAAGAATCATTGATCCTATGTGGACTACAACTAAGACCGAAATAATCTTGGTGTGGTGTTTAAGCATTCTTAGTTTCCACTAAAATATCATCTCCATTATCATCACTAATATTGTCATATCTTTTGTGTTTGATAGGTTAAATCGTTATACCATTTTTAATTTTCTAAATGTTTCTTTCTAAATATTTTAGTTCCTATTTACTCTACAATCACCAAAAACTCCAAAGAATCCAAAAATCCTCTACAATTAGTGATTATTGACTAGGTGGAATTCATTTTAGAACAAAATGTAATGTCTCCTTTATTTCACTAAATGTTTTAGTCAATTGTTTAGATTTTGCATATCCACCAATGCTAGACTCTATTATAGCATTAATTGTTTCATGAAAAACTTGAACATAATGCTGACTTCCTTCTTTTTATCTTCTTCAAGATTTTTTCCATGGTTTCCATGCTTGGCGGTACCATGCAATAATAGTTTTTCTTTCTCAAAATAATTCTAAATAATATTTTTTTGCACTTCATATAGGTCATAGCTCAACTTAGCAAGGTTCCTTTGTGTTTGGGTATCCAAATATAGCTTCTTGGTCTTTTGAATAAATGTATCAAATGGTTTAAAATAATAGGGCTTGTTGGAGACAAATTTGACTCAAACTTTGAAACCCCAAATTTTAAATTTTTGGTTTCATCAAAGTAAGCAAGCATAGCTAGTCACTTTGCATCTTATTAGAGAAGTTGGTTTTCCATGAGTTCAATCTTAAACTTTATTGTCATGTGCACCATTGAAGAATTGATATATTTGAGGGTTGCCAAAATCAGTCCCTTTAAATGAAATCTAGCCATTGAAATACAAGGTTTAGTCTTCTAAATAAATAAATTCTCCCTTGGAATTAAATCAAATGATAAATCTCTAAATCCTAAGGTATTCAAAAGTAAAGAGAAAAATTAATCAAATACCTTGGTCTCAAGCCCGAAAAACATAAATAATGTCAATTTTTTTTTTATTAAGGCCTAAGGGTATGCACCCCCTTTCATTAAAGGTCGAACTTCTTTGAGTTAAATCTAAGGTTGCACCCAAATCCTCCCAAATCGAATAGATGTGCGTTAAGAAAGCAATCAAAAAATAATTGATCTGGTCAAATATTCATGGAAAATATCTAAATCTAAGGTTTATATTTGTTTAATTCATGTGCCCCCTTGTTAAAATTTGAGCATATTCGAGTTATATCTATAGTTGCGTATGATCCCACCTCGATCGAACGGTAGCGCGTTAATGAACCCTTCGACAAATCATTTTGACCAAGCCAACATGATTCGCATTAATAAAATAAGCTTAGCATAAGTTTAATAAATTCATATATATCATGTGCCCCTCCTGACCATGCAGATCAATGGCAGCGATCCATCGAGAACAAATATCAACGGGTGCACTTCGTTTGACAATCTATATCACTCGAAAGCCTAGGTATTGAGTCATTTGCTTTGATTATTTGATTAAGGAAATAATGACAACACTACACTAAGGATAAGATCTAATGGTTGTGATGTATTCAATTTTTCTTTAAAATGTACCTTATGAGATTTACGATAGCGATTAAACATGTTCACAAATCAATGGTTGCACCATTCGTTAAGTACTAACCTCGCAGGTGAAAACTATCGACAGTAGCAAATATTCATGCCAAGATAAATGACTGCGATCCAATCAATATAAAAACAAAGAGAACGAATGGCTTGAGATCAATGACATCACTTTGATCAAGCTTGAAGATCAATGAACACATTTTATTCCACATTCCTTTTATCACTCAAAAACCAAAGAAAAAGGGAATCAACGACCGTGAACGATGCATTAAAATTCGACGATAGCAGACGAGTCAAAGTCAAAAGGAAAAGATAAAGCCAAATAGATCAAGGGCTATGACATATTCCAAGAAGATCAATGGTGTTTATCACTCCAGACCCACAAAAGTTAGAAGCCAATCAATTTAATGATCAACGGTTGCAATTCTCCCTGAATAAATCCAATGGTATACGTTAACCATGATCCATCAAGGTAAAGCCCTCGATTATAAAGGAAAATCAATGGCTATGATAAGATCTAAACTTGATCTAACAAAAACGATGTAAATATGATTTACCAAAGGTTTATTTAATAAATACTCATTAAGTTGTTTTAAAGACGTGTAGGTTACGACCACAATTCAACAAAGAAATATATGACGACCAAGGTATAACCTGAAGTTACTAAAGTCATGCCAAGTCCCATAAAATCCAATGATTATGCCCCATCATTGTATGATCTAATGGTTCTTAGACATCAACGACTGTGATTAACCCTCCTCGGGATCCGATGGTAGCGCAAAAATTAAAGACTTAAGTAATGAATCAACCATGTAAATCCAACGGTAGCGCTCCATTGAGATTAAGAGGATCCGACGATGACGAGTGAGTCAAAGTCAACACAATAGAATACAAGTGGGGCTAATCCAACAAGCATCTTCTGATGGATCCAATGGATGCGCTCCATCTCGAAATAATCCAACGGTGGCGCACGCTTCAAAGGTAAATCAAATGGTAAGCTTAAATCGACTCTTGATTAATTAAATTTTAAACACATTTAACAAGGGCCCTAACACATTATTAATCGCCACCTTTATTTTTATTAGTCAATATTAAACAAAGAAGGTTCGAAGCATGTTTCTTTCGGCTATCTAACCCACAGGTTATAAAAGATCCAAGGAAGCGACGAAACAAAGGTTGATCGAACGACTATGCTTGGTCAAACCTCTGGCCCAATAGTTATGAAAATATCAATAAGAATAAAATCACCATTGACCCATGTCTTTAGAATTTGGAAGCTAATGTCCTTGCAGGTTTAAGAATACCAAAAGTAGCCATGATAGAACATGTGATGATCACAAACCAGAAAAATCGGCAGACTCTTATAAAGGAATATTTGATAGTCTAAACTCCTAGAGAAAGATGATCACTTCACAAAAATACCCTAAACATATATCGAGGTAGAAAGCAAAGAGGTGACTCATTCACAACATAGACGAAGTCAAAATAGTACACATAAACATTATGAATCCATAAGGATACCCAAGGAAGGAAATATTCGAGCAATCAGAGTAAATCCCATGGATAGTACCTTGATAAGGATAAAGTAGACTAATCAAAAGATAAATCCTGATGCTCAAGCATGCAACCAGATCATGTATATCTCTTGGAAATAATAATGTACCACAAAATAATACTACAAGGCATAGTCACAACTTATAAATAGAGACAGTAAGGGAGAGCTAAAAGGCATCAATAAGAAAAATAATGGAGTACAAGGAGTATGAATGTATTCATTTTATGTTCTGCAAATACTCAAGATGAAGAAAGCGCGTGAAGAATAAAACATGGTTTCGACTTGCAGAAAGTCATTCAATCCACGCTTCGATGGAATATAGTTACAAGGGGAACACTCCGATGGAGTATAGTTATGGAAGCAGCTTATAGATGCTTCCAGATCTTGTTTTCCATTCCCACCTTCCTCCTACTTATCACTACCTCCCTCTTTCTATGCATTCTTCCTTAACCATCCTGACATTTTTCCCAACATTACGCCATCTCACCACCTTCCATTGTGTGAAGCCATCCCCTTTCCTCTTTTCTCCCTTCACTCTATCGCGTGATCAGTGCCATTCCATCCATTTGCCACTGGCACGCCACCCCTTGTCTTCACCATCACGTCGGGTCCCCCTCCGTCCTTCATCTAAATTTCATGATAGCAACCTGGTCGATCCTTAACAACAGATCATAGTGACCAGGACAAGCAGAACAAAAATAAAAAATATAATAATGAATCCTTAGTTTCTAGGGCCAACAAGAGAACAAAATGGCCAAATTATTCAGCGAAAGAGCTCCCTTCAGCCCAAAAGCAGACCATGATGATCAGTTCAGAGCCGCACTAGCTGGACAACATACATAATAGGTTCAATCAGATGCTGACAAGTGTAAGGCCAGAAATAAACCAAAAATAATAGAATCAAGAACCAGCAGCTATAAAAGGAAGCAGACAGGTTCAGATTCATCATCAAGCAATTAGAGAATAGCATTTTTTCTAAGAGGTATACTTGAGTGCCCTTTAGAGTTGTGTTGTTGTATCTCCCTTTTGTGTCTATTTTTCTCATTCATTCTTCTTTCTTCCCTTTACTATGCAAGATTTTGATAGGAAAGTGCTCAAGAAGTTGAGATTATTTCCTGTCCTATTGAGCCTGAGATTCAGAGACTCTATTGTTACTATATTGGAACAAGGAGAGTAGGAGAGACCTGTTACATTATTTGAATAGAGTCTTCTTCATTGTATTGATGTATTTCTTTGAGAAAAATAGAGTTAAAAGGCATCCTGCCCACTCTGCATGTAATATTTTATGAAATCAATACAATTTTGAGTTTCATTCTTATTATATCTTTGTCTTGGTATTGTGTGTCACTGTATAATGGATTACATTATTTGAATGCATTATATATGTTTCTTTCATTGGTTAAATTTTAGTTTTATTATGATATTTGAATAAGTCTAAGAGCACCAATTTTATTTTCCCCCTTCTCTCTGTTCATGTCAAAATTGTTGTTAAATTGCTATAACAACCCAATGAATCTAGGCACCGGTCTACATAAGGCATAACAATTGGTTATTTTCTTGCTTGGTCATTTTAATACATATAGTGTTATATTAATCTGGAGCGTGTAATCAACGTTTTATCATATAATTACCATTGGGGTTTCCTTACCCGTTATGTAGTTTTCTTTTAGCAATATTCATGTTTATCATAACAAAGAGGCAGGTTGACCAGAGCCTGTAATAGCTCGTTGGTTTCAAATAGATTTTTGTAGCGTGACAATCGAATCCTATGGATGCAAGAATCGGTTCCAATAATTTTTTGGCATCGTTGTTGGGGAGGACTTGATAGAAAGATTTAATTATTTCTTAATAGTTTTCTTTCAATGACATTATTTTTAATCAATGGGTGACCAATTAGAATAAAGAACTTTCATTTTAATTTTTATATTTTTATGTTCTTTATTCCACCCATGGTTTTTAATTTTTATTTTCTTTACGTTTTTTATTTTCTTGAAAATTCTAGTTTCTTGATTTTCTTGAATTATCCCAAGAACCGACTCTTGTGAGGATGAGTGTTAATATCAAGCATTCTTGATAAAGTATATGTTGTTCTTTCTGCACCTCGATGTTGGTGACTCTATCTAAATGAACTCAAAATAAAGATTTAAAATAAAAAAGGAGAGAGCAGAATGTGTTGGCGAACACCAGGAGAAGCGGTAAGGAGCTATTCCTAGAACTCGAGAATCTAGAGGTATTTATACATAATCAGAAAACTCCACTTTTCAAGAGTACTGCTTATAATAGTAGATCAAATTCTAGCGGTAAAAAGTACGTAAAGAAAAATCAGAATACTATTACTGTAGATGAACATTTGAATTCTGTTATAGAAGATACATGTGATTATTTTTATTGCCCAATTAATACTAAGGTAGATAATCCATTAGATTATATTCAGGCTACCCAGACCCATATTCTTGTAGGTATTACTACTGTGAATTTGAATTCTACGGTAACAATGGCCTAAGCTAATGTTCATTTATGGAGGACTAATAGATATAGGCCTTTTGTGTTACCCATAAATTTAAATGCCTTACCCAGTAAAGCTCACAAATACCTTCCAAAATTCTTAGGAAATAGTGCAGTAACTGGAGAAGATCATATCAAGAGTTTCTTGTATGCGATGGATAGTCTAGAAGTTGAACATGAAGATGTAGTATTGAGACTATTTTTATAGACTTTAGAAAAATATGCTAGAGAGTGGTTCAATTCCCTTCCTAACAATGATATCCCAAACTTCACCAAAATGGAAGCTATGTTTCTAAAGAAATATGGTGAAAGAAAAAATGAACAATCTCTGTTAACTGAGTTAGCCACTATGAAGAAAAAAGAGAATGAGGTTGTTAGTGACTTTAACATAAGATTTTCAAAGACTAGGAACAAAATCCCTACCAACCTTAGGCCTAGTGATATTCAATCTATTTGTTTTTATAAGAATACCTTTCAAGGAGAGTTTAACTATGAGCTGAGGCAAGAACAAGCCACTACCATTGATGGTTGTATGGAAAAAGCAATGGATATAGAAAGAAATATGCTTGATAGTGGTAAGATGAAACCTTATTCTTTAGAAGTCAACTTACCTGAAAGAAAACCTAAAAGAGTGGCATTTGATATACAAAGAAGAATTGAAATTGATCCAATGGAGAAATTGACTAGTCAAATGATTGAGATGTTCAATAACATGAACAACAAGTTAGCAAGAATTGAAAGAAATAATGGTGAATCTTCACAAACAGAGTGACCTCATGTTGACAACCATCCTCCTTTTAAGAAAAATTTCAATAGGAATTGGGGAAACAACAATGGTTCTGAAGAAGGAAATAGGAGTAGGAATAATGGGAACAATAACTAGAAAAATAGAGATTCTGATAGAGATCATAATAGTGTTCCTAACCCCATACCATCTACCAATATAGCAGAAGGCTTTCCCTATTTTTTCTCTACTTGTGATGCACCTCATAACCCTGATGCATGTGGAATTCACCTAAGTGACCAACGCAATGTAGATTTACATGTTGAATCAGAAGAGGATATAAGAATCAATGCTTGTTGGTCTGTTGAAGATGAATCCAGAGAAAGGTTGTTTGAAGAAGATATGGATAAGTATGCTTCAAATCATCATCCTCAAATTTTAGTAGCTGAAGGAACTAAAATCTTGCAGAAATCACATGAGTCAAGATATGACAAGATGAAGCAAGGGAAATTAATCCCCACTGCTCAAGAAGTTGAAGAATTAGAGGCTACCCATACTTTGAATTTAAGAAATAGGATTGTCCCAGATAGGACAGAGAAAGCCTCTACAAGTGAAACAAGAAAACAAACTTTCACCAATAAGAATATCAGTAAAGAGAAAACTGATAGAATCCTCAAAAAGATTACTCCTGAAGTAATAGAATTAGAGGAAGAGATTCCCAAAGAAGAAAGTAATAAACCATTGGATATAAAGAAGATAGAATTTGATGTTGGGTCAGAACTCAGTAAGCAAAAGGTTAATATCACATTTGGAGAACTTATGAAAGTTCAACAATACAGAGAACAAGTCTGCAGAGCATTTGGATTAGTGGAACAAAAAGAAGACCCAACTTGCCATGCTGCTAGACAAAATCAACATGATACAAGATCACCATCCTCTGTCAGACCCTTTTATGTATCATTAAGGTACAACTCACATGAAGGAGAAAGATATGTCATTCATAATTGCATGTTAGACAGTGGAGCCTCACACAATATCATGCCCAAATTAATAGCTGATCAAATGGGATTAATCTGTACTAGAGATTCTGCCCCTATTTTTGTAATGGATAGTAGACAAATTCCTTGTGTAGGGGTGATAACTGGATTGTTGGTTTTCTTAGATCAACACCCCAAAAAGGGCATAGTCATGGATGTTGTAGTAGTTGATGTTGACCCATTCTTCTCACTATTACTCAGTAGACATTGGGCAGAACAACTGGGAGGTTCAATTCAATTGGACTGGTCCTATGCTACAATCCCAATATCAGATAAGGAGAATATAATTTTATGAAGAGAACCATTTAACAAGCACTCCGTAGAGTTAATTCAAACTGATGAAACAATGATAAACTTAGTAAACTCTATGGAAGAAAAAGGGATGGGAGTTTACTCAATATGGCACAACCCATTCCTGGTGGAAGTACCAGAAGCAAAGAACATGGATCCAGAAGTTATGAAAATAGTAGATGTTGAATCAGATAGAGTATTAACCCAAGAAATGTGGACCATGTCTTTTGATGGAGCTAAATCCCAATCTGGAGTAGGTGTAGGTGTTAATTTGATTGATATTAAAGGAAATTACCTTGGTATTCCTTATATACTAGAATTCCCTTGCACAAACAATGTAGCTGAGTATGAAGCTTTATTATTAGGGTTAAGGAAAGCAAAAGAATTAGGTATTAATTACTTGACTGTAATAGGGGATGCAGAGCTTATTATACTATAGATCAAAGGTAAATATCAGACTAAGCACCCTAGGCTTAAGCAATATAAAAATGCAGTATTGGAAGAAATTGATAAATTCTTAGCTTTCAATATCTCATATATTCCAAGAGAACAAAATCATGTTGCAGATATTTTAGTTGTAAATACCTCAGGTCTAGATCACCCAGAGATAACTATAGAATATATGGATAGATTCCCAACTATTTCAGTCTATAAACCTTCTGTGCTAGATAACATAGTCTATCTACAGGTCTTTCAAGATGATATAGATATTAAGGATTTTATGACTCTACAAAATCAGTATGCAGATGTAATCTATGATGAAAAGGATGAAGACAAGCTAAAAGACCAAATAGGAGAGCTAGTAGAAGTAATCCAATTGAAAACTAATAGAATACCCAAAGGATTGGTTTCTCTAGAGAGTCTATTTGATGATTTTGACAAAGCTTATAAGCCTTTAAGCAGAGAGGTAATATCTGAAGACATTAACATTGGTTCAATGAAAGAACCTAGAATAGTGAAAGTAGACATGGCCTTACCTTCTAAAGAAAAAGTTGGATATATCAGTTTCTTGAAAAAGAACAAAGAACATTTTGCTTGGACTTATGAAGACCTTAAAACTTTCAAAATAGATGTAATGACACACATAATACCCTTGAAAGAAGATTCCAAACCATTTAGATAGAAATAGAGGAAGTACAATCCAACTCTGCACCCAATAATGCAAAAGGAGGTACAAAAATTGTTGGATTCCAAAATAATCAGAAAGGTAAGATTTTCTTCCTGGATATCCAATTTAGTACCAGTCAAAAAAATAATGGGGATATTAGACTCTGTGTAGATTTTAGAAATTTAAACAAGAGTTCTTTAAAAGACAATTACCCATTACCCAATATGGAACAATTATTGCAAGCAGTAGTTGGCTCAACTAGATTGTCTCTGTTAGATGGATTTTTAGGGTACAATCAAATTCAGATAAATCTAGAAGATAGACATAAGACAACATTCACTACACCTTGGGGCACATTTGAATATTTAAGAATACCTTTTGGACTAATGAATGCAGGTGCTACTTTTTAGAGGGCAATGGATTTTGCCTTCAAAGGATTAATGTTCAAAATTGTAGTTGTATACCTGGATGATATCATAGTATTTTCTAAAAATCTAGAAGATCATCTAGAACATTTGACTGCAGTTTTTGCTCGGTGCAAGGAATTTGGAATTTCTTTAAATCCCAAGAAATGCATATTTGGGACTACACAAGGAAAGTTGTTAGGTCATATAGTTTCAGAAAAAGGAATAAGCATTGACCCAGAAAGAATTGAAGCTATTTCCAAAATTCCCCCTCCCAAAAATTTAAAAGGAGTCAGGTCATTCTTTGGCAAGATAAATTTTATTAGAAGATTTGTCCCAAATTTTGCAGAGATGACCAAACCCATAAATGATATGGTTAAGAAAACTGGAGAAATAAAATGGACAATAGAGAATATGGAAGCATTTAACAAGATCAAAGAAGCCATATCAACCACTCCAACCCTAAGCTGCCCAGATTATGCAAAAGATTTTAATATCTATTCTTATGCATCTGAACATTCTATTGTTGCAGTTCTTTCACAGAAATATGATGAAAATAATGAAAGGCCAATAGCCTTCATGAGTTCAGGATTGAAAGGAGCACATCTTAAATACACCTTGCTAGAAAAACATGCTTATGCAGTCATCCAATATTTAGAACACTTCAAAGGTATATTTGGCTCAAATAAGGTTTATTGTTGTATCCCTTTTATAGCAATAAAAGATATTTTTTCTCAATCAGAGCCATTAGGAAGACCAACAAGATGGATGGTAAAGCTTCTGCAATATGATGCTGAATTCAAAATAGTTAAAACTATCAAAGGGTAAGGTTTGGCTAAATTATTGGCTAACAAAGAAGAAGAAGGATTTGAAAATGTTCTCACAATAGATGAGGCATATGATGTCAGAAGAATCAATAATACTGAATGCAAATGGTATGAAGAAATTTTGTCATACTTACAAACTCTGTCATTCCCTAAAGATATGTCAACAAACAGAATGAGGTCAGTCAAGCTTCAAGCCCAAAAATATTATATACAGGATGGTGTGCTATACTGGAAACACCCTGATGGAGTATTATTAGTCTGTTTATATGAAAGTGAAGTCCCAAAAATAATTAATGAATTTCATGATGGTTTCTATGGAGGACATTTTTCTCCAAGAGCTACAACTAATAAAATTATGAGAGCAGGATATTATTGGCCTTCCATTTTTAAATATGTATATAAATATGTTAGGAACTATCATAACTGCTAGGTTTTTGTAGGAAAGAAGTATCTGGCAGCCATGCCCCTCAAGCCAGTAATCATTGAAGCACCATTCACCCAATGGGGTATTGATTTAATTGGAGAGATCAAGCCTAATTCATCTGGCCAACACAAGTGGATCATAACTGCAATAGATTACTTTACAAAGTGGGTAGAAGCTGCACCTTTGAGAACATCCACTACTACCACTATCATCAAATTCTTGGAAGAAAACATTCTGACCAGGTTTGGAGTTCCTCAAAAATTGGTTACAGATAATGCACAGTATTTTGTTTCATATGAAATGGTAGAGTTTTATGCTGAATATGGAATTGAATTATCCCATTCTGCTAATTATTACCCCCAAGGAAATGGTCTAGCTGAGTCATCAAATAAGAATGTAATAACTAGAATAAAAAGGTCATTAGGTAAGAACAAAAGAGGGTGGGATAGTGAACTTAAATTTGCTCTATGGGCTGATAGGTTGTCTATAAAAAGAAACATAGGAAGAACCCCCTATGAGATGGTATATGGAGAGAAAGCCTTATTACCTTCAAGAATAGAAAAATTGGCACTTTCCCTCTTATTACAAGACCATGAAGACCCCAATCCCATACAGAGAAGGCTTGACCAAATTGTCCTGTTAGAAGAGCAAAGAAGAGAGACCCTTAATAGAATGATGGAACAAACCCAAAAAACTATGAAATTATTTAATAAGAAAGCCAAGGGTACTCCTTTTTCTCAAGGAGATATAGTCATCTATTGGGATCCTAAAAATGATAAGCATGGTGAAAAGGGTAAATTTGAACCTAAATGGATTGGTCCATACCAGATAGCCCATGTTATAGGGCAGAATACTTACAAGTTGCAGACCTTGTAGGGAGAAATAATGGCTATCCCTATTAATGGCCAACACCTCAAAATGTACAATCCCTATTGAAGGTGAATAATATAAAATAAATAAAAAAATAAGTAGAAAAACAAAAACCCCAAAAATAGAGTGATGTATTTTGTTATTTTTTGTACTAGATAAGCTTTCCTTTTGTTGTTAGCATAATTCTGAGTTGTTGTACACATGATATTCTTAGTTTGATGAGTATACATTACTGTTGATTCCACCAAAAATAATAAGAAAAAGGAGATTTATTTTAGACTCTGATGAGATTTACAATCTTTCAAATATGAGTGTTTATGCAATGGTTATCTGATATGAGATAAAATAGAATGAAAACAGAGTTGATTGAAACATCATGTCAAAGCCTCACATTACAAATGATACTTAAAGTGACTTCAAAGGTCCAAAGAACCAAGTTATCTTTGAGAGGGTGGTTAAGCTAAAAATCATTACACTCATCCTTTTAGCCAAAAACTAATCCTCAACTCAGGCATACTCTTTGCACAATTTGCTTATATCAAATACTTCTCAAACGAGAAAGAAAAATTACAATAAAGTAAAATTGAGTCACTGCCTGAGATATCTTGGAAAACCTCTATCGGGGCTATAGACGCTTGACTGGTAGTAGGGTAAAACCGGATGGGATTAGAAGCAACTCCATCGAGGCTATAGATGCCTGACTGGCAGTGGAGCCCTGCAGAATGGTGAAAATTTTTAAAGAGTGAAATCACATATTAGGCTTAACTATTTTGCTCAGATATGGCAAAGTTCTGAAAGACTTAGAAATCAAAATGAATACACAAACACACACATGGGCTTAAACATGATGGAGCAAAAGGTTTTTGACAAATTTTGTGTAATCATATCTTATAACTTAGCTAGAACAAGCATTAAAATATATCTCAAAAGCTCATCTGTTTCTAAAATTTTGGCCCTATTTTTCCAAAAAGTGAATAAAAGGAAATTACAGTTTTTCAATACTCTCTTACTTTGATGTCCTGTCATTTGTACAGTTTTTCAGTTTTAAAATTGTTATGTTTTGTTGTTTTTAAGCTTTGCTTAGTCTTGATGATTTGAATTTGTATCCAAAATTGCAATAAAACCAGGAGATTCTATGGTTCTCAAGTGCCTCATGTTTTCAACACATTGTCCTAGATAGAGCCTATGTTGGAGCCAAATTTGACTCAAACTTTGAAACCCCCAAATTTAAATTTTTGGTTTCATCAAAATAAGCAAGCATTGTTGGTCTCTTTGCATCTTATTAAGAGAAGTTGATTTTCCATAAGTTTAATCTTAAACATTGCTAATAATGTGCACCTTTGGAATAATTGTAATTATCTTAAAAGGTTAGGGAAAATTGCCTTATTAATAAATGAATTGAAATACAAGGTTTAGTCTTCCTAAAAATAAAGTCTCCCTTGGACTTAAATCAAATGATAAATCTTTAAATCCTAAGGTATTCAAAAGTAAAGGAAAATTAATCAAATACCTTGGTCTAAAGCCCGAAAAGCATAAGTAATGTCAAAGAATTCAATTAAGACTTAAGGGTATGCACCCCATAATAAGGTTGATAAGGTCTAGAAATCTCAAAGCCAAATGTGTGATGCACATAAGGTTAAAGTAATCAAAAATAATTGAATTGTCAAATAAAAATAAAAGGTTAGTTATGGTCCCCCTTGTTAAAATTTGAGCATCTTCGAGTTATATCTACAGTTGCGTATGATCCCACCTCGATTGAACGGTAGCGCGTTAATGAACCCTTAGACAAATCATTTTGACCAGGCCAACATGATTCACATTAATAAAATAAGCTTAGCATAAGTTTAATAAATTCATATATATCATGTGCCTCCCTTGACCATGCAAATAAATGACAACAATCCATCGAGAACAAATATCAATGGGTGCACTTTGTTCGACAATCTATATCACCCGAAAGCCTAAGTATTGGGTCATTAGCTTTGATTATTTGATTAAGGAATTGACGGTAGTGCCGTACTAAGGATAAGATCTAACGGTTATGGTGTATTCAATTTTTCTTTAAAATACACCTTATGAGATCTACGATAGCGATTAAATGTGTTCCCAAATTAATGGTTGCGTCGTTCGTTAAGTACTAACCCCGTAGGTGAAAACGATCGACGGTAGCAAAGATTCATGCCAATATCAATGATCATGATCCAATCAATATAAAAACAAATAGAACGAATGGCTCGAGATCAACGATAGAGCTTTGATCAAGCTTGAAGATCAATGGACGCATTTTATTCCACATTCCTTTTATCACTCGAAAACCTAAGAAAAATGGAATCAACGATCACGAATGACGCATTAAAATCTAACGATGATAGATGAGTCAAAGTCAAAAGGAAAAGACAAATCAAAATAGATCAAGGGTTTCGATGTATCCCAAGAAGATCAACGGTGTTTATCACTCCAAACCCACAAAAGTTATAAGTCGATTAATTCAACGATCAATGGCTACGGTTCTCCCTGAATAAATCCTATGGTATACGTTAACCATGATCCATCAAGGTAAAGCCATCGATTATAAAGGAAAATCAATGGCTGCAGTAATATCTAAACATGTTCTAACAAAAACAACGTAAATATGATTTACCAGATTTTTATTAAATAAAGATTCATTAAGTATTTTAAGCCGGTTCAAGTTCAACGAATCTATGGCTACGATTCAACAAAGAAACATCTGATGGCCGAGGTATAACCTGAAGTTACTAAAGTCATGCCAAGTCCCATCAAATCCAACGATCGTATCCCATCATTGTATGATCTAGCGATGGGTGCATAGAGAGGTTCTTAGACATCAACAACTATGTTAACCCTCCTCAAGATCCAACGACAACGCACAAATTAAAGACTTAAGTAATGAATCAACCACGTAAATCCGATGATAGCACTCCATTGAGATTAAGAGGATCTGATGGTGGTGAGCGAGTCAAAGTCAACATAATAGAATACAAGCAGGGCTAATCCAACAAGCATCTTCTGATGGATCCAATGGATGCACTCCATCTCGAAATGATCCAAGGGTGATGCATGCTTCAAAGGTAAATCAAATGGTAAGCTTAAATCAACTCTTGATTAATTAAATTTTAACCACATTTAACAAGGGCCCTAACACGTTATTAATTGCCACCTTTATTTTGATTAGTCAATATTAAACAAAGAAGGTTTGAGGCATGTTTCTTTCGGTTAACTAACCCACAGGTTATAAAAGATCCAAGGAAGCGATGGAACAAAGGTTGATCGAACGACTATGTTTGGTCAAACCTCTGGCCCAATAGTTATGAAAATATCAATAAAAGAAAAATCACCATTGACCCATGTCTTCAAAAATTTGGAAGCTAACACCCTTGTAGGTTTAAGAATACCAAAATCAGCCATGATAGAACCTGTGATGATCACAAACCAGCAAAATCGGCAGACTCCTCTGAAAGAAATATTTGATAGTCTAAACTCCTAGAGAAAGATGATCATTTCACAAAAATGCCCTAAACATATATCGAGGTAGAAAGCAAAGAGGTGACTCATTCACAGCAAGGTACACCGAAAGACGCTATGAAAATCAATAGTCGAGATGAAGTCAAAATAGTACACATAAACATTGTGAATCCAGAAGGATACCTAGGGAAGGAAATATTCAAGCAATCAAAGTAAATCCCATGGACAATACCTTGATAAGGATAAAGTAGACTAACCAAAAGATAAATCTTGATGCTCAAGCATGCAACCAGATCATGTATATCTCTTGGGAATAATAATGTACCACAAAATAATACTACAAGGCATAGTCACAACTTATAAATAGAGACAATAAGGGAGAGCTAAAAGGCATCAGTAAGCAAAACAATGGAGTACAAAGAATATAAATGTATTCATTTTTTGTTCTACAAATACTTAAGACAAAGAAAGCACATGAAGAAAAAACATGGTTTAGACTTAAAAAGTCATTCAATCCACGCTTCGACGGAATATAGTTATGAGGGGAACACTCCGATGGAGTATAGTTATGGAAGTAGCTTATAGATGCTTCCAGATCTTGTTTTCCATTCCCACCTTCCTCCTACTTATCACTGCCTCCCTCTTTCTAGGCCTTCTTCCTTAACCATCCTGACATTTTTCCTAACATTGTGCCATCTCACCACCTTCCATTATGTGAAATCATCCCCTTTCCTCTTTTCACCCTTCACTCTATCGTGTGATCAGTGTCATTCCATCCATTTTCCACTGGCACGCCACCCCTTGTCTTCACCATCACGTTAGGTCCCCCTCCGTCCTTCATCTGAATTTCATGATAATAACCTGGTCGATCCTTAACAACAAATCATAATGACTAGGACATGCAGAACAAAAAAAAAAAATATAATAATGAATCCTTAGTTTCTAGGGCCAACAAGAGAGCAAAACGACCAAAATATTCAGTGAAGAAGCCCCCTTCAATCCAAGAGTAATTATTAATAGTTATTTTAGAGCCACACCAGTTGGACAACATACATAATAGGTTCAATCAGATGCTGACAAGTGTAAGGCCACAACCAGACTAAAAATAATAGAATCAAGAACTAGCAACTATAAAAGGAAGTAGACAGGTTCAGATTCATCATCAAGCAATTAGAGAATAGCATTTTTTCTAAGAGGTATACTTGAGTGCCCTTTAGATTTGTGTTGTTGTATCTCCATTTTGTGTCTATTTTTCTCATTCATTATTATTTCTTCCCTTTACTATGTAGGATTTTGATAGAAAAGTGCTCAAGAAGCTGAGATTATTTCCTATCCTATTGAGCCTGAGATTCGGAGACTCTACTGTTACCATATTGGAACAAGGAGAGTAGGAGAGACCTGTTACATTATTTGAATAGAGTCTTATTCATTGTATTGATGTATTTCTTTGAGAAAAACAGAGTTAAAAGGCATCTTGTCTACTCTGCATGTAATATTTTATGAAATCAATACAATTCTGAGTTTCATTCCTGTTATATCTTTGTCTTAGTAATATGTGTCACTATGTAATGGATTATATTATTTGAATGCATTATATACATTTCTTTCATTGGTTAAATTTTAGTTTTATTACGATATTCAAATAAATCTAAGAGCACCAATTTTATTTTCCCCATTCTCTCTGTTCATGTTAAAATTGTTGTTAAATTGCTATAATAGCCCAATGAATCTAGGCACCGGTCTACATAAGGCATAACAATTGGTTATTTTCTTACTTGGTAATTTCAATATATATAGTGTTACATTAATCTAGAGCGTGTAATCAATGATTTAACATAGAATTACCGTTGGGGTTTCCTTACCCATTCTGTAGTTTTATTTTAGCAATATTCGTGTTTATCATAACAAAGAGGCAAGTTGACCAGAGCCTGTAATAGCTCATTGGTTTCAAATGGATTTTTGTAGCATGACAATCAAATCCTATGGATGCAAGAATCGGTTCAACCAGGGCCTCAATTCAATTGATATTTTGGAGAGTTCATGCTAACACTGTGATAATTTTTTGAAGAGATATTTTACCTATTTCTTGTAAAATTCTAGATCTCTCTGCTCACAACTATCATCTATTTCTTCTATTAGAGAGAGTCTATCAGTTACCCATGTTATCATGGTTAGCTTCACAATTTTTCCTTATCTGATTCAATTCAATTTAATTGTTAATATATTTCCCAATAGATTTCACTATGAAATATTCTCTCTTTCAGCCAAACCCCCAAATTTATGCTTATTGAGCAAGATCCATGTATTATTATTCCAAAAAAAACTTAATATCTCTACTCTCAATAAAAAAACTTGGCTTGTTTTTCTTTCATTAATTTGAAATTTATTCTTAATAATCTCCCATTCTTCTTTTTCCACTTCTCTTGTTTACTTTCCTTTAATTTTATTTCTTCAAAAATATTCTTCTTATATATCCAATATTAATTCTTCCAAAAAAGTACTCTTCAATAAAATATCTTTAATCAAAAAATACTTTCTTCAAATTAATAAATTTACCTTACCTAGAAATCCTTTCTTTAATATTTATCAATATGGATGACCTCAACCCTTCTTCTTCTCACCAATGTTATCCAATATTCCTTCTGCAAACTCACGTTCTAATCTTCTTCAATTCTGCTTCCAACAACTCTTAATTTTTTCTTTACTTTCTCTTCTTCAATATTCAATATTTATAGTTGTATATTTAAATTATCACATATAACTTTAGTGCAACCATGAACCTTTCTTTTTAAAGGCTTGGATTCTTATACTTATGGTGTTCTCACATGAGACTTCCTTCTTCAGGGCTTCTCTTCTTGCATGTATGATATTCTCAATTCTTGTATTTTGCAAATATGGGTCTTCCTTCATCAAGGATTTGGCTTCTTCAAAAAAACTATATTTGTAATCACTTTTAAATTATAAAATCTCTATAATCGTAGCTTTTGCAATCCAAAAATTAGCAATCACTCTCACAATCAACAATCTCTCAATCATAGCCATGAACCAAGATGGCTCTGATACCACTATTGGCAAATATGCCATATTATCTCTCACGTAAATTTCTCTAATATCATACAATAATACTCATAATAATGCACATAAAGTACTAAAAATATTATTACTAAAGTCTACTATAGCGTGCATGAAGCTATACTAGTTTGATGTTTTTATAATTCTTTATCATTAATAAATAATTTCATGAGACTCTTCATATGCATGTCTCTTGACCTCATCTCTTCTATCATAATTTCAAAGTCACTCATAATTACATAACTCTTACACATAATACTTCACACATCCCTTCACCTAATCACATGATACCTTACATACATAACTCTCACTTGACTACTTGACACCTCACACACTTCACACCTTGACACATACTATTAACCTAACTATTAAATGCTCTCAAATATTAAATATTACCCAAATATTAATCACACTCTCTAAACTATTACATGACCAAATAATGTAATATCACCAACAACCATCTCTCAATGTATGTACACTTTCTCTTGCACATCCCTACCCAAATTCCACCATTGTGCAAATAGTCATTGACCATATTTTTTGACTCCCTTCAACACCATCCTCACTAGTAATTTTTAGAAGAAAGTATTCAAGCTATAAGGAACCCAACTAAAGATGAGCTCTACATACAACCCCTAGATGAATGGCCAAACTAAAATTATCACCAGTTGCTTGGATCCTTAGTTATGATGTTTTACTTTGAATAATAAAACGTAGTAAACCAAATGGAAACCACCATCAACTCTCACCCCATTTATTATAAGTAGTTTCAATGGACCAAATGGTAGTAATTTTTTTGAAAGGTCAATTATCCTCAAACCAGAGTTTATTTTTGTATTAGTAATCATGAAAAATGCATAGCTAAACTATTACAGATATTTTGGTGTAATAGTGTGGATTACATCCTGAGACTATCATGTGGTAACTATTATAATTCCTACATGGTTTCCTCATCTCCATATTTGAGGAAAATCTTATTCTGAAGGAAAAGGTAGTATTAGGACTTCACATCCTAACCCTTTTTATTTTATTGTAATAGTTTAGTTACTATTAATTGGGAACCCCTTTTGAATAAAAGGGTGACCCTCAATCATTAGGGTTTGGGTTAAATAACATAGATAGCTATTTTAGGTTTAATATTTTTATTTTATTATAAGCTATTTTGTTAGAGTTATATTTATATATTGCATCGTAAGAGAAGTGAAGCATATTAGAGAATTATATTGTATAGAGTGTTGCTCATGAAGGATTTTTCTCCCTTGAAGTGACCTATGATACTTTGTAAACTCTTTAGTGTGATTAATAAAATAATTAATTTTTGTGTTCAACCAACAAAATTATGTTTCTATAGGAAATTATTCTTGGTTTTAGTTAACTTATGCAAGTAGAATCCTTTCATTTTCAATCTTATGTTTCATAAACAAACCAAGAACATTGAGATGTGGATGCATTATATGAGATGGGTTTATGCCCATGGGGTTCTTGATCTAGTATTCATGTTGTTAATAGGGTAGAAAATAGATATCTTGACCAAGATTATGCTTGAGGTTCCTTCTATGCAAATGTGATAGCTACTTGGTATGGGAGAGCATCCCTTAAGGGGGGATGACTAGATAGGGTCTATCTTTGTGTCCCTCATTGAACTTAAGAGGGGATGTTAAAATATGTGGTGGTTAATTTTCACTTGAGTGTATGGTCAAATTTGTATTGTATTGTATTGTATGTATAATCCCTTGGCCCTTATAAACCTTGAAAAGGTACTTTTGTAATATTTTATTATTTAAACCTAAAGGTTAGTTAAACTTGACCTAAAGGTAACTTATAATTGGGTATAAATACCCCCATACAAACCATTTTATCATTGTAGCATAGGGGTGCAGTATTCCCAGTGGGGAGGTGATTCTCAGAGGCTTAGAATGATCAATTTACTATTCTTGTTCAAATACCCAAATCGTACAATCGTATAGTCTTCACAACAATTAATATGCGACCACAAAATAACTTGTACAGACTCAAATCATACAATTGTATGATCCCAAATCATACAATGTCAGTGCTTGTATGATTTGACACTCAATAAATCCTTCAGATTTGGTTTTGCAAGTTGTCGTACATAGTTTTGTAACTAATTTGTTCAATTTGCCAATATTGCCAAATCGGGTAAGTTTCCTTCAATCACCTAAACTGCCAAATCGGGTAAAGTTCTTTTGTACGATTTGTAACACGTATGGTGTACGATTTGTACGAATTGAAAGTTCAAAAAGGTGCCAAATTGGATACTCTTCTATACCAATCTCTCTCATACAAGTTTTGGGAAGTTTTGGAATTGTCAATTACTCCATCTTTACCAACATGCAAGTTCTATCTTTAGGGTTTGAGAGAGTTCTTCACAATGGCAATATCCAAAAATCATACAACTCCCAAGACATATTTCCTGATGCAATATTCCTCATAGATCATTTCCAAGGCTCACACCAGTGGGGATTCAATTCCATTCTTCATATTAGTGCATTAACATCATCCACAGACATAGAGAAGTAACATGCAACAATCAGATACTGCAAAACACTAATCCATCATTCCAGAATCATACAATACATGAGAGAATACTATGCAATGTGATTCTTCATTCATTACTCTTCAATGGTACATTACAATCACTAACAATTTCCACAAGGATACACAATAACCAGTAATTCCACACAATAATCATATGCATTCAATAATCAAACTAATTAGACCAGACTTACAAAATTGAAAGGGGGTCTTATATAATGTTTCCTAGGCCGTTCCAAGTGGTTCCTAAGGCAATTCATTATTCACAACTACCCATGTATAACGAATTCTTAATTACACCCTTTACTAAGTCTAATTACACCTATTATCAAATTCATTCACAATTACAACTCAAATTGCATTTCATTTGCATTGCCTTTCAATTTGTATATTTTGCTTCCTCCTTGTACGTTTTACTCTTGCTTGTACGTTTTGCAAAACTATCAAAATTATCAAAACTAGGCAAATCCTCTTTGTCACTTCTTCTTCTAGGAGGTGGATTTGCTGCCTACATCTGCCCTCCCCTTTACTTTGGTCGGTGTCCTCGTCGACTCATCTTTCTATTTCAGTTGGGCCTCATATTCTTTGACCAAGGCTTCTCTGTCTTCCAGCTGGGCATGAAGAATTACGCGTTGGTTCTGCAACTTGGCTGCGTAGTTACCCATTTCTACTGCTTTCACACCATGTTGGTTGGTTGTCTCCTCGGCAGTCTTCAGGAGTTCCCTTAATTGTTGTTCATGCTCAGTAGCACTCTTCTTAAGCTTCTCCTATAAATGTGCTTTTTTTCGAGCTGCTACTTCTAACTCTTCATTCTTATCTATAATGGTCTTCATATGGTGATTAATATCAGCCTCCAAAGCATGAACAATCTCCTCCTTAACCTTCAATTGTGTTTGCTTCTCTAGGATCATATCATTATATCACTTATTATCCTTTGTAAGCTCTTCTATCTTCTTATCCTTCACTACTAATTGCTCATATTTCATAGCCAACTATGTTTTCAGTTGTTCATCTTTCACCTGCAATTATTCTTCTTTTGCTTTTAATTGAGCTTCCAACTCCTTGATCCTTTCTTCTACCATTTGTGAGACCTATCGCTTCTCCTCTTCTAGCGAACTAATTTTGGCCTCAAAACCAGCCCTATTACTTAGCAGTTCTTCTTCCAATTTCTTTAACTTATCTTCTGCCGTAGCCTTACTCTTATTCAATTCTTCCTCCATTACAACCATTTCCTTCCGAGTGGCCTCTATCTCTTCTTTCTGAGCTTCCTTGAGCTGATAGATCTGCTCCAATCCTATGCTCAACCACTCTATCCAATGTGTTAGGAAGTTCAACTTCCTCAGAGTGATAGCCAAGCTTGAGGTGACCCTCTTATGTTCCAACTTCATTGTATTCAAGGGACAAGTCGGATAATTGGCTTTATCTAGGTACAACCTCGGATGTTGCCTATAGTTGGTTCTCACTCCTTCTGGTAAGTCATCTCTTCCTAACATCATTGTTACCTCTTCCTTGGGTAACCTCCATGGGTGTTGTACATGGATATCAACAATTCTCTTTGTATGATCCTCACTACTCACCCATTCTGTTATCTTTTCCAATTCGATAAACACTTGTTCCTCCCATAGCTTCAATTCTCCTATGCATCCAATACAAAACTATAGTTTGGTGCTAGCCATGGCATTGCCCATCTGAGAGAAGAAATGGTCCACCTGATCCTCTACCCTTTTTGCATCCTCCTCAATTTCAATATTTGAGAACTGTGGTATTTCTAGGAGGTAGCTTTTTTGCATCCTTCGTAGTTCTTCCTATGTAGGAGTTTGTTCTTCCTCTTCTTCCAAGTGGTGACCAGAGCTTCCTCCAAGCTCCATTAGTGCTTTCTCTATGTTTATATTTTCCTATGGTGGAGTCTATCCCGTAGTTCTCTCAACCTCCATATCATCTTCAATATCAACAACCTCAAGATGAGATTGTTGTTTCCCTATAGGTTCTTGGACTTCCTTTTGCTATTTAGGTAAGTCCACCTATTGTTCTTCTATCACCTACTTTTCTTCCTGATTCTGCTGGACTTCCATTGTTGTGACCTCTTCAACAATAGTATCTTCCTATTCTTGTGATGCATTCGTATCTTCTTGTGCATCACTCTATTCAGTTTGATTAGTGCCTCCTCCCATCATGAATCTAAAGTGAGGCTTCTTCTTCTCTCTTGACTCTTCTTCTGAGGCTTCCACTACCACCTTGGCTTTCTCCCTTACTTCTTGTGTAGTGGATACCACTTCTTGTACTATTTGCCTCACTTCTGTATCATCCAAAATTTTAGAAGAGTCTAAAATTTTGAGATTGGTAGACTGGAAAATTTGTGGGGACTCTACCATCTCCTCTACTTCTGCCCAATTCCAATTTTGTAAATCTAGCTTCTTCGAGTCTGACTATCCTTCCTCTTGTTTATTCTCCTATACAGGCTCGACTTGCTTTTTTGGAATGGGATTATTTACCATTCTCTCTCATTGTCTTCTTGTTCTTATCCATACTAGGTTAGATTACCTCCCCATAATTTCCTCCCTTTCTTGAACTGATGATTGCTCCTACTACCATTGTTGAAGTGCTTGTTGTTCCAGTTTAGGTTGCAAATTCCTAGGTCTTTTCCTTCGATGGTGTACCTCCTCATCCAAAGGAGTATCCTCATGCACTATAGTGGCCTATTTCTTAGGTGCTTTCTTTGCTCGAGACTTATCTGGAGTCTCCTTCTAAATTAGCACTAACTTTACCCACCATAGAATGGTTGGCTTACTTGCATCAATATTCCTAGGCTCTATCAAGCCTAAAAAATGAATTCCTATCTATGTAACAACATTCAATAACAATCCAATAGCATGGAAAGTCATCCTAAAATTCTTTGACCTTTTTGTCAGTACATCATGCATATTTCTCTCTAGATAGGTACCCTAATCGTACTGAATTCCTTTGGTAATACCTTCCACATATTGAGCCATCTAGATTGGCATCTCTATGGCTCATGTTTCTCCTAACAGTCAAGCCATTACAATATTCATGGTGCATGGCCAATCCTTTCCTATCAATTGGCTCTATTTAATCCCTCGAGTTCCTACACCCAAGATCTTTGCTTTGATCGATGATTTCACATTGGTGAGTGAAGTGATGATGTGATGTGTCTCAATCAGATCAAGCAACTTCTTGACTACCTCAATGCCATATTCTGGCAATCCAAATGTTCTTCTAAATACCTCTACTATGAACTCTACCTTCATCGATCGCTTTCCCACATTAACATAGGCAAGTCTACTTGCAGGATCGTATGCCTAAACAATCTACAATAGATAGTTATAAAATAAGGTCTTCTAGTGTGGTGGCACCTATGCTATCACAGCTACACCAACCTTCTCAAATTCTTTTCTCCATGGGTGGTTCTTATTTTCTTCTTTGCTCCACCACTTCTGGCATGTATCTCCTCCATGTTGTATAAATGATATCCTTGTTATATCAACCTGGTCCTCCTTAGATTCACTACTTAGATCCTCCTCTGGATCTAGGTAATGGACTTCACTACGCAGTTCCCTCCTCGAGGCTCTTTCCTATGCCATTTCCTCCTCTCAAAACCTTGATGGTGTCCTTCGATCAACCCTCCAATACCTCTACTCTCTCCATGACTTGTATCCTCCTCTCCTCCAAGGATGATTACCACACCAATCATGGGACTAAAACTATCACCCTTGGTGTTGTCACGGATGTGACTCCCTCTCGTGCAGAGGTCCTAGTGACCATTCAACTCTATTGGCTACAATTCTTCTTAACCGGTATCCAAACTCTTCGATCAAAATCATTTTCCTACCATTCCTCTAGTTAGATTTTCTTTCTGGACATCAACTATCATGCAATCAGAAGTCCTCTAAAAATCATACAATGCTACTGTAAATCATACAATACACCCTCCAAACCATTCATGTACATTTTCTATTCGTACAACCACCTCCAAATCATACAATCCTTCAAATTGCTTCAAATTATTCCCAAATTGCAAATCATACATCAGCTACACCAAAATGTATAGGGGCCATACCAATCTATACAATGTCCCTTTCCACCTATTCTCCTTTGTTGGATCTATACAATTCCTATGATTCTATATGATTTGCTCAAAAAGGCTTAAATCGGCCTCCGAACTGCTTGAAATCGCATAAGTTCTTCCTAAAATCATACAATCTATCCTCTAAATCATACAACACATCTTCTAAAACCCTTATTCACCTAAAACTTATATTTTTCACTTCCTTTCCATGATTTATCATCGACCCAATTGCCAAAATATCTCGATCTATCTTTCTAGTGCAATTCTAGAGCAAATCTACAATTTTTCCTTTACTTGGCATAATTTCTCCCAAAAATAAATTTTCTTGGCTGTGTTGTAGGGTTGTACGATCATCTCCCCTTTTTCTTCTACCTTCTACAATTTATTTTTGCCACTTTTTCTCTGATTAGGGCTTGTAAGTTCTTTTTCTTGCAATTTCTTCACTTCGACTCCAATCTACAATTTCCTTGAACCCTAGGTGGACATTTTTCACAATCTGGTTCTTGCTTTGATGCCTTCTACTGCAAACCCTCACTTCCCTTCAATTGAAATTTAAAATTTGCTTTTAATGGAGTCAAAACCCTTACTTTTCTCTTTCGATTTGATTTATTTGAATGCGAAAAGTCTCCTTGGTGCAAATTTAAAATGGGTCATGCAATCTTGTAGTTTACTAATGAATTTCAATGCCCATGTAGAAGATTTTATCTAGTTGCACGCTTTTCACCTTCACTCTCCTTAAAATTTTGAATTTACCCTTGTACGATTTGTAAAATTACTTCAAATATCCTCTATTTAAATTGCTGTAAAACCCTAACCATTCAAATTTTTAAAATTGTGCCACTTTACCTTCTTTACATGCATTTTTGTCTTCTTTTGCCTGGATGATCGACAACTCACTACTTTTCGCATGTGATTTCATATTTTTCCCGCTTTTCTCAATAACTCATCATTCCACGCATGCAAACATTAATTGTGATGGTTGCAAATCATACATCTGTACGATAAAATCATACATTGTATGATCTAAATCATACAACATGCTCCCTTGTACGATTTCTACCTATGCCTTTTCTATTTTTTCTTGTACGATTTCAAACTTGTACTTTTTCCACCTTCTAACTGATTTGTACGATCTGTCACTTAGAGAAATTTTCCATTTTTCTCTCTTGAAGAGGTCATCATTTCCGATTTTCAACCAACTTCCTTCTTAATTGCATCTCGAGGGATTTTCACAACTAAGGAATTTTATTTTATTTTTTCTTTTTCTTTTCCTTTTTCCTTTTATTTTTCTTCATAAGGGGTTGCCATTTCTAGTTTTCAACCCACTTCTAAATAACTTACTGGTATCACTTATCACATTCCTTTCTCTTTTACCTATTCCATAAGTCTACTGCAACTGGCATCTCTTCAATCTGTAGCTCATACCACCTTGTGGCCTTAAACACGATCAATATGAATAACATCATCAAAATGATGGGAAATACCCATCACCACCTGTGATGGGGGTCAAGGGGTGGGAGCCCTCTTGCAGGATCAAGGGATAGCATCCCTTGCAGGGTTGAGGGACAACATCCCTCACGTGTTCCAACAAAAACTAATACAACCATCACTATCCAAGCCAAATTTTTCTCTTCATTGGCACTTTGGGGTTCTTTGCTCAACCCACTTAAATAGCTCATCATCGACTCTAGTTTACCTTGTCTTAACCATTGATGGAACACCTTGTACGATTCTGATTTGTATGATTTCATCTTGTATGATTTCACATTGTACAATTTGACTTGAAATCGTACAATCTCTGCCAACTATATGATTTCACCCAACAAATATACAGTTCCCTCTTGCAAAATCATACAATCCCATTCTTCCTTAGGCAATTTTGATTGTATGATGGGTTGTTCTATTTGGGAAACATCTTCCATAACAACATATTCCATCAAAACATCTTCCATGTCAACATCTTCCATGTCAACATATTCCATGACAACATCTTCCATGTCATACCATATTCTACCTCTTTTATTACTGTGAGGAGTGTCACAAACTGCATCACTAGTGACAACCTTCCTCTTTACACCCATGAAGGGTGGGCATATTTGTTTCCCAACCTTCATAGCTATCTTTGGTGAATCATCCTCATCACTTGAGGTGTCCCATGGAATCTCTATCTGATTCCTCCTTGGGGGTGTTTCACTACGCTCATCATCAGAAGTTTCTATCCGAGGTATCTTGTACTCTCCCACCAGTCATTGACCAAACTCACGTGCATCTTCACTCCATGACTTCCTTCATTGATGTGAGGGAGATGGTCTTGGTATTTCTTCCTGAGACCCCATGCTCTATTGCCCTGGTGCCTGACTCTCATCCTCTGCACTCCCTTGCAACCCTTCCATCACTTTCTCAGGTGTCACCATCCACTCTCCTTCCTCGTGCACTACTTCTATGTCAACTTGCTCCTCTATGTTAGGTGGTTCTGGTACCTCCTCTTCTATCTCTATCAATAGCACCTCAAAATATCCTTCTTCAGATGTCCAAACTTGCTCTATTTCTGGTTCATGTGTACTATGGTCAGAATTACTTGCATTCTCTCTTTGAGAAATTCTCGTGCTCCTTCTTATTGGAATGTTCTCTCATACTTCTCATCTCCTACATATTTGCACACTGGTGTCTATCATTCACCTCTAAATTTTTAATATTCTTACTTTGTCAGTTTGACCCATTTTAACAAAAATGCCAAGTTTGATAAGGCAATGATGCCAAATGTAGCACACTTTGGTGCAACCTATCAAATGGTAATGGGTCCATCCAACTACAAATAAAATGTAGCATAGGGGTGCAGTATTCCTAATGGGGAGGTGGTTCTCAGAGGCTTAGAATGATCAATTTACTATTCTTAATCAAATACCCAAATCGTACAATCGTACAATCTTCACAACAATTGATATGTGATCACAAAATAGCTTGTACAGAACTCAAATCGTACAACTGTATGATCCCAAATTGTATAGTGTTAGTGCTTGTACGATTTGACACTCATTCAATCCTTCATATTCGGTTTTGCAAGCTATCGTACACTAGTTTTATAACTAATTTGTTCAATTTACCAAAATTGCCAAATCGGGTAAGTTTTCCTTCAATCGCCTAAACTGCCAAATCGGGTAAAGTTATTTTGTACGATTTGTAACACGTCTGGTGTATGATTTGTATGAAATGAAAGTTCAAAAAGGTGCCAAATTGGATACTCTTCTATACCAATATCTCTCATACAAGTTTTGGGAAGTTTTGGAATGTCAATTACTCCATCTTTACCAACATGCAAGTTCTATCTTTAGGGTTTGAGAGAGTTCTTCACAATGGCAATATCCAAAAATCATACAATAACTCCCAAGATATCTTTCCTGATGCAATATTCCTCACAGATCATTTCCAAGGCTCACACTAGTGGTGATTCAATTCCATTCTTCATACTAGTGCATTAACATCATCCATAGACATAAAAAAGTAACATGCAACAATCAGATACTACAAAACACTAATCCATCATTCCAGAATCGTACAATAATGTGAGATAATACTATGCAATGTGATTCTTCATTCATTACTCTTCAATGGTACATTACAATCACTAACAGCTTCCACAAGGATACACAATAAACTAGTAATTCCACACAATAATCAGATAGATGCATTCAATAATCAGACTAATCAGACCAAAATTATGAAATTGAAAGGGGGACCTTATATAACGTTGCCTAGGCCATTCCAAGTGGTTCCTAAGGCAATTCATTATTCACAACTACCCATGTATAATGAAATTCTTAATTACACCCTTTTACTAAGTCTAATTACACCTATTATCAAATTCATTCACAATTACAACTCAAATTGCATTTCATTGCACCTTGTACATTTTACCTTCCAGTTTGTACATTTTTCTTCCTCCTTGTACGTTTTACTCCTGCTTTGTACGTTTTGCCAAAACTATCAAAATTGTCAAAATTGTCAAAACTAGGCAAATCCTCTTTGTCACTTCTTCTTCTAGGAGGTGGATTTTCTGCCTACAATCATCGATGGGAGTTTATTCTATTTTTCTATAGTGATATTATTTGGTTTCCATAGACACCCACTTATATTATGTGTATTTTATTTGTGTATGTTTTTCAACAATACTAGGTAATGTGTTGATTCCATTCATTTTTGGAAACTACTATGAAACCCAACATATTACTTTTCAAAAATTCATGGAATTATCACATTATTGAAAATAATCAATAACTCATAAAATACATAATAAATTTGAAGGGTGTCCATATGCACCAAAATAATCTCACAAAATGAAAGAAAAAACACTCCAACTAATAAATAATTGGTTGGTCGTAAGATATATAAATACTTCATTACACGTGACCTTTAGGTCAAGGGTAAAGAAACAAACTCAATGTTTATTAAGTAAATATTACAATAAAACCACCTACACAATGATGAGTGTTAAAACCGTATGTATTTTATGCAAGTTTAATCTATTTTCTATTTTTAAATCTATGAAAACAAATGTATTTTGATGATTATTTTGTCTTGTTTGTATGATTTATAAATGAATTTGATTTATAACAATGAAAATAATTTGTGCTTGTATTTTATGCAAAATGTGCAAGTTTCTATGTGTTTTTAGTATATGAATATTGTAGGAGCTTCACAAGAAATAATGTAGTGAGACACGAACTAGATGATAAGCATGGACAAACTAGCCGCAAGAATGGTGTGCTAAGAAGACTTGTGGATGAACGCTATAAAAAGGTGCTACAAAATATAGCTATAAAAATATGCTATAGAAAGTGCCTACTGAAAGGTATTACAAAAAGAATATTGATCAAGTCAAACTGTCTAATACATTGTCATGCCACATCCAATGACAATGTAGTATCATTACGTAGCATATACAGTCAGCATATTTGATTGATATGTTGGCATTTTACACGATATTTTTATATTTATTAATTTATATAAATTTGTTATTAGAAAGTTGTAAGATCATTATTTTTTTAAGATGCTTAGATTTAGATGCAAGATTATTTTTGTCTCTTCCTAAAATGAAGGATAAATAGTTGTATTGCTGCATCATTAGATTATTCAAATTAAGGACTTTTGTTATGTTAGTTTGTTAGTTTACCACTTGGACCATCGTGATTGTGACAAATTCCAAGGTGGTTACAAAACAGTACTAGATTTAGATTATTCTTGTTGTAAGGTTAGTATTCGAATCATCAAGCTGATAAAAACATGGCAAAATACATAGAAGAATTCCATTGAATATGTCCAAACGACATTATAAAATACAAGAAAGAGGCCTTTGAAAAGGTCTAATACTTTTTTATACAATTTTTTCTATTCTGAGAGCTTGATGTTCGAGACTTTGTACATTTGAATTTCATAAATAAAGCAGCAGTACTTTTCTTCATGAATTTGATAATTGTGTCGTTGATTTCATTATGATTTATTTGGTTATGTAATCTTTACTATATTTTTCGCATCCATGCATTAAGATGGTGTTAGTAGTTTTAATGAATAATAGTTACCGAAGTAAATTAGATTATGGAAGAAGAGATTTACACTGTCCTCTAGGAGGTAGGGCCCACTCTGATAGCCAGTCCCTACTCTCTCGCTCCTAAAATAGGTTAGGATTAGTTAGTACATAGGATTAATTTTAAATTATCAATTAGACTAAATTGCATCACTCTAGACTATAATGTAAAATAAGGTAGTTAGATTTATAATATGTTGCACGTGGATCCACACCAATAAATATATACAACATCAAATTAGTATAAATTATAAAATTGTATTTTCTTTTCATTCAACACAATTTCTTCTCCTATAATTTTTATTTTCTACAAACGTGAAACTAAGAAAAATAGAATTAAGTCAGAAATTAATCATTGTGGTATAATCTATATTAGATTATTGTTCTTTAAATCATTCACCCTAGATTGATAATTAAGTGTAGAGTTTACAGGTAGACATTTTGGCACTATTGTCGAGAATAATGTCATAATTTTTAGTCAAAGACTACTGGTTTACGCAAGAAGAGAGGATTACCTGTATGTGGAAAGAGGTACGAGTCCTTGGTGTGCATACGAGTCAAAGTGGCACAAGAAGTCCCAACAAGCCCCTTTGTTTGACATTGCCAAGTTCTTTTTCTTAGGATTGTTTTACTGCTTTCTTAGTTAATATTTGATTTCAGCAAATTTTCAAAGTATTGGGTGGTTGTTGTTGCTTTCTTAGGTCTAGATTCTATGACCTGTAAAAATAAAAGTAGGTGAAATTGAGTGACACAATCATAGTGAAATTTTCCTTAAAATTAAGAAGCAACAATAATTTAACCTTTCAATTTCAGAATTTTATTTCCAACAAAATGTACTTTTCAAGTAATATTTCATTTTACTTTACCGTGCTAAGATTAGCTATAAAAATTCATTCATTATGAATTGCACCTAGTTTTAGTGGCAGTAAAGTTGTTTTAGAAATAAGAAATTTTATTTTTCTCTTCTTGTGCTAAGATTGGTTGTACAAATTCATTGATTGTGGATTACACCTGGTTTTAGTAACAGTAGGATTGTTATAGAAATAAGAAATCTTATTTTTCTCCTGTTGTGCTAAGATTGGTTGTACAAATTCATTGACTATGGATTGCACCTGGTTTTAGTAACAGTAGGATTTTTTAAAAATAAGAAATTTTATTTTTCTCTTGTTGTGCTAAGATTGGTTGTACAAATTCATTTATTATGGATTGCACCTAGTTTTAGTAATAGTAGGATTGTTTTAGAAATAAGAAATTTTATTTTTCTCCTATTGTGCTGATATTGGCTGTACAAATTCATTGAATGTGAATTGCACCTAGTTTTGGTAACAGTATAAGTGTTTTAGAAATAAGAATTTTTTTTTTCTCTTGCTATGTTAATATTAGCTATAAAAATTCATTGGTTGTGAATTGCAGATTGGATCTTAACAACAGTAGGATTGCTTTAAATTATCAACAAAAATAAAACAAAAAAAAAATTGTGAAAATAAAAAAAAGAACAAAAGAGAAGCAAAAATGTTGTTAAATGGTAGAAAATTGCATCAAACAGTCTATGCTGATTGACCTCATAAAACTATTGCTAGAACAAGAAGTTAACCTCATTTTCGAGAAAAGACACAAAACATCTAGGAAAGAGTGGGAATACCTATGTGAGCACCTTGATATCATAAAGGAAAGATCAAAAGAATTGGATAAAATCAAAAGAGTAAACATAGCTAAAATTCTAGGGTTAGATTATCACTCACCCTACCTTGACCTTATTGGAGTTATGAACGGTGGCTTGGGGATAGGAGAGCAACAGTAAATTCAGTCACATACCCTTGGGATCATTATTTTGAGGATTCCCTTACCATTCATAGGTTCCTATAAGATATAGAAAATAGGGAGGTGAGCCTAGAATATAATAAAATATATCATAGGGCACCTATAGTTGTACGCTTTAGAGAACTGTATCAAGACTTACGTTATGAATTACAATTTGAGAGCCCTAACCCAATTCCAAAATAGGCTTTTATTATTCAATTTATTATTCTTGTAATAAAAGACTTTGAATTTGAAGAGGAGAATTATATGAATCCTGAAAAACTTGATCCAATTAATGATATCCATAGGTTTTTCAAGGGAGATTGGAAAGGTAAAAATTTGTTGCAAGAACCAAAGAACTTAGAAATTTTATGAACAGACCTAGATATTCAAAGGGAATATTTATTAAGATCAGTGAACTAGAATCAAATTACCAAAGAAACCTTAGTAATAATTTTGAAACTTCTGAGTTAAAAGAAATAAAAAATGCAATCCAAACATCTACAAATTTGGCATCGTTGATAAAATAGGTTGAATTCCTAGAAAAATATCCCAAAACATATCTACTACCCAAACTAGAATTTGAAGACCATATAGATCCCTCAACTATCTTTTATGAACCTATACCTGGTCCAATTCTTGAAATATTATATTCAATCATGGTTGATCAAGCTAGTGAAAATGGGGAGGTAAATGAAAACCAAAGAGAACAAATGCAAAGGAATAATGATCATAGAGAAGTAGAATATCAAAGGGGGGATAGGCAAAGAAAGACTTTTGCCTTCCCAATTCCTTCTTCAAAATATAGGCTAACAAGAGAACCAAAACATGTCTTTGTTGTTGTTTTGCCTACCTTCCATGGGAAACCCCATGAAGATCCTGATGCATTTATCTTCAAGTTTGAAGTGGTATGCCAAGACTATTTTTACACCAGTGATGAGCAAAAATTAAGACTATTTCATTCTACACTTAAGGATGTAACCTTAAGATGGTTTATGGGTCTAGGAGAAAGTGTTTGTAACCTATGGGATGGAGAACATGGATTAAAAGATATATTCCTTGAAAAATATTAGGATTATTACAGATTTAGGGATAGAAAAGTTGAGTTGTTTTGCATGAATAAAAAAGATGATGAATCCCTTGAAGATTATCTCGAGATATTCTAGTTGTAGGATCAAGAGTAAACATTGAGTTGGATGAAGATATTCAAAAATAATTTTTTCTTAAGGAGCTACAGGAAGATGTCCTTGACATACTAAACCTTATGGCAAAGGGGGAATTCATCATATGGGACAGGAAGAAATTATAAATCTTTGCAAGAATAATTCAAGAAATAAGCCACTAAGAAGTAATAGGTACCCATCATCAGGAGGAGTAATGAGAGCTAAAATTAGTAATATTCTAGAAAGCCTCAAAATTTATTTATTGAGTACATTAACAACATATCTTGACCTCATGGACAAGAAACCAAAAGAGTAAAACATTGAAGAAATATATTGTCACATATGTAGAAAGAAAAACAAGTTGAGGGAATGTTTTCTCAACATTACAAACATTTTCAACGTCTCTACTTGTTGTAAAATTTGTGACAAGAACCATAATACTAAAAATTGTAAATATATTTCATCTATCAAAACTGCTATAAAAGAACCTGAGGTCGAAGAAGCTGAAGATGTTTATTTTATAGCTCAAATAAGAAATAGTCTATTTAATGGTCCACCTAATTGGTCAAACTATTCCAACTAGAAAAGATCTAGTTATTGGTCAAATGCTCCAAGTTGGATGAATTGAAATCAATCTAATCAAGATTGGAATATGCCTCCCTGGGCTCAATTCATGACCAATCCATATGGAAATTCACCTCCATGGACTCAAGGGATGGCAAGGCAAAGTCAAAATGCATCTAATTGGAATATGAGTGGCCAATATAATCAAGCAATACCTAGCTAGTCTCAAGGTCAGTCCCAACAACAAAATTTTCAAAATCAATTTAGGGTGGAAGCACCTCAAAATCAACCTTAAAATAGACTTCTTACGCCTCCAAATAATGTAAATAATCCTCCTAAGAAACCACCTTTACCAGATCAACCAATGCCTAATCCTAATAATAACAAGAATTTTCAATAGGTTTATGAAACAAATGAGACATGTTCAATATTTGTAGTACCTTGGCACCAAATTCAATTAATATATGGAAAAGTATTGGAAAATAATAGAGCTACTCTCATAAAAATTGAAGAACCTACTCAAAATGTGTTTGAAAAAGTAAACATAGATGAAAGACCAAAAGAAAAGGTGGAATCTTTACTAAAAAATATTCTAGTAGAACAAAAAGAGATCCAAATTCCTCAAAGGAAAAGAATGGAGATACCATTTCCTGAAATATTGGTAATACCAAAGGAACCATCTAAACCAACTTTCTATTTCCTTTGAGAATTAGAAAACATCACCATTAAAATTCCTCTTTTTCAAGCTATCAAGGATATTCCTATTTATTCTAAATTAATCAAGAACATATACACAATTCAAGAAGAATGAAGCTCAAACCATTCAAGTTATTGGACAATTTTTTGAGATAATGATTGGAGGTAGGTTATTACCAAAATATGCATATCCTAGAATACCTATACTCACAGTTAACATTGGTAAAATAACTTTGCATAATGTTTTGGCTGATTTAGGAGCTGCTATTAATGTTATGACCAAGAAAATAGTAGAATTTTTAGGAGTATAGAAACTACAACCAACTTCTATAGTACTCCAACTAGCAGATAGGTCTACTATCAAGCTAGAAGGAAAACTAGAAGATGTTATAGTCTCTATAATTTCATGGGAATACCCTATAGAATTTGTAGTATTACAACCCAATAAGAAGTTAGGGGGACATCCCTTAATTCTAGGATGCCCATGGCTTGCAACAATTGATGCCTACATTAGTTGTAGATCTAGAAACATGACTATTTTTTATGGCAAAAACACTAAAGACCTTAACCTATTTCTTGAATCAACATTAGATAAATATTTTTTAAAGCAACTATGGTATGATTTCCCTCATGATATGGATGATATCCAAACCTTATCAATCGATGTCCTAAGTGAACACCTACAAAAATAAATTTTGGGACCATTATCATTACTACTAGGTGATCAAAAGGAATATCAAGGTCAAGATAATAGTTGTTTATCTAAATCTACTATGATCAATAATTAAGCAAGTACAAATCAATATTAGTAATTGGTACCTTATGACTATCACTTAAATGTTCTTGAACATGAAATGATGGGAATAGATGTAAATACTAAAAATTGTAAATAGATAGAAATCACACCTGGAAGGACTTTGAATATTAGTAATGAGCTTACAAGTATACAAGAATCACAACTGATAGATGTGCTTAAGAAATATCAATAGCATTTGCATAGAAGTATGAGGACATGAAATGAATACACCCTATACCAATCTAAAAAGCATACACCTAGTAATACATTAATTGAAATCAATCATTAAAGCAAGAAATGAAAGACAAGATTGCATATGACAAGAAAGTGAATGTTTCTTTTATTAATCTTGAATCAAATCTCGGTTACAATCATGCCCCTCTTAGGGTCACCCAAATGTTGATACAATTAACACAATTTGAAAGCCCCAACGGGGTAGGTGCAATACACAGACTTTCTAAATGGACACGAACTGCTCCAAGGTGTCGATGACCTTCTTCTCCATGATTAGAGGTATTTGTTGCCTTGCATCTCAAAACCCTGTTAGTCCTGCATGCAATAAACAACAAGAAGCAATTAGCAACAAAGGAGGCCTCTCTTGATGAGGCTTTTAGGAGGTATTTGCATAAAAGGTAGTATAACTAGCATGAAATCAAGAAAGTGCAAGAAACATACTAAACTTATATTAAACCTAAAAATATTGCTACAAACATATAAGCAAAAGCAGATCTAGCTATCTATTGACTTAATTACGAAATTGAAAGCATGGAAGCATGAAAAGAACCATTAGTGCCATAATTGCAAAAGTGAAGGAAAATGACTAAAAACTCTAATTGCACCGGTCAAAGTCTCTACTAAAGCAAATTAACATGATATATGTCTAATATAATGCAATTAAGCAAATCCTACAACTAGAAAACAAGGAAATTGAAGATGACAACCTGACCACGGGTCTGATGCACGATGAGCACTATTAGTCATGGTTGATAGCCACGGCTGAGCTTGAAATGTTCTTGCCCTCCTAATTTGGTGTCCAATATTCAATTCTCCTTGAGGAATTGATGATCAAGGGTCGCCACTGTGTCCTCTGATAGATTTGGTGGTTGAATTGCTCAGTTGGTGCATGGATTGCACGAATTCACGTTTCTTGAATCTCCTAGCCTCCTAGGACCTCCATGGCATGTGATCTCCAATTGGGCAGCAAAAGTGTTCCTCTCAATGCATGTAAGTGAGTATGCAATTCGATAGGGCTTCATTGCATTTCAACTCGAGATTTGTCTATATCTTTCTCCAATTTGGAGGGGGGTTTTATAGCATTTTCCAAGGGCTAGGGGTGGCTTCATGAGGAAGCCAAGAACAATATTGGGTAGTTGAGCTTGTTGGATGGAAGGATCCGGAACCTTCCTCACTCAAACCACTCCAATCCGCAACCAATTGGCCATTTGAACCAATTTTGGATCGGATGAAGGCCAACTGACTTTGAGGCCTGACCATGGTTGACAAGCGTGGTCAGCTCTGCTAACCATGGGTGTCAACAACGACTAGCATTGACTAGGCAAAGGTGCCCAAATGAGTGGTAAAAACCATTGCTATACCTTGGAATCTATCCAAGGTCTTCCATATGGTCTTCTAGCATGTCCCATATGAGTAGTCACCTCGACATGACATGTTTTAGGTGTCTACAGATGCCCCTTTTGAGATGCGTTGTGAGATCAAACAACGTTGAGCAAAAATAGACCTCCTAAAATGATGTCGTAGGTTGGATGATGATCATTGGTCTGATCAACATTAGATGCCCGAGTCCTGCAAAGAAGATGCGCATCCTAGAATCATTGCTTCCAACTGGATGGAAGGCTTAAATTTGAAAAAGCTTTGGCAAGCTCCAACGTCGATCGGTCAGCTCAGGGCTACTATAGGCTTTCACACCATATAGATTCTGAAAGGAGGAGAGCTACTAACTTACTATCATATTTGCTTTTTCCCCAGTAGAGGGTAAGCTTATGATAGTCATTGGCAATGATTCGTAAGATGAACACAATTTTGACAAGATCTAGGGATCTACGATCAAGGGATCTTCTATTGACTTTGATTATGATTTGATATTATGACTACCCCCTCAAGCGATGAGTCGATGAGGGTAATGACAATTAAATGAAGTGACGAGGTCGCTTGACCACTATGAATGATCTTGAACAAATTTAAAGATTTAGCATTTGAATTATTGGCAAGGCCTAATCAGCTATGATTGCAACTGTTAATAATAATTGTATATTTCTATCCCATGGAGCGGTCCAGCCATGAAGGCCTTCTTAGGGAATCAAAATGAGAACAATTCTAATTAGGCTTATGTTGAATCATATTATCGATGATCTACTAAAAATATCATAGGAGAATTGACATGAATATCTTGTTTCCCTGGAGCAGTCCGATCGCCTGGGCCTTCTTAGGGATTGAAATGAAGCATAGCAATTCTATGATGATTAATTTACCCCAAATGTCCTTATGGTAATTTACTCATCTTGTCGATTTGCATGGAGCACAAGTCATTGCAACCACCAAGTGTATAGGGTAAATAACTAGATACGAGGTGCATTTGGATTTTAATGTTATCTAATTTTTTTTTATTTTTGTATTTTTTTAATTATCTGGTCTGGTGGGTATTTTTAATTTGTTATTTTATAGCTCTCCATGGTGGGAATTGAGAGCATTTATTGTAGTTTTGATCACATCTATCATAAGTGGTTAAAAATTTCAATTTCCTTGATCATGGCTTAGATCTATAGGTGGAAAACCCTAATTCGGGGACCACGGTTGTCAGATGTGGTCTGAACTAAATTTAAAAAATATATAAGGCTTTTCCCATTTGAAAATTTTTATTATTTACCTAAAATTGATAGTAAAATTGAGAGCTCTGAGAGGTAAAAAGTGAATTCTGACATGGAATGCTATCATAAACCTCACTGATTCCCTTCTATCCACATCGATGGTTGACCAACCGAAAGCTTCGACTAATGGGAGAGTCGGTGCTTCCAAGGTAACACACAAACTGAGACCACGCTTGCAAATTATTGGATTAAAATTAACCACACTAAGCAATGGGTTAAATGAACCACATTAAACTATCGGTAATGAACCTCACCCTAGTTAGGTTTAGCATAGGTTAGGTTATAGGGGAGGGTTTTTAATTTTGGGATTATTTTGGGAAGGAAATGACCCTAAAAAGGTCATGTCCCTTAACCACGGGTGACAGACACATTCCCTAATTGGCAAATTGGGAACTATGACTATCAGTCATGGTGGGATTTAAATCCCAATGGTCACATTTTTGATCACCTTGTCAATCACAGTTTCGACCCACGACGCGACAAATTTAGGAAAATTTTTCAAATTTTTCAATTTGTTTCTATTTTTCTTTGAATTTTTGGAATTAATGTATTTTATTGTAATTTTGAAGTGCTTTTGTTTGATTTTTTTGAAATTTTTGATCATGTTTTTGCATTTTCATGAGATTTTCTGATTTGTTTGCCATTTTTTAGTCATTTTTAATTATTTTTCTTATTTATTTGATTGCTTTCACTCAGACCTTGATGAATAGAGTGAGGGAGACTAATCTCCTTTGGAACTTATACTACACTCTCACTAATATGGAGTGGGATTGGTTTGCTATCATGGGGTTTGGGTACGTCTTGGACCTCCCCACTATCAGATCGGATCAGGCATATATGATTGCATTGGCCCATCGTTGGGATGCGTAGACCAATACATTTCACCTATCGATGGGTGAAATGATTGTGACTCTGGAGGATGTCTACCACATATTCTACCTACCTATTGATGGTGAGCCCATCACCTCCTCTCCTACCATGGTGAATAAGGTCATGTTTGATGTGATATTTGGTAGATGGAGCATCGAGGCTCAGGGGCATTGATCATGGGGGCATCCACGTCGAGGAGTGGTACCAGGCTAGATTCTTCTCATAGTGGGAGGTTGTATTTATGCATTTGATTATCCAGATAGTCCTCCTAGATTCATCAGTGAGGTTCCCCTAGAACCTCTTGGCTAGGACCAGGGAGGTTATGGTTAGCTCGATCGAGTAACCTCTTATTCTGGCATGGGGGAGTACCCTTCTAGCATAGCTCTATCATGAGTTGTACCAGATTACATCGTAGTAGAGTGGGCATCAATTGTAGCATACTTCTTCATATTTGGGGTTGGTAGCATATTTTGATAGAGCACCCTATAGATTTACCTCTAGGGATCATTGATATCGATGAGGATCATCAGTGTTATGTAGTCGGCTGGCCTCGGGAGCAGGAGGGCTTTAGGAGTAGGTCTCATGTAGGAGACTTGGACCATTATATTTCTTGATTTTCATAGCTTTACCTTGAGTAGATAGAGTGGTGACCATACATGGGCTGCCCTGTCTAGATAGAGGTAGATAGATACCTATATAGAGATATGTGGGTTATCGGTGTAATGTCGATATACATGAGTATCCATACTTCTCTCATGTCTTGAGGTAGTTTGGGATTTGGTAGGATGTCCTAGAGGTGTCGACTATTTATAGATGCTTGGTCCTAGAGAGGGACCTGACCTAGCCCTAGGTGACTCCACTAGGGGATGATGATGATGAATTTTAGGAGTCGGGCTAGTGGACGTAGGCACTACTATTAACTATTATGCATGGTGGACTAGCCTATAGTGGCATGGAGAGGGACCTCTAGGCTGACTAGTGGATGACTTTGTAGTAGAGGGTGTAGAGGGCTCAAAGGTGGACCCTCATGGATGTAGGGTCCGTTAGAGGACCGAGGGTGCATGGGGTGTAGGGGCCACTGTAGAGGAGGGCCCATAGGTAGAGGTAGAGGAGGAGGTATTTGAGGAGGGTGAGGCACCTCTTGATAGTGAGGTTGGATAGTTGAGGGTATAGGTTGCCAACCTCTAGACTCAGATTGGGATACTTTACACTTGGCTCCTACATAGGGACACCACTATCACCACTCTAGAGGTGAAGCTATCTCATGGCCAGAGCTAGTGGTGTAGTTATGAGGAGGAGAGGGTAGCTCTCTAGGCATAGGTGGCTATAGTAGACATCAAGATTGAGAAGATCATTAGCTAATGATCTTCTATAGGTGAGGCTAGATGTAGTGACTATTGAGTGAGACCTACTTAGGGTGGTGAGGGTAGCTCCCTCACCTACACAGGTTATCATGGCACCTCCTATAGTACCATCTACTCTAGGGTCTATAGGTTTGGACTCGATGGTAGAGGTTAGGAGGCTATGTACCCTCATGGAGGAGGGTAATGATCAACATATAGTGGATGTAGCTCGCATCACTCGATTGGAGGGTGTTATCAAGCTGCTAGGTGGGTAGATTATAGAGGACCACTACTATAGGGTCACATCGAAGTAGGACTAGGACTAGGGAGATAGGGTAGTCTAGTGCATGATCTAGCCATAGGACTGCCTCATGTGCATTGAGTATAGTTGGTCTAGGTTGAGCGTAGGATCCATAGTAGGACCTATAGTAGGCTCTAGAGTAGGCCCCTAGGGATGTGGCTGAGGGAGGTAGAGAGAGCTCTGATGTAGGGGGATTAGGGGTGTAGGCTAGAGCTAGCACATTGGCATGGCATAGACTTTACCACTTGTACCATTTTGGTGTAAGGTCTGAGGACCTACATAGTTGTAGCCTATGGGTATTTTGATGTACCCCGCTATGATGTACATTTGACACACACACACACATATATATATATATATGATAGTTCATCTCATTACATGTGTACTTTATTTTTGGTATTTTATGTTTATGTTATGCACATGGATGCAATGCTTATATTGATTTAATGCTATATGATGTGATGTATGGATGACATGCACTAGATAGCTATGTGATAGATGATTAGATGCTATGAGTTATGTATGTAGATGGACTACTTATGATGGATGCATATGAATGCCATATTTTGATGTTAAATGCATGTATACTTTGCTTCACTTGTATGCATTTAATTTATGTTGTTATGACATAGTTTATGCCTTGTATGTATTGCATAATTTTTCTATGATGATATATGGAAATGAACATGTATGCTTTAATCATTAAAACATAATGTATGAATGTAATATGGATTTAAAAATCTAATGGATGACACCACCGAATGTATAACAATCATGGATTGCAGTTGCTTTTTCTTTTTGTGGAAGATAGTACACCCATATGTGAGATGCAATTATATATGGTTTCTATTTATGGGATTTTGTAAATTAAAATAATATGGATAACATAGTCAGTGGCCATTTAAATATCATTTTTGACATCCATCCGGTATCTAACTTATATTACAAATAATTCTAATAAACAAACTCTCATAAAAGAAATTGATGTTTTGATGATTGCATTGAAAATTGGTTGTTGCTATTTGGGAATTTTTGAGGTTTTCCATGAGACTCAAACACCTTAGTTGACTTATCAAAAGTTGTATACTAACCATACTAGACTTCTGAAACATAAGGCTTTCGCTAGGATAGGCCCTAACTATTCATTATCCCTGTGTGTGCAAATGAGTATATTAGATAAGGCATAAGCATACCCCAATGTCAGGCGAGATTCTTTCAGCCCATTGCTAATATTGGGGATCCTCAAATGTCTATCCAATCCTAGGTTTAGATTTTAGTTGGACTAGACCACTAGGCGATACAGGACACCTAAAGCTAGCTCTTCCACATTCAAACATTGGTCTGCACACAAGCAAAATGCTAATGTATCAGACATATCATCATGCGTAAGGTACAATAGTGTTGATAATTCTAGGGATTCAAGTTTGCTCCCTTCTTTTCTTTAATTTTTGGGATACTTGCTCATGTAAAGTGATAAAAATCATTGTTTATTTTGTATATACTTTTATCTTTTTTTTTTTTTTTTTGAGCAAGGGATTTGATACTGATTTGATTTTTTTTGATAAACTTGATCTTGATTTGATTTGACTTTGGGATTTAACTTTGGGATTTCTACTTTGGGATATTTGAGGATATCACTCTGGGATATTGCTTATTTGTAAGCAAGGGATTCATATGGGTAGGGAATAAACTTGTCCTTTTGCAATTGCCAACATTTCTCGGACCGTCCGCATAAGGGGATAAGCAAGAATAAAATTTTCACCTCAGGATACCTGGTCCTACTTTGTAGCTTTCATCTTCCCCTAGTCCTTATTAGGATTGTTTAATTTGTTGATTAGTGATAGAATTCTGATATGCTAAGGGCTATACAAACTAGACCTCCTCTACAAAAGCAAAGCAAGCTTTCTATCAACTCTTGAGAAGACCTCTAGGTATGGTTGAATGACCAGAAAACCCTAGTATATTCTTCATAGCAACAAGAGGGGTTGTGTTGAAAAACATAGTTACTCACAAGGGTGATAAATGGATGAAAAATATAATGCATAGATGCATGATTGAAACACAAATGTGGTGTCATTTGTAAGATTGTAAACACAATGTATTCTAATGCAAGTGCGGTGGATGGATATGCCTAATGCAATGCAAAAATGAAATGCATGTGGAAAATGAAATGCAATGATGCAAATGTTTTTGGATTTTGATATTTTTCAATTTTTTTTGGATTTTATTGCTTTTTAATTTTTATGGATTTTAAAATTTTGGTTTGACCAAAGGACTTACAGATGCCTTTGGAGCCTTTTATGGATGACCAAAGGGCTTATAGATGCCTTTGGGGCCTTTTAGGAATGACCAAAGGGCTTACAGATGCCTTTGGAGCCTTTTGAGAATGACCAAAGGGCTTACAGATGCCTTTGGGGCCTTTTGATGGTTTTAGGCATAGAACACTTTAATATGAAGGATATTGAGAGGTTCAGGCTCTTCAACTCCTTCGAGCGATGTCAAGTGATATGTCCTAGGTCCAATATTCTCAGAGATGATATAAGGACCTAACTAGTTAGCCATAAATTTATCTCATATTTTTGTGGTAAATTTGAGTTCTGTTGGTTCTCTTTCAGCACAAGATCACCAACCTCAAAGTCTCTCAGATGGACTTTGTTATTGTAAGCTCATTTTAAGTACTCTTGATAAATGTGAAGGTGCTCAAGGGCATTCACGTGATGTTCATCAAGTAGCATCAATTGATCTAGGTGAGCTTGTCACGTAGTGTCATCATCGATGAACTCTTTCAATGCGATGCGTAACATTGGAATCTCCAACTCTAAGGGCATAATGGCCTCAATGCCATATACTAGTGAAAATGGAGTTGCCCTAGTGGGTGTCCGAATACTAGTCCTATAAGCCCATAATGCAAGGGGTAGCTGGATGTGCCAATATTTGTGGTGCTCTTGTACCATATTTTTCAATATGGAGACCACTATCTTATTTGAAGCCTCAGCTTACCCGTTTGCCTACGGATAATATGGAGTCACAAAACTATGTTTGATTCTATACTTAGACGTCAAAGCTCTCACAGTTTTGTTTTTGAATGATGTTCCATTATCTAAAATTATCTTGGATGGTATCCCAAAATGACTTATGATATTAGTGAGTATGAACTCAGCAATACATGCTCTAGTTGTCATTGTTAAGGGAATGGCTTCCACCCACTTTGTAAAATACTTAGTAGCCATAATAATGAATGTATGTCGGCCCGATGATGGAGGAGAGATCTTACCGATGAGATCCAAATCCCCACTGAGCAAATGGCCAAGCCACTTGAATGGGTTGTAAGGCCTATGATGGCAGGTGCATAAGATTAGCATGATGCTAGCATTTAACGCATTTCCTGACATACACATTGCAATCCTTCTCCATAGTGGGCCAATAATAACCCATGCAAAGGATGCACTTGATGATAGCCATGCCACTAAAATGGCCACCGCACGTACCATCATGAGCTTGCAAAATTGCCCAAGATGACTCTTGGGGCTCAAGACAATGAAGGAGAACTCCATCATAGCTTCTATGGTATAGGATGTCTGCTAACAAGATATACTTTATCACTTTTTGTTTAAATGTGTGCTTTGTAGCACGCGATAATCCCTGAGGGATTACACCAAGTCTAAGGAAGTCATGTATCTATGACATCCAGTTATGATAAGCTTCGGCTTCAACTGACAAGACAACATGTTCCCCCTATGGTTCCACATTTGCAAATGCAGACTAGGAAACAACCTTGTGGTGAATGGTAGTACCACTCCCCATCGGATCCTATGAGATCAAAGACCCCTAGGATGCTCTCTTGAGAAAGTATCTGGCTCTGTAGAACCATTCATGGTTTGGTTCTACATGAATCATGTTGATTGACTCTTTGTTATCCAATGCTTCATGTTGCACAGCAGAATGTGACAATATTTTTACATGGATGGTAGTGAAATCGGTAGATGGATTCTGAGGGATTAAAGATCCCAAAGATGCCATTGTGTCTACAAATCTATTGGATGAATGAGGGATTGCCTCGATGTCATACCATTCCAATTGAGCTAGATAAATGTCAACAAGATCCTTGTAAGCTTTCAATATCGGACATCGACATTGAAATAATCCCTTAACTTGGTTAACAATGAGAAGGGAATCACCAAAGATATTTAGCCTTTTGATCTTCATGGCGATAGCTATTTGGAGACCCAAAATTAGGGCTTCATATTCAACATTATTGTTAGTGCAAGGAAAGTCCAACTTGAATGACAAGGGCATTGGAGCTCCTTGTGGCATGAACAACACTATTCCTGCACCACCCCCTTGCTCACACTTTGAACCATCGAAGAACAAGGTCATATCGGCTTTGTTATCCGGTTCCTCGAGTTTGGGTGCTTCTGATAAGGCAAATACTACATCATCAGGAAGCTCTATGGTGAGGGGCCTACTATTCTCGAGAGGTGCCTCAACTAGTTGATCAGCTATGACTTGTCCCTTAATGGAATTTTGGCTTATGAATTCCAAATTAAATTCTATCAATAGCATGATCCACTTCGTAGTACGTGTATTATGATATGTCTTGCTCATCATATACTACAAAGGATTTTGTTTTGATATGACATACATCGTATGACTTAACATATAGTGCCACAATTTCTTTGTAGTGAACACTATCTCTAAACATAACTTTTCCACGTATGCATATCCTAGCTCGTAACTCACCAAGGTTCGGCTAATGTAATATATGGCTTGTTCTTTGTCTTGCACATTCTTTTGGGCTAACATGGTCCCTAGTGCAAAGTCCATCATCGATATATACAACAAGAATGGTACATCTGGCCTTGGTGGAGCTAGCACTGGCGATGTCGCTAGGTATTGCTTAATCTCAGCAAAGGCTGCTTGATAGTCCTCATCCCAATTGAATGGGACCCCCTTGTGTAGTAGTCGATTCATGGGTCGACATTTATCTGATAATTGTGTGATAAATCACTTTATGGATGCTACTTTGCCCTGTAGGCTTCTTAATTCCTTGATGTTTGTGGGAGGATGCATTTCTAAAATAGCCTTGACCTTTGTTGGGTCAACTTCGATGCCTCATTTTGAAATGATGAATCCTAAGAGCTTCCCTTAAGTTATACCAAATACACACTTCTTAGGATTCAACCTGACATTATGCTCTATCAGGTGATCGAAGACTTTTCTCAGGACCTCAGCATGCTCTTCACGTAGCAATGACTTTGCCAATAAGTCATCGATATAATCTTCTAAGATCTTATGCATGTAGTCATGAAAGATATATGTCATAGCCCATTGATATGTAGCACCAGCATTCTTTAGGCTGAATGGCATAACCTTGTAACAGAATGTCCCCCATGGCGTTATGAATATGGTTTTATGTTGGTCTTCGGGCTTAATCTAAATTTGGTTGTAACCAGAAAAACCATCCATTAAGGAGAGCATCTCATGACCCATAGTTGCATCTACGAGAGCATCTATGTTTGGCAATGGAAATGAATCCTTTGGTGTTGCCCTATTTAGGTCTCTAAAATCCGTACAGATATGGATCCTTCCATCAGGTTTTCCTATAGGCACCATGTTTGATACCCATTCTGGATAGTCGATGGAAATGACAAACTCTACATCCAACAACTTTTGCAATTCATCCTTAACCATTAAGGCTACTATTGGATGCATCTTCCTAAGTTTCTACTTGATTGGCTTCTTTGATAGATCTAGCGAAAGGTTATGAGTAACCAATTTTGGATCTAGACCCGACATGTCCTTATAAGTCCAAGAAAAGAGATCAGGTCTCTCTTTCAGTAGAGGGATGAGGTTGGCATGCTCATCAGAGTCAAAATTTCTCCAAATTTAACCTTCTTAGGATTAGTGGGATCATTACTGATATCCACTTCAAAGGTTTCCTCTACTGACATATGGGATCCCTCCTCAAGCTGATGAGGTGTAGGGATCAAGTGGATGTCATCTACTGGGTTTATAGGTTCCTCATTGGAAGCATCCTCAGCATGATAGACATCATGTGCACAACCTAGTGCAAAATGGAAAGGTTGCAACATTTCCTCATTAGGGAAGAAATATTCAGGCTCTAAAGGTGAATCAACATGATCCCAATCAATAGCATCTACATTAAGACACAATGGCTTGGAAGGATCGGCTAGATTGTGGAGTGGAGTGGTCAAATCAATGGAGATCATATTGATGGAATGGATCATGTCTCCAGGACCATGTGCATGTGACTCAATATTAGCAAAACTTCCATCCTCGAGATGTGGTTCTGGGGGTATGGGGATCTCTGGATCCGGTCCATGAATAGACTATCGGATGGGATCATTGGGCTCAAGGAGCTCCATGTACGTTGGCGGATCAGGAAACACCATGTGATAAATCACATTGATATTCGGTGGTCTTCCCCTAAGGTGAGGATGGAGATTGATCTCTATGTACATCTCCTCAGTGGTATATGGTGCATTACGATGACGCAAGTAGGGAGGTCCTAAATAGGCTCTCTCTATTTCATCTTCATCATCACTATCAACTATGAAGTGCTCTTCGATCTCCATTTGTTCCATGGGTAAATATGATGTAAGAGTGTAGGGCCCAAGTAGGCCAACTCGGTTTCATCCTCGTATTGCTCATTGTTTGAGGATAACTCAGTGTCATCTATTCCAGAATCATAGTCTGGTCCATCACTTTCGATGATGGATACTACATGCACGTCCTCAGAAGCAACTTCTGATTTGGTGTCTATAGTTATGTCTAGACTTTGGATGTGCATACCAATATCATTGGTAGCTTCATGACTTTGATTGTCCAAGTTGGCTCTTGGAATGTGTTCTGGGTCGGTCTCCACCAAGATGTTTGCATGGTATCTCTCGGGTGGCTCTATAGTGACATAGGTCACTAGCCGGTTATCCCTCTAAAACATGGAAGGATTAGGGTGATAAGGATTGAAGTCAACTTCACCCCTAGACTGAGGTACAGGTGGTCTAAAGATGCCATGAGAAGTTCATCCTATCCTCGAATATAGTATCCTAACCCAAACCTATCAGTTGGCAACTGATATTATGGTTCATATGGCCTCCTACGCCCTTGCTCGAATAGTCCAAGATCGTAACCATGCCAATGGTAATGCTCAAAGTATCACATGGCGTATTCTAGGTTAGAGAGATAATGAACATTCATAGTGAATGGTTCATTATCATCCTCATCCATGGGCGTGGGAGATGCAAGCTGGTCTAGCCCTCCATAGATGAAGTTGGTTTGGTTAGGCGACACCCCTAATGGTGCCACCATCCCTACGGGAAGGTGATGGGCTCATGGTCGGCCCATGTCCTATGCAGTCTCGATAATCGGTGTGAACATCACATTCTACATGATATATTCCCCTAATCTAGGATTAACCAAATGGATGGTCACCTACGGTGCAGATGACCCTATTGAAGATGCAGGTGAAGCAGGCTGAGGTGCCTCTTCGACTTCTCCTTGAATTTCCTCTACTTCCATGGGAGTAGGGGCTTCAATGATAATTGGCTTGGGTGTTTGCTTTATCTCTTTTTCACCCATATTTGCTTTCAACTTCCTATCATCTCGATGCATCATAGATGCAGACGGTCTAGTAGAAGCAGTTGTCGTGTGCTCCGATCATTGAGATGCGGATATTGCAGGTTTAGCACACACTTCTTTGATTTTACCTCCTAGCTCTTTGATCGGTGATGCTGGCCACACATCTAGGTGCATTGAGGGGAGCATGAATTCCCTTAGAAAATCTGCTAGATTCACGTATTTAAAGGGTTCTTCATCTGAAGGCACCACGTGAACCTATCCCTCATGAATATATTTGATACATTGATGTAGAATAGAAGGGATGCAATACATTTCTCTGATCCAAGGCCTCCCTAGAAGTATGTTATATTGCATAGCACCTTCGATTACATGACACATCATCGGGATGGTCTTCAGTCCTACCTGGATAGGTAAAACTATAGTACCGACCATTGAGCATAATGCATCATTGAAAGCTCTCAACGTGAAGGTAGAAGGGATGATATGCATCTTGGGCAACTTCAAGTGAGTTAATGCCTTGGTAGTTATGATATTGATTGATGACCCCATGTCAATCAAAACCTTCTTGAATGGTTTGTGATTCACACATGCAATAATATGCAACGGTGGGTCTGCTATAATAGTGGAAACCATCTTGACTTCATGATCATGAAATTGTATGACCGGTTCTTGACACTATTGCACGTGCCCCATGAAGTGTGTAAATGCTTCGGGATCCTGAGGCTGCACTTCTATGGACCTTAGGATGTCCATAAGCATCTCCCTATGCTTGGGAGACTATTGAATCAACTCATAAATTGACAACTTCGTTGGAGTTATCTGTAGGTTTTGGACTAACCTACTCCTGATTGTCACCATCGGTCTAGTTGGTGGGCCTGGCACATGTTGGGCTGGCCTTGGAGGAGGCACAACTTGGACTCTAATGGGTACTGGAGGTTGATTTGGTCATTCATACCTCATGTGTCTTGTGACAATGTTGACCATTCCGATGAACCCATGGGTTGGTGGTTCGATGCGTACTTGGTTGACTTGGCCAACATTATTCCTTGGTGCCTCATGATTTGGTAGAGGATTTTTGTAAATCCCCATATTTTTATTGTCAGGCGCTTGTGGGTTGTCGACAAGAAGCGTACCTCTTTCGATCATATTTTGCACAAGATGTTTGAAAGACCAACATACCTCAATGTCATGGCCTTTCGATCGATGAAAGATGCAATATTGATCATCCTTGTAGCCCTTAGGCTTAGGCTGATTAGGGTCCATTAACTTGACCTCGGGTAAGTGTATAGCCTTCACCTCACATAACTGATGAAAAATCAAAGCCAATGACTCTGATAACTGAGTGAATATATGAGGTGGGCATTGTTCCTTATCTTTACCCCTCTGATTATTGTTGCACTACTCATATTGTGCAGGAGGAGGTTGGGCTTGATAGTTTCATTGTTGTTACCCCTTATCCCCTTTCTGAAGGTTCAACACCACCTGATTAACATGGGCTAGCTTGGCCTATTGTCTCTCAATGCTTTTCTTGTTCCACTCCTTATTTCTGAGCTTCAAGTTACCCTCCTATAACTTGATGTCCTCTATCACCTTGGCTTGCACCAAAGCCTCTTCGAATGTCTGGTACTACTGCAACTATAGCAATAATAAAATGTGCTTGGCACAACTCTTCATGAACATTCGAGTTAATTCAGAGGATGGGATGGAGAATGGTAGCTTTGCCATCATCTTCCTCCATAATTTTCCATAATCCATCATTGGCTCATCATCATGTTGCGTTAAAGCAGCCAGGTCGGATAAGTTTACCTTTTTCTTGATGTCGAAGGAGAAGCGTTCAAGAAATGCATCGGCTAGTTGTTTGAAACTAGTGATGTTGTGCCTCTTTAATTGGTTGAACCACTCTCGAGCTGGGCCTGAGAGGGTCATAATGAAGGTGTATAGGAGCAAAGCATCATTGCTCTCAATATGAAAGCACATATCTAGAAAACTCATTACATGCTCCTGTGCATCTTCCTCTCCTTGAAACTTTTCTAGCCTAGGCATCTTGAAATGCTCAGGATAGGCCGAAATAGGCACTGACGTGCATAGAGGTTCATTATGAATCTTGTTCAAGGTAGGCTTTTGATAAGTCATTCCTTGCTTCTCTATGGCTTGGACCTTCTCTGCTAAGGCCTTATAGGCCTATGAAGAAAGGAACTCCTCTTCTCGAGATTGCCTTGGAGGCACCTTCGGAGGTAGATTCTTCCTCTGTCGAGGTGGTGGACTAGGCTCATCCTCCTCCTTGAATTGGGATATTTTTGGATATTCTTGTTCTAATTCCTCTCCCACTTCTTCCTCATACTACCTATGCTCACGTTGTTTGGATGTTGGATATCGATCTCTATGTTGAGTCGTACGATGAGTATGTGTGTCTATGTACTCAGGGTATAACTCGGGCTGTGAAGCCACTCATCTATCGACACGCTCCCTGGTCTCACTATGAGGAGGTAAACCGGTACTAGCCAATCGATCCTCTCTCTCAACATGCTCCTTCTGATCAAGGATGCATTGTTCATGCATGCATTGTTCATATAATTTTTGTCTTATGAACCTCTACCTCTGAGAGTTCTCATTTTTGAGGTACTCTTTCTCTGCGTGAACATCCTCCAATTGGTCTTGGAGAATCTATCATCTCTGTTCTAACACCAGTCTATGAGATCTATCAACATGATCAGTCATCTGAGGCCTCTAGTGTGTGCGCTCTATTCGAGCGACTTTATGGGTATGTCCCCCAATGGACTGATTTACCACACTCTTGCCTTTGTCTATAAATATGACATTCATGTTAGGCTATCTCCTATACTCTGTGCCTACATGAGATGCAAGAGCACGTATGTCATGAGAATGCTTGGAGCACTCTCCAGGTTCTCGGGTGGTCCTAATGGTGCTTCCACTACACTCACTCATAGGTCGAGAGGGTGCAGGCGTAGGCTTATATCCTAGCTACCCTAGGACTCTATCTAGACCATCTAACTAACTACTATGCCATGGCTCATGAGGTGGCATACCTTTAGCTCCCACTTTTGATATATCTATGGTGAACTTACAAGGTTCACCCCTATAGGGAGTCTGCATGGGCCTACGCTCAGAAGTGGTCCCATCTACTTGCCCCTGAATGGGTGGATCTCGAGCCTGTCTATACTCGGATGGTGGAGGTCATGAGCCTCCCTTAGCTACAGGTCGAAGGGGTACCAATCTGGATCCCTCAATGACATATTCTTCAGTAGAACCTATGGATGCATGAGGAATGTGGTCATGGTAAATGCTACCATGTGTGAAACCCCCATGCTGGGAAGTCCCATGCTCTGATCTATGTCTAGAGGAGTGTCTAGTACTTCCTCTAATCGGGGTATTCTCAATGGAATCCCCTTGTGTAGAATTATCCCCTCTAATACTCATTGAATGACGTCTAAGAGGATTCTATGATTGAGGGTATTCTACATCATGTTGTGCATTAGGTGGAGCTTGGGCTTCGATCTCAGGTCTATGCTCGGATCGACCCCTCCATGTTTGCACCATTGTGTTATCTTATATGTAAATTTTAAGGCAAGCAAAGTAAACAATGATGATTATCTTTTTTTAAGTTTTGATTGTGAACCCTAAATTGTTTGATGTGTTTTGCAAATGTGTTGTATCAGTATGTAACTCTCATCATGTTTTCAATGTGTTGATGATATACTCAATTGTTAAAGGGCTTTCACCTGTATACTCATAGCTCGACAACCTGGATATGAACTCCAGGTCATGTAATCCCCCAAAATGTGGTGATGAGGTCCACACCTAGGTAGGGAGCACAAGTCCTCCTAGACTCTCACCCATTTTCACCTAGTCAATGTTATACCCTTTGAAGAGAAGTACATGCAAATTTTCTAGGCTATGAAAGGTTCTTGAGTCCGGTATTGGTCTAGTAACATAAGGTACATGGGAGTTGGGCCAATGGATGGAAATCATTACCACCATCATTGAAACCCTACTAGTGGTTGGATGTGACTTCCAACTCACTAGCATTTAATGTGAATCATGGTGTGTGTGGTTCCTTTTAATTTGCATGAAAGAAATATGCATAATACAACATTCAAATGATTCTTTTCTATATGCAATGCAAAAAAAGAACATTTCAAATTAAGAAAGTATGCATGATTAGTTCTACATGATATTTTGACAATGCATACTAATGATGGTATGGCCACTGATCGGGCCTCAAGCAAGCAAACAGAATACAAAAGACATTCTAGAACATTGGAGACTAGGGCGGACTACACTCAGAGGTCCGTTGTTCCTAGCAGTGCCTAGTAAAGACCTAAAAAGAGAAAGACCTAAGGACTCATATGCCTACTGCTAATTTCGTTGTCTTCCCTAATTAGTCTAACATTTTTGCATTCTAGAAATTTATAGAGAGTAAAAATAGAAATAGAAGGTGATAGTGGCACCTACCTCAGGTCCACATCTGATTGAGCTTTACTCCTCTATTGTCTGGTTTATCAGACTCTGATCGCATCTCTGTAACGCGGTGACCACTATTACCCGTGGGTGTCAACCATGGTGACAACTATTGACCATGGCTATCAACCATGGTGAGCACCTATCATAAAAAAATCATAGAGGTCAGTGATCCATGGCATGAAATGTGGAGGTTCCACCATGATCACCTTCTGTACCAATCTAAAAAGCATACACCTAAACTAATACATTAATTGAAATCAATCATTAAAGCAAGAAATGAAAGACAAGATTGCATATGACAAGAAAGTGAATGTTTCTTTTATTAATCTTGAATCAAATCTCGGTTACAATCATGCCCCTCTTAGGGTCACCCAAATGTTGATACAATTAACACAATTTGAAATCCCCAATGGGGTAGGTGCAATACACAGACTTTCTAAATGGACACGAACTGCTCCAAGGTGTCGATGACCTTCTTCTCCATGATTAGAGGTATTTGTTGCCTTGCATCTCAAAACCCTATTAGTCCTACATGCAATAAACAACAAGAAGCAATTAGCAACAAAGGAGGCCTCTCTTGATGAGGCTTTTAGGAGGTATTTGCATAAAAGGTAGTATAACTAGCATGAAATCAAGAAAGTGCAAGAAACATACTAAACTTATGTTAAACCTAAAAATATTGCTACAAACATATAAACAAAAGCAGATCTAGCTATCTATTGACTTAATTACGAAATTGAAAGCATGGAAGCATGAAAAGAACCATTAGTGCCATAATTGCAAAAGTGAAGGAAAATGACTAAAAACTCTAATTGCACTAGTCAAAGTCTCTACTAAAGCAAATTAACATGATATATGTCTAATATAATACAATTAAGCAAATCCTACAACTAGAAAATAAGGAAATTGAAGATGACAACCTGACCATGGGTCTGATGCGTGGTGAGCACTGTTAGCCATGGTTGATAGCCATGGCTGAGCTTGAAATGTTCTTGCCCTCCTAATTTGGTGTCCAATCTTCAATTCTCCTTGAGGAATTGATGATCAAGGGTCACCACTATGTCCTCTGATAGATTTGGTAGTTGAATTGCTCAGTTGGTGCATGGATTGCATGAATTCATGTTTCTTGAATCTCCTAGCCTCCTAGGACCTCCATGGCATGTGATCTCCAATTGGGCAGCAAAAGTGTTCCTCTCAATGCATGTAAGTGAGTATGCAATTCGATAGGGCTTCACTGCATTTCAACTCGAGATTTGTCTATATCTTTCTCCCATTTGGAGGGGGTTTTATAGCATTTGCCAAGGGCTAGGGGTGGCTTCATGAGGAAGCCAAGAACAAGATTGGGTAGTTGAGCTTGTTGGATGGAAGGATCCAGAACCTTCCTCACTCAAACCACTCCAATCCGCAACCAATTGGCCATTGCAACCAATTTTGGGTCGGATGAAGGCCAACTGATTTTGAGGCCTGACCATGGCTGACAAGCATGGTCAGCTCTACTAACCATGGGTGTCAGCAGCGGCTAACACTGACTAGGCAAAGGTGCCCAAATGAGTGGTAAAAACCACTGCTATACCTTGGAATCTATCCAAGGTCTTCCATATGGTCTTCTAGCATGTCCCATATGAGTAGTCACCTCGACATGACGCGTTTTAGGTGTCTACACACCCAAATGTTTGTAACCATATATTTATTAAGGAAGGTTGCCACCCAGTAAGACAACCCCAAAGAATATTGAATCTAGCTATGAAAGATGTAGTTCAGGAAGAAATCATTAAACTCTTAATGCATGATTTATATATCCAATCTCTGATAGCCAATGGGTGTCACCATTAGTTATAATTCCTAAAAAGAATGGTAAATGGAGGATTTGAGTGGATTACATGGAGTTGAATAAAGTTAAAAAGAAGGACTATTTTTCCTTACCATTCACTGATCAAGTTCTTGACACTTTGGCTGGAAAGAAATATTTTTGCTTTTTAGATGGTTCTAGTGGGTATAATCAAGTTTCAATAGCTAAAGAAGATCAAGAAAAGATAACTTTCACATGTCCTCTAGGCACCTATGCTTATAAAGTCTTACCTTTCATATTATGCAATGCACCTGCCACTTTTCAAAGGGTTATTCTAGCCATTTTTTCTTACTTAATTTAATGAATGTGTAGAAGTCTATATGGAAAACTTCACTGTCTATGGTAACACCTTTGAATAAATTCTATCAAGCTTACAAATTTTTTTGATAAGATACCAATAAAAAAATCTCTCCTTGAGTCATGAGAAGTGTTTCATGATGATGAAAGGATGCATTGTCTTAGGACATTATATATTTTAGGAAGGTGTTAAAGTAGATCTTGCAAAAATCCAAGTTATCCAATCCCTCTAACCTCCAAAAACATAAATAAAGGTAAGGAGTTTTTTAGGACATGCAGGATACTACCGTAGATTCAGTAAAGATTTTAGAAAAGTTACCTCTCCCTTATGCTAAAGCTCTTAACCAAAGAAAGTGAATTTAATTTGACTGAAGCATGTCAGGAAGCCTTTGAAGTTATAAAGAATAAATTGACTACTGCTCCAATTTTGAGGGGACCAAATTAGGAATTTCAATTTTATATACATTGTGATACTTCAGGATATGCAATAGGGATAGTATTGCAATAGATAGAGAAAAAAATACCTTATGCTATATATTATGTGAGTACAAATTTACATGGGGATGAACTTAATTACACAGTTACTAAAAAAGAGTTATTAATTGTAGTCCATGCTATTAATAAATTCAAACATCACATAACAAGGTATGAAGTATATGTTCACACTGATCACTCTACCATAAAATACCTAATGAATAAAGCTACAGTAGGAGGAAGAGTGGTTATATGGCTTCTCTTATTGCAATAATTTAATATCACAAATATAAATAAAGTAAGTGAAGATAATCTCATTGCAAATCATTTATATCGTATTAAAATATTTGATGATGATGAGTTAATTCCTAATAATTTTTTGGATGAACATTTATTTTATCTCTCTATTTTCACTCATTGGTATACTAATATTGTATATTATTTAGTAACAGGAAAAATACCTCAAAATTTTATACCACATGAGCATAGAAAATTAATACATCAGAGTGCCTCTTATATGTGGATAAATGGAATCTTGTTAAAATATTGCCCTGACCAAGTAATTAGGATATGTGTGCAATAAGAAGATGTATATGACATCATTTAAGCAACACATGAGGAACCTTGTGGATGCCATTATACGACCCAAATAATAGCCAGTAAAATGCTTCAAACTAGTTAATTTTGACCTACTATGGATAAAGATGCCTAAAAATTTATTGATATATGTGATGCTTGTCAAAGGGCTAGTAAACCTATATCTTCGATGGAGATACCACAAATAATGTTTGAACCATTTGAGAAATGGAAAATTGATTTTGCTGGACCAATAGATCCTCCAAGTGCATGCAATAAACACATACTTGTGTGTATATGTTATGTCACCAAGTGAATTGAAGTAAAATCCTTGCCACGAGCACAAGATGAGCTTGTAGCTAATTTTTTTTATGAAAATATCATGCAACACTTTGGAGCACCTAGAGAACTAGTTTTAGATAATGGATCTTAATTTCTATCCAAATTAATCAAACATTTTGGTGAAATCTATAGAATAAAACACAAAAAAACTTCACCATATCACGCTCAAGCTAATGGATAAGTAGAGGTTACAAATAGAGAACTTAAAAAGATCATTACAAAAATTGTAGTTGTTAACAAGGTTGATTGGGAAAAAATATTAAAAGGAAATATATGGGAATATAATACAACTTGGAAAACTACCACAAAATTGTCACCTTATGAAATGGTCTATGGAAAACAAGCTATTATGCTTATTGAATTTGAGATAGAAACTCTTCATACAGTGGTACAACTTGATATGAACTTGGATCAAGCACAAACAACTAGATTGGAAAAATTAAATATTCTAGATGAAAGAATACAAGAGGCATTATACATGACTGAATTAACTCAACAAAAAAGGAAAAAATGGCATGATAAACATATTGTACCATGAACATTTCAACCAAAATATTGGGCCTTGTTATTTGACTCCCGCTGCCAAGATTTTCAAGGCACGTTAAGGACAAGATGACTAGGACCCTATGATATTAAAGAAATATTTGGGAATCATACAATTAAAATTAAGCCTATAGATGATTCAACAAGAAGACTACTAGTAAATGGGCATAGGCTTAAACTCTACAAGAAGCCATTATCTAAAGAATAATTTATACACCATATTAAGCAATAGGTTGATTTTTAGTGCATTTCTGAACTGCAATCAACTATTATTGAATAACAACTTCTCTTTCCTATTTAATATATATATATATATATATATATATATATATATATATATATATATAGATTATTGCTATATACCACTTGGAAAATGAAGGAATATTATCATAAAAATCACTCTATACTCTTTAAATATGCTTCCTTTGTTTCATGATGGAGTTCTAATATCTACAATATTTTTATTTTATTATTTATCACTTTTTGATATCATTTCAAAAATTTCCAAAGGAGACACCTCTTTTGGTCAAATCAATTCAAAAACTTGTAGGGAAATTACTGCCACATATTGCATAACACTTTGTTTGCTAAACAAAATCTAGGTGTTTTCAATCACTTAGCCACCCTTAGTGTTTTAAGCAGTCTCCATTGAAAATTGAACAATCCTTAGGTGTCATAGGTTGTTCCTAGTCAATCAAGTTTCCTCTTGGACTATGAATGTTATAACAAATAAAAATATTATGAAGTCTGGGAAGGTATAACCCATGATTTACTACTACCATAGAGTTAATGGTTTTCCTTGCTCATCCAATTATGTGCATGGTCTAGAAAGCTAAAGAATTTGCAAAAGTAAAAGCTCCCCCTTCACTCTTATTAAAAAAAAAATATTCCTTGCTCTTCCTCAAAATGAGCAAGCATCCCAAAAGTAATAAAAACCCCTTGCTCTTCTTCTCAAAATGAGCAAGTATCCCAAATAAAGTCTAAAAATCCAATAAAAGAAGGAAAAGGAGCTTGAATCCCTGGAATTCTTAATATTTCAAAACCAATGGGGTGATCCTCATTACAACAATAGATTGAATAAAAATTGCCTGGAAATAAGGTATCCTTACGTATGGTGCCAAGTTTATCATATTAGCGATCTTTTATACAAATCTATGGACGCTCACGAATGAGCTAGCTTGTTGGCATAAGTTACCAATGTATTAAGTCAACCCTTAATTATAATGAGAAATGAACATTCATTGCACACATAGTTGATAGTTGAGAAAATTGAAACCACTAGGACAACCTTAGCATCGTATCGATTCATGAGAATAGATGAGTTTTTTAAAAATCACTAGGATGTTTGAGTCTTTGTAAAACAACTCTAGATAATTCATACCTAAGGCAAAAAAATTCATAAGTAAGCTTCCATTCTATGCATAGGTATCATAGTCCATTTCATCTTACAAAAATATGGCTTGAATTTCCAAAGCCTTAATATTCACTTATAGGGTTAAAATTCCCATCAGGAATTTGATAGAGTGGTTGGGAATCCAATTCCCTAAAGCTTTGCACCCCTATAAGAATAGAAAATAGATGCATATTTTTGTAGAAAAAATAGGCCATCAAGATGATAATATAATGACTATATTCTTTTCCAAAACAAGTTTTGAATGTGCCTAAACCTTTGATGAAGATCTATTTTGCAAGAAAAAAGTAGTGATAACTGGTATGAAGTTTAAATTCATTGTTTTTCTCTCACATGGAACTCCTTAATGAAACTAAAGGAATTAAAACAAATAAAATAACATTTCTAGGGCATTGGAAGGATTTGTTAATAGGACCATGGAATGTTTTATTCATAAGCCAAGAAGGTAGTAACGTTTTGCATAATATATTTGTTATTTGTAATAAGAAATTTTGTCCTAAGAAGATTTATTATTCTACAATCCTATTTGATGGCTTGAAATGCATCAATAATACATAAGTAAGTCCTCATATCCTTAATTAAATAAAATAACATGATATAAAATTATTATATATAATATTTGCCATAATATAAACTTTTACAAAATTAAAAATTAAAAAAAAAAAACCTCTCTTTATTCTGTTTTGGCTATATAGCCAAAAATACAGTTTGGGGGTGGAAAGCAAAATAATTATTCAAATTTCATGATACAATTTGGGGAGATAAAAGAAAAAATGGGAAATCAAGTAAAGTATTCCTACGACTCTATAATTATTTTTTTGTAGGTATATTCTGTAGTAATTTTCTGTAGATAGTTTTTGTAGATACTTTCTATAGACACTTTTGTAGATAGTTTATGTAGACACTTTGTGTAGACAGATTATATAAATAGTTTTTGTAGATACCTTTTGTGGATACTTTTAGTAGCATATTTTCGTAAATGCACACTTCACAAAATTTTTCTAAGTATTAACAATCTCATTTTTGTGCAAGATTGACGACACGTGTCAAAGCAGAATCATACAAGATAATTATCAATAATTATTTATTTTTATGAAAAGGTAAATTTGCATGGGTACTTAAAAAAATTTACGAACACCATGGTGTGGATGTTCAAATTTAAACCCGTGAGACATGGAACAAAAATAGGAATGCGGACTCAACAAAATTGGACGATCAAGAATTGACTTTAGGAATCACGCGTAGAAGGTTTAGATTAACAAGTCGACCACTCTAACCTTTTCAAGAAGATGATTTATAAATTACAACCCAAAGCATGATGTGATGTTGTAAACACTTATGATTGGTTGAAAAAGTGCCATGAACACATCACAATTAATCGCCTTGAAAGAAATGTAAAACACGGATCAAAATTCAAATGATACCGATTTATGGGGAGGATAACACAAATACCTAAATAAGCATGGACACGAATGAATTATGTGGACATTCATGACCAAGAGGAAGATCATAAATAAGTTATTGTATGGTAATCATAAAATATAAGTTTAAAATATGGTTAAAATGTTATGGAGAATCCAACACCGGACGAAGAAGATACACGTCTTAGGCATAACAATTTGAAGTATGAATCTAAAGGGAAACCAAGTAAGGGGTATATGTTTCACTAATTAAATGTAATATCCTTTCATAGTCAAAATTATAACACAAATATTACACTTATTAAAATTATATACCATGCAAGGTGGTGGGAAAAAGTCTCGCTAAAAGAAGGAAAACACAAGATAAGTTGACCACCTCATGGCCCAAGCATCGATCATTGACACTTGGCCATACAAAGCAATGAGGAAATATGCCACGGATAGAGTTTATAAACCATCAATTAAGAAAAAATAGAGGGCCATGATCTAGTCCAATTGTATTCACATGACCTATCAAAACTTCCCATGTAAGCTAACAACCGGCCATCAAAATGGTGATTAGTGGCTCTTGACTACATAAAGAAATGAGAAGGAATATCATAGATCAAGATTGTGAACCATTGATTAAGGAGGAATGAAGGACTAGGATCTATCCATTTTCATTGCATAAGAAACCTAAACCAAAAATTAACCCTAATTGTTATCTTTTCGTAGCACAAGCTCTACAACTTCGATGAAATTTTCTCTGTGCGACTGAAAGATGAAACCACTACACGATAGATGAAATTTACTATACAATGGATGAAGAACGAAAGAAAATTTTAGACACAAGTCGAGGAAGAAATAAATAGAGTGGACAATGGTAAAAAAATAAACTAGGACAAGTAATTAAGGTAGCAAAACTATTTTGAAATAGGAAATGTTTTTTTATAGAGAAATCTTATAAAAATAAAAGTTGCAGAGTATATTTTAAAAACAAATGTTTTAATCATTTTCTATAAAAAAATACAGGAAAATATCTTTTAATTATGCAAATATATATACATAACAATATACTCAAAGCTCGATGTTACATTTTTTGCATGGGTCAAAATATACGAGAGTTTTCTTTTGTTTTCTAACTTATGCATGTAATTATTTTATCAAAATTATCTGCAGGTTTTTATCTCTTGACTAAAGAAAATCTACGGTATAATTTTAAGAAAAGGCTAAGTTTATTTCAAAAAACCTTACCTTTCTACCCACTAAACCCTACCCTATCCACTAAATCTATCACTATGTCTAGATCTACATTCCACAAGCAAAGTGAGCCCTCGTCCATCAATACCCAGAACACTAGTGATGTTGTTAAAAAAATGTTTCAGGAAGCACGTTGGTGGGAAGCCCTAACAATTTTCTAAGGGTATGACTAGGGTATGGAAAAGTAGTTCATTATGAACTGTGATCCCATGACCATGGGCGAAATTAAAATTGAAGTTACCTCTAGCCTAATATTTTAAGTCCTAAATATTATCAAATTTGGCCAATGATACTACAATTCTACCTATAAATGGGTGAACCATATGGTTGAAATACTTGGGGAGAGATGTATTGTAACCCAATATATGGATAGGTGGATTAAAGATATAGCTACTTCCTCGCTTCCTATAAAATGCAGGAGGCAGCTATAATCCTAATGAAATTTTTTATGTTAGAAGGGATATTGTCCAACTGTGGGGGCTATCATCTAAAAATGATGCTAAACCTAAAATATCCTAGGCATGAATATTGTGTGATTAACCTACCATAATTTCTCTACCACTTTGTAAAATACACATTCACTCAAGCCCAACATAAGAAATCCAATGATAATCCAAAAATTCATATAATCACCCATCATGGGTTGATAAAATTAATAGTTTTGCAAAAAGTGTTTGAAATAGGGATTTTGATACCATGTCTATTTATTCCGAGCTGAGTGAGTCAAAGTCCACTAAGGATAGTGTGTTAGAGGGAAGTTTTGAATCTGATAATCAGGAGGAGTAGAAATCTCCTGTGCGCAAGCACCCTACCCATTCCAAGCTAGCCAAATCCTCTTGGCCTACAAGAAATACTAGGTATGAGAAAAATATTCCAAAAAATTAGGAAAAGGGAGAGATGTCCAACCCAAAAATAAACCCATCGACATCAGACCCTTTCGTAGAGACTCTTGGATAAATCCAGATGCAATAAACCTTGCTACATATTAAGGTGGATAGACTTAGAAATTAGTTTACCAAGCATGTTGCCTTAGTGAGATGAGCCCTTACTCTCCAACTTGACATCCTCAAGTATATTTCTATGGATAGGGTGGTAAAATTAGTTGACCTAGTCATCCAACTGATGATTGTGAATACATCTCCTAACAAGAGCTCTGCATCCAAGAAAAAGCTAAAGAAGTCAATGAAATTTAGCAAACTCATTGACTTTACTAAGGTACTTGAAGAAGACAACTCAATCCTATTTGTTGAACTACTTCAATAAAATAACCCTCAAAGACTAAAACCATCTATTGAAATAGGGATACCTCAAGCATAATTATCTCTTAAGGGATATCCCATGATATAGATGCAGTAATCAACAACGTCATTTAAGTAGCAAGACCACCTCCTCCTCTAGATAAATAGGATGTGTTGTATTATTCATAGGATGGAGGATCTATAGAGGTCGTGCATGTGAATATCATAGTTTTTGAACTACCACTTGATACCAAGGAGACCAAATCACAGGTGCAGAAGGTGAAGTGAGAAAAACATTATTGGTAAAGATACCAAAACCAACACGGGTTTCATCCTAGCTTAAATCTAAATCAAACATGGACATTCACAAAGCCATACCAAAATTCTGATGAACTTGCATAATTATATTTACAAAATTTATTTGATTTTAATGATTTTAATTATTTGCAGAAGTTTTTGAAAGCATTTCATTTTTATATCTACAATATTTTCCTTTGGCCATATCTAAAATAATTGTTATTTTTACTTTGCAATATTTTATTCCATAAATTTGCAAAATTATTGTTGTGAATAAATGCAAATATTTCATGTATACGATTTTAGTATTTTTTTTTTAAATTATAGTCCTTTATTTGATAGAATTATCGAACGATTTTTTAAAATGATTGCAGTGTTCTACTTAATACCTGTAAAATTATTTTTGTAACATTACAATATTCCATTTACTATATTTGCAAAATTGTAAAGTTATTAAAATTTGCTGCAAATTTTATTGGACATATTGTAATTTTAAATTTGTATGCATGAGGACATGCATCCCCTTCAATTTGGGGGAATCATGAGTGTTAAACCATATGTATTTTGTGCAACTTTAATCCATTTTCTGTCTACAAAACTATAAAAAAAATGTATTTTGATGATTATTTTATCTTATCTATATGATTATAAATGAATTTGATTTATAATGATGAAAATGATTTGTGCTTGTATTTTACACAAAGTGTGCAAGTTTTTGTGTGTTTTCAATATATGAATGTTGCAAGAGCTTCACAGGAAATGATGCAGTAAGACACAAACCATATGACAAGCGTAGATAGACCAGTTGTAATAATGATGTGCTAAGAAGACTCATGGTTGAACGCTATGGAAAGGTGCTGCAGAATATAGCTATAAAAAGTTGCTATAGAAAGCCCCTTAGTTGAATGTATTGATTTACCTATATCACCATGTAGAAGACTAGAGGATACAGTTGCACAAACTTTTTTAGCACCATGCTCATACTTATTATTTTAGATAAATATTGATGTCCAGATGAACTAGATTTCCATTGCTAATGTTCAAAACTTTGACTCTAACTTTATCCTGCCAATGATGATTGAATGCTAATAACATCAATGTCCACATAAATGATAATTTGTTAATAACAGTTGCTAAAATTTGTGACCAAGTTAATCTCTCAATAAGCTTCATCCAACTCCCATTTTTAAAGCAAATATACTGATGTATAAACTTCAAAACATGAAGTAGCTTCAAATATAAACTTTGAGGAGCTAATGTTTTATCTCCATGTTAAACAAGAAAGTCCATAATAGACTATGAACTTGATGACTTTCAAATGGTTCTTGTTGTCTAAATGACCTTAACTGAGAAATTATTCCTTGGAAATTATACAAATAGTATAGGCATAGTTGCTTGTAAGAATCCTTGATCCTATGTGGTCTAAAACTAAGACCAAAATTTGGTGTGGTCTTTAAGCATTCTCTCTTTCCACTAAAATATCATCGCTAATATTGTCAACCTTTTGTGTTTTGTAGGTTCAATAATTCTACCATTTTAAATTTTTGTAATGTTTATTTCCAACTATTATAGTTCATCTTTACTCTACAATCGCCAACAACTCCAAAGAATCCAAACATCCTCCATAATTAGTGATTTTTGACTAGGTGGAATTAATTTTAGAACAAAATGTAATGTCTCCTTGGTTCCACAAAATATTTTGACCATTTTTTAAGATTTTGTATATCCACCAATGCTAGACTCTATTCTAGCATTAATTGTTTCATGAAAAAACTTGAAAATAATGTTGACTTCCTTATTTTATCTTCTTCAAGCTTTGTTCCATGGTTTCCATGCTTCGTGGTACAATGCAATAATAATTTTTCTTTCTCAAAATATTCCAAATAATAATTTTTTGCACTTCATATAGGTCATCGCTCAACTTAGCAAGGTTCCTTTGTGTTTGGGTATCCAAATATAGCTTCTTGATCTTTTGAATAAATGTATCAAATTTAATAAAATAATAGGGCCTCAATTCAATTGATATTTTGGAGGGTTCAAGCTAACCCTGTGATAATTTCTTGAAGAGATATTTTACCTATTTCTTGTAAAATTCTAGATCTCTCTACTCACAACTATCATTTAATTCTTCTACTAGAGAGGGCCTATCAATTACCCATGCTATCATGGTTAGCTTCACAATTTTTCCTTATATGATTCAATTCAATTTAATTGTTAATCTATTTCCTAATATATTTCACTATGAAATCTTCTCTCTTTCAACTAAACCCCCAAATTTATGCTTATTGAGCAAGATCCATGTATTATTATTCCAAAAAAAAGTTAATGTCTCTGCTTTCAATAAAAAACTTGACTTATTTTTCTTTCATTAATTTGAAATTTCTTCTGATTATTATCTCCTTATTTTTACACTCCTATTTTTTACTTTCCTTTATTTTTATTTCTTCAAAAATATTCTTCTTATATCTCCAATATTAATTCTTTCAAAAAAGTACTCTTCAATAAAATATCTTTAATCAAAAAATATTTTCTTCAAATTAATAAATCTACCTTACCTAGAAATCCTTTCTTTAATATTTTTCAATATGGATGACCTCAACCCTTTTTCTTCTCACCAATGTTCTCCAATATTCCTTCTATAAACTCACATTCTAATCTTCTTCAATTCTACTTTCAACAACTCTTACTTTCTTCTTTGCTTTCTCTTCTTCAATATTCAATATTTATAGTTGTATCTTTGAATTATCACATATAACTTTAGTGCAACCATGAACCTTTATTTTTAAAGGCTTGGCTTATTATACTTCTAGTGTTCTCACATAAGACTTCCTTCTTCAGGGCTTGGGTTCTTTCAAGTATGATATTCTCAATGCTTGTATTCTGCAAATATGGGTCTTCCTTCATCAAGGATTGGATTCTTCAAAAATACTATATTTGTAATCCCTTTCAAATTATGAAATATCTATAATCGTAGCTTCTCCAATCCAGTAATCAACAATCACTCTCACAATCAAAAATCTCTCAATCATAGCTATGAACCAACATGGTTTTCACCAAGATGGCTCTGATACTACTGTTGGAAAATATGCTAGATTATCTCATAGGTAAATTTCTCTAAGATCATATAATAATACTCATAATAATGCACACATAAAATACTAAAAATAATATTAATAAATTCTACTATAGCATGCATGAAGCTATCCTCCAATGGATGTCCCTAGTTTGAATCTCCACCCTACCAAACACACATTGGGTATCTAAAATCCAATTGATAATGTTGGTGCGATCAGGCTCGAGCATGAATCCTAGGTGATTTTGATGGTGTAGAACCCCCTAGTTGTGGTTTCTCAAATGAAGGTGGCCATGCAAGGGATTTTTTGGTAAATTAAAAAAAAAAAAACATGAATGAAGCTCTACTAGTTTGATGCTTTTATAATGCTTTGTCATTAATATATAATTTCATCAGACTCTTCATATGCATGTCTCTTGACCTTCTTTCTTCTCTCATAATTTCAAGTCATTCATAATTACATAACTCTCACACATGACACTTCACACAACTCTTCACCTACTCACATGACACCTTACACTCATAACTCACACTTGCCTACTTGACACCTCACACACTTCACACCTTGACACATACTATAAACCTAAATATTTGATGCTCTCAACTATTAAATATTCCCTGAATATTAAAAAAACTTCCTAAACTATTACATGACCAACTAATGTAATATCACCAACAACCATATCTCAATGTATGTACACTTTCTCTTGCACATCCTACCCAACTTCCACCATTATGAAAATAGTCATTGATCATATTTTCTGACTCCCTCAAACACCATCCTCACTAGTAATTTTTAGAAGAAAGTATTCAAGCTACAATTAACCCAACGAAAGATGAGCTCTACATACAACCCCTAGATGAATAGCTAAATTAAAATTATCACCAATTTCTTGGATCCTTAGTTATGATATTTTACTTTGAAGCATCAAACATAGTGAACCAAAGGAAAACCACCATCAACTCTCACCCCATATCTTATAGGTAGTTTCAATGGACCAAATGATAGTAAGATTTTTTGAAAGGTCAATTATCCTCAAACCAGAGTTTATTTTTGTATTAGTAATCATGAAAAATTCATAGCTAAAATATTATAGATCTTTTGGTGTAATAGTGTGGATTAAATATTGAGACTATCATGTGGTAACTATTATAATTCCTACATGGTTTCCTCATCTCCATATTTGAGGAAAAATATTTGTCTCAAGGAAAATGTAGTATTAGGACTTCACATCCTAACCCTTTTGTTTTATTTTAATAGTTTAGTTATTAATGATTGTGAACCCATTTTGAATTAAAGGGTGACCCTCAATCATTAGGGTTTGGGTTAAATAGCATAGACAACTATTTAAGGTTTAGTCTATTTTTTATTATAAGTTATTTGGGTAGATTTATATTTATATATTGCATCATAAGAGAGGTGAAGCATATTAGAGAATTATATTGTATAGAGTGTTTCTCATGAAGGATTTTTCTCCCTTGAAGTGACCTATGGTACTTTGTGATTAATAAAATAATTAATTTTTGTACTTAACCAACAAAATTGTGTTTCTATAGGAAATTATTCTTGGTTTCAGTTAACTTATGCAAGTAGAATCCTTGCATTTGCAATCCTATATTTTGATGAGTGTTAAAACAACATGTATTTTATGCAAGTTTAATTCATTTTCTATCTGGAAATTTATGAAAATGAATGTAGTTTATGATCATTTTATCTTATTTATGCAATTTATAAATGAATTTGATCCATAATGATAAACATGATTTATGCTTGTATTTTATGCAAAAGTGTGCAAGTTTCTATGTGTTTTGGTAGGAGAATGTTGTAGGAGCTTCACAAAGTAGGATGAGGCAAGGCACGGACCAGATAATAGGTGTGGATAGACCAACCACGAGGATGATGTGTTAAGGAGCCGCATGGATGGATGCTACAAAATGATAACTATAGAAATCTATTATAGAAGGTGTCTACTAAAAAGATATTACAGAAAGAAGGTTGGCTAAGTCAAATTGTCCAACGTGTTGTTGAAGCCACGTCTAGTGACAACGTAGCAATATTACAAGGCATACATAGTCAACACAATTGACTGACATGTTGGTATTATGCATGAGATTGTATATTTATTTAAGTTGTTATTATAAAGTTGTAAAATTATTATATTGTTAAGATGTTTAGATTCTAACGCAAGCTTATTTTATCTCTTCTTGGAATGAAGGATGAATAGTTGTATTTGCTGCATCATTAGATTATTTAATTTAGAACCTTTGTTATGTTAGTTCATTAGTTTGCCACTTGGACCATAGGGATTGTGACAAAGTCCAAGTTGGTTACAAAGTATTATTAGTTTAGCCTTTTGTTGTTGAAAATATAGTGTCTGAATCATCAAGCCAATAGAGCCACATGGAAAAATACGTGGAAGAATTTCATTAAGAATGTCCAAGTGACATTATAAAGTACAAGAGAGACCTTTGAAAAGGTCTAATGTTGAAATGTCAAAATAGTGGAATTCTAATGTCTAATGTTCTAATGTTTACACTCTGATATTTTGTATACAATTTCTACTCTGAAGACCTGATGCTCGAAGATACTGTACATTTGAATTTCTAGCAATAAAGCAACAACACTTTTCATCATGTCTTTGGTAACTGTGTCATTTGCTTTATTATGATTTACTTGCTTATGTAGTCTTTATTGTATTTTCCTGCATTCATAAATTAGAATAATGTTAGTAGTATTAATGCACATTAGTTACTGAAGTAAAATAGTTTAGGGGAGAAATATTTACACTGTCCTCTAGGAGGTAGGGCCCACTCCTACAGCCAGTCCCTATTCTCTCGCCCCTAAAATAGAATAGGAATAGTTAGTACGTAGATTAACTTTAATTTATCAATTAAAATAAATTGCATCATCATAGACTATAAGGTAAAAATAGATAGTTAAATCAATAGGTTGCACGTGGATCCACATCAACAAATATAAAAAGTATTTAATTAAATATAAATCATACATTGCATTTTATTTCAATTCAACACAATTTATTTTCCTGTAACTATTATTATTTTCTACAAACCTGAAACTAAGAGAAACAAAATTAAGTCTGAATATTAATCATTTGGTACAATCTATATTGGATTACTGCCCTTTAAATCATTCACCCTAGGTTGATAAATAAATGTAGAGTTTATAACTAGACATTTTGGCACCATTGTCGGGGAGAGCAGTGCCGTAATTTTTAATCAAAGACTACTGGTTGCGCAAGAAGAGAGGCTTACTTGTATGTGGGAAGAGGTACAAGTCCTTGGTGTGCATACGAGTCAGAGTGGCATAAGAAGTCCCAAAAAGCCCCTTTGTTTGACGTTGCTAGGTTCTTTTTTTCTTAGGATCATTTTACTGCTTTCGTAGTTAATATTTGATTTCAACAATTTTTATTTCAACAAATTTCCAAGCATTGGGTGGTTGTTATTGCTTGCTTTGGTTTGGGTTCTCTGACCTATGGAAATAGGAAGTAGGTGTGATTGAGTGACACAATCATAGTGAAATGCTCCTTAAAATCAAAGAAGTAACAACAATTTAACCTTTTATTTCAGCAATTTCATTTCTAGCAAAATTTACTTTTCAAGCAATATTTCATTTTACTTTATTGTGCTAAGATTAGCTATATAAATTCATTGACTATGAATTGCACCTAGTTTTAGTGGCAGTAAAGTTATTTTAGAAATAGAAATTTTATTTTCCTCCTATTGTGCTAAAATTAGCTGTATAGATTCATTGGCTATGAATCACACCTAGTTTTAGTAATAGTAGGATTGTTTTAGAAATAGAAATTTTATTTTCCTCCTATTATGCTAAAATTAGTTGTATAGATTCATTGGTTGTGAATCGCACCTAGTTTTAGTAATAATAGGATTGTTTTAGAAATAAAAATTTTATTTTCCTCCTATTGTGCTAAAATTGGTTGTATAGATTCATTGGCTATGAATCGCACCTAGTTTTAGTAATAGTAGGATTGTTTTAGAAATATAAACTTTATTTTTCTCTTACTATACTAAGATTGGTTGTATAAATTCATTGGTTGTGAATTACACCTAGTTTTAGTAACAATAGGATTGCTTTGGAATAAAAATAAATTATTTTTCTCTTACTATGTTAAGGGTTGGTTGTATAAATTCATTGGTTGTGAATTGCAGATTGAGTCTTAACAATAGTAGGATTGCTTTAAATTATCAACAAAAAAAAAAACAAAAATAAAACAAAAACAAAACCAAAAAAAAAAAGAAGGAAGAACAAAAGAGAAGTAAAAACATTTCTAGATGATAGAAAATTGCATCAAATAGTCTGCATCCATTGACCTCAAAAAATTACTATTAGAATAAGAAGTTAACCTTATTTTTGAGCAAAGACACCAAACATCTAGGAAAGAGTGGGAACACCTGTGCAAACATCTTGATATCATAAAATACAGATCAAATGAATTGGGTAGAATCAAGAGAGTAAACATAGCTAAAATTCTAGGGCCAGATTATCACTCACCCTACCTTGACCTTATAAGGAGTTGTGAATGGTGGCTTGGGGATAGGAGAGCAACAGTAAATTCAGTCACCTACTTGTGGGACTAGTATTTCGAGGATTCCCTTACCATTCATAGTTTCCTAGAAAAAATAGAAGATAGGGAAGTGAACCTAGAATATAGCAAGAGATATCATAGGGCACCTAGAGTAGTTCGCTTTAGATAACTATGTCAAGACTTGCATTGTAAATTATAGTTTGAGAGCCCTAACCCAATTCCAAAATAGGCTTTTATTGTCCAATTAATTACTTTGGTAACAAAAGATTTTGGATTTAATGAGGAGCATTATATGACTCCTAAGCAACTCGATCCAATTAACGATATCCATAGGTTGTTCAAGGAAGATTAAAAAGGTAAAAATTTATTGCAAGAACCAAAGAACTTGGAAATTTCATGAACAGACCTAGAGATTCAAAGGGAATATTTATTAAAATTAGTAAACCAAAAGTAGATTGCCAAAGAGACCTTAGTAAGAAATCTAAAACTTCTGAGTTAAAAGAAACTAAAACTACAATCCAAACATCTACATATTTTGCATCATCAAAGAAGATTGAATTTCTAGAACAATATCCCAAAACATATCTACTACCCGAACCAGAATTTGATGATCATATAGATCCTTCATCTCTCTTTTCTGAACCTATACCTGGTCCAATTCTTGAAATCTTATATTCAATCATGGTTGATCAAGGTAGCGAACAAGGGGAAGTAAATAGAAACCAAAGGAAAAGGACTAATGATCAAGGAGAAGTAGAAAATCAAAGGGGGGTGGACAGAGAAATATTTTTGCCTTCCCAATTCCTTCCTCCAAAGATAGGCTAACAAGAGAACCAAAACTAGTCTCTGTTGTTGTTTTACCTACCTTTCATGGAAAACCACATGAGGATCTTGATGCCTTTCTCTTTGAATTTGAAGTGGTGTGCCAAGATTACTTTTACACCACTGATGAGAAAAAATTAAGACTATTCCCTTCTATGCTTAAGGATGCAGCCTTAATATGGTTCATGGGTCTAGGAGAAAGTGTTTGCAACCAATGGGATGGAGAACATGGATTAAAAGACATATTCCTAGAGAGGTACCAATATTATTGTAGAGTTCAGGATAAGAAAATCGAGTTGTTTTGCATGAATAAAAAAGATGATGAATCCCTTGAAGATTATCTCGAGAGATTCTGGTTTGTGGGATCAAGAGTAAACATTGAGTTGGATGAGGAAGTTCAAAAAGAATTTTTTCTTGAATATGTCTAAAGGATGATGTCCTTGACATACTAAACCTTATGGAAAAGGGGGATATTCACTAGATGGGATTGGGATAAATCATAAATATTTGCAAAAATTACTCAAGAAATAAGTCATTAAGAAGTAATAAGCACCCATCATCAAGAGGGAGAGTAACATGAGCTGAGATTGGTAATATGCTAGAAAGTCTCAAAACCAATTTATTGAGTACGTTAACATCATATCTCGACCTCATGGATAAGAAACCAAAGGAGAAAAATATTGAAGAAATATATTGTCACAGATGTAGGAAGAAACACAACTTGAGGGAATGTCCTCTCAACATTACAAATATTTCCAACATATCTACTTGTTGTAAAATCTGTGACAAGAACCATAGTACCAAATATTGTAAATATATTTTAGCTATGAAAACTGCTATAAAAGATCCTGAAATCAAAAAAGTAGAATATGTTTTCTTTATATCTCAAATAAAGAATGCTTCATTTAATGGTCCATCCAATTGGTCAAACTCAAACTATTCCAACCAACAAAGACCTAATTATTGGTCAAATGCTCCAAGTTGAGTGAATTGGAATAAATCTAATCAAGATTGGAACATGCCTCCTTGGGCACAATTCATGTCCAATACATATGGAAATTCACCTCCATGGATGGTAGGCCAAAATAAAAATGCATCTAATTAGAATATGAGTGGCCAATACAATCAAACAGGACCTTGCTGGTCTCAAGGGCAGCCCCAACAACAAAACTTTAAAAATCAATTTAGGGGGCAAGTACCTCAAAACTAGCCTCAAAATAGACTCCTACCACCTCAAAAAAATGTAAAAAATCCTCCTAAGCAGCCACCTTTACCAACTCAACCAGTGCCTAACCCTAATAATAACAAAAATGTTCAACAAGTATATGAAACAAATGATACATGCTCAAAATATGTGGTACCTTACCAATAAATTCAATTAAGATCTAGAAAAATATTGGAGAATACTAGAGCTAATCTCACATAAATTGAAGAACCCCCAAAGAATCTATCTAAAAAAGTAAATGAAGATGAAATGCCTGAAAGAAGATGTGGTAGCTTTATCAAAAAAAAAATTCTAGAAAAACAAAAAGAGATCCAAATTCCTCAAAGGAAAGAAGTGGAGATACCATTTCATGAAAGGTTGGCAATACCAAAGGAACCATCTAAACCAGCCTTCAATTTCCTTCAAGAGTTAGAAAACATCACCATTAAAATTCCTTTGTTACAAGCTATCTATCTATTCCAAATTAATCAAGAACATATGTATAAATTTAGGAAGGAAAAAGAAGAATGAAACTCAAACCATTCAAGTCATTGGATAGTTTTCTGAGATAATGATTGAAGGTAGGTTATTACCAAAATATACAGATCTTAGAATACCTATCCTTACAGTTCACATTGGTAAAATAGCCTTGCAAAATATTTTGGTTGATTTAGGAGCTACTATTAATATCATGACCAAGGAAATAACAGAATCCTTAGGAGTACACAAATTACAACCAACTTCTATAGTACTCCAACTTGCAGATAGGTCTACTATCAGACTAGAAGGAAAATTGGAAGATGTTATAGTCTTTGTAAGTTCATGGGAATACCTTGTAGACTTTATAGTCTTACAACCCAAGAAAATGTTAGGGGGACATCCCTTAATTCTAGGATACCCATGGCTTGCAACAGTTGATGCCTACATCAGTTGTAGATCCAAAAACATGACTATTTATGATGGTAAAAACACTAAAGATATTAGCCTATTTCATGAATCAATATTAGATAAAGATTTTTTGAAGCAACTATGGTATGATTTCCCTCATGATTTGGATGATATCCAAACATTATCAATCAATGTTCAAAGTGAAAACCTACAACAAGAAATTGAGGTACCCTTATCATTGTTACTAGGAGATCAATAGGATGATAAAGGTCAAGACAATAGTTATTTATCTGAATCTACTATGTTCATTAATGAGGCTAGCACAAGTCAAAATCAAAAATTGATACCTTACGACTATCACTTAAATGTGCTTAAACATGAAATTATGGGAATAGATGCAAATACAAAAAGTTACAAACAAATAGATATCACATCGGGAAGAACTTTGAACATTAGTAATGAGCTTACAAGTATACATGAATCATAATTGATTGATGTGCTTAAGAAGCATCAACTTGCATTTACATTGAACTATGAGGTATGAAAGGAATACACCCAAAAATTGTACCCATTGCATATTTATTCAAGAAGTTTACCACCCAATAAGACAATCCCAAAGAAGGTTGAATCTAGCTATGAAAGATGTAGTTCAAGAAGAAATAATTAAACTCTTGAACACAGGATTTATATATTTGTTTTCTCATAATCAATGGGTATCACTATTAGTGATAATCATGTACGACACTAGAAGATAATGCACCTAAGCTACTCGCATCATAATATCAAAGATAAATCAAGAGAACATGTACTAATAATGAACTAACAAAAATACAAAGGATCCTTTTATTAATTCATGATAAAATCTGGTTACATATACGTCCCTCTTAGGGATACCAAACTTTGATACAATGAATACAAGTAATATGCAACCCCTAAATGGGGGTGGTGCACTTCAAATATCTCCTAGATCGACACGAATTGATTGAGGGCTTATTCTTGGTGCCTCCTTCTCTCTTATCTGGAGGAAAGGTCCTTGGATATGGTTTTGCCCTTCGTAGATCCTGTCACCTATGCACAAAGAAACCACAAAACACATCAATAGCATATGCAACCTCTCGTGATGAGGTTTGTTTCAAATATTTTGCATGAAATGACATGAAAGCATGATAAAAGCATAAAGGTGCAAAGATAAGCAAAAATGCATAAATAACTAGGAAATCACCATACAAATGCAATGGAAAGGATAGATCTACTCTAATATAAGCTGATAAAGTAGAAGTAATAGGAAATCTATGCTAAGAACTCAAGAAATGGTGACTCAAACCCTAGCCACTATCGCTCAGAGTGGCTGTGCCTACAGGTCACTATCGAAGATAATGATTGCTAACTGTGATCTTTTGCCTCAAAAACTAGGGGTTGCGACACTCAATTCTTCATCCGAATTGATGTTCAAGGGTCACCTTCATGTCCAGAGATGGATTGGTGATGAAAATCATGGGGATTCATATCATATTGGTGTGAATTTGTGATGTATGCTTCTCAATCCTTCGAAAGCTCCATGGTTGGTCGCAGGCTCGACAATCTACAAATGGGCAACACTTCGACTCTCCTCAAGGGTTGTCAACTCGCTGCTCACTTGAACAGGGCTTCACTGCATAAAATTTTGGATCCATACTTGTTCCTGGGAGGGTGCATATGTAGGCCTCCCAAATTCCAGATCTTGGCTTCTTGGAGAAGCCAAGATCCAGATTTGCATGAAACTAGCCATTAAGGGAGAAGGCCCAGTTCTAGACTTGCATGGGAGTGGCAGTTAGGAGGAACTCTGGGAGATTCACGCCCAAAACCACTCGAATCCAATGCAATTTTAGTTACCATGCGTGATTCAGGCCCGCATTTCATGGCCAAATTTGTCTTAGTGCTAGCCATTATCCATAGCAATGGCTAGCTCATAGCCGCTCTGAGCTTTAGTGGCTTGGGTTGGTAGCCACTCTGGTCGATAGTGGTTGCACCTGAATAGGTCAGAACTACCCCTAGTGAGTGGTTAGAACCACTGCTAGCTCTTGGAAAGGTCCAAGATCAGTCATATGGTCTATAGAGGTGCCCATATGAGTAGTCTCCTAAACATGACGTATTTTAGGTGTCTACAGATGCCCCTTTTTGTGATGCATTATGGGAAACACAATATTGAGAAAAAATAGACCACCTAGGGCCATATTGTAGGGTGTATGATGATCATTGATCTGATCAACATTAGATGCCCCAATCATGAGAAGGGTATGCATCTTAGAATCATTGCTTCCAATGGGATGGAAGGCTTAAATTTGCAAAAGATTTTGCAAGTCCAACGATGATCGGGTAGCATCAGTGCTACAATTGGTCTGATAGGAGGAGAGCTTCAAGCTTAAATATCATATTTGCTTTTTCCCCAAAAAAGGGTAAGCTTATGATAGTTGTTAGCAATGATTCATAAGATAAATATAATTTGACATGATCAAGTGATCCTTTGTTGATTTTGATTATGATTTTTGATATTATGACTACCCCCTCAAGCGATGAGTTGCTTGACCAAGATGATTGATTTGGATAATTTAAGATGATTGCTTTTGTTGTTATATGGCAGGTCCTATTATAGGTGTGATTTCAACCATTAATAGTAATTGTACATTTTTATCCCATGGAGCGATTTCAATGGCCTTCTTAGGGAATCAAGATGATAGCAATTCCATTGAAGCTTGTGTTGAATCACTCGATGATCTGCTAAAAATATCATGGAAGAAATGAAATGAATGCCTCATTCCCATGGGGTAGTTCGGCCACCATGGCCTTCTTCGGGATTGAAGTGAAGCATTGCAATTCAATGATGACTAATTTGGCTCAAATGACCTTATGGTAATTTACTCATCTTGTCGGATTGCATGGAGCGCAAGTCACTGCAACCACCAAGTGTATAGGGTAAATAACTAGGTACGAGGTACATTTGAAATTTATTTGATTTTTTTGTTAATTTTGATGATTTTATAATTGTTTTGAAATTTTGATTTTATGATTTTTTGGTATTTTGCAATTTTTGATGATTCTGGACCGTTAGATATGCTTATTTGTCCATTTTAAGACTCCTCATGGTGAGAAATTTGATGCATTTATTATTGTTTGCTAGCCGCTATCAGTAGTAGTGGCCTTATTTTGCAATTTTGTGGCCGCTATTAGCATCAGAGGCCTGCACTTTCTAGCCGCTAATGCTAGTAGTGGTCATGGAAAACTAAAAAATATAAAAAGAAAATTAGGGTTTTGAATTTCATTATTTCTAGTTGTCATTTTGTAATTTGAGCTCTAAGGTGAGAGAGATAGTGACCCAGGATATTAATGATTTCTAAACACCATGGTAGAGCAAGGTGAGGCATCTATGAGTGGAGGAGTTAGAGCTTCATGGGTATTTCTCCAAACCCTAACTTGTTTATTTAATTGGTAAAATGAACCAAATTAAGTAATTGGTAAATGAACCTCATTAAACCTATTGGTAATGAACCACACTAGTAGATAGGTTTAGAATTAGGTTAATTTAGGTGGGTCCCTTTTAGTTTTATTTTTTTGTTATTTTTTTAGATTTTTGGGTGAGGGTGGACGTCGTTGGCATGTCGCCTCATGGTCGCTGTCACTCAGGGTGGCCCCTAATTTGCAAAGAGGGGTTATTATCACTAAGGATGGCTAGTTTGAATCCCAATGGTCAAATTTTTGACCATTGGTGGCTAGCCATTATCAATATTAGTGATCATTGTGGCATGAGCAGTCGTAAAAATTTAGAAAAATTATTTGATTTTTTTTTTTTTGATTTAATTGATTTTTTTGAATTTTTCAAGTGTAAATTTTGATTTTTTGCATGTTTTGGTGCATTTTCTTATTGTGTTTGTACCCTTGCTTGATTATGGGTTATTGTTACACCATTTTTGGATTTTATTGTTTTTTTAGTGTAAGTGCATCTAATTAGGCATTTATTTTGCACATTTAGATCTTGTCTTCATGGGCTCGAGAGCTTGATTTATTGGTAGATCTACTACCACTCATGACCAACATAGATTAATGCCCTGGGCATTATGTATGCTATTATATTTCCAACTATTATGTGAGATCAAGCGTACCTCATAGCATTGGCCCATAGATGGGATTGTCGGACCAACACCTTTCATCTCTCGATTGGTGAGATGACGATTACTCTTGAGGATGTCTATAGGATCTTTAGGATCCCTTTTGATGGAGAGGCCATCATTTCTTCCCCTACTAAATAGAGTAATGGTTTTGATAGAGTCTTTGGTGCTCGTGCATGCAGATATTGGGAGATATTCATCATGGAGGAGTTCCTATCTGTTGGTATCAGAGAATGAATCTTCTCACTGTCAAGAGCCATCCTGATGCATGTTATCTGTAACATGCTTCTTCCAGATACTTTAGGAGTGAGGTTCCCATGGAACCTCTTAGCTATGGTGTAGGATTTATTAGACAAGGATGAGCCTATCATTATGGCTTGGGGTAGTGCCTTGTTAGCATAGCTCTATGATGAGTTGTATAAGATTCAATGATGAGGTCGAGCTTCAGTTGCTTGCAACTTGCTCCTATAGATCTAGGGTTGGGAGCATATTAGAGTAGATCACCTAGTAGGGTTGCCCTAGGATATTACCAAGATAGATGCTAGAGTATAGTGCTATGGTTCTAGATGGTCATAGGTGGTAGAGGAGCGATGGAGTCATCACATGTAGGAGACTATGCACATTATGCAACATCCCTAACTGGTATATAGGCATGGAGATATCATTTGGAGGCCTTATGTGGATTGCCCTACTTGGGAGGAGGTAGACCGATTTATGGCATGGATGAGGCATGATCGATGGGTCATCGATCGTAAGGTAGGAGTTAGGGAGTTCTTCCACTTCTCTTGGGTGACTAGGTAGTTTGGGATTTAATAGGACATCCCATTAGATTTTTTATATATGGATTTAGGTAGAGAGGGATCTCCCAGCATCCTGAGTCATAGCTATTTGAGGAGGTAGATCCTCCTATAGTTGATGTTGGTATAGTGGATGCCAATACTATAGAGGTATATACTCAGTGGTGGGTGATGTGGTTATGGCATGGTGGTGGTAGTCTAGGGTGTTCTTTGGATGAGGCTACTATAGAGGATCCAAAGGGGCATTGAGTGTGGGCCCAGATAGAGGAGTGGGATCAGGCTATAGAGGAGTAGTAGAGGAGTAGGTCATGCCTAAGGAGGAGGAGGATGTTGCTCTAGAGGATTAGGAGTCTCCCTTTGGTCAGAGCTACATCATATTGAGGCTGAGCTTTAGATAGCTCATCGATAGATCTTGGAGTGGGACTCCTCCATAGCGATGCTCTAGACTCAGGTTAGCACATTGTAGGAATAGCTTTTGGTAGGCTATACTAGATGGAGGGGTTTTTAGGAGGAGAGGACCACCCTCTAGGCATAGGTTGACTCAACATAGCTCAGGATAGAGTAACTCACTATAGAGAGAGATGTTGTGCAAGGATAGGTTGTACCACTCATTCTCGAGGACTAGTAGGTTTAGACCTAGGGGTAGATATTAGACACCTATAGGGGCTATTAGAGGATTATGAGGCTAAGATGTTGGTATATGTTGGGTATATTATCTCTCTATAGCTCTATATCAGGAGGCTAGGTGGCACTCCTCGAGAGGTCTACAGTAGGGGGCTCACATTGAAGTAGGTGGAGTGAGTTAGGGTAGTCTTCAGTGTGGCCTAGCCATAGGATAGGGACCTAGATAGAGAGGATCATAGGGACTAGCTCTAGATAGACTCATAGAGATGGAGTTGAGGGTGGAGGTGAGCTTGGGGGCATAGGCCTAGTATGATAGCCATGATGGCTTTGTATCATTTTTGAGTGTAAGGTCTGAGGACCTACACTATTGTAGCCTATGGGAATTTTGTACCTCTATGTACTTATTTGACATATATATATATATATATATTATTTTTGATTCATTATGTGTATTATGTATTTGTTTTTATTTTTATGTGATGCAAAATGGATGCAATGCTTATGATCTTATGCTATATGATGTGATGTATTAATGACATGCACTAGCTAGATGATGGATGTATGATTAGATGTTATGATCTAGATGTGTAGATGGACTACTATGTATGCATATATGGATGCAATGGTTATTATTAAATGCATGTTTAATTTATTTTAATTGTTTATGCATTTATCTTATGTTTGTTATGATATGGTGAATGCAATGTATGTAATGCATTATTTATATGATGATGATCTAATGTAAATGAACCTGTATGCTTTAATCACTTAAAACATAAGGAATGAATTTAATATGTGTTTAACAATCTAATGGATGACACCACATAATGTATAAAAATCATGAATGTAAATGATAACTCTTATCATAAGAATTAATCATTTAAGCATCCATATGTGAGATGAGATGATGTGATATGTATGTGCTTTCTTTATAAGCTTTTAAATTAAAATATATGTATAAAATAGTTAGTGGTCATCTAAATATCATTGTTGATATTTATCTGGTATCTATCCTATTTCATGAACACCCTTTAATGAACAAAACCTCATAAAGAAATTTGATGATTTGATTGATGAAATGATTTGTTGCTATGAGGGGATTTTTGAGGTTTTCCATGAGACTCAAACACCCTAGTTGATTAATCAAAAGTTGTATAATGACCATACAAGACTTCTGAAAGATGAAAGTTTTTGTTATGAAGACCAAGATATTCATTATCCCTATGTGTGCAAATGAATATATTAGATGAGACATAAGCCTACCCCAATGCTAGGTGGGATTCATTCAGCCCATTGTTGTATTGGGGATCACCAAATGCTCATCATGATCCTAAGTTGGACTCAGTTGGATTAGACCATTAGGTGATACAGGACACCTAAAGCTAGCTCTTTTTGCAAATTGCTTAGAACTACCCCAATGCCAAGTGGGATTCATTCAGCCCATTGTTGTATTGGGGATCACTCTATGGTTTCAAGTAGTGACCATTCCAGGGATTCAAGCTCTTCACCCCCTTATTTTATTTTGATTTATTGGGATACTTGCTCATGCTTAGTGATGAAAATCACTATTTATTTTGTATTTTTGTTTTATTTTTTTTTTGAGCAAGGGATTTGATTTTATTTTGGGATTTTGCTCATTTTTATAAAGCAAGGGATTTCTTTGGGTAGGGGGAGCTTGTCCTTTTTTCAATGATCAACACTCTAGACCATGCACATCACAAGATGAGCAAGTAAAAACCTTTCGCTTAGGATGCCTAGTACCACTTTGTAGTGTTCATATTTCCCTTGTTCCAACTAGGATTTTAGTGTTTTGATTAGTGATAGGATTTTGATATATGCTAGGTGCTATCAAAACTAGACCTCATCTACAAAAGCAAAGATAGCTTTCTACAAAATCTGAGAAGATCACTAGGTATGGTTGAATGACCGAAAAACCTTATTATATTCCTTATAGCAATAGGAAGGGGTTGTGTTGAAAAACATAGTTACTCACATGGGTTATGGATGAATGAGGATTTGAAGATGCATGATTGGCATACAAATGTGGTGCCATTTGCAAGATTGAAAACATAGTCTATCCTAATGTGAATGCAATGGATGCAATATGCCTAATGCAATGCAATTACATGAATGCAAATGCAAAATGTAAGATGCAAATATTTTTGTATTTTAATGTTTTCAATTGTTTTTGTGTTTTGTGTTTTATTTTTGACCAAAGGGCTTAAATACCTTTGGAGCCTTTTGTGAGTTGACCAAAGGGCTTATGATGCCTTTGGAGCTTTTTGTGAGTTGACCAAAGGGCTTATGATGCCTTTGGGGCATTTTGTGAGTTGACCAAAGGGCTTATGATGCCTTTGGAGCTTTTTGTGAGTTGACCAAAGGGCTTATGATGCCTTTGGGGCTTTTTGTGAGTTGACCAAAGGGCTTATGATGCCTTTGGGGCATTTTGTGAGTTGACCAAAGGGCTTATGATGCCTTTGGAGCTTTTTTTGATGTTTTCTGATTTGTTTGGAATTTTATGATTTTCAAATGTTTTTGAAATTTTGATTATTTTGAATGTTTTTGAATTTTTGATTTTTATGTATTGTTTTTGGATTTTGTTGCTTTTATGTGTAAAATACCTTTATATGAAGAATGTTGAGAGGCTCAGGCTCTTCAACACCTTCTAATGATGTTAGGTGATATGTCCCAGGTCCAATATTCTCTGAGATGATATAAGGACCTATCCAGTTGGCCATAAATTTGTCTCGTAGGTGCGATGGTAGGTTTGAATTCTGTTGGTTCTCTTTGAGCATGAGATCCCCAACCTTAAAGTCTCTCAGGTGGACTTTATTGTTATAAGCTCATGTTAGATGATCTTGGTAAATGCAGAGATGCTCAAGAGCATTGATGCGACGTTCATCAAGAAGGGTCAATTGATCAAGGTGAGCTTGTCATGCAGTGTCATCATCGATAAACTCTTTCAATGCGATGCGCAATGTTGGAATTTCTAACTCCAAGGGCATAATGGCCTCAGTGCCATATACAAGAAAAATGGTGTTGCCCTAGTGGGCATCCCATGCTAGTTCTATAAGCCCATAATGCAAGAGGTAACTGTAGATGCCAATCCTTATGATTTTATTTTACCATCTTCTTTAATATGGCTATGATTATTTTGTTTGAGGCTTCTACTTGCCCATTTTCTTGTGGATAATATGGTGTCACAAAACTATGTTGAATGTTATATTTGGATGTTAAAGCCCACATATTTTTGTTCTTAAATGAAGGACCATTATCCAAAATTATCTTGAATGGGATCCCAAAGTGATAGATGATATTGTGAAGTATGAACTCCATAATTCATGGTCCTATCATTGATGTTAAGGGGACCACTTCCACCCATTTTGTGAAGTACTCAGTGGTCATTAAGATAAATATGTGTCAGCCTAAATATGGGGGAGAGATATTTCCAATTAGATCGAAACCCCACTGAGAAAATGGCCAAGCCACCTGAATGGGCTGTAAGGCCTATGATGGTAGGTGCATCAGATTCACATGATGCTGACACTTAATGCACTTCCTGACATACTCACAATAATCCTTTTCCATGGTGGGCCAATAATAACCCATTTGAAGGATGCACTTGATGATGGCCATGCCACTGAAATGGCCACTACATGTACCATCATGAGCTTGTGAAATCACCCAAGCTAATTCTTGGGGCTCAAGACAATGAAGGAGGACTCCATCATAGTTTTGATGATACAATATATCTCCTAGCAAGACATATCTTGTCACTTTTTGTTTGAATGCTCATTTTGTGGCCTATGATAATCCCTATGGGATGATTCCAAGCTTAAGGAAATCTTGTAATTGGCATAGCCAATCCTGATAAGCTACAACCTCAACAGACAAGATGACTTGTTCTCTCTATGATTCGATGTGCACAAATGCATATTGAGAAATAACCTTGTGGTGAATGATGGTACCATTCCTCGTAGGACCCTACGAGATCAAAGACCCCCAAGGCACCTTCTTTAGAAAGTCTCTGGCTTTATAGAACCACTCATGGTTTGGTTCTATATGAATCATGTTGACTGATTCTTTGTTGTCAAAAGCCTCATGCTGCATCATTGATTGTGAGAGCATCTTCACATGAATGGTAGTGAAATCAGTAGATGGATTCTGAGGGATCAAGGATCCCAAAGATGCCATAGTGTCTACAAATCTATTGGATGTGTGAGGGATTGCCTCGATGTCGTACCATTCTAGTTGGGCTAGATAAGTGTCAACAAGCTCTTTGTAAGCTTTCAGGATTGGACACCTACATTGAAATATTCCCTTAACTTGGTTAACGATGAGAAGGGAGTCACCAAAGATATTTAGCTTTTTAATCTTCATAGTGATTGTTGTTTGGAGACCCAAGATTAGGGCCTCATATTCAACATTGTTATTTATGCAAGGGAAGTCTAGCTTAAATGACAAGGGCATTGGAGCACCTTGCAGCATGAAAAACACAATCCCTGCACCACCCCCTTGCTCACACTTCGAACCATCGAAGAACAAAGTCATGTCAGCTTTATTATCAGGTTCTTCGGGTTTGGGTGCTTCCAATAATGCAAAGACTGCATCATCGAGAAGTTCTATGATGAGAGGTCTATTATCCTGAAGAGGCACCTCTGCTAGTTGATCAACTATGACTTGTCCCTTGATGGAATTTTGGCTTATGAATTCCAAATCAAATTCTATCAGTAGCATGATCCACTTTGTAGTACGTGTATTATGATATGTCTTGCTCATCATATACTACAAAGGATTTTGTTTTGATATCACATACATTGTATGGCTCAACATGTAGTGGTGCAACTTCTTAGTCGTAAAGACCACTGCTAAGCATAACTTCTCTATGTATGTGTACCCTAGCTCGTAACTCACCAAGGTGTGGTTGATATAGTATATCACTTGTTCTTTGTCTTGCACATTCTTTTGAGCCAACATGGTGCCCAAAGAAAAATTGGTAGCAGATATATAAAGTAAAAATGGCACGTCTGGCCTTGGTGGAGCTAGTACTGGTGGTGTTTCTAGGTATTTCTTGATCTCAGCAAAGGCTTGTTGATATTCTTCATCCTAGTGGAATGGGACCCCCTTGTGTAGTAGTCGATTCATGGGTCGACATTTATCTGATAGTTGTGCGATGAAATACTTTATGGATGCTACTTTGCCCTGTAGGCTTCTCAGCTCTTTGATGTTAGTGGGTGGGGCCATTTCTAGGATAGCCTTTACCTTTGCTGGGTCGACTTTGATCCCTCATTTAGAAATGATGAATCCCAAGAGTTTTCCTGAAGTTACGCCAAAGATGCATTTCTTGGGATTCAACTTGACATTGTGCTCTATCAGGTGATCGAAGACCTTTCTCAGGACCTCGACGTGCTCTTCACGTAACAATGACTTGGCTAGTAAGTCATCGATATAATATTCTAGGATCTTATGCATGTAGTCATGGAAAATATATGTCATGGCCCATTGATATGTGGCACCAACATTTTTAAGACCAAATGGCATTACTTTGTAACAAAATGTCCCCCATGGAGTGGTGAACATGGTTTTGTGTTGGTCTTCGGGTTTAATCTGAATCTGATTGTAACCAAAAAATCCATCCATGAGGGAGAGCATCTCATGACCTATAGTTGCATCTACAAGAGCATCTATGTTGGGCAATGAGAATGAATCCTTCGATGTTGCCTTATTGAGATCTCTGAAATCCATGCAAATATAGATCCTTCCATCAGGTTTTCCTATAGGTACCATGTTTGATACCCATTCTGGATAGTCGATGGGGGTAATAAAGACTACATCCAATAGCTTCTGTAGCTCATTCTTTACCATCAAGGTGATGGTTGGATGCATCTTCTTGAGTTTCTGCTTGATCGATTTCTTTGCGGGATCTAGCGAAAGGTTGTGGACAACCAATTTTGGATCTAAACCTGACATATCCTTGTAGGTCCAAGAAAAGAGATTAGGTCTCTCTTTCAATAGAGGTATGATGGTGGCCTATTCTTCTAGAGATAAGATTTCTCTGAACTTAACTTTCTTTGGATCAGAAGGATCATCGCTGATGTCCACTTCAAAATTTTCCTCTATTGACATGTGTGACCCCTCCTCAAGCTGGTGAGGAGTGGGGATCAAGTGGATGTCATCCACTGGGTTTAAAGGTTCAACTGAATCAGGGTCAAAACTAGCGTGATAAACATCATGTGCGCAACCTAGTGCAAAATGAAATGGTTGTAGCATTTCTTCATTGGGGAAGAAATATTCAGGCTCTAAGGGTGAATCAATATGATCCCAATCAATAGCATCTAAGTTAAGACACAATGGTTTAGAAGGATTGATTGGGTTGTGGAGTGGAGTGGTCAAATCAATGGAGATCATGTTGATGGATGGGATGGAATCTCTAGGACCATATGGGTGTAACTCTACATTGTTGATTTACCTTCCATACCCAAGATGAGGCTCTAGGGGTATGGGGATCTCAGGATCTGGTCTATGAATAGATGGGAATATGGGATCATTTGGCTGAAGTAGCTCTCTAAATGTAGGAGGATCAAGGAAAACTATATGATGGATTACATCTAAATTGGTCGGTCTTCCCTTGAGGTGAGGGCTAGGATATACTCTATGATACATCTCATCTATGTCAAATGGTTCATTGTGATGATGTAAGTAGTGAGGTCCAAGGTAGGCCATCTCAGTCTCATCTTCATAATCATTATCATCTATGAAATATCCATCATTCATACCCACTAGCACTATGAGGTGATGTGAATGTTGAGGCCCAAGGTAGGCCATCTCAGTCAAATCTTCTGACTCATAGTCACTATCATCTATGATGTATCCACTCTCCATATTAATTGGCTCTATGAGGTGATGTAAATGTTGAGGCCCAAGGTAGGCCAATTTAGTCTCATCCTCATAATCACTATGATCTGTGATGTATTCATTCTCTTCTCGCTCATAACCATAGCCTGGTTCATCCTCCCATAGGATAAGTCCTGATGGGCTTGCCTCAAGAGAGAAATTTGGATGATACATAGTAGGTGGTTCTATAGTGACCATGGTCACCAACCTATCATCCATGTAGCTTATGTTTGGGTGATAGGGATTCCATTCAATGTCTTCCTAAACCCTAAGCTTAGCCTATCTAGAGATGCTACTAATGAATCATCATAGCTTTGGATATGATATCCTAGGCTAGACCTATCAGTAGGTAACTGATATCATGGTTCAATTGGGTTTCATCACCCTTGCTCATATAGACCCAAACCATAGCCATGCCAATGGTTGCATTCGAAGTATCTCAGAGCAAACTCAAGATTGGACAAGTAATGAACATTCATGGTGAATGACTCATCCTCATCCTCTTCAATGTCTGAAGCATCATGGGCACAATCCAACCCAACATAAATGAAATTGGTCTAGTTAGGGGGATCCCCAATGGTACCACTATCCCTATGGGTAAGTTTGGGACTCTTGGTCATCCCATGTCTTGTGCAGACTCGATAATTGGAGTGAAAGTAACATTCTACACAAGATATTCACCTAGTCCTATATTAGCTAGGTGAACTATCACCTATGGTGTAGATGATGTTGATGATGATGCAGGTAAGGTAGGTTGAGGTACCTCCTCGACTATGTCTTGGGAATATTCCTCCTCCATGGGATTTGGAATTTTTACTATTGCTATGGTTGGGACTTCCTTAGGTCTTTCCTCCACCAAGGGTGCTTTTAGTTTTTGAGAGTCTTTTGCCTTAGATGTTGTTGGTTTCTTAGAAGTGCTAGTAGCTTTAGAAGTTGGAGGTGGCACCGATGTGGATGGGTCACCTCGCACTGATTTGGATTTGCTTCTTGGTTGTGTGGTAGGGGATGATGACCTAATGTATAGGTGCATGGATGGAAGGACAAAATCCCCTAGCAAGTCAACTTGATGAACATATTTGAATGGCTCTTCATCCGATGGTACCACATGTACCTATCCCTCATGCACATATTTAATACATTGATGCAAGATCGAGGGAATGCACTGCATGTCCCTTATCCAGGGATGCCCTAGGAGGATATTATACTGCATGGCCCCCTCCAATACATGACACATCATAGGGATGGTCTTATGCCCCACTTGCATAGGTAGGATGATTGTACCCACTATGGAGCATAGTGCATCATTGAAGGCTCTCAATGTGTAGGAGGTAGGGATGATGTTTGACCTAGGGATCTTCAAGTGCCCTATAGCCTTGGTTGTTATTATGTTAATCGATGAGCCTGTGTCGATTAAAACCCACTTGAAAGGTATGTCATTGATACACATGATGATGTGCAGAGGTGGGTCTGCTATGGTAGTAGGGACTACCTTTATTTTATGATCATAAAAATGAATCATGGGCTCTTGACACTATTGTACTTGCCCCACAAAGTTTGTAAATGCATCAAGGTTCTAGGGTTGTAGCTCAATTGATTTCAAGATTTCCATTAGGGTCTCCCTATGTCTGGGAGACTATTGAATGAGCTCATATATTGATAACTTAGTCGATGTTGTTTGGAGACTCTGCATAAGTCTATTCTAGATAGTTATCATAGGTCATGTTGGTAGACCTGGAAGATTATTTTGCATTGGCCTCTATTGAGGTGCAGTTGAGATATGAATAGGAGCCATTGGAGGCTCTGGTTGGTTGTATCACCAGTTTCTTGTAGCCACATTGACTATTTCGACCATTCCAATGAATCCCTGGGTGGGAGGTTCAACTTGGATTTGATTTACTTGAGTGCCCTAATTTCTAGGGGCTTCATGGTTTGGCAATGGGTTTCTAAATATACCCATATCTCTATTGTCGGGTGCTAGTGGATTATCAACTTTTAGCTCACCCTTCTCGATCATATTTTGTACAATATTTTTGAAATTGATGCACACTTTGATATCATGCCCCTGTTGTCTATGGTATGGGTAATAATGATCATCCCTATATCCCTTGGGCTTGGGATGGTTAGGGTCAATAAGTTGTACCTTAGGTAGTCTGAGTCTTTGTGCCTCACTCAATTGATTGAATATCGATGCCATCGATTCTGACAAAGGTGTGAAGTAGCGAGGTGACCGACGTTGCCTATTTTGGCCTTGGTTGTTATTTTGGTTGTAGTTGGTTGAGGGGTTGAGCCTAGTAATTCTATGGTTGCTAGCTATTTCCTCCCTTTGGTACATTTAGTACAACTTAATTGACTAGAGTAGGCTTGGCCTACTTTTGTTGATTTTGGTTGTTGTGGTTGTTGTTCCAATATTTCTTGTTGTGGAGCTTAAGATCTCCTTCTTCAACTTTGATATCCTCTATCAACTTGGCTTGTGCCAAGGCTTCCTCGAATGTTTCGTATTATTGTAGCTACAAGAGCAATGAGATGTGCTTAGCGCAACTCTTAGTGAACATTTGGGTGAGCTCAGTAGTGGGAACATAAAATGGTAGTTTTACCATTATTTTTCTCCATCTATTCCCATAGTCCATGATTGGCTCATCATCATATTGCTTTAGATTAGCCAAGTCGGACAAGTTTATTTTCTTCTTGATGCCAAAAGAAAAGTGTTCAAGGAATGCATTCACCAGCTACTCAAAATTGATGATGCTATGCTTGGGTAGTTGATTAAACCACTCAGTTACTGTGCACCTGATAATGTCATGATAAACGTTCTTAACATCAGGGCATCATTGTGTTGGAGCTGGAAGCACACGTTCATGAAATTGGTCACATGCTCTTGCGCATCTTCCTCTCCCTTGAATTTATCTAACCTAGGCATCTCGAAGTGTCTAGGATAAGCAGGACTTGGTACCAAAGGGCACAAAGACTGATTGTGTATCTTGCTTAGGGTTGGCTTCTGCCCAACCGTGTCTTGTTTCTCGAGAGACTTGATTCTCTCGGTGAGTATCTTGTATGCCTTCGAAGAGATGATCTCTTGTTCTCGAAGGTTTACTCGGGGTGGTCGGGGAGGTAACTCTACATTTTCCTGCTTTGGGCATCTATATTCGTCTCCCATGACTACGGATGAGGGTTCAGGATATGTCTATTCCTGATCCTCCATTTCTACCTATTCTTGTTCATGCTCTACCTATTCTAGATCTAGGCATTGTTGGTGTTTTGAAGCATGATGTGATGTGCGGTGAGTGCATTCATCTCCTTGTTTAGTGCATCTCTCATGCTGAGAAATGACACATCTGTCGGATTGGTAATACTCACTACCCATGTGTAGGTTGGCTCGAGCCAACCTATTTGCTTGTTCCTCATGCTCTATTTGTTCCTCTCTCAAGCGCTACTCATTTAGGTGTAAATACCTTTTCCTTCATGCTTCCTCCTATTCGAGGATGTCTAGGTGCTCTTGTTCTACATGCAATGCCTCCTCCTTGTCTTGGAGTAATTTTTTTGATATTGCGCATCTTCATACAACCTATGCACATGGTCATATTGATCCACCACTGAAGGTCTATGACTCTATAACTCCGTACGAGGAGTCCTTATGGAGAGGCCCTTTGGAGGAGCTCCTACTATGCTTTTGCCCTTGTCTATCAGGGCAACATGGTCAGTGTACAATGACCTATGTTCAGCATCCCCATGATCGGAAGTAGTGTGCATGCTACGAGGGTGCTTTGAAGCTTCCCCCGGCTCATTAGTGTGCCTCATTATTTGTTGGCTATGTGAACTCCCAGAAATAGAATGCGTAGTAGCATTGCTTCTCTGATTTGGTCTCGAGAAAACTCGATCCAACTCATCAAGCTGTCTGGATTTCCATGACTGATCTCATGGAGTTCCATTGGCACCAATGAGATTGAGGTCTATTGCTATCCTACCACCTTCAGAGTGGCTAGGAGCTATGGTGGGTCTGTGATTGGATGCAACCCTTGTGTTCTACCCCTTAGTGGGCTGATCTTGCCTATGTCTATCATGTGAGGATTGGGGCCTTGAAGCTCCCTCATGTCTATCATGAGAAGAACCTGGATATGGTTCTCTAGCTGGGGTTTCTCAAGGAGTACCCCCATGGGTTGAGTTATCCCCCTAAGGCTCGCTGAACTTCGTTCAACGGTATTCTGTGTGGGTGGCTCAACATCATTGTTGTTGTGATTGTGGTTGGGTGGAGCAATAGTTCCCACCTCGGTGTTGGACCGAGGGTGGTTGCTCCGCGTGAAGACCATGACAATGTGAAATTATCTTTTGTGTAAATTTTAAGACACACAAACAAAGTAGACAAAATGTTTATCTCTTTTAAATGTTCTTGGTAAGCCTTTTATTGTAATACATGATGTATTCCTGCTTCCTTTGATCTTCAATGTGATGTGCTACCATGCATCCTATGTTGATTATTGAATTGACTAGTCACCAATATTTTTTGTGTTATCATATCTTCTATGTAGACTAGTTTCCATTTCATATTTTGTTTGTCACTTGATGTTGTTAGAGCAATCAAATTTTGCTTCTTTGTTCTAACATTGTCCAATTGAAGAAGATGTTTGTTATATGCAATGTACTCGTACTTTTTTTATGTGTTATTGATGAAAATTTTAAATGCATGTTGCATTGATTTCTTATTTTCTTTATTATCTCCTAATTCAATTTCTTCTATGGATGGCAAAGAATCATATTCTGAGTATACATATTCACTCTTAGGTGTTTGAATTTTTTTTCCTACATAACTTGGCTCTTGATGATCCTAGTTATATTTGAATAGAACCAATTTTATTGATATTTATTTGAATTCATGCCAAACATTATTGTGTTATCTCAATTTTACCTATGCAATAAACACATTTTATTATTCTTCTTGATTTTCCTTGGCTACATTATTTTGGTGTACCTTCAATTTTAATTTTGTTTGTCTGAAGATGACTTGTCTTGTTTCTAGTTCATCTCTCATGAAGGAGATCCATTTGTTAATGGATTATGCCAAAATTTCTTGATTGTATTAATGTTCTTATCATAATGTTCACACATATTTTGTGTGTAAAAAGTATTTATTTGAGAATCATTTTTCTAATTTTGATATACTTGATAGTTGTTTCTCTATTGAAATCATTATGGAGGTTCGATGCCTCTTCTAACTTGATACTTCCTAATTTGATTTCTAATAAGTATTGTTACTTTTAATCTATTATATGTGAGACCTCAACTTTTTTAAGTAGGTTCACCAACTTTTCAAAGCTTGGTGTTTGTTTAGTGATATATAATGTTTTCACAAAAAATATTATACTTTAATGGGAGATATCTCAAAATAATTGGAACAATAATTTCATAAAATACTTTTTCTCTTAATTCTTGTAGTGATGCTCTTAGTTCTACAATTATCCTTCTCTCCATGTTTTATCTTCAAGAAATGGAGCTAGCTATGGAGGAATGAAATTTAATTTTGATTCTTTGCTTCAAATATTGTTTTTAACTTCTCCCATGGATCTTTGGCCATGGTTGAATCCCAAAAATATTCTTGGACTTCATCTGATACTCTAAACATGATGATTAATATTATGTTTTTTTTGTCTTGTCAAAATTTATTTGGTCTTAATTTCCTTCTTTAGGATTGTTAATGATCGCATCTACTACTTGTCATGCTTCCTCAAACTCAAGCTATGTTTTGAGTTTGGTTTTTGAGGTAACATAAGTATTCCCCCTTAAGAGTTGGAAATCGAGCAATAAGAACGATGATGCTCCACTAGACATAGTAAAATTTTACAAAATTTGGATATTGTTCTTTCATTATATCATCCTCAAAAAATACTTTCTAAAAAGTATACATATACCTATACTCATATATTGATAGTTGCCTCAAATTGCAAAAAAAATGTCTCATCAGGCAAAATAATTATGATGGAGTTTCTCTCTCCTACTTCTTTTATGGAATATTATTTAGAATATTCTTAATTTCTTCAAAATTTTATAAGTTCTTTTTGCTTGCAATTATGTAATGAGAGAGATAATATTCAATACCTTCTAATTGTCTTTTTCACCACTAATGTGAGATAATTGTTTTCTCCCTTTTGATTTATCTTACCCATGTTGATTTTTCTATCTACATGAAACCTTGGGGCCTATTGGAATTATCCATGTGTCTAACTCAAATTTATACTGAGAATTAATTTGATGTCCAATTATGACATCCATGTGTTTTTTTCTAAATCATCTCGAGTATGTTGGACTTTGAAAGCATTTTTCTATGTATCTATGTTTGCTATTAGTTGTTATTCTAGAATATGTTTGAGAGCATATAGGAATTAAGTTAGCATTTTCTATGTAGGGTGAGTCATATAGCTAAGAAAAGAAGATTTATTCATGAGAATAATTGTGTGCCAACTATGTTGTGCCAAAATGAGTTCTTCCCAGAACCATATATTGTAACCTGGTGCAAGAAAATAATTTAATGAGCTTTATTTCCTCATTTTGGTATCAGATCATATAAAGTGATATTGAAACTCCAATCAGATTAAAAAAGGCATTGGAGTCGTGCTTCGTATTGGAGAAAGCTCAAAGTTGAGCTTCGACTTGGAGAAATTTTGTGCGTGGAGTTTAAGCCACCATATAAGCTCACGTTTGGCCATTTGAGGACCTACAGGATGGAGTGCATGTTCGTTGGTGTGATGTAGTATCAAAAGATAGGTGGTGTGATGATCTTTGAGACAATGATCTATGTGCTAAAAATCACTTCAAAGCCTACGTGGATGATGATCTATGACGTTGTACTCATAATTATTTGCACACTATAAAATTAGTGTTGAATGCATTTTAAAATTCCAAATATTTGGTGTATATATGGGCGTTTGGAATAGCCTGCATATTTTGAGTAGCCTACATGGGGTATTTGAAACCTGACACATTTGGAATAACCTATGAATAGTGTATATTGCAAATTCCACCATTGTATTTGGTGTATGGTTTTGGAGACTGTGAGACCATCGTATACATTTCTTGGAGATCGTGAGACCATCGTGTTGAATCTTGGTGTATGGTGTATACTAAAAATTGCAAAAAACGTCATGGATAGCATTGTGGACGTCATGGACATCATGGAGACAATCGCTCTATAGTAAATAATGAAGAACACAAGCTTATACTGAGAGGGTGCTTGAACAGTATAAGACCACTTTTTATTTTTTCTTCTAATTCAATATTATGTTGTGTATAGATAGTAGTATTGATAGAATTAATCAAAGCAATGCATAAAATACCATATACAATAGAGACACCACAATTTATGTGGTTCACCCAATGTGGGCTACTCCACGAAGAAAATATTTTACTAAAACTTTCTCAATCAATATCTTTGGGAATCACTCACAATTACAATGTTTATGGATCTTTGTCTAAAGGAGATGTTGATCCCCTAATCTCAAGTTCATGGATCTCTTCCACAGGATAACTCTTTCCCATTCTGCTCTGGCTATGTGATCTTCTAGAAGACTTTGTATCTCTATTGCAATAACTGGTGGACCTCTCTCCACTTGAAGACTCCTCACTCAGATCTGTCTTCAACTATGTTGGTTGCTAGATATCTATCCATTGAGACTCTATCCTCTATAATCTATCACCTCCAAATCTCTATCAATAGGCTCACTAAGAACCTGCTCAATAGGGTCACATAGAACCTGCTTAACAAGCTCACACAGAACCTATCCAATGTTGAATAACAAGCTCACATAGAACATGTCCAATGTTGAGTAACAAGCTCACACAGAACCTGTCCAATGCTGAATAACAAGATCACACATAACCTGTCCAATGTTGAATAACAAGCTCACATAGAACTTGTCCAATGCTGAATAACAAGCTCACATAGAACTTATCCAATGCTGCTCCAACAAGCTCACTAAGAACTTGTCCAAATCTTCTCTAGCAAGCTCACCAAGAACTTGCCCAAATTTGCTCTAGAAAGCTCACCAATAACTTGCCCAAAACTATCCATAAATATATCCCAACACTGTCCTCAAATCTGTCCCAACACTATCCTCAAATCTATCCCAAATGCCTTCTCAAAGGCTAAATCAATCATGCTCAAGTAGTACTCAAAATTAACTCAAAAATGAATGGCAATCTCAACTCAAATCCACTTCATAGAAGCATAAAGAGAATTGTTAGAGACTCAATATGTTCTAATCTCACTCTCAACCTAAATTAATCTCAACTCAACTCATAGAAGCATAAAGAGAATTGTTAGAGACTCAATATGTTCTAAACTAACTCTCAACTCAAATCAACCTCAACTCAATTCAAGTCAACCTCAACTCAACTCAAGTCTTATAGAACCATAAAGAGAATTGTTAGAGACTCAATATGTTATAACCTCAATTTCAACTCAACATAGAATGATGGAATAGTTTGTTTCATAGAACTTGAACAATCACTTCACACATCACTTGACTAGGTTCAATCAACTCAACTCAATCAATCACCACAAGGGACAACTCTCTCTCACACAACCCTAGTCCAAGTATGTATCAACCAACTCAAATATCTCCAAAAATGCTCAACCACAAATCTCACATAACAATGATACTCATGTTATTTTCTAATTCAAGCTCTTTCACAACCAATGGGCTTCAACCACTATGCTTATAACACAAGGTTTAAACACAACTCTCAATTCAGAAAACCTTGATGCATTCAACCAACCACTTTCAAAAATGAAACCACAAACAATAATTTTCCCTCCAATGATATTTCATAAATCAACCACCATAAAAAATCAATAGGAGAATGTGCCCATACCTTTTATGAAGTGAAGAAACCCCTTTGGAAATCTACCACACTCAACACACTTTGAAACAAAATAACCTTCGCTTTGAAACCCTTTACAAAAAAAATATCTCTCTATATAAATCTTATTTCTTATTCTAAATGAGTTATTCAAATAGCCCTCAAAATAAGCTTTCCAATGATATATAATATGATATACTTTTATTAAAGGAAAATACTATAAATATCTTCTTTTCTAAAAGTGCTTTTAAACTTGCCTTCCAATAAAAAATCAAATCAACCCTCATCATCTTATTCCTCCAACATTAGGCAATAATAAAACAATTATTAATAAAAATGTTACTTGCCTCTTAGAGAGAATTGAACCCTCGTATCTGCCCAAACAATCCTCAACTGCGGTGCCAAAGACCATGCAAGCTATGCACTCACATAGGACAAAGAGTGCATAATGCACTTTTGTCCTTCTCCCCTTGCTCACGTCAAAAAAACATGGGCCAATTCTCTTGCTGAAAACTCTAACTCGTGGGAATCAAACCTCATATCTTTTGCAAGCAAAAATCTTTGCACTCCCCTCACTCGTCGTTGGACCACGCTACCACATGAAGATTTTGGTGCTTTTTGTCTTATCTCCTCTGCATTCGATTCCATCGCTTTTGAAATAAAAGCCTTTGCATTTATATGCAACTTCCCTTTAATTTTGAAAATGTCGATGATGCTTTTAAATTAATTTATTTTTGATGATGATGTTGGCGCTGAGGTAATTTTAATTTTAAAAATTAAAATTAAAATTTAAACCAAATATTCAAAATTGAATATATCCATCTCCGGGGCACCTTTTTCGGTGAAACAAAAATCCAACTTGGGTTTTAAGAAAAACCTATTTTAAATTTGCCATCCATGGTTTTAAATAAAACCTTTTATTTTACCTACCTTGGTTTTCAAAAAAACCCTGTATATATCCATGCTTTCATAAATATGAATGCTTTGGTCATCAAAACTCAATGTTACCTTGCGATATTAATGTGACATCAATGAAAACATAAAACAACTCAAATTGCCAATAAATAACATTAAGAAATACTATGTAGGAAGTGTTTCTACTTCCATATTCTCAAAAATATGTAATGCTACGTAGGACGTGGACACTGCATAGGATGTGGATGCATATTCTCAACAATAAGGAAAGTTGTGTAATACGTACTGAGGAATGTTGTGAGAACATGCTCATTTGGTTGTGAGTGTATCGTTGAATACCAAGACGTTACGTTGAGAATGATATTTGGTTGTGAGGATGATATTTGGCTATGAGGATGACATTTGGCTATGTGATCTATTAAATACCAAGATGTTGCATTCAAAGTCTTTGCAAGTCTTCAGTCAAACAGAAGATATTTGCAAGTCTTCAATATATGTATATCATAGACCCAAAGGATAGTGATTGATGTAATGTAAGTTGTAACACCATATTGGAAAGGAGAGCCATTGGTCTGGTAAGTTACACCACTACCCAAAGAAGGAGACACTTCTTGGTGAGTTGCAGGTCCATTAAAGAATAGCATACAAAGAGAGGTTTTGTTTTTTATTCCAAATTCTTGTTGTTTAAGCAATGGATACCAATAACAACCTGCCCATTCTTGAATTTAATGGATTGGACTATGAGTATTGGTCTATCAAGATGAAGACATTACTCATAGGAAAATATTTGTGGAACATTATATTAGAAGGCTACAATGAACCCACTGATTGGAACACCTTGAATTCCACTGATAGGAATAATAAGAAGGATGCCCAAAAGAAGAATTATTTTACTCTCTATAATATTCAAGCATCATTGGATAAAAGTATCTTTTCGAGGATTTCTTCTTGTTCAACAGCCCTAGAAGCATGGAATTCCTTGAGATATATCTATCAAGGGAGCAATTTGTTAGAATTAAAGTGCACTATGCCTTTGTTTTGACACTTGTCAGTTTATATTGACACTTGTCAGTTTATCATATAGGCCTTCTGCCTATATATGTAACTCATTTGTATCAATAAAATTATCCCATCAGTTTTAGTCCCAACATTTGGTATCAAAGCAGGTTTCCTCACTTTCCTGTGAAAACCCTTGAGAGGGGATTTCCCTCATGGAAATCCTCCCTCCCCTGATTTTTTTTGTTTTTTCCTATTTTTTAAAAAAAATTTACCGAGGGAGTATGCTCTCCATCATTTGATGGATCAGAAACCAGATGGTAAGAATTTTAAAGTTTGGAAAATATTTTTAGAATTTTTTTTTAGTTTTTTGGGAAATATAGCATTTGTCGTCTTTTTAAGTGGGGGTTGTCCATGTCTCTCTGCACCACAAGAGATTCAACTGCTATGCTTTGAGACTGAAGGTGGTCGAGATCGGGCATCGGAGGTGGCATGCAGAAAATCAAGCTGTCCATGGAGAACTGGAGAATTGAGCATGGATAGCGTTCACTGACTACGATGTGATTGGAGGGGTTGAGGTTGAAGCAATAGTTATCACAAACACATGGAACTCAAAGCCATTTTTAACTACCTGCCCATGAATCTATGTGCCAGGTTGCCCTCCCACTATAGAGACTTTGCTTTATGGTCTACTACAGTTACCAAAAAAAAAAATGTTCAGAGCACCTCTTGTAGCTTCTGTAGTCAGAGACAGGCCATACCAATCGACGCTGATGAAACCAGTGGGCAAAGATGTCCGGGTGGCGAAGATGGCCATCTAGCTATGGGTGTTGTGGAGGGTTACACATGGGTGATGTTGTGGCATTAGATTTTAATAGCATGGAATGGAGGTCGGTGAAAATGAGCGAAGAGCATCTGGGGCATCGGGAAAGCCACACTGTGACTTTCGTTGGTGATAGCTCCATTGTCATCTTTGGAGGCAGCGGCGAGGGTGAGAAAAAAAAAAATTAAATGATGTCCATGTCCTATATGTGAAGAGCATGAGATGGAACACATCGGAGGTTAAAAGGAAAAATTTTGTGCCGAGGGATAGCCACACAACTGTTGTTGTTGGAAATATGCTGCTTGTTTACGACGAATATTATGGATATCATTACCTGCGAGAAGTGGAGTGAACATGTCACGTTGTGATGCTGGCGATTGGAATCTAGTGCCTCCACACAAGATCGAACAATAATTGCTCCTGACACTATTCCATAGCAACTGATCCTTCACTGTTCATACCTTGAGTTCAATAGAACCGGTGACTTCAACTCGACCTCCAACTAGATGTTTCTTGCCTAAATGATCGTGAACCCGATGGTGTTTTTCAAAGAGAAGGTGTTGTGTTCTTCAATGACACTATCGCACATCCTAGAGTAACTTCAGTCCGTATCATGCTTGCATTAGATTCGTCGCAGGAGTAACGAGGTAGCATCAATTAACTGTAATTGGTAGTCCAGAAGAAATGTTATGTGTCGCTCCTTTCTGTTAGGAATGGTACACTATCCCTTTCAAACTAGTAAACAAATCTCTCTACAATATATGAACTGCAGTGATCAGAGCCGGAGTATCTAGTCTGGTGTGCGCATCATCACTGGCGGAAAAGGGAATTGCCGTCACGGTTTTCGAAAGTGCCCGAGGCCCCGGAGGTCGAATGTCTCAGCGCCTTGTTTGTGATTTAGTTGATAAATGGGAAGCTGCCAGTCTAGTTGCTGAATGGAAAGGACCATTTGGAATTTTTGATATAGGATCTGGGAAATTGATTCCACAAATGGAGAATTCAATGAAGAAATATGTGGGTGTTCCAGGAATGAACTCTATTTGTCACCAGATCGTGGCCTTGGAGCAGTCAAACGGTGCAATTGAAGACGACATTTTTCTAAATAATTTTATTGGGAGACATAGCAGCACTGAAGTGATTTAAAATCGTGAAGCAATGAATTTTCAGATCTGATCCTAATTCTTGCCGATGAGGAACACCAGTGCGTTTTCTTGTGATGGGGTCAAGTTATTTTTTCTCACTAGAGGGAAATTTTATAATATAGCTCAGATCTAAAGGAAAGCAGAAAAGCAATGTTGGCAGCTCCAGATTTCCTAGAAGGGGTTTAAGATAGCATTGAGTTATTTTTCTAGCATGACCACACAGTCTATGACCATCGTACGACTCTAATTCTGGCAACAAGATGGAGCATCTCTGACTCACTATCTGGACACCTACGCTGGGAGTTTTGAACTAACTAAAATGGAGTGTGCACCTGAAGTATGATAGTGGCCTTGATTGATGGTGAAGTCCAGAGCAAATCTCATGATGCAACAACGTTGGACATCATAACATGCCTAAAGAAATCAACCATGTTGTGGACCATTTTTTTTACAAACCATGTTTTATCTTCAGTAGATGAAGCCTTTTCAAAGGCATGTTGTGCAACGTTTGGTGCATACATGGAGCTAAACAAATATCAAGCAAGTTTTGTGGAATGCAAGCTGTGGGATGCATCAGTTATTTGGTAGAGTTGCTGTGTAGGACAAAGTTCTTTGGAAACTGCACGCAGTTAGAAACTTGGAGGCATGATATTCTTTTTTTTTATATAGTTTAAAGCAATCACAGTGAACTATTTTTAATGAAGGCAGGATTCATATGTAGTGCTCCATCGAAATGTGCACAGGCACCCAAGGCATGTCCAATGTTTGGCTGTAGCCATTCTGGAGCTTCCAAAGCTATCGAAAGAAACGAATCTGAACTTCTATTTCATGTTGGCAACCTTGTTATTGCACTGGAACGATGATTTGGCATACTTTTACTGTGTTGTTCTAAAGTTTTTTCTTTCACATGTTATTTACTACAATGGTTTAAAGAACTAAGCATGAACAGGTTGTCATTATCTCGCCATCAACAGAGCTGTGTGGTTACTGGAAGTGACGTGGAGTAAAGTCTCCCAATGTAGTAAGGTGCACGCCAGATGGTGCCCACCCAGTGTGCAATGTCAAAAAGGAGCCCACATTTCACATATTTCAAAATAATTTTTTTAATCACTCATTTGGTGCTTGTTTCAGCACTATTGTTTCATGGAAGGAATATTTTAAAATGCAATATAGTGGGGTGATGTTTATGGGGGCTTTTTTATTAAAATGAATGGCCATGAGCATAGGCTTGGCCCATTATTGTTTTTAAAGTGGAGGTTCATTATTTTATATTGTATGGGCATTTATATTAAAGTGCAGGGCATGTTTTGTTAAAGTGTAGGGGCACTTTATATTACAATTTGAATGGGGAACATGCCTGTCAAAATGGCCGACCTCATTTGCCATTTTTTATTTTTCCACATGAGAAGTGGAAGAAGGCCCACAAGGTCTGTTTATTATATTTTTTTAGATGAAAGCTTAGATGGCCCATGTAATTCATTGCGAAGGAAAAATGAGATGTTTTTTTTTAATTACGTCAGAGTGCGACACCAGGAATCTTTTATTCATGATGTGATTTTACTGCCTAAAGAGGCATATTGTTTTTTTACATGATGAAGGCCCTATTCAAACACAAGTGTAGGGGTATTTATAGTTATTGGAAATAGCTTTCTACAACGAACACATTGGTGGTGTCCATTTGTACTTTTGAGGCTATTTTAATTGAGTTTTTTAGCCTCAAATTTTTCTACCTTGGAGTGCACTTTTGGTTGTACCCGACACTCCCAAGGTACTTGTAAGTGAACCTAGTATCTAGTATTCACCTCTTTCTACTTGGCGGATGTAGCGGCTGGTTACCCATGCATTCCGGTAAGATGAGGTGACTACCATAAGGACACTTATTCTAGGGACTACAAACAAAGACACCCTAGACTCTATCCGAGGTTTTTTTTGGATCTACTTCTGAAGACTACAGATGAAGACACTTCAGAAGATTCTCTTCTACTCTTCTTTCTTCTTCTCCTCCATATTTGGCTTCTATGGCTCATTTTATGGTATTTCATGGCTCGTTTTATCTTATGTATTAGGGTGCATTTTTTACAGAGACCAACACCTTCTAGATTGAGTTTACCATGATGAGGGACTTGATATTCATGGTGGATCTAGTCAGTGACCTACAAGAGGCAACATCCTCTGAGGATGACCTGTAGAGGCAACAGACCTAGAAGTGGCTGACCCTGAGGCACCCATGATGACCCTAAGGCACTTAGACGGCTGACCCAGTGGCAACAGACCCATGGAAGTGGCTGACCTTGAGGCAACAGACCGAGATGTATACACAGTGAATCTAGCATTATTCACAGTTGGAGAGCCAAGCGCAAAGAGCATGAGCCTAGACCAAATCAGCAATAAGAGAGGATGATAGGTTGTTTTAGAGAAGTCAACATTAAGGAGGAATGTTACCTAATGTTGACTTGTTTTGTTTCTTGTTTAGTTAGGATAGTGCACTTTAAGGGGGAATGTTAGAATTAAAGTGCACTATGCCTCTGTTTTGACACTTGTCAGTTTATATTGACACTTGTCAGTTTATCATATAGGCCTTCTGCCTATATATGTAACTCATTTGTATCAATAAAATTATCTCATTAGTTTCAGTCCCAACATAATCAAGTGAAGCAAGTGTGGCTTCAAAATTTGAAGAGATATTTTGAGAATCTCAAAATGCAAGAAGATGAAAGAGTAGGATATTATTGTGTGAGATTCAAAGCAATTATAAACAAAATGGAGACACTAGGAGAGGATGTAAAAAATTAAGTTGTGAATAAAGTGTTGAGAACACTTCTTCATAAGTGGAATCGTATTGTAATCATTATTTAAGAATAAATAGATCTTTCTAATATTACATTTTATGCACTAGTTGATTTTTTGATGTCCCATGAAGATAGACTCGAAGGTTCTACATCAAGCTTTGGAGGTGATGAAAAAGAATTTTCATCCAAGGAAGGTGAGACTCATGGCAATACACAAGGAAGAGGACAAAGGAGAGGATAATATTCAAGAGGAAGAGTAAGAGGTGGCTACCAAGGATAAGGAAGAGGAGGTGACAAATCAAACAAGTCTTTTTATCATTGTGGTAATCTTGGTCACTTTGCTAGAGATTGTAGACTAAAGGCTTCTCAAGAAGTGAGAAGTAATAATTTTGAAAACTATGGAGAAGAGGAAGGGACTTCTTCAAATTTGTTCCTCACATATGGAAAATCAGATCAAAATTTTAATGAAACTTAGATTTTAGATATTGGTTGCTCAAATCATATGAGTGGCAAAGAAGAGTTATTTGCTATAATGGATTCCACATACAAGTCCAAGATCAAATTGGGAGATGACAAGGCACTACAAGTTGAAGGTATGGGAGCCATGGAGGTTCCAAAAAATGAAGCCAAAAATAAGATAAACAATATCTATTACACTCCTAAACTCCAACATAATTTGCTTAGTGTTGGACAAATTATGGAAAAGAACTATAAACTTTTTTTTGAATATGGAAAATATATCATTTTTAAAAAGCAATTGTAATAGAGTTCTCACAAATGTACCTATGACAAATAATAGGTTATTTCCTCTTAAGTTTGGGGAACAAGGAGGTGCTCAACTTGCTAGTGTGGCCATAGAAAATCCAAGTGTGCTTTGGCACTTGAGATATTGTCATATTAATTTTTCAAGCTTGAAGTTGTTGACTTTACAATCTATGGTGTGTGGATTACCAAAATTTGAAGAGCACAAGGTGCGTGAAGGATATGCTTTGGGAAAGCACTCAAAAACAAATTTTCCAAGAGGTCAAGCATGGATAGCAATCCATCCACTACAATTGGCACATTTGGACATTTGTGGTCCAATGTATACCAAAAGCTTGGGTAACAATTCTTACTTACTTACTTTCATTGATGATTTCTCTAGAATATGTTGGATTTATTTTTTGAAAACTAAGGATGAAGATTTTGAATGCTTCAAGGATTTAAAAAATAATGTAGAGAATCAAAGTGAGTATGTTGTAAAAATTTTAAGGACTGATAGAGGAGGGGAGTTTTTCTCAAATGCATTTCTAAAATATTGTAAATATTTTAGGATCAAAATCCACTTAACTACTACCTACACCCCACAAAAAAATGGTGTGGCTAAGAGAAGGAACCACACTATTTTAGAAATGGCTATATCAATTCTTCAAACAAAGAAACTAAGTAACATGTACTGGGTTGATGTTGTTAGGACAAGTGTTTACATTTTGAATGGGAGTCCTACTTCTAATTTAGATGAGATAAATCCATATGAGGGTTGGTATGGCAAAAATCCAAATGTAAAACACTTCAAAGTTTTGTTGTCTTGCATATGGACACATTCTTGATGAGACAAGAAAGAAACTTTACCCCAAGATTCAATCATGTATTTTCATTGGGTATAGTGAGTTTTCAAAAGCATATAGACTCTACAATCCAAAAACACACAAAGTTGTAACCTCAAGAGATGTAATTTTTTATGAAGGGGGAGTATGGTGTCATCAAAAACATTTTCTTGATGATGGATCTCAAGATGAAAACTCCTCCCAAGTGTAGCCCATTGATAAGAACAGCAATGAAAGTCCTCCTCCAAGTCCACAAAATATTTCTCCTTCAAGTACAACAAGTGCTACTACAAGTCCTCCACACAGACCATCAAGAGCATCAAGTTCTTCTCCAATGCCAATGGAAGAAGATCCACCAACAAGAGGTAAGATAACACTTCAGTACCATCCATATTTTCAAATGATGGACAAGAATTTTCAAAGAAGGTACACTAGAAGTCAAGCTAGTGATATGAATGAAGTATTGAAAAGACTTTAATATTTGCACATGTATGGTGATGAAGACTCCCAAGAGCCTAAGGGAGATGTTGTAAATTATACTTTAATGAATAATGTAGAGCTAGAGCCATCTAGTTATAAAAAAGCATGTAATCATGATGTATAGCAACAAGCCATGAAAGAGGAAATGACCTCTATCAAAAGGAATAACACATGGGAGCTAGTGGAGCTTCCTAAGGGAAAGAAATGTATTGATTGTAAATGGATCTATAAGACCAAGTTCAATGCTAATGGAAGCATTGAAAGACACAAGTCAAGTCTAGTAGAAAAAGGGTTTACTCAAAAGTATGGGATTGACTATGAGGAAACCTTTGCTCTGATTGTTATACAAGAGACCATCAGACTAGTACTTTCCTTGGCTGCCTACAAAGGGTGTACCATTCAACACATGGATGTTAAGAGTGCTTTAATTAATGGGTAATTGAAAGAAGAGGTGTTTGTGCAAAAACCTCAAGGCTTTGAAGAACAAGGCAAGGATGACCTTGTCTACAAATTGAATAAAGCATTGTATGGACTAAAGAAAGCACCAAGACCATGGTACTCACGTATTGATGGCTACTTTAAAAACTATGGATTCAATAGGAGCAAAAGTGAACCTACTATCTACTACATAAAACAAGGTAAAGACATCATTATTGTGTTCTTATATGTGGATGATCTAATATTCATGGGTATTAGTGATAAAATGAATGAGGAGTTTAAAAAATACATGATGAAAGAGTTTGAAATGAAGGATATAGGGTTGATGCATTACTTCCTAGGAATGGAGGTACATCAAAAAGAAAATGAGATATTCATATGTCAACATAAATATGCATAGGACATGATAAATAAATTTGCTATGGAGAAGTAAAAGTCAGTTGCAACTCCAATAGGCCATGGGATACAATTAAGCAGAGAATATGGAGCATAAAAAGTTGACAAGACCACTTATAGGAGTATAGTTGGGACTCTAATGTTCCTCACCAACACACAACTGGATATTCAATATTTTTTCTCTCTAGTATCAAGATATATGGCTGATCCATCAGAACTTCATCTATAAGCAACTCAAATAATTTTGAGGTATGTAAGGGGTACAATGGATTATAGGATCCATTACCATAAAAATGATGATGTAAAATTAGTTGGCTTTAGTGATAGTGATTGGGGAAGAAACATAGATGATAGGAAATCCACTTCAAGGAATTGTTTTAGTCTTGGATTAGAGCTAATTACTTAGAGTTCTAAAAAGGAAACTATTGTAGCAGTATCATCTACTGAGGTTGAGTACATAGCAATTACAAATGCTAGTGCCCAAGCCTTATAGTTGAGAGAAGTAATAGAAGAAATAGGTGAGAGACAAAGTGGTCCTACCATATTGTACTATGACAATATGAGTGCCATACAGTTGGCACATAATCCTATCCACCACAGAAGGTCAAAGCACTTTGACATGAAGTATCACTTCATTAGAGACATGGTGGAGAAAAATGTGGTTGAGCTAAAACATTGTAGCACTTTGGAAAACATAGCAGATATCTTCACCAAAGGAGTTGCTAAAGCTCAATATTTAAATTTGAGAGATTGTCTGGTCAGCCCTCTCAACTTTAAGGGGGAGAATGTTGGACTTTGAAAGTATTTTCCTACGTATCTAGGTTTGCTATTAGTTGTTATTCTAGAATATTTTTGAGAGCATCTACAAATCAAGTTAGCATTTACAGTGATTTTGATTTGTGTTTCTACTTATTGAGGATTTCAAAATGTGAGTGTGTGAACACTCAAAAACATTTGACGGATGGTTCACAAGTGTTTTAGAAAACCAACGATGGTGGCAACAATGATGACTACTATTTTTAGTCAAAAAATTAATGTTCAACCTCTGATAAAAATAAAATGTTCAACCTCTAGAAAAATAAAATGTTCTTTCCCCCGATAAAAATAAAATATTCACGATTAAAATAAAATATTAAAAATATGAATCCATTGGTCATGTTGGTGAATGACTAAAGAGGTGGTGATGGCGATCAAAAAAATGGGTGATATTTTAGTCGCAGGTGAGTAGAGTAAGGCAAATGATCGAGCGGAGAGTGGTGTGCAATCATGCGGTAAATCCACCCCCACACGGTGGTAAACCAAGTTGAAAGCACTTAACTCACTACAAGTGGAAATATTCAAAATGGAACTATCAAGGGGAAATATCCCCCTAATAAACTAGACGATGGCGAGAAAAATCACGAACAACCATCCTATGCAAAGCTTCTGAAGAGTAAATTCAGATAGCCTACAACCATTTCGAGTGGCTTCATTGTGTAGGGATACGATGTGTTATGCCCTAAACATCTCATGGAAGGGTATGCGACACGAGATTCATTTTCCATTTTGGGAAAATTTGTCAAAGGATATCCGAATATGGACTCAATCCACCACTGGGCATCAACAAAATGGAAAACCCTAGGGAGTCTGGAACTCTCTGTGATGTCTAGGGGATTTTTTATGATCCATATTAACATGCGGGAGGATGCAGAACATATATTTTCTGGAGTTCCTTGGTTCTTCGGAAGGCAAAGCTTGTTCGTAAGGAAATGGGAGCAAAATTTTGATCCAAAGGCATAGAGCATTAATTATGCTCCTATCTGGGTCGAGCTCCCCAATATACCTATACACTTCTTATATGAGTATGCATTACAAGGTCTAGCTTAGGAATTTGATGAGCTTGTGGTTATAGACCCATCCAACCATTTCAGGACTCGTCTTACTCAGGCGTTCATCTGTATCAATGTAAATCTAGAATCACAACTCCTAGATCACCTCAACCTAATCTATAGGGATTATAGACGAAGACAACTGCTAGTGTTTGAAAACAAGCCCACTTTCTTTTTGGAGTGTCAATCTCAAGGGAACCTCCCATCCCATTGCCCAAAGTGCAAAAACTTTAAAACTGATCACCAGACTGCGATGCATTTGGATCAAGCTGATAGCCAAAAGAATATTCCTAAAAGAGGACAAAACCTGAAGCTCAATAGTAGGTAACAGAACTGACTACTGTCAGCTGGAGCTATGTAAAAGGCAAGTACCCTAGTCTCTATCTCTAATAAATTTAATTTACTCAATTATTCTGGATCCATTGAGGAGATTAAGGAAGGAGAAATCCCTGCCAAGATTTCCCCTATTCCTAATCTCACTTTCCTTCTATGCCTAAATACCAGTTCCACCCAAGAAATTCCCTTTTCCCCTCCTCCTTTGCATCATTCACCCCCACCCACTATCAGAACTACTCTTTAAATCCCCCTTGTTTGCCTATCCCACGTCTCCTTTGACCCCCCTTTAGGGTCTAAATACCCTGCCTCCCCGACTAACACAAACATCACCAATTTTGATAGCAATAATCGTGCCCATGAATCCCCAGAACCTTGGAGTCCCAAGAAAACCCAAAGCCTCAAAAATTCCCAGATGGATGTAGGAGGAGATAGAAATAAGGGTAGGTCTTTTGGTGCAGAATGAAAAAATTAGGACACTGCTAAGGACATAGCCAACGAAACTCAAAAAACCCTATTCCAAGAAATTGGATACACCATCAAGGAAGAAATTCAAATACCCAAACCCCTCATGCATAAAGGCAAAGGGGGTAAAAAATCCTCCAAAAGTTCTAAATGAAATTCCTCTCTTGGAATGCAAGAGGACTGAATGGGGCAGCTAAGTTAAGGTTGGCTGCCGCCATGAGGAAAGATTCCAACCCCATAATATTCCTTATCTAGGAAACAAAATTAGATGATCAGTGGTCACCAAAGGTTTCTAAGACCACTTGGAAAAAATTGTGACTTCATCTACTCCCCAACTTTTGGCTCCTTAGGTTGCCTCCTATACCTTTGGAACTCAAACAAAGTCGAAGGTAGATTCATCTCTGGTAAATATAGACTATCCAACATTCTTTTCCATGATCTTAGTTCTCAGACCTCCTGGATCATGACTAATGTCTACGCCCCCAACACCTCTCAGGACATAATATTTTTGTGGAACACCATCACTCAAATGAGGTAAGCATTTATCAATATTTCATGGATCCTAGAGGGGGCCTTCAACTCTCCCCTACACTTTTCTAATAAAATAGGAGGGAATGCCATCACCCATAGATCATAAAATGATTTAAGATAGTTTGTAGACTCTAATTTCCTTATGGACGTCTAGTTGCGGGGATCTCATTTCACTTGGAGTAACAGAAGAAGGGGAAACAATCTCATCCAAGAGCTTCTTGACCGGTTATTTCTATCCTAAGAAGCTCTCCCCCTATTTGGATATGTCAGCCTTCAGGCTCTCCTAAAGATAGGGTCTGATCACAGTCTGCTCCTCTTCAAAATAGCAAGCAAGCCCCAGTTTAAGACTCCTTTTAGGTTTGAGTCAATGTGGAATCAACATCCTAATCTCAAAAATCAGATTGTAAAATGGTGGAAAAGAAAATTCCCTAGGATAGCCACCAATCAAGTAATGCAAAAACTCTGACTGATCAAGGAAAATCTAAAAGTTTGGGATAGGGAGACCTTCAGGAATATTTTTGAAACCAAGCATGATATCAAGATCAAGCTCGATCATATTAAGGATAAATTTTAGAAAGGATAGGGGGATGACATTCTTAGATATGAAGAGAGAGTTTTGTTATCTGAATATCACATCACCTTAATCAAAGAAAAAAAAAATTGGCACCAAAAATCAAGACAAATTTGGCTCCAAAAAGGTGATTCCAAATCCATTTTTTTTCATATCTCTACTCTCAAGCACAAGAAAGCCAATATAAATAAATGCCTCATTAGACAGGATGGGTCGTACACCTCTGGAATCCACCAAATTAGGAATGAAACCATATATCACTTTGAATATCTCCTCACCCCCCTCATCCTTCATCCTTGCCATGGATTATCTCCTTAAAAACATCCCTAGAACTATCTTCAAAGATATGAATAAGTTTCTCCTTAGCCCCCTGTCCCACAAGGAAATTCACCAAGCCCTATTTTCTATGAAACTTGATAAATCCCCTAGGCCCAATGGCTTCTCCCCCAGATTATTGCAAACCAATTGGGATATTGCGGGCCTTGACCTATGCCTAGCCATCAATGAAATGCAGTTATCCATCATCATTACCAGATATGTCAATTTCACCTTCCTAGCCTTGATCCCCAAGGGGGTGAATTCCAAGTCCTTCTTTGATTACCATCCCATAAGTCTGTGCAACGTCATCTACAAAGTTCTGTCCAAAGCCCTAGCCAACAAACTCATTGAGATTCTTCCCACCATCATCAATCCTTGCCAAGGCAACACTATAAAGGGGTGAAATATTCTTGATGATGTCATAACCATCCATGAGTTGATCCATTCTACCCATAACTCTAAATCCTTTGTCTTCTTCCTCAAGCTTGAAATGAACAAAGCATTTGACAGAGTTAATTAGGATTTCCTGATAAAAATCTTCCTCAAGTATGGCTTCCATGAATCTTGGGTGAATCTAATCTCCAACTATTTTTTCTCCTCTTGGTTCTTTGTCATGGTTAATGGGTCGGTCGTCGGCTACTTCCCCAGCACTAGGGGGATAAGGCAAGGAGACCCCATCTCCCTCATTATCTTCATCATCTTGGCTAAGAGTTTGGGAAGAGCCATCAAAAGTGTTTATTCTAGAAATATGATCTCTGGCATCAAGGTAGCCTCTAGGCTCCCTCCTTCCATTCACCAATTGTTCATGGATGACACTCTGTTTGCTACCAGAGCTTCAGTATCCAAATACAAATTCATCAAGGCCATATTCAACCTCTACGAGGAAGTTTTTAGCTAGAAGATCAACCTCATTAAGAGTAAGCTCTACTTCATCAACACCCCCATCAAAAGATAGAGCAAGATTGCAGGAATTTTGGGCTGCACCATAGATGATCTCCCAACTACCTATCTAGATCTTCTAATTTTTAGAGGAAGACCACTCAAGGCTATGTGGAACAATTTCACATAAAATATCCATAAAAATTTGGTAGGCTAGAAATGGGCTCTCCTCTCCCAAGTAGGCAAAGCTACTTTGGTTAAATATGTCCTTCAAAGCATTCCAACTTATTTTATATCAATTTTCAAAATACCTATTGCGGTGGGAGAAGCAATCAAAAAAGTGTAGAAGCATTTCCTATGGGTTGGGAATGATAATCAAAGAAAGTTCCACCTGGTTGCTTGGGATAAGGTTTGCACTCCTAAAAACAATGGGGTTGGGTCTATGCTGTTTGACCAATATGGAGACTCCCTACATTAGCTCCCACATTTGCTAATGTAGAAGGTGGTCACCAATGCCAATCTAGATTGGGTGTCCATCATCAAAAGAAAATATCTACAACACTACTCTTTTTTAGATATGGATACTCCCTACATTAGCTCTCACTTCTATAAATCCATAGCCCACACCAAGTAGTAGCTACAACAGGGGTCATGGTGGTAGCTGGGAAATGGTAAGGACATTGAATTTTGGAAGGATGCTTGGGCTAGAACAAATCCCCTCATCAATGATCCCTAACTGGTCATAATCAAACACCTCATAGATAATAAATATGGTCCTAGAGTTTCTGATTTCATCACCATGGATAAGAGAAGTCAAAAATGGAAGAATGTCCAGTTCAAAATTAAGAGTTATGGCATTGAAAAAGCTATAGCAACTATCCAGGATGCCCTTAGGGAAAATTTCATCCCGTAGTCCTAGAGGAAATATGAACATTGCTGGAAAGGGTCCAATGATGGGCCTTTCATCGTTAAATTTGTTTCCCATATGATGGACACCCCACCCAGGAATACTAGAAATAGAGACAACCAGTCGTTAGCCAAGAGCATCTAGCTCAAACTCCTGATATCGAATATAACCCACTTCTACTAGCTTATTGTCCATAAAAAAATCCTGACTACGACCAAATTTATCCAAATGGGAGTCATTATTCCCTACAGGTGTTACCTATGTACCCAGGCATGGGAGTCCATACAACACATTCTTCTAGAATACCCCTTTGCTTGGAATATTTTCTCCTTATTGATAATTAGATTCCAAGTCAGTTGGGTACGGCCCAAGTTCATTTTAGACCTATTCATCCAATGGCCCAGGGTCTTTTACAAATCCAATACTCAGCTTTCTATGGAACTCCTTGCTCCACCATGTGACATGGCAAATTTGGTTGGAATGCAATAATCACATTTTTAATGAGAGCCCCAAAAATTCGGATGTTGTCACCATTAGAGCCCTGTCCTATGCCATTGAGAATAGTAGCCTTATTCCCTACACCGACATTCCAAACTTTGGGTTTGAATCTTACTTGTTTGCTTCTCTTGGGATTCCCTTAGATTGCAATAAAGCCCAAAATTCCTCCAACTCCAAGGCCAATACAAAATGGTTCCCTCCTCCCCTAGGATGGATCAAGGCTAACTTTGATGGAGCATCCAAAGGCAACCCAAGTAGTGCAGGGGTAGGAGGAGTCATCAGAGACCACAACGATAGTATTATCAAGGCTTTTGCTGAAATTTTTGGGACCCAAACTAACAACTATGTAGAGGCCAGAGTTTTGTCGAGAAGCATTGAGGTGAGTAAATCCATTTTCAAACCAATAATTTTTGAATGGGATTTTGTTGTTATATTTGGCCACATCGTCAACAAGAGCATAGGAGGAAGGAACATCCATAATATTATCCAAGAGTGCCAACTCTCCCTTAACTGCATTTCCCAATACAATATCAATCATGTGTTCAGGGAAGCAAATAAGGTTGTTGACATCCTAGCTAACAAAGCTATCAACCAAAACATCCTATCTGTATTGGAAGAGTACTTCTCTAAGGATGTCATTACCAAATCCAATCAGTATGTGGAGAATAGATTTGAAAGGTAGCTCTAGCTACCACAACGATATTTTTTCAATACCAAAGGAGTTCATTCTTAACACCACCTCTCCTCAGAATATAAATAAAAAAGGTGGCTCTTACCACCATGAGGGTGCTTCATCAAAACCAAGGGTGTTTATTCTCAACACCATAAACATTTGGAACTCTGCCACTCCCATAATTCTTTGGTGTGATGTCAATACAGTTTTCCATGCAAGCAATATGGCTCATTTTAATCCCCTGTGCATCCCCTGTTGGCCTTCGTCTTTGAATTCCAGAAGCTCGTGTTGCATTATTTTTACCTCCAACCCTTCCACCACCCACTTAATTATTCACTCCATTCCCCTCCTTTCTGTCCCTATCATCACAAGCCATGCTTCTACCGAGTTTTTCGTTCCCATCCCCTTCCTTCAGATTGTCCTCCCTGTGATCCTTAGTGGCCACTTTTTTTGATTCTCCCTATATTTTTATCTTCACCCAAATTTTGTTAACATCATTATTTTAAATCATGAAAAGAGAGGAGATAGAACCCTACTATATAGCCTTGTCTCCCCTAGTCTGATCACCACCATGGCCCTCTCTGAGCCTGCCAACTTGCAGATTGAGACTAGGACTACGACCCTGTTAGACGCCAAGCGCTTCATCAATTTCTTCAAGTTGTTCTCTGGGATAAATGAGGAAGTCACCAGAGATTTCATCAAGTCATGGAATCAAGAGGAAGTGCAGGTTAGAGGACTCCACTTTGAGGTAAGTGTTTATTCTATTGCCCAAGTCTCTAGTATTCTACTCAATGGTAGAATTGTGTGTAGAGATAGGCATAAAATTAAGGAGAAAACTAATCAGTTCCCTAACAAAGGGAAAAATCTAGTTTGGGATAAAAAATGGGTTGTGTGCTCTTCCTTACCTTAGCCTTGGGACACTACCATTATCCTCATTATTTAGTATGTCATTGTTGATAATTTTTGATGCTTAGAAGGTGGTCACCAAAGCCAATCTAGAGTGGTTGTCCATCATAAAAATAAAATATCTACAACACCACTCATTTTTAGATATGGAGACTCCTCACATTAGCTCCCACTTCTAGAAATACATAGCCCACACCAAGAAGCTGCTACAACAAGGGTCATGGTGGCAGCTGGGAAATGGTAAGGACATTGCTTTTTGGAAGGATTCTTGGGACAGAATAAATCCCCTCATCAATGATCCTTAAATGGCCACAATCAAACACCTCACTGATAATAAATATGGTCCTAGAGTTTCTAATTTCATCACCATGGATTAGGGAAGTCAAAAATAGAAGGAGGTCCAATTTAAAATTAAGAGTGTTGCCATTGATAAAGCTATAGAAACTCTCCAAGACATCCTTAGGGTGAATTTCATCCTGCATTCCCAGAGGAAATATAAGTGTTGTTGGAAAGGGTCCAGTGATGGGCTTTTCACCATTAAATTTGCTTCCCATATTATGGACACCCCACCCAAGAATCCTAGAAATAGAGACAACCAGTCCTTAGCCAGGAGCATCTGGCTCAAGCTATTGATCCTGAAGATAGCCCACTTCTATTGTCTTGTTGTCCATAATAGAATCTTGACTATGGAAAACTTGATCCAAAGGGGAGTCATTATTCCCTACAGGTGTTACCTCTATACCCAAGCATGGGAATCCACCCAACACATTCTTCTAGAATACCCCTTCGCTTGGGATATTTTCTCCTTCTTGATCAGTTGATTCTAGGTCATTTGGGTATGGCCCAAGTCCATTTTAGACCTATTCACCCAATGGCCTAGGGTATTTTAAAAATCCAAGACTCAGCTTTCTATGGAACTCCTTGCTCCAGCATGCGACATGGTAAATTTGGTTGGAATGCAATAATCACATTTTCAATGAGAGCCCCAAAAATTTGGATTTTATCACCATTAGAGCCCTGTCATATGCCATTGAGAATAGTAGCCTAATTCCTTGCACTGACATTACAAACTTTGGGTTTGAATCTTACTTGTTTGCTTCCCTTGGGACTCCCTTAGATTGCAGTAAAGCCCAAAATTCCCCCAACTCCACGGCCAATGCCAAATGGTTCCCTCCTCCCTTAGGATGGCTCAAGGATAACTTTTATGGAGTATCCAAAGGCAAACCAGGTAGTGCAGGGGTAGGAGGAGTCATCAGAGACCACAATGACAGTATTATCAAGGCTTTCACCAAAATTTTTGGAACCCAAACTAACAACTATGCAGAGGCCAGAGCATTGTGGAGAAGCATTGAGGTGAGTAAAGCCATTTTCAAACCAATCATTTTTGAAGAGGATTCTACTGTTATAGTTGGCCACATCATCAACAAGATCATAGCAGGAAGGAATATCCATAATATTATACATGAGTGCCAACTCTCCCTTAACTGCATTCCCTAATACAAGATAAATCATGTATTCAGGGAAGCAAATAAGGTTGCTGACATCCTAGCTAACAAACCTATAAACCAAACCACCCTATCTATATCGAAAGAGGACTTCCCCTAGGATGTCATCACCAAATCCAATCAATATGTGAAGAATAGATTTTAAAGGTAGCTCTAGCTACCACGATGATATTTTTCAATACCAAAGGAGTTCATTCTTAACACCACATCTCCTTAGAAGATCAACAAAAAATGTGGCTCTTACCACCATGAGGGTGCTTCATCAACACCAAGGGTTTTTATTCTCAACACCATAAAGTTTTAGAACTCTGCCACTCCCATAATTATTTGGTGTGATGTCAGTACGTTTTTCCATGTAGGAAATATGGCTCATTTTAATCCCTCGTGCATCTCGTGTTGGCATTTGTATTTGAATGCTAGTAGCTCATGTTGTATTTTTTTTACCTCCAACCCTTCCACCACCCACTTTGTTCTTTCCTCCACTCCCCTCATTTCTAGCCCTATCATCACAAGCCATGATTTTGTTGAGTTTTTCATTCCCATCCCCTTCCTTCAAATTGTCCTCCCGTGATCCTCAGTGGCCATTTTTTTTGCCTCTCCCTATATTTTTATCTTCACCCAGCTTTTGTGAAGATCAATATTTCAAAGCATGATAAGAGATGTGATAGAATACTTCTAGATAGCCTTGTCTCCCCTATTCTAATCACCATCATGGCCCTCTCTAAGCCTACCAACTTGCAGATTGAGCCTGGGACTATGGCCCTATTAGACGCCAAGAGCTTCATCAATTTCTTCAAGTTGTTCTTTGGTATAAATAAGGAAGTCACCAGAGATTTCATCGAGTCATGGAATCAAGGGGAAGTGCAAGTTCAAGAACTCTGCTTCGAGGTAAGTTTTCATTCTATTGCCTAGGTATCTGGTATTCCACCCGATGGTAGAATTGTGTGTAGAGATAGGCATAACTTTAAGGAGAAAACTAATCAGTTCCCTAACAAAGAGAAAAATCTAGTTTGAGATAAGAAAGGGGTTGTACACTCTTCCTTACCTCGACCTTGGGACACTGCCATTATCCTTATTATTCAGTATATCACTGTTGACGATCCCAATAGACCTCTCTGAGCCTATAAACTTACCTTTGTGAATCATTTGTGCGATGTTAGACCCATCAACGTCCCTGACTTCCTCCTTCACTCTATCATCATCACTATTACCAAATTTAGGGAGAGTAAATCCCTAAAACCCCCACATCACTAGGGGCTCTTTTTGATCCTTTATAGGCATGCCCTAGCCCACCAAGTTTTAGGGGGAATCTCCTCTCGATCACCTACTCCCGCTCACTCTTTTGACTCTACTTGCACTGATGCGCCCATCCCCCCCCGTCACCCAAGTCTACCATTTCCCCCCTGTAGCCTCTCGTTAATCCCCCTCCCCTATGCCCTTCTCCCCCCGTGATCTTGGAAAGAAATATGCATCCCCTGTTTCCACTCCTAAGGAATAAAATCTCACTAGCAAGCACCTGGGGTACAAACAAAAGTCAGTTTGGCCCTCCTAGAAAATAAGGAAGTCCAGCAAGCTGAAGACCCCAAAATTGAGTGGCCAGCAGTCATCTCTAGAAATAATCAGTGATGAAGACGAGCACCACACCACCAACTTTTGAGGATAAGCTTCGTTCTGTGGCCCTCAATTGAGTTAGCGAAGTAGTAGGCCACTTGCATATGGATGTTAACATTTACCAAGAAGGTGGTGCTCTCCTTTCTAGTACCATCCAGGAGCTCAATGATCTCCTTGCTCTACTCAAGATTATTCTATCCCCTGATAATAACTCCAATGCCTAGAAGGAGAGGAATAAGGATTCCCATTAGGCTAGGAAATTTTCTGTTAGGTAGCAGGACTGCTTGTTTTTGTAATGGTTTGGTGATTTATGTTTTTGTTAGTTTTGATATTTATTGGACCAAGTTGAAAGGGGTAGAAACCCTGATGGTTTTTTTTTTGCTGCCACTATTGGGCACTAATGACTCTACTTACTCCTATTGTAATAGGGACGGGACCCTTTAACCCATGCAATAAATAAAATACTTTTACCTACCAAAAAAATGTTAGCATTTGCTATGTTAGTAGGGTGAGTCATCTAGCTAAGAAAATAATATTTGTTCACGAGAATAATTGTGTGCCAACTATGTTGTGCTAAAATGAGTTCTTCCCAAAACTATATATTGTAACTTGGTGCAAGAAAATAATTTAATGAGCTTTATTTCCTCATAGTAAGGTTCTCAATGTTTGACTATGACTTCTAAGTGTGTTTGACTTGACTATATTATGAAAACATTAAATCAAATCTTTAAATTCTCTAATTTCATGTGAATTGGTGCCAAAAAATATCTTGAAGAATTTATTCTCTTTTAATTGATTGTGAGCTACAACAATGGTGAAAACATGAACTAGAGCATATCAATGGATTAATCTATCTTAGGTAGATAGTGTCGATGTATTTGGTGGATTATTCCTTTCTTAAACTTCGTTCACAATCCTTTTTGGGCACCAAATAATTGTCTGGTCTTTGAAAATGGTAATGAGAACCTTCAAACATGTTTAGGATATTAGTTTGTGCTTAGGTTTGGATAGCATATTTAAATACTTTCTATTATGTTGTTTGTACTTCCTTGCTTCCACTATGACATCTTTAGTATTTTGACAAGAAATTTTTGATCTATGGGTAGGATGATATAGCATCCAATGGTTTTGCCTTTCTCTTGATCGAGTGAGGATTGCATATGCTTTTGACATAGGAATCCAAGTCTCCTTAACAATATTCTTTTTTACTCTTGAAATATAGATAATTATTTGTTTCTATATTTATATCTTTGGATTTGAAGTAGTTTATTTTTTTGGAACATGGGAGCTCTACCTAATAGACTATTTTAAATGCTTTCTAATTTTAAACCTCTCACTAGGTGCTTGTGCTTTTCCATTCGAATGTGAATGTTCACAAGTTTAAGACTTTACTGGACCTTTACTTCTTCATGCAGTGTCTACTTGTCATTTGATGTAAATAAATATGAATTGCTAAACTTAGATACTTTATTTGAGCATTCGCTTTCCATGTAATGTTTTCTACATGATTTGCATGCTTTTTTTTCTATCTTTACCTAGAACTATAACCTTTTTGTTTTTGTTTTTTTAAACATGATCTAGATTATTTTTTTGCACTTCACAAAATCCCTTTTTGGAACGCTTATCTTTTGGGATATAATGTATATTATAGTTTTGATTGCTCAGTGCAATTCTTTATGGTGATGACCTTTTTATAATTTTTAATCTATGTTTTTTTGTCTTCTTATAGTTTATAAGGAGATTCTATGGTTTTCTTAAATTCTTGTAATTTTTAATGAGCTTCTATCACATCCTTAATGTCTTTTTAAATAGCAATTGATTCATTAGGGGAAAGTTATGATCCCTTTTTCTTTTTGTTGAAATTGACCTTGTTGTCACTTGTAGGCTTATGACCTTATTGGTCTTATAAGGTATTGAGAACCTTTTTAAAGCTTGAATTATTTTGTCTTTCTGGAATTTGGCAAGGATTTTACACACTAATACCTTTGAATCCATTGAGGAATTTTGCTTCATGGATATGATTACCTTTATTTTGAGATTTATCTTAAACAAGTTTATATAGGGTAATTTTACCTTTGAAATCTCTTTTCTAAAATAGAGTGCTATTTGAGAATTATTTGTGTCAAAGCTAGAGGAGGAATAGGGGATTTTTTATTCCTTATACCTACTATGATACCACATAGTATAACTCAAAATCGATAAATTGTATTATGAAGTAATAAATATTTAAATATATAGATTACCTATTTTAGGTATAACAAACTTCTAACTAAACTTCCAACTATCTCTATCCTATACTACATATCTCTATCCTATACTACATGCATAAATATTGTGAGGGGCGGTTATACCACTTACAACATCACATGGACTATGATGTAATAACTCCTAATAATAATTGTTATACAAATGATTACTACCATACAAGTGTTGTTGCTATGCAAATGATTACTATCATACAAGTGTTGTTGCTATGCAAATGATTACTATCATACAAGTGTTGTTGTTATGCAAATGTTGCTACCATGCAAGTGATATTGTTGTCATACAATTAGTGTTTTTAATACAAGTGATGTTACCATACAAGTGCTATTATCATACAAGTGTGTCATATGAGTGATTTCATACAAGTGATGTTATACAAGTGTTTACATACACGTGCTATTATAGAATATTTGTGAGAAAAAATAAATAAATAAAAATTGGAGAAGGAATTGAAGATGAAGGGACATGACTTTTGGTCTTCTAGATTTCACCTTTGTTTCTATTGATGAAAAAGCATAAATAGGTGTATTGTTGTATTTTCTAGTTAACCTTGGTAGGAATTATTTCAATAGCACATTATTTTTGCTTAGTTTTCTAGTTTGTGAGTTTGCTATGAAATATTTAGCTACTAGAAGAGGTAGTTTTTCATTAGACCCCCTTCCCTAGACTATATTATTTGGTATCAGAGCAAGTTTTCATAGGTCTATAATACATGCTAGAGGAGATATGGCATGCCAAGAAAGAGGAAAACTACATAGTTTGTTGGAACAAATAATATAATTTTGAGATTATTTTATAAATTCACCTAAGTATGGGGAGGTAGCAGGCTTCTACCCTAATAGGATGGCCCTGCTCTATTTTCCCACTCCCCTTGCTCCAGACCTATGTTTCAGGCTCACTAAAGGCTCCCACCTAGATTTTTTAGGCTTTTTTCCAGTGCGTGATTGATTATTTGTAGCTGTAAGGATCATCTTTGAGACTCTATCCTAGATGCCCTTGGTTTGGATGGTTTTTGACTAGCCCAGTTGGGGGGTTGTAGCTTTTGAAATAGGTTTGGCTTTGTTTACCTATCTCATTTTCTTGGGATTTCTATCTACATTTTTTGTGGCTTCAAGGAGATCCCGTGTTTAGCATCTGCAAATGGCCTTTCCATATAGCTTTAGATATGGGTTTGCAATACCTTTGGGATCTCTCAACATATCCAACATTTATGTATTTTTGGGTATTATAGTAGAACCTATTGCTACAATCTATCTTTTTGGTCTTGGGAGAGGACCCTGTGCTTCTTTGTATAGTTGTGGCTCTATATTTCGTGGTTTCATCCCTAAATGAACCTTGGTGGGACTATGTGTTGTATTGAAATGTGTGGTTTTTTGTTGTTTTGATGTTACAATTTTTAAGTTCTTGGGTTGGGAACCTCGTGATTCATCGCTCACTACAATTATTGGACCATAATTGATAATCCTTGTGTTTAGTTTTGCTCAGTCATGGGTCATCATGGTGGTTGATGTCTCTAGACTTTTCCCTTTAGCTTGCATTTTTAGTCTCCTTTACAAGGTGATATTATGGCCTGCCAAGATATTTGGTGACTGTTGATCCACTTTCCAAGTCATTATTTGTTTCAGCTATTCTCATGTTCCCATGCCTTTTTGGATGGTATTTTCTTTTCTAGAACAGTTTGATTTTCCTGTGCTTCTAGACGAGATTCTCTTACTGGGTCAGTATTTGATGGTCCTATGCCTTCCATGATGGGATCCTACTATGTTGTAGCTACTGCCTGATGATTAATCCATGGTGGGATTTCTTTGTTCCTACTGCTTTAACTAGGCTTCCATTAAACGGGTTTTTCAATTCTATTTTTCTCGTTGTTCATTTTTGTTCATTTTCAGTTTTTCGATCCCCTTTTGGGCCATATCACTTCTTGGGCCCTTCTTGGGCAATATTCCATCCAAGGCCCTTCTTGGGCAAGAATCCTAAAATATTTGTTTAATTTGATTTTATTGCTTATTTAACTACTAGGTTTTCTCGTCACTCGTGGTTTGGCCAACTCAGATTATAGGCGGGAATCTGAGTTTAAATTTTAAATTTTATATTTTGGGATCATCCCATTAGGACCATATTTCTTTTGATTAGCTTTTTCTTGTACGGATTTGATACCATCCTAGTGGCATGCCTAGACCTCCCTTGTTGGTCTATGAATCTGATGGTTTTTGTAAACTTTGTATTAAGGTTTTGGGGCCCTTTCAAAACCCACTTTTCAATCCAACTACCAAAAAAAATCACCTAATTATAAAGGTGAATTATAAAATTAGGTATCTAGGCTTTAATATAAATTAAATAGATAAGTATTTAATTTATATTTATTAATATGTATATATACCTAGGTTAGACTAATATATATTAAGGTATATGGATAAAATAAATATATACCTATATTTATTTTATCCTACACCTTAATATTATTATTCCTACAATTACTAAATTAAAATAATTCCAATATCTAGTCTAACTCTAGTCAACTCAAATTCAAAGGTGACATGGCATGAGACTTGAGTGTGGTGCCATATGTGAGGTACATAATGGCATGTGGCATGAGTGTGGTGACACATGTTGTGGAGTATTTTCCTCCACAACTATATTCCAATAATAGGATATCCCAAACTATATATTTGGGATAAACTCCTTGTGTTGGATGAGATAATAGCAAGCTAATTATGTAGTACTAATTGTGCAATGCTAAATTTGTAGTGCAAACTATGGATAGCTAACAACAAGACACTATTATTTACTTGATATATTGGTGATTTGCACTAATCACATTTGAGGAAAAAGGCTTGTATATTTCATTGAAGATAATACAAAAGTGGAGATATGATTTTGGTCATGGTTTTTTCCTTTATAGGGTTTCCACATAATATTGGTGTCTTTTATATGGTTTGATTTATTTCTATCTTACCTTACATTTTTTTAATTTATTAAATTTTATGTTATTTACATTTGTGTAATATATATTTGACATACTAATAATTTGTTGTTTGAGTTTGTTTTAATCCACTGTATTTTGGGGATTTTGCTTATTTTCTCCTTCTTCATGGTCTTATTACCAACAAGTAAATATAGCTAAGATGTTGAGGGGAATCACAACTATATTATTTTCATATTGAATATGTTAGTGACAATGAAGAGGAGACAGGCCACCCAGAAGCTTGAGTTGAAGAGCAATGAGAAGAACTAGAGCAATGGTTAATTCAAGTAAATTCTAGCATGGGAAGTAAGTTGAAGTGAGATACTCCCAATTTTAATAGAAGTTTAAATCTAGAAGAGTTGATATATTAGATAATAGACATGGAGATATTATTTTATTATGAACCTATGGTGGACCCAAAGTGGGTTAAATTTGTATGCATACAATTGAAAGGATGTGCTTTAATTTGGTGGGATTATGTCTAAACAGAGAGATAATGAAAGAACAAGGACAAAATTCAAAATTGGGATTGGCTTGTTTCCAATTTAAAATCTAAGTGTTTTACTATTGATTATCTAATTGGGTTGTTTAGAAAACTTTAAAACCTTAAACAAAAGGATTTAGGGGTGAAGGAGTATATGAAATAATTTTATAAATTAACTATAAGAATAGGCCATATTAAAGATATTCAGAAGCAAATGTCAAGATACATCAATGGGCTAAGGCTATCTATACAAGATGAAATTGTTATGGTCTGGATTAAAATAGTTGAAGAGGCATATCAATATGCACTCAAGGTGGAAGAGAAGTCAGTATGTAGGAAAAAGAATTAATCTAGAGGAAGAAGACAGTTCTCTCAAGGAAGAGAATAAGCTAATAGTAGAAGTAGATAACAAAATCAAGAAGGAGAAGCTAGTACTTATCAAATTAATTTCATCCATAACACTAGAGAAAGCAGATATTTCTCCAAATGAAGAGATGGTTATGGTAGAGGAAGGCATTGAAGATTCACCAAAAATTGCTTTAGATGTGGAAGTTGGTCATTGGGTATTTGAATTTCCAATAGTACAAAAAGGCAATAATAAAGGAAAAAAAATTAGAAACCACTTTGCATAAGTGGATGAATAAAGTATTGCCTCACCAAAATACATGGAAGAACCAAACCAAGGAGAATTTCTTATGATGAAGAGAGTGTTTTTGAAACTAGCCAAAGAGGAGCATGAACAGTGTAAAGAAGGAACTTATTAGAACCATGTGTAAATTGGGAGGCAAGTGTTGCAAATTAATTATGGATAGCAAGAGTACAAATAATTTAGTATCGACAATGATGCTATAAAAGCTCGGGTTGAAGAGGATTGAACACCCCAATCCATACAAGATCTCATGGTTATAAAAAGGATATCAAATTTTGGCAAGTGAACAATGTATGGTAAACTTCAAATTGGTTCTTATAAATATGAGATACTATGTGATATTATGTCTATAGTTGCTTGTCATGTTTTGTTGGAAGGCCATGGAATTTTGATAGAAATGCAGTGCATGATGGTAGGGTGAACACCTATACCATTTTGAAGGATGTTAAGAGGTGCACATTAAGTTCATTTAAGGACAAAGGAGAAGAGGTGGACAATAGTTTGAATGTGTGATTGATATTAGAAAATATTATTCTTGAAGGGGATGAAGAAGGAAGTATGTTTTTCTTTTATTACTAAACTCATAGAAGATGAGACAGTAGATAATATAGCTAAAATTCCACATGAAGTGAAGGATTTTTTGGATGATTATGCAGATATTATTTCAAAAGAATTGTTGAATGGGTTACCACCTATAAGGAGCATCATTCATCACATAGATTTCATTCCTAAATTGAGCTTCCCAAATAAGGCGACTTATAGAATGGCAGTTTGATAGAAATATAGTGCATGATGGTAGGGTGAAAACCTATACCATTATAAAGGATGGTAAGAGGTACCTATTAAATTCATTGAAGGACAAAGTAAAAGAGGTGGAGAATAGTTCTAAAGTGTGCTTGATCTTAGGATAAATTATTCTTGAAGGGTATGAAGAAGAAGGAAGTATGTTTTGCTTTCATTATTAAACACACAAAATATAGGATAGTAGACAAGATGGCTAAATTTCCACATGATGTGAAGGATTTGTTGGAGGAATATGTAGAGATTATTTCAAAAGAATTTTTGAATGGGTTTCCACATATAAGGATAATTAGTCATCACAAATATTTCATTCTTGAATTAAGATTACCAAATAAGGCAACTGATAGAATGACAGTTTGATAGAAAGGTAGTGCATGATGGTAGGGTGAACACCTATACCATTGTAAAGGATGGTAAGAGGTACACATTAAGTTCATTGAAGGACAAAGAAGAAGAGATTGATAATAGTTCTAAAGTGTGCTTGATATTAGAAAAATAATTATTGAAGGGGATGAAGAAGGAAGTATGTTTTGCTTTCATTACTAAACCCACAGAAGATGGGACAATAGACAAGATGGCTAAAATTCCATATGAAGTGAAGTATTTGTTGGAGAAACATGTAGATATTCATTTAGAATAATTATTGAATGGGTTTCCACCTATAAGGATCATTAGTCATCACATATATTCCATTCCTAAATTAAGTCTACCATATAAGGAAACTTATAAAATGACAACTATGAAGAATGATAAAATGAAGAGACAAGTCAAAGAGTTACTAGATAAGGGGATAGTTGGAGAGAGTTTGATCCCATGTGCAGTATCAGTTTTACTAGTAGCTAAGAAGGGTAGAGAATGGTATATGTGCATATATTCTAAGGAAATTAACAAGATAACCATAAAGTATAGGTTTATATTGTCATGTATGAATGATTTAATGGATTGCTTACATGGGGTGAAGTACATCACTCTTGGTCTAAAATATTCCTATTCAATAAAGTGCACCCTAAAATTTATCTAATATTGGATGACTAAATTTATCCCAAGTTCAACCTCTATAATAGGATAGCTCCTTGTAATGCTTATAAAATTAAAACAAGGGTTTAATATTAAAGAGTGAAAAGGAAGGTTTTAGAAGGGAGTAAGGGTTTAGAAATTGCTTGAAAATGCATAGGATATACCGTAAAAATAATTAATATGCATAGCATAAGAGCCTAACACAATTAAATCTAGGTGAAACTTAATATTCTAGCCATTAGTAAAAACATCATAGAGTTCATTTAATCTGTGTTATGTACTTTAATCATTATAAATACTTATGAAGATCAATCTAAATAGTGATCAAATTTAGAAAAAATTGCTATAACAAATAAAATAATCATAAAGTGCAATAGAAATAAATTAAATCTTAACATCCACTCATAAAAACCTAAAAGCATACAATCATAATGGAGGTCAAACAAATTTCACTTTTCATTAATTGGAAGCACTGATTATACAACATATATTCAAGCAAATGCTATAGATTTAACCCTCATTATGAGGTGTATTGAGCTATTTATAATATGCTTATGAATATTATAGTGTAATATTTAGAAATTTTTGTTGTAGTGCCATTATAGACAATATTTTAAGAAACACTCATAAGAGCGAAGGTCATTTTCATGCCCTGCACTATCATTCTGATAGGATAGGTTCAAATTTCTTCATTTTGCTTCAACTCTGGTGTGCCTTTAGTAGGTCTATTAATTTCCAACTATTACTCTCTACAATTTACTTAACCATTTCAATGGCTATCACTTTCAACTCCAACTACTTCAGTTTGGATATCTGATAAGCATTCATATGGTTGCGACTTCTGACGGGGGTGAGCTAAGTGAAAGGGATGTTCTCAAACAAATTTTAGAATAGATAATGATGTCAAGATATTTTGGCTACTTGAAAAGATCTTTAGATAAAATATAGATTTTTGGGATGGTTCAAATGATATTGTCCCTTGAAAGGTTTGGATTCTCACCTTTTTGGACAACACTTTGTCCTTCTAGTTTTGTGCAATTTTGGACTTAGTAGTATTTTTACTAGTGTAGGCAGTTTTGGATACTTGACTTTACTACAATTTGGTATTTCATTTCTTATTCTAATGTAATCACTTATAAATTATGGTTTTGCATAATTTTAATTTTATACATACTTTCAACTTTATCAATAATTGGGTCGCACCACTTGGAAGACCGACTTTGTTTCATTTTAGGTTTGCACAAGGTTAAAATTGCATTGCTTTGAATTCCTTGATTTTAGGGTTTATTATATCTTTTGTTGATATGACCCTCACAAAAGTTTAGGATTGACAAAGTTTGGGTCTACACATTATTGAAACACTTTGAGACTTATTCAATTTTTCTTTTGGCCAAAAAAGTATCATGCTTAATCATTTCTCATGATTCTAGATTTGCTAAAGTGATTTGACTTCTTTAAACATATCCTAATTTTTATGCATTTGAGTCTTTACTCTATTTTTTTGTGTTTCTTAGACTAAACTTTCAGTCAAGTATCTTAGAAAAATTTAAGTAGAATTTTAGCACCATGGTAGGTTGTTGTAATTTACAAGGTATTATAATGTGAGCATAATTTTTACCTACATTCTTGGTACCTCCCATGGATTTCTATTTGCAAAAATAGAGAACCTATATGGCCTTATTTATAAAATATGAATTACAAAGAGGAAAGGAATCTAGACTATAAGCTGACAAAAATGGGATATTTAAGAAGCAATAAAGCTTATAATAGTAGGAGATGGCAATATTGCAAAATTATGAATGGGAAAATAAAAACTATAAGAAGTTAGAAAGGCAAAGGTGTTGGGGTGGAGAGGCTACAGATGATGAAGATATATTCAAGTAGACAAGATGTAGAAATGGAAAAAGGAAGGGAATATGAAAAGGAGAGAAGAATGGAAAAGGAATGGATATACCTAAAGGACAAAACCCCCTACAAAATTGATACTTCCTTGAGCATAGTCTACCATATTTAAGAGTTGTTTTAGACCTAGGTATATTTCCTTAGACAAATATTCTAAACACTCATAGGTTGAAGCCCTTCATTGCTCTATGTATTTATTTCCTTCATGAAGTTTCATAGAAGTCCGTGTTCAATATTGTGAGCATTTGCATAGCATCTCAAGGCTTTAGAGTCATGCATGGATTTTTTTCTTATTCATTAGGAGCATTATGCTTATATTTTAATTTTAGCTTAGTCTTGCATTGAAGTATATAGTTGAAAAGATAACTATACCAACTAAGTATCACAATGATTGTGGATATCATCTTCTAAGCTAGCATTTTTTTTAATTTACAACTTGTGTGAGAGGTTCACTTGCATTCTTTCTCCTATTGTATGTCCAATGGCCTTTTACTAGTTGGATCCTTCTTGTTTAGTTGCCTTGTGTCTGCTTTCATCATCAAGGTATTGAAGTGCAATATGGTATGGTTTGCACATTTTCCTCTACACTTATGTATCATCTTTCCACAACTTCTTAATTATCCAAAGTACCTTCTACTACTTTCAAATTTTAACTGACCTATCCATCGACAATGGAGTTGGGAAAAGTGAAGGGTAGTGTTGTAAAGCAAGGGAGAAGCAAAAAAATGTGGGTGTCTAGTGGTTGATATGTAAGGGGGATTGGTATAAGGAAGGCAATACAAGATGAGGAATAATAAGTAAAAATAATGTGGACAGCATAGGAATGGAAGGAATGGTACCTAAGTGGAGAGCTTTCGAATTCCTCGTGGTGATTACAATATTATCCTTTTTAATTTGCTCTTTTACCTTATTTTTATTTGGTCAATGGTTTGGTCGGCTCTCATTGCAACAAGGGCTCAAACAACAATAAGGGAGAATAATGGATATTTTCTCCCTTTTTCCAAGGATTTCTTCCATAATTAAATCTCTCCTTACTTTTGTAAATTTAGAGAAATCTTGGTTTGTCAAGTTTAAAGAGTGTTAATAGTTATGTATATTAAAATTATACCTTATGATAGGTAACTATGAACACTCATTAGGCTCATATAAACAAATACTCCTCTCAATCCATGGTCACCTCTATTGGTTAATCTAAGGGAATAAGAACCACAAACTTATCAATATTTCCAGCTTCTTAGCTAAATTCTTTTGCTCTTGAACTATATTTCTTCATCATCATTTTGATGTGGGGACTACCAGAGAAGTGAGTCTATCCCTACTACACTTCATTGTGGGATGAGGAATAGGCCACCTTATATAAGTTATTATATTTAGGGGGCACCTTTGGTTTTTTTCTAGGTTCATCCTTTTCCTTTTCGATTTAGAGTTTATCTATTTTCTAGAAAGAGTGTTCCTAATGTAGCTTAAATATGCACTTTATAAAATTTTCTCCAATGTTAAAAATCTTGCACATGTGAGTTGTTTGAAATTCTTTTCAAAATGAAACTTTTGTAGTGTAGCCACATCTTTTGGCTAGTGGTCTATATTTTTATTTGTATATGCCTGTTATAGGCTTTATTTACATTCTAAATTTTTTACATAAAATTGTAGCATGCCTCCTCATGTTGATGGAAATGAGCTTCACCTTTTCATCAAAACCTACAATGGCCTGACCATGTGATGCCAAATTTGATCCTCTCTTTGATACACTTCTTGAAGTGCATAGTTGGTTCTAGTTAAGCACTAGAATTGGTTTGACTTCGTGGGAATTTTAGTTCCAACTACTACCTAGCATAGAATGTTGTAAATTACCATAAGTGGTTGCTCTTGAATATATGAATCACTATGCACCTTTTCTTTGTACATTGGTCTATGTATCAAATTGACACTGGATGTTTGTCGAACTCCCAAGGGTATGTTTTCATCAGTTCCAGGTTTGACATATCATACTCTTCTATTGTGCATAATATTTGTATTGTCTTCCTTTGATTTTTTTGCCACATATGTTACAACCCATGACTCTCTAAGACCTAGAACTATTTTTAATCATATTTTAGGTTATGTTATTTTTCTAGGTTTGAAAAAATTACTACCTCAAAAATATGATCACCCATAAAGAATTTGTGTCAAATAAAACTTTCTTCTTCTTTCGACCAAATAATTACCTTCCTATCTACACCTTTAAAGTCTTTTGCTATTGAATTTTCCTTTTGCTCTTTATATCTTTTGATATGGTATGGATTGATATTTTTATCATATATTTAGACCAAATTTTTAGTGTAGGGCATCATCATATGACTATGGTCAAGGGCTACATGTCCCCCTAATTGTTTCATAAAATTCCTTGGATAAGTACATCCTAAACAATCGTGGTAAATCAACAATTGTCACATCTTATACTACTACAAGGTTTGAGCATCTATGTAGTAATATTGGAACCTCTTTTATGAAACCAATTGCTTAGATTTACATCCCTTAAAATCAATATTATAGAATTTGACCTAGCATACTTTAAGCCCATGGCATCACATATTTCTTAAGGCATAATTGTGATCATAATTTTTGGATTTATTATATAGTTATGGAACACCCAACCTTCTAGGTACAAGTAATGATAAAAGGGCATGGACTGGATCTCATATCTACCCAATAATGGTTGCTTATTTGTTGCTTTTGGGTTCTAGGAATTGATTTCATCTTATGATCCTTTTAGAGCCAATTTGACCAAATTCACATGATCAAACACCAACAAATTACCTTTTAGAACTTTTACTTCTTCCACAATATTTCCTCTAGCTTCATCTAGTAGATTTGGTTCTTGGACTGATGGCTTAAACAATCTCTAATATTGTTTAGCTATTTACACACTCTCTCTAAGTTATGACCAATAAATATAGCTGCATATAAGTATTTATCCTTTGTTGGTTAGCTACCATGTTTTTGGACTCAACTTCTTTAGGATTAGTACTTCAGTGCATGATTTTGGCTTTCTTTTTTTCATTGTCCTTCACTTGCAATATTTTGATCATATGCTAATAAGGAAATGAGGCCCAATTCTAAATTTATGAAGTATTGTTTTGGATCCACTATAAGAGCTACAATGTTGCTCATTCCTAGAGTCACATTTGAGTAGAGATAGGGCTAGTAACTATTATATCTGCAACTATTATCAAACATTGAGGGCTTACACATAACTAGAGTAGGATATTCCTCATCTCTAACCTCTTCCACTAGATTTATTATTGCACATATCTTGGTATTTAGGGGAATACACATCTTAAGGGTGTGACTAAATACCTACCTTTACAACTTTCTATTCTAACTTACTAATCCAATGGGTCAAATGTTGGATTAGAGCTCTTAATTATTGCACTATTCAAGATTTTGAGATAGGTATGGTATACCTATTCTTTATCGAACATGGGTATGATAGATATGACTCAAGTGATCTATTATGTGATAGAGAAGGTAGGTTTGGGAATGGGACCTATGTACTTGTTTGATAGGTTTGAGGGATGTCCCACATGGTGGTTCTAGGGGGAAGCTTTCCTGTAGAGATGAGCATATTTTTTGCTATGGTAGCTATTTGGAAAATCTATGGGAATTATTTTTTATTGGATTATTGGATTAAAAGACTTAATTCAGGTCTAAAATCATGGATTTAGTAGACTTAGGCTTGGGCATGTGATGGTCGTATTTCTTTAGGAATCCCTCTCTAAGTTATTTTAAACTAGATGTTGAAATTGGTTGTGCTTTTGTGAGGGTATATTTGAATGGAGAAAAACTAAGTGAGTAGTAGAAGTGGATATCTAGGATCATAAAACTCTAATATTAAAGGTTTGGCCAGGTTATCCCATGCATTAATGTTTTTGTCTTCTAAGGATTGATACTACATTTATACTTGGCCTTAAAAATATCATGCAAGGAATCTAATCATCACATCTTCAAAGATAATATTATAGGTGGTAGCCTAAGTGACTATGTCTTGATAGTGCTTGTAAGCCATTTTCCACTACCATCATAAGTAAGTAGGTATTTCATAGCAGCTCTAGGGATATCATGGGGATTTATAATTTCAAGAGGCCTAGCATTATTTCAAGTCATACAAATTTGTTTGACCATGGATTTATGGATGAAAAAAATGAAGCCAATGATCTCGATTCCTATTCCTATCACTACATATATTTGGGATCCATTGCTAATGGAGCCAATAATATTTTTGGTTCTTACATTAGTGGAGGTGAGCATGTATTCTCCACTTAAGATATCAAGACTATTCACAAAAATCCTGAGTCCTTTAGGTGAATGAGACAAATTGCTAAAATTTATCTCAAATCTCTTAGCTTAGTACAAGGTGAACTTACTTTGGATATTACCAAATACTCTTTTGGGGGTGGGATATTTTTCCCACTGATCATGCTAAAAAAACTTGGTCTAAATTCCTCCTAGTAGATAAAGTGCACCTTAGACTTTAGCCAAGATTGGATGACTAGGATTTATCCTATGTTCAACCTTTGAAATAGGCCGACTCCTTGTAAGTCTTGTAAACTTAAAACAAGGGTTTAATATTAAAGAGAGAAAAAGCAGGGTTAAGAAGGGAGTAAGGATTTAGAAATTTCATGAAAATGGATAGTATGTATCATAACATTAATGCATATGCATAGCATAAGAGCCTAACACAATTAAATTTGTGTGAAACTTAACAGACTAGCCATTAGCAAAAACATCACAAAGTTTATTTAATATTTTCTATGTACTTAAATCATTTCAAATACTCATAAACATCAATCCAAATAGCAATACAATTTAGCATAATTCATTGTAATAGAATAAACTAATCATAAATTTCAATAGAAATGAATCAAAGCTTAAAATTCACTCATAAAAACTTGAACATGCAATCATAATGGAGGCCAAATAGCTTTTACTTTTCATTAATTAGAATTATTGATTACACAACATATATTCAAGCAAATGTTATAGAGCCAACCCTCATTATGAGGTGTATTGATCTATTTGTAAGTTGCTTATGAATTTTATAGCATAAGAATTACAAAGGTTTGTTATAGGGCCATTAGAGACATCCTAGCAAGAAATTGTCATAAGAGCAGAGGTCATTTTCATGCCCTACACCATCATGTTGATGTTGCAGGTTCAAATTTATTTATTTTTCTTCAACTTCATAGTGCCTTTAGTAGGTCTGGTGATCTCCAACTATCACCCTCTGCAATTTACTTAGCCACTACAATGGTCTATCACTTTCAAATCCAATTGCTTTAGTTTGGATAGTTGGCAAGCATTTAGATAGTTGTGGCTTCTAACAAGGGTGAGTTGAGTGAAAGGGACTTTCTTAGATAGGTTTGGATAAATTTCAAAACATATAGCGATGTCAGAATCTTTTGGTTGCTTGAAAATATATTTAGATAAAATTCAAATTTTTGGGATGGTTAGATTGATATCATCCCTCAGAAGGTATGGATTATCATATTTTTGGACAATACTTTATCCTTATGGTTATATGTAATTATAGACTTAGGAGCACTTTTTATAGTGTAGGCACATTTGGTTACCTAACTTTATGATAATTTGTCATTTTATAGAAACTTTAAAATTTTGTAATGCTTATGCTGATGTAAGAACTTACAAAGTATAGTTTTGCATCATTCTAATTTTATTCATACTTTCAAATTTATCAATAATTGGGCCACACCACTTGAAATACCTAACTTTGTTTCATTTTAGGTTTGTGCAATATCAAAATTGCATTCCTCCAACTTCCTTGATTCTAGGATTTATTATGTCATTTATTGATGTCACCATTGTAAAAGTAAAAAAACTATCAATTTTGGCTCTACACATTGTCAGAACCCTTTGAGACTTAGTAAATTTTTCTTCTAGACAAAATGAATTATGCTTAATCACTTCTCATGATTCCATATCTACTAAAGTGCTTTGATTTATTTGGAACATATCCTAATTTTTATGCATTTGAGTCTTTGCTTTCTTTGTTTGTGTTTCTTAGACTGATATTTGAGTCAACTACCTTAGCAAAATTTGAACAAAGTTTTGACAACATGGTATGTTGATATGATATACAAGGTCTTATAATGAGGGCATTATTTTGACCTACAATCATGAAGATAAATTTTAAGAGTGGCTATCATCAAATCTAGATTAGATAATGGGATGAGTGGAAGACCATATTCAATACAAAGGATAGATTATATGAGTGTTTGATTATGTCATTTGGGTTGACCAATGCACTAAGTACTTTTATGCAATTGATGAATTAAGTGTTGAAACAATTTCTTTGTAAATTTATTGTTGTTTATATAGATGATATTTTCATATTTAGTAAATATAAATAAGATCATTTGGTGCAAAGGTTGAAATAAGAATAGTTGTTGGTCAAATTGAAGAAATGTAGTTTTATGAAGAAAGAGTTAGTGTATTTGGTATTTTTTATTTCAAAACAAGGCTTGCAGATGGATCCCAAAAAGCTAAAAGCTATTATGGATTGGACATCAACAAGAAATATGTTTGAGGTAAGAAATTTCCATGGTTTGGTAAGTTCTTACAATAAATTTATGAGAAATTTTAGTGGGATTTGTGCTCCAATAATGAAAACAATGAAGGGAAATACGCATGAGTTCAAATGAACAGTTGTAGCAGAAAAGAGGTTTTAAATCTTGAAGGAGAAGATAATAGAATAGCCAGTTCTAGCCTTTCCAAATTTCCACAGGGTTTTTCAAGTAGATTGTGATGTGAGCATGATAGCTATAGGTGGAGTTTTAATCCAATAAGGTAAATTAAACCAAATATATATGAAATGTATGTATCATAAAATTTACTCATTTTTTCTATAGCATAGAAATGGTAGTTCAAATTGGGTAGCCAATTCCTTGAGTAGAAGTTTATTGAAGAATGCAATGAGGATTAAAGTTGGTTTTAATGCTATGAAAGAGCTTTCTATTAATGATTTGGATTTGAAAGAAGCTCGAGTGGCATGCAATAACCCCACTACAAGAGATAGAACACCATGTTTTGATTATTTTATCAAAGATAAATTATTATTCAAGGGGCAAAAATTATGCATACTACGAAGCTCAATGAGAGAGAATTTGATAAGAGAAAAATATAGTGGACTTGTCAAATATTTTGGAGTAGTTAAAACCATGGAAAAACTTTATAAAAGTTATTATTGGCCAAGAATAAGTGCAGATGTAAGAATATTTTGTAGGGTTTCCAAGTATATCAACATGCAAAGGGAAGAAGCCAAAACACTAGATTGTATCAACCATTACCAATACTAGAAAGGCCATGGAAAGACATAAGTATGGACTTTGTTCTTGGATTACCATGAACACAAAGAGGTAATGATTCTATTTTTGTTATTATTGATATATTTTCAAATATGGATCACTTTTTACCTTATCAAAAAATGAATGATGCTACTCATGTTGCTAATTTATTCTTTAAAGAAGTTGTAAGATTGCATGGTTTATCAAAAAATGTTGTATTGAATAGAGATACTAAGCTTGTAGGTAACTTTTAGAAAACTTTGTGGAATAATTTGGACACAAAAATGAGTTTTAGTTTAGCTTATCATCCACAAGCGGATGGACAAACTGAAGTTGTGAATAGAATCCTTGGGAATTTTTTAAGGTGCTTAGTTCGAAAGAAGTCAAAGTTGTGGGATACCATCTTGGCACAAGAATAATTTGCATATAGAAATTTAGCAAATAAAAGTACATCCAAAAGCACATTCCCAGTTTTAGAGGTATAACATTATTTGGTACCTTGAGTACCATTGTAAATATTTTGTTTAGGGTGTGTGTTTATTATTTAGTATGTGTCAAGTTTTGATATGTGGATATGTGTCATGTAATTAGGTGTAGGTTATGAGTGTGAGGTTTCATGTGTGTAAGCAAAGAGTTATGAGTGTGAAGTTTCATGTGTGTAAGTGAGAGTTATAAATGTGATGTGTCAAGTTTATAAGTAGGGAGTTATATATAATCATGAGATACTTTATCATTATGTAAGAAAGAAATATGATGAGTTAAGCATATCCTGTGAATTTGAGGAGAGTAAATATCAAGATTCAAGTGCATGTGAAGAGTCTCATGTATCTATATATTGAAGAAAAAACTCTATGTTATTTAATGAAAGAATGATGTTTTTATGAATAAAGTTTTCATTTTATGCAATATTGTTATTATTATGATTGAATGATATTATATGTGTGAGACCATATGATCATAGTAATTATAGACCTATGATATTTGGGCTCATTTTATAACATCAATTTGTGTGCAAAATTTGTCCAAGAGGAGTGAATGAGTTGCAAAGTACAACTAATTTGATGAGACCAAGTGGTATAATAGAGGACTTCGCTAATTACATGCATGATTCATATTGGGATGTAATATGATTTGGAGAAGAGTGTTATGAGATATAAGAAACACACTAATCTCAAGTGTAGAAAAAGCTAAATATTCAGGCTTTTCTAAGAGTGATTTGAAAAAAGTTAGAAAATAATTGCTTTCTGAGGTCTAGGAGAAATGTTCAGGGCTTCAACTTATTATTGACTATTTTAATGATACCAGTCGTCTACTCTCCAATATTCATAAAGAGCTAGGTCAGATCATTGGAGAGTTACAGCCTATGATGATTTTAGTAGAACAAATTTACAGGTTGGTTGGTAGCAGACTCAGTGATTCTTCTAAACCTATACCTAATAAATAATGGAATTTTTCTAGTGTTGTTGCCAGGATAGTGGTTAAAAAGCATAGGGTACTTCAAAGAGCCTGGCTATTATTCGATAGGATTGAGGGTATGATTAAGGATGTTGTTGAATTGAATAAGGAAATGGTTCAAGATGGCTTTAAAGGCATATGGATGGAGGATCACATCTTGTTACCCATGGAAGACATCCAAAAAAGCATCAATGAGAATTTGCAGGATGAGTCCAGGATATATTCTCTGAAAGAGTCACTACCCAAAGAACAAGTTGTCCAAATGATTGTTGGCTTTACCCAGTTGAAAGAACTCATGGAATATCTGGTGAATAGAGGTGATGCTGCTAACTATGAAGACATTGGTGAGCTACAATATGTTTATAAGCAACTCAAAGAAACATCAAATCCCTCTGAAGTAGATTGGAAATAGGCTCTACAATATTTGGAATTAATGATCCAATTGTTTGGTGATACTTTTGGAGGAAAAAGTCTGAAAACACCTGATCCAGAATAAGGAGAAGAAGAAGAAGATGATGAGGAGACCAAGGAAGAGGTCCATGAAGAAGAATAATTGGATGGATCAGTTACCAGCCTAGGAGGGGTTCACACTTAGTTCATTTTTGTTTTGTACATATACATAATTTTTGTATTTTTTTTGTTTTGACTCTGACAATTGTCAGAAGTAAACAATAAAGGCATGAAGCCTATAGAGGCAGAAGAGCAACGAACTATGTGTGAAGGCATTTTTGAAATAAGGCTTTATAAAAGGAGTAGAGTTGTGTCTAGTTGTTGAAGATAGTGGCAAGATTTGTATTTCAGATGCAGTCTCTGTATGAGAGGATGAGTTCTGTATATTTTTGGCATCACTTCGATATGAACCTCTACTCTCTCAACATACTGATGAAATTATTAGAGAGTAGTGTTTGTATGAAATTTATTCTATAAAGTATATTTTTTGAAGATGAGTATGTTTAACTCCTAAATCCCAATGGATAAGACTCTGAGTTTGATTGGATTTGCAAGAAAATCCACCTAGGAGGCACCAAAATGTAGGCCCAAAATGGCCACATAGGAAAAATTTTTGCAAATTTTATCTAAGTGGAAAAATCTTCATTTCGCACACCTTGCAGTGTATTTTGGAGTGAATCCACAATAGAAGATATGAGTCTTCACGACATTCGATTTTCATGAATGAAGCAATTTTGGGAGATTTATATCTAGCTCCAGACTGGAGACGCATCTCAAATCTACAAAATTTTTTAGAAGATATGACATCAATGATAAAAAAATGTGGATTGGTAACTTGAAAATGGCTAAGTTTTAGAAGGCCTGATTTTGGAAAACCCATAGAGTATTTACACCCAGAACAATGACAAAGCAAAAAGCTATGGCCAAGGTGGATGCAGATTCATGACTAAGGACAACTTTGACTTCACCTGCCTAGAACGGTGAAAAAGTGAAATATTTTATTCTGAAAGTTGTTCAAAATAGAGAAAGAGGTACTTCACACCATGACAGGTCCGGATTGACGATCACATGCTAATGCACTTGTTCTGCCCGGAATGGAATCCATAAAAGTTATAAGGAAAGGATGATGTCATCAACATTTTAGTGTGGATTGAAGGATACCCTATGGAATATGAAGTATTCTAGAGAACAAAGAGCGGATTCAATCCTGCTTAGCTTTTAGGGGTTCGGATTGGTGATTCCATAGTTTTTGATGTAGAAGGATGACGTCACCAACATTTTAAAGAATAATGGCACTTTGTTCTCCCCACCATTTTAGTAATCTTGTATCAGATTAAATATGAACCATACAATAAGGGAGATCAATGGTGGAGGTTGTGTTGACGAATCTTAGGTATTTAAAAACATTTCTTCATCGGGATTGGAACAGTTAGTTGGAAGAGAAAGATGAAGTGTTGAAGGTTTTATAGAAGATTGAACTAGATATGGTTACAGATCGACATGGTAGATAGCCTCCAAGAAAAATTGATGGTAATGCATGATTTCCAATGACCTAAACTCCAATTTTTTTGAGAGAGCAGTAAGTTGCAGAGGCCCCGAGCTACCATGGTGGACCATTTTTAGTGGATTTCCTGAACGATGAACCAGTAAGCAAATTCCAGCTAGATATCTTTGCTCTGCTGTTAAAACGAAATCTTTGTAATGTTACTTGTAAATTTAATTTTTGCAAAAACTATAAATAGAGGTCGAACCCTCATTTTTAAGGGTTAGCTCTAGTGTGTTTGCCTATGCTACTGTAAATATTCCTAAAAGCTAATGGAAGGAGCATTACATTGATCTTCGCCTCAAATATATGTTCTCATGCTTGATATTAGAGGTTCAAATTCTTTAGCTATATTTTTGTAAATGCTTAAATGATTAGTTTGTGCCTGATTAATGGATTACTAGTTATTAAAGTAATTGAAATATGCTTCTGAGTTTGTTCTGTATTGTTTGAGAGTGCATTTCTATGATATCTAGGTATTGGTGAATTCTGTTATTTGGATTATAATTATCTGGATATTGAAATTACTCACTACAATATTTCTCTACTGTGCATTAATAGATGAAGAATAATCTAATTTGATATAATTTTGGTCTGAGTTATGTATCTTTGATTTGTTTTTTTGGAGCTTTCTATTGTGGTGCAATGTTGTTAGCCTATCCGCACATCATTGTTCACATTTCTCTAATCCTAACCTTTTCTTACCCTAACCTTCAAACCTTAAGTGAGAATAATTGTGTCAACATCCTGCTAAGTTGACAAGGAACCAACCTACTCTGGAGGTTGGATCAAAAACTTTGTTTTGGTCCATCCAATGTTGAGTGTTGGGCTACGGCTATCGGATGCAAGCCTAAATAGAAACTAGGACGATAGATAGTCGTAGTATCAAGTGAAAACTTGGTGTAATTCAGTGCCCAACACTAACCTAACGAGATTTTAGTGCACAAAGGAAAAGGGGAAAAAGAATTATAAGAAATAGAGGAAAGTAAAATCCTAAGCTAACCAGTGGCGACATGCCAAAATTATTAGATTTTTTTGCATAAGAGGGATAAATGAACACATGAATTATTTGTAGATAGCACACAAGGAACACTTTCTCTTCTCAACATGAATAATTTAGCACAAGCACATAAAAGAAATAGCATAAAAAAGTAAGTAGTCATGGTTCCTCATACATGCATATATAAACAAGAAATGGGATAGAAAATTTCTCGTAGTCACAACTTCTATCTATCTATATAACATAAAATACAATCATGCAAGAAGATAGGGATAAAAATAATTTCCACAAAAGGACCCAAATCTTGGGTCCATACTGTTTTATAGAAGAATATAAAAGGAAAGTTACATACAAGTCTTGACAATAATATTGAATAAGCAACCAACCAATGCTTTACTATGTCTAAATAATTAGTATTTATAGATAAAAGTGGGGAAATTTTCCCTCCAAAAACTTATGCAATAATTAAATAAATGTCTCTTTCTTTCTTCCCTTGATCAAGTCTACATTATGTAATTTTAGCCCTTCGAGGTGTCTAGATTTAGAATAATCAATTCTGGGCCTTTGGATGCTCAACAATTGTTAAAAATTTTAACCATCACCCTATGAATTTTGAAATTTAAACATAGGCACCTATTATAATCAATGTTGTTATACTTGGGGATGTTGTTGCAACTTCCACATTTCTATCTTCAATAAGTCAACCACTTTCCTTGGATTTTTTATCATAAGTGATGCCGATATGTGATCTTATATCCTTTTAGTAATTTTCCACTGGTCTAGTTCAACTACCCTTTTTGGAGTTTTGCACACTAGTAATAACATCTTGGGGATCATAGGGTACCCAATATGATCTACCTTATTCCTATTAATTTGTTGATTTAGACCATATTTTTACATCTTATCAAAGTATCCTATCTTCTCCATATCTTCCCTTTATATTTGAAGTGATGTGAGTCTAATTTTCAGTTTTTATGTTTGTCAAAACTTTTTCTCATATTCTTGTGTTGGAATTTTATAAAAATTCTACAATTAGGCTAAGCCTTTGTCAGAAGGTCCACAAAAATATTTTTTCAAACTCATTTGCATGGTCCATATTTTGAAACTTTTCATTTTATCCATATTCAAAAGCTTTTTTAACTTGTTAGCTATCATGCAAAACGTTTCTTCTTTTTCCTCTAAAATTTTATCAATTTATGATTTTTAGACCCTTTTCATCACTCTTAACATTTCAAAAATTTCACAAGTTTTAGTCACCTTTCACCTTTCAGAACTTCTTATCACCTTTTAACCCTCAGAAATTTATATTATTTAGGTCATTAAAACTTTTACCTTCCACTTTTATTCAAAACTTTTGGTAAAGTGGTACTAGATTTTGGTCAAAACTTTTGTTCACCTTTATTTGATACTTCTTTCTCCATATTTTGACTATTCTATTTTGGCTTTGGTCTTCTTTCAAAATTATTTTAAAGTAAAATATTTCAATTGTAGTGAATACTTACTATATTTTTGATGGATTTTTGGAGGATTCAACCTTCAAAATTTTCTCTTCATCGCCTTTCATTTAGAAAATTCAGAAACTCCATGTTTAGATATAACATTTTCTTAGAGTGGCATGAACCATTGGTCATCTTGCTCCATCAATCCACAAAGCCTCTGATTTGAAGTACTCCAATATGTGTCTTGCAACTCTACCACCTACTAAATGTTGATCTCCTCATGGTGTGAATATTGGTGCGACAAATCTTAATCAATTGTACCCTTGATCCCATCAAAGTAGATGTGTATTAGGGACCTATGTTTATGTAATAAACCTGATATTCTCTGTATCCAAGAAATTAAAATAACCAAAGAAGATGTTTCAAAAACTACAAAAGTAGTTTGGGCAAGATGTGAATGGGATGCTATGGATTTTGAAGAAGCAACAGGGGGGATTCTAACTTGCTGGAATCCTTCTAGAACCTCTTGTGTAACCATTCATAAACTAGACATTAAATATGCTCTTCAGTAACTTGCTACTTTGTAGATATTCATTTCATTCTTATCAATGTCTATGGACCTACAACTTAGTCAGGTATATTAGAATTTTAGAGTGGGATTAAAGCCTTTATGATAAGTAAATACCAAGAAACCTGATTCATGATCATTGGATATTTTAATTCCATAACCAAACTAGATGTAAAATTTGGGTGAATTCAAAAATTTATCCAAAGTACAAAATATTTCTCTGCTTTTATTCAAAACAATAATCTATGGGAAGTTGAGTTTGAAGAAGACAACTATACTTGGACCAAAAACAAGATAGGCAAGAACCTAATAACCAAAAAATTAGACAGATGCATTCTCTCATATCATTGGCTAGATTAAGGAACTTGTGCTAAAATTAATACCTTAAAAAGGATTGGTTTAGATCACTGGCCAATAAGATTTAAAATGGTGGTAATTGAATTCAAAAGAGATCATATTTTAAATATGAGTAGATGTGGGATTAACATCCTCAATTTGTTGATATGATAGCTCAAACATGGAATTCTTTAGGTAATGGTGGGTTTTATGCTCTTCCAAACCAAATTAAATATATGACATCTAGATTAAAAGAATAGAACAAAAACACATTTGGAATCATTTTTGAGAAGAAATAATTAAAAGATAAACTTTTAAAATTCCAAAAACATGATGATAATAATCCAAAATCAGAGGAAAGGGATTTGCTTAGTGAATATCATAATATTTTGAGTAAGGAAGAGAAATTTTGGAGATTAAAATCAAGACAGACTTGGTTAAAAGAAGGAGATAAAAATATAAAGTTTTTTCATAGGATGATTATAGTACATATATCAACTTCTAGAATTAGTAGAATTAAATCAATAGAAGGGGTTTGGATTGAATATTAGAATGAAATTAGAAAAGAGGTAAAGTTGTTTTATAATATTCTAGGTTCAGAGGAGACCAAATTTCTTAATGATAAACTTTTTCAAGTTGTTCTTTCAGTTATAACGAATGAAGATAATAGGAAACTAATGGATCCTATTACTCTAGAAGAAGTTAATTTAGCTCTTTTCTCTTTTAATAAGGATAAATCCCTAGGTCGAGATGATATCTCTGTAGATTTTTACCAACATAATCCGTATATAGTGAAGGATTATTTATTGGTGGCAGTGGAAGAACCTAGGGTAAAACAATACATATTTTATAAAATAAATGCACATATCTTACCCTAATTCATAAAAAGAAGGATGTTGAATTGTTTGATTCTTTTAGACCCATAAGCCTATGTAATATGGCATATAAGATTATTTTCAAAGTGATGGAAAATAGACTAAGGTCATTGTTAGACAAAATCATTTTAGAAGAGCAAGGAGAATTTATGAAAGGGAGACAAATTCTGGATGGGATCATAGTAGCTCATGAAGATTTATACATTCAACAACTTCAAGAAAAGAGAAAGCTATGATCTTAAAACTTGATATGAGTAAAGCCTATGATAGGGTTAAAAGGGATTTTTTTTGCAGTTTTAGATAAGTTTGGTTTTAATAAGAAATGGGTTAGATGGATTAAATCTTGTATCTCTACAATTTCTTATTCAATTTTGGTCACTCGGTTAGTGATAGAATCTTATAAAGCCAAGAGAGGCCTTAGACAAGAATATCCTCTATCTCCTTATTTGTTCATTATTATGGTAGAAGTTTTGAGTAGGAACTTAAATAAGGCTTTAAAATATGGGTTTATAAGTGGACTTAAGGTTAGTACTAACATTGATAACATCATCCATCAATAGTTTGTAAAAGATACAACCATTTTTAGAAGGACAATGATAAATGAAGCCAGAGCTTTGAATAAATTTTTAAAAGAGTACAAAAGAGCTTTAGGGTAAAAATTTAATAGGACTAAATCCAAAATTTACTTCCTTAACACTCTTGGTAATATCAAATCAAGAATTTACAGGTTGCTTCAAATGGAGGAGGTAAATTTTCCAAAAACTTATCTAAGGATGCCTTTATTTGAGGGGAGAATGAGGATAGATTTACGGAATCTAGTTATTAGTAAAGTTTAGAATAAAATTCCAACTTGGAAAGGTAGATGGTTATTGTTAACAAGAAGAGTGTAGTTAATTAAGTCAGTCTTACAAGTCATTCCAACATATTATATGTCATTGTATTCTATACCAAAATCAATTGAAAAAGTTTAATCTATATTATGTGATTCTTTTTATGGTTAGGTTTACATGATAAAATAAAATTTTCTTTGGTGAAATGGAGCAAGTTGTGTGATGATAAAACTAGGGGAGGTCTTGGTTTAAGAGTTATTATAAATGCAAACTTAGCTCTTAGGAGAAAATTTATCTGGAGATTGTACAAAGAGAGTCAAAGACAATGGGCAAGAATTCTTCTAAGTTTATCCCAATGATCCAAGTTTAATATTTATTGTACTCACTCTAAAAATGGTTCTGCTCTTTGGAATGGTTTAAAAATATATATTTGATCTTATGATTAAGGTTTAATATGGGTGGTGGGAACAGGAGAATTTTTTTTAATGGATGGATAATTGGTGTGATAAAAAACCACTCAATCTAGATAGAGATTGCTTCAAGAAAAATATGGTGATAGGATTTAAAACATTTTGTACAAGGATTGAGAAGAAAGATACAAATGAAAAGAAGATTTTTTTACAAGTATACAAGACATTGATGCTAGGAGGCAATTGAGTAGAAATATTACAACTATGATTATTTCAAAGGGAGCCAAGGAGAAATTGATTTGGGAGTTAAATACTTCAAGAGAATACACAACAAGAAGTGGATATAATGTTCAACACTAAAAAAATAATAATGTCACTAGAATATGGAGAGATATTTGGGATAGCCCAAGTATTCCTAAACTTAAAATATTTGTTTGGCTAGTAGTTCATAGAAGAATTTTATCCTGGGATAACCTTATGAAAAGGGTTTTTTATGGCCCTTATCAATGTGTTGTATGTAATAAGGAGGAGGAGAGTATATACCATCTCTTGGGATTGGAAATGGATTCTTAATATGTTTGGTAAATGCATGGTGATGGATAACATATTTGAATATTGGTTAAATCAATGGTAGAGAACTTATAAAAGTGAGGCTTTACAAACAATATGGGATATATAAAAAGATACAATACTTTGGACTAAATGGATAGAAATAAATAGAAGAATATTTAAAGGAAAGGAAAGCAATTTAGAGGTAATAAAAAAAATATGTTTAGCCATAGAGGAGTCTAAAACAACCCTATCAACTCACCCAATGCCTAATTTGGAAGCAAAGAGCCTTGATATATGGAGTCAAGTCATTAAATTGAATTATGATTTTGGGTACAAGATAAGCAAAAATAAGATAAAGAATATAAAGTCGAAACCACCAAATGTGGAGTGGGTTAAATTGAATTTTGATGGAGCTGTAGACACCTAAAATGTGTCATGTCGAGGCGACTACTCATATGGGACATGCTAGAAGACCATATGGAAGACCTTTGGATAGATCCAAGGTATAGTAGTGGTTTTTACCACTCAATTGGGAACTTTTGCCTAGTTAGTGCTAACTACTGCTGACACCCATGGTTAGCAGTGCTCACCGTGCATGTCAACCGCGGTCAGCACTCAAAATTAGTTGGCCTTCATCCAACCCAAAATTTGGTTACAATGGCCAATTGGTTACGAATTGGAGTGGTTTGAGTGAGAAAGGTTTTGGATCCTTCTGTCAAACAAGCTCAATTGCCCAATCTTGATCTTGGCTTCATGAGGAAGCCACCCTTAGCCCTGGGTAATTGCTATAAGATCCCCCTCTGAATTGGGGATAAGTATGTAGAAAAATTTATCAATTGAGTAGTGAAGCCCTATAAAATTGCATAAGCAACCACATGCATTTAGAGGGACACTTTTTCTACCCAATTGGAGATAAAATTGCCATGGAAGCTCTAGGAGACTAGGAGAGACAAGAAACATCAATTCATGCAATTTGTGCACCATATGAACAATTCAACTGCTAAACCTATTAGAGGACACAGAGGCAACGCTTGGACATCAATTTGGCAAGGTGGATTGGAGAGAAAGCCCTAATTCTGAGGGTAAGTTTACTCAGAGCTTCGCTATGACTGTCAGCTACGGTGAACAGTGTTGACCGCACATCAAACTCATGGTGAGAAAATGGCTATAGATCCCCTTGTGCTCTCTCTAGTAGATTAATTGATTAGATCATATTATTCTTAGTAAAGGTTCAATTAACAGTTTATAGACATATGACTAGTGTAATTAAGCATTTAAAGTAGATTTACCTTCATTTTATCAATTTGGTAATTAGTGCAATTGTGGGTTATTTCATGATTTCATGCTTTCTATTTGATAAACTAACCCAATAGATAGATAGAATTTTCTTTCTTACACTTGTTTTATGGCAACATTTCATGACTAATATAGGTTTATCTTTTTTTATTTGTTTTCTTTATTACATGCTTTTTATGACATCTTTTTGTGAAATATCCTTTTAAAGCCTCATCAAGAGAGGCCTCCTTTGTTTTTAATGTTTCTTTTTGTTTATTGCATGCAAGACTAACAGGGTTTTGGGATGTAAGGCAAAAAATACCTCTAAGCATGGAGAAGAGGGTCATAGACACCCTAGAGTAGTTCATGTCACCTAAGAAGGCATTTGATTCACATCTACCCTTGAGAGGGATTAGATCTATTGTAATTGAAGTATCAAAATGGATATCCCTAAGAGGGATAAATATGTAACTTGAATAAATTTGGAATTAATAAATATTATTGCATTCTATTTCCTTTTTGATGTCAATTGGTGCATGTTCATTTGTTATCTTTTATTAATTACAATATATCACATTAGGTGTGAGCCATTTTTGGGGGTTACAGTAGGTGATCACAGTGGAACTCCGCTTATCTAGCCTTGATTAACTGACTGTGTTTGTGTTTTTTATGGCAGGTTCTCCTTATGACTAACATCCATGGTCAAAAATTTAGCCCACTATTAATAGGTTTGGGCAATAGTCATAGCCACACATCAGAACCACGGTCAGCAATAGACCAGTTAGAGAACAAGGGGATAAAGCTTGATCAAATGTGGACCTGAGGTAGGCTTCACTGTCATTTTTATATTTTGTCTTCTCTGTCTATATTTTTCTAGCAAGCATGAAATGGTAACCTAAGTAGGACAACACTGAAAAAGGGTGAAATGAATTAGGTCCATTAGGTTTTTTTTTCTAGGGTTTCATTAGGTGCTACTAGGAACAATGGACCTCTAATTGTAGTCCACCCTAGAATACAACATGCTAAAGTATCCTTGTATGTGGGATTGCTTTCTTAAGGCCTGATTAGAGGCCACTTAATTATTAATATGCATTGTATAAATATCATGTAGATTAATCATGCATGTTTTTGAAATACCAAATGTTATTTTTATGCATATCATGTAGGAAATGATCATGTGAGTGTTGTATTATGCATATTTCCTTTTATGCAAGTTAAAAAGAACCACACACACCATGTTTCATAGTAAATGCTAGTGATTTGGGAGTCACATCCAACCACTAATAGGGTTTCAAAAATTGTGGAGGTGATTTCCATCTGTTGTCCCAAATCCCTCGTACCTTCTTGTTACTAGACCAATACCAGATCCAAGAACCATTTGTAGCCTAGAAAATTTACATGCACTTCTCTTTGAAGGGTATATTACTGACTGGGTTAGATTGGGTGAGGATATAGGAGGACCTGTGCTCCTTTCCTAGGTTTGGGCTTCATTACCACACTTTGGCAGGATTACGTGGTCTGGAGTTCATAGTCAGGTTGTCGAGCTGCAAGTATACAGGTGAAAGCCATTAAAAATTTGATAAAATCATCAACATATTGCAAAATATTACAAGAGTTACTTTACTGATACAAAAAACTAAAAACACATCAAATAGTTTAGGGCTCATTCTAAAAATTATAAAAGGAGATAAACATCATTGTATTATTTGTGTGCTAATAAAAGTTAAATCTAGACATAGGATACATAATGGTGTAAACACAAAGAGGCCAATCTGGGCATAGACCTGAGATCGAAGCCCAAGCTCCACCTAGTACACAGCACAATGTGGAACACCCTCAATCATTTAATCCTCCTAGACATCATTCAACAAGCATTAGAGGTGATAACTCCATACGAGGGGATTTCATCGAGAACACCTATTAAGTAAGGTGCAACAAAAGTATTGTCATTGTTGTCAACACAAACAGATAGATCAGTTGATGTAGTGGATAGGAGTTTAGAGGTCAGTAAGATCATGTATAGTGAATTTTTGAGAAGACAGAAGAGGCCCAAATTCAAAAAATCAAAGAAAAAGACAAGTAAAAAAATTATCGTGACATGTTTTCTGTTGCAATTTTGTGACATCTCAGAGGAGAGAGAAAATGCATGCCAAACTACCATGATTTTGTGACATAACGGAGGAGAGAGAAAATGCATGCCAAACTTTCACGATTTCATGACATAACGGAGGAGAGAGAAAATGCATGCCAAACTGTCATGATTTCATGACATAATGGAGGAGAGAGAAAATGCATGACAAACTATCACGATTTCGTGACATGGTCAAAGAGAGAAAGCGCAAGGATAACTTTCACGATATCATGACATGGTGGCAAAAAAGAAGTCAAGTGGAAAAACTATCACGATTTCATGACATGTTTAGAAAGAAGGAGCTTGCAAAGAAAAGTGTCATGATTTTGCAACAATTTGCAAGGAGGGTACAGAAGAAAAAATGTCATGATTTTGCGACAGGTTCGACGAAGAAGTGCCAAGGAGAAAAAGTGTCACGATTGCACGACATGTCAGGTTTTTTCTGGGGCTTGCGGAGAAGAGTGTACGGATGAGAAAGATGTCTCGATTTTGTGACATGTTCCGTTTTCATAGGTGGAAGGCAGAAAAGGCACAAGGTAGAGAAAGATGTCGCGATTTCATGACATGTTTCGTTTTCGCTGGTTGAAGCCAAGAGGAGTGTACGGAAGTGAAATATGTCACGATTTCGTGACATGTCAGGTTTTTGCTAGTGCAGGCAGAACAGAGTGCAAGGAAGCGTAAGATGTCATGATTTTGCAACATGTTTGGTTTTTGCGAGTGCAAGCAAAGAAGTGGACAAGGAGGCAAAAACTGTCATGATTTCGTGACATGTCAAGTTTTTGCTGGGTGAAGCCGAGAAGCGCAGCAAGAGGCGAAAAGTGTCACGATTTCGTGACATGTTGAGTTTTCGCTGGGTGAAGCCGAGAAGCGCAGCAAGAGGCAAAAAGTGCCATGATTTCGTGACATGTCGAGTTTTCACTGGGTAAAGTTGAGAAGCATAGAAAGAGGCAGAAAGTGTCATGATTTTATGACATGTCGAGTTTTCGTTGGGTGAAGCCGAGAAGCGTAGTAAGAGATGGAAAGTGTCACGATTTCGTGACATGTCGAGTTTTCACTGGGTGAAGTCGAGAAGCGTAACAAGAGGCAAAAAGTGTCACGATATCATGACAGGTCATGTTTTTGCAGGTAGAAGGCGAGAAGAGTGCAAAGAGACAGAAGTGTCATGATTTCGCGACAGGTGGTAACAACACGCTAACTGACAGTTAACTAGAATAGAACTGTAGTTAAAGGGGCAGTGGTAGAGAAAAAGTAGGGAGCCAAAATTAGAAAAGTTAACTGGAGTTAGTGCGATGGTTACAAGTGCAGTGACAGTTAAAAATACATACACGCATTAAAAAAAAAATACGTGCACGCATTGAAAAAGTATTCGAACAGTCGGTTAAGAAGAATAAAAAAAATACATGCATGCATTGAAAAAGTATTCAAATAGTCGGATAAGAAGAATAAAAAAAAAAATACATGCACGCATTGAAAAAGAATTTGAACAGTCGCATAAGTCAGAATCGAAAAATGTATGCACGCATAGAAAAGAATTCGAACAGTTAGAGAATGTTATTCGACTGCATGCTGGATTCCAAAAGTCATAGAAGACGAGGAGTCTCGATGAGAAAAAGGGGTTATAAAAAGACAGTCATGCAGAGAATTAGGTTGTTGCTGTAAGAGTGAAATTATTATGTAAAGAGGGTTAGAAGAGAGCCGAGAGAGAAATAATCAGAGCTATGAGAGTGTGCAGAGTTTGTTTAATTGCAAACCAGTCAGGGTCGTGTAAACAATGAAGGCATTTTTATGTCATTCTAATAACTTAGAATTGCAGTCCAAGTTGGTGCTTGGTATTAGGGGTTGGTGCTCCTATCTATTGTAATAGAAAATTAAGGAGTTGATGCTCCTTCCAGTGGATGTTGGTAAAGTGTTTATAAAATTGGTGTTTTGCACAGGTTAGATTTGGATTGGAGTCCAAGCAGTCATTTTTGAGGAGTACCCAAATTGGTGAACCTCGTTATATTGTGTTTTGTGGTGTGCTCTCTTGTGAAAATTGCTTTACCTATTTTCAAGTTCTCTTTGCTTCAGTTTTAAATATTGTAGATTTGAATTTTAATAGCTACACTGATTCACCCCCCCTCTCAGTGTCATTGTGAGAATATCAATTGGTATCAGAGCCAGGTTTTTTGAATAAGATTAATCAGCTAAGGTGATCTTGGAAGAAACACAATGGCAGGTGGTGAAATATTCTCATCCAACAAAGCTCCCTTGTTTGATGGAACTAATTACACTTTTTGGAAACTCAGGATGCAGACATATCTGAGTGCATTCGGATACGACTTTTGGGAGTCTGTAGAAAGTGGATACACAACACCCACTACTCCTCCAACAGATACTGTCGAGAAGAAAAAGTTTGAGAACAACTCCAAAGCAAAGAATGCCATAATGTGTGGGCTAGTAGACAGTGAACTGATAAAAGTCATGATCTATAAATCGACAAAATACATGTGGGATAAACTGAAGAGCATCCATGAAGGAGACAGCAAGATCAAGGAAGCCAAGCTACAAACTCATCGAGCTCAGTTTGAAGCATTACAAATGAATGAAGATGAGAACATAGAGGCCTATATGCTGAGATTCAATGGAATCATTAATGCAATCAGAGGACTCGGTGAAGAAATTGAAGATGTAGTTGTCGTAAAAAAGGTTCTCAGAACTCTTCACAAAATATTTAACTCTAAAGTTTCTACAATAGAAGAGGCAAAAGATCTAAACAATTTTAGCATGGATGAGATGCATGGTTCCTTGACTGCATATGAAATGAGAATAGGATAAACTAAGCCCATAGACAAAGAAGCTGCTTTTAAAACACACAAATATATAAAAGCTGAATAAGAATCTGAGGATGAAGAAACACAAAGCATAAACGGAGACAAATACTTTATGTTGTTCATATATGATTACTCCATAATGACATGGGTATTATTTTTAAAGCTTAAATCAGATGCATTTGAGATGTTCAAATTTTTTAAAAAATAGGTTGAAAATCAAACTAGAAAAAGAATTAAATGCCTAAGATTAGACAGAGGAGGAGAGTTTATTTCATAAGAATTTGCAAAATACTATCAAAAATATGGGATCAGAAGACAGTTTTAAGCAGCAAGGACACCTCAGCAGAATGGTGTTGTAGAAAGGAAGAACAGGACAGTGCAGGAAATGGCACGAACAATGTTGGCTGAGAACAAAATAGCTGACAAATTTTGGAAAGAGGCAGTCCATAATGTAGTTTACATTCAAAATAGGTGCATGCTAAGGCTGCATGAAAGCAAAAAACCTTATGAGTTGTGGTTCGACAGAAATGCAACAGCAAGATATTTCAAAGTGTTCGACAAACTGAAGTGCTACATCAAACAAACTGAAGATAATCTCGATAAATTTGAAGATAGAGCTGACAAAGGTATTTTTCTTGGTTACTCAACAAAAAGCAAAGCCTACACATGTTATAACAAGAGGCTAAAGAAAATTGTTGAGAGTGCTGATGTTAAAGTTGATGAAGGTAGAGAACGAGAAATTACTTATCAAGAAAACTACCCTATTTATGAAGAAGTCATTGAAGGAGATGATGAAAAGGAAACAGAAGAGAATCAGAAAATTGATCCAGATGTTTTAAAAACTGACTAAGAAGAAGACGAAAACAAGAAATTTAAAACAGGCAGCTAGCAGAAAAATCATTCCAGTGAACAGATTATTGGGAACCCCATAGATGGTTTTCAGACAAGAAGAGTAGTAGTGTGGAACTATTCTCTATTATCCAGCATTGAACCTAAAAATGTTGCTGAAGCAAGCATAGATGAAAGTTGGATGAAGGCAATTAATGAAGAACTAGATCAGATTGAGAAAAAAAAAAACCTGGGAATTAGTACCACGGACAACAAATAAAAACATAATTGGCACTAAATAGATTTTTTGAAATAAATTAAATGAAGATGGACAGGTTGTCAAAAATAAGGCAAGATTGGTCTGTAAAGGCTATGCTCAAGTTGAAGGCATTGATTTTGAGGAAACCTTTGCACCGGTAGCCAGACTAGAGGCAATCAGAATGTTTCTGGCTTTAGCAGTCCATAAAAATTTCAAAGTATATCAAATGGATGTAAAATCGGCATGTTTGAATGGAAAACTGGAAGAAGAGGTTTACATTGAACAGCCAGATGGCTTCCAACTCGATGACAATCTAGATTTTGTTTGTAGGTTAAATAAAGTGTTATATGGTTTGAAACAGGCACCCAGAGCATGGTATGCAAGGCTGGATAACTATCTTATTAAACAAGGGTTCAAGAAAGGTTTGGTGGACAGCAATTTATATGTCAAAACAGAGAAGGGCCATCTTATTGTTCTTGTTGTTTATGTAGATGATATAATATTTGGTAGCAGCATGGATGAATATTGCAAAGACATAGCAACTAAAATGAAGAAAGAATTTGAGATGTCTATGATTGGTGAACTTTCTTATTTCCTAGGACTGCAGGTCAATCAAAATGAAAAGGGCATTTTTATTTCTCAAGTTAAATATGTGAAATAAATGCTGAAAAAGTTCACAATGGAAGATAGTAAACCTGTTAGCACTCCCATGACAACAGGCTACAAGTTGAGCAAGGATGACAAATCTCCAGATGTAGATCAAACAATGTATAGGTCTATGATTGGAAGCCTACTGTATTTAATAGCCACTAGACCAGATATATTATAGGCAGTATGCATGGTTGCAAGATTTCAGGCTAGTCCCAAAGAAACTCATGTGATAGCTATAAAGAGGATCTTCAGGTACCTCAAGGGTATTATGGATTATGGGTTGTGGTACCCAAAAGTTAAAGACTTCACTCTGATTGCATATTCTGATTCAGATTGGGTAGGATGTATTGATGACAGAAAGAGTACCAGTGGAGGAGCATTTTATCTTGGAGATAGGCTGGTAGCATGGCACAGCAAGAAACAAGAATCAGTCTCTTTATCTATAGCAGAGGCAAAATACATTGCAGCAACAACATGATGTACACAGATATTATGGATGAGACAAACATTGAAAGATCTTGGTATTCACTTCAAAGAGCCAATTTCAATTAAATGTGATAACACTAGTGCTATCAACATATCCAAGAATCCGATTATGCATTCTAGAACCAAACATATTGCGTCCAGTATCATTTCTTGAAGGATAAAGTTACAGAAGGAGAGGTCAAATTGGATTTTGTTCCAACTACAGAGCAGGTAGTTGATATATTCACAAAACCATTGCCCAAGGAAGTTTTTGAGCACCTTCAGAGTAAGTTAGGAGTGGTCACAATTCCCAAGAACTGACTATCATTTGGGATCACATTCTCAGGGGGAGCATTTATGCCTATGTTTATAGTTTTGCTTATATTTATGATTTTTGCTAACTATAACAATATTTGTCTGAGAATGGTGTGCATAGACTCAGGGGGAGTCTGCAGCAGCCCTTTGGTATCATTGTCAAAGGGGGAGAAGAATTACAGGAGAGTGCATAAGTGTTGCCAACAATTCCAAAGGGGGAGATTGTTAAGCAAGGTGCAAAAAAAGTATTGTCATTGTTGTCAACATAGATAGATAGATCAGTTGATGTAGTGGACAGGAGTTTAGAGGTCAGTCAGATCATGTACAGTGAATTTTTGAGAAGACAGAAGTGGCCCAAATTCAAAAAATCAAAGAAAAAAACAAGTAAGAAAACTATCGCGATATCGCAACATGTTTTCTGTCGTAATTTCGTGACATCTCAGAGGAGAGAGAAAATGCATGCCAAACTTTCATGATTTCACGACATAATGGAGGAGAAAGAAAATGCATGCCAAACTATCATGATTTCGCGACATAACGGAGGAGATATAAAATGCATGACAAACTATCATGATTTTGCGACATAATAGAGGAGATAGAAAATGCATGACCAACTGTCATGATTTCGCAACATGGCTGAAGAGAGATAAAGCGCAAGGATAACTGTCGCGATATCGCAACATGGTGGCAGAAAAGAAGTCAAGTGGAAAAACTGTCACAATTTTGTGACATGTTCAGAAAGAAGGAGCTCACAAAGAAAAGTGTCACGATTTCGTGACAATTTGCAAGAAGGATGGTACGGAAGAAAAAGTGTCATGATTTCATGACAGGTTCGATGAAGAAGTGCCAAGGAGAAAAAGTGTCATGATTTCATGACATGTCAGGTTTTTGTCGGGGCTTGCGGAGAAGAGTGTACGGATGAGAAAGATGTCGCAATTTCGTGACATGTTCTATTTTCACGAGCGAAAGGCAAAAAAGGCACAAGGCAGAGAAAGATGTCACGATTTCATGACATGTTTCGTTTTCGTTGGTTGAAGCCAAGAGGAGTGTACGGAAGCGAAAGATGTCACGATTTCATGACATGTCAGGTTTTCGCTAGTGCAGGCAGAATAGAGTGCAAGGAATCGTAAGATGTCATGATTTCGTGACATGTCTGGTTTTCATGGGTGCAAGCGAAGAAGTGTACAAGGAGGCAGAAACTGTCATGATTTCGTGACATGTCGAGTTTTTTCTGGGTGAAGCCGAGAAGCGCAGCAAGAGGCAAAAAGTGTCACGATTTCACGACATGTCAATTTTTTGCTGGGTGAAGCCAAGAAGCGCAACAAGAGGCAAAAAGTGTCATGATTTCGTGACATGTTGAGTTTTCGTTGGGTGAAGCTGAGAAGCATAGCAAGAGGCAAAAAGTGTCACGATTTTGCGACATGTCGAGTTTTCACTAGGTGAAGCCGAGAAGTGTAGAAAGAGGCAAAAAGTGTCACGATTTCATGACATGTCGAGTTTTTGCTGGGTGAAGCCGAGAAGCGTAACAAGAGGCGAAAAGTGTCACGATATCACGATACGTCGTGTTTTCACGGGTAGAAGGCGAGAAGAGTGCAAAGAGATAGAAGTGTCATGATTTTGCGACAGGTGGCAACAGCACGCTAACCGACGATTAATCGAAACAGAAGCTCAGATTAAAGGGGCAGTGGTAGAGAAAAAGCAGGGAGCCAAAATTAGAAAAGTTAACTGGAGTCAGTGCGATGGTTACAAGTGTAGTGATAGTTAAAAATACATGCATGCATTAAAAAAAAAATACATGCACGCATTGAAAAAATATTTGAACAGTCGGTTAAGAAGAATCAAAAAAATACATGCACGCATTGAAAAAGTATTCGAACAGTCGGATAAGAAGAATAGAAAAAAAAATACATGCACGCATTGAAAAAGAATTCGAACAGTCGCATAAGTCAAAATCAAAAAATGTATGCACACATAGAAAAGAATTTGAACAGTCAGAGAATGTTATTCGACTTCATTTTGGATTCCAAAAGTCATAGAAGACAAGGAGTCTCGATGAGAAAAAGGGGTTATAAAACAACAGTCACACAGAGAATCAGGTTGTTGTTGTAAGAGTGAAATTACTGTGTAAAGAGGGTTAGAAGAGGGTCGAGAGAGAAATAAACAGAGCTGTGAGAGTGTGCAGAGTTTGTTTAATTGCAGACCAATTAGGGTTGTGTAAATAGTGAAGGCATTTTTATGTCATTATAATAACTCAAAATTGTAGTCCAAGTTGGTGCTTGGTATTAGGGGTTGGTGCTCCTATCTGTTGTAGCAAAAAATTAAGGGGTTGGTGCTCCTTCCAGTGGATGCTGGTAAAGTATTTGTAAAATTGGTGTTTTGCACAGGTTGGATTTGGATTGGAGTCCAAGTAGTCATTTTTGAGGAGTAGCCAAATTGGTGAACCTAGTTATATTGTGTGTTGTGGTGTGCTCTCTTGTGAAAATTGCTTTACCTATTTTCAAGTTCTATTTGCTTCAGTTTTAAATACTATAGATTTGAATTTTAATAGCGACACTGATTCACCCTCCCTCTCAGTGTCATTATGAGATTATCAACACCCTGATTAGAGGAAGTTCTAGACATCCTTCTATACATAGATCAGAGCATGGGATGTCCCAGCATGGGGGTTCCACATATGGTAACATATATCGTGATCGTATTTCATAGGAATCCATGGGTTTAGTTGAGGAGTATGTCATCGAGGGATCCATATTGATACCCCTTCGACCTTTATCCAAGGGAGGTTCATGACCTCTACCATATTATTCTATAAATATACAAAATTTACTCATTCAGGAGTGAATCGAAAGGGCTACTTTCGAGCACAGGCCCACACAGACTCCCATCAAGGGTGAACCCACCACATTCACCATAGATATATCCAAAATTGGAATAAATGGTATGTCACCTCACGAGCCATAGCATAGCAAATAGTTGGATGGTCTAGATAGAGTCCTAGGGTATTTAGGATATAAGTCTACGTTTGTACCCTCCTGACCAAGGAGCGTGTGTAGCAAGAGCACCATTAGGACTACATGAGAACATGGAGAGTGCTCCAAGTGTTCTTGATACATTCATGCTTTAGCATCGCATGCAGGTACTGAGTATAGGAGACAACCTAACACAAATTCCATCTTTACAGACCAAGGCAAGAGTGTGGTGAATCAGTCCATTGGAGGATGTACTCATAAAGTTGCTCGAATAGAGTGGACCCCTCAGATGCCTTAGATAGCAGATCATGTTGATAGAGCTCATATACTAATATCAGAGCAGAGACGATAGATTCTCCAAGATCACTTAGAGGATATTCATGAAGAGAAAGAGTACCTCAAAAATGAGAATACTAAGAGGCAGAGGTTCATAAGATATAAATTATATTAACAGTGCATGCATGAACAATGTATCCTCGATAAGAAGGAGTGTGTAGATAGAGAGAGGATTAGTTGGCTAACACCAATTTACCTCCTCGAAGTGAGATCATGGAGCGTGTTGATAGACGAGTGGCTTCACAGCCCGAGTTACATCCTGAGAACATTGACAAACATACTCGCCATGTGGCTCAACATAGAGATCGGTGTCCAACATCTGAGCAACATGAGCATAGGTAGTATGAGAGTGAATTGGGAGAGGAATTATAATAATAATATCAAAAAATCTTCTAATTCAAGGAGGAGGGTGAGCCTAGTCCTCCTCCTCAATCGAGAAATAATCTACCTTTGAAGGCACCTCCAAGGAAATCTTGAGAGGTGGAGTTTCTTTCCTCGTAATCCTACAAGACCTTAGTAGAAAAGGTCCAAGCCATAGAGAATAAAGGTACAACTTATCAAAATCCTACCTTGAACAAAATTCACAATGAACCTATATGCACGATAGTGCCTATTCTAGCATATCTTGAGCATTTCAATATGCTTAGACTGGAAAATTTTCAAGGAGAGGAAGATGCACAGGAGTACATGACTAGTTTCCTAGATATGTGCTTTCAGATTGAGAGCAATGATGCTTTACTCCTATGCATCTTCATCATGACCCTCTCAGGACCAGCTCACAAGTGGTTCAGCCAACTAAAAATGCACAACATCACTAGTTTCAAACAACTAGCTGATGCATTTATTAAACGCTTCTCCTTTGGCATCAAGAAGAAGGTAAACTTATCTAACTTGGTAGGTTTAACACAACATGACGATGAGCCAGTAATGGATTATGAAAAATTATGGAGGAAAATTATGGCAAAACTGCCATTCTCCCTCCCATCCTCTAAATTAACATGAATTTTCATAAAGAGTTGTGCCACACACATTTCGCTATTGCTACAGTTGCAACAATACTAGATAGTCGAAGAGGCTTTGGTGCAAGCCAATGTAATAGAGGATATCAAGTTATAGGAGGGTAACTTGAAGCTCAAGAATAAGGAGAGACATAATAAAAGCACTCAGAGACATCCAACCAAGCTGGCCCATGTTAATCAGGTAGTGTTGAACCTTCAAAATAGGACAAGGGGCAACAACAATGAAACTATCATGCCCAACCTCCTCCTATGCAATATGAGTAGCACAACAACAATTACAAGGGTAAAAATAAAAAGCAACACCCACCTCACATATTCATGTAATTATCGAAGTCCTTGGCTTTGACTTTTCATCAGTTATGTGAGGCAAAGACTATATGCTTACCTGAGGTCAAGTTAATAGACCCAAATAAACCCAAGCCTACGAGCTACAAAGACGATCATTATTGCATCTTTCATCGATCGAAATGCCATTACATCGAGGTATGTTGGTCTTTCAAACATCTTGTGTAGAATATGATTAAGAGAGGTACACTTCTTGTTGACAACCCATAAGCACCTAACAATAAAATATGGGGATTTACTAAAATTCTTTACCAAATCATGAGGCACCAAAGAATAATTTTGGCCAAGTCAACCAAGTTCGCATCAAACCACCAACCTAGGGGTTCTTCAAAATGGTCAACATTGTCACAATAAACGTGAGGTATGAACGATCGAATAAACCTCTAGCACCTATTAGAGTCTAAGTTGTACCTCCTCCAAGGCCAGTCTAGCATGTGCTAGACCCACCAACTAGACCGGTAGTGACCATCAAGAGTAGGTTGACCCAAAACCTATAGACAACTCCAGTGAAGTTATCAATTTATGAGCTAATTCAGTAGTATCCTAAGCACATGGAGACACTCATGGATATCTTAAGGTCCATCGAAGTGTAGCCTTAACATCTTGAAGTGTTTACACACTTTGTGGGGCATGTGCAATAGTTTCAAGAGTCAATTCAATTTCATGACCATGAAGTCAAGACGGTTTCCACTATTATAGTAGACCCATCGCTACATATCATCGCATGTGTGAATCATAAACCGTTCAATCAAGTTTTTATTGACACAAGGTCATCAATAAATATCATAACTACCAAGGCATTAACTCACCTAAAATTACCCAAGACACATAGCATCCCTTCTACCTTCACATTGAGAACTTTCAATGATGCATTATGCTCAATGGTTGGTACTATAGTTTTATCTATTCAAGTGGGTCCCAGTGATGTGTCACGTACTCGAAGGTGCTATGTAGTATAATATACTTCTATGGAGGCCTTGGATTAGAGAAATGCATTGTGTCCCTTCTATTTTACATCAGTGTATCAAATACATTCATGAGGGACAGGTTCATGTGGTGCCTTCAGATGAATAACCCTTTAAATACATAAATCTAGCTAATTTATTGGGGGAATTTGTGCTTCCCTCAATGCACCTAGATATGTGACTAGAATCGCCAATAAAAAATCCAAGAGGAAACATCAAAGAAGTTTGTGCTAGACCCACAACATCCACATCCCAAATATCAGAGCACACAATAGCTACTTCCATTAGACCATCTGCATCTACAATACAATGAGATGATAGGAAGTTGAAAGAAAAAGTGGGTGAAAAGAAGATAAAGCAAATGCCCAAGCCAGTCATCTTTGAAGCCCCTAATACCATGGAAGTAGAGGAAGTTAAAGGAGGATTCAAGGAGGAATATCAGCCTGCCTGCCTTGCATCTTTAGTAGGGTCATCTACAGCGTAGGTGACTATCCATTTGGTTAATCTTGGATTAGGGGAATACATTGTGTAGAATGTGATGTTTACACCAATTATCAAAACTACACATGACATGGATCGACCGTGAGCCCATAACATTCCCATAGGTATGGTGGAACCATTGGGGGTACCACCCAACCAAACCAACTTCATATATGGAGGGCTAGACCAGTTTGCATCTCTCATGCCCATGGATGAGGATGATGATGAACCATTCACTATAAATGTTCATTACCTTTCTAGCCTGAACTATGACATGCGATACTTTGAGTGCTACCATTGGCATGGTTACAGTCTTAAAATATTCGAGCAAGGGCATAAGAAGCCTGTAGAGCCATAGTATCAGTTACCCACTGATAGGTTCGGGTTGGGATTCTACAGTGAAGGACAAGATAAATCCTCACGGTATCTTTATACCACCTATACCTCATTTTTGGGGGTGAAGTTAATTTCAATCCATATAACCCTAATCCTTCTATGTTTCAAAGGGATAATCGACTAGTGACTTATGCCCCTATAGATCCACCTGAGTGATATCACATGAATATCTTGGTGGATACCGGTCTACAGCCCATTCCAAGAGCTAACTTGGATAATCAAAGTCATGGAGCTAGCGATGACATTGGTATGCACATCTAGAATTTAGATACAGTTATGAGTATCGAATTAGAAGTTTCTTCTAAGGGTGTTCATGCAGTATCCATCATCGAAAGTGATGGACCAGACTATAATTCTAGAATGGATGACACTGAATTATCCTCACACAACAATCAATTTGAGGATGAAGCTAAGCCAATTTACTTAGCACCTTCGTATTTGTGGTACTTGTATCCAATTCTACCAGATAGTAACGATAGCGATTAGGAGATAACCTATATAGGGCCACACTTGCCAGAGCATCCCATCCTGGTAGATAGCGGTGAAGGCTTGTATTATGATAGTGATGAGGAATATGAGACAGAGAGAGCCTACTTAGGACCTCCCTACTTATGCTATCACAATGCACATTATACAACTGAGGATATGATCAAATAGATCAATCTCCATCCTCACCTTAGGGGGAGACCATTGAATATTAATATGATTTATCATGTGGTGTTTCTTGATCCGCCAACATGCATGGAGCTCCTTGAGTCCAATGATCCCATCCAAAAGTTTGTTCACAAACTAGATCTGGAGATCCCCATGCCCCCAAAACCACATCTCAAGGATGGAAGCTTTATTAATGATAAATCACTTGCATGTGGTATTTGATACATGATCCATTTCATCAACATGACCTCCATTGATTTGAATACTCCACTCCACAATCTAGTTGATCCGTCCAAACCATTGCCTCTAAATGTAGATTCTATTGATTGGGATTATGCTAATTCACCACTAGAGCCTAAATATTTCTTCCCTGATGATTAAATATTGCAAACTTTCCATTTTGTGCCATGATATGCACATTATGTCTATTATGTTGAGGATGCTTCCAATGAGGAACCTATAAACCCAAAAGATGACATCCACTTGATCCTGATGCCTCATCAGCTTGAGGAGGGATCTCATATGTCAGTAGAGGAGACCTTCAAAGTGGATATTAGTTATGATCCCACAAATCCAAATAAGGGAAAATTTGGGGAGACTTTAAATCCTGATGATTGTGCCAACCTCATCCCTCTACTAAGAGAGAGACCTAATATATTTTCTTGGACTTACAAAGATATGTCGAGTCTAGATCCAAAATTGGTTACTCATAACCTTTTTCTAGATCTATCAAGAAGCCAGTCAAGAATAAACTCAGGAAGATGCATCCAAAAGTAGTCTTAATGGTTAAGGACAAGTTGCAAAAGTTATTGGATGTAGATTATCATTTCCATTGACTATCTAAAATGGGTATCCAATATGGTGCCTGTAGGAAAACCTGATGGAATGATTCGTATTTGTATGGATTTCAGAGACTTGAATAAGGTAACACCAAAGGATTCATTTCCATTACCGAATATCGATGCTCTTATAGATGCAACTGTAGGTCATGAGATGCTCTCCTTATGGATGATTTTTGGTTATAATCAAATTCATATTAAGCCTGAAGACCAACATAAAACCACTTTTATATCACCATGGAGGAAATTCTACTATAAAGTTATGCCATTCGGTCTTAAAAATGTTGGTGCCACATATCAGTGGGCTATGACATACATTTTTTATGACTATATGCATAAGATCCTAGAAGATTACATTTATGACTTGTTGGCCAAGTTATTATTGCATTATGAGCATGTAGAGGTCCTGAAGAAGATCTTCGATCACCTGATAGAGCATAATGTCAGGTTGAATCCTAATAAGTGCATATTTGGTGTAACTTCAAGAAATATCTTAGGGTTCATTATTTCAAAATGAGGTATCAAAGATAACCCAGCAAAGGTCAAGGCTATTCTAGAAATGTGTCCCCACACAAACATAAAAGAGCTAAGGATCCTACAGGGCAATGTAGCATCCATAAAGTGATTTATTGCTCAATTATTAGATAAGTGTCAACCCATGAATCGACTGCTATACAAGGGGGTCCCATTCAATTAGGACAAAGACCGTTAAGCAGTCTTTGCTAAAATTAAGCAATACCTGGTGATGCTGCAAGTGCTAGGTCCACCAAGGCTAGATGAGCCTTTTCTGTTATATATATTGGCAACTGACTTTGCATTGGAAACCATGCTAGCCCAAAAGAATATGCAAAGCAAATAATAAGCTATATATTACATCAGTAGAACCTTGGTGAGCTATAAGCTCGGATATGCATATGTGGAGAAGATATTTTTAGCAGTAGTGTTCGCTACCAAGAAATTATGGCACTATATGTTGAGTCATACAACATATGTTATATCCAAACAAAATCCTTTGCAATATATGATGAGCAAGACATATCATAATACATGTACTGTGAAGTGGATCATGCTACTGACAAAATTTGATCTGGAATTCATTAGCCAAAATTCCATTAAGGGATAAGTCATAGCAGATCAACTGGATGAGGTGCCTCTCAAAAATAGTAGACCCCTCACCATAGAGCTTCTTGATGATGCAATCTTTTCTTTATCAGAAGCACCTGAACCTGAAAAACCAAATAACAAAGTCGATATGACCTTGTTCTTCGATGGTTCGAAGTGTGAGCAAGGGGGTGGTGCAAGAATAGTGTTGTTCATGCCACAAGGAGCTCCAATGCCCTTATTGCTCAAGTTATAATTTCCTTGCACTAATAACAATGCCAAATATGAAGCCCTAATTTTGGGTCTCCAAACAGCTATTGCCATGAAGATAAGAAGGCTAAATATCTTTGGTGATTTCCTTCTCATTGTGAACCAAGCTAAGGGATTATTTCAATGTCGATGTCCAATATTGAAAGCTTACAAGGATCTTTTTGATATTTATCTAGCTTGATTGGAATGGTATGACATTGAGGTAATACCTCATTCATCCAATAGATTCACAGACATAATGGCATCTTTGGGATCTCTAATCCCTCAGAATATTTTTGCCAATTTCATGACCATCCACGTAAAAATATGGTCACACTCTGCTATGCAACGTAAAGCATTATATAAAAAATATTCAATCAACATGATTTATGTAGAAACAAATCATGAATGTTTCTACAGAGCTAAATACTATCTCAAGAGAGTGTCTTGGGGGTCTTTGATATCGCAGGATTATACAAGGAGTAGTATTACCATTCACCATAAGATCATTTTCTAGTCTACATTTGCCAATGTAGAACTACAGGATGAACATGTTGTATTGTCAATCGAGGTCAAAGCTTATCATAATTGGATGTCATAGATATATGGCTTCCATAGACTTGGTGTAATTCCTCAAGGATTTTTGTGTACCACAAAGTGCACATTTAAATAGAAAGCAACAAAGTATGTCTTGTTAGCAGACATCCTGTATCAAAGAAGCTACGATATAGTTTTCCTTCGTTGTCTTAAGCCCCAAGAGTCATCTTGGGTGATTTTTCAAGCTCATGATGGTATGTGCAGTGGCCATTTCAGCAATATGGCTATATTCAAGTGCATCCTTCAAATGGGTTATTATTGGCCCACTATGGAGAAGGATTGCAATGTGTATGTCAGGAAGTGTTAAATTTTAGCATCACGCTAATCTTAAGCACCTGCCATTATAGGCCTTACAACCCATTCAAGCGGCTTGGACATTTGCTCAATAGGGATTTAATCTCATTGGTATGATCTCTCTTTTTTCATCGGGCTGGCATACATTTATTATCACAGCTACTGAGTATTTCACTAAATGGGTGGAAGACATCCCCTTAACAATGACAATTGGAGCATGTATTGCTGAGTTTATACTCATCAATATCATGTCATTTTGGGATACCATCCAAGATAGTGTCAGATAATAGAACGTCATTTAAAAACAAAACTGTGAGAGCTTTAACATATAAGTATAAAATCAAACACAGTTTTGCAACTCCATATTATTTGCAAGCAAACGGATAAGCTAAAGCTTCAAATAAGATAGTGGTCTCCATGTTGAAAAATATGCTACAAGAGCACCACAAATACTGGTACATCCAGCTGCCCCTTGCTTTATAGGATTAAAAGACTAGTATTCAGACTCCCATTGGGGAAAATCCATTTTCACTGGTATATGGCATTGAGGTCGTTATGCCCCTAGAGTTGGAAATTCCAATGTTGTGTGTCGCATTGAAATATTTCATTAATGATGACATAGCATGGCAAGCTCACCTAGATAAATTGATGCTACTTCATGAACATCGTGTGAATACCCTTGAGCACCTCGACATTTATCAAAAGCACTTAAAATGAGCTTACAACAATAAATTCCATCTGAGAGAATTTGAGGTTGGTGATATTGTGCTAAAAGAGAACCAACAGAACTCAAATTTACCACCAAAAATATAAGACAAATTTACGGCTAACTGGTTAGGTCCTTATATGATCTTAGAGAAGATTGGACCTCGTACATATCACTTGAAATCACTTGGAGGATTTGAAGAGCCTGAACCTCAATATCCTTCATATTAAATAATTTTATGCCTAAATCCTAAAAGGCTCCAAAGGCATTTGTATGCCCTTTGGTCATCCTATTCAAAATGCTCCAAAGGCATCTGTAAGCCCTTTGATCAAATCCTAAAAAGCTCCAAAGGCATTTGTAAACTACTCAGTCAATCCTAAAAGACCCAAAGGCATCTATAAGCCCTTTGTTCATCCTAGTTAAAAGGCTCCAAGGTTTCCTTAAAATCGCTTGATCAATCCAAACAGCCCCAAAGGCATCTGTAAGCCCTTTGGTCATCCCAGTTAAAAGGCTCCAAGGGTTCTTTAAAACCACTTGATCAATCCCAAAAATTCCCAAAGGCATATGTAATCCCTTTGGTCATCCTAGTTAAAAGGCTCCAAGGGCTTCTCAAAACTGCTTGGTCAATCCCAAAAATCACCAAAGGCATATGTAAGCCCTTTGGTCATCCTAGTTAAAAGGATCCAAGGGTTTCTCAAAACTTCTTGGTCAATCCTAAAAGGCTCCAAGGTTTTCTCAAAACCACTTGGTCAATCCCAAAAGGCTCCAAAGGCATATGTAAGCTCTTTGGTCAAACCAAATGTCAAAATCCATAAAAAATGGAAAATTATCAAAAATAAAAAATATTTGCATTTCATTTGCATCATTACATTGCATTTTCCACATGCATTTTCATCCTTGCATTGCATTAGGTATAATCATCCACCGCTCTTGCATTAGAATAAATTATGTTTACAATATTACAAATGACACCACGTTTATACCTCAATCATGCATCTATGAGCTATCATTATCATGTATCACCCTTGTGAGTAATTATGTTTTTCAACACAACCCCAAATGTTACTATGAAGAATATACTAGGGTTTTTCGATCATTCAACCATACCTAGAGGTCTTCTCAAGAGTTTATAGACAACTTGATTTGCTTTTGTAGTTGAGGTCTAGTTAGTATAACCCTTAGCACATCAGAATTCTATCACTAATCAACAAATTAAACAATACTAATAAGGACTAGGGGAATATGGAAGCCATGAAGCAGGACTAGGTATCCTGAGGTGAAAATATTTATTCTTGCTTATCTCCCTATGCGGACGATACAAGAAATGTTGGTAATTGGCAAAAGGACAAGTTCGTTACCTACCCAGAATCCCTTGCTTACGTTAAAATGAGCAATATCCTTGAGTGGTATCCTAGATCAATCCTCCATATTGATACCCTAGATCGATATCATAGATTGACATCCCAGATTGATATGCCATGTTTATATCATAAGATCGATATCCCAAAAACAATTCCCCAAAGTAAAATCCCCAAAGGTGAAAAGGATTGAAAATCCAACTAACTTCATATTATTTACAAAATCATTATATAGGCTCTAATGGCCCAAAATACATAACCAAACCCACTAAATCATGGATTTGATCTAATATGCTTAACCATAAGCTAAAATAGTGCAAAGGAGAATGCACGTAACTTCTAAGTTAAGAAGAAAGGAATAATGTTAACTAGAAGATCCTTTTAGCTATCTTGAAGTACACACTTCCTACTTTGAGTTCACACTTCCTAACTAACACTCCTAAATGATAACTAAAAGATAACTAGTTCCCACAAGTGCATGTGATAAGGAGACTCACAATATTAATTTGCAAGAAATAAACTATGCAAACCTAGCTAGGAATTACTAGAGGGGTCATATGAGTGATCAAACATCAATCCTCATCAAAAGGAATTTTCTGAAGCAAATTATCAAATGAAAAATTCCAAAAAGTCAAGTCAAATGAAGACAAATTGTATAAGGAAAGTCAAATCAGTATTAAATCCCTTGCTCAAGAAGAAAGAAAGAAAGAAAGAGAAAAATAAAGGAAAGTACAAAATAAATAGTGATTATTGTCACTAAAGTACAAAAATAAATAGTGATTTTTATCACTTTATATGAGCAAGTATCTCAAAAAATTGAAGAAAATAAGGGACTGAACTTGAATCCATGGAATTGCCAACACTACTATACCTTACACATGACGATATGTCTGATGCATTAGCATTTCACTTTTGTATAGATAAATTTTTAAATGTGGAAGAGCTAGCTTCAGGTGGCATGTATCGCCTAGTGGTCTAGTCCAACTAAAATCTAAACCTGGGATTGGATAAACATTTACGAATCCCAATATTAGAAATATGCTAAAATAATCTCACCTGACATCGAGGTATGCTTGTGCCTTATCTTAATGTATTCATTTGCATACATAGGGATAATGAACAATTAGGGTCTATCCTAGTGAAATCCTTATGTTTCAAAAGTCTAGTATGGTTAGTATACAACTTTTGATCAGTCAACTAGGGTGTTTGAGTCTCATGGTAAACCTCAAAAATTCCCAAGTAGCAACAATCAAATTTTCAAATGCAATCATCAAATATAAAATCTCATTTATGAGAGTTTGTTTATTATAACTATTTGTGATATATGTTAAATACCAAATGGATGTCAGAAATGATATTTAAATGACCACTGACTATGTTATGCATATCTTTTAATTTACAAAAGCTTATAAATAGAAACAGTGCATTGCAACTCACATATGAGCGTCAAATCAATAAATATTCATAATCAAATATAGCAACTATCATCCATGATTATTATACATTTTGTGGTTTCATCCATTATATTATCAAAAAAATTGCATATCATATTGCATACATTGTGTTTTAAGTTATTAAAACATACATGTCCATTTACAATAAATCAATATCATCAAAAATACATGCAGTACATACATGGCATAAAAATATGTTATAAAAGTGTAAAGTAAATACATACAAGTGAAGTAGATAAAAATTGCATTAAAACATCAAATATTGCATTCATATACATAACATCATAAAGTAGTCCATCTACACATTTATATCACTACATCCACAACATATAGCTAGTACATGCCGTCCATACATCACATCATATAGCAATAAATCAAATATCTGCATTACATCCATGTGCATAACATAAACATAAAATACCAAAAATAAGATACACATATAATGAGATGAATTGTCATATCATATAAATATATGTGTCCAAAAGTACATAGTATCAAGGTATATCAAAATTCCCATAGGCTACAACTGTGTAGGTCATAGAACTTACACTCAAAAATGGTACAAAAACCATCTCTAAAGATCTGTACTAAATAGGGCTTACACCCCTAGTCTGTGAGGCACCTTCATCACCTCCACCATCCTTGTGAGTCCTATGTGAGCTAGCACCATGAGTACTCAAGGACCTATGAGTCCTCTCAGTCCTGTGCATCCTATGGCTCGAATTGGTAGAAGACTACCCTATCTCCCTGGTCCTAGACCTGGTCCGTTGAGTCCCTGTAGTGTGGTTATCCTCTAGTACCTTCCCCCTTATCATCCTAATGTGGCCCTTCGGCTAGGAGATGCAAGATGTGCATGTTGTGTCTTGATCATTACCCTCCTCCATGAGGTAATGAAGCCTCATGATCTCTGCCATGGGGTCACGACCTATTTGCAGTAAAGAAGATGATGCTACCAGAGGTAGTATTACAACCTATGTAGCTAAGGAGCCCCCATCACTACCCTTAGTAGGTTACTATCTATAGTCATGGCACTTAGCTATGCCTATGCCACATCTCGTTGGCTAGTGAGCTATGTGATCTGAGTACCTGCAATGGTAGCCTGTGTGTGGAGAGTTATCCTCTCCTGCTCATATACCTACCACTACCTCTCCCCATGTGCTAGATTTATCTCTAGAGTGGCAATAGAAGTATCCCTATGTAGTAGTTGCATCTTTAGTCTCCTAACCTAGCTCTAGAGGTTGGCAACTTGGGCTCTCAACTACCCAATATCATTATTCAGAGGTTCCTCACCCTCCTATAATTCCTCATCCTCTACCTCAACCTACGGGCCCTCCTCTATAGTGGCCCCTGCATCCCATGCACCCTTTATCTATTGGTGGGTCTTGCACCCCTAAGGATCCACCTCTGCATCCTCTATACCCTTTGTTGTGAATCCTCCAGCTAGTATACCTAGAGGACCCTCTCCATGCAATTGTAAGTTATCCCACCAAACGTCATAGTCAAAAGTAGTGTCTGCATCCATCTAGCCTGACTCTTGAAATTCATCATCCTCATCCCCCAATGGATCCATTTGGGATTAATTCAGGTCCCTCTTAAGGACCAGACATCTGTAGATGAGTGGCAGCTCTGGGACATCTTGCCTGATCCCAAACTGCCTCAGTATATAAGAGTAAAAGTGGTACTCATGAATATTGACCTTCTAGCTGATGACCCATCTATCTCTACATGCTCAACATAGGTACATGTCTACCTCTGTCCATGCTGGAAAGTCCATGTACGATCACCATCGTATGTGTTAATATCAAAGTTGTGCAAATATTCTAATGTAGTACTCTAGGTCTCTTGCATGAGACCTACTCCTGAAGCCCTCTCACTCCCAAGGATAGCAAGTGGCATAGCACTGACTAGCACCATCAATATCAATGATTGTCATAGGAAAACTGATAGGGTGCTCAATCAGAATATGTTTTCATCCCCAAACCTAGAGGAGGATGCTACAACTGATGTCGAATCTGCTTTGATGTGTGATCTGATACAACTAATGGTAGAATTGTGCTAGCAGGGTGATCCCCCATGATAGAATAAGAGAATCTCAGGTCGAAATCACCATCACCTCTCTGGTACGAGCTAGGAGGTTCCAAGGGAACCTCACGCTTGAAGAATCTAGGAGTACTATCTTAATAATTATGATCATGAACATAGCCTCCCGTTGCAAGAAGAATCGAGTCTCGAACCACTCTTCGACATGGATGCCCTTGTGTGAATTATGGTCCTACACCTCAGTAATCTGATCGTAAAATATAGAGTCAAATACGGCCCTAGCCGTAGTTAAATAAGACATGACAGGCACACCATCAATCAATATATGGAATATGCAGAACACATCCTCTAATGTAATAGCCATTTCACCCATCGATAGGTGAAATGTGTTGGTTTGTGCATCCCAATGATGGGCCAAGGTAATCAGATATCCTTGATCTATTCAAATGGTTGGGAGGTCTAAGATGTAGCCAAACCCCATAGTAGTGAACCACTATCACTCCCCATCTGTGAGATCACTATGGAGGTCACAAAGGAGATCAGTCTCCCTCACTCTGTTGGTCAAAGTCTGAGTGGCAACAAAAATAATAAACAATAAAAATAATAAAAAAACAATTCTAAAATGTCAAAACAAATAAAAAAATGCATAAAAATACAAAAACATGTAAAAACATGATCACCAATTTTAAAAATATCAGAAAAGCATTCCAAAAATGCAATAAATGGCATTAAGTGCCCTGAAAAATTCAAGAAAAATAAAAAAAATTGAAAATTTTGACAAAAAAGAAAAAAATCTGCAAAATTTGGGCACCGCGGGTCAGAACCGTGGCTGGCCCAACGGTCAAAAATTCTATCATTGGGATTTGAATCCCATTGTCGATAATAGTTGTGGTCCTCAATCTACCAATTGGGGCCCGCGGCTACCACCCACAGCTAGGGAGCAAAACCCTAGACAGGTCCGCCCTTCCTAGAAAATCCCCAAAAAATTAAAAAGTAAACCCCCCATCTAACTAACCTATGCTAAACCTAACTACAGTGAAGTTTGTTACCAATAGGTTTAGTATAGTTAATTTACTAATTAATTAATGAAGTTAATGTTACATCTGGTAAATGACAAGCGAGGTCTCGATGTTCGAGTCACCTTGGAAGCACCGACTCCACTAGTCGACGATTTGGGCTGATCAGCCATCAGTGTGGAAGATGGAAAGAGTGTCAAGTTTTTCGATAGAATTCTGTATCAAATTTCAATTTTTACCTCTCAGAGATCTCAGTTTTATTGGTAGATGCAGGTGAATAATGAAAATTTTACAAAGTGAAAAATCTTATATAATTTCAAATTTGATGCAACCCATGGTTGACATGTGTGGTCCCTGGATTAGGGTTTTGTACCCGTAGTTGACATCCACGGTCAAGGAATTAGCCCATGTTTGACAAGTGCGGTTAGAAAACCATATTAATTGCTCCAAATTCCCACTATGGAGAGCCTTAAAAGGTCAATATAAAATTGTGCATCAGACCAAAATTACACCAAGAAAAATAAAATAAGCTAAATAAGCCAAACAAAGCACAACGACATTGGAAAATATCATCATAAGGTAAAACAAAATAACTAGCTGAGATTACAAAGTACATTCAACCAAGGTAATCACTATAAAAATCCTTTCATGGAGCACCACACCTCCCAACAAAATAAACAAATTCAATTCAAAAAATTACAAAAAAATAAAATAAATAAAAATCCAAATGCACCTCATATTCAGTTATTTATCCTATACACTTGGTGGTTGCAGTGACTTGCGATCCATGCACTCTGAAAAGACGATTAAATTACCATAAGAAAATTTGGGTAAAATTCATTGTTGTAGAATTAATGTTTCATTTCAAACCCTAAGAAGGCCTACACAGCAAAACTGCTCTATGGGAATGAGATATTCATCGTAATTCTCCTATGATATTTTTAGCATATCATTGATATTATGATTCACTACAAGCCTAATAGATATTGCTATCACCTCGATTCCCTAAGAAGGCCTTTGTGGCTGGATCGCTCCATGGGATAGAAATAGGCAATTACTCTAAATGGTGTAATCATAGCTGATCAGGCCTTGCCAAGTATTCAAATGATAAATCTTAATTTGTTCAATATCATTCATAGTGGTCAAGCAACCTCATTGATTCATTTAATTATCATTACCCTCATCGACTCGTCGCTTGAGGGGGTAGTCATAATATCATAATCATAATCAAAGTCAATAGAAGATCCCTTGATCTTGTCAAAATTGTGTTCGTTCTTGCGAATCATTGCCAAAGACTATCATAAGCTTACCCCTTTGCTTGGGAAAAATAGCAAATATGATAGTTAGTTTGTAACTCCAATCCTTTTAGATTTATAGGCGTGAAAGCCTACTTGGCATTGATGTTATCTGAACGTCTGATGATGAGTGCAAACTTTTTTAAATTTAAGCCTTCTATTGAGTTAGAAGCAATGATTTGAGGATGTGTATCCTTTTGTTGGACTCGGGGCATCTAATGTTAATCAGATAAATGATCATCATCCAACCTACGATATCATTTTAGGAGGTCTATTTTTGCTCAACATTGTTTAAAATCACAATTCATCTCAAAAGGGGCATCTGTAGATACCTAAAACATGTAATTTTTGAGGCGACTACTCATATGGGACATGCTAGAAGACCATATGGAAGACCTTTGGACAGATCCAAGGTATAGTAGTGGTTTTTACCACTCAATTGAGAACTTTTGCCTAGTCAGTGCTAACCATTGCTGACATCCATGGTTAGCAGTGCTCACCATACATGTATGCCATGGTCAACACTCAAATCAATTGGCATTCATTCGAACCAAAAGTTGGTTGCAACGACCAATTGGTTACAATTGGAGTGGTTTGAGTGAGGAATGTTCTGGATCCTTCTGTCCAACAAGGTCAACTACTCAATATTGATCTTGGCTTCATGAGGAAGCCACCCCTAGCCCTGGGTAATTGCTATAAGATCCCCCTCTTCATTAGGGATAAGTCTAGAGAAACATTTATCAATTGAGCAGCGAAGCCATGTCAAATTGCATAAGCAACTACATGCATTGAGAGGGACACTTTTTCTACCCAATTGGAGATCAAATTGCCATGGAAGCTCTAGGAGCCTAGGAGATCCAAGAAATGCCAATTCATGTAATTTGTGCACCATCTAAATAATTCAACTGTAAAACCTATCAGAGGATACAAAGGCAACCCTTGACCACCAATTTAGTACGGTTGATTGAAGAGAAAGCCCTAATTCAGAGGGTAAGTTTACTCAAAGCTCCATCGTGGCTATCAGCTGCAGTGAATAGTGTTGACCACACATCAAAACCGTAGTGAGCAAATGGCTATAGATCCCCTGTGCTCTTTCAAGTAGATTAATTTATTAGATCATATTATGCTTAGTATAGGTTCAATTAACAATTTAGAGTCATCAGACTGAACGCTTGTCCCTTTCTTGGTGCTTTCAGAGATGTAAAAGGTTTAAAATGATTGTGTCATGGTGGTTATAGGGGCGGACTACACGAAGATCTGTGTGTAGGCTTCTAGGGTGGACAACACATAATACTGTGGCAGCCATAAAAAGTCGGACAACCTGCTCGAATTCGTGGCGGCTATCGATTCCACCATGTAAATTCAAAAAAAAAAAAAAACAATTTAGAGACATATACCGATGGAATTAAGCATTTACCTTCATTTTTTCAATTTGGTAATTAGTGCAATTGTGGTTTATTTCATGCTTTCATGCTTTCTAATTGATAAACTAACCCAATAGATATATCGTATTTGCTTTCTTACACATGTTTTATGGCAATATTTCATGACTAATATAGGTTTACCATGTTTTATCTATTTTCTTTATTACATGCTTATTATGACATATTTTTGTGATATATCCTTTTAAAGCATCATCAAGAGAGGCCTCCTTTGTTTTTAATATTTCTTGTTGTTTATTGCATGTAGGAATAATAGGGTTTTGGGATTCAAGGCAGCAAATGCCTCTAACCCTGGAGAAGAGAGTCATCGACACCCTAGAGCAGTTCATGTCACCCTAGAAGGTATTTGATTCACATATACCCTTGAGAGGGATTAGATCTATTATAATTGAAGTATCAGAATGGGTATCCTTAAGAGGGACGAATACGTAACTTGACTCAATTTGGAATTAATAAAGATTCTTGCATTCTGTTTCCTTTTTGTTGTCAATTGGTGCATGTTCATTTGTTATATTTTATCAATTACAATAGATCGCATTAGGTGTGATCCATTTTTGGGGGTTACAGGAGCATCTAAAGGAAATCCAGGACCAAAAATAGGAGGAATAATTAGAAATAATAGAGGAGATATTTTGTATCATTATGCTTTCAATAGTAGCTTTAATACAAATAATGAAGCTAAAGCTTTGGCAGCTTTAGAAGGATAAAAATATGTAAACAAATGAATTAGAATTGAGTATGGATGGAAGGTGATTCTATCATAGTAATAAATGCAATTTTGAGGAAAGCAAAGGCTCCATGGAACATACAAGAGATAATTGTGGAAATTCAAGATCTTGCCAAAGAGTTTGAAGAAATCGAGTTTACACATATATTAAGGGAAGGAAACAAATATGCAGATAAGCCAATCAATAGAGGGGTTTTGATTAAGGATCATGAAGTTAAATTCTTCTTTCCATGGTTAGAGGAAGTAAAAAATTTAATTGAAGCTAATAAACAAATGTTGATTGCTTGAATCAATTAATGATTAAGATTTACTTTAATGTTTTCCATTGGTAATATTTGCTTTATTTTATAATAATAATGTGTTTTCATTTAGACTATTTATTATAATTTTTTTTGTTTCACTTGTGTTTTAGGAAGGAAACTAACAATCCAAATTTGGTAAAGTGGACTATGATAGTGTGATGTTTTGGAAATATTACTCTACTAATATGCAAGGCATAGATAGTAGAGGTGAATTTTTGGCATTGTGAAGGATGCTATAGGAAAATTTCAAGAAAGATGCTAAATTTAGGATTAATTGTATTTATAGAAAATTTTGAAAAGATCCAAAAAATGAAAATCAATAATTCATATATTTTATGTAAGATGATGTAGGTTTCTAGCTATAGCATCTCAATTGAGATGAGAAGTGTATCTATTTGTAAATTATCAAGATCTAAAGAAGAGAGATGTAATTTTCAAAGGGTGAGGGACTTGAGTACAACCCTTTGTTTATCAAGCAAAAAAAATTGTACCCTTGAACAAACACAAAAGAACTATCTATTGTAGGGATTTCTAGGACCATCAAGTACCATTATTAAATATCTTGTTGCATATTTGTGTGATGAGCTCCAATAAGTTCCTATATATCTTATATAGCTATTTAATTCTTCCCATTGGGACCTCCCAATGAATATATCCTATGCTTATGGTGGAGATATGATGGAGGAGTGGTCAAGAGCCATGAATCCAAACAAATGTGACTGATAGTTAGGTCTGTGAGCTTTTTTGTATAGGAATAGAGCAAACTCAAAACTATTTTTTGGGTCAAACATCTTCCAATGGTATATTACTTTTATTTAATACTGAAATGATGCATGAGATTTTACCAAATATAAGATTTGATTTAATTATCACCAAAAAGGCTATGAGGGATTACTATAGTCTACTAACTATTAAGATATGATAATTAGCATGGACTCATTTCCCAAGGGGTTTCACACCTACTTTTATCCTTTGGTGATGATTACTCAATTATTTCTTAGCACAAACTATCTAATAGGTGATAGAGTTTCAAGAGATTTAAATTTTGCACTTAACTCCAAATCAACACCAGTCAAAGTCTTTCTTCTTAGCTAGATTGTAGTGAATTTTCACTATAACTTTGGTGGCTCATAGGGTTCTTTACTTGTAGGAGATAATAAATCCAAAATATAAGGCCTTAACTATTGGATGTGGAGATACTCAAGGGTAGAATTATTGATAAACAAATCACCAACCCAACTAATGCAACAACTCTAATTTGTGGAAAAATGGATGTAATATAATCCTTATTTTGGTATTTTCACCTACGATAGAAGCACCTACTCACATTAAATTTCTCTCATGTGGATTTATACCATATTTTCTTCCCATCCTTTTGCTTTACTTGGGTTTATCTTATTTTTATTAGGCTGATGCAAAAAAATATCTTTCTCTTGAGTACTTGATTTGTGTGATGTGAAATTACTTCTTCTTCATACTCATGTAGAGAAAAGAAGGATTTTTTCCACCCTATGCATTAAATGCATATTATGTGGCTATTATGTTATCATTCTTACCATTGATAAAATGATCTCTAGCTACCTAGCAACAATACCAAGGGACCATCATCTCTAAATGTAGGCAAGTTGTTGGTATCCTTCTTTGGAGAGCTACTCACTTGTGTGATTGCAACTTAGCTATAACATCATATGAATCATGATCAGATGACTTACATCATTTGGGTTTTAATCCAATGTTTATCTTTGGTCCTTGAAATTACTTCTTTTTCATTCATCATGTATCTCGTATGTTGAAAACCCTACATCATTTCTTTGATTACAAACTTTGATATTTTTTCTTGCCAATGCAGAAATAGATAAGATTATTTAAATATAATATTATTATATATATATATATATATATTTGACATCTCATAGATAGCTCTATAGATGAATTTCATTGACTAGGATTGAGAGAATATCTCCCTTTATTAATTCTAGTTCAAATAATTTTTTGTCCTTGAGGGTAGCTATAATATATGGACCACTCCAAATTGCATCAAACTATGTGTGATGACCTATTTTACTTATGTCTTCATCCCATTTAAATACCAAATCACCAACCTCAAAGTCCTAAGGGGTGTCTTTCTTATCCAATGTCCATATTTTGACCATTCCTTGATGTCTCAACAACCACTCTATGGTCTCTCTGCTTAGTTATTCAAGCTTAAGGAGTTTTCACATTCTCATAGTCATGGAATCATTTTCCCATAGTTCTAGTTGATGCAACAATTAAAGGGTAGGTAATTCTATAAATATAAGTAGTTTAGCTTCCTTACCATATACTAGGGTATACAAATAATATCCTAAATATTTCTTTAGAGTGATACAATCTACCTATAAATATCTTCTAAGATGAAGGTGCTATTGTCATTGATTCTATACGATCATCATTTTTAATATTCGTAGAAAGTATGTTTTTGTTGGTTTTGCCAAACCTTTTCCCTATGGGTAGTAATTTGAAGTGCCCTTTAGATAAATGCCATGCTGAAATGTGAATAAACTAATATTGGATTCTACAAAGTCTTTGGCATTATTGTATTTGGGATACCAAAGCTGGTAATGATATCCTCCAAAAGCTCTATGATTAGTCATTTAGTGGTCTCTTTTAGTGGGATTGTTTTAACTTTTAACCCATCTAGTGAAGTAGTATGTAGTAGTGAGAATCCATTTGTGACCCTCTTTTGATAGTGGATTGGTCATTCTAATGAAGTCTAATCCCCATTGGGATAATGGTTCATCTATGCCTATGGGTTTATAGGGTAGAGGTTTGTTCTTCTTCCTTCTAGTGAAGAACTTGCATTTGTCACATTTTCTAACCGAATGATGGGCATATTCAAATAAACTTGGCCAATAGTAACCAAATTTCATAATATTTTTGGACATTGTTTGTGCTGAGAATTATGCTCCTAAGAATCCTTCATGGAATTATTAAGTTAGAGGCTGATTTTATTCTTTATTAATGGATCTAAGTAGAAATTTTTCAAAATATCTTTAAAATAGAACCCCGTCTATCAACATGTAATGTACATTTTGCAATCAAAAATATCTCCTTTAAGATTTATCTAAATCATGGATATATTTGCCTATTTTCACGTATCCAATCCTTTGATCGGTCCATTTTTTATATTCTATATATTCATTAACCAAAAATATATCCAAATTAGATTCTTCTTGGACAACATCTTCAACCAATATTTGGTAGAGTGCTCTTCCTATAACTAGTTTTGTAGGTTTAATTTCAACATCATACTCTAATATCTTGGTAATCCATATAGCCCTTTTATCATTGATTTCACCACCCATTATTATTTGAGACCAAGTGCTTAAATTTTTTTAAATCTCTAACTAGTCCATACTCTCTCTTTTCAACAATGTTATACTTCTTACCATACTCTTTTAGAGTGTGGATGAAAATAACAATGGGTGATCATGTTGATTCTCATCCTTTTGTGTTAGCTTTTGAACCTTAATAATTAAGATAAAATTCACCAAAAGATCAATAATAAAGTTACAATATGATATATAATAATGACAATATTCTAGAAGTATAAAACTCAAAAATAACTTCAACAATCACTCATAAACTTGCCATTAACAAATGCTCACAAAAATAGTGCAATAGCTCTAAAAGTATCAAGTAAGTATCAAGACATGTCCTATCATGTCACGTCACTTTACATATACACATACACAACATACATAATGTAATGTGACTCTTCATATGGATCACTCTTGGTCTTCATTCTTCTAGAGACTCTTCCACTCCTATTCTAAGGACACATGTGCACTTGGAAAACTATACACATTTACAATACCAAAATACTTTGCACACTTTAATAATACTTGTGCACTTATTACATTACATAAAGTAAATCATAACTTATAATCTAGAACAATCTTCCTAATCTAAGGATGTACCCAAGGTGGTACTTTAGTATGTACCAAATAATGTAATATATTCCAACACCCCCTTGTATTACATTATTTGGTTATTGAAGACTTTAGTCTTCAATATGGATCTTCTTCTTTGATTCTTCAATCTACCTCCTATAGATTAAGAATTGAATTTATTATGTAGATGTCATGTTTGGTTTCTGATTTAATCTTCCTCTTGTCTTGCTTGATCTGATATCTTTTCTTTATCTTTGAATTCTACCTTTGTCTTGGACTTGAAATATAGTCTATCATCAGATAGCCTTATTGTGCAAGAGATCTAATTACATCTCTAGTCCACTTTTATTTTTCTTGTTCTTTGGATAACCTTCTTGCTTGCTCTTCATGCTTGTCTTCAATGTTAGCAAAAGCTTTAGAAATAATTTTTTGAAATAGACACTCCAACTTAAATGTTAACACTTTTTCACATTCCCTATAATATTCTTCCTTGTAATAACATAAAGTAGATGAATGTGATTCTTTTCCACAATATTTACACAAATGTAAATTCCAACAATCAACTTCTCCATGTTCATCTTTATTACAATATGTACCTTTCAAAACTTCTTTTATTGTTTTGTAAACTTTAGTTTCATTTGTTTTCTTGAGCAACTGATATAACCATTTGTGTATAATTGACATGATTCTCCCTTTGCTTATTTCATAGATCTATAAGAGATATTCTTGACTAACTCTTTTTGCTATATTTTGAGAATGATCTTTGAGTTTATTCTCAATATTTCCATTGGTATAATTATCATCAATTTCTTCTATTACATTGTTAAAAGGCATCTTTATAGAACCTACTCTTGTCAAACTATCAAGTTGTTTATTAAACCATAATTATTATATTCTCCAAATATTATTATCCCTTGAATCAATCATAGTTCTTCTCAAGTAATTTTTCCTAGTCTCAAAAATATAATGTGTCTTAGTTCTAAATTTCTCAATCCTATGTTGATGTTGAATACCTTATAACTCCAAATTTAGAAATTTAGAAATTCCATAAAAGAATATTTGCAAATTTTATAAACTTAATTTGATGTCGAAAACCTTATTACTCCATTCTATTCAAATTGCAAATATTTCTAATTGTTTTGTAAATTTAAATAATCAAATTACAAAAATTTAAGTTTAGTCCTTCAACTCCTTTAAACCAAATTTTCAATCCTCCACAAAACCTTTAAATAACACTAATATTATTTCTAAGGTTTCAACTTTTAATTCTTATCCCTCCAAAGTATATAAGTTCACTTTTACCCTTAGAAAATGATAATTATATATATTCCTTATTCCTCCTATGCTGAATGTAAATAAACTTGAATGAAATTGAATTACCTCCAACTTTGAACGTGGTAATTCTTACTGGTCAATAATGGTTGACCATATTCTTGATAGGTACTCCCCATTTTATGAAACATTTTCCATACTTTGGGTTTCCTTGGAAAATATTATACCTTCTCCTTTTGATTGGCTAAGATAATTTTGACTCTCACACAAGCACTCTGTAATGTAGACTCCTTACACTGCCAAGTGGTGCGTTTCATCTTATTCCCACTCAAACCTTTAATTAATGCCTTCTCCAATGCTTCTCTACAAAAATTTCTTCAACTCTTCTATATTTGGCTTCTTAAAGAATGTTCCCACTTTGAAATGGGTGCTTGAAGTTCTTCAACTCTGTTGACCTTCCATATTATACATGCCACATGGCACTTAGACTCTTCCAATACCTTGAGTTCATCTTTTGAAGCATGTATAACATATCCTTGCCTAGGCGAATGATATTGTAACATCCTAAGCATTACTCACTAAGGATTATAATACCTTACTTCAACCTAGGTGTTGATTCGATACTTAATATTGTCCTTTGCCTCTTCTAACATGTGTCCTTTGCATGTAACATATCCACCAACCTAAAATTTTCCCTAATCTCCAATCCTTCTATCTTCTCAATGTATTCACTTGCACTCCTACGTAGGAACATATTTGCTTGGGCTCCTTGGGAAAAAACTTGATGGTTTGCTTAATGCTTTTGGTGGTGGCTCTTCCTTAGATGGTGGTGATCCTTTCTACTTGGATGGTTACTCCTTTCTTGTAGTGGTGCTTCATTGTATAGTGGTGACTCTCCCTTGGATAATGATACCTCTTCTTTGCTATGGTGGTGCTTCACTGTATGGAGGCAGCTCTCATATAGATAATGGTGGATATTCCTTGAGCAATAGCGATGCTCTCTACTCCAAATAGATCCTCTTATATTACCTTTTTTTATTGTGGCTACCTAGTGTCTTTAGACACTGAAAGACTTGCTTTATTTTTAATCATTTTCTTGGTCTTTAACTTACCTAAACTAATGCTTTTATTTTATTTTCTTTCACTTTAATAAATTTGCATTCTTATGAACTATAAAATAATATTTAATAATAAGGTTATACTCTTCTTATTTCTCCTTTTCAAATAACTCTTACTTAGATTCTTGCTATTTAAATCTTGCAAATTTTAATATTTAAATGCTATTAACACCTTTTTATTGAATACTCCTTTTAACTTCTATCTTCATATTTCAAATAAGGCTAATAAGGTGCTCTCAAATATTTGATGTAAAATTGGTTTAAATGCTAAATCAGTAAACTTATGTTGCACCAATAATGCATACCATTCTAGTCTCCTTTTTTCTAGTTTCTTTGGTGATTTAATTCACCCCTTATTGTAATATTGATTTTGCAATTTTTGTACCTTTTCTCTCCTCCACAAAATTACCAAATTCACATCTCTAATTGCTACTCAACTTTCTATTAGTTTGCTACCTAATAACTCTTCCCTAATTTGCCCCAAAGTTCTCCAAAATTGTAGCTCTTTATCTTATTCTAATGTTGTCCATAAAACCTTATTTTGTGGTTCCAAATATCCTCTGAATATGATCCTTCAAACTATATAACTTACATCTATTAATTTTGTCCAATTCTGTTAGAAAATTCTTCAACTACATAGTCAATTCCTCCTTTTTTTGCTATCCCAAACCTGTAATGAATCACTTGAAATTGCTGCCTTATTTTGCTCTCTACCTCCTTCAATATCCTGGTCAAGGGAACTCCAAAAATTTTCCAAAGCTTCTCCAAAATGCAGCTCTATATGCACTGCACTTTACTCTTTTGCAACCCTTCAATTTCTTCCTCAAAATTCTCCAACCTTCTCCTTTCAATTCAACCTTCAAAAATATTGTGACTATCCTTAAATTTCCCAAAATTATGGGCTCTTCAATATTCTCTTCTCCCTCAATATTTTTGTCAAATTCTAACTTCAAATTTGATCTCCTTCACTGTCTTCTTCCTTAATAATTTGAATGTCTTGAGGTTTTCAAAAATCTTCTCCAAAATTTGGCAAACTTCTTGCCAAAATATTCTTTCTCTTGGGATTGTTATCATATGGTAAAAATTATCCCAAATCCTTATTATTATAAGCTTCTCCTTGCTTGCAATATCCTATCATGAACCTTCTCCAAATATCCTCCAATGGTCACTTCTTCAACTCTACAAAGTTACTCCTCCTTGCTTGCAATCTCCTTCCTCAATATTTCTTTGCAACTCCTCCAATAATCACTTGTTCAATTCTTGTAATAAGGCTTTCTATAGACTTCTCCTTCTCCTTCAAATTATCTTGAGACCTCTTCTTCTTAGGTATTCTAATTCTACAATTCCTCAATTCTTCTCCTAAAAACTTCAATGAGAATTTTCCTTGGTATCTTCAATCTTCCAACTATGGAAATTTTGTAATGAGATATCTTTCCTATATCTCCAAAATCTATTGCTTTTGAATTATGAAATAGGACCTTTTCTTAGTCCATCTCTACTTATAATAGTCTATCTTCAATAGAAACCTCCTACGCATATATCCTCAATCTTCAATCTGTAATGTTAAATCTTCCAAATTTGGAAGTTCTTCAATATTACCTATTTCAGGTCTCTTCAACTTCAATCTACAACCTTCAATCTCTAATATTCAATCTTCAATGAGACCTCTCTCTTGTACCTCCTTAATCTCCAATGTATAATTTTATGCAATAAAGAATTAATCTCTGCACAAGGAAAGCACATAAAATTTTATGCAACAAAGTTGAAATTCTTCTCTATCTATTGTAGGAAGCTTCCCAAACTATGAGACTTAATTTTTTGCAACAAGAAACTTAGACAGTAGTAACCAAATGCATTAAAAACTTCAAAGTTCTAAAATGAATAAAATTCACTAGTTATTCTCTAAACTAGTGGAAATAATTATATGTTGAGTTCTAGTCTTCACGAGTTCTCCCTCAACCCTGTGTAATGAATCTAGCCAATCTGCAATTTGCAGACTTCTTCAATATACCAAATCCAATAGGACCTCCTTCTTGGGTCTCTCAATCTCCTCAATGTCAAGGTCTATCTTCAAGACCTGAAATCTCCTTCTATTTTGAATTTATTCTTGGAATGGGTAAATCTTCAAACTTCTTTGACTTTTATTTCCATAGGTAATCTCCTTAACTTCACTAGTTTCTCCTTCACTAGTCAAAATTCCTTTGCAACTTTAAAACCTGTGGAAGTCAAAATCTTGTTGTGGCTCTGATATCAATACTAGATTTTGAATTTTCATTAACCAAAAATCTATCCAAATTATATTCTTCTTGGAAAACATCTTCACTAACCAAAAATCTATCCATTGCTCCACCCATTTTGGATATTCTATATCTTCATTAACCAAAAATATATTCAAATTAGATTCTTCTTGGACAACATCTTCAACCAATATTTGGTAGAGTGCTCTTCCTCTAACTAGTTTTGTAGGTTTAATTTCAACATCATACTCTAACATCTTGGTAATCCATCTAGCCCTTTTCTCATTGATTTCACCACCCATTATTATTTGAGACCAAGTGCTTAAATTTTTTAAATCCCTAACTAGTCCATACTCTCTCTTTTCAACAATTTTATACTTCTTACCATACTCTTTTAGAGTGTGGATGAAAACAATAATTGGGTGCTCATGTTGATTCTCATCCTTTTGTGTTAGCTTTAGAAGTAAGATAAAATTCACCAAAATATCAATAATAAATTTGCAATATGATATATATAATAATGGACATATTCTAGAAGTATAAAAATCAGAAATGGCTTCAACAATCACTTCATAAACTTGCCATTAACAAATGCTCACAAAAATAGTACAATAGCTTTGAAAGTATCAAGTAAGTATCAAGTCATGTCATGTCGCATCACTTTACATATACACATACACTACATATATAATGTAATGTGAATCTTCATATGGAGCACTCTTGGCCTTCACTCTTCTAGAGACTCTTCCACTTCATATTCTAAGGATACATGTGCACATGGACAACTATGCACATTTACAATACTAATATACTTTGCACACTTTAATAATTTTGGTGCACTTATTACATCACATAAAGTAAATTATAACTTCTAATATAGAATAGTCTTCCTAATCTAAGGATGTATCCAATGTGGTACATTAGCATGTACCAAATATTGTAATATATTCTAATAAACAATAATTGGGTGCTCATGATGATTCTCATGCTTTTGTGTTAGCAAAGACACTATACTAATCTCTCCTCCATATGCATAAATAATAATGTCCTTGTCAAAATTTGGGTTGACCAACACTGAAGCTTGTGCAACAGCCTTTTTTATCTCTTCAATTGCTTTCCTTCCTTCTTTTGTCCATATAAATGGTTGGTCCTTATTTAGTATTATTTTCATTGGTCTGACAATGGCTACAAAATCTAGGATGAAATTTCTAACAAACTTTATGTAACCAAAAATAAGACTGCAACCCCTTTTTATGTCATGGAAGAGAAATACTAACAATGGATTTGATTTTATCAAGATCTATGGAAATAATATATTTTGAAACAATGTGACCTAATAATTTGTTGTGGAAACACAAAAGATATTTTTGGGATTGAGGCATATTCCAAATTCTTGACATCACTTAAATACTTTTTCTATGTGTTCTAAGTGATATTTCTTTTGCTTAGAGAAGACATTGAGATCATCCAAGTAGATCAATGTCACTTTATTGATTAGTTGTTGGAAAGTAATACACATGGCTCTTTGAAATATTGCTTCAACATTATATATCTCAAAAGGCATCTGATGATACACGAAGGTTACCTACTTAGTAGTGAAAGATATTTTATACCGATCCTATCTTTCACCTAAATTATATTAAAATTAAATAATCATCCAAGTGAAAAACTTTCATAGCCTACAACTATTTGGAGAATTTGATCCATGGACAACAAGGGATAACAATATTTTAGTGAAGCTTTATTAGATCTCTGAATTCAATACATGGTCTAATATCACCATTATTTTTCCTTACTAATACTAGGTTAGAGATCCATGTGGCATGTCTGAGTGGATATATAATTATTGTTTCAATTAGTTTGCATAGCTTCTTCCATATGAATGACTCAATATTTGGATTGATTGGCCTCTTTTTTTACCTCACAATCTTAGCCTCAAGATTTAATTCAATTGTATGTTGGATAATATCCTTTTATACCCCTTAATATTGTTATAATTCCAACCATCACTTATTAGCCACTTTGTCTATCTTCAATGCTTTACCTAGGGCCACTTATATCTCTTGATAATCTTCCTTATTAGCAATTATTCTTCTCTTCCCTTTGAATCTATCATCTAGGCTAAATAGGGACTCTAATATGATTAACCCTTTTGATAGCTTATTGGATTTTAATTGGATTATTTTATCTCCATATGTTTCTTCAATTTTTGTATCTATTCCTTTAGCATATTCATTTGTTTTTTGAAAGAAATGAACACTATGCTTGTCACTTTTAAAAACTTGTCATTTCACTTCATTGTCAAGGATAGCTGGTTTGATTATCAATTTTATAAGTTATTGATTTTGAAGCAAGTGTTAGCATGCATTTCATAGCTATTATTTCATTATTTATTAGGGAATATATAGTTGTTAGCATATTTTTATTGTTAGCATCTTTTGTTAATTCAAGCTCATAGTTGTTTGCGAGATCTACTTCTCCAAGGCTAATCTTAGCCTAGCATTGTACTTTATAATATGTATTTTATGAATGAATAATAAGTTGGTTATGCTCTAATATGGTATCAGAGAAAATTAGTTGAGGCTCATTTATGGCTTTGACTAGCTCAACCTAGGCACACATCTTGAGGTAGGCCGACTAGACCTGTAAATTGAGCATAATTTTTGAGGCATCTGGACACTCTTGGATCTACTGATTGAACTAGCACATAGTCTAAGATTGGATATGTACATAATTGATTGGATGGAGGACTGGACTAATTGAATAGACTAGGCCTGAAGGCCGATGTGATGGACTCAGACCCCTACTGACCGGATGTGATGTGAACTTGACTCATACCTAGACATGCTGCCCGAACAAATTGTGTTAGACGTGGATGAGATCGATATGCCACTAGACCACACAAGATACTATATTGGAATGTTGTGGCGATATGATCTACCACATGATAAGATGACTTACTGGATCCTACAAACTGGCTTAACTTGTAGGGATGTGATAATCTATGGATACGGTGATGTGGGAGAGTTAAAAAATCTGATGTCAAACACCTTGATGTATTACCAAATCATGATACAACATGACACATGAGACCCTTGATGGATTACCAGATCATGACGTGACATGGATGTTTGTTTTTTGGGCAATAAAGGATGTAATGGATATATAGCCCACCGTCAGGTGGACATTAAGTTGTATGCGCTTGTTTTTTTTTAAAACCTCTATTAAATAAGCGTGTGATGAATGCGGGATATTTCATTTTAGTTTTCAACTTCATTTTTTTTAAACTGCATTCGAATCTCCATGTGGTGAAAAATGATGAATTTGTAGACTCCTTTCTAATAAAGCTAATTTTTTGTTGAAAAACTAGCTAAATGTGGTAATTGGGACATTTTGTTCCAACATCATCTACGCACAACAACTAATCTCATGATGTTTGATGTGTTTGATGAAGAGGGTGCATGCTAAGAACTTAAAAAATTTCCCAACCTAGTGATTTAGATGATCTATAGACCTGTTGGTGTAGAGGAAGCATGGTGTAGTGAACACAATCAATGCACAGCCTGTCAGATGATATTTTTTAGCGAGACAGGCTAGTTGGTATTAGCCAAAAGGGTGAGTCTCATTGTTGGAGCCACCCGATCTATTATTGATCTATAGATTGATGCATTGTAGAATCTGAACTACCTGATGATATTACAACACCTCTGTGATCCAAGGAATGGAGCTACAAACTAGAAAATGAAAAAAATTTACTACTTCAAACGATTGCAACCAACATGACGTTGAGCTAGTTCTACAAGAATACGTAGAGAAGGATTGACATAGCCCATGGAGGATCACCATAGTAGGTGGAGGTTTATTATTTTTTATTGAGGATACAGCGCACCACAAGTTTGCTTACAGCAGCACGGAGCCAGTGCCACCTGGAGGTAGCGTCGTCCTAAGGAAGTGCCACCCATTGAAGGAAAATTTGGTGCAACACCTCTACAAATAGGTGATCTTCCGCTTGAGTACCCGCTATAGTAGGTGGCTGAAATGGTTGGCAGCCAAGCGCTAAGGCGCTATAGTGCAAGTTATGGGTTCAAACCCCACCGACGCTCCACACGAAGGTAACATTCTTTTTTATTATTTTTTTGTTAAGAAATTTTTTTTAATGATAATATTTTTTTTATTAATTAAATATAATTATTTTTTCATCATTGTAATTAAGAATTTTTTTATTATTTAATTAGTATAAAATTATTTTTATTAAAAATTTATTTTTTTACTTTTCAAATAACAATTTAAAAAGAAAAAACCTTTGGAGCAAACAACATTTCATCCTACATTTTGCAAAATCAAGGGGGGCATTTTTTCATGTCAGATTATTGCACCATTACAAAACAAGGATGAAAAGGAGGGAATAGAGAGTGAATTTTCAATTTTGAAAAGCAATTTGGTATTGTAATTAGGTGCATTTTCGATGGAAACCGACACCTAAAATTTCATTTTTTGTGGGCACTTTTTGTTGTTAGTTGCATTTTCACTTCATTTGCACTACATCATTAAGTAAAATCAAGCACAATTAAGTCCCCAAAAATTGAACCCATCCATGCAATTCATTTGCACTGCAGCATTCAGTATTAACGGTACCTCTGGCCCACACTTATAGGTAAAGCTACCGTGCTTTGGTCTATTGTATCTATTGCCTAACATAGATGCAATAACGATGTTTGAGCTTGTTATCTATAAATCATAGGGGAGATATAAGTTTACCATTTTGTTATTTTTTCACTCCATTCACTACCCTAATCATTATTGTTGTTAGACGTAAATCTTGATGAAGTACTTTCCAAAGTGTTTAGGGGAAGTTACACCCCACGCATGAGGAAATACCTTCTATGGTAGGTGTCATAAACAAAATGATTCCCTTTCAGTACCATCTATGTACCACTTATCATTCTTCTCTCATGTACTTATAGTCTCCCTCATGTAAGGGTGGGTATATTGAGAGGTTTGGTATAAAGGCTTGGAAGGTATAAAGAAATGGGGACCATTTGGTGTTATAAGGAACCCTCATTATGGCCACTATCCACAAGTACCTGAATGACACTCAGTTACTAAAAGGTTCCAATTACACACCATGGAAAACAAATATGAAGTCTATGATACAAATGGAAGATTTGTGGGATGTTATATCTGGCACGAAAACAAATCCTTCACCATCATCCAACATAACTCAACCTACATGCCCAAATATAGAACATGTTGTATTTGACAAGAAAAATAGTAAGGCAAGAGTGCTCATCTTGCTTGCTATTTCATATGAAGTTCAACCTCACATAGCCGATACAGAGCATGGTAAAGAGGCATGGGATACCCTTAAGACCATCTATGAGGGTAAGAACTATTCCACCATTCTTCGCCTACAATCTTAACTTCACGGTTTGAGTATGAAGCATGGAGATACAATTGAACTATTTCTTTGCAGAGTAGCTGAGTTGAAGTCAAAGTTGAATTCTATGGGAGAGACTATAGAATATAAGCTCCTCACTTTAGTGATTTTGAGAGATTTACCTGATTCATATAGAATGTTGATAATTTTCCTTCAAGTGTCACAAATACAAGTTACCTTTGTTGAGTTGGTCAATTTTCTTCAAGAAGAGGTCCACCAACTACACAAAGATGAAGCTTCTAATACAACCCTCTATTCCAACAAGAAGGGTTATAAGAAGAAAAGTAATTTTTATAAGGAAGGAAATTATTCCAAGGATTATAAATGAAAATAACCTCAAAAACCAAAGATATATTGCAAAATTTGTGAGAAATATACCCATGACACCAATCGATGTTGGTACAAAAACAAACAACCTAAGAACAAGGGCCATAACAAACCATAGAATAAAAACAAGCAACCCAAGGTGAATGTTGTTGTTGAAGAATCTAACTATGATTTTGAGTGGGCACACAAGGTGCTCATGACTACCACAACCTCCAAGAAAAAGGATATTGTATGGTATGTTGATTTTGGTGCTAGTAAGCACATGAATGGCAACAAGTCGTGGCTTGAGATATATGAAGCCAATGAAGGCAAACCCATCATTATTATTGATGATAAAACCTACAAGGTTTAGGGTGATGGTATAGTTTTAATCAACCTTCCAAATGGAAAATGTTAGATTGATAGAATCCTTTATGTTCCAGGATTGGTGAATAATTTATTGTCAGTCACTCAAATCTTGGACAAGATTATGGTTGTTGATTTTTGTGTTGAGGATGGTCAAAAGTGTTGCTTTATCACCAAGAGGGGTAAACACATTGTAATGACTTCATACAAGAATGGCTTATTTGCATTAGATGCTATATCCACCCCTCATGTTGCCATGAGAGTCTCTACAAATTAGGCAACTTCACTTTGGCACAAGAGATACGAAAATCTAAGTTTTGGATATTTACTTGAGCTAAGTAAATATGAGATGGTAAAGTACCTTCCCTCTTTTTTCTCTATATTTTCAGTGTGCTTTGATTTCTTATCAAGGAAGCAACATAGAGTACCATTTGAAAAGAGCTCTTCACAAGCAAAGAAACATCTAGAGTTAATTCACATCGATCTATGTGGTCCTTTCACACTAAACAATTGTGGGGGGAAGAGGTACTTTCAGTTATTTGTAGATGAATACTCATGAAAGATGTGGGTTTTCTTTCTTTATTTGAAATCAGAAGCTTTTAGTTACTTCAAGCATCTCAAGAATCTATTGAGGAGTCAAGGACTTCTATAAAGAACCTCCGCTCAAATCGAGGGGGGAGTTTACCTCTAAGGATTTTTTTGCATATTTTACTGCACATGGGATCAAGAGATAGATCACTATTGCTTATACTCCATATCAAAATGGAGTTTTTGAGTGGAGAAACTATTCCATAATGAAAACAGTTTGTTGTATGCTAATTGGAGCCCATATAAAGCAATATTTTTGGGTAGAAGCTATCACCATCATAGTGTACCTGCTAAATAGGGCATCCACAAAGGCCCTAAAGGGAATAACTCCATGGAAAGCATGTAGTGGTCAACAACCTTCTATCTCTCATCTACATATTTTTGGATGTAAGGCTTTTATGCACATACCAAAAGAAAAAAGGAAAAAGCTAGATGATAAGATCTTGCAATGTTTTCTTCTTGGATATGATGAAAATTCTAAGGTTTATCAGCTGATTGATCCTTTGACCAAGAAGATTTATATCAGTAGAGATGTTTTTTGATGAATATTTTACATCACAAAACACATCCAATGTAAACCTTGATTTTGAGGAGTCTATGATTGAGAAGTCTCCTTATTCACCATATAAAAATATTCCTAAGTGGTATACAAGTACTATCAGAGACTCAAAGATATCCACACCACCAGATATAACTTTTAATAGACCTTGTACTCACAATATGGCTCGATAAGAGAAACCAACAGTAGAGACTATTGAGGTTGATGAACTTTGTCAATCCTTTGAGAAGCTTTCTATAGATACACAAAGAGAAATAGAGGATATTGAAGTGGATGATGATAGGGTTTTAATATCTTTACTTGATGATCATAAACCTACTACAATACAATATGCTCTTATTAAGCCATAATGGAAGGCTTCTATGGATGCAAATTACATGTCTTTGAAGGAAAATCATACTTGGAAGCTTGTTGATATGTTGCATGAAAAGAAGCCCATTGGCTGTAAATGGGTGTACAAACTAAAGTAAAAGGTAGATGGAACAATTGATAAGCATAAGGTATGTATTTTTGCAAAGGGATATGCACAAAAATAAGGTATCAACTATGAGGAAACTTTGTTACCTACTACTTGGATGACTACCATTCAAGTTCTTTGTGCTATGGCAGCACAGTTTAGGTGGAAATTACATCATATGGATTTCAAGAGTGCCTTGTTGAATGGTGATCTCAAAGAAGAGGTCTATATGTCATAACATGAAGTATTTTAAGTGGAATACCAAGAGTAGATATATTGCAAATTATTCAAGTCCTTGTACTATTTGAAACAAGCTCCACGATCTTGGTAAATTAAGATGGATGATCACCTACTACAACATAAATTTAAGAGAAGTCCATTAGATGCAAATATCTATTTCAAGAAACAAGGTTTTGAAATAGTATTACTTGTACTCTATGTGGATGATCCGATTATCACAGGTAGCTCAGAAGTATTTATCACTGACATCAAAAATAACTTGTGCAAATATTTTGAGATGACAGATATCAGACTTCTCCACTATTTTCTTAGCTTGGAAGTGAACCAAAACAAGCACCACATCAAGGTGTCACAGAAAAATTATGCCAATACATTGTTAGAAAAGTATCACATGATTGATTGTAAGTTAATGGTAATTCTGATGGAATCAGGGCTTCAGTTATCATGGTATGATTATTCACCTTAGGTAGATGGTACTCTCTAATTCCATTTGATTAGGAGTCTCATATATCTGACAAATACTAGGTCAAATATCATGTTTGCTATCAACTATATTTTGAGGTTCATGTAGGAGCCTAAGGTCACTCATTGGAAAGTAGCAAAACATGTTCTTCACTATGTCCATGGTACTATTGAGTATGGCCTAGAGTATAAGAAGAATGATCAATTCTTCTTGTAAGGATACATGAACTCTGAATATGCCAGATCATATGATGATTGAAAGCCAACTTTAGGATATATTTTTATCTTGAACTTGATCTTATCTCTTGGTATATCAAGAAGAAACTGGTGGTTGCTATTTCATCTAAATAGGTAGAGTATCACGCTGTATATGAAGGAGTGTGTGAGACGGTATGGTTGCATTGCATCTTGACAAGTATGAGTCTTCCATACAAATGTCCAATTCACTTGTTTTGCAATAACTAGGGTTTTTTGAAACTCGTTAAGAATCCAGTGCATCATGAATGAACCAAACATATTGACACATAATGTCACTTCATTCGAGATGAAGTTCCAAGGCATAGAATACAACTTCAATACATTCCCACCACTATTCAAGTTGCGGGTATCTTTACTAAGGCACTTGCACGTGTCAAGTTTGATTTGTTTCCTGACTCCCATTGTATTTTAAAATAATGTAATAAGGGGGGATGTTAGAGTGTATTTCATAGTTGTTATTTCATTATTTATTAGGGAATATATAGTTGTTAGCATATTTTTATTGTTAGCATCTTTTGTTAATTCGAGTTCATAGTTGTTGGCGAGATCTTCTTCTCCAGGGCTAATCTTGGCCTAGCATTGTACTTTATAGTATGCATTTTATGAATGAATAATAAGTTGGTTATGCTCCAATAACAGTTCATTTACTAGATAAAACTATGATCCAATCACAACCATTCAATCAACATCTATATTTTGGACCCTTGGAATAACTTTTAAGTTAATGGCATCAAAGGATTTATTTAGAGCATAGAAATTGTACCTATAAGACTTCATCATCTTGTATTTTTCCAAAAACTGACATCTCAATTGCTTTATTATCAATTAAGTGTCACCAAATACTTGAAGTAGTTTAATACCTCTTTTTTTCCATTTGGAGACTAATAACCAAAGTTTTATATTCAACCACATTGTTTGACCAATTAAATTGTAGTTGGTATGCTTATAATAATTTTGTCCCCTTCAATGAAATCATACATGCACCAACACTAGATCCCTTTCTACTTCTAGCACCATCAAAGTATATCTTTCCTAAACTAGTAGGATTTTCCTCTTTTCTTATGATTTTAGGAATGAATAGATTTTCTTCTTGAATCAAATTGGTTCCCATGCCAATTTGCTTGTAGACTTCATAGGAGTCTGAGTTGCACATGTCAAAACCTTCATGACTTGTTTGATCATGCAGTATATTAGAATGGATTTCTTTAACATATACTTTTTATCTAGATAGTACTTCTTCTATGATATAAGGTTGCTCAATATCTAATTTGATTATAGGAACCTGCTCTACATGATGAACATAGAGAATCTATGATGGGATATTCATCTTAGTATCACATTGGTTACTTAGCAACATATGTCTTCAGTCTAATGATATGTATCCTCCTATTTTAGCAGTGAAATATCTTGATAGTCAGATGCTAAAATTAGTTGAAAGCTCAATAACTACTAAGTTCTGGTGAACAATCAAATTTGGACATGCTTGTAATATCAGAGGGAGGTCCTTGATTAACCCAAAGATCTAGATTAGTGTTCGGTCTAGCTGAACCACACCTTGATTGATGGGATCATTTATTAGCCCTAATGCATCTACCACCCTTTTGGGTATGACTAAGGTATTCACTCCAAAAGCCACCAAGAAATTATGAATTATTTTATCACCATAGACTAGGATCAAGTAGAAAGGTGTTGGATTTATTTTAATTGCTTAAGGAACTGATACTTGAAGGATTGTATGTGCTTTTTGATCATCCATTTTTATGTATTTTTAACTCATCTTCTAAATGTTTTATATTCTATCATAGTGATTACTTCCAAGAGTGACATGGCCATAATAGTTCTTTTGAGATATTCTACTACATTGAATAACTCTAGAGAATACACCTTTTGAGTAGAATTTAATGTCCATCAAGGTTGGATTTTTTCTACCATAGGTAGTTGAGGGATATTTGCTTGTATTGGAATGAGCTCTTTGTTTATTGGAAACTCTCTTTGAATATGTTGGTGTCTCCTAGATTTGTATTGTCATTGGAAAAATAAATCTTGAGATTTGATAGTTGCCCTTGTATCATTGGAGTTTTTTAACTGGTTTCCCCTTCCTTTTATAATACTTTCCTTCTATCCTTGGTCATATAATATGATTGTACTTGAGATCTTGCCATTTTATTTTTTTCAAATGCAACATATATATCTTCCTCATCCCATGTTACAAAAGCTTCCTTAAGGGAATTAACATCTATGTGATAGAAATTATTTTTTGGTTGAAGCTTGAGGTATTTGGGTTTGGGAAGTAGAAGGATGCTTGGGTTTTTGTTGAGACTTTAATAGCCATTTATAGAATTCTTGAATCCTTTATTTTTTGGAAGGGAGGAGGAGCTAGGATTTATCTATTACTCATTTTTTGTCTCTTGAGGGCTAAAACCTCATTAGAAACTACTTTCAATAAATTCTTCATTACCTTAAACTTAGAATTACTCTACAAAAAGGTAGATTGGAATAGGAAGGGGAACATGATATGCAAGTATTATTGGAGTTTTATAGGAATTTGGTTGAATGATTTGAGATGTTTTATATGGTGATTTAATATTTATAAATAGAGGCATAGGGGGCCTAGGCAATAGCCTTCCTATTTGGATTAGGTCATTTTTTATCGAGATGCCTATCCCATAAGAATCTGGTAGAGAATTTCCTCCCTTGGCCTTTATCATCATACATATTTCTCAATCTAAGGCCTTTAAAAAATATATAAATTCCATACCTATGAGTGGATAGATTTCATTAGGTATTATATACCATGCTTTGTGAAATTGAACATTGAAATTATCCATTGTCTCCATTGGTGCTCTATTTATAATTGGAAATAGCTTCTAGAGAGACACTCCATATGGTTTCTCTAAATATTTTAACAATAGAGGAAGCAATTCAGTTCCAATGAATAATCAAATATAATTCATGTGCTTTATCTCTTTATGATGCCACCGATAATCTTAGTTCCACATTCTACTCTACAACATTGTGAAGTGCACATAGGCTAACCATGTGTTGCAGGTGCTCAATTGATGAGATGAGATCCTCACTAGTAAAGTAGGATAAATATTTCAATGCAAATATTATGATATCATCCCATATTATATGTGGAGCCAATGGTTACAATGGGCCTTGGTCATTCCATGCAATAAATATTCTAGGTAGTGGAGTAAACATGTTTTGGCTCCAACCCCTCCTTGGAATTATGTTGAGAGGTGGGATCAACGCTTAAGGATTTATAACAATGTAGGATCTGGTAGTAGGTATTACACTCATAAAATTCTAAGTGCTTTGATTTGAACAAAGTTACAAGGTGAAAATATTACATATGATCTTCTAGTAGAGATATTGAGACTTTTAGTAGAATGTCAATCTAATTTTTTTTTGAATGGCTTCTTCTAGGTATTATTTTTTAGTGGATTCACCAGGTTAATTTTTAGATTCTTTAATCAAGTAGATAGGCAAATATCTTCACCAGTATCTCTATCTAACATATTTCTCTTGTTAGTGGTATTAGACCACTTGATTAAATTGATTTCCAATGGGTGTGCCATTAAACTGTTGTCCTATATAATTATTCTGGTTGCTTGCTATGAGGGCCAAATACACATAACAATTGTATATTGTGTGTAGAAATACAATAGGTTAGCTTTGAAATCTTAGGAAGTGGATCAATTAGATTGACTCCAGGGTTTTTTACAAGGTCATTTCCCTATAGGATGTGATCTTCAATGATTTCCTAGTCTAACCTAACCTAATAGGATTTTGGTGCATAGGAGAAAAGGGAAAGAAAAATTATAGGAAACAAAGCAAAGTAAAATATTAAGCTAACAAAGGGTGACATGCTAAAATCATTAGATTATTCTAAATAATAGTGGGATAAATTAACGTGTGAATTATTTGTAGATAGTGCACAGGGAGCATTTTCTCTTCTTGGCATGAATAATTAAGCACAAGCACATACAAGAAACAAGACAAAAAATTAAGTAGTCATGGCTCCTCATACATGCACATATAAACAATAAAGAAGATAAAAAAACCAATAGTCACAACTTATATATGTATAACAAATAATACATCATGCTAGAAGAGGTTAAAGGACTCAAAATAATATACATAAAAGGACCCAAGGCTTGGGTCCAAACTATTATACAAGAGAAAATGAAATGAAATTTATATATAAGGCCTAATAATAGGCTCGAATAAGAAACCAACCAATGCTTTACTATGCCTAAATAATCACTATTTATAGACAAAAGTGGGATTATTTTCCCTCTAAAAACTTATACAAGAATTAGATAATGCCTCTCTATTGCTTCTCTAAATATAGTATGCAATATATCATTTTATCCCTTCTAGGTCTCTAGATCTAGAATCATCAATTATGGGACTTTGGATGCTCAACTACTATTGATATTTTTAATTTCCACCCTAGGGATCCTAAAATTTCAATATAGGCACCCATTATAATCAATGTTGTCAGAATTTGGAGTGTTTTTGTTGCAACTTCCATTTTTGTCTTCAATAGGCCAACCACTTTCCCTAGATTTTTTATCTCAAGTGATGTCAGTAGGTGATGTTATGTCATTTTAGTAATTTCCCATTGGTCTAGTTTAACTACCCTTTTTGTATTTTTGTGCACCAACAATAATATCTTGGGGATTGTTGGTTACACAATTTGATCTTCCTTCTTGACAATTTGCTGATTTGGACCACATTTTTGCATCTTATTGGAAATTAATTTCTTCTCCACAACTTCCCTTTATCTCCAAAATGGTGAAAGCCATTGATTTTTAATTTATATGGTTGTCAAAAAAATTGCTCATCTTCCCATATTAGATATTTATAAAACTACCATAACTTGGCTAAGTCTTTGTCGAAAGGTCTATGGAAATATTTTGTCAAACTCATTTGGATGGTCCATATTTCAAAATATTTTACTTTATTCATATTTGGAAGCTTGTGCAACTTGTGAGCTATCCCATAAAAATTTTCTTCTCTTTCCTCCTTTAAAAATTTATCAACTTTTGATTTTTAGACCCTTCTCATTGCTCAACTTTTCAAAACTTTTGAAATTTTTAGTTTCATTTTTTCCTTTGGAACTTCTTATCACATTTTTACCCATAAAAGTTGAAGAACACAGACTTATATTGAGATGGGGTGAAAAATATAAGATCAAATTTTACTTTTCTTTCCCAAAAAATATTATCTAATATTATCAATGGCAATATCAATAGCATTAATCAAAGCAATGTATAAATAATCAAACACATGTGAGACACGAATTTAATGTGGTTCACCCAATGTGGGTTACATTTAAAATTTTCTCAAAAAATATCTTGGAAATCAATTACCTATTACAATGTTTATGGACCTCTGTCCAAATGAGATACAAATCCTCTACACTCTAATTTGTGGATCTCTCTTCATAGGATAACTCTATCCCCTTTCTCTAGTTTATGGATCTCTCTCTATAGAAGAACTCTTTCCCATTTGCTCTGGTTCATGGATCTCTCTCCATAGGAGAACTCTTTCCCCTTTACTATGGTTTATGGATCTCTTTTCATAAGAGAACTCTATCCCCTCTGCTCTGGCTAGTGAAATTCTAGAAGATTTATGTCCCTACTACTCTAGCTTGTGGATCTCTCTCCATAGGAGACCTTTGTCCCCACTGCACTGGATGATGGATCTCTATCCACTGGAGACCTCTATCCTCTCTACTCTTGTCACCTCCAAAGTCTACTCTCAAATTTATCTCAAATTTACACCAAACCCTATCATAAGTCTTGCACAAATATTCTCTAACTCTGCTCATAAATATGTTTCAATGTTATCTCAAGTCTTCACAAGACTTGCTCAAATATACCTCAAATTTACTCCAAGTCTTCTCACAAGACTTTCTCAAATCTTCCTCCAAGCCTTCTCAAAAGACTTGCTCAAAATTTCCTTCAAGCCTTCTCAGAAGACTTGCTCAAATCTACCTTTAAGCCTTCTCAAAAGAATTTCTCAAATATACCTTCAAGCCTTCTCAAAATACTTGCTCAAATCTATCTTCAATGCTACTCACAAAACCTGCTCAAATATTTACAAATCTTGCATACAAACACAACTTAAATATCTTTCAAAAAAGCATTCTTCAAACAAATAAATTCTACGTAGAATTTATTTAACCTCTGGAACATATAGAGAATTATATGCTCTATCAAAAACTTAATATGTTCTTCACACTCACAAATATTGTACTCAACTTAATCCAGTCTCTATCTCTTGCAAAATCTATTTCAAATCAAATCAAAATAGTGTATAACTTGTTTCACAAAAATGGTCTATCTTTATTGCAAATTTTCTCTAAAATATCAATCACACTCAATTTTTCCTCATAAAATTGATCTCAAACACTTTCACAATTGCTTTTAATATCTCTAAAACCAATATTCAAAAGGTTTCACAATGATGCAAAAACTTGTCTTCAAATCTAGCACAAGTAGTTCACAATCTCTAGCACAAATGTCTCAATTGTTGGAAATTTTGAGTTAGTTGTGTTGTCATTGATGTCAAGAGTCATTGTCAGGAATCAGTGCAAGACTTGGCAAAAGAAGGGTTAAAATATTTATATTTTAAGCCCAAGAGATTTGGTTTAAGAGCTTCACATGATTGGTCAAAAGGACGGTTAAATACCCTGAAGAAAAGGCCTAAAGGAAATAATATTATAATATTTATTATTATACTATTAAAGATGATCAGAAAAGTTCTAAGGGTGAAATAGAAAAATACCTAGGCCCAATGGAAATAATATTATAATATTTTTATTATAATATTAAAGGTTAAATTAAAAGCCTAAGGTAATTTATAAATAATTTATAATATTTATATTATAAATTAATTTATAAAAATAATATTATTAAAACCCAAAGTTGGGTTGGGCGCAAAATTGATTTAAATTTTTATTCCCCCACCGACGTTCGAAGGAAAGGAGCATATGGTATAAATACCATAAAGCTTACCTCACAAAGGTAAGTCTCCGAATTATATTAAGCACATGCGATTTGTGGTGAATGCGAAATATTCGTGAGCAAATAAAGACAAGAGGATTTTAATATTTTTTATTGCACCCAAAAAACATGGAGGACAAAGTGACAAAGGGATATAGACTCAACACCAACCAATCGGTTGGGCTAGCGGCAAGGTTGAGGTGTGTAAGGCATAGGGTATGCAGAGGTTCTATGTTCGAGTCTCGATGGTTGTGAAAGGTTAAAGCCTTTTTGGATTTTGCGTTGGAGGAAGAGACAAAGCACTCAAAGCGCTTTTACCTCCCATGTGAGCGCTTAGCTCACGTGGTAAGGTAGCCATGGCTAAGGCACAGGTGGCAGTTTGACGTGGGATCGAATCCCACCGAGGTGTTTGCTAAGGTACTTTAATTTTTTGATAATATGCATGTGGTCTAAGGTTGTATTGTGAGTGCATGTGGTCTAAGGTTGTATTGTGAGCGCCTAGGGAGATATAAGGTGATTAAAGAAAATTTTCATTTTTATTTTAATTAAAGGTTGTGAAGGATTTAAGTGTGGTTTAAAAGTGAGTTGAATTATTTCTGAAAGGTGTGTTGATTATTTGATAATGCATTTTTAAGTAGGGAGATATAAGGGAGTTATTTTGATTATTTTTTATGCATTAAAATTCTGAAGTGGATTATTGTGAAAGTGTGTTATTTGAACCTTTGCTAGGTGTATTTTGAAAATATTGGAGATTATAAGGTGTACTTGAGACTTGTTATTTTTGTATGGTGAAATAAAATTCTGAGTGGATATTTTGAGATAGATTGTTGATATCTAACCATTGAGATTGGCAAAGAGGTTGATTGTGATTGAGATAGGTTTAGAGGTCATTTCTCCATCAAGCAAAAGGTATGGGCACATCTTCCTTGTGAGTGAAATATTGTTGGGTTGAATGTTGTGAATGCTAAGTTGGAGTGAAAAGGTTTTGTTTGATAAGCATTGTTGGAAATGTTTGAGTGAGTTTTCACATGCATGATTGGTGAATGGTTGTGAAGAAAATTGAGTGTGAAATTGAGAACTATCTTGAACTAGGGTTGTGCAAGATCATGAGTATCATTGTTATGTGAAGTTGAGAACTATCTTGAACTAGGGTTTGTGCAAGATCATGAGTATCATTGTTATGTGACATTGTGAAATCATCTTGATTTAGGGTTTGTAAAAGGAGGTTTGAGTTCCATAGTGTGAGTTGTTGAAATCATTATGAAACACTTGTTTAGGGTTTGTAAGCAAGTTGTGTTTCATTGAGTGATTGGTTGAGTGGAGTTGATTGAGCATAGTTGATTGAAAGTGTTGGAGTGATAGTTCAAGTTCTATGAAACAAATTGTTCTTTATTCTTAATTTATTTGAAAAGAGTTTGGAAGTGATTGAGTGTTTGTGAGTGTGAAACATATTGAGTCTCTAACAATTCTCTATATGCTTCTGTGATTTAACAAGATTTTGAGTGAAACTTGTTTGAGTGATTGAAGAGGTTTTTTGTGAAAGATTGAGTTGAGTTTTTGTATGCAAGTTTTGTAATTGATTTGAGCAAGCTTTGGTGAAATATTATGAGCATATTTGAGTAAGTCCTAGAGGGGACTTAAGGACAGAGTTGAGGAAGCTTTTTGTGAAATCTTAAGGATAGATTTGTGTGAGCTTTTGTGGAAGCTTACAATCAGATTTGGACAAGTTCTAGAGAGGACTTGTTGAGAAGTTTTGAGACAAGTCTTAGTGAAGACTTGTGGACAGATTTGTGTGAGCTTTTGTGGAAGCTTACAAGCAGAGTTGAGGCAAGTCTTGGTGAAGACTTGTTGAGCATATTGGAAAAGTTCTAGTGAGGACTTGTTGAGCAGATTTGAGGTAATTCTTTGAGAAGACTTGAGAGCAGAGTTGATTGATTGATTTGTTCAAACCTTGAGTTAAGGTTTGGGGTAGATCTAGCAGAGTTGATTAGTGATTGGATCAAGCTTTATGATAAGGCTTGAGGATAGATTTGAAGATAGATATTGAGTAGATTTGTGCTAGATCTAAGGATTGTGTTTAGTGCAGATTTGAGGATAGATATTGAGCAGATTTGTGCTAGATCGAAGGACAGTGTTTAGTGTAGATTTGAGATAGAGTTTGAGCAGATTTGTGCTAGATCGAAGGATTGTGTTTAGTGCAAATTTGAGCAGAGTTGAGAGCAAGCTTTGGAGGTGATAGAGTAGAGGATAGTAGTCTCTAGTGGATAGATATCCATTAGCCAGGGTAGTGAGGACATAGGTCTTCTATGGAGAGAGATCCACAAGCTAGAGCAGTGGAGGCAGTAGTCTTCTAAGAGGATCACCAACCAGAGCAGAGGAGAAGGAGTTCTCCTATGGATAGAGATCCATGAACCAACAGAGGGGATTGGTGTCTCCTATGGATAGGTATCCATGAACTTGATTAGGGGATTGGTGTCTCCTTTGGATAGAGGTCCATAAATATTGTAATAGGGAAGGATTCCCAAGAGATTTGTTGAGAAAATTTTAGTGAAATATTTTCTCCGTGGACATAGCCCACATTGGGTGAACCATGTTAAATTGGTGTCTCTATTGTGTGTGGTGATTTGTGCATTGCTTTGATTACTATTGTTGATATTACCACTGATATATTGAATAATATTGTTTGAGAAAAGAAAAGTAAAAAGTGGTCTTATACTGTTCACCCCCCTCTCAGTATAAGCTTGTGTTCTTCAATTGGTATCAGAGTGGGTTCCTTCGAAAGAGTTTAACAACTTGAAGGAAAAGCTCACAAGAACACATATGGATTCTCAGAATGGATCTTCAGGGAATTCGACACCATTGTTCGATGGGAACAATTATGCACTTTGGAGTATGAGAATGAAGATTCACCTAATGGCACTTGGAAATGAAATTTGGAAAGCAGTTGAGGATGGATACATACCGCCAGTAACTCCACCTACAGATAAATATGGTAAGCTCCTACAACTGAATAATTCAAAGGCAATGAATGGAATTTTAAAGGGTTTGCATGAAATAGAGTTTATAAAGGTTATGCATTGCACATCAACAAAGGAAATTTGGGATAAGTTGAAAGGTATATATGAGGGAGACAAAAAGGTCAAAAGGGCAAAGTTGCAAAATTACAAGAGAACATTTGAAGACCTAAAGATGAAGGATGAGGAAAACATTGTTGCATACCTACTTCGTGTGGATGAGGTTGTTAACTCCATGCAAGGACTTGGGCTTAAAGTTGAAGAAACAAATGTTTGTGATAAGATTTTAAGGTCACTCCCAAAAAGGTATAGTGAAAATATTTCAGCTATAGAAGAGTCAAAAGATATTGAACTTTTGACAAGGGATGAATTACATGGAATTCTCATAGCTTTTGAGATGAGAATAAAAGAGGAACCTATTCCCTAGAAAGAAGCAGCCTTCAAAGTTACAAAGAAGACAAAGGGTAAGAAGTCAGATTCAAGCAATGAGTTATCCAATGATGAAGAAGTAAATTATGGTAGAAGGAACAAGGACTCAAGAAAGTATAAAGGTATGAAATCAGTTAGATGTTTTAATTGTGGTAAATATGGTCACTATGCAACTGATTGTCCAAAAGCTAGAAATAGTAGTGAAGATGAGAAATATGATCATAAGAATAGGGAAATAGGAAAACACAGGTACCAAAAGAAAAGCAGGGATGGACAAGGCAAGCAAGGAAAGAAGTTTTTCCAAAGGCATAAGAAGAGTTTTTATGCAGATAAGGCAAGTAAGAGTTCAAGTGATAGTTATGGAAGCTCCTCAAATAATGATGAATATGAAATTCTATTTATGGCAGAAGAAAAGTAAGTGGTTAGAAACAGGACACCAATAATTCTCAAGTGTTTTAGATGTGGTAACTTTGGTCACCTTGAAGATAATTGTACAAGGAATGGATTCAGTTTCAGTGATGATGAATATGAAGATGCTAGTGAAGGACCAGAAGAAGAAAGTCTTCTTATGGCAATAGAAGAAGAAGGAAGTGCTCCTATTGAAGATAAATCAGAAAGGAATAAATATGATCTTGAAAACAAAATAATAGAGGAAGAATTAGAAAAATAAGAGGAAGGAGAAGTTGATCTTGAGGGTGAGCTTATTTCTGCCCTTGATGCATTAAGGAAGGTAAGAAAGCAGAACTCAAAACTCAAGCTTCAATTTCAAGAATGTGATGAAGAGAAAGGAAAGCTTATAGAGGATCTAACCAACTCAATAGCTAAGACAAGGAGATTTAAAGAAAATTAGAAGCTAAGGTTTTAGAATGTGAAAAATTAGAGCATGAGGTAGCTTCACTAAGGAAGGAAGTAAAAGAGTCTAGAGATAAGCTACACAAGTTTGAGAGAAGCTCAAAAACCATGAATAATATTATCAAGGTACAAAGACCTTCATCAAACAAAACAAGACTTGGTTTTGAACAGGTACAAAGAGAACAAGGAGAGGAGCCAATCTCAAGCTCCAAAGAAGAAGAAGCTTTAGAAGAGGAGAGTGTAAGAGAAAGTGAGACTTCTGAGGATGAGTTGGACAATATAAAGTTCAATAAGGAAAGGAACAATGCACAAATGAGGAACAAATGGAACAAGAAACAACACAGGGTAGAAGAGACTAAGAGACCAATGGGGTCAAGGCAAGGTTTCTTCAATGGATGATGCTTCTCATATCACAAGTTTGGGCACAAGGCTACACAATGTAGGACACATGGAAGACAGGAATATGGAAACTTCAAAAATAGGTATCTCTTTCAAGGGTATTGCTACTCTTGTAATCAGTTTGGTCATAAGGCAATTAATTGTAGGGTTCATGATAGGAATGGATATGGCTTCACCAGGAGAAACTTCAAAATATTTGCACCTTCAAGGAACCACAACATTAAGTGTTATAAGTGCAATAATGTTGGGCATACAACAAAGTGGTGTAGAGAAGAATTTCCAGAGACAAGCAAGAATAAGAATATTCAGAGGAATCAAAAGGATCAGTTGAGAAAAAGGTGGACAAAGGTAAAGATAAGTGCATGTTGGGAGTAGAGATACTCCCACCCCAGAATTAACCACCTCAAGAGAGGAGGTGGGGGAGGGGCTAAGCTAAGAGTCTCATTCTTAGCCCCAAGCCCCAAAGGTGGCCCTTTGCCATTGATGTCAAAGGGGGAGAGATTTGAGTTAGGGGGAGAGCATTCAGTCAGGGGGAGCAGTTTCTCAAGGGGGAGTAGTATTGAAAAAGGAAAAGGAATGGTTACAAAAAAAGGGTTGCCATCAATGACAAAGGGGGAGATTGTTAGAAATTTTGAGTTAGTTGTGTTGTCATTGATGTCAAGAGTCAGTGTCAAGAATCAGTGTAGGACTTGGCAAAATAAGGGTTAAAATATTTATATTTTAAGCCCAAGAGATTTGGTTTAAGAGCTTCACATGATTGGTCAAAAGGATGGTTAAATACCCTGAAGAAAAGGCCTAAAGGAAATAATATTATAATATTAAAGGCGGTTAGAAAAGGTCTAAGGGTGAAAGAGAAAAATACCTAGGCCCAATGGAAATAATATTATAATATTTTTATTATAATATTAAAGGTTAAATTAAAAGCCTAAGGTAATTTATAAATAATTTATAATATTTATATTATAAATTAATTTATAAAAATAATATTATTAAAACCCAAAGTTGGGTTGGGCACAAAATTGATTTAAATTTTTATTTCCCTGCGACGTTCAAAGGAAAGGAGCATATGGTATAAATACCATAAAGCTTACCTCACAAAGGTAAGTCTCCGAATTATATTAAGCACATGCGATTTGTGGTGAATGCGAAATATTCGTGAGCAAATAAAGAAGAGTATTTTAATATTTTTATTGCACCCAGAAAACACAGAGGACAAAGTGACAAAGGGATATAGACTCAACACCAACCAATCGGTTGGGCTAGCGGTAAGGTTGAGGTGTGTAAGGTGTAGGGTACGTAGAGGTTCTGCATTTGAGTCTCGACGGTTGCATAAGGTTAAAGCCTTTTTGGCTTTTGCGTTGGAGGAAGAGACAAAGCACTCAAAGCACTTTTACCTCCCATGTGAGCGCTTAGCTCACGCGACAAGGTAGCCACGGCTAAGGTGCAGGTGGCAGTTTGACGTGGGATCAAATCCCACTGAGGTGTTTGCTAAGGTACTTTAATTTTTGATAATATGCATGTGGTCTAAGGTTGTATTGTGAGTGCATGTGGTCTAAGGTTGTATTGTGAGTGCCTAGGAGATATAAGGTGATTAAAGGAAATTTTTATTTTTATTTTAATTAAAGGTTGTGAAGAATTTAAGTGTGGTTTAAAAGTGAGTTGAATTATTTCTGAAAGGTGTGTTGATTATTTGATAATGCATTTTTAAGTAGGGAGATATAAGGGAGTTATTTTGATTATTTTTTATGCATTAAAATTATGAAGTGGATTATTGTGAAAGTGTGTTATTTGAACCTTTGCTAGGTGTATTTTGAAAATATTGGAGATTATAAGGTGTACTTGAGACTTGTTATTTTTGTATGGTGAAATAAAATTATGAGTGGAGATTTTGAGATAGATTGTTGATATCTAACCATTGAGATTGGCAAAGAGGTTGATTGTGATTGAGACAGGTTTAGAGGTTATTTCTCCATCAAGCAAAAGGTATGGGCACATCTTCCTTGTGAGTGAAATATTGTTGGGTTGAATGTTGTGAATGCTAAGTTGGAGTGAAAAGGTTTTGTTTGATAAGCATTATTGGAAATGTTTGAGTGAGTTTTCACATTCATGATTGGTGAATGGTTGTGAAGAAAATTGAGTGTGAAATTGAGAACTATCTTGAACTAGGGTTTGTGCAAGATCATGAGTATCATTGTTATGTGAATTTGAGAACTATCTTGAGGGTTGCAAGTTATGAGTATCTATAGTGTGAGTCATTAAAAGCATAGTGAAACATCTTATTTAGAGTTTGTAATCATCTTGAGTCAAGGTTGAGTTCCATAGTGTGAGTTGTTGAAAGCATTGTGAAACACTTGTTTAGGGTTTGTAAGCAAGTTGTGTTTCATTGAGTGATTGGTTGAGTGGAGTTGATTGAGCATAGTTGATTGAAAGTGTTGGAGTGATAGTTCAAGTTCTATGAAACAAATTGTTCTTTATTCTTAATTGATTTGAAAAGATTTTGGAAGTGATTGAGTGTTTGTGAGTGTGAAACATATTGAGTCTCTAACAATTCTCTATATGCTTCTATGGTTTAACAAAATTCTAAGTGAAATTTGTTTTTCAGATTCAAAACTTGTTTGAGTGATTGAAGAGGTTTTCTATGAAATATTGAGTTGAGTTTTTGTATGCAAGTTTTGTAATTGATTTGAGCAAGCTTTGGTGAAATCTTATGAGCAAATTTGAGTAAGTCCTAGAGGGGACTTAAGGATAGAGTTGAGGAAGATTTTTGTGAAAGCTTAAGGATAGATTTGTGTGAGATTTTGTGGAAGCTTACAATCAATTTGGACAAGTTCTAGAGAGGACTTGTTGAGAAGTTTTGAGACAAGTCTTAGTGAAGACTTGTGGACAGATTTGTGTGAGCTTTTGTGGAAGCTTACAAGAAGAGTTGAGGTAAGTCTTGGTGAAGACTTGTTGAGAATATTGGAAAAGTTCTAGTGAGGACTTGTTGAGCATATTTGAGGCAAGTCTTTGAGAAGACTTGAGAGCAGAGTTGATTGATTGATTTGTTCAAACCTTGAGTTAAGGTTTGGGGCAGATCTAGCAGAGTTGATTAGTGATTGGATCAAGCTTTGTGATAAGGCTTGAGGATAGATTTGAAGACAGATATTGAGCAGATTTGTGCTAGACTGAAGGATAGTGTTTAGTGCAGATTTGAGGATAGATATTGAGCAGATTTGTGCTAGACAGAAGGATAGTGTTTAGTGTAGATTTGAGATAGAGTTTGAGAAGATTTGTGCTAGACCGAAGGATTGTGTTTTAGTGCAGATTTGAGAAAATCTAAGAGTAATCTTTGGAGGTGATAGAGCATAGAATAGTAGTCTCTAGTGGATAGAGATCCATTAGCCAGGGTAGTGAGGACAAAGTCTTCTGAGTGAGGATAGAGGTCTTCTATGGAGAGAGATCCACAAGCTAGAGTAGTGGAGGCAGTAGTCTTCTAAGAGGATCACCAACCAGAGTAGAGGAGAAGGAGTTCTCCTATGGATAGAGATCCACGAACCAATAAAGGGGATTGGTGTCTCTTGTGGATAGGTATCCATGAACTTGATTAGGGAATTGATGTCTCCTTTGGATAGTGGTCCATAAAAATTGTAATAGGGAAGGATTCCCAAGAGATTTGTTGAGAAAATTTTAGTGAAATATTTTCTTTGTGGAGTAGCCCACATTGGGTGAACCACGTTAAATTGGTGTCTCTATTATGTGTGGTGATTTATGAATTGCTTTGATTACTACTGTTGATATTGCCATTGATATATTGAATAATATTGTTTGGGAAAGAAAAGTAAAAAGTGGTCTTATATTGTTCACCCCCCCCCTCAATATAATCTTGTGTTCTTCATCAATCTCTTTCAACAATGGAAGCACAATTTTTTCTCAAAATCTATCCAAAATATTTCTAAAATCATTAAATAATGAAGAACAAATCCTAACTCAAATATTGCCAATAATGCAAACAACCCTTTTATCTCCACCTTATTTTTCAGAAACATTTACTCAATAAAACACCTTAAACAAGGAATGATGTGCCCATACTGTAGCACCTTAAACAAAATTTTAAGTGAAACTTGTTTAAGTGATTGAAGAAGTTTTATGAAAAAGATTGAGTTGAGTTTTTGTATGCAAGTTTTGTAATTGATTTAAGCAATTTTTGGTGAAATATTATGAGTATATTTGAGTAAGTCCTAGAGGGAAATTAAGGACATATTTGAGGAAGCTTTTTGTGAAATATTAAGGATAAATTTGTGTGAGCTTTTTATGGAAGCTTACAATCATATTTGGACAAGTTATAGAGAGGGCTTGTTGAGAAGTTTTGAGATAAGTCTTAGTGAAGTATTGTGGACAAATTTGTGTGATATTTTATGGAAGCTTACAAGTAAAGTTGAGGTAAGTCTTGGTGAAGACTTGTTGAGCAGATTGGAAAAGTTCTAGTGAGGACTTGTTGAGCATATTTGAGGTAAGTCTTTAATAAGACTTGAGAGCAGAGTTGATTAATTGATTTGTTCAAACCTTGAGTTAAGATTTGGGGTAGATCTAGCAGAGTTGATTAGTGATTGGATCAATACAGCTTGAGTATAGATTCAAGATAGAGATTGAGAAGATTGTGCTAGATCTAAGGATTGTGTTTAGTACAGATTTGAGTTCATATATTGAGCAAATTTATGCTATATCGAAGGACAGTGTTTAGTGAATATTTGAGACAGAGTTTGAGCAGATTTGTGCTAGACTGAAGGATTGTGTTTAGTGTAAATTTGAGCAAAGATGAGATCAAGCTTTGGAGGTGATAGAGTAGAGGATAGTAGTCTCTAGTGGATAGATATCCATTAGATAGGATAGTGAGGACATAGGTCTTCTATGGAGGGAGATCCATAAGCTAGAGCAGTGGAGGCAGTAGTCTTCTAAGAGGATCACCAACTAGAGCAGAGGAGGAGTTCTCCTATGGATAGAGATCCATGAACCAAAAAAGGGTATTGGTGTCTCCTATGGATAGGTATCCATGAATTTTATTAGGGGATTGACGTATATTTTGGATAGTGGTCCATAAATATTGTAATACGAAAGGATTCCAAAGAGATTTGTTGAGAAAATTTTAGTGAAAGATCTTCTTCGTGGAGTAGCTCACATTGGCTAAACCACATTAAATTGGTGTCTCTATTGTATGTGGTGATTTATGCATTGCTTTGATTACTAATGTTGATATTACCACTGATATATTGAATAATATTATTTGGAAAATAAAAGTAAAAAGTGGTCTTATATTGTTCAGCCCCTCTCAGTATAAGATTATGTTCTTAAATTGGTATCAGAGTGGGTTCCTTTGAAAGAGTTTAACAACTTGAAGGAAAAGCTCACAAGAACATATATAGATTCTTAGAATGGATCTTCAAGGAAATTGGAACCATTGTTATATGGGAACAATTATGCACTTTGGAGTATGAGAATGAAGATTCACCTAATGGTATTTGGAAATGAAATTTGGAAAGTAGGTGAGGTTGGATACATACCAACAGTAACTCCACCTATAGATAAATATGGGAAGCTCCTACAACTGAATAATTCAAAGGCAATAAATGGAATTTTAAAGGTTTTGCATGAAATAGAGGTTATAAAGGTTATGCATTGCACATAAACAAAGGAAATTTAGGATAAATTGAAATGTATATATGAGGGAGACAAAAAGGTCAAAATGGCAAAGTTGCAAAATTACAAGAGAAAATTTGAAGACCTAAAGATGAAGGATGAGGAAAACATTGATGCATACCTAATTTGTGTGGACGAAGTTGTTAACTCCATGCAAGAACTTGGGCTTAAATTTGAAAAAACAAGTGTTTGTGATAAAATTTTAAGGTCTCTCCCAAAAATATATAGTGAAAATATTTTATATATAGAAGAGTCAAAAGATATTGAACTTTTGACAAGGGGTGAATTACATGGAATTCTCACAGCTTTTGACATGAGAATAAAAGAGGAACCTATTCCCTAGAAATAAGTAGCCTTCAAAGTTACTAATAAGACAAAGGGTAAGAAGTCAGATTCAAGCAATGAGTTATTCAGTGATGAAGAAGTAAATTATGGTAGAAGGAACAAGAACTCAAGAAAGTATAAAGGTACAAAATCAGTTAAATGTTTTAATTTTGGTAAATATGGTCACTATGCAACTGATTGTCCAAAATCTAGAAATAGTAGTCAACATGAGAAATAGGATCATAAGAACAGGGAAATAGGAAAACACAGGTAACAGAAGAAAACCAAGGATGGACAAGGCAATCAAGGAAATAAGTTTTTCCAAAGGTATAAGAAGATTTTTTATGCAGATAAGGCAGGTAAGAGTTCAAGTGATAGTTATGGAAGCTCCTCAAATAATTATGAAGATGAAATTCTTTTTTTGGCAAAAGAAAAGGAAGTGGTTAAAATAGGACGCCAATAATTCTTAAGTGTTTTAGATGTGGTAACTTTTGTTACCTTGAAGATAATTGTACAAGGAATAGATTCAGTTTCAGTGATGATGAATATGAAGATGCTTTTTAAGGACTAGAAGAAGAAAGTCTTATTTTGGCAATAGAAGAAAAAGGAAGTGCTCCTATTGAAGATAAATCAGAAAGGAATGAAGATGATCTAAAATATGAATAATTAGAAACATAAGAGGAAGGAGAAGTTGATCTTGAGGGTGAGCTTATTTCTTCCCTTGATGCATTAAGGAAGGTAAGAAAGCAAAACTCTAAACTCAAGCTTCAATTTTAAGAATGTGATGAAGAGAAAGGAAAGCTTATAGAGGATATAACCAACTCAATAGCTAAGACAAATAAATTTAAAGAAAAATTAGAAGCTAAGGTTTTAGAATGTGAAAAATTAGAGCATGAGGTAGCTTCAGTAAGGAAAGAAGTAAAAGAGTCTAAATATAAGCTACACAAGTTTGAGAGAAGCTCAAAAAACATGAATAATATTATCAAGGAACAAAGACCTTCATCAAACAAAACAAGAATTGGTTTTGAACAGGTACAAAGAGAACAAGGAGAGGAGCCAATATCAAGCTTCAAAGAAGAAGAAGCTTTATAAGAGTAAAGTGTAAGAGAAATTGAGACTTATGAGGATGATTTGGACAATAAGGAAAGGAATAATATAAAAATGAGGAACAAATGGAACAAGAAAAAACACAGGGTAGAAGATACTAAGAGACCAATGAGATCAAGGCAAGGCTTCTTCAATGGATGATGCTTCTCATGTCACAAGTTTGAGCACAAGGCTACACAATGTAGGATACATAGAAGACAGGAATATGGAAATTTCATAAATAGGTATCTCTTTCAAGGGTATTGCTACTCTTGTAATCAATTTGGTCATAAGGCAGTTAATTGTAGGGTTCATGATAGAAATGGATATGGATTCACCAGGAAAAACTTCAAAACATTTGCACCTTAAAGGAACCACAATATTAAGTGTTATAAGTGTAATAATGTTGGGTATACAACAAAGTGGTGTAGAGAAGAATTTCCAGAGATAAGCAGGAATAAGAATATTCAGAGGAATCAAAAGGATCAGTTGATAAAAAAGGTGGACAAAGGTAAATATAAGTGCATGTTGGGAGTAGAGATACTCCCACCCTAGAATTAACCACCTCAAAAGAGGAGGTGGAGGAGGGGATAAGCTAAGAGTCTCATTCTTAGCCCCAATACCCAAAGGTGGCCCTTACCATTGATGTAAAATGGGGAGAGATTTGAGTTAGGAGGAGATCATTTAGTCAGGGGGAGCAGGATTGAAAAAGGAAAAGGATAGGTTACGAAAAAAGGGTTACCATCAATGACAAAGGTGGAGATTTCCGAAATTTTGAGTTAGTTGTGTTGTCATTGATGTCAAGAGTTAGTGTCAAGAATCAGTGCAGGACTTAACAAAAGAAGGGTTAAAATATTTATATTTTAATCCCAAGAGATTTGGTTTAAGAGCTTCACATGATTGGTAAAAAGGATGGTTAAATAACCTGAAGAAAATACCTAAAGGAAATAATATTATAATATATATTATTATAACATTAAATGCAGTCAGAAAAGGTCTAAGGGTGAAAGAGAAAAATACCTAGGCCCAATGGAAATAATATTATAATATTTTTATTATAATATTAAAGGTTAAATTAAAAGCCTAAGGTAATTTATAAATAATTTATAATATTTCTATTATAAATTAATTTATAAATATAATATTATTAAAACCCAAAGATAGGTTGGGCGCAAAATTGAATTAATTTTTTATTTCCTTGCCAACGTTTGAAGGAAGGAGCATATGGTATAAATACCATAAAGCTTACCTCACAAAGGTAAGTCTTCGAATTATATTAAGTACGTGCGATTTGTGGTGAATGCGAAATATTCGTGAGCACATAAAGAATAGTATTTTAATACTTTTTATTGCACCTAGAAAACACTGAGGACAAAGTGACAAAGGGATATAGACTCAACACCAACCAGTCGGTTGGGCTAGCGGTAAGGTTGAGGTGTGTAAGGAATAGGGTACGGAGTCTTAGTGGCTGTAAAAAGTAAAAGTATTTTTGGCTTTAGCGTTGTAGGAAGAGACAAAGCACTCAAATTGCATTTACCTCCCATGTGAGCGCTTAGCTCACACAACAGGGTAGCCATGGCTAAGGTACAGGTGGCAGTTTGACCTTGGATCAAATCCCACCAAAGTGTTTGCTAAGGTACTTTAATTTTTTGATAATACGCATGTGGTATAAGGTTGTATTGAGAGTGCATGTGGTCTAAGGTTGTATTGTGAGTGCCTAGGGAGATATAAAGTGATTAAAGAAAATTTTCATTTTCATTTTAATTAAAGGTTGTGAAGGATTTAAGTATGGTTTGAAAGTGAGTTGAATTATTTCTGAAAGGTGTGTTGATTATTTGATAATGCACTTTTAAGTAGGGAGATATAAGGGAGTTATTTTGATTATTTTTTTATGAATTAAAATTATGAAGTGGATTATTGTGAAAGTGTGTTATTTGAACCTTTGCTAGGTGTATTTTGAAAATATTGGAGATTATAAGGTGTACTTGAGACTTGTTATTTTTGTATGGTGAAATAAAATTCTGAGTGGAGAATTTGAGATAGATTTTTTATATCTAACCATTGATATTGGCAAAGAGGTTGATTGTGATTGAGACAGGTTTAGAGGTTATTTATCCATCAAGCAAAAGGTATGGGCACATCTTCCTTGTGAGTGAAATATTTTTGCGTTGAATGTTGTGAATGCTAAGTTGGAGTGAAAAGATTTTGTTTGATAAGCAATATTGAAAATTTTTGAATGAGTTTTCACATTCATTATTGGTGAATGGTTATGAAGAAAATTAATGTGAAATTGAGAACTATATTGAACTAGGGTTTGTGAAAGATCATGAGTATCATTGTTATTTGAATTTAGAATCATCTTGAGTCAAGTTTGAGTTCTATAGTGTGAGTCATTAAAAGCATAGTGAAACACTTATTTAGGGTTTGTAAGCAAGTTGTGTTTCATTGAGTGATTGGTTGAAAGCATTGTGAAACACTTATTTAGGGTTTGTAAGCAAGTTGTGTTTCATTGAGTGATTGGTTGAGTGGAGTTGATTGAGCATAGTTGATTGAAAGTGTTGGAGTGATAGTTCAAGTTATGTGAAACAAATTGTTCTTTATTCTTAATTGATTTGAAAATATTTTGGAAGTGATTGAGTGTTTATGAGTGTGAAACATATTGAGTCTCTTACCATTCTCTATATGTTTCTATGGTTAAACAAAATTTTAGGTGAAATTTATTTGTGTGATTGAAGAGATTTTCTGGAAGAGATTAAGTTGATTTTTGTGAGTGTTTTTGTGAGTGTGAAACATATTGAGTCTCTAACCAATATCTATATGTTTTTTATATTAAACAAGATTCTAAATAAAAATTGTTGAAGTTATTGAAGAAGTTTTCTAAAAAATATTGAGTTGAGTTTTTGTATGCAAGTTTTGTAATTGATTTGAGCAAGCTTTCTTGAAAGCTTATGAGAAAATTTGAGTAAGTCCTAGAGGGGACTTAAGGACAAAGTTGAGGAATATTTTTGTGAAAGCTTAAGGACATATTTGTGTGAGCTTTTGTGGAAGCTTACAATCCAATTTGGACAAGTTCTAGAGAGGACTTGTTGAGCAGTTTTGAGATAAGTCTTAATGAAGACTTGTGGACAAATTTATGTCAGCTTTTGTGGAAGCTTACAAGAAGAGTTGAGGTAAGTCTTGGTGAAGACATGTTAAGAATATTGGACAAGTTCTATTGAGGACTTGTTGAGCATATTTAAGGCAATTCTTTGAGAAGACTTGATATCAGAGTTGATTAATTGATTTCTTCAAACCTTGAGATAAGATTTGGGGCAAATCTAGCAGAGTTGATTAGTGATTAGATCAAGCTTTGTGATAAGGCTTGAGGATAGATTCAAGATAGATATTGAGCAGATTTGTGCTAGATCGAAGGACTATGTTTAGTACATATTTGAGGAAAAATATTGAGCAGATTTGTGCTAGATAGAAGGATAGTGTTTAGTGTAGATTTGAGATAGAGTTTGAGAAGATTTGTGCTAGACTGAAGTACTGTGTTTTAGTGCAGATTTGAGAAAATCGAAGACTAATATTTGGAGGTGACAGAGCATAGAATAGTAGTCTCTAGTGGATAGATATCCATTAGCCAAGGTAGTGAGGACAAAGTCTTCTGAGTGAGGATAGAGGTCTTCTATGGAGAGAGATCCACAAGCCATAGCAGTGGAGGTAGTAGTCTTCTAAGAGGATCACCAACCAGGGGAGAGGAGAAGGAGTTCTCCTATGGATAGAGATCTATGAAACAATAAATGGGACTAGTGTCTCTTGTGGATAGGTATCCATAAACTTGATTAGGGAATTGATGTCTCCTTTGGATAGTGGTCCATAAAAATTTTAATAGGGAATGATTCCCAAGAGATTTGTTAAGAAAATTTTTGTGAAATATTTTCTTTGTGGAGTAGCCCACATTGGGTGAACCACATTAAATTGGTGTCTCTATTATGTTTTGTGATTTATGAATTGCTTTGATTACTACTATTGATATTGCCATTGATATATATTGAATAATATTGTTTGGGAAATAAAAGTAAAAAGTAGTCTTATACTGTTCACCCCCCCCTCAATATAATCTTGTGTTCTTCATCAATCTCTTTCAACAATGGAAGCACAATTTTTTCTCAAAATCTATCCAAAATATTTCTAAAATCATTAAATAATGAAGAACAAATCCTAACTCAAATATTGCCAATAATGCAAACAACCCTTTTATCTCCACCTTATGTTTCAGAAACATTTACTCAATAAAACACCTTAAACAAGGAATGATGTGCCCATACTGTAGCACCTTAAACAAAATTTTAAGTGAAACTTGTTTAAGTGATTGAAGAAGTTTTATGAAAAAGATTGAGTTGAGTTTTTGTATGCAAGTTTTGTAATTGATTTAAGCAAGTTTTGGTGAAATATTATGAGTATATTTGAGTAAGTCCTAGAGGGAAATTAAGGACATATTTGAGGAAGCTTTTTGTGAAATATTAAGGATAAATTTGTGTGAGCTTTTTATGGAAGCTTACAATCATATTTGGACAAGTTATAGAGAGGGCTTGTTGAGAAGTTTTGAGATAAGTCTTAGTGAAGTATTGTGGACAAATTTGTGTGATATTTTATGGAAGCTTACAAGTAAAGTTGAGGTAAGTCTTGGTGAAGACTTGTTGAGCAGATTGGAAAAGTTCTAGTGAGGACTTGTTGAGCATATTTGAGGTAAGTCTTTAATAAGACTTGAGAGCAGAGTTGATTAATTGATTTGTTCAAACCTTGAGTTAATATTTGGGGTAGATCTAGCAGAGTTGATTAGTGATTGGATCAATACAGCTTGAGTATAGATTCAAGATAGAGATTGAGAAGATTGTGCTAGATCTAAGGATTGTGTTTAGTACAGATTTGAGTTCATATATTGAGCAAATTTGTGCTATATCGAAGGACAGTGTTTAGTGAATATTTGAGACAGAGTTTAAGCAGATTTGTGCTAGACTGAAGGATTGTGTTTAGTGTAAATTTGAGCAAAGCTGAGATCAAGCTTTGGAGGTGATAGAGTAGAGGATAGTAGTCTCTAGTGGATAGATATCCATTAGATAGGATAGTGAGGACATAGGTCTTCTATGGAGGGAGATCCATAAGCTAGAGCAGTGGAGGCAGTAGTCTTCTAAGAGGATCACCAACTAGAGCAGAGGAGGAGTTCTCCTATGGATAGAGATCCATGAACCAAAAAGGGTATTGGTGTCTCCTATGGATAGGTATCCATGAATTTTATTAGGGGATTGACGTATATTTTGGATAGTGGTCCATAAATATTGTAATACAAAAGGATTCCAAAGAGATTTGTTGAGAAAATTTTAGTGAAAGATCTTCTTCGTGGAGTAGCTCACATTGGCTAAACCACATTAAATTGGTTTCTCTATTGTATGTGGTGATTTATGCATTGCTTTGATTACTAATGTTGATATTACCACTGATATATTGAATAATATTATTTGGAAAATAAAAGTAAAAAGTGGTCTTATATTGTTCAGCCCCTCTCAGTATAAGATTATGTTCTTAAATTGGTATCAGAGTGGGTTCCTTTGAAAGAGTTTAACAACTTGAAGGAAAAGCTCACAAGAACATATATAGATTCTTAGAATGGATCTTCAAGGAAATTGGAACCATTGTTATATGGGAACAATTATGCACTTTGGAGTATGAGAATGAAGATTCACCTAATGGTATTTGGAAATGAAATTTGGAAAGTAGGTGAGGTTGGATACATACCACCAGTAACTCCACCTATAGATAAATATGGTAAGCTCCTACAACTGAATAATTCAAAGGAAATAAATGGAATTTTAAAGGTTTTGCATGAAATAGAGGTTATAAAGGTTATGCATTGCACATAAACAAAGGAAATTTAGGATAAATTGAAATGTATATATGAGGGAGACAAAAAGGTCAAAATGGCAAAGTTGCAAAATTACAAGAGAAAATTTGAAGACCTAAAGATGAAGGATGAGGAAAACATTGATGCATACCTAATTTGTGTGGACGAAGTTGTTAACTCCATGCAAGAACTTGGGCTTAAATTTGAAAAAACAAGTGTTTGTGATAAAATTTTAAGGTCTCTCCCAAAAATATATAGTGAAAATATTTTATATATAGAAGAGTCAAAAGATATTGAACTTTTGACAAGGGGTGAATTACATGGAATTCTCACAGCTTTTGACATGAGAATAAAAGAGGAACCTATTCCCTAGAAATAAGTAGCCTTCAAAGTTACTAATAAGACAAAGGGTAAGAAGTCAGATTCAAGCAATGAGTTATTCAGTGATGAAGAAGTAAATTATGGTAGAAGGAACAAGAACTCAAGAAAGTATAAAGGTACAAAATCAGTTAAATGTTTTAATTTTGGTAAATATGGTCACTATGCAAATGATTGTCCAAAATCTAGAAATAGTAGTGAATATGAAGAAAAATAGGATCATAAGAACAGAGGAAATAGGAAAACACAGGTAACGAGAAGAAAACCAGGGGATGGACAAGGCAATCAAGGAAATAAGTTTTTCCAAAGGTATAAGAAGATTTTTTATGCAGATAAGGCAGGTAAGAGTTCAAGTGATAGTTATGGAAGCTCCTCAAATAATTATGAAGATGAAATTCTTTTTTTGGCAAAAGAAAAGGAAGTGGTTAAAATAGGACGCCAATAATTCTTAAGTGTTTTAGATGTGGTAACTTTTGTTACCTTGAAGATAATTGTACAAGGAATAGATTCAGTTTCAGTGATGATGAATATGAAGATGCTTTTTAAGGACTAGAAGAAGAAAGTCTTATTTTGGCAATAGAAGAAAAAGGAAGTGCTCCTATTGAAGATAAATCAGAAAGGAATGAAGATGATCTAAAATATGAATAATTAGAAACATAAGAGGAAGGAGAAGTTGATCTTGAGGGTGAGCTTATTTCTTCCCTTGATGCATTAAGGAAGGTAAGAAAGCAAAACTCTAAACTCAAGCTTCAATTTTAAGAATGTGATGAAGAGAAAGGAAAGCTTATAGAGGATATAACCAACTCAATAGCTAAGACAAATAAATTTAAAGAAAAATTAGAAGCTAAGGTTTTAGAATGTGAAAAATTAGAGCATGAGGTAGCTTCAGTAAGGAAAGAAGTAAAAGAGTCTAAATATAAGCTACACAAGTTTGAGAGAAGCTCAAAAAACATGAATAATATTATCAAGGAACAAAGACCTTCATCAAACAAAACAAGAATTGGTTTTGAACAGGTACAAAGAGAACAAGGAGAGGAGCCAATATCAAGCTTCAAAGAAGAAGAAGCTTTATAAGAGTAAAGTGTAAGAGAAATTGAGACTTATGAGGATGATTTGGACAATAAGGAAAGGAATAATATAAAAATGAGGAACAAATGGAACAAGAAACAACACAGGGTAGAAGATACTAAGAGACCAATGAGATCAAGGCAAGGCTTCTTCAATGGATGATGCTTCTCATGTCACAAGTTTGAGCACAAGGCTACACAATGTAGGATACATAGAAGACAGGAATATGGAAATTTCATAAATAGGTATCTCTTTCAAGGGTATTGCTACTCTTGTAATCAATTTGGTCATAAGGCAGTTAATTTTAGGGTTCATGATAGAAATGGATATGGATTCACCAGGAAAAACTTCAAAACATTTGCACCTTAAAGGAACCACAATATTAAGTGTTATAAGTGTAATAATGTTGGGTATACAACAAAGTGGTGTAGAGAAGAATTTCCAGAGATAAGCAGGAATAAGAATATTCAGAGGAATCAAAAGGATCAGTTGATAAAAAAGGTGGACAAAGGTAAATATAAGTGCATGTTGGGAGTAGAGATACTCCCACCCCAGAATTAACCACCTCAAAAGAGGAGGTGGAGGAGGGGATAAGCTAAGAGTCTCATTCTTAGCCCCAATACCCAAAGGTGGCCCTTACCATTGATGTAAAATGGGGAGAGATTTGAGTTAGGAGGAGATCATTTAGTCAGGGGGAGCAGGATTGAAAAAGGAAAAGGATAGGTTACGAAAAAAGGGTTACCATCAATGACAAAGGTGGAGATTTCCAAAAATTTTGAGTTAGTTGTGTTGTCATTGATGTCAAGAGTTAGTGTCAAGAATCAGTGCAGGACTTAACAAAAGAAGGGTTAAAATATTTATATTTTAATCCCAAGAGATTTGGTTTAAGAGCTTCACATGATTGGTAAAAAGGATGGTTAAATAACCTGAAGAAAATACCTAAAGGAAATAATATTATAATATATATTATTATAACATTAAATGCAAACAGAAAAGGTCTAAGGGTGAAAGAGAAAAATACCTAGGCCCAATGGAAATAATATTATAATATTTTTATTATAATATTAAAGGTTAAATTAAAAGCCTAAGGTAATTTATAAATAATTTATAATATTTCTATTATAAATTAATTTATAAATATAATATTATTAAAACCCAAAGATAGGTTGGGCGCAAAATTGAATTAATTTTTTATTTCCTTGCCAACGTTTGAAGGAAGGAGCATATGGTATAAATACCATAAAGCTTACCTCACAAAGGTAAGTCTTCGAATTATATTAAGTACGTGCGATTTGTGGTGAATGCGAAATATTCGTGAGCACATAAAGAATAGTATTTTAATACTTTTTATTGCACCTAGAAAACACTGAGGACAAAGTGACAAAGGGATATAGACTCAACACCAACCAGTCGGTTGGGCTAGCGGTAAGGTTGAGGTGTGTAAGGAATAGGGTACGGAGTCTTAGTGGCTGTAAAAAGTAAAAGTATTTTTGGCTTTAGCGTTGTAGGAAGAGACAAAGCACTCAAATTGCATTTACCTCCCATGTGAGCGCTTAGCTCACACAACAGGGTAGCCATGGCTAAGGTACAGGTGGCAGTTTGACCTTGGATCAAATCCCACCAAAGTGTTTGCTAAGGTACTTTAATTTTTTGATAATACGCATGTGGTATAAGGTTGTATTGAGAGTGCATGTGGTCTAAGGTTGTATTGTGAGTGCCTAGGGAGATATAAAGTGATTAAAGAAAATTTTCATTTTCATTTTAATTAAAGGTTGTGAAGGATTTAAGTATGGTTTAAAAGTGAGTTGAATTATTTCTGAAAGGTGTGTTGATTATTTGATAATGCACTTTTAAGTAGGGAGATATAAGGGAGTTATTTTGATTATTTTTTTATGAATTAAAATTATGAAGTGGATTATTGTGAAAGTGTGTTATTTGAACCTTTGCTAGGTGTATTTTGAAAATATTGGAGATTATAAGGTGTACTTGAGACTTGTTATTTTTGTATGGTGAAATAAAATTCTGAGTGGAGAATTTGAGATAGATTTTTTATATCTAACCATTGATATTGGCAAAGAGGTTGATTGTGATTGAGACAGGTTTAGAGGTTATTTATCCATCAAGCAAAAGGTATGGGCACATCTTCCTTGTGAGTGAAATATTTTTGCGTTGAATGTTGTGAATGCTAAGTTGGAGTGAAAAGATTTTGTTTGATAAGCAATATTGAAAATTTTTGAATGAGTTTTCACATTCATTATTGATGAATGGTTATGAAGAAAATTAATGTGAAATTGAGAACTATATTGAACTAGGGTTTGTGAAAGATCATGAGTATCATTGTTATTTGAATTTAGAATCATCTTGAGTCAAGTTTGAGTTCTATAGTGTGAGTCATTAAAAGCATAGTGAAACACTTATTTAGGGTTTGTAAGAAAGTTGTGTTTCATTGAGTGATTGGTTGAAAGCATTGTGAAACACTTATTTAGGGTTTGTAAGAAAGTTGTGTTTCATTGAGTGATTGGTTGAGTGGAGTTGATTGAGCATAGTTGATTGAAAGTGTTGGAGTGATAGTTCAAGTTCTGTAAAACAAATTATTCTTTATTCTTAATTGATTTGAAAATATTTTGGAAGTGATTGAGTGTTTATGAGTGTGAAACATATTGAGTCTCTTACCATTCTCTATATGTTTCTATGGTTAAACAAAATTTTAGGTGAAATTTATTTGTGTGATTGAAGAGATTTTCTGGAAGAGATTAAGTTGATTTTTGTGAGTGTTTTTGTGAGTGTGAAACATATTGAGTCTCTAACCAATCTCTATATGTTTTTTATATTAAACAAGATTCTAAATAAAAATTGTTGAAGTTATTGAAGAAGTTTTCTGAAAAATATTGAGTTGAGTTTTTGTATGCAAGTTTTGTAATTGATTTGAGCAAGCTTTCTTGAAAGCTTATGAGAAAATTTGAGTAAGTCCTAGAGGGGACTTAAGGACAAAGTTGAGGAATATTTTTGTGAAAGCTTAAGGACATATTTGTGTGAGCTTTTGTGGAAGCTTACAATCCAATTTGGACAAGTTCTAGAGAGGACTTGTTGAGAAGTTTTGAGATAAGTCTTAATGAAGACTTGTGGACAAATTTATGTCAGCTTTTGTGGAAGCTTACAAGAAGAGTTGAGGTAAGTCTTGGTGAAGACATGTTAATAATATTGGACAAGTTCTATTGTGGACTTTTTGAGCATATTTAAGGCAAGTCTTTGAGAAGACTTGATATCAGAGTTGATTAATTGATTTCTTCAAACCTTGAGTTAAGATTTGGGGCAAATCTAGCAGAGTTGATTAGTGATTAGATCAAGCTTTGTGATAAGGCTTGAGGATAGATTCAAGATAGATATTGAGCAGATTTGTGCTAGATCGAAGGACTATGTTTAGTACATATTTGAGGACAAATATTGAGCAGATTTGTGCTAGATAGAAGGATAGTGTTTAGTGTAGATTTGAGATAGAGTTTGAGAAGATTTGTGCTAGACTGAAGTACTGTGTTTTAGTGCAGATTAGAGAAAATTGAAGACTAATATTTGGAGGTGACAGAGCATAGAATAGTAGTCTCTAGTGGATAGATATCCATTATCCAAGGTAGTGAGGACAAAGTATTCTGAGTGAGGATAGAGGTCTTCTATGGAGAGAGATCCACAAGCCATAGCAGTGGAGGTAGTAGTCTTCTAAGAGGATCACCAACCAGGGGAGAGGAGAAGGAGTTCTCCTATGGATAGAGATCTATGAAACAATAAAGGGGACTAGTGTCTCTTGTGGATAGGTATCCATAAACTTGATTAGGGAATTGATGTCTCCTTTGGATAGTGGTCCATAAAAATTTTAATAGGGAATGATTCCCAAGAGATTTGTTAAGAAAATTTTTGTGAAATATTTTCTTTGTGGAGTAGCCCACATTGGGTGAACCACATTAAATTGGTGTCTCTATTATGTTTTGTGATTTATGAATTGCTTTGATTACTACTATTGATATTGCCATTGATATATACTGAATAATATTGTTTGGGAAATAAAAGTAAAAAGTAGTCTTATACTGTTCACCCCCCCCTCAATATAATCTTGTGTTCTTCATCAATCTCTTTCAACAATGGAAGCACAATTTTTTCTCAAAATCTATCCAAAATATTTCTAAAATCATTAAATAATGAAGAACAAATCCTAACTCAAATATTGCCAATAATGCAAACAACCCTTTTATCTCCACCTTATGTTTCAGAAACATTTACTCAATAAAACACCTTAAACAAGGAATGATGTGCCCATACTGTAGCACCCTAAAATTGGCGCAGTAAAATTATAATAATTACATTCACCTTAGTAAATAATTTAAAATTCAAATTTAACCTCCCAAACCGCCCGTTAACCGTCGGGTAATCCGTTTCCCCCTTTTTCGTGCCATTTTTAGAGGTTGTTTTGACCGTTTGACGATATCGTCGCCGATCAGACGATATCGCCCCAGATATGACGATTTCGTCTGGACTAGGACGTCCAGACGATCTTGTCGCAAAACTAATTTTGCACAATTAGCTTTTGTTCCAACGGGTCTCCAATCCGGGCAGAAGCGTGTCTACGTCGTTAGGGACCCTCCCCCGTTGGAGATCTCCCAAATTGGGATGATCTCCAACCTCCTAACTACTCCCCTAAGCCTATTTAATCCTAAGCTATTCCCTTAGCACCCCCTGGCTGAAATTCTCTGCAATTTAACTCCATCTACATTGAACCATCCCAATTTTTCATTTGCATTTGGTCCCATACCAATTTTGTTGCAGGTACATCACTATTTTTCAGTCGGAGCCAGCACACATCGTCGTCGACGAACCTGTTCAGATCGGAGGCGAACCTGTCGAATCCGAGGCGATTTCGTACTGATGCGAGACGATCTCATTGCAGTCCATATTGAGGCAATCGGTGCTAGAAGTTTGCATTTCTCAACCTTTTCTCTCTTTTTATTCTCAAATTAGATAGTTTATTCAGTGTTTATGTTATTTTGCATTTGGAGTTCACCCATTTAGCTTAGATTGCATACTAAGATCATGATTTGTCATTAGAATATCGTAATTTGCTTGAATTTCTGTTCATAACTATTATTCAGTATTCATACGGTCATTTGGTGTTGTTTCCCTCTGTTAGCACGGTAGTATTCATTGTATTTTGTATCTATTTTTTCTTGAGGTCTAAGAATTCGTCGGATCTCGGATGATTGTCGGATCTCGAGATGATTCTATCAAATTCAGGATGATCTGATGCTTCAAACATCAGAATCATCACCGGACATCCGGATCAGGTATTCCTCATTTGTATTCTATAAATTCTCTATTTTATGTCTTTAAATCTATTTTTTGTACTCATTGAATTTGCATTTTCATGTAGATTAATCTAGATTCATTTGGCCAAACCTAGGATATGAATGCTTAAAGTTAAAAATGAACACATTAAAACACATTCCAAACCTAGGCGTGGAAAGCGCCCTTAAATGTTTCCTGGTGAACCCACCATCCATCGAAAAATCATCAAAATACACCTCCCTTGAGAGGCGGGACCTTCGCAAAGTCCTCTCAGTCCGAGGTACCACGACATCCTTTTCCCATCCTCCTTCCGGGCACGGATCCAATAGCTTGAAGGTAAGGATGCGAAAAATTTGGAGCGATACATTTTGGTGAACCCGACGTGAATGCATCATAACCTTTTGAAAAAAAAAAAAAAAAAATATAGAACAACTAAAACATAGATGCATTTTAAATCCTTTAAGTTTGAAATCATGTTTAGATGGTAGCTCCTAAGAAAAGATTAGCAGTTACTATAAATGTAGAAAACCAATTGGCAACCATAGAAATCAATTCTATGCTTAATGTGCCTGAAACAAGTAGGAATCAATTCCTGTGGAGCAAACTTGATAGAAGACTTAGTCTCATCTCATCTAGGTCCACACAACTTAAGCAAATCAAGAGGCTAGTCCTAGATAGAATCCTGGATCCTCATCAACTAGTTTTTTATCATGAACTTGGGAGGGCTGCCATAGATGGTTAGCCTATAGGAGAGCTCTAGTATCTTCAGAACTATTCACCTTCGAGGAATACCTCGAGAACGCAGCCATTGTGCACCAGTTCCTAGGTTGTGTAGAAGACCAAGAGGTTGTTCTTATAGATAGGGAAATATGGAATAGAGTTCCGCGAGCTGTGTTATATCGAGAGTATTGCCACGAGCTTTACTTTTATCAACCAGCATCTGAGACAGATAATATCACTATAGCTCTTTTCATCAAATTTTTAAAAGAAAACTTTCAATTTGAAGAAGAACACTTCATGACTCCGGAACAACTCGAACCTATTAATGATATTCATAAATTGTTTATAGAAAACTAGATTATTACTTTAGTCTTATTTCTTGCATTTATTTGTGTTGATTGTCTTTATTATATTATTTCAAAAAAAAAAAAAAAAACTTAGCAAAAACTTAAAAATTTCATTTCAAATATTGTAGTAGGTATATAGTAAACATATACCTCTTAATTTGTTGCATATATATATATATATATATATATATATATATATATTTTTGCTGAAATCAAAATTAAAGCACCATGCCTAAACTTAGGAATGGTAAAGAAACTTTAGGAGAAGAAGAAGATTGGTTACAAGATACAACTAGAGACCCAAATGTCCTTCTTGGAGATCCAAATCCGGAAGGAGAAACTCTAGGTCAATCAGAAGAAGACTTAGGTGAAGATAAGGAACAAGAAGGGAGTGTTAAAGAGGATGGATCCTCATCCCCTAGAGTAGCTCCAAATGGAACTATTGCTTTTGACAATGCAGAGCATTTTCGGAAATTTCTCATTGATAACATTGATGACCTTAATGTGGCAATTCGTATTGATAAAGGGCAAATTAGTAACACTCAAGCGGCCATGGAATATATGTGTAATATGCGCACTAATCCCTTGTCTTTCATTGATCAAGAAAGTGACAAGGTTGGGCCATCCAATACGGATATGGTCACTATGGCTCAAAACATGTCAAAACAACAGGTTACCCAACCTCCTAAGGAACTTGTTATTCAACCTAAAATCACTCCCACACAAAAGAAACCTTCCTTCACTACTTTATTCCGCCAAACTATTGAGCAATATGCTTCAAGTAAACAAAAACCTAAAACAAAGCCAAATACAAACTTTCAACAATCCGGAATACAACATAATACAACTTCAAAATTCCTTCATAATACTTTTCCTACCAATAATTTACACAATAGTAACATGGCATCTAATCTGCATGTTCCTCCATCATATGCCCATAAAACCCATGTCAATGCCCTACCGAACCAATATGGGGGGCAAACTAGTAATCTGGAAGCCATGGTGAAACAATTAGCTTCACGTATGGACCGAGATAGATCCCTACCGTCCCTCGTATAATTATCGAGAGATCTGTAGTCAACCTTTGGATCCCATAGTTGTAGCTCAACCATACCCTAAGCATTTTCCCATGCCCATCCTACCTATATATAAAGGAACCGAAGATCCCATAGAGCATCTTCGCATGTTTAGGATAGCATGTCATGATATATCGCATGATGACTTGCTATTACTAAAAATGTTCCCAAAAAGTTTAGGTGGAATGGCATTAGAGTGGTACTATCAATTGCCCACTCATTCTTTGAGAAACTTTGAAGAAACAGTGGAATCATTTGTCCATCAATTTAGTGCCTACATCGAGAGGCATGTAACTATTAAAGACCTATACAATTTAAAACAAGACAAGGATGAATGTTTTGCCGATTTCTTAGCTAGATGGAGGCAATTGACAGGAAAAGCTGCACTTTGTGCTGCCTTATAGGGAAATGTTACACATTTTCATCAATAATTTACAAGAACAAATATCTTATGAGCTATCAACTGCTACTTTAACTACCTTCGATCAAGCTATAGATTTAGCTCGAAGAGTAGAAGATGCCCTCATTAGGAGAGGCCAACTTAGGAAGAAGGATGATGAGAAAACATCCAGAAATCAATATAAAAACAAACAAGTTGTCGGTGACGGAGTCACTGACAGCAGAAACATTGCTAATATCAATGCAACGAAGACAACAAAAAAATTCATATTGAAACCTCCTGATAAGCCTCCTCGAGAATTCACTAGATTAAATCAACCCTTATCAACTATTTTACCTCAATTGCTCGAAAGAGGTTTGATCCAATTACCAGCCATCCAGGAACCTGATCCAACTATACCCGGATATAGAGCTGACTTACACTGTGATTTCCATAGAGGACCTGGACATTCTACCAACGCTTGTAAAAGGTTGAAACATAAAATACAAGATTTGATTGACAATAATGAAATGGAAGTGCAAGCCTTCCAACCTAAACAAAACCCTCCTAATAATACTCAAAAGACCATTCCTCAAAATCAAAATCAAAATGCCAATCAAACTCTAGACATATTTCAACACCCTTTACCAAGACATGGTAAAGAGGTAGCCAATCAAATCGAACATCATAATGTTCCCCCTCCTACCCGATATGTAGGAACCATTAGCGGACAATTACCTATTCAGGATCCTCAAATATTTGACACGACCTTATCCCTGGTTACGACCAGGCCCTTACATAATTTTCAAACTTCTGATTCTAGTGATATAGAATCGGATAGTGAAAGTGAACTAGACATTACTTCAAACCAATCGAATAGTTCTGAAAATGAATCGAGATCCTATTCAACCCGTCACGAGATGCTATGGTTCCAGGAAGAACCATTTCCTAGAAGAGTTACTACTCGACCTTCTTCCAATATATTCCTTTCTAATGAACAAGCCATTAATGCTCAACCGAGACTGGTTCAGCGTCTTCACTATAACATTGTAGGTACCATTGGAGTCGTTACTCGACAACAAGCTCAAAATTCCCAACAAGAACCAAACCAGAACGATGGATCGGCTCCATTCGTTTTGAAAAACCCCAATAAAGGGAATCATGCTCCTCTTTGTTCAACCTAAACCCCCTTACAATATTAATGAGCAATTGTCCAATACTACGGCCAGAATTTCCCTCTTGGATTTATTAAGATCCTCTCCCACCCATAGGGATGAGTTGATGCTTACATTGAGCCAAATGATGGTACCTCAAAACATTCAACCTTGAAGCTATGGCCAATACTATCATCACTCGAGAGATTGATTGTATTGACTTCCGGGATAAAGATATCCCACAACACGGTTTACATAAGGACAATCCCTTATACATTCTTGCTCTAATTGGAGATGTAGCTGTCAAAAGAGTTTTGATTGATAATGGCTCATCTCTAAACATTTGCACTTTTGACTTCTACCAACGATTTGGCTTTAGAAGTGATGAAATGAAGAAAAACTGATATGATTATCAAAGCTTTTAATGACGAAACACAAGAAACGTGTGGAGTTATTACCCTCCCATTGCAAGTTGGTCCTAGAACCCTAGAAACAACCGTGTTTATTGTACATTGCCTGACATCGTACAATATACTTTTGGGTCGCCCTTGGATCAACGCCATGCGAGCGGTCCCATCAACTTTACACCAATGTGTTAAATTCGAGTTTAAAAATCAGTTGGTCACTATTCATGGTGACCCTAGACCTTTGATATGTGTGCTTTGGGAGAACCCGTTGGAGTGCAATTTTGCCCTGCTCTGTCATCCACACATCCTAGTTCTTATTTTTCATCTAAAACTGTGAAACATACACCCATAACTTCACCTATTTCCCCTCCATTAATTTCATCCTCCTATATAGATCAACAACCCTCTAAACAAATTACTCTAGAACCTCAAAAAGATCTTAAATCTACAACCAATCCTTCAAGTTCTACCCCTATAAATTCAAATCTTCTAGAAACAACTATCATACCTTCCACATCTCAAGACATAGGTAATAAGCCTTCTACATCTTATGCCCTTTCTGATGAACTTTTACCAAATTTATCCACAACCTTAATATCAGAAAAAACAAATGCTTTCATGCAAGATTCAAACCTTTTAAATAACTTACCGCCATCTCCTCGTACTTTGGGCCTCCCACAACCTATGGGAAGTACTTACCAAGTCGGGAGTTGTGCCTTCATTTATAAAGGATATGACTAGGGAAGAATCCCTCGGAATATCAAAACTCATCATGAAGGATATGCTCGGTGTTATTTTACCAATGATTATATTAAAGCTAAACCCATGATGCTTAAAATGGGATATAAAGGGAAAGGCTTGGGACCTTTCCAAAATGGCATGAAAGAACCTTTCGAGGTAGAACCGTGGCATGCCCGCTGTGGTGTGGGCCTATTTCCTAGTAAGGGTCAACCCTTTCCTTTTGAGGATGATGATCATCTCATATGTTATCAAGATTATTTGGATAGGCATGTTGATTTGCCTCTTAAAAATCAGTCGTTTTCATGCAACATGCTATCCATAGCTTACCCTGAAATGATTGCTGACCCTGATGAAGAGTTGGAAGGAGATATCTTCCATGATGTCTCTGTTGAAGAGATGTTACACAATGGATTTTATTTTGATGGTTCTATACCAACTATAGCCCAACTTGAGGCCACTAATCCTCAAGATGAATTATCTAAATTAACCTTACAAGAATTACAAGAATTGGGCGTTTCACCCGCCCCACCTAATTTTGAAAGAGATCTACATATGGAGGTAGAAAACGTCATTAAAATTAATATTGGAACTGAGGACAATCCTCACATAATCAATATTGGATCAGAATTAAGTCAAGAAAAACAAGAACAATACATTGCATTCCTTAAAGAGTATGAAGATGTCTTCGCTTGGACATACGAAGATATGCCAGGTCTAGACCCTTCTGTAGTCATGCATCATCTAGTGGTCCATCCGGATGCTAAACTTGTTAAACAAAAACTTAGAAAAATGCATCCCAAAGTGGCTCTGCTAGTCAAAGGGGAGTTAGAAAAACTCCTGAATGTTATCTTTATACAAGCTATTGATTATGTCTGAATGGATCTCAAATGTAGTTCCAGTCACCAAGAAAGAAGCTACCAAAGTTAGGGTTTGCATGATTTTAGAGATATTAACGCTGCATGCCCTAAAGATGACTTTCCTCTTCCAAACATGGATCAAATCATTGACTTCACTGTCGAAAGTGGGATGATGTCCTTAATGGATGGATTCTCCGGTTATAATCAGATTCGGATAGCTCCTGAAGACCAGGCTAAAACAACCTTTATTACCCCCTAGGGTACCTTTTGCTGGAAAGTGATGCCATTTGGCTTAAAGAACGTCAGGTGCAACTTATCAACGAGCTATGACCTACATTTTCATGATATGATGCATGATATCCTACATGATTATGTGGATGATATTATAGCTCGCTCTATTATTGAAGATAATCATTTAGATGATTTGAGAAAAGTCTTTAATCGATTACGAGAATATCTCATTCGATTAAATCCGGCAAAATGCATATTCGGAGTTAAATCCGACAAACTATTAGGGGTTTTAGTTTCTTTACGTGGTATTGAAATCGACCCTCTCAAGATTGCGGCCATCATTGATATGCCCGCACCTACTAATATATCTGAGTTACGAAGTTTACAAGGTAAACTTCAAGCCATCCATCGCTTCATCGATAAGCTGGCGGACAAAACTGGTCCCTTTCTTAAACTCCTTAAGAAGGATGTCCCTTTTAATTGGGACACAGAATGTAGAGAAGCTTTTGAACTTCTCAAACAATACCTCCTTAATCCACCTATGCTTTCACCACCTAAATCTGATCGCCCATTTCTCCTATATATTTCCGCTTCAGATTCTGCCTTAGGGGCTATGTTAGCTCAACTTGATGATGAAAAGCGAGAACGTGCTAATTATTATATTAGCCGAACCTTCATCAGTTATGAAACCCGCTACACAGCGTTGGAAAAACTATGTCTAGCAGTCGTGTTTGCTACGCAAAAATTACGACATTATATGCTTAGTCAAAAAACTTATGTCATTGCTAAATACGATCCCTTAAGGTATCTCATGAGTCGACCTTATTTATCGGGTCGCACAGCCAAGTGGGTTCTTGCTCTAAGCGAGTTTGATCTCACATTCATAGGACAGAAGTCTGTTAAGGGTCAAATCATAGCAGATCAATTAGTTGCTGCACCCTTAGAGTCTACCCATCCCCTCATCATCGAGTTTCTAGATGAATGCCTTCAATTAGAGGCAGACCATATCGAACAATGGTCCTTATACTTTGATGGAGCCCGATGCATGAGTGGGGCTGGTGCGGGTATTATTTTAATATCTCCACAAAAACATCTTATTCCTCTGTCCTTCAAATTGACATTTGCTTGCACCAACAATACTGCTGAGTATGAAGCTCTAATCCTTGGATTACGAGCTGCCCTAGCGCTAAAAATTAAACATCTTTTAGTTTTTGGTGATTCTCAACTAGTTATAAACCAAATTAATGAAGTTTATCAAACCAGAGATGATAAACTGTGCCCATATAAGGCCTATGTTTTACAATTAATGTCTTTATTTGATCAAGTTACCTTGGAAGCTATTCCTCGAACTAGCAACCGTGCGGTGATGCTATGGCCGCGGTTGCATCTCTCCTGCCCTTGGAGTTAGATGACGAATATGCCACTATCATTATTCGTCGACTCCGGGAACCCACTTCAAATAAGTCATGCTTAGAGCCTTTGGATGTGTTTCTAATCAATGAAACTACTCCTGAACCTTGGTATACGGACATATTTGATTTTCTCCAAAATGGGACTTTCCCTGCCAATTCTAATAGAAACCGGCGTCGGTTATTACGTCGACGAGCAAGTCGATTTGTAATAATTGGCAATACTTTATATAGGAGATCTTTTGAAGGTATCCTATTAAGATGTTTAAACTTAGAAGAGTCTAAATCAGCCTTGAGTGAAGCCCACGATGGATCTTGTGGAGGACACTTTAGTGGTAGTGTCATTGCTAAAAAGCTCCTTCGGATAGGATACTTTTGGCCTACCATGGAAACGGATGCACATGAGTATGTGCGCCATTGCGACAAGTGTCAAAAACATGCTGACCTTGTCCATGCGCCTGCACAAGAGCTACGAGGCTATTTCATCTCCTTGGCCCTTTTCTAAATGGGGCTTGGATATTATTGGAAAAATCAATCCTATGTCATCGATGGACACAAGTTCATCATAACCACCATGAGTATTTCACGAAGTGGGTCGAAGCTATGCCTTTAGCTTCTGCCTTGGCACACAAGTTTCTAAATTTATTTTTAATCAAATCATTTGCAGGTTCGGAATTCCTGCCAATCTCATCTCTGACAATGGAACTTGCTTCAAAAATAAAGATGTTAAAAAATTATGCCAAAAATATAAGATTCAACATCGTTGGTCCACTCCCTATTATCCTCAGGGTAATGGTCAAGCAGAAGCATCTAACAAAACCTTAATCAAAATTCTCAAAATATTAGTCAATAAAACGGCCGTGGTGGCACATTCAATTATATCCGACCTTGTGGGCTTATCGAACTAGTGTTCGAACCCCCACGGGAACTTCACCATTTGTTTTGGTTTATGGTGTTTGAAGCAGTTTTTCCATTTGAATTGGAAGTTCCTTCTTTGGCTCTGCTACTTCAAGATACTGAAGTAGGAGATGAATATCAGTTGGAGACTCAGTCAGCTGGAACTCCTAGATGAAAAATGCATCAATGCTTTGGAGCATCTCCGTGCTTACCAAAACAAGCTTAAAAGATCATATGCTAAGAAAGTTCGTCATCGATCCTTTGAGATCGGCGACCTTGTTTTAAAAGAAAATCAAAAAAATACAAATGCAACTAAGGACCTTAAAGGTAAATTTGAGCCCAATGGCTTGGACCATACATTATTACTTGCTAAATTTGAATCGGGAGCATACAAATTATCTACCTTAGATGGTAAAGAACTTAAAGAACCCATGAATATTTTGCATCTTAAACGTTACTATGCATAAATTTGGTCACTTCATCCTTGTATATAATTGTTTAAAACACTTTCAAAATTTTATCTTATATTTCTTTCAAATTTATAAAAATCCAAAAACATCAAAAATATTCATAATCATCAAAAATCTTCAAAACTATTTATTGCATTTATTTATGGCACTTGTTAAATTTTTTGCTCAAAAACAAAAATAAAACCAAAATCAAAATAATGATAAAAATATAAAAACAGTAATATGCTTGACTCTTTCGAAACCAAAATAAAATAAAGAAGAAAGAGAGAGTCAACATTCTCAAAACTTCTCAAAAGTGTTTTATATATATTTTCTTACAATTATTGCGGTTATATGTTTCAAATTATTTTGGATAAATTAGCATTTATTTGGAATCCCTCACTTGCACACTCACAACAATAAATATCTTGATTTTATACCGCATGATTACTAATCTCTCTTATATCAAAGTCCACAAAATTCAATTAAATAAAGTTTGAGCATAGAGAATTGATCTTGTTATTTACTTAAACCAAGCACATCTTTTCACAATAAAATGATTATATTTGTAATTTCCATGTTTTGCTACATAGTAGAAGTGATTTCTTGAGCGAAAAGTTTCCCCTGCTATCCTATCATGCACATGGTCTAGAATCTTTGAGAATTGGCAAAAGGACAAGCTCACCCCTACCCAGAATAAAAATCCCTTGCTCTCCGACTAATCCGAGCAAGTATCCCTAGCAAAGAAAAAGAAAAGAAAAGTTCAAGAAAAAAAAGAAAAGAAAAATGTTCTTTTATATCATTATAGCAATGTTCCAAGCATTATCAAGCAAAAAAATACAAAAGAAAAATAAGCAAAGTAAAAGCAAGAAAGCAATAAAATCCCTTTCCCTACCCTTTGAAAAGAAAAGAAGGGTTGATGAGCTTGAATCCCTGGAATTCTCAATTATTCGAAAACTATGAGGTAAGCCCCATAACAGGTGGTTTGTGCCCAACCTGCTTGGCCTTGGGTAACTCCTAGCGTGGTGATATGTCTGTCACATTAGCGACCTTCTTTTGTATAGACCTATGTCTGCTTATGGATTAGCTAGCTCTTGATAATCCGACCTACATAGTAGTCTAGTATGGTTATATGCATCTACATCATGGTTAATGAACACTTATTTGGTTTCTTCAAATCACTTGTATCATATTATCTTGCTCAAAGCTGGTAAATGAACAATGCAATTGCACACACATTTGTATTTGAGAGATTTTGTGTATCATTATGATAAATCAAGATTGGAAATGAATTCACATATGCACATGGGATTCCTTATAAATCTAACTTTTGTCTTCAAAATACTTTGAAATATTATTTTTGCAACTTGTTTGGAATAAATCAAGTACAGTTGTCTACCATAAAGACAACTATATAATAGAAAAATCAAAAATTTCTTTCAAACTATACAATCAAAACATATACATATATATCGGTTGACTTTCTGACGATGGTATAGTTTCAAAACCAAAATTGGAATTTTATGCCTAGCGCAAGTCCTCATTTTCATATTTTTATTCATCAAAAATCAACCATGCAATAAAACTATCTTTTTTGGATTTTCGCGATGATGGTATAAGTCTATACCTACATATTCTATGCCTAGCGCAAACCATTGTAACAATTTTTATTCCCCATTTATTAAAAATCATGAAAACCATATGACTTAATTCATTATGTTACACAAATTATGCTTTTAAAAAGCAAACCCATTTTCATTATTTCATGTCATTATGTCAACCTTCAATTTTGCAATGATGGTATAATTCCTAAAGAATTATCCAAAATTTTATCACACTTAGGAATTTATGCCTAGCAAAAATCATTTTAACATTATTTCATGCACAATATTTTTTATGAAAATCTGAAAACAAACCATCATCATTTTTCATCATTGCACCAAAGTCTTAAGACAGTCTCTTAAGCACTCTTTTACTTTTAACAATATTTCTATAAATGGGATTAGCTTGACGACCGAGTGAGCGGCGACTCCATGAAATGGTCTATAATAGCGACAATGTCCTTTGAAATTATTGTTAGAAGTCTCTTTTTATTTTTATCACATTTCATTACAAACAACCAATTTGTTACATCAGATTATTTCATTTAAAATATTACCAGCATGACATCAAAATTATAATATTTCCAACGACATAATTACATCCAATTATCAAATCAATCAATCAAACATAAAAGCATCATAAGCGTACACATTATACAAGTCATGTGATCAAAAACATATCTCATATCATATATATATCAACAACCGTATATGTACATCATCAAAACTGGATTGGTATGCCACAATCTGTACCTCGGCATACTCAATCCTCTATCAAAAAAATAATCATATAATACAATGTCAGTCTAGCCCTCTAGCCTCGAGAGCCCCTCGAGCTCTCTGCCTCATCTCCTCCCCTCCCCTGAGGTGGACGAGGTGGCCCCATCGCAGTCTGCGTAGTCCTAGTCCTCGATCGGGACGTGGTCCTCGATGACCCGATCCTGATCGGATCTGCAATGTTGGCTGGCAAGGGGGTAGTCTATCCGCCTCGGCACCGGTGGTAATACAATGTACGATAGAATGTAAGTTGGGCGATAGCCCGTGTCAGCTCTCCAGAGACTCGCCCCTCCGCCCCGATGCCCTGAGGCATGCAATCTCGTCTCGTAGCTGTGACACCTCAGCTCGGTGGCATGCAACCTCATCCTGTAGAGTCTGCACCTGTGCCTGGAGATGATCTCTCTCCGCCTAGAGAGTAGCCATCTCGCTACTCTCTCCTGTGTCTACACCCTTGCCCTTATCGGGCGATGGTGGCCTCTCCCTCTATGGAGATGGGGGTCTCGCCTCCCTCCTCTCCCTCTGTCGTGGCCTCTCCTGTGCCTGTGGCCTCCTCGGCTCTCTCCCGCCGTGACCCTGGGCTGCCTCCATAGCTGCCTGGTGTCGCCTCCCTATCCGACGCACAACCGCATGTATCGGACCCTGTGCCCTCGTCATCCAGGAGGCGGATGCCTACGTACCAGGCATCGTAGCCATCGGCTACCCTTACGTCGTCCCCATCCATTGGCTGGATGGGGGCATCATCCGCGTCCTGGCTCCAGAACCGTTGCATGTCGGGAGCCCCGCTAACTATGGTGTTATCTCAGACAGTCCAGGAAAACTCGTAATCCCTCAGAGATGGGATCCCCTACTACAGACCGAACTACCTCAAAACTCGGTCATAGCGGTGGAGCTCCACCTCTCCCCTCTCCATCCATAGCCAGCAGACTTTGATGCGAGCCAACTCCTGTCCATCCTCGGCCCACCCTGGATGCTCCCTCCATGGCCTCCAGGTGATCTGGTCTGGGACTAGGTCATCCAGTAGTCTCCGGGACATAGGGAGGTCGATCTGTCGTTGTGACCCTCTCCGGAGCCACCAGTAGAAGACTCGGGGCCTCTCCCCGTCTACCCCTATCAGAGGAAGCCCTATCGGCCTCCGCACTATAATGTGCTCCCAGCACCAAACTGTAAGAGCGATGTCATGACCAGACATCGGCCGCCCTTGTACACGACCCCATATAGGATCCTGTACAATCGGCATAGCACATAGCTGCCCCAAGAGAACCTATACCCGTGGTCCCGCATATCGTAGATCACATCTACGAGCATCCACGGCACCCTGCACCCACTTCGGTGGCACAGCAGAAGTCCACCAACCACTCCAGCTAGCAACCGTGTGAGCCTAGATGCCCCAGGCATCGCGAGTGCCTCGATATTAACTCCGCCCTTCTCCAGGGCGAAGCTCGGGTCACCACATAGTCGTCCCATAGCATGGCCCTGATTGGCCGTAGGAGTAATCAACCGTCCTTGTATGGGGATTCTCAGAATCCTCCATACATCCTCTAGAGTGGGAGTCATCTCCCCTGTCGGTAGCCAAAAACATGAGGAACCCGGATACCATCTCTCTGCTAGGGCTGTTAGAAGCCCCATATCTGTGGATACCTGTGGCATCTCTACCACATGTTGCAAGCCGCTGTGCCGCTGATCTCGCTCGCTGTGTGAGAGCGGCCAAGTCATCTCTCAACCCTCCATACTTCCATTCCCTGCTCTTTAGTAATCCTCTCTGCAAACATAAACAACAAAACAATAAACAATCATTAATAAACAATTCAAGTAATTAATAATGCAAGTTAAAATTCAATTTTTTGCAATTGATGATATCGCCCACTATTGGACGATATCGTCCCAAATTTGAGCAGAATCGTCTCCGATTTCAAGCCGAAATCGTCTCTAATTTGACGAAATCGTCCCCCTTTCGCCGATTTCGCCCTTGGGCGAAATTGCCGAAATTGAGACGATTTCGTCGAAATCGGGACGATTTCGTCCCGACGACGTCGACGGCCCAAAAATGGCCGCGATGCTCAAAAATCATCTAAAAATTACCTACAAAGCATGTAAATTCAAATTAAAGCATCCTAGTTAAGTCTAGACTCTTACCGTAGACCGCGTCGGACCTCTGTCGATACGTGCGTCGTCTCCACCATTTTTGATTGAGCTCTAAAAACCAAGAAAATGAACAGTAAAAATGAATTAGGGTTTTACCCTATTTTTCTTAATTTTATTCAAAAATAATTTTTTGCTTTTCGTTTTTACCTCAAACGTTCGATTTGGGTAAAAACACGGAGGGGCACCATAGTAAGCTGTCGTACGATTCGACCAAGAATCGTCGCCTAAAAATGGGAATAATTTTTGCTTTCTCGTAGATCGAGAAGAACTCATCTTTAACGCATTTTCTTCGAAAAATTCGCTAAAGAGGGGCAAAATGTAGCACCCTAAAATTGGCGCGATAAAATTATAATAATTACATTCACCTTAGTAAATAATTTAAAATTCAAATTTAACCTCCCAAACCGCCCGTTAACCATCGGGTAATCCGTTTCCCCCTTTTTCGTGCCATTTTTAGAGGTTGTTTTGACCGTTTGACGATATCGTCGCCGATCAGACGATATCGCCCCAGATCTGACGATTTCGTCTAGACTAGGACGTCCAGACGATCTTGTCGCAAAACTGATTTTGCACAATTAGCTTATGTTCCAACGGGTCTCCAATCCGGGTAGAAGCGTGTCTGCGTCGTTAGGGACCCTCCCCCATTGGAGATCTCCCAAATTGGGATGATCTCCAACCTCCTAACTACTCCCCTAAGCCTATTTAATCCTAAGCTATTCCCTTAGCACCCCCTTGGCTGAAATTCTCTGCAATTTAACTCCATCTACGTTGAACCATCCCAATTTTTCATTTGCACTGGTCCCATACCAATTTTGTTGCAGGTACATCACTATTTTTCAGTCGAAGCCAGCACACATCGTCGTCGACGAACCTATTCGAGATCGGAGGCGAACCTGTCGAATCCAAGGCGATTTCGTACTGATGCGAGACGATCTCGACTGCGAGTCCATATTGAGGCAATCAGTGCCTGAAGTTTGCATTTCTCAACCTTTTCTCTGTTGTTTTATTCTGCAAATTAGATAGTTTATTCAGTGTTTATGTTATTTTGCATTTGGAGTTCACCCATTTAGCTTAGATTGCATACTAAGATCATGATTTGTCATTAGAATATCGTAATTTGCTTGAATTTCTGTTCATAACTATTATTCGGTATTCATACAGTCATTTGGTGTTGTTTCCCTCTGTTAGCACAGTAGTATTCGTTGTATTTTGTATCTATTTTTTTGCTTGCAGGTCTCTAACGAATTCGTCTGACGAATTCGTCAGATCTCAGATGATTCTGTCAGATCTCAGACGATTCTGTCGAATTCCAGACGATCCTGACTGCTTCAAACATCAGAATCATCACCAAACATCCGGATCAGGTATTCCTCATTTGTATTCTGTAAATTCTCTGTTTTATGTCTTTAAATCTATTTTTTGTACTCATTGAATTTGCATTTTCATGTAGATTAATCTAGATTCATTTGGCCAAACCTAGGATATGAATGCTTAAAGTTAAAAACGAACACATTAAAACACATTCCAAACCTAGGCGTGGAAACTGCCCTTAAATGTTTCCTGGTGAACCCACCATCCGTCGAAAAATCATCAAAATACACCTCCCTTGAGAGGCGGGACCTTCGCAAAGTCCTCTCAGTCCGAGGTACCGCGACATCCTTTTCCCATCCTCCTTCCGGGCACGGATCCAATAGCCTGAAGGTAAGGATGCAAAAAATTTGGAGCGATACACATACCTCTTAATTTTCTCTTATGGAGATATATCTTCAAAAACCTATCTCACAAACAACTAATTTTTCTAGTGCCACTTCAAGGGTTAGATAGCAAAATACTTTCTCAAACCATCCACATGAATTTCCTTCTCAAAAAGATATGCTCAATGAAATATGAAATTGTTGTTCAATAATTCTTCTCTTATTCTTAAAAGATAGGGCATTAATAATTATAAAAGACCTTAAAACTTGCTTTCACCATAAAAACATTATGATAAAATATCAAACCATTATAACACCTTATTATTATTATTCTTGCATGCAAAACATATCCTTTTTATTTATGCACTTTGCAAAAATAAACTATATAAAACACTCTTAATATTTCAGTAAAAGACACCCTTATAACTCCCTAAATGCAAATTCAAACTTTATTAAACTTAACCCTTATGACTCCTTAATAGCAAGCAAAAAAATTATTTAAAATAATCCTTATGATTCCCAAATATTAAACAAAGGGTTTATAAACAAATTTTGCCCTTATCAACTTGCTACTGTGGAGATTCAAACGCGTGACCTCATGAAGCCCACACTCTAGCGCTTGCTAGAGCACCGTGTGGGCTAACTGCCCACACAAAAATATCAATGCACCACCTTAACTTTAAACCTATCATGGACCCTCTATTATAAAAATAAAAATGAACACCTTGTCATCATAGAGACTCAATCTCGAAACCTCCTCCGTGTTATACCTTACACGGGGTCCGCCTACCAACTGAGCTACCCGATCGGTTGGAGCCAACCATGCGTCTTATCTTACTTAAAAATCATGCGTTGTTCGACTGCTTTAAAATGTGCATCTCTTTCCCTCTTTACCTTTTTTTTATCATTGGGCACTTGCTTTTGTGAATAGGATGCAATCAACCATCTGAATGCCAATTAAATAATTTTCTACACACCTTGCCAAACAATTTTTATTCCTCCTTATATATGCACTTCAATTTAGGAAAAATGACGTCGACGCTTTTCAATTTAAAAATAATTTTAAATTTTGGTGCCATAGGAAATTCAAATAATATTATTATAATATTTAAACTTTTAATTTAAATATTATAATTAATCCTATCTTTTGCCTTTGAAATTTCCTCAACTTTGCAATTAATTGAACCTTCTTCAAAGGAGCTTTGTCTACCCTATCTTCCTTTTTCAATCTAGGTATTTACCTTGCAATTTTAATATTTCAACCTAGAAGATGATTTTCAATCATTTTACCTTTGACATCAATGACAACAAAAATACTCAAAACACTCAAATTTTCCAACAATCTCCCCCTTTTTCATTAATGACAACCCTTTCTAAAGATTCCTTTTCCAACCACTGGATTCCAAATCTTCTCTCCTTGAGAAACTTCTCCCCCTGACTAAATGCTCTCTCCCTTACTCAAATATCTCCCCCTTTGACATCAATGGCAAAGGGACTCATTTGGGGCTAAATACAAGACTCTTATCTTAGCCCCCTTCCCACCTCCTCTCCTTAAGGTGATTAATTTTTGTGTGGGAGTATCTCTACTCCCAGCATACAATGCTCTTTTTCTTTGTCAACCTTCTTTTTCAACATCTTTGTAGCCATACCCTTTTAATCCTTTTGAGTTTCCCTATTCTTGCTTGTCTCTGGAAGTTATGGAAACTCTGTTCTACACCACTTAGAATTATGCCCAAGATAATTGCACTTGTAATACCTAATGTTGTAGTTCTTAGAAGGTGCAAATATCTTGAAGTTCATCTTGGTGAAGCCATAATCATTTATGTCATGAACCCTACAATGAATTGCTTTATGACCAAAGCAATTACAAGAGTAGAAATACCCTTGGAATAAATATCCATATTTTAAAGAGTTGACATTCCTTTTAGTGAGACCATACTCTTTCTTTCCATGAACCTTGTAATGCATAGCCTTGTGACCAAATCGATTACATGAAAAACAACGTCCTTTGAAGAAATATTGTCTTGAACCCTCCTATCTCTTAGTCCTTTCTTTTTCTTCTTTGTGATGATCCATGTTTCTTGTTTGTGCATTGTTTCCTTTCTTAGTGAAGCTTCTATTATTCAATTTATCCTCATAAGTCTTTATCTCTTCTTCTCTCTCTTTATTTGAAGCTTCTTCTTCTTTTGAGCTTGAGCTTGACCCTTCCTCTTGTTTCCCTTGTCCTTCAAAACCCAGTCCTATTTTGATAGATGAAGATATTTATGCATTGATAATTTTATCCTAAGTATTTGAACTTTTCCCAACCCTTTGTAGCTTGTCCTTAGAATATTTCACTTCCATCCTTATAAAAACTACCTCATGTTCTAATATTTCACATTCTAAATCTTTTGCGTCTAACTTTTCACTCATGACCTCTTTAAATATCCTTGCCTTAGCTTTTGAGTTTGTTAGGTCTTGTAGAAGCTTTTCTTTTTCTTCCTCATGTTCTTGAACTTGAGCCTTTACTCTTGAATTTTGCTTTCTAACATTTTTCAATTCTCTGAGGGCAACAATAAGTTCTACTTCTAGATCAACTGTGCCTTCCTCTTCATTTTTAAAATCTTTCTCTACTTCTTGGTCTCCAAGAGCATCTTCATACTCTTCGACTTTATCTTCAACAAGAGCATTTTATTCCTCTTCTATTACAAAAAATAAAATCTCTTCTTCACTATCTGAGAGTCTTTCATCACTATCACTTGAAGCCTTGTTGTTGATACAACATATTACAAGTGGGATAATCGGTGAATGTATCCCCCGCAAGGGGACGGCATGCCTTCGTAGGCCTCCCGATCTCGCACACCAAACTGTCTGAGGGCTTACTGATGCCTCCTTCTCTTGATCTCATCGTCTTGGAGGGATCTCGTGCTCTGGATGCTTTGAACCGATCCTGTGAACCTGTATCTATGGGTAAGGAAACAACAGAGCACAGTAAGTAGTACGGGCCACCTCTTCGAAGGAGGCTCTTATTAGCAAATCTGATAAATAAGATAAATGATCATGATAATACTAAAATACGAGCATAACCCGAATAATAAATGCATGGAAAGCTAAGAAATATGAAGTAAATGCGTTAATGAAATCAGATCTGAGCTATGACTAATTAATAAATCAAGCAGTAATGGATCTAAGCTAAAACAACGAGAAATAGTGTCTAATGCCCTAAAATATGCCTACGGGCCACTGTCCAAGACAACGACCATGAAGTAAGCTCTTCTCCTCATGAACCAGGGACTGTAGCACTATCCTCCTTGCTCCAATTGATGTTCAAGGGTCACCTGTTGTGTCTCCTACACTGATTGGCGGTTGGGAATGATGGATCTGAATACTGATGCATGGACGTGGCTCAGCCAGATGATGCTCCAATGCTCCTCAAAGGGGCATAGATTGACTCTCCATTTCAATAGGCTCCCCTGCACACAATTTGAACTCTCTCTATCTCTTTTTCCTTCCTGGAAGTCTGCATATGTAGCCTTCCAGGTTTTAGATCTAGATCTAGGGCTTGGCTTCCTAGGGAAGCCAAGCTCCAGATCTACATGCCAACTGACTATCCTAGAGGGAAGGTTCAGTCTTGACTTGGCATGGAAGGGGTAGTCAGGAGGAACTCTGGGAGTTCCTCATCGAGATCCCTTCGAAATGCATGCAAACTACCATTACTACCCATGATTTGGGTAATCCCTCATGGTAGTTCATGTTTCAGTGCTAGCCGCTATCATCAATAGTGGCTAGCTATGGCCGCTCTCAGCTTGAGCAGCCAGGATTGGTGGCCACTCTGGTTGATAGCGGCCAAGCCTAAATGGGCTAGAACTACCCCTTTTGAGTGGTTAGGACCACTTCTAGCTCTTGGAAAGGTCCAAGATCAGTCATATGGTCTACGGATGTGCCCATATGAGTAGTCTCCTAAACATGACATGTTTTAGGTGTCTATAGATGCCCCTTTTTGGGATGCATTGTGGGAAAACATAGCATAGAAAAAAATAGACCACCTAGGGCCACATTGTAGGGTGTGTGATGATCATTGATCTGATCAACATTGGATGCCCCAGTCATGAGAAAGGACGTGCATCCTAGAATCATTGCTTCCAATAGAATGGAAGGCTTAAATTTGTAAAAGCTTGCACTCGTTCATCAGACAATCGGGTAGCTTTAGTGCTACTATAGATCCAAAAGGAGGAGAGCTACAAACTTAACTATCATGTTTGCTTTTTGCCCCAAAAAAGGGTAAGCTTATGATAGTTGTTGGCAATGATTCGTAAGATGAACATGATTTGACAAGATCGAGTGATCCTTTGTTGACTTTGATTATGATTGTTTGAAATTTTTGACTACCCCCTCAAGCGATGAGTCGATGAGGAAAGGACAATGAATAAAGTGATGAGTCGCTTGACCAAGATGATTGATTTGGACCCTTGAAGAGGGTCACTTTGTTGTTATAGGCAGTGAGTTGACCAAAGGGCTTATGATGCCTTTGGGGCTTTTTGTGAGTTGACCAAAGGGCTTATGATGCCTTTGGGGCCTTTTGTGAGTTGACCAAAGGGCTTGTGATGCCTTTGGGGCTTTTGTGAGTTGACCAAAGGGCTTGTGATACCTTTGGGGCTTTTTGTGAGTTGACCAAAGGGCTTATGATACCTTTGGGGCCTTTTGTGAGTTGACCAAAGGGTTTATGATGCCTTTGGGGCCTTTTGTGAGTTGACCAAAGGGCTTATGCTACCTTTGGGGCTTTTTGTGAGTTGACCAAAGGGCTTATGCTACCTTTGGGGCTTTTGTGAGTTGACCAAAGGGCTTATGCTACCTTTGGGGCTTTTTGTGAGTTGACCAAAGGGTTTATGCTACCTTTGGGGCTTTTTGAGTTGACCAAAGGGCTTATGCTACCTTTGGGGTATTTTGTGAGTTGACCAAAGGGCTTATGCTACCTTTGGGGCTTTTTGTGAGTTGACCAAAGGGCTTATGCTACCTTTGGGGCTTTTTGTGAGTTGACCAAAGGGCTTATGCTACCTTTGGAGCTTTTGTGAGTTGACCAAAGGGCTTGTGATGCCTTTGGGGCTTTTTGTGAGTTGACCAAAGGGCTTGTGATGCCTTTGGGCTTTTTGGTTGACCAAAGGCTTGTACTTTGGGCTTTTTGAGTTGACCAAAGGGCTTATGCTACCTTTGGGGCTTTTGTGAGTTGACCAAAGGGCTTATGCTACCTTTGGGGCCTTTTGTGAGTTGACCAAAGGGCTTATGCTACCTTTGGGGCTTTTTGTGAGTTGACCAAAGGGTTTGTGACACCTTTGGGGCTTTTTGAGTTGACCAAAGGGCTTGTGATGCCTTTGGGGCTTTTGTGAGTTGACCAAAGGGCTTATGCTACCTTTGGGGCTTTTTGTGAGTTGACCAAAGGGCTTATGCTACCTTTGGGGTTTTTGGGTGACCAAAGGGCTTATGTTGGGTCTTTGATTGGGTTTTGTGTGACCAAAGGGTTTATGCTACCTTTGGAGCTTTTGGGTGACCAAAGGGTTTATGCTACCTTTGGAGTTTTTGGGTGACCAAAGGGTTTATGGGTACCTTTGGAGCTTTTTGGGTGACCAAAGGGTTTATGGATACCTTTGGAGCTTTTGGGTTGATTGCTTAATTGTTTGATTGTTGATTAGGGGAGGTATGATACCAATAATGCCCTAGTTGATGTTTAGAAAATATTTTTGTTTTGATTTTATGTTATGGATGCAATGATGGATGCTATGCCTAGATAATGATTTGATTATGCTATATGTATGCAATGTACTGGTGACATGCACTAGCTAGATGATAGATGTATGCTTTAGATGGTATGATCTAGATGTATAGATGCATTATGATGATAGATGCCTACATGGATGCAATACTTATTGTTAAATGCATGTTTAATTTTGATTTTGTTGTATGCATCTAACTTATATTGTTATGATATGATAAATGAAATGTGTGTAATGCATTATGATGGTGATCTAATGTAAATGAACCTGTATGCTTTAATCACTTAAAACATAAGGTATGCATGTGATATGAGTTTAACAATCTAATGGGTGACACCACATAATGTATAGCAATCATGAATGTAAATAATAATTCTTAGCATAAGAATTAATTATTTAAGCATCCAAATGTGAGATGAGATGATGTGATGTGTATGTGCTTTCTTGATGAGCTTTTGTAAATTAAAGATATGCACAAAAATAGTCAGTGGCCATCTAAATATCATTGTTGACATTCATCTGATATCTATCCTATTTCATGAACACCCTTTAATGAACAAAACCTCATAAATAAAGTTGATGATTTGATTGATGGAATGATTTGTTGCTATGAGGGGTTTTTGAGGTTTTCCATGAGACTCAAACACCCTAGTTGCTCCATCAAAAGTTGTATACTGATCATACAGAGTTTCTGAAGGATAAAGTTCTGTTATGAAGACCTAGATACTCATTATCCCTATGTGTGCAAATGAATATATTAGATAAAACATAAGCATACCCCAGTGCTAGGTGGGATTCATTCAGCCCATTGTTGTATTGGGGATCCTCAAATGTTTATCCTGATCCTAAGTTGGACTCAGTTGGATTAAACCACTAGGCGGTATAGGACACCTAAAGCTAGCTCTTCCACATGCAAACATTGGTCTATACAAAAGTGATATGCTAATGTGATAGACATATCATCGTGCATAAGGATACCTTATGGTTCATCCATGTTGAGAATTCTAGGGATTCAAGTTCAATACTCCCTTATTTTCTTCATATTTATTTGGGATACTTGCTCATGCTTAGTGATGAAAATCACTATTTATTTTGAATTTTTGTTTTTCTTTTGAGCAAGGGATTTATGTAGTGATGATAATCATTGTTTATTTTGCTTTTGAATTTTGCTTTGTTTAGGATTTTTGCTTGTTTTGATTAAAGCAAGGGATTTCTTTGGGTAGGGGTGAACTTGTCCTTTTGCCAATTCTCAGCATTTTTGAATCGGTCGCATAGGGGATGAGCAAGATAAACTTTTCACCTTAGGATACCTAGTACCACTTCGTAGTATTCATATTTCCCTTGTTCCAACTAGGATTTTAGTGTTTTTATTAGTGATAGGATTTTGAAATATACTAGGTGCTATCAAAACTAAACCTCATCTATTAAAATCTAAGATAACTTTCTACAAAGTTTGATAAAACCACTAGGTATGGTTGAGTGACCGAAAAACCCTAGTATATTCCTTATAGCAATAGGAGGGGTTGTGTTGAAAAACATAGTTACACACATGGGTTATGGATGATGATGGATTTTGAAGATGCATGATTGATGTACAAATGTGGTGTCATTTGTAAGATTGTGAACACAACCTACTAAATGTAAATGCAATGGATGGAAATGCCTAATGCAATGCAACTATATGGATGCAAATGCGAATGCATAATGCAAATGTTTTTGTATTTTTGATGCTTTCAATTGTTTTTGAGTTTTGATTTTTTAAATTTTTGAATTTTTTGACTTTAAATTGTTTTTGTGCTTTTATGTTTTGTTATTGACCAAAGGGCTTAAGGATGCCTTTGGGGTCTTTTTGTGATTTTACCAAAGGGCTTTAAGATGCCCTTGGAGACTTTTGTGGATTGACCAAAGGGCTTTAAGATGCCTTTGGAGCCTTTTTGTGATTTGACCAAAGGGTTTAGAGATGCCTTTGGAGCCTTTTTTTTTTGATGTTTTATACTATTTTTGTAATTTTGAATGTTTTTGAAATTTTGAATTTTATTGTTTTGATAGGGGGAAGGTATGATACCTTAGGTATCCCCCATGTGTGTGCTACTCAATGAAAGTGAGGAAGGTGTGATACCTTTAGAAGTCTCACTTTGCTTCATTGAACTTGATGTGGATGGTGGGGAAGGTATGCTACCTTTAGGACCCCCATTACGTATGTTTTCCATCATAATGTAATCATCTTGCTTAGGAAGAGTGATAGAAATCAGCTCTCTCAATTGGGGCATAGACTTCTATGGGGTGCCCCTGTCTTGATGAGATGAAATGAGTGAACCATCTGCGTGGAGCTCATTTCATTCTAATAGACCTTGGACCACCTTCTAGAATGAATGGTAGCTATGGATGTCATGCCCCTGTATACGATGATACATACAATAGAGGCTTTCATCAGTGGACCCATGCTTGGGTGCTCTTTGCTTGACCTCGGGCAATACAAATGCATTTGCCTTGTACAAATTTTGAAATAAAGTCATAGTAGTCATCTCAAATGTTACCTCCTGTTGAGGTGGCTTGTTAGGCCTATGAGACTATGACTGACCTTGGGATCTCAATTGGGATGATGTAGCCTCTATTTTGGAAGGTTGAGGCACTATGGATGAACCATTTATGGGAAAAGCCCCACTATCTATGAGATCCTGAACCACACTCCTGAATCCATAGCAATTGCAAATGCCATGCCCCTCTATTTGATGATAGAGATAGTAATGGTCCTCCCTATAACCCTTAGGTTTAGCTCTATTTGGGTCTAAAGGTTTGATGTCAGGTAAGGTGATGACCTTAGCTTCCTACAACTTCTAAAAAATGTCAGACATAGACTCATTTAAAGGAGTCCAAATGCGTTGTTGGTGTTTTGAGCATGTAGCATGCTCTGGCCTAGCTTGGTAACCATATTGAGCCATAGGTATTTTAGTTGTTAGCTTAGGGGGCTCCTCTTGCTTTTTGGGTGCAAGGGGTGGATTACTGACTATGGTCACTTGTTGGTTGACAATTTGAAGTTGCTTTTTGTTGAGCATGTTGTGTATTAGAGCTCTAAAATGTTGACATACATGAATGTCATGTCCATTCTATCTATGGTATACACAATGCTCATCCTCCTCATATCCTTGGGGTTTTAGATGATTTGGATCTAAAGGTCACACCTCAGGTAGGGTGATGGTGTTTGTAACACATAATCGATTAAAAATTGATAATGCAGGCTCAAGAAATGAGGGATACTTGCTAGGTTGTTGAGGTGGTCGGGTTGGTGCTTGCTCTGGTTGAGGCTTTTCCTGTGGCTGCATAGGAGGTGGTTTGACCTCAGATGAGGGTTGCTTCTGTAATTCTAGGTTCTCAAGCTGGTTCATGATGAAGTGCAATGCCTCAGTTTGCTCATCCATTTGGTACTCCATTCTATCTATACGACTTAGAATGGATTGCAAAACTGACAAGGATGTCATGTGTATTTCTAATGACTGGTTTGAAATACCATTGTCATCACTTGAAGGTGGTGAAATATTGGGGTCTACAGGACCCCCAAGTATATGCAAATCACCAATTTATTTCATGTGAGATGAGGTGGATGCTTCTTGATTATCCACTTCATCAGTGGCATTCTCATGCTCACATTTGTGACTCAGTTCATGTTCCTATTTCACTTCATAGTTTTGAACTGTGCCAGCTTGAGTATCCCCAATATGATGTGGGGGAACACTTGTTTTTTCTCTTGAGGAGGCAACATGAGAAGTGAGTCAGGGGTGACTAATGCCAATGGTTTTGACCCCTTCAATGGGGAAGCAACATCTGATTGCACCACATCTTGTTTTATCTACTTTAGAGTCACTTGGTCCTCTGTCTTGCTATTGACCATTACCATGAACTCTTGAGAAGGCACTTTTTCTTGTGTCTCATCGACCTTCTTGTAATACTTGAATGGCTCAGGATCATGGGGGACCACATACACTTGTCCTTGGTGTATGAATTTTAGGTTTTGGTGTACTATGGAAGGCACACATTCCATATCCCTCATCCATGGTCTTCCTAGCAATATGTTATACTACCTCTCACCCCCAAGGATATGGCACAATGTAGGTATCATCTTTATCCCAACCTGTATAGGTAGGATTATTGTGCCAATTGTTGGGGAAGTAGCATCATTGAAGGCCCTCAATGTGAATGTTGAGTCCGTAATGCATGAAGGTGGCAATTTTAAGTGCTTCAAAGTTGTAGCTATGATGATGTTGGTAGATGACCCAGTGTCAATCAAGACTCTCTTGTATGAAATTTGATTGATGCTTGCTATGATGTGTAGCGGAGGATCGAGTTCATCCTTAGAGATTGGCTTAATCTCCTATCTATGAAAGGTAATCATAGGGTCCTTTTGTAAGTGAATTGAACTCATTGTTGGTGTGGACTATGATAGATTATCAGCTTTAGTTGACTTTTTTGGCATGTTGGGCTGATCAAGGCATATTTTGCTTCTTGTTGTAGTATTGATCATACCGATAAAACCCTCATTAGGTGGGGCTATGTGCACCTCATTGACGTGCTCAACTTGATTGTTGTTGGCCCCATGATTGGGAAGAGGATTTTTGAATATGTCGATGTTTTGCAATTCATTCTTATCCAACATATTCTGCACTACATTCTTGAATGCAACACAATCCTGGATATCATGGCCATTTTTTTGATGATAAACACAATAGAGATCTTCCCTATACCCCTTAGGTTTGGGGTAATTAGGATCTAGGGTGCGCACCTTAGGCAAGTTTAAAACCTTGGCCTCACAAAGGTGGTTGAAAATTGATGCCAAAGATTCAGGCAATGGCGTATAGTTGCGAGGTGGACGTTTTTGTTTGTCCTTGCCTTGATTCCTATTGCATTGGTCGTAATGCATAGGAGGAGGTTGAGCTTGATAGTTTTCTTGTTGTTGGCTCTGTGCTACTTTTGGAATGTTTAACATGATCTAGTTGACATGCATAGGCTGGGCCTGTTGTGATTGATATCATGTGCTCTTGTTCCATTCTTTCTTGCTATAGAGCTTTAGGTCTCCTTCTTCTAACTTTATATCTTCTATCAACTTGGCTTGAGCCAAGGCTTCCTTGAATGTTTCATACTACTATAGTTGCAATAGCAACGAGATGTGTTTGTGTAGCTCTTTGTAAACATTTGAGTGAGCTCTTTAGTGGGGATGGAGAATGATAGTTTTACCATGATTTTCCTCCACCTATCCCCATAGTCCATAACTGGCTCATCATCATATTGCTTTAAGTTTGCCAAGTCGGATAAGTTCACCTTCTTCTTGATGCCAAAGGAGAAGCATTCAAGGAATGCATTCACCAATTGCTCAAAATTGATGATGCTATGCTTGGGCAATTGATTGAACCATTGAGTCGTTGTACTCGATAATATCATGATGAATGTTCTTAGCATTAGGGTATCATTATGCTCAAGATGGAAGCACATTCATGAAGTTGGTCATATGTTCTTGTGCATCTTCCTCTCCTTTGAATTTTTCTAACCTAGGCATCTCAAAGTGCCTAGGATAAGTAAGACTCGATATCGAGGGGCACAAAGGTTGATTATGTATCTTACTTAAGGTTGGCTTTTGCCCAACCATATCCTATTTCTCGAGAGACTTGACTCTCTCAGCTAGCACTTTGTAGGCTTGAGAAGAAATGATCTCTTCCTCTTGAAGGGGTCTCTGGGGTGCAAGTAGAGGTAAGTTTATTTGAGTATGGGGTGGTCGATTGTATTCATCGGCCACATCTATAGAAGATGGTTCAGGATATTGTTGATCTTGGTCATCCGACTCTGATCTCTCATAATGCCTATGCTCGGGCTTGTTTGGCACTAAACGCTCATGTGGTCGAGAAGCATGTTGAGAGGTATGGCGAATATAATCATCTACTCACCTATTATGCAGCTCAAGGTGTGAAGTAGCATATCTCTCATTGTGTTGCTACCTATACTCACTATGGGGAGGTAATTCTGATTGAGCCAATCTATTTGATCACTCTTCACGCTCCTTTAGATCAAGGAGACATTGCTCTTCTAGGTGGTGTTCATATAATCATTGTTGGTGCAACCATTGTTGTTTTGCGCTTTCTCGTTCTATGTTTTCTAAATGCTCATGCTCAATGCATAAATCCTCTAATTGATCTTGGAGTATTTGTTCTCTTTGAATTGCATCTGACCTATGTGACCGATTTGATCGGTTTGCTGTGCTGGGTCTATGACTCTGCAACTCCATGTGAGGGTTCTTGTTTGCTTCGAATTGCACAACAAGGTTGGCAACTCTCTTTCCTCGATGATTCGAGATTGCATTGATATTATGCTCTTCCCTAGGGGTGCAATCTTCATGCAAGGATGTTGTAGGGGTGTCACATGTTCATTGGGAACACTCACCGTGGGTACGGATAGGATGCAACTGAGTTACAGTTCCTTCATCCATGATGTATTCTTCAGTAGATCTAGTAGATCTATGAGGGGTACGATCATGATATATGCTACCATGCTCAAATGTCCCATGTTGGGATCTTCTAGCACCTTGATCTAAGAAGTCAAGGTGATGGGTCTTCCAAGGTTGGGCAAGAGGAGTTCCTTCCTCGCCAATACTATGGTCAGACAACTGACATCCCCCATGTTCGAAAGGATTTGGCATTACAATGGGCATGTGAATGGTTGCCTTCCCTCTATCTTGCCCCTCATTGGGCTGATTTGAACTCTCAATGTAATGAGATGTGGTGGGTCTGGAAGTATTCTCGTTTAGGTCATGAGAAGATCTGGTGTTGGTTCTCCTAAGCGGGGTTTCTTGGTGAGATCCACTGTGAGTGGTGTTGTCTCCCTTGAGACTACCTAAAGTTCATTCAGGTATGTTTTGGGTAGGTGTGCTACCTCTAGGGTGGTCTGGGCCCTCTGGTGCATTGGGTGCAACCTCAGTCTTAGACCGGGGATGGCCCCGTGTATTGACCATAACCTTGTGAAATTTGACTTCCAAAAAATGTTGTGGGTGTTATATACCAAAATGATCAGTATGATGAGCTGATCACAATGGGCTATGACTCCAAAAAGTGACTTTCGGGTCAAAATTTTGTATTTTTGAAATAATTGGCCAACCGAGGCCCATGGGGAAATGCCCACTTTTAGGAATTTTTAGGAAATTTTGAATCATGAAGAGTTAGGACTCAAAATTTCTGTGAGAGGTGCACAAGGGGCTAACTAAGACAAAAAAATAAATTTGGCAATTTTTGGAGTTGTCTAGCCCATTTTATGACTATTTTAGTGTAGTTTTTCCCTATTTTCAGCTTCAAAAATAGAGTAATCATAAAACCAAAATAACTTTTTTGTTATAGCTCCGATTTGCATGATTCTCGATCCGTTGGATGCAGAATCAAAAAGTAGCTTTTTTCAATAAATTTCCTTGAAAAATTAGGGTTAGGGTTTGGTCCTAGATCAAGGATCTTAGGTTGATTACCCAATAATAAAGAAACACACAAAGTAGACAATATGATTATCTCTTTTACAGATTAGATGTGTGTCCTAAAACTAGTTTTAGTGTGTTTTAGATGTGTTGTTGCTCTTGCTTTCTTGTTCATGTTTTGGACTTAGAATGAGGGAACTCAACCATAGTGGTGACTAGGAACACTAGTGCCAAACATGATTTCTCAAAAGAGTCTAGGGTACACCGCTTAAAACCTAGTGGAGGGTTCACCTAGCTCTTCCACTCTGAATCAATAATTGCTCCAATAGTGGGAGACAATTTGAACACAAGTGACCTACACCAACTTAAAGGAGTTCCCTATTCTATCTAAGGATATCTAGGGGAAAGCCGATGGAAGGAGGTGAATTCCAACATCACCGATCTGAATTGGGGGTTGGTGATGAAATCCAACCTTACCAATGTTATTGTAATACGTGCAAGTGTGTGGGGTTATTTTTATATTTTTGAAATAGAAAGTGATGCATCAACCAACATTCATGACTACTTTCCTACATGCCTAAAAGGAATGTTTATCTTTAGAAATATGCATATCTAATTTAATCTAAATGATTTTTCATATAATGCACTTCCTACTTTATGAATTGAGGCCATTGGTTGGGCCGCATGCAGGCAAACTAAACACATAGAAGCCTAGCATGTTGGAGACTAGGGCAAACCTTAAAAGTAGAGGCCCACTATTCCTAGCAGTACCTAGAGGAAGCTAAAGAAAAGTCTAAGAAACATCTAATGCATTTTATTTTTCCATTTTTCTTTATATTTTCCTTAATAAATGTAAATTTTTCCTACTATATTTTGATAGAAAAACAAAGAGAAAAGGAATGCAGAAGTCCAACCTCAAATCCCGATCTATGATGAATGACTCTCTATACACTTTTTATCATTGTTGACCAGAGTGGTATTCTAGTGTTGACTATAGGAGCTAAGATCTTTGGTGTATGACAGAGTGACTAACTTGGTCATTGTCGACCAGAGCGGCAAACCTACACATAGAAAAAACTTGTAAATATTAGTAAATTGACAAAAATAAAAACTTGGTGGGGGTCCCATCATGATCACCATCTGTGTGACCTTGAGAAGCATGCACCACACTTACCCTACTTGCAATGTCATTATTATATCAAATGAAGAGATAAAGACAAGCACATATAACGTGAAAGTAAAGAGCAAAGCAATATTCTTTTATTAATGCTTTGATCTCGGTTACATGTACGTCCCTCTAAGGGATACTATTTTTGATACAATAGATTACAAGTGGGATAATGGTGAATGTATCCCCTGCAAGGGGATGGTGCACCTTCGTAGGCCTCTCGATCTTGCACACCAAACTATCTGAGGGCTTACTGATGCCTCCTTCTCTTGATCTCGTCTTGGAGGGATCTCATGCTCTGGATGCTTTGAACCGATCCTGTGAACCTGTATCTATGGGTAAGGAAACAATAGAGCATAGTAAGTAGTATGGGTCACCTCTCTGAAGGAGGCTCTTATTAGCAAATATGATAAATAAGATAAATGATCATGATAATACTAAAATATGAGCATAACCCAAATAATAAATGCATGGAAAGCTAAGAAATATGAAGTAAATGCATTAATGAAATTAGATCTAAGCTATGACTAATTAATAAATCAAGCAGTAATGGATCTAAGCTAAAACAATAAGAAATAGTGTCTAATGCCCTAAAATATGCCTACGGGCCACTATCCAAGATAGCGACCATGAAGTAAGCTCTTCTCCTCATGAACCAGGGATTGTAGCACTATCCTCCTTGCTCTAATTGATGTTCAAGGGTCACCTATTGTGTCTCCTACACTGATTGGTGGTTGGGAATGATGGATCTGAATACTGATGCATGGATGTGGCTCAATCGGATGGTGCTCCAATGCTCCTCAAAGGGGCATAGATTGACTCTCCATTTTGATAGGGCTTCATTGCACACAATTTGAACTCTCTCTATCTCTTTTGCCTTCTTGGAAGTCTGCATATGTAGCCTTCTAGGTTTCAGATCTAGATCTAGGGCTTGGCTTCCTAGGGAAGCCAAGCTCTAGATCTGCATGCCAACTGACTATCCTAGAGGGAAGGTTTAGTCTTGACTTGGCATGGAAGGGGTAGTCAGGAGGAACTCTAGGAGTTCCTCATCGATATCCCTTCGAAATGCATGCAAACTACCATTACTACCCATGATTTGGGTAATCCCTCATGGCAGTTCATGTTTTAGTGCTAGCCACTGTCATCAGTAGTGGCTAGCTGTGGCCGCTCTCAGCTTGAGCGGCCAGGATTGGTGGCCACTTTGGTTGATAGCGACCAAGCCTAAATGGGCTAGAACTACCCCTTTTGAGTGGTTAGGACCACTGCTAGCTCTTGGAAAGGTCCAAGATCAGTCATATGGTCTACGGATGTGCCCATATGAGTAGTCTCCTAAACATGACATATTTTAGGTGTCTACATCTTTCCTTGTTAACATAGAAACTCTTCTTGTTACTTTGAAAGAACTTTTCATGCTTACCTTGACCATACCTATTTTTCTTTTCATGCCTGGATTTTATTTCTTCCTTTTTCTTATGATCATGTCTCTCTTCATTGCTACTGCTTTCAGCTTCTAGAAAATTAGATGCATAGTGACAAAAATTATCACAATTAAAACATTTCACTATCTTTATACCTTTGTGTTTTCTTGAATCCTTCTTTCTTCTCACATAGTTAGCTTCTTCATCAGTGCTTGACTCACCACTTGATTCTGGTTTCTTATATTTTGTCTTATTTTATGCTTTGAAGGCTACCTATTTCTTGGATTTGGGATCCTTTACTATTCTCATCCCATAAGCTATGAGGATTCCATATAACTCATCCTGTAACCACCAAAAAGGCTCACACCTAGTCTAACTATTGCAATTGATGAAAAATACACAAATAGGCATGCATAAATTGACAACAAGAAATAAAGAAAATACAAGGAATCCTTTATTAATTTCAATGGAGTCAAATTACATATTCATCCCTCTTAGGGATACCCATTTTGATACTTCAATTACAATAGTGTCTAATCCCTCTCAAGGGTAGATGTGAATCAAATGCCTTCTAGGGTGACACGAACTGCTCTAGGGTGTCGATGACCCTCTTCTCCATGATTAGAGGTATTTGCTGCATTGAATGGCATGACCCTATTAATCCTGCATTCAAGAAACAACAAGAAGCATGTTAAAAGCAAAGGTAGCCTCTCTTGATGAGGCCTTTAAAGGGTATTAACATAAAAAGATGTCATGACTATCAATAATCAAGAAAATGCAAGAAAGATGCTAAAACTATGCAAAACATGAAAATATTGTCATAAAACATGTAAGCTAAAGAACATCTAACTATCTAGTAGCCTAATTACAAGATTGAAAGCATGGAGGCATGAAAAATATCCATTAGAGTGTTAATTGCTACAATGAAAGCAACATGCATAAAAACTATAAATCTATCTATCAGGGTCTCTAAATTGCTAATTAAACCAGTAATAAGGCTAATCTAACCTAGCTAAATAATCTACAAAAGGAAAAACAAGGGAATCTCCCCTAATTTTCTCACCATGGGTCTGATGCGTGGGTGGCACTATTAACCATGGCTGAGAGCCATGGTGGAGCTCTGAGTAGGTTTGCCCTCCAAATCAGGGCTTTCTCTCTGATCCACCTTGTCAAATTGATGTCCAAGGGTCACCTCTGTGTCCTCTGATAGGTTTGGTGGTTGAATTGATCTGATGGTGCACGGATTGCATGAATTGATATTTCTTGGCTCTCCTAGGCTCCTAGGGCTTCCATGGCAATTTGATCTCCAATTGGGTAGCAAAAGTATCCCTCTCAATGCATGTAGTTGGCTTATGCAATTCGATAGGGCTTCACTGCTCAATTGATAAATGTTTCTCCAGACTTATCCCCAATTCAGAGGGGGATCTTATAGCAATTGCCCAGGGCTAGGGGTGGCTTCCTCATGAAGCCAAGATCAATATTGGGTAGTTGAGCTTGTTGGATGGAAGGATCCAGAACCTTCCTCACTCAAACCACTCCAATATGCAACCAATTGGCCATTGCAACCAACTTTGGGTCGGATGAAGGCCAACTGATTCTGAGTGCTGACCATGGATGACATGCGCGGTGAGCACTGCTAACCATGGGTGTCAGCAGTGGCTAGCACTGACTAGGCAAAGGTGCCCAATTGAGTGGTAAAAACCATTGCTATACCTTGGATCTATCCAAAGGTCTTCCATATGGTCTTCTAGCATGTCCCATATGAGTAGTCACCTCGGCATGATGCATTTTAGGTGTCTACAGATGCCCCTTTTGAGATGCATTGTGATATTGAACAACATTGAGCAAAAATAGACCTCCTAAAATGATGTCGTAGGTTGGATGATGATCATTGATCTGATCAACATTAGATGCCCCGAGTCTAGCAAAAGGACGTGCATCCTCGAATCATTGCTTCTAACTCGATAGAAGGCTTAAATTTGAAAAAGTTTGCACTCATCATCAGACATTCGGATAGCATCAATGCCAAGTAGGCTTTCATGCCTGTCAATCCGAAAGGATGAGAGTTACAAACTAACTATCATATTTGCTATTTTCCCCAAGCAAAGGGGTAAGCTTATGATAGTCTTTAGCAATGATTCGCAAGGATGAACACAATTTTGACAAGATCAAGGGATCTTCTATTGACTTTGATTATGATTTGATATTATGACTACCCCCTCAAGTGATGAGTCGATGAGGGTAATGACAATTAAATGAAGCGACGAGGTCACTTGACCACTATGAATGATCTTTGCACAAATTAAGATTTAGCATTTGAATACTTGGCAAGGCCTAATCAGCTATGATTACACCATTTAGAGTAATTGCCTATTTCTATCCCATGGAGCGGTCCAACCATGAAGGCCTTCTTAGGGAATCAAAATGATAGCAATATCTATTAGGCTTGTAGTGAATCATAATGTCGATGATATGCTAAAAAGTGTCATAGGAGAATTGCGATGAATATCTCGTTCCCGTGGAGCAGTCTGACTATGTAGGCCTTCTTAGGGATTGAAATGAAGCATAGCAATTCTACGATGATGAATTTACCCCAAATGTCCTTATGGTAATTTACTCATCTTTTCGGATTGCATGGATCGCAAGTCGTTGCAACCACCAAGTGTATAGGGTAAATAACTGAATACGAGGTGCATTTGGCTTTTGATTTATTTGATTTTTTTGTTAATTTTGAATTTTTTGAATTATTTGGTCTGATTAATATCCTTGATTTGACCTTTTAAGGCTCTCCATGATGGGAATTTGGAGCAATTAATGTAGTTTTCTAACCATACTTGTCAAAGTGGGCCAATTCCTTAACCATGGATGTCAACCACGGGTGAAAACCCTAATCTGGGGACCATGGATGTCAACCGTGAGCCGCATCAAATTTGAAAATTATATAAGATTTTTGCTTTGTAAAATTTTCATTATTCACTTGACATGATAGTAAAACTGAGAGCTCTAGGAGGTAAAAACTAAATTTTGACATGGAACGCTACCAAAAATTCGACACACTTCCAATTTTCCACATCGATGGTCGATCAACCGAAACTTCGACTAGTGGAGGAGTCGGTGCTTCTAAGGTAACTCACAAATCGAGACCTCGCTTGTCATTACCAGATGTAAAATTAACCTCATTAATTAATCGGTAAATGAACTACACTAAACCATTGGTAATGAACTTCACTGTAGTTAGGGTTTAGCATAGGTTAGATTAGATGGGGGTTTATTTTTATTTTTTGGGGGTTTTTTCAAGAAGGGCGGACCCGTTTAGGTTTTTTCTCCTTAGTCGTGGGTAGCATGGCTCCCAATTGGTATATTGGGGTCCACGGTTGTCAGCCATGGTGGGATTCAAATCCCAATGGTCAAATTTTTGACCATTGGGTCGACCACGGTTCCACCCATGTCCCAATTTTTGGAAAATTTTCAATTTTTTTATTTTTTTGATTTTTCTAGGCACTTAATGCCATTTATTGCATTTTTGGAATGCTTTTTTGATGTTTTTGAAATTTGTGATCATGTTTTTACATGTTTTTGTATTTTTATGCATTTTTTGATTTGTTTTGACATTTTAGAATTATTTTTTATTGTTTTTCTTGTTTATTATTTTTGTTGACTCAGACTTTGACTAATAGAGCGAGGGAGACCGATCTCCTTCGTGACCTCCATGGTGATCTCACTAATGGGGAGTGAGAGTGGTTCACTATTGTGGGGTTCGGCTACATCTTGGACCTCCCCACCATCCAGATTGATCAGGCATATTTGACTACCTTGGCCCATCACTGGGATGCATGGACCAACACATTTCACCTATCGATGGGTGAGATGATTGTTACTTTGGAGGATGTGTACCACATATTTCATCTATCGATTGATGGTGAGCCTGTCACCTCTTCTCCTACCATGGCCAAGAAGGTCGTATTTGATTCCATATTTGGTAGATGGAGTATTGAGGTGCAGGACCGTAATGCCCATGGAGGCATCCATGTCGGAGAGTGGTTTGAGACCTGATTCTTCTCATAGTGGGAGGTTGTATTTATGCACTTGATTATTCAGATAGTCCTCCTAGATTCTTTAGGTGTGAGGTTCCCTTGGAACCTCTTGGCTCGGACTAGAGAGGTGATGGTGAGCTCGACTCGAGATCCTCTCATTCTATCATGGGGGAGCACCCTATTAGCATAGCTCTACCATGAGCTGTATCATATCACACGTCGGAGTAGAGTCGACATCAGCTGCAACATCCTCCTCTAGGTTTGGGGCTGGTAGCACATCTTGATTGAGCACCCTATTGATTTGCCTATGATGATTACTAATATTGATGATGAGAGTCAGTGCTATACCACTTCTTGGCCCTAGGAGTGAGAGGGCTTTAGGAGTAGGTCTCATGTAGGAGACCTAGAGCATTACATTTCTAGATTTGCATAGCTCCACCCTCAGCACATATGGTGGTGATCGTATATGGACTACCTAGCATGGATAGATGTGGATAGGTACCTACATCGAGCGTATAGAGATAGATGGATCTTCGGTCGAAAGGTTGACATACATGAGTACCACTTCTACTCTCATGTTGAGGTAGTTTGGGATCTAGTAGGATGTCCTAGAGTTGCCACTCATCTATAGATACCTGGTCCTCGAGAGGGACCTAACTTGGCCCTAGGTGACTCCATTGGGGGATGATGATGATGACTTTCAGGAGTCAGGCCAGATGGATGTAGGCACTACTCTTGACTATGATGGATGGTGGGCAGATTTCTAGTGGCATGGAGAGGGTCCTCTAGGCTGACCAGTTGGTGGATTCATAGTAGAGGGCATAGAGGTGGATCCTCAGGGGTGTAGGACCTACTAGTGGATAGAGGGTGCATGGGGTACTAGGGCCACTATAGAGGAGGGCCCATAGGTGGAGGTATAGGAGGAGGTATTAGAGGAGGGTGAGGCACCTTCGGATAGTGAGATTGGGTAGTTGAGAGCCTAGATTGTTGACCTCTAGAGCTAGGTTGGGAGACTGTAGACTCAGCTACTTCATAGGGATACTTCTATCACCATTCTAGAGGTGAAGCTCAGTCATGGGGAGAGGTAGTGGTAGGGATATGAGGAGGAGAGGATAACTCTCCATGCATAGGCTACTTCTGTAGATACTCGGATCACATAGCTCATTGGTGAGTGGGATGTGGCATAGGCATAACTGAGTGTCATGACTACTGAGAGGGACCTACTTAAGGTAGTGAGGGGGATCCCTCATCTTCATAGGCTATCATGCCACCTCTAGTGCCCATCTACTTTGCTACTAGGAGGTCGTGATCCCATGGCAGAGATCAGGAGGCTTCATTCCCTCATGGAGGAGGGTAATGAGTGAGATACATGAGTGTAGCTCACATCTCCCAGCTGGAGGGCTACATCAGGTTGATAGGTGGGGAGGTACTAGAGGATACCCACACTACAGGGACTCAAAGGACTAGGTCTAGGACTAGGGAGACAGGGTAGTCTTCTGCTAGCTCGAGCCATAGGATGCATAGGATTGAGAGGACTCATAGGTCCTCGAGTACTCATGGTGCTAGCTCATAGAGGACTCATAGGGATGGTAGAGGGATGGAGGTGCCTCATAGACTAGGGGTGCAGACCTTATTTAGTATAAATCTTTAGAGATGATTTTTGTACTAGTTTTGAGTGTAAGGTCGAGGACCTACATAGTTGTAGCCTACAGGTATTTTGATATACCTTGATACTATGTACTTTTGACACATATATTTATATGATATGATAGTTCATCTCATTATATGTGTATTTTATTTTTGGTATTTTATGTTTATGTTATGCACATGGATGTAATGCAGATATTTGATTTATTGCTATATGATGTGATGTATGGATGACATGCACTAGCTATATGATGTGGATGCAGTGATATACATGTGTAGATGGACTACTTTATGATGCTATGTATATGAATGCAATATTTGATGTTTTAATGCAGTTTTGATCTGCTTCACTTGTATGCATTTACTTTATGTTGTTTATGACATGATTCATGCCATGTTTGTATTGCATGTATTTTTGATGATATTGATTTATTGTAAATGGATATGTATGTTTTAATCACTTAAAACACAATGTATGCAATATGATATGAGTTTTAACAATCTAATGGATGACACCATATAATGTATAACAATCATGCATGATAATTGCTATATTTGATTATGAATCTTTATTGATTTGACACTCATATGTGAGTTGCAATGCACTGTTTCTATTTATAAGCTTTTGTAAATTAAAAGATATGCATAACATAGTCAGTGGCCATTTAAATATCATTTCTGACATCCATCCGGTATCTAACATATATCACAAATAGTTCTAATAAACAAACTCTCATAAACGAGATTTTATATTTGATGATTGCATTTGAAAATTTGATTGTTGCTATTTGGGAATTTTTGAGGTTTACCATGAGACTCAAACACCCTAGTTGACTGATCAAAAGTTGTATACTAACCATACTAGACTTCTGAAACATAAGGCTTTCACTAGGATAGGCCCTAACTATTCATTATCCCTATGTGTGCAAATGAATATATTAAGATAAGGCATAAGCATACCCCGATGTCAGGCGGGATTCTTTCAGCCCATTGCTAAGATTGGGGGTCCACAAATGTTTATCCAATCCTAGGTTTAGATTTTAGTTGGACTAGACCACTAGGCGATACAGGACACCTGAAGCTAGCTCTTCCACATTCAAACATTGGTCTACACAAGAGCGAAATGCTAATGCATCAGACATATCATCATGCGTAAGGTATAGTAGTGCTGGCAATTCCATGGATTCAAGTTCACTCCCTTCTTTTCTTCAATTTTTTGGGATACTTGCTCATATAAAGTGATAAAAATCACTATTTATTTTTGTACTTTAGTGACAATAATCACTGTTTATTTTGTACTTTTTCTTTTTTTCTTGAGCAAGGGATTTGATATTGATTTGACTTTCTTTGTACAATTTTGTCTTCATTTGACTTGACTTTTTGGAATTTTACATTTGATAATTTGCTTCAAAAACTTCCTTTGGGGATTTTACTTTGGGGAACTATTTTTGGGATATCGATCTTATGATATCAATATGGGATATCAATCTGGGATGTCGATCTATGATATCGATCTAGGGTATCAATCTGGAGGATTGATATGGGATATCACTCTAGGATATTGCTCATTTTAATGTAAGCAAGGGATTCTGGGTAGGGAATAAACTTGTCCTTTTGCCAATTACCAACATTTCTCGTACCGTCCGCATAGGGGGATAAGCAAGAATAACTCTTTTCACCTCAGGATACTTGGTCCTACTTCGTGGCTTTCATCTTCCCCTAGTCCTTATTAGGATTGTTTAATTTTTTGATTAGTGATAGAATTATGATATGCTAAGGGCTATACTAACTAGACCTCAACTACAAAAGCAAAGCAAGCTTTCTATCAACTCTTGAGAAGACCTCTAGGTATGGTTGAATGACCGAAAAACCTTAGTATATTCTTCATAGCAATAATTTGGGTTGTGTTGAAAAACACAATTACTCACAAGGGTGATAAATGATGAAAAATGATAGTGCATAGATGCATGATTGAAACACAAATATGGTGTCATTTGTAATATTGTAAACACAATTTATTCTAATGCAAGCGCGATGGATGATTATGCCTAATGCAATGCAAAGATGAAAATGCATGTGGAGAATGCAATGCAATGATGCAAATGAAATGCAAATGTTTTTATATTTTTGATATTTTTCCAATTTTTATGGATTTTAACATTTGGTTTGACCAAAGAGCTTATGGATGCCTTTGGAGCCTTTTGAGATTGACCAAGTGGTTTTGAGAAACCCTTGGAGCCTTTTAGGGATTGACCAAGTGGTTTTAAGAAACCCTTGGAGCCTTTTAGGATTGACCAAAGGACTTATAAATGCCTTTGGAGCCTTTTAGGTTTTAGGCATAAAACACTTTAAGATGAAGGATATTGAGAGGTTCAGGCTCTTCAACTCCTCCAAGTGATGTCAAGTGATATGTCCTAGGTCCAATATTCTCTGAGATCATATAAGGACCTAACCAGTTAGCCATGAATTTGTCTCACATTTTTGGTGGTAAATTTGAGTTCTGTTGGTTCTCTTTCAGCACAAGATCACCAACCTCAAAGTCTCTCAGATGGAATTTGCTATTGTAAGCTCATTTTAAGCACTCTTGATAAATATGGAGGTGCTCAAGGGCATTCATGCGATGTTCATCAAGTAGCATCAATTGATCTAGGTGAGCTTGTCATGCGGTGTCATCATCAATGAACTCTTTCAATGCGACGTGCAATGTTGGAATTTCCAACTCTAAGGGCATAATGGCCTCAGTGCCATATACTAGTGAAAATGGAGTTGCCCCAATGGGAGTCCGAATACTAGTCCTGTAAGCCCATAAAGCAAGGGGTAGTTGGATATGCCAATATTTGTGGTGCTCTTGTACCATATTTTTCAATATGGAGACCACTATCTTATTTGAAGCTTCAGCTTGTCCATTTGCTTGTGGATAATATGGAGTCACAAAATTATGTTTGATTCTATACTTAGACATCAAAGCTCTCATAGTTTTGTTCTTAAATGATGTTCCATTATCCGACACTATCTTGGATGGTATCCCAAAATGACTTATGATATTGGTGAGTATAAACTCAGCAATACGTGCTCTAGTTGTCATTGTTAAGGGGATGGCTTCCACCCATTTAGTGAAATACTCAGTAGCCATGATAATAAAGGTATGTCGACCCGATGATGGAGGAGAGATCTTACCAATGAGATCAAATCCCCATTGAGCAAATGGCCAAGCCACTTGAATGGGTTGTAAGGCCTATGATGGCAGGTGCGTAAGATTAGCATGATGTTGACATTTAATGCATTTCTTGACATACACATTGCAATCCTTCTCCATAGTGGGCCAATAATAACCCATTCAAAGGATGCACTTGATGATAGCCATGCCATTAAAATGGCCATCACACGTACCATCATGAGCTTGTAAAATTTCCCAAGATGACTCTTGGGGCTCAAGACAATGAAGGAGAACTCCATCGTAGCTTCTATGGTATAGGATGTCTGCTAACAAGACATACTTTGTCACTTTCTATTTAAATGTGCACTTCATGACATGCGATAATCCCTGAGGGATTACACCAAGTCTAAGGAAGTCATATATCTATGATGTCCAATTATGATAAGCTTCAGCTTCGATCGACAAGACAACATGTTCCCCTTATGGTTCTACATTGGCAAATGCAGACTAGGAAATAATCTTATGGTGAATGGTAATACCACTCCTTGTCTGATCCTATGAGATCAAAGACCCCCAGGATGCTCTCTTGAGAAAGTCTCTAGCTCTGTAGAACCATTCATGATTTGGTTCTACATGAATCATGTTGATTGACTCTTTGTTATCCAATGCTTCACGTTGCACAGTAGAGTGTGACAACATTTTTACATGGATGGTAATGAAATCGGTAGATAGATTCTGAGGGATTAGAGATCCCAAAGATGCCATTATGTCTACAAATCTATTGGATGAATGAGGGATTGCCTCGATGTCATACCATTCCAATCGAGCTAGATAAATGTCAACAAGATCCTTGTAAGCTTTCAATATCGGACATCGACATTGAAATAATCCCTTAACTTGGTTCACAATGAGAAGGGAATCACCAAAGATATTTAGCCTTTTTATCTTCATGGCGATAGCTGTTTGGAGACCCAAAATTAGGGCTTCATATTCAACATTGTTATTAGTGCAAGGAAAGTCTAACTTGAATGACAAGGGCATTGGAGCTCCTTGTGGCATGAACAACACTATTCCTGCACCACCCCTTGCTCACACTTCGAACCATCGAAGAACAAGGTCATATCGGCTTTGTTATCTAGTTCTTCGGGTTTGGGTGCTTCTGATAAGGCAAATACTACATCATCAGGAAGCTCTATGGTGAGGGGCCTACTATTTTTGAGAGGTACCTCAGCCAGTTGATCTGCTATGACTTGTCCCTTAATGGAATTTTGGCTTATGAATTCTAGATCAAATTCTATCAGTAGCATGATCCACTTTGTAGTACGTGTATTATGATATGTCTTGCTCATCATATACTACAAAGGATTTTGTTTGGATATAACATATGTCGTATGACTCAACATATAGTGTCACAATTTCTTTGTAGCGAACACTACTGCTAAACATAGCTTCTCCACATATGCATATCCGAGCTCATAGCTCACCAAGGTTCTGCTAATGTAATATATGGCTTGTTCTTTGCTTTGCACATTCTTTTGGGCTAGCATGGTTCCCAATGCAAAGTCGGTTGCCAATATATATAACAAAAAGGCTCATCTGGCCTTGGTGGAGCTAGCACTAGCGCGTCACCAGGTATTGCTTAATTTTAGCAAAGGCTGCTCGATAGTCCTCATCCCAATTGAATGGGACCCCCTTGTGTAGCAGTCGATTCATGGGTCAACATTTATCCGATAATTGAGTGATAAATCACTTTATGGATGCTACTTTGCCCTGTAGGCTCCTTAGCTCTTTGATGTTTGTGGGGGATGCATTTCTAGAATAGCCTTGACCTTTGTTGGGTCAACTTTGATGCCTCATTTTGAAATGATGAACCCTAAGAGCTTTCTTGAAGTTATGCCAAATATGCACTTCTTAGGATTCAACCTGACATTATGCTCTATCAGGTGATCGAAGACCTTCTTCAGGACCTCCGCATGCTCAGAATACAATAATGACTTGGCCAACAAGTCATCAATGTAATCTTCTAAGATCTTATGCATATAGTCATGAAAGATATATGTCATAGCCCATTGATATGTGGCACCAACATTTTTAAGGCTGAATGGCATAACTTTATAGCAAAATGTCCCCCATGGCGTTATAAACATGGTTTTATGCTGGTCTTTGGGCTTAATCTAAATTTGATTGTAACCAAAAAAACTATCCATTAAGGAGAGCATCTCATGACCTACAGTTGCATCTACAAGAGCATCGATATTCAACAATAGAAATGAATCCTTTGGTGTTGCCTTATTCAGGTCTCTAAAATCCATACAAATATGGATCCTTCCATCAGGTTTTCCTATAGGCACCATATTGGATACCCATTCTGGATAGTCGATGGAGATGATAAACTCTACGTCCAATAACTTTTGCAACTCATCCTTAACCATTAAGGCTACTATTGGATGCATCTTCCTAAGTTTCTGCTTGATTGGCTTCTTTGATAGATCTAGCGAAAGGTTATGAGTAACCAATTTTGGATCTAGACCCAACATATCTTTGTAAGTCCAAGCAAAGAGATCAGGTCTCTCTCTTAGTAGAGGGATGAGGTTGGCACGCTCATCAGGAGTCAAAGTCTCCCCAAATTTGACCTTCCTTGGATTGGTGGGATCATTACTGATATCCACTTCGAAGGTCTCCTCTACTGACATATGAGATCCCTCCTCAAGCTGATGAGGCGTAGGGATCAAGTGGATGTCATCTACTAGGTTTATAGGTTCCTCATTGGAAGCATCCTCAGCATGATAGACATCATGTGCATAACCTGGTACAAAATGGAAAGGTTGTAACATTTCTTCATTAGGGAAGAAATATTTAGGCTCTAGTGGTGAATCAACATGATCCCAATCAATAGCATCTACATTTAGAGGCAATGGTTTGGATGGATTAGCTGGATTGTGGAGTGGAGTGGTCAAATCAATGGAGATCATGTTGATGAAATGGATCATGTCTCCAGGACCATGTGCAAGTGACTCATCATTAACAAAACTTCCATCCCTGAGATGTGGTTCTAGGGGTATGGGGATCTCCGGATCCGGTCTATGAATAGACTATCGGATGGGATCATTGGGCTCAAGGAGCTCCATGTACGTCGGTGGATCAGGAAACACCATATGATAAATCATATTAAGATTTGGTGGTCTCCCCCTAAGGTGAGGATGGAGATTGATCTCTCTATGCATATCCTCAGCCGTATAAGGTGCATTGTGATAGCGTAAGTAGGGAGGTCCTAAGTAGGCTCTCTCTATCTCATCTTCTTCATCACTATCATAATATAGGCCTTCATCGCTATCTACTGGAATGGGATGCTCTAGAAAATGTGGCCCCATATAGGTTATCTCCTGATCACTATCATCACTATCTAGTAGAATTGGATATAAGTGCCATAAATATGAAGGTGCTGAGTAAATTGGCTCAACTTCATCCTCAGATTGATCATTGTGTGAGGATAACTCAACATCATCTATTCCAGAATTGTAGTCTGGTCCATCACTTTCGATGATGGATACTGCATGAACATTCTCAGAAGCAACTTTTGATTTGGTACTCATAGCTGTGTCTAGATTCTGGAAGTGCATACTGATGTCGTCGGTAGCTCCATGGCTTCAATTAGACAAGTTAGCTCTTGGAATAGGTTCTAGGCTGGTCTCCACCAAGATGTTCACGTGATATCTCTCGGGTGGATCTATAGTGACATAAGTCACTAGCGGTTATCCCTCTAAAATGTAGAAGGATTAGGGTGATATGGATTGAAATCAACTTCACCCCCCAAACTGAGGTACAGGTGGTCTAAAGATACCATGAGGAGTTTAGCCTATCCTCCATTGTAGAATCCCAACCTGAACCTATCAGTAGGTAACTGATATTATGGCTCTATAGGCTTCTTACGCCCCTACTCGAATAGTTCGAGATCGTAACCATGCCAATGGTAATGCTCAAAGTATCACATGGCATAGTCTAGGTTAGAAAGATAATGAATATTTATAGTGAATGGTTCATTATCATCCTCATCCATGGGCATGGGAGATGCAATCTGGTCTAGCCCTCCATAGATGAAGTTGGTTTGGTTGGGTGGTACCCCCAATGGTTCCACCATCCCTATGGGAAGGTGATGGGCTCACGGTCAGCCCATGTCATGTGCAGTTTGATAATTGGTGTGAACATCACATTCTACACAATGTATTCCCCTAATCTAGGATTAACCAAATGGATGGTCACCTACGGTGCAGATGACCCTGTTGAAGATGCAGGTGAAGTAGGCTGAGGTGCCTCTTCGACTCCTCCTTGAACTTCCTCTACTTCCATGGGAGTAGGGGCTTCAATGATGACTAGCTTGGGCGTTTGCTTTATCTTCTTTTCACCCACTTTTTCTTTCAACTTCCTATCATCTCGTTGTATCGTAGATGCAGTCGGTCTAATGGAAGTAGTTGTCGTGTGCTCCGATATTTGAGATACGGATGTTGTGGGTCTAGCACACACTTCTTTGATTTTACCTCCTAGATTTTTGATTGGTGATGTTGGTCACACATCTAGGTGCATTGAGGGGAGCACAAATTCCCTTGGAAAATCTACTAGATTCACGTATTTAAAGGGTTCTTCATCCGAAGGCACCACGTGAACCTATCCCTCATGAATGTATTTGATACACTAATGTAAAATAGAAGGGACACAATACATTTCTCTGATCCAAGGCCTCCCTAGAAGTATATTATATTACATAGCACCTTCGATTATATGACACATCATCGAGATGGTCTTCAGTCCCACCTGGATAGGTAAAACTATAGTACCGACCATCGAGCATAATGCATCATTGAAAGCTCTCAATGTGAAGGTAGAAGGGATGATATGCATCTTGGGTAACTTCAGGTGAGTTAACGCCTTGGTAGTTATGATATTGATTGATGATCCTATGTCAATAAAAACCTACTTGAATGGTTTATGATTCATACATGCGATGATATGTAGCGGTGGGTCTGCTATAATAGTGGAAACCATCTTGACTTCATGGTCATGAAATTGAATGATCGACTCCTGACACTATTGCACATGCCCCATAAAGTGTGTAAATACTTTGGGATCCTGAGGCTGCACTTTGATGGACCTTAAGATGTCCATGAGCGTCTCCCTGTGCTTAGGAGACTATTGAATTAGCTCATAAATTGACAACTTCATTGGAGTTATCTATAGGTTTTGGACCAACCTACTCTTGATGGTCACCACCGGTCTAGTTGGTGGGTTGGGCACATGTTGGGCTGGCCTTGGAGGAGGCATAGCTTGGACTCTAATAGGCGTTGGAGGTTGATTCGGTCATTCATACCTCATGTTCCTTGTGACAATGTTGACCATTCTGATGAACCCCTGGGTTGGTGGTTCGATGCGAACTTGGTTGACTTGGCCAACATTATTCTTTGGCACCTCATGATTTGGTAGAGGATTTTTGTAAATCCCCATATTTTTATTGTTAGGCACTTGTGGGTTGTCGATAAGAAGCGTACCTCTCTCGATCATATTTTGCACAAGATGTTTGAAAGACCAACATACCTCGATGTCATGGCCTTTCGATCGATGAAAGATGCAATAATGATCATCCTTGTAGCCCTTAGGCTTGGGCTGATTTGGGTCCATTAACTTGACCTCGGGTAAGTGTATAGCCTTCACCTCACATAACTGATGAAAAATCAAAGCCAAGGACTCTGATAATTGCGTGAATATGTGAGGTGGGCGTTGCTCTTTATTTTTACCCTTGTAATTGTTGTTGCACTGCTCATATTGCATAGGAGGAGGTTGGGCCTGATAGTTTCATTGTTGTTGCCCCTTATCCTCTTTCTGAAGGTTCAACACTACCTGATTAACATGGGCCGGCTTGGCCTGATGTCTCTTAGTGCTTTTCTTGTGTCCCTCCTTCTTATTCCTGAGCTTCAAGTTACCCTCCTGTAACTTGATATCCTCTATTACCTTGGCTTGCACCAAAGCCTCTTCGAATGTCTGGTATTGCTGCAACTGTAGCAATAACGAAATGTGTTTGGCATAACTCTTCATGAACATTCATGTTAATTTAGAGGATGGGATGGAGAATGGTAGCTTTACCATCATTTTCCATAATCCATCACTGGCTCATCATCATGTTGCGTTAGAGCTGCTAGGTCGGATAAGTTTACCTTCTTCTTGATGCCAAAGGAGAAGCATTCAAGAAATGCATCAGCTAGTTGTTTGAAACTAGTGATGTTGTGCCTCTTTAGTTGATTGAACCACTCTCGAGCTGGGCCTGAGAGGGTCATGATGAAGGTGCGTAGGAGCAAAGCATCATTGCTCTCAATCTGAAAGCACATATCTAGAAAACTAGTCACGTGCTCCTGTGCATCTTCCTCTCCTTGAAACTTTTCTAGTCTAGGCATCTTGAAATGCTCAGGATATGTTGGAATAGGCACTGACATGCATAGAGGTTCATTGTGAATTTTTTTCAAGGTAGGCTTCTGATAAGCCATCCCTTGCTTCTCTATGGCTTGGACCTTCTCTGCTAAGGTCTTGTAGGCTTACGAGGAAAGAAACTCCTCCTCTCGAGATTGCCTTGGAGGCACCTTCGAAGGTAGATTCTTCCTCGATCGAGGTGGGGGACTAGGCTCACCCTCCTCCTTGAATTGGGAGATTTTTAGATATTCTTGTTCTAATTCCTCTCCCACTTCATTCTCATACTACCTATGCTCATGTTGTTCGGATGTTGGATGTCGATCTCTATGTTGAGTCATATGGCGAGTATGTGTGTCGATGTTCTCAAGATGTAACTCGGGCTGTGAAGCCACTCGTCTATCGACACGCTCCCTGATCTCATTATGAGGATGTAAATCGATGCTAGCCAATCGATCCTCTCTCTCTACACGCTCCTTCTGATCAAGGATACATTGTTCATGCATGCATTGTTCATATAATTTCTATCTTATGAACCTCTACCTCTGAGTATTCTCATTTTTGAGGTGCTCTTTCTCTGCATGAACATCCTCCAATTGATCTTGGAGAATCTATCATCTCTACTCTGACATCAGTCTATGAGCTCTATCAACATGATCAACCATCTGAGGCCTCTAAGGGGTGCGCTCTATTCGAGCGACTTTATGAGTATGTCCTCCAATGGACTGATTCACCACACTCTTGCCTCGGTCTGTAAAGATGACATTCATGTCAGGCTGTCTCCTATACTCAGTACCTGCATGTGATGTCAGAGCACGCATATCTCGAGAATGCTTGGAGCACTCTCCATGTTCTCGGGTAGTCCTAATGGTGCTTTCACTACAAACACTCATCGATCGAGAGGGTGCAGGCGTAGGCTTATATCCTAGATGCCCTAGGACTTTGTCTAGACCATCCAATTATTTGCTATGCCATGGCTCATGAGGTGGCATACCATTTGTTCCCACTTTGGATATATCTATGGTGAATGTGGTGGGTTCACCCCTATTGGGAGTCTGTGCGGGCCTGTGCTCGAAAGTAGCCCTCTCGGTTCACCCTTGAATGGGTGGATCTCAGACATTTCTAGACTCTAACGGTGGAGGTCATGAACCTCCCTTAGATATAGGTCGAAGGGGTACCAATCTGGATCCCTCGATGACATACTCTTCAGCTGAACCTATGGATGCCCATGGAATGTGGTCATGGTATATGCTACCATATGTGGAACCCCCATGCTGGGACGTCCCATGCTCTGATCTATGTATAGAGGGATGTCTAGTACTTCCTCTAATCGGGGTGTTCTCAATGGAATCCCCTCATGTGGAATTATCCCCTCTAATGCTCATTGAATGACGTCTAGGAGGATTAAGTGATTGAGGGTGTTCCACATCATGTTGTGTGCTAGGTGGAGCTTGGGCTTCGATCTCGGGTCTATGCCTGGATCGGCCTCTCCGTGTTTGCACCATTATGTATCCTATGTCTAAATTTAACTTTTATTAGCACGCAAAGAATACAATGATGATTATCTCCTTTTACAATTTTTAAAATGAGCCCTAAACTATTTGATGTGTTTTCAATTTGTTGTATCAGTAAAGTAACTCTTGTCATGTTTTGCAATACGTTGATGATTTTCTCAATTGTTTAATGGCTTTCACCTGTATGCTCATAGCTCGACAACCTGGCTATGAACTCCAGGCCATGTAATCCCCCAAAGTGTGGTAATGAAGCCCACACCCGGGCAGGGAGCATAGGTCCTCCCAGATCCTCACCCAATCTCACCCAGTCAACGTTATACCCTCCGAAGAGAAGTACATGCAAATTTTCTGGGCTACAAATGGTTCTTGGATCCGGTATTGGTCTAGTAACAAGAAGGTACGAGGGATTTGGGCCAACGGATGGAAATCACCTCCACCATCGTTGAAACCCTACTAGTGGTTGGATGTGACTCCCAACTCACTAGCGTTTACTTTGAAACATGGTGTGTGTGGTTCTTTTTACTTTGCATAAAGGAAAGATGCATAATACAACATTAACATGATCATTTCCTACATGATATGCAACCAAGAATATTTGATATTTAGAAAGTATGCATGCTACATCCTACATGACCTTTTGACAATGCAACTTTATGATGTAAATGGCCTTTGATTTGGCCTCAAGCATGCAAAATCAACACACAAATTATTCTAGCATACTGGATTCTAGGGTGGACTACAATCAGAGGTCCATTATTCCTAGCAATGCCTAGCAAAAATTAAGAAATAATAACCCTAAGGACCTAATTCATTTTATCCTTCTTTCATGGTTATCCTACTTAACTTTCATTTTTTAGTCTCTGGAAAAACACAGAGATAACAAACAAACATAGAGGGTGTCAGAAGGGCCTACCTCAAGTCCTCATCTGATAAAGCTTTAAAATCTTGCTCTGTGATTGGTCTGTTGCTAACCGTGGCTCTGATGCATGGTTGTGACTATTGCCCATGCCTATCAACCATGGGCTAACTTTTTGACCATGGCTGTCAGCTATGGGGAGCACCTACCATAAAAACACCAAACATAATCAATAAATTATGGCAAAAAATGGAGTTCCATCATGATCACCTACTGTAACCACCAAAAAGGCTCCACACCTAGTCTAACTATTGCAATTGATGAGAAATACACAAATAGGCATGCATAAATTGACAACAAGAAATAAAGCAAATACAAGGAATCCTTTATTAATTTCAATTGAGTCAAATTACATATTCATCCCTCTTAGGGATACCCATTTGATACTTCAATTACAATAGTGTCTAATCCCTCTCAAGGGTAGATGTGAATCAAATGCCTTCTAGGGTGACACGAACTGCTCTAGGGTGTCGATGACCCTCTTCTCCATGATTAGAGGTATTTGCTGCATTGAATGGCATGACCCTATTAATCCTGCATTCAAGAAACAACAAGAAGCATGTTAAAAGCAAAGGTAGCCTCTCTTGATGAGGCCTTTAGAGGAAAATATATCAAAAGATATCATGACTAGCAATAATCAAGAAAATGCAAGAAAGATGCTAAAACTATGCAAAACATGAAAATATTATCATAAAACATGTAAGCTAAAGAACATCTAACTATCTAGTGGCCTAATTACAAAATTAAAAGCATGGAAGCATGAAAAATATCCATTAGAGTGTTAATTGCTACAATGAAAGCAACATGCATAAAAACTATAAATCTATCTGTCAGAGTCTCTAAATTGCTAATTAAACCACTAATATGCTTAATCTAACCTAGCTAAATAATCTACAAAAGGAAAAACAAGGGAATCTCCCTAATTTGCTCATCGTGGGTCTGATGCACGGGTGGCACTATTAACCATGGCTGAGAGCCATGATGGAGCTCTGAGTAGGTTTACCCTCCAAATCAGGGCTTTCTCTCTGATCCACCTTGTCAAATTGATGTCCAAGGGTCACCTCTATGTCCTCTAATAGGTTTGGTGGTTGAATTGATCTGATGGTGCATGGATTGCATGAATTGATGTTTCTTGGCTCTCCTAGGCTCCTAGGGCTTCCATGGCAATTTGATCTCCAATTGGGTAGCAAAAGTATCCCTCTCAATGCATGTAGTTGGGTTATGCAATTTGATAGGGCTTCACTGCTCAATTGATAAATGTTTCTCCAGACTTATCCCCAATTCGGAGGGGGATCTTATAGCAATTGCCCAGGGCTAGGGGTGGCTTCCTCATGAAGCCAAGATCAAGATTGGGTAGTTGAGCTTGTTGGATGGAAGGATCCAAAACCTTCCTCACTCAAACCGCTCCAATCTGCAACCAATTGGCCATTGCAACCAACTTTGGGTCGGATGAAGGCCAACTGATTCTGAGTGCTGACCATGGATGACATGCATGGTGAGCACTGCTAACCATGGGTGTCAGCAGTGGCTAGCACTGACTAGGCAAAGGTGCCCAATTGAGTGGTAAAAACCATTGCTATACCTTGGATCTATCCAAAGGTCTTCCATATGGTCTTCTAGCATGTCCCATATGAGTAGTCACCTCGGCATGACGCGTTTTAGGTGTCTACACATCCATAGTCAAATTATCAATATCTCTCATCTCTTCTATAGCTAAAATTTTTCCATCATACCTCATAGGGAGTGATATTAATACTTTTTGAGCAATACTAGAGTCTTCAATTTTGAATTCATGTCCATGCATGGTATTGACAACCTCATCCATATGAAGTAATTATGTAGCAATATCTTCCTCATCTTCCATATTCAAATATTCAAACATTTTTTTGTGGTTTTTCTTGCCAACTTGACATTTTTATCTCCTTCATATGTTTGCTTCAATTTTTCCCATATCTCTTTTGCTGATTTGTAGTGCATAACTTTCACAAATTATTCTTCATATAATCCACTTAATATTACATTCATTGCCTTGGCATTATTCACATGTAACAACTTACCATATTTATTTATGGGAGGATTAGCTATAGGTGTGAACCCATCCTCAACTAATTGCCATATCTCATATCCTTATGCCATCAAGTAAGTCTTCATTCTTATACTCCAAAAGGCATAATTATTTCCATCAAACAATGGTGCCTTATTTGATGAAGATCCATTCTGAGATGTCATCTATGTTCCTATAATATCTTCCTTCAAGTTGTTAGACTATTTCAAAGAAATCCACTCTGATACCAATTGAAGAACATAAGCTTATACTGAGAGGGAGGGATGAATAGTATAAGATCAACTTTTACTTTTCTTTTCCAAACAATATTATACAATATTATCAATGGCAATATCACTAGCACTAATCAAAGCAATGCACAAATCATCACACACATGAGAGACACAAATTCAACGTGGTTCACCCAATATGGGTTATGTTCATAGATGAAATATTTCTTCAAAATTTTCTCAATAAATCTCTTGAGAATCAATTCCCTATTACAATGTTTATGGACCTCTATCCAAAGGAGACACCAATACCCTATACTCTAATTTGTGGATCTCTCTCCATAGGAGAACTCTATCCCCTTACTCTGGTTCATGGATCTCTCTTCATAGGATAACTCTTTCCCCTTTGATCTTGTTTGTGGATATCTCTCCATAGGATAAATATTTCCCCTTTGCTCTGGTTTGTGGATCTCTTTTGACAGGAGAACTCTATCCCCTCTACTCTGGTTGGTGAACTTCTAGAAGACTTCTATACCCACTACTTTGGCTTATGGATCACTCTGAATAGGATACCTTTGTCCCCACTACACGGGTTGATGGACCTCTATCCACTGGAGACCTCTATCCTCTCTGATCTTATCACCTCCAAAGTTTGATCTCAACTCTATCTCAAATCTGTATCAAAACTTATCACAACTCTAGCACAAATCTGCTCTAAAAATGCTCACAAATCTATTTCAATGTTATCTCAAGTCTTCATAAGACTTGCTCAAATCTATCTCAAAGCTAATCCAAGTCTTCTCATAAGACTTTCTCAAATCTACCTCCAAGCCTTCTCAAAAGACTTGCTCAAATCTACCTTCAAGCCTTCTCAAAAGACTTGCTCAAATATACCTTCAAGACTTCTCAAAAGACTTGCTCAAATATGCCTTCAATGCTACTCACAAAACCTACACAAATATTTCCAAATATTGCATACAAACATAGCTTAAATATCTTTTATAAAAGCTTTCTTTAAACAAATAAATTCTACTTAGAATTCGTTTAACCTTTGGAACATATAGAGAATGATATGCTCTATCAAAAAATCAATATGTTCTTCACACTCACAAATATTGTACTCAACTAATCCAATCTCTATCTCTTGCAAAATCCCTTTCAAATCAAATCAAAATAGTGTATAACTTGTTTAACAAAATTGGTTTATCTTTTTTACAAATTTTCTGTAAAAGATCAATCACACTAATGCACAATTTTTTCTCATAAAATTGATCTCAAACACTTTCACAATTGCTTTAAATATCTCTTAAACCAATATTTAAAATATTTTACAACAATGCAAAAACTTATCTTCAAATCTAGCACAAGTAGTTCACAATCTCTAGCACAAATATCTCAATCTCTTTCAACAATGGAAGCACAACTTGTTCTCAAACTTTATCCCAAATGTTTCCAAAATCATTCAACAATGAAGCACAAATCCTAACTCAAATATTTCCAACAATGCATACAACCCTTTTATCTCCACCTTATATTTCAGAAACATTTACTCAACAAAACACCTTAAACAAGGAATGATGTGCCCATACCTCTTAATTTGCTCTTATGGAGATATGTCTTCAAAAACCTGTCTCACAAACAACTAATTTTTCTAGTGCCACTTCAAGGGTTAGATAGAAAAATACTTTCTCAAACCATCCACATGAACTTCCTTCTCAAAAAGATATGCTCAATGAAATCTGAAATTGATGTTCAATAATTCTTCTCTTGTTCTCAAAATATAGGGCATTAATAATTATCACAGACCTTTCAACTCACTTTCACCATACAACCATTACAATAAAATATAAAACCATTATAACACCTTATTACTCCTATTCTTGCATGCAAAAAATATCATTTTTATTTATGCACTTTGCAAAAACAAACTATATAAAGCACTCCTAATATTTCATTAAAATACACCCTTATAACTCCCTAAATGCAAATTCAAACTTTATTTCAAACTTAACCCTTATGACTCCCTAATAGCAAGCAAAAACTTTATTAAAAATAATCCTTATGACTCCCAAAAATTAAACAAAGGTTTTATAAAAAAAATTGCCCTTACCAACTTTGTCATGAAGATTTGAATGTGAGACCTCACAGAGCCCATGCTCTAGCACTTGCTAGAGATTTATGTGGGATAACTATCCATGCAACAATATCAATGCACCACCTTAACTTTAAACCTGTTGTGAATCCTTGATCAACAAAACAAAATTGAACACCTTATCACTGTCAATACTCGATCTCGAAACCTCCACCGTGCTACGCCTTATGGGGGGGTCTGCCTGCTAACTGAGCTACCCGCTCAGTTTTAACCAACCACACATATTCTCTTACTTAAAAATTATGTACCATCCGACTGCTTTAAAAATATGCATCTCTTTTCCTATTTGCCTTTGTTTGATCACAGTGCACTTGCTTTTACGAATAGGATGCAGTCAATAATTTGAATGCCAATTAAATCATTTTCTACACACCTTGCCAAATGATTTTTATTCCTCCTTATATATGCGCTTTGATTTAGGAAAAATGACATCGACACTTTTCAATTTAAAAACAATTTTAAATTTTGGTGCCATAGGAAATTCAAATAATATTATTATAATATTTAAAATTTTAATTTAAATATTATAATTAATCCTTTGTCTTTTGCCTTGGAAACTTCCTCAACTTTGCAATTAATTGAACCTTTTTCAAAGAATCTTTGTCTACCCTATCTTCCTTTTTCAATGGAGGTATTTACCTTGCAATTTTAATATTTCATCCTAGAAGAGGATTTTCGATCATTTTACCTTTGACATCAATGACAACCAAAATACTCAAAATTTCCAACAAAAAATTATAGTACTCAAGTTATTGGAATGTTTTCCTTTTGTTTTTAGTCAAAATTTTATGTAAAGTGGCACCAATTTTTGGTTAAAACTTTTGCACACCTTTTCCAACACTTCTTTCTCCATTTTTTGCTTTTTTTCTTTGGATTCAGTCTTCCTTTAAAATCCTTTTAAAGCAAAATCTTCTAAGTGTAGTGAATTCTTACTACAACTTTGACCATTTTTGGAAGACTCAATCTTCATAATTTTCTCATCATTGCCTTCCATTCAAAATTTTAGAAACTCCATGTTCTAATAGAACTTTTCTCAGAGTAGAATAACCATTGGTCATGTCACTCTATCGGTCTATGGGACCTTTGATTTGAAATGCTCTAATACACCTCTTGCAACTTTGCTAGCTGCTATATTTTGAGCTTCTTATGGTGGAAAGATTAATGTAGCAAAGCTTAAGCAATTTTAACCCTAACCAAACATGAAAGAGATATATATAGTAGGGAATACTAGGAGCATCAAGTGTCATGATTATATGTCTTGCAAGATATCTACATAATGACCTCTTGTGATTTCCTATCTATCTTCCATATCTATTGAAGTTTTCCCATTCATATCTTGCAATGAATGTATCCTATGCTTGTGGTGGAGAGATAAAAGACGAGTGGTCAAGAGTTGTGATTCTAAAAAAATGTATATAATAACTATGTCTATGAGCTTACCCATATAGGAATAGATAAAATCCACAACCATTGTTTGGATCAAACCTCTATCAATGGTAAAGTTATTTTAGTTATCATTGAAATAGCTCATAAGATTCTACCAAATATGGGGTTTGATTCAGTTATCATAAAAAAGGCTATGAGGGGCTACTATAGGATGCTAATTGTTAAGATCTAATAATTAGCATAGCCTCACAATCCCAGAGGTTTTACACCTATTTTTAGTCTTTGGTGATGATTCCTAAGTGATTTCTTAACATAAACTATCTAATAGGTGATAGAGTTCTAATATATTTCTATTTTGCACTTAAATCCAAATCAACACTAGTCAAAGTCTCTCATCTTCACTAGATTGTAGTGATTTTTTACTATAATATGGTTTTGCTTCTCCCTATTTTTCAACATCCTTATCTCAACTAGATTTCATCTTTTTCTCACTTATTCTTGATGGTGATAGTTATATTTTCTACATCTAGAGATATTGAAGGTGTTGAAAATTTTAAAATTGGGATAGTTTATTTGTATGACATTGTACTACGAAGTTATCTTCAACCAATCTTGCCTATTGGTATCCATCATGTTCGTAGGGTTGAATATTCTTACCTTTATTTATATTTCTTCCTTCAATCCACTAAAGAAATAAATTATTAAAAATATATTTGTCGTGCCTTCTATCATGTTGGTTAATTTTCAAATTCTTTTTGGTAGTCTTAAACTGAGTTTATTTGAGCTTAGTCAAAGCTCTTGTAATATTACCATATGAACTAGGACCAAATCAGTGAGTAAGTTTTCATAAAACTTATTCCATGAAGGTGTTGATCTCTTAGATTTATATAACCAATGACACCATTATATTGCATCCTTATCTAGGTTGAAAGATACTATAGGTACTTTTAAAATATCTTCAGTTTGATGTAGACAAAAATATTTATTTGTGCAGTATATCTAAATCATAGGATATTCAACATCAAACTTGAGGCAATACATTTTTTTTGTATAAGATTCAATGGCTAAGGTATGTTGTCCATCCATAATATGTCGTGGACTTCCCATGGTTTTAATGCATGTGGGCTTTTATTCACCATGCTGTAATTTTTCTCATATTTCTTGTTTACTTTTGTAGAGACCGGTGGTGAATGGTTGAATATTTTGTAGATTGTGTTGCATTTGATCCTCAATGTCTAGTGTTTTTATCTCATTAACTAAGAAGTCCTAGTCAAAACTTTAAAACTAGTCCCTGAATTCTTATAATTTTTTTACCTCTTTTCTTATTTTTCTAAAGTAATATCTTATGATTGTTGTCTTGCAACTATTTCTTCATACAAGCCTTTGACCCTTTGTTACAACACCCTTAAATAATGATTTTTGGTGCTTGGTACTCTATTTTTTTAGATATTTGGTATACTTTTTTGGCACTTGATACTTTTTTTTATAGATTGTTATATATTGTGTCTAGAATTTTCTTCCTAAAGCTCAATACCCTATCAAAAGACTCTAAAATACCAACCTAAAAAAGCCCTATAATCCTTGCCTGTAAAAATCCCTATAATCCCTACCTATAAAAATCCCTATAATTCCTCTTTCTCTCAAGTCAAGAAACTTTTAAATTTTCTCCAAAAATGCAATCTCAATATGCCCAAAAGTCCTCATGGATTTTTTTTAGTTCTCCAAACTCCTAAATATTATTTGAAAATAAACTTCACTTAGGTTAGGATTTTGACAACTTTTGAATTGTTCTCTTAGTATTCCCAAAAGTCCTTGTAGGGTTCTCTCTCTCTACCCTTGAATATGCTCCAAAATAATGATCTATTTAGCTTAGTATTTTGATACTTTATGATTCATTCTTTTAGTATGCACAAAATTCCTTGCAAGATTTTTTCAAGTGTGCTAAGATGAGGTTTGTTTGGTTTGTGGGCTCACAGATTTACTTAGCTCATCTATAGACAATGTATAGCCTATAATTTTAAGGTACAATGGAAAAATTTATCATTCCTATAGATAAACTACTCATATTTAAGGTATCATGTGAGTACCTTCTTGAGGTTAAATTCTTACCAATGCACCACAAAATACAAGCGACCAATATCTTGCCATGAGTGAAAGCTTCTCCTAGTCCTAAGGGGTCTTCCTATACACTCGAGGATAAGTGGAATCTTGTAGCCATATATGGATGTTGTTTAATTCCTAGGTATTATAGTATGATTACTCCTCCCTTCATTAGATATTTTATGGACAATCTAGCTTAGCCAATAACAATGACTCCATGATATTTTAAAACCCCTTGACACAAAATTTTGAACCTAATGAATCTAAAAGAGAAGAAATTCATAGCGATTTGGATGGCTATGAAATAAACTATAAAAATAAAAAGGTTACGTATTGAAGAAAAATATAAAAAAAATACAAATCACCAAGATGGATGCATTGTGGCCATGGAATTTCTTTAAAATAGAAGCCTTATTGGTGCAACAAAATTATCCCTATATCGAGTTCCTATTTGCATCTAACAACATTCTTTCAGTGTAGAATAGGAACAATATCCCATGTATTATTCTTCATCAAGGATTCATACTTTGCAAGCATAGCTTCTTTTCACTCTAGTCGACCCGTAACCTAAGAACAAGTGAGAATATCTCTAGAATGATTAACATTTGAGAGTACTGCTTGAGAAGGGGTCTCTTGGTATCGCTTCAAATAAAAGTGGGTTGAACATCCTACAAATGTGTTTGAACCCACTTGGATATTGGAAGAACTAAAATAATAACTAGGAACACCCTATGGCAAAGCAACATCAAAAGCCAAATTTGAATAATCTAACTCAAACTCACCTTTCACATCATCATGCAATCCTAAAACACCTAGAATTGAAGTGTTAAGCTCAACATTTCATAAATTTGAGATTAAAGATACTATAGATGATGTTTTCTATGGAGGGGTCAAACCTATAGGTATGAGACCTTCAATGGAAGATGAAAACATTCTCTAATAAGAATAGAGCCTACAAATATCTCTGAATAATTTTTTGAATCAATTGAAGAAAAAATATGATCTTTTGTTAGAAACTTTGGGTGGTGGACTAAATGGAGCCCCTGGAAAAACCTCATAAAAAATGACATCTTTTCAAATGAGGATCTCATGCCTTTGAGGATCATAGAGATGATATACCTTGGAGGTTTCAGATTACCCCATAAAAATGCACTTGCGACTCTTTGGTGTCTTATTTTTTTAAGTATTTTTGGGTATATGAGCCCACACTAAAAATCCAAAGATGCATAATTGAGACACATCAAGCTTATTGCTTTCCAAGCTCTCAAGAGGTGTCATACCTTGGACAATTCTAGTGGAAACCCTATTGATGATGTAAGCTACATTGAAAATTTGATAAAGCTATTAAAATATTATTTGATGCATTCTTAGTATAGTGTTATTATATTTTTTATTTTTAACAAAATAAAAAAAAATCATATAAAATTCAGGATTTTACATGAAGTAAAATATTAAAATACATTTAAATATAGTTAACGTGAAAATTTATTATCATAATGATAGAGATAATTTCAAGTAATATATTTTTTCTTCTCAAATCTATATAAACTAAGATGTGTGGCAAACCTTTTTAAAAATATTTTGATTTTATTAATAAATACTTAAAATATAAATTATTAAAATATATATTTTTCAATGAGTAATGAATCATATGGGATTGAAATGGGCCTCACCTCTACTCCATCATCACCACATAGTGGTATTACAACAAATCTTGGATATTATCCATGTATGATGTATCCTTTCTCAAGATTTGAAGGTGGCTCTCCTCCTTAAAATATTAAGGAATCTAACCATTAAACTAATACTACTTTATAAAAATTATTAAAATATTAATTTACTATTTTTTAATATTTAAATTAAAAATTTTAACACATCAAAACCTCAACGACGATAAAATCTAGGATGCTTGGATAGACTACAATACCCAACAAAACATTGGTGGTCTTCCTATCAAATTGCTCAGATCTTATATTATCATATGACATATTTGAGAGCACATCAACTAAAAAATGTCATGATTGGGTTCTCAAATACAGAATATAACTCAATCAAAAGCCATCAACTCATGTTTTTTAGCAGAACAGGTTATGTTGAGAACCACCATTCATTTGTACTAGTTGGTACCTATATCTGCGATGATCACCATGAAACTAAAATTGAGAGCTGGTACAAAATCACCTGCGACATTGTTTCTTCATTGTTTTATCAAGAGAAACTTTAGGATCAATGTGTTGTGCATAGAGAAGTTAATTCTGCCAATGTTATTTTGGATTTTTATTTCAGTTTAAAGCTCAACTATTTTGGGATGGCATGCCTGATGAAGAATTATTGATGTCCATAGACTACCACAATGTGGTAAAAGCTAGTGCAAAATCAAACATGTTCAATTTCGGTATCATGGCATTGGAAAGCTTGATGAAGGAGGACAATCAATTGTAGTTAGGGGGAATATACCATGGGACTTGTGAAGTGGGTATGAGATTTGTATGGTCAAGATAGATTAGTGGAGACTATAGACAGTAGTTTAAATAAAGAATTTAACAAGGAAGAAATAAGGTAGTTGATTGGGATAGGATTGTTGTGCTTACATCCAATCTTGCTTGTGAACAGACCCAAAATGAGGCAAGTGCCTCAAATATTAAAGTTTGAAGCTCCTCCTCAAGATGCATGTACCAATATACTATCCTCAAGATGGTTTCTTCACTGATATCTATATCAAATTGCCCTAAGCATCCCATGATTTCTTAGGAGATGACAAGTTTTTCTAAGTCTATATCTACTCAAACATAGTTGGTTTTACTACATGTATGATCTGTCAAACACAGTTCGACAGAACCATTTAGCATAACGTCATGCATATTCATACTTGTTACGAACTTCCTTGGTAGTACTAGTTACTCTAGTTGGACTACATATTAGCGAATAATGTTTAATTTTTAGTTTTGTTGTTTTTAATGGATATATGTTTCTAATATTGTGTTCATTTTGCATAAGAATATAGTAATGTTGATGCTTTGCTTGGTTGCATGATCAAGTGCTCTCTTATATGGACAAGAGAATTGATCACAACGAACGAGAGACCATATTGAAAGAGAAATGATGATGATGATTTTTTCATAAAACAACTTAGGGTGGCATGAATAAATACCTTTTTATGTAGATGCATTGTGGTTTTTTTATGCTCATGTTCATACCATTGGACCAAAAAAGTTGCTTGTAACAAGTCTGTTTAACATGAGTCGGTGATAGGTCTCTTATCCTATCCCATTTTCCCTGGTACTTCCTTAACCCTTCCTCCTTGGTTGGATGGTGTTGCAGATGATCTCCTTGGGGTGGAATGTCATTTCTCCATTTGTTTGACCCTTTCCTTACCCTTTGGTGTGGTTTTCTTCTGGTGTTTGGGTTCTAGGATGGTTTTGGTTTTTTTCCTGGGACTTGCCCTGGGTTTTCTGGGTTGCTTCAGTGATTTCTTTCCTTGGAGTTCTCAGCTTTTTTTAGGTTTTTGCAGGTGTCTTCTTGATGCTAGCTTTCAATGGTTATTTAGGTGTGGACTATTGTGTATATGGGAGAGTGGATTCATGAGTAGTTTTGCATAGCATATTTTTGGTTTTTAGGGGAACCATGTGCTTTCTACTATGACTCTACTCTTTGGGATTGATGTTGTGGGTTCGGTGGACTCTTAGTATTTTTTGTGGCCTTGCCAAGGGGTATATGGTCTGCTTGTTGTTGTGTTCCTGTTGGACTTCCTTATCTATTTTTCAAAATTTATTCATTGGTAGTGTTGAAGGTTGTCTAGGACTTCTGGCTACATCCTCTTTATCTGGGATGACCTGTTTTAATGCTTGTAGCTAGTTTTCCCTGTGACTCCTTCCTTTTGGGTTCCTTGGGAACTTTTCTATCTTTTTCTTGTGGTTTGATGCTCTGTGTCTGCTATTTCCTCTGCTCAACTGATGTCTTGTTGGTTTTTCTTTACTGCAATATTTGTGGCCTGTGGAGATCCTCATATTGTTGTTCCACTTTCCAGGCTTGTGAGGGATGCAATTTCTTCTCAGTTTATCTTTTGTCATCCTTATTTGTTTCCCATCCTTTCTTGGGAGGGATTTATTGTATTTGCAATTTCTCTAGTTTTTTGGCATTTCCCTACTATTTTGTGGTGATTTCATATTCCCTTCCTATTCCTTAGGGGGTTTTTTGTGTTTTTAGGTTTCCCAAATAATTTTACCCAGTTTCTAGTTCTCCCCTACGTGGTATGTTGCTCTGCACCCATATGCTAGTATTCCCCTACATGGGATGTTGAATTCTCCTAGTTTTTGGTTTCCCCTATGTGGTTTGGTGCATGTTTCTTTTTCTTGCCTTTGGGGTAGTTCAATTTTGTATTTAGGTATATTTGACCATTTATTCTTACCACCTTTTCTTTTTCTTGCTAGGTGGGCTTTTCAATTTTTAGTTTTCCTCTTCCCACATGTTTTCCTTTCTTCCTTCCTGAAGGCTTTTCTTTTGCCAACCTGAAGGTGCTCCTGTTGGCTTTCCTAAAGCCTTTCCTGTTGTTCTTCCTTGGGATTTCCTACGGCATTTCCTGTGGCTTTTTTTGAAGAAGTCTGGTGTTTTTTTGTAATCAGGTTGTGGTTCCCTTGATAAAAACCCACTTTAATTTAAATTTAACCAACCAAAAAAAACTTGAGTCAGTGATAGCTTATATCTATCTTAAATAAGGATCCACTCATGAATAAAATTATGGTATGAAATATTAGGAGAATGCATTTGTTCTTGCATATGGCATGTTGGTTTTGTTTATCTCCTTGTGTATTTGTGATAGAATTATTAAGGTTGATAAATAATCTTCTTTTGCCTAAGGTTGATGTTGATCCTTTATTGGAATGCCTTGAGTTTTGTTTGTGAGTGTTGCTTTTACATGCTTGTGGCAATGATGGGCCACCTTTGACCATGGAGGTGGTGGTGCATTTATTACCTTGTATAGCATAGTGGAGCCAACTCTGGTTTAACATATGCTACTTTCATTCCCTCCTTGTTGCATTAAGGCCATTGGTGTAAGGTAGTGGAAGAGGGAGGAAACACTTTCAATGTTATCACTCAACCCTAGCATGCAATATTTTGCATTCCTCCTTCTTAGGCTTTAAGAGAGGACATTGGACATGGTAGAGGGGATGCTAGTGGATTGAGGAAAGATAACTTACCTTGGATGCACAACGAGGGCTAGTAGTGTAGGTGAAACAAAATGTAAGATTAGATTGCACATCGAAATTATTTGAAAATATATACAATGTTGTTTGGTGGTTTGGTTAGTTCAACCAACCAACCAACTTCTTCAACTACCCATGGAGCGGTGGCTAAAATAGATTAGGTCCTATAATGTAATATATGCATATAATATATCATATAATATATTATATGCTAACATCCCCCCTTATTACATTATTGGCAAATACAAAGAGCATTGCGAAACAATTCAAATTTGACACGTGCAAGTGCCTTGGTGAAAATATCTGCAACTTGCTCATCAGTGGGAATGTACTGGAGTTGTATGTGATGCTTTGGAACTTCATCTCGAATGAAATGACATCGAGTGTCGATGTGTTTGGTACGATCATGAAATATTGGATTCTTGACGAGATTCAAAACACCTTGATTGTCGCAAAACAAATGAAGTGGAAGATTCTTTGGAAGACCCATGTTTGTAAGAATGCGACTTAACCATATTATCTCATAGACTGCTCCACTTGCTGCATGATATTCTACCTCTATAGAAGATAAAGCAACCACCTACTGCTTCTTACTATGCCAAGAGATAGGTCCAGATCCAAGATGGAAAATGTATCCAGAAGTCGACTTGCGATCATCAATGGATCCGGCATAGTCTGAGTCCATGTATCCCTGTAAATAGAACTTGTTATTCTTCTTGTACTCCAGGCCAAAATCTGTACTACCATGGACATAATGAAGAACTCTCTTTGCTGCTTTCCAATGACTCACCTTAGGTTCCTGCATGAACCTTGAAAGATAACCCACAACAAAACTGAGATCTGGCCTGGTATTTGTCAGATATATGAGACTCCCAATCAGTTGGCGATAGAGAGTACCATCTACCTGTGGTGATTTATCATATCATGATAACTTAAGTCCAGGCTCCATTGGAGTTGCTTTAGACTTGCAGTCAGTCATGCGATATTTATCAACCAATGTCTTGGCATACTTCTTTTGTGTTACTCTGATATGATTCTTTTTCTGAGTCACTTCCAAACCAAGACAATAGTGAAGAAGTCCTAGATCTATCATTTCAAAATATTATTTCAAATCATCTTTTACTGCATCAATCATGTTCTCTGAACTCCTTGTTATGATCAGATCATCCACATATAGCACCAAAATCACTATGTCAGAACCATTGTTCTTGATATAGATATTTGCATCTGAAGGACTTCTTTTGAATCCATGTTGCACTAGGTGACTATCTATTTTGATGTACCAAGCTCGTGGAGCTTGTTTTAGCCCATACAAGGATTTGATCAACTTGCAAACTTTCTGTTCTTGCCCTTCAACCACAAATCCTTCTGGTTGGGTCATGTACACTTCTTCTTGTAGGTCACCATTCAAGAAAGCACTTTTTACATCCATCTGATGTAACTTCCACCCAAACTGAGCTGCCATGGCACAAAGTACTCGAATGGTAGTCATTTTTGTAGTAGGGGCAAAAGTCTCTTCATAATCTATGCCTTCTTTCTGAGCATAGCCCTTTGCAACAAGATGGGCCTTATGCTTATCAATAGTACCATCTACCTTATACTTCACTTTGAACACCCATTTGCAGCCAATGGGCTTCTTTCCTGAAGGTAGATTTACTAGCTTCCATGTATGATTTTTCATGAGAGATGTATGTTCTGCTTCCATAGCAGCCTTCCACTGAGGCTCACTAAGTGCATCTTGAACTGTTGTGGGTTCATTTTCATCCAATGCTGACATATAAACCCTCTCATCATCCATATCTGTTTCTCTGTCTTCCTCTGCATCTACAGATAGTTCATCAAATTGTTGGTAAAGCTCATCAACCTCTGAAGTTGATGCCTCTGCTCTCATCTGCTGAGTCATACTATGAGTACAAGGTCGATCTAGAGTTAGATCTGGAAGTGATGTCAACTTTGAATCTCTCAATGTACTAGTATACCATTTTGGAACCTTGTTCTGTGGGGGTGGAACCTCTTTCTTAGGCTCCTCTTCCTCTAGGTATACAATTGTAGAAGTGTTATCTGATGTGAAAGCTTCATCAAATACCACATCTCGACTTATGTGTGTTTTCTTGGTCATAGGATCTATCAATCGATATCCCTTTGAATGCTCATCATAACCAAGAAAAATACATTGCAAGGTTTTCTCATCTAACTTCTTCCTCTTCTGTTTTGGTATGTGCATGAATGCCTTACATCCAAAAACTCTTAGATGAGAAATGGAGGGTTTCTTACCACTCCATGCTTCTTGTGGAGTCTTGCCCTGTAGAGCTCTTGTGGGTGCTCTATTCAGGAGGTATGATGTTGTACTCACTACTTCTACCCAATACTCATGCTCAAGATGTGCCCCCTTAAGCATACATCGAACCATTTCCATAATGGAATGATTCCTCCTTTCAACAACTCCATTTTGTTGTGGAGTATAGGTTGTTGTCAGTTGTCTCTTAATCCCATGTTCATTCAAAAATGATGAAAATTCCTTGGAGGTATATTCCCCCTCGATCTGAGTGGAGGGTTTTGATGGAACATCCTGACTCCTTCTCAACAAGCTTCTTGAACTACTGAAAGTACAAAAATACCTCTGACTTCAATTGAAGAAAGAAAACCCACATCTTCCATGAGTAATCATCAACAAACAATTGAAAATACCTCTTTCCACCATAGTTGTTTGGCATAGGACCGCACAGATCGGTGTGTACCAACTCCAAAGGTTTCTTAGCTCTTGAAGAGCTAACCTCAAATGGTACCCGATGTTGCTTCCCTGCTAAGCAATCCGAGCATACTGGCAATGTGGATGAAAGGTTGGGAAGGCCTTTCACCATCTCATATTTTCTCAACTCGAGCAAATATCCTGAACTCAGATGCCCATATCTCTTGTGCCAAAGAGAAGTAGCCTCCTTTGTTGTTGCTGCCATGGCAACATGAGGCATTGAAATGACATCTAAGATGAACAAGCCATGCTTGTATGATCCTGTTGCTACATGCTTTCCCTTTCTGGTGATGAAACATCTCTTTCTGCCCTCCTCAACATGAAAAACAACATTCATGTCTCTATCCAAGATCTGAGGGATGGACAACAAATTGTTGGCCAATCCAGGAACATAGAGTACCTTCTCAATCTGACATTTGCCATCTGGAAGAGTGACAGAAACATCTCCTTCACCCTGGACTTGGTAGGTTTGATTATCAGCAATTATCACTGGCTTACCTTCCTTTTCCTCAAATGTCTCAAACCATGATCTATCTCCAGTCATGTGTTTACTGGCACCTGAATCAATATACCACACTGCATCTTTCTGCTTAGATGAAGTGTGAGTCATGAGCACCTTGTGTGCTCACTCAAAATCTGAGTTCGAGTCTGATTCGGCATAAGCAACATTCCCCTTGGGTTGCTTATTCTTCTTCTGTGGTTTGTATTTCCCTTTTCCCTTCTTCTTGTGATCTTGGTCATTCTGTTGTTTATTCTTAAACCAACACCTGTTGGTGTCATGGTTATTCATATCATAAATTTTGCAATATTGTTTATCTTTCTACTGATGTTGTTTCCCTTTTCCTTTTGATGAAGATCCTCCCTTCTGAAAATTACCTTGTTTCTTACCCCCTTGTTTGGTGTAGAGGGCATTATCTAGCACTTCATCTTTCTAAAACTGATTTGCCTCCTCAGTTTGAAGCAAATTCACCAATTCCACAAATGAAACTTGTCTACCAGATACATTAAGAGAGGTAATCAACACTTTGTAGGATTCTGGCAAAGCTCTCAAGATGACTGAGGTCAAGAGAGTATTTTCCACTGTCTCTCCCATAGCATTCAATTTGACTTTCAATTCCACCACTCTGCATAGGAATAGGTCAACTGTCTCACCAGATTTCATACTGAGTGTATGTAGTTGAGTTTGAAGGTTTAGAATAGTGGACTGATTCTTCCCTTCATAAATGGTAATCAAAGCATCCCAAGCTTCCTTACCAGATTTGGCATCACAGATATGAGGTTGGACCTCATCTGTAGTAGCAAGCAGAATAAACATGAGATATCTTCTATCCTTCTTATCAAAGGCCTCTTGATCTGCCCCTGTTGTTGTAGGACGTTTTGTAGTGCTAGTCACTACATCCCACAAATCTTCAACTTGAAGGATAGCTCTCATCTTTGTCTTCCATGGTGCAAAGTTAGAACCTTTTAGCAACTATGAATCTAATAGATATTTGTGAATAGTGGCCATTGTGAAGGTTCCTTATAACACCAAATGGTCCCCCTTTCTTTATACTTGCAAGAGTACATGAAAGGGAATTCAATCAAATTGATGGCACCTACCTCAAAACCCTTCGAAAGAAGGTTGATGAGTTGGAGGAGTTTAAGCCAAACAATCAGAAAGAATTAGGGTATTAAATGGAGTGAATATCAAAACTGGTTTGCCTTATTTCTCCTCGATGATTTATAGAGAACAATAGCTCAGACGTCATTGTTGTAGCTATATTAGGCGTTAGATACAGTAGTCCAAGCATGACAACATCACCTGTAAGTGTGGACCAGAGGTATCGTATATATCGAACGTTGTTGTGCAATAAATTGCACAAATAGGTGTAAAATTTGGGGTCTTTTCTTTGCTTTGTATATTTAACTTTATGATTGAAATGCAAGAAAACAGGAAATTTAAATGCAAAATACAATCACAAGTGCCCACAAATTTAAACACTTTAGGTGTCGGTTTCCACCAAAAATGCACCTATTACAATGCCAGTTTTGTTACAATGAAGATATTCACTTCCAAAAGTTCTTTTCAAATCAACAATTTTTCTTCCCCCTTTGTCTTAGAATTTTGCAAAAGAAAATGCTTTTGATCCCCCCTTTTTGTTGCAAAATAAACAAGGATGAAAAAATTGTGCTATACCCTTTCAAGTGCCAAAAAAACACTTATCCCTCCAAAAAATTGCTTGAAAGGAATAAACAAAGTATTTAAAAAAAATACCTCTTAAAATAGCATCGCCGCTTGTGTTGCACTTCTTTGCCCTCCTTGGTCAAAAAATGCCCCTTCTTTGTCAAAAAATTAGCAAAATCTTGCTTGACAAGAAAAATATTTTGTCAAATTCTTGTTGACAAAAAAAACTTGCTTGTCAAAAAATTAGCGGTCACAAAAGATTATTTGTAAAAAAATTTGTTTCATTTGGCATGGGTGGGACTTGATCCCGCAACCTCGAGATGCCACACGCTAACAGTGCCCGCAAAACCAATATGTTTTTTGCTTCGAACAAGAACCAAATAATAAAACGTCCTTTTTGTATTCTTCCCATTGATAAACAAAGAAAAAAATGTCAATTCCTTATGACTCCCATGGGATTCAAAACCCCAACATCCACTTGAACACCATGCAACTTTACCAACTATGCTACAACATATGATAGAAGTAGGAAAGGAGGATAACAAGTTTATCTTCATCCAAATATTTTATGGAAAAAATATAATGTGGGTGTTTATCCCACATGCACCACACTAGTGCTCTGCGTGTGCTTGAAATACTGCAAGTCATCCTCACCCTTTTTTCATGTGCAACACCAATCAAACCCTCATCCACATCAGCCTATTGACACCACCTATCACCATCAGATTACCTCCATGTTAGACTACCTCTATGCCACGCCACATGTTGCCCTCGATTTGTGTATCTTTTGGTCTACATTGGTTTAGGTTTGCATTAGTCTGGTTAGTCCCCAATATGTTATTCTAGCCAATCCCTGGTTCGTCAGTCTGGTTAGTCCCCTACAACAGTCTTGTTAGGGTTTTTTCATTGCTTCTATGTCAGTCTTGTCTATCTCGAGTTACGGGTATTCATTAGTCTAGTGTAGGCTCTGTCAAAAAACGTGCTTACCACCATCCTTGTCCTAATCTCCAGGAAATGTGCATACCATCATCCTTGTCCCGATATCCCCTTGCCTAGCTCTAATACCATGAAATGAAACGTAAGTTAGATTGCAAATTGAAATCATTTGAAAATATATACAATCTATTTTGGTGATTTGGTTAGTTCAACCAACCAACCAACTTCTTTAACTACCCATGGAGCAACGACTAAAATAGATTAGGTCCTATAATATAATATATGCACTATAATATATCATATAATATATTATATGCTAACTGTAAGGAGCAAGGAGAACAAATTGAACACCACCATACTTCATTTTTGCGTTTGATAGGTAATATCCATAGGAGAATTAATCTTTAGTTTACAACTAATCTAGGGATAAATTAATGCAAGCAAACCTTAGCTTTTCTTTCAATCTAACAAAAATTATATTCATTTTAATCTTTAGATTTTAATTAATCTAATGATATATTAATTCATTATAATATTTAGATTAAAATTAATCAAATGATAGATTAGTTTGACAATTAATATAATGATATATTAATTCATTATAATATTTAGATTTCAATTAATCAAATGATAGATTAGTTTGACAATTAATATAATGATATATTAATTCATTGTAATCTTTAGATTTCAATTAATCTAATGATAGATTAATTTATTATAACATTTATATTTCAATTAATAAAATGATAGATTAGTTTGATAATTAATCTAATGATATATTAGTTTGATAATTAATCTAATGATAGATTAATTCATTATAATATTTAGATTTCAATTAATCCCATGATATATTAGCTTGGCAATTAATCTAATGATTAATTCACTAAAATATCTAGATTATTAATTAATCAAATGATAAATTAATATTTAGTCTTTCAAATGAATGTTAAGACTTGCAAATAGTAGATTGATTACTTAGATCTCTAAATTTGCTACTTAACCCAATGATGGATTAGTTTAATTCTTAAGCTAATGAAGGATTAATTTAGTTTGGAAAGAGATGGAAATGGATTTTTAATATTTGTGGAAAATAATTTAGGAAAGTGATCTATAAAGAGCCAAATATTGACTCTTTTCTCAAACAGATCAAAGATCGTGCTTAATCCCTCAACTTAGATTAATTAAATGTATCCATGCTTAGATTTTATGCTTTAGATTGTATGTTTCCAGATATCTGATCTACTTATTAAATTGGAATTAAAACTCAAATATTGTAGAAATGAAATCACACACACAATCACAAATTGCAAGAGGACACAAGATTTTTATGTGGAAACCCCAAAATGGGTAAAACCATGACCCAAATAAATTGGACAAATTGTTATTAGGATTCAAAACTGATACAAATCCTTACTGATATTCAATCAGTTGTATTATTTAGATTTTTCTTCCCAATATTTTCTCTTACCTTTTCCTCCTCTACCTCTTGGTTACCCCAATGCAGATTTAGCCATCAAACCCTCACAATGTGTTTTTATTTATAACCAACCCCTTTTTCTTAAATGAGTGTTTGAATTTTTAACCAATCTCTTTTCTTAAATGAGTTTTGATATTTATAACCAGCCCATTTTCTTAAATGAGTGTTGATATTTACGATCAATCCCTTTTCTTAAATGAGTGTTGGTATTTACTGTTCCCTCACTTGTAAACTCGTAACATACCTATAGGTGTATTTTAGAAAAATTTTGCTACACTACTTCGATTGACCTCTACCTATGCTTGTTGGAAGCATATTTGAATTACCTATCCAACGGTACCACTTGGAGCACCAGAGCACTTGAATTCTAGAAGTTACAACTAATTTTCTATCATTCTAAACAACCCTTTTCTAACTACCATAACTTTTTGTGCTGACCTCTATTGTTTTAGAAACTCATCTATAAATATGCTCCTCAAAACCAGCTTTCTAACGATACTAGTTTCATCCAATTTTACCTAGTAACAAAGAATTTACGACCTTTTAAAGATGCCCCTGTAAGCAATTTTGAGCAACATCGAAGCACCCATACATTCTAGGACTTCGAAGTTCAGTAATTTGACCATAAATTTGGTCTTGGTTGTCTATTTTAAGTGATTCAAAAAGCATCAAAAATATCCTTTCAAGATGCATATCATGGAGTCATCCAAATTCGCCCAACTTCGATGGATTTTATCCAAAAATTAAAAATATAGATCTTACTCCATTTGTCCTCCATACTCTATTCCAACAAGTGTTGATTGCTTTTAAGTGAGGATTTTACCCAGATTTCCTTCCACACTTCCTGTAGATGACCTTTTAGTTCATCTCAAAATCATATTGATTCAAATGGGGATATTGTTTCTTCTCTTACTTCTTGGAGATCCCCTTTGCCTTGCTTAGCATTTTTCCCTTAGGCCATACCAGCCATAATTCTTCCTGTCCTTGGCGTGTTGTCTGCATTTTCTTATCTAAAATTAAATATTCTACTACCTCCTAAAAATTAGTTGAGACTAAATAATCCAACTTAGGCAATATTGGAGCATCTTCTCTCTCATCTAATAAAGAGGGCTCAATCAACTTCAAGTTTTTCGTATTGATAACAAAGTATATTTGCATATAACTTGGCAGTTCAAGTCAAAAGGCATTTGGTCCAACTTGACCTAAAAATTTAAACGACCCATATTTGATAGGCTTCAATTTATTACCTTCTCCCTTCAGTTGTTCCTTTATTAAATGCAACCATACAAGATCTCCCACTTGGAAATCATGAGCTACCCTATGTTTGTCATGGCATTCCTTACAGTGCTACTGAGTTTAATTTAGTTTCTCATCTATTTTATATTGTATTAGTTGAATACATTGAATGAACTTCAATGCTTTCTCTCCTTCCAGCTTTGAGCTACTTGGATCTTACCCAATCAAAGGCTCCATCAAAATGTGAATGAGGTAGAAACCCATAACACACCTCAAATGGTGATAATCCTATAGATGAATGTATTATATGGTTGTAGAAGTATTGGACATATGCTAGACTATCATCCCATGTCTTTGGATTTCATTGATTATAGTCCCTCAACAAGTGCACAATTGTCCTATTGACCACCTATATTTGTCCATTCATTTTTGGATGAAATGCTATTGATCTCTTCAACTTAGTATCCAAAATTTCCCATAATGCAAGCTAAAATTTACTGAGAAAGTGAGTATCTCTATCTAAAATGATACTCTTAGGTAATCCAAAATGAACAAAAATATGTTAAAAAATAGTTTGGTTATACCTTTTGTTGTAACAATTTTCTTACAAGGCACAATAATTGCCATTTTACTAAATCTATCCACAATAACAAATAGATAATAATTACCTCTCTAAGTGGTTGGCAATTCACCCAAGAAGTCCATTGAAATGCTCTTCCATGATCGATTAGGAACTGATAGAGGTGTGTATAGTCCCAATTTGCGGTTGTTAGGTTTTTTTATGATGTAATTTACACATCCACAAATATAGTTAGACACATCATTCTACATATTGGACCAATAGACATATCATTGTAGGTTAGCTAATATTTTATGTGTGTTAAAATGAGCAACAACTAGTGATGTGTGAGCTTCCCTTATCAACTATAAGCATTTGTCTCCCTTGGGCACACATAATTTTCCTCCTTTGAACAACAAGTCATTTTCCAAATGTAAATCCTCATTGGATTTTCCTTGCACTCTATTTTTATCTCATATGACTTAATTATAGACTACTTATAGAGTCCAATATTAGGCAAAGGTGAATCAGGTAAGAGTTGAATTTCATGCTCCACTTCTCTTTTTGGTGGTAAGTCTTTTGGTTCTTGCATCAGTTGGCTAAATGTTTGCAACAACCCTCCAATTCCTTCTTTTGTTGGGGAGTACAGTTGGTTGCTTCTACCTCCTTACTAAACTGTATGTTACTATCTACGCCTCTTATCATAAATAACATGAATCTCCTTCTTAGATTCACCAAATGCTTGGTTTGTTGCACTGTCACAAGCTAAAATTTCTTTTCCAATCCATTGGGATTAATCACATACTCCTAAATAATGTGCCTTCACTTAAAAAAAACATCTCTTTACTATAAATATGGGCTACCAAAAATTACTTGGCAAATATCAATAGGTACTACATCACAAGCTTAGTTATCAAATTCATCGAATTTTTATATGAAATTTTAAAATCTTCAAATTTAAAACCTTATCGCATAAATTCGGTGAACAAACCCTAAATTTGACCACAAACAATGAAAAACAAGCATCAAAAACCCTAAAATCAATTTTTAGTTGTTGAAAAAAATACAAAGGCAGCACTATAACACAATACTTGTGAACAAACCCTCCTACAATCTCCTTCCTGGAAAATACAATTTGGAAGATTGAATTTTTTGCAAATACTATCGGAAGCAACCATTTTCAATCTATTCTCAACCTCATGGGGATGTTTTCTTTATTTCTTTATCATCATTTGAGAGAATGGATAGCTCTAAAAGTTGCAGTTGACAAACAAATCTCCCATTTGAAGGCTTCATTATTTCTGCACCTACTATTTGAAATGCTCATTGTCTCAAATAATCTGCAAGTTCTTCAAAATAAAAGAAAAAAACATTGCTCTTTAACCCTAAAATAAAAGAAAAAACATTGCTCTTTAACCCTAAAATAAAAGAAAAATTGTTCTTTAACCCTAAAATAAAATTTAAAAAAGCATTGCTCTTTAACCCTAAAATAAAAGAAAAAACATTGCTCTTTAACCCTAGCTTCTAAGGAAACCTAAAATTAAACTTTTCTAATTTTTAAACTTGAATAATATAAGATATTTTAAGTGCTTTCTTTTATGCATGATAACAATTTTTTATTATAATTGGTAGAAAACTTATAATTTATATTTCAAAAAAATTATTGATTTAACCTTTAAGAATCTTCTCATGTGTTAAAAATTACTATATTTACATAAAGTTATAAAAATGTTTATATTTTAAAAAATATTTTAATATATTTTAAAGTATATATTTTTAAAAAATATTAAAAATATTATTAAAAACAAATATTATAATTTTACATATTTGATTTCTAAATTTTATATAAAAATAAAAATTAAATTATATGAAAATATATATACATTTATTATATATATCGAATTTTTTATTTCAAAGTTTAAAATTATCAAACTCGAATACAAACTCAAACTTGATAACTAGATCAGAAGTAATTACATCATGGAATTTATTTTTGATACAAAACTATAAAGTACATTGCTTGATTACCTATAGCTCCACATCCTTCTACACTGATCCCAATGGGTATGTTTGTGGATAATTAATAATCTTCAATCCCAGTTGCTTCACTAGATCCTCAAAAATTAAATTTCTTTGGGATCCATTGTCCAACAATGCTATAACTTTCATCCTCTACACTTGTATGTTGACCCAAAATAATTCCTCTTTCTTAGCCTCTAAAGCTTATTCCTCCTTTGTAGAGGTCTACCCCTACCTTAAAGGCTTAATTTTGGTAGCACACACTAACTTTCCTTCATCCTCTTCCTCAAAACACCCTTCTTCCTCATGCTCAACCTTTTTGGGAGAATTAGTAGATATTTTCTTTCCCTTATTCTAGTATTTTAGCCTCTTTTCAGGGTGTAGCTTCTAACAGTCCTCAGTTGAATGAGTGTCAACATTAGATTTCTTGTAATGCTTTTCACCCTTTTATGATTTGGTGGTTGTAGCCCATGATTTCTTCTTGCTTTTACTACTAGAACCCTTGGTTTTCTCTATGAGCTTAGAGGGTTTAGATGAAGTTGATGTTGTATTATCATTTATTAGCTTTATGGCCCTCATTTCCAGAGCTGTGGCTTTAATGCATACCTCATCAATGTCCTTGGCATAAAATAATTCTAGTTCTATCCTAATCTAATCAAACAAATCAAACTTATATTTTTTATAAATTTGAGGATCTTAGAGACTAACACCCATTAACATGGCTTGCTTTCTGGATTTTATGGTGTATTCTTGGACTGTTTGGCCCTACCTCTATCTCAAAAATAACCATATCTCCTCCATCTTCTCTTGATATCCAATAGGATAAGAATGATCTCTTATAGCCTTCACAATTTTTTCCCATGTTTCTACAACTAGCTATTGATTTCTTGTAAATCCAACCGAGTATGCCTCCCACAATATAAGAGCATGGCCACCCAATCTCAATCTATTAAATTTGATCTATTGTACCTCTGTATAACACTTAGTACTAAAGTAAACATCCTATTTATTTAGCCAGCCATATAATTTTTTAGGATCTAACTCCCCTTCATAGGTTTGAATATCAATTTTGACCTCCATTTTAAATGGATCTACTATCAAGTGTTATGATGAGATATTCTCAAGCTGTTTGGAGTGGGATCCTTCAACCTTCTCTTCTTTCTCACCATTGGAAGTACTAGACTCAATCTCATATTCTGAATCTATTTTCTTCCTTCTCTTGATTTCCTTTCTTCTTTAGAAAGCATCATCTCCATCAAGCTTTGGAGAGTGTTTTCCATTTCAATAAATCTTATCTTGAATTCCTTGTTGGACATTATTGGAGAGTTATATTTTGATTATTCTATCATTTTCGTAGATCTGATTCTTCTTCTCTCAATATCTAGGTTGTATGGGTCTAATTCCTTTCCTTGATATATTTTACCTTGCATACATATTTCTTCAAGAAAAATCCACTCTAATACCAAACTTGATCCGTAAAGAGCCAAATCTTGACTCTTTCCTCAAATAGATAAGAGATCATGCTTAATCCCTCATCTTAGATTATTTAAATCTATTCATGCTTATATTTTATACTTTAGATTGTATGTTTTTATATATCTAATATACTTATTAAATTTCAATTAAAACTCAGATATTGTAGAAATGAAATCACACACACAATTACAAATTGCAAGAGGACACAAGATTTTTACGTGGAAACTCCAAAATGGGTAAAACCATGACCCAAATAAATTAGACAGATTATTATTAGGATTTAAAATTGATACAAATTCTTACTGATATTCGACCAATTGTATTCTTTAGCTTGTTCTTGATTTTCCTAATACATATGTAGCCATAAAACCCTCACAATGTGTTGTTATTTATAACCAACCCCTTTTATTAAATGAGTGTTGGTATTTATAACCAACCCCTTTTCTTAAATGAGTGTTGGTATTTATAACCAACCCCTTTTCTTAAATGAGTGTTGGTATTTATTGTTCACTCACTTGCAAACTCATATGTAACATACCTATAGGTGTATTTTAGGCATAACTTTCACTACACTACTTTGATTGACCTCTACCTATGCTCATTGGAAGCATATTTGAATTACCTATCCAACAGTACCACTTGGAGCACCAAAGCACATGAATTCTATAAGTTATAGCTAATTTTTTATCATTTTTAACAACCCTTTATGATTGCCATAACTTTCTATGTTGACCTCCATTTTCTAAGAAACCAATATAGAAATGTGCTCCTCAAAACTATATTTCTAATGGTAACATTTTTATTTTATTTGGCCTAGTAACGAAGAAGTTGAAGCCTTTTAAATATGCCCCTATAAGCAATTTTGAGCAACGTCGAAGCACCCATACATTCTGGGACTTCGGAGTTTAGTAATTTGGCCATAACTTTGGCCTCGATTGTCTATTTTGAGTGATTCAAAAAGCATCAAAAATATCCTTTCAAGATGTACATCATGGAGTCATACACATTTATCTAGCTTCTATAGATTTTACCTAAAATTTAAAAACATATATCGTACTTCATTTATCCTTCATACTCTATTCTAGCAAGGGTTGATTCCTTTGAAGTGAGGATTTTACTTGGAGCTCCTTCCACAATTCTTGTAGATAACCTTTTAGTTGATCTCTGATCATGAAGAAGTATGGGCTTCTTTATGCTTGTGTTTGCTAAGCATCATTGATAATGAATCATATAGAAATGCATTTCTAAGCTTTGGAAAGAGATGGAAATGGATTGAAAATATTTATTAAAAATATATTGGAGAGTATCGACTTCTTTACCTATGTTGCTATATTCAATTGATTTTATAGAAATGTAAGGGCTTGGGTTTTTAAAAAATTGTGAAAAATATTTTAGGCAATAAGTATAAGCTTCTTTATGCTTGTGCTTGCTATGCATCATTGATAATGAATCATATAGAAATGCATTGCTAAGCTTTGGAAAGAGATAGAAATGGATTGAAAATATTTGTAGAAAATATCTTGGAAAGAAGTATGGGCTTCTTTGCTTGTGTTGCTATATTGAATTGATTTTATAGAAATGCAAGGGCTTGGAATTTTAAATATTTGTGGAAAAAAATAGGGAAGAAGTATGGGCTTCTTTATGCTTGTGCTTGCTATGCATCATTGATAATGAATCATATAGAAATGCATTGCTAAGCTTTGCAAAGAGATGGAAATGGATTAAAAATATTTGTGGAACATATATTGGAAAGGATTATGGGCTTCTTTGCTTGTGTTGCTTTATTAGATTGATTTTATAGAAATGCAAGTGCTTGATATTTTAAATATTTGTGGAAAATATTTTAGAAATAATTATGGGTTTATTTATATTTGTGCTTGCTATGCATCATTGATAATTAATCATATTGCTAAGTTTTAGAAAGAGATAAAAAAGGGTTTTGAAAATATTTGTGAAAAATATTTTGGAAATAAGTATAGACTTCTTTATGCATGTGTCTACTATATTAAAATAAATCTTATATAAAAATATTGTTGAGCTTTGGAAGGAGATAGAAATGAGTTTTAAAAATATATTGTGGAATATTATTTAGTTAATGAAGACATATTGCAGAAATATATCGCTTGCTTTATGGAATATATTATTTAAATACATTGTTGGTTTTGTGATATATATATATCATTTATATATTACGAAGATATATTGTTTGTTTTTCTTTGAGAAAAAGAAATCTTGGAATGTTTATTTGGATGTAGAGTCCAATGGAAATAAGAAAATTATGGGAAGTTTCCTTAAGTCTTTGGGTGTGGAGTCCATTGTTAAGTGAAATATTATGGGGTATTTCACATAATATCTTAAAGTGGGCATGGAGTCCATCTCTAGGGAAGAAATATAGGGGTTCCCTTATTTGATTTGTATATTTTAAAACATGAAAAAACAATTTGGGCATGAATTACATCTTGGATGAAGAAAATTATGGGGTTTCTTCATGTGATTGTTTTAAAATAAAATAGAAATATAAAGTATTCATTTCTATATGAATTTTTGATGTAATGGATTGAGTATGTATAAAGTAAATGACTTGTTTATTTTTTTAATATTTGCATTAGATGCATAAAATATGAAATAAGAATTTACGAATGCATTCATACCTACATATGAGTTGTTCTGGTCCCTTTATTCCTAATAAAATGCCATGGAGGTCAGAGTATGAATATAGTAGAACAATATTATAGAATTCCTCTTTATTTTATGTACAATGTGAACGATTAGTTTAAATATCACTCTTAGAGAAATAGGATTTATTGTAATAGAATTAAAGGACCTATTATTTGTAAATCTAAACCTTTATTTGGATGTTTATCATGGTTCCATATTGATTATTGATTTTATAGTTTTTATCCATGTTGTTGGAGCTAATGCTTTGATCTAAAGGTTTTATTAGATTTAGTTGTAAGCTTAAGATAAGATAGTATTTATGCTTCCATTCTATAAGTTGTTCTTATTTTACTTGTAGAAATGATAGAAAGAGAGGGAGAGTTATCTATGGGCTTAGGGGTTTCTTTTGGGTTGGGATCTAAATGTAACCTTGTATAAAAATCTTCCTTTAACTAGGGCTATTATGGGGTAGCAACATCTAGTTCCTATGTCCATGAGAAGACAATCACGTAGAGTGATTATTGCTTAGAGTTCTATCATGAATATGGGGAAGATGAGCTTGAAGTTTAAGGGATCACCGTGGAGATGTAGATAAACTAGACTAAGGCATTACGTTTTATGGACCTAGAATAGACTGAGTTATGGTTGGAAGAAGGAATTGGTGTCCCCCTCTTTAAGGACTAAGAAGAGCTAATCCTAATACTAAGGTCAAGAAGTCTATATTTGTGAGAATGTTAGAAAAATTGGGAGACCCTTTTGAATCATTCTCTATACTATGAAGGTATACGAGGTAAACCCTAGTTACCTATGGGAGCTTGGCCTCTCCTGTCCACTTGAGTGATGTCTACAACATATTAGACTCAAAATGTGGGTATGTTTGGCCAATATATGTATTCCATAGATACTCTTGTGAACCTTATTAAGTATAAAAAAAATCTCTCTCAAGTTGGTTAACTTTTGGGGTTTTATAGTTGGTATCAGAGCTCTAGGTCATAGGACTAGAAGCTTCCATAAATAAAACTTGATGTGTAGGATTTTGGGAGATTTTCAACCTTGGGTATCTAAACTTGGATTGGGTTCACTGGGTCTTACACATCGATGAGATCAATTCAAACCAAGGAAAAAATTCTAAAGCACATAATCTCTAATTGAGGATGGCACCTTACGTGAAGTAAGTGTGACCATTACTATTATTAATGGATGATAATACTCTTGGAATGGTACCTTACGTGAATTAAGTGTGACCATTGATTTTATCAATGGATGATAATACTCTTGGGAATGGTACCTTATGCAAAGTATGACCATTGATATTATCAATGAAAGATAATACTCTTGGGAATGACACCTTATGAAGAGTAAGTGTGACCATTGATATTATCAATGGATGATAATACTCTTAGGAATGAAATATTATGCAAATTAAGTGTGACCATTGATATTATAAGTGGATGATAGTACTCTTGGAATGACACCTTACATGGAGTAAGTATAACCATTGATATTATCAGTGGATGATAATACTCTTGGGGGCATGCCACCTTACCTAGAGTAAGTGTGACCATTGATGTATTCAATGGATGATAATAATTTTGGAAGGATACCTTGCAATGGGGCAAGTGTGACCAAGATCATTATCAGTGGAGTGATAATAGTTATAACCAAATGTTACCTTGTGAGGAAATAAGTGTGACTATGACCATTACCTGAAGGATGATAATAGTTTATGTTAGTTCATAAATATATGTAACTAACCTTTTGCAGATGGAATATACCTTGATCATTGAGGTGATATTAATGAAGATTCTAGATTTTTGTTCGAAAATTATGGGGAAATAAACTTTAGAGTAGTGCAAGGTCCAATGGGACCAATATTCTAATAAAAGTACCACTTTATAAAAAATGGATGAAATAAAAATATATTTTCCTTATTTGTTTGAATAAAGATAAATGTAATTTTTTGTAGGAAACATAGCGGACTATGTTTAGTCCAAGGAGGGTAGTATGTCACAACCCTCATTAGTAGTACTAGCTACTCTAATTGGACTATTCATTAGATAATAATGTTTAATTCTTAGCTTTATTGTTTTGATGGATATATGCTTCTAATAGTGTATCCATTTTGCATAATAATATGGTATTGTTGATGCTCTACTTGGTTACAATATCAGGTGCTCTCATGAGTGGACAAAATAATTTACCATAAGGAACGAGAGACCATATTGAAAGGAAAATGATAAAGATGACTCATTCATCAAAAAACTCAGGGTACCATGAATTAATACCCTTTCATGTAGGTGCATTGTGGTTTGCTTATGCTCATGTTCATACCATTGGACCAAGAAATTTGCTCACAATGAGTCTTCTTAACATGAGTCAATGATAGCTTATGTCTATCTTAAATAAGGAGCCACTCATTTAGGGATAAAATGATGGTATGAAACATTGAGAGAATGCATTTGTTCTTGCATATGGCATGTTGGTTTTGTTTATCTTCTTGTGTATTTGTGATAGAATTATTAAGGTTATAAAATAATCTTCTTTGCCTAAGGTTGATGTTGATCCTCTATTGGAGTACCTTGAGTTTTTTTTTTTGAGTGTTTATTTTACATGCTTGTGATAATGATGGACCACCTTTGACCATGGAGGTACTGGTACATTTATTACTCTATGGCGTAGTGGATCCACCTTTGGTTTAATGTATGTTGCTCTCGTTCCCTCCTTGATACATTAAGGGCATCAGTTTAAGGTAGTGGAAGAGGGATAAAATGCTTTCAACATTATCACTCAACTCTAGTGCGCAATGTTTTGCATTACTTCTTCTTGGGCTTTAAGAGAGGATGTTGGGTATGGTAGAGGGAACACCGAAGTATTGAGGAAAGAGAACTTGTCTTGGATGTGTAGTGAGGGCTACTAGTGCAAGGATCAAGGAGAACAAATCAAACATCACCATACTTCATTGTTGTGTTTGAGATATAATATCCATAGCCTTTTAGTGGTCATTTTGCTTGGTGTTTCGTGGAGTTTCCAATGTATATTTCCTTGCTATGCTATTTGACTTATGTTCTCTTTTAGATGCCTTACTACATGTTTGTTAGACTTCCTTTGTAGGTTTTTTTACTATTATTTTGTGTTGGTTTCATGTGCTAGCTCCTTACCACTCAAAACATGTTATCCTTCTGTGGTAGATGGCATTGTGGGGATGGCATAATCAAAATGTTTTCCATATGTTTTAATTTCTATCAATAATACCCTAGACTATGGGATACAAACCCTCTATTTGGTAGATTCCTTGGTGTGTGTGTTCGCCTGAGTTGCAATTCACATGGTAATATTTTCATCTTCTCCCAATGTTGGTTTGCTTGGTTTCATTGTGTGCATTGCAATAGTATGTGTTTAAGTTCTTTTGCTTTGGGTTTAGTGTTGATGTGGTCTTAATATTTCCTTCCATTGCAATGCAAACTAAAGCTCTCGAGTGTTGTATGCTTTCAAATGAATTAATAGGGTTTAAATATTTCTTTGCTTTAGTTTTGGAGTTGACCCTTTAGCTAATTAAGGATTGATTATTATTATTCTTTAGCTTTAATCTAATATAGCCTTGCTAACAATCTAAAGTTAGATTAAAGTGATGTTGCTTTGTTTTTGCAATGTTAGATTAATTTTAATTAATATTTAGTTTACAACTAATTAAGTGATAGATCAATGCAAGCAAACCTTAGCTTTGCTTTCAATCTAACAAAATTTATATTTATTTTAATATTTAGATTTTAATCAATCTAATGATAGATTAATTCATTATAATATTTAGATTTCAATTAATCAAATGATAGATTAGTTTGGCAATTAATCTAATGATATATTAATTTATTATAATTTTTAGATTTCAATTAATAAAATGATAGATTAGTTTGAAAATTAATATAATGATAGATTAATTCATTATAATCTTTAGATTTCAAATAATCAAATGATAGATTAATTCTTTTAATATTTAGATTTTAATTAATCTAATGATTAATTCACTGCAATCTGTAGATTATTAATTAATCAAATGATAGATCAATATTTAGTCTTTCAAACGAATATTAAGACTTGCAAATAGTAGATTGATTACTTAGATCTCTAAATTTGCTACTTAACCCAATGATGGGTTAATTTAATTCTTAAGCTAATAAAGTATTAATTTAGTTTGGAAAGATATGGAAATGGATTTTAAATATCCGTGGAAAATATTTTAGAAAGAAGTATGGGCTTCTTTATGCTTGTTCTTGCTATGCATCATTGATAATGAATCATATAGAAATGCATTGCTAAGCTTTGGAAAGATATGGAAATGGATTGAAAATATTTGCATAAAATATCTTGGAAAGAAGTTTGGGCTTCTTTGCATGTGTTGCTATATCGAATTGATTTTATAGAAATGCAAGGGCTTGGTATTTTAAATATTTGTAGAAATTTTTTTAGGGAAGAAGTATGGGCTTCTTTATGTGTGTGCTTGATATGCATAATTGACAACAAATCATATAGAAATGAATTGCTAAGCTCTGAAAAGAGATGGAAATGGATTGAAAATATTTGCAAAATTGAAAATATTTGCAAAAAATATCTTGGAAAGGAGTATGGGATTCTTTGCTTGTGTTGTTATATTGAATTGATTTATAGAAATGCAAGGGCTTGGGATTTTAAATATTTGTGTAAAATATTTTAGGGAAAAAGTATGGGCTTCTTTATGCTTGTGCTTGCTATGCATCATTGATAATTAATCATATAGAAATGCATTTCTAAGCTTTGGAAAGAGATAGAAATGGATTGAAAATATTTGAAAAAAATATCTTGGAAAGGAGTATGGGCTTAGTTTCTTGTGTTGCTATATTGAATTAATTTTATAGAAAAGCAAGGGCTTGGGATTTTAAATATTTGTGGAAAATATTTTAGAAAAAGTATGGGTTTCTTTATGCTTGTGCTTGTTATGCATCATTGATAATGAATCATATAGAAATGCATTTCTAAGCTTTGGAAAGAGATAGAAAAGGGTTTTAAAATATTTGTGGAAAATATTTTATAAAGTATGGGCTTCTTTATGCTTGTGCTTGCTATGCATCATTGAAAATTAATCATATAGAAATGCATTGCTAAGCTTTGGAAAGAGATAGAAATGAATTGAAAATATTTGTGAAAAATATTTTGGAAAGAAGTATGGACTTCTTTATGCATGTGTCTGCTATATTGAAATGAATCTTATAGAAAAGCATTGTTAAGCTTTGAAAAGAGATAGAAATGGGTTTTAAAAATATATTGTGAAAATATATTGCTTGATTGTGGAAATATATTGTTTGGTTAATGAAGATATATTGTAAAAATATATCACTTTCTTTGTGCAATATATTGTTGGTTTTGTCATATATATATATATATATATATATATATATATATATATATATATATATATATATATATATCGCTTATATATTGCTTGTTTTATTTTGAGGAAAAGAAATCTTGAAATATTTATTTGGATGTGGACTCCAATAGAAATAAAGAAATTATTTTGGCATGGAGTCCATTGTTAAGTGAAATATTATGGGGTATTTCACATAATCTCTTAAAGTGGGCGTGGAGTCCATCTATAGGGAAGAAATAAGGGGGTTCCCTTATTTGCTTTGTATATTTTAAAACATGGAAAAATAAGTTGGGCGTAGAGTCCATCTTGGATGAAGAAATTTATGGGGTTTCTTCATGTGATTGTTTTAAAATAAAATAGAAATGTAAAGGATCAATTTCTATATGAATACTTGATGTAATGGATTGAGTATGTAGAAAGTAAATGGCTTGTTTATTTTCTTTATGTTTGCATTAGATGCATAGAATATGAAATAAGTATTTAGGAATGCATTCATACCTGCATATGAGTTGTTCTGATCCCTTTCTTCCTAACAAAATGCCATGGAGGTCAGAGGATGAAGATAGTAGATCAATATGATGGAATTCCTCTTTGTTTTATGTAACAATGTGAAGGATTAGTTTGAATATCACTCTTGGAGAAAGAGGATTTATTGTAATAGAATTCAAGGACTTATTATTTGTAAATCTAAACCTTTATTTGGATGTTTATCATGGTGCCATATTGATTATTGATTTTATGGTTTTTATCCATGTTGTTGGAGCTAATGCTTTGATCTAAAGGTTTTATTAGATTTATTTGTAAGCTTAAGATAAGATAGTATTTATGCTTCCATTCTAGAAGTTGCTCTTATTTTACTTGTAGAAATGAGAGAGAGAGAGAGAGAGAGAGAGTTATCTATGGGCTTAGGGGTTTCTTTTGGGTTGGGCTCTAAAGGTAACCTTGTCTAAAACTATTCATTTTAAATAGAGATCTTGTGGGGTAGCAACACTTGGTTCCTATATCCATGAGAAGACAATCACGTGGAGTGATTTTGTCTTAGAATTCTATAATGGAGATGGGAAATATGAGCTTTAAGTTTAAGGGATCACTTTAGAAGTGCAATTAAACTAGACTAAGGCATTATGCCTGATAGACCTGGGATAGACTAAATTATGGCTAGAAGAAGGGATTGGCATCCTCCTCTCTAAGGACTGAGAAAGGATAATCCTAACAATAGGGTCAAGAAGTCTACTTTCATGAAGAATGTCAAAAAGTGGGGATACCTTTTTGAAGCGTCCTCTATACCACAAAGATATACGAGGTAAACCCTAGTTACCTATAGGAGCTTGGCCTCTCCTATCCACTTGAGTGATGTTTGTAGCATATTAGACTCGAAATGTGGGTATGTCTAGTCAATATATGTATTCCATGGATACTCTTGTGAACCTTATTAAGTTTAAAAAAAAAATCTCTCTCGGGTTGGTTAGCTTTTGGGGTTGTTACAGTACTAAATATAAAGGATCAACCAAATCAATATTTACACTAATGTACACTAATTTTGAAAGTGGTACTCATCAAGGTGTACTTACAAAATCATATAACATAGCATACCATTTTCATAATTATGAAAAAATTGGTAATAATCTTGGATGTTGCCTTTATAAATATTAAGACCCTTGGGTAAAGCGAATTCAACAGACCCTACCATTATTATCTAGTTTGTCCCCTTATGAATATGTTGTGGTTTGAACCTTGAACCTTTCTAAAAAGAAGCCAAAGCCCTAATCTTAAACCTCAACTGTTCCATTTTACTCTAATCATCATATGCTATCCTATAAAAGTAAGTGCATGCATGAGTTATATTTTTTAGGTGTTTTTATTGCCAATAATTATTAATTTAAGTATTTTTTTAATATTTATATAGGATTGAGATTAAGACAACCCTACCTATATTAGAACATGGTAGTATTACAAGCTTAGAATATTGGAACCTTAGTCTTTCCTTGAAAATTGAGGAATTTAATTGGTTGAGTTAATGCTATCCATTTTTAATAAAAATGGATTGAAGTATTTTTGGCTCACAAGAGAAAGTGTGATCCAAGACGGAGTGCGAGCTAGGAGGGAGTACAAGCTAAAAGTGAGTATGAGCCAAGAGGTAATGCTAGCCAAGAGTGATCCCCAACCTTAAACCCACTAGTTAGTTTGAAAGGAAAGTATATTTGAAAGCCCTAATGGGAATTGAGGATGCCCTAGTTGAAAGTAAGGATACCCAAGTTGAAGATAAGTGGAAGAGAAAATATATGAAAAGTTTGATTCGAGCAACAGATGTTGCACTAGAAGTGACCATCAAGAATGATATGATTGAGCATAATATAATGGTTTTGAAAAGCAGAGGGTTAATATTTAAGTTCCATATATCCTAACCAAGGTTTTTGGAGATTAAATATTGGATCAAGTGGAACTAGGGATTGAATTCAAATTACTCTGTGAGTTTTTTCCTAATAATTTTTACTTGTCATATTTTCTAATTTACAAATTAAGGATAAAATATTGAGTGGTGGCCCATGGTTTAGAGGGAGATATACCCTTTATTTAAGACCATGGAATGAATTTTTTCTATTGAGACAAAACCTATTAAGAAGCTTCCAATTTAGGTTAGGCTTTTTGAATAATATTGGAAATACCCTAAGAGAATTCATGAAAGAACTAACTATTAAGGAGTGGAAGTATGCTATATATACCAAAATATGTGTTGCTATGGATATTTATAACCTTAGCCACAATCCATTCATATTAAATCTAAATCAAGAGAATGGTATCAACAAGGACTAACTATTAAGGAGTAGAAGCATGCTATATGTACTAGAATATGTGTTGCTATGGATATTTTAGAACCTTTTTTACAATCTATAAAGATTAAATTTGAATAAATATAATGGGATCAACAAGTGGTTTATGAAAACATTGCATTTTTTCACCGTAATTGTTATGAGACTAGCCACTTGGAAAGAGTTTACAAAGTGAAAACTATGATGAAAGAGACTTGTTGGTCACGAATTTGCCTAAGTACAAAATGTATGTGCACCCTAGACCCAGACAATATGAAAGGCCAAAGGAAAGATATGTCCTTCGGGCCAATCTCTAGAGAGGGTTGGTTCCCTTACTAATATAAAATTGGTTGAAATCTTAGGGAGAGAAATTAATAGAAAGAGATGGGAAATAATAGAAAGAAATGGGAAATATGGTTGTGAGCCAGAGAAATAGAGTGGGGGTGAACTAGTAGTAAAATAACCAAGTTAAACTTTAACCAGCATTTAACAGAAAGAATAATACAGGAATCAATCACAGCTTGCAAAGATAACTTCCAATTAATATTTCAACATTCACTTCTTCATCAAAAATTAAATTCAGATGTAGAATTTAATTTATCTAACAAAAGCATGAAACAAAAAATACGGGCAAAAAGAAATTACATACACGACTAATACAGGAACCAAAATCCATAGTATATCAATTAATGCAGAAGCTTAAACTCAAAGAGTTTTTTAGAAGAAATTCCATCCTCCCTAAACTTATCAGTTTTTATAGTATATATAGGGAATTTTGCCCCTAAAATTTAATGAGCATTAAAAAAAAATGGTGGTGGAATATATCTTGGTTGGTAGCAACATCCTTTTTAGGAACAATAATGAACAAATTAGTGCACACCTTAGGAATATACGACCCCTCTTTTTTGGAGAGCGTCTTGGAACTCAAAAATAAGGAATGACAAAAAATCATTTCAGAAGTCGATGCATTGAGAAACAATGATGTTGCGTGAGAATTAGGATCTTGAATATTGAATTTTGGTTGCTACTTCATCCTTTTGTGCCTCAAAACTTTATTTTTCTAGAAGATACCAACAAGATTTAATGTTGCTTGGAGAATAAGCGAAACCAACGCTCTAAAATTGCTTTTTTTAAAATAAGAGTGAAGCTTATCTTTGCTTAAATGACACCCCAAAATGGTGAGAATGCGAAGAAATAATAGGCCAACAATGACTTTGCTCGGGGAGTGTTGAATATTCATGTTTGTTTAAAATTTTAATTTTGCTGAAAAGATAAGCAAAAATCATTTTTTCCCAAGAGCTTTCCAAAAATACATTTTCACTGGACTTTGCTGGGAAATAGGCAAAAAAGATGTTTTTGCTACGAAGGATATCAAGTCATTATTTTTTCTCCAAATTGGGTGAAATTAGCTTTGACTTAAGCATGATGATTTCGTTGGCAAAGACATCTCAATGTATTTTTGCTAGAGAAAATGTTTTTACTTGTTTTTACTATCGACATCACCTTCTACCTATTTTCATCAGTGAAATCATTCCAACTCATTTTCACTGGTGAAGTCATCTAGAGTTTGACTTTTATTTTTGTTGGTGAAAGCATCTGCTTCTTAATTTCATTGGTGAAATCATTATTTGTTTATTTTGCTAGTGAAATCATCAAAAATAAGGTTTGTACCAACAAAAATATCAAATTAAAATAGATAAAACATCAAAAATTAAATATACCAGCAAAAATGCATCATTTTCATTTTATACTTAGAATTGTTTACAAGAAAATTTGAGTGTGGCAAAACAACCAACACTTTTGGTAGCTCTTGGGGTATTCAGCTTGTTTGGATGCAATCAACCCCAAGCCTTTATCTATTGGGTTCAACTCTCACCTCCACTAGATGCATTAGATGGTACATTTGATTCAACAACCTCCTTTTTCTCTCTTTCCACCTATGCCTATTCTTCCTTCTCCCTAAGGTGTGCACTAGTGGTCTCATACACTACAACCACCTCAACCCAAGAATCTTCATCAATCATCAAAGGATACTAGAGTGAATAAATCATGAACCACAACATCTAGATCTGGGCCAAGCTGATATGATTGGCTCTTTGGTGCAGCTCTTATAAGGATGACTCGATGTGGGTGAGCCTTTTCATAAATGGTAATACCTACTCTTCTATAATTAACTCTATCCAGCTATCAATATTAGAGGTATCCTCTATGAAATATTTCTAGGCTACCTTCAACTCTTTCTTCGATAAGATCTCCCCTTGATCATCAGTGAAGCTCGAGAATCCGGCATCAGCTACAACCTTGAAATAAATTAGGGAAACACATTGCTCCTCATACATATCAAGTATCTTATGACCCTCTATAGCTAGATCCAACCTAGCAAAATAACTGTGCAGCGTTGTCTTGGCGTTAGACCAAACCTTCCAGATCACTCATTGGTTTAAATTAGAGGGCAACATTAGCTAATGTTTAAACCTTTTATGCCATCTCTAATTTTGGTTCTAGCTGCTCCTTGGCATATTGTAATATTTCCTCATTGAGTATAATTATTGTTCAGACCTCTTAAATAAAAAATAGAACTAAGAGTATTTTTTCTACCCATTTTGTGCAGTCTTCAATCAAAAAATGGTGAGCTTCCTTGATCTTCTCCTTGGATAAACCCATGTATTGTACTACCTTTTTTAGCTAGCTGATTTTTTAGAGTTTTGAGTTGGGCATTCAATGCTTGTGCTTGTTTTTTCACTCCTTCCTGTACTTTTAGGTTCTCCTCAGCATCTTGCCTATATTTTATAATTTATTTCTCCAAACCATCTACCTTCTGCTACCAATGCTCTATCTATGATTTTACCATTTCCAACTGCGCCTTGTGTTTATCTAGGGTATCTTCAAACTCGGTGATATTTGCTTCAACAAATAGATCGTGCTCATCTCCACCTGAATATTCCCCATATTTTCTATAGTGTCAATCTAGGTAAATTCCTCTATAATGACTTCATAAGCATAATCGCTTGGAGCCATTTCTCCTTGGGTCTTTTGGACCTAGGGAATCATTTTCACAATGTGGGACTCCATAGCTTCAAGATCAAAAGATACCTTCTTCAATGTCTTCATTGGAGTTGGATCCTCCTTCTTCTTACATTTTTTCAACCACCATGATGAACTCTGGTAGGCTCGACTATTTTTTTTTGCAACAAGGTACTCTGGCACAACTCTCATATCTAACTCTGGTAGTGCCTACAACTCAAGAAACGAGAAAAAAGGAAAATGAGCCTACTTAGGGTTTGGCTCACCAAGGAAAACAAAGACATGAGAGGTTGAAAAAATGGAAATACGAGATTCAACTACAGTTACACTTACCCAAGAAGGGGTTGGTGTACTTATAGCCATAGGAGAACTAACCAAAATGGATGATGAAGGGAGCAAAAATGGATTGGATGTGGATATGAAAGAATTGAAAGAAAGAGAAATAGAAGAAAAGGGAATAGAAGAAGGAGCATTGGTGATCGGTGACTAAGATACGAGGAGTGGAACGGAGGTGCAAGTTATGTTGAATGGGGATGAAATGGAAGTGGAAACTGTTGAATGGGATGCAACAATCACCGAATGCTCTTGATCAAGGGAAGAAGACAATGAAAACATACCTACAGGCTCTTACTCCATTTTAATCGACAATGAAGGCAAGTATGACATTAATTCTTCCTCGAACCGACCTTCTTCCATCTCCTCCTCAATTCTTATGATATCAAACTTTTGGCCAAGATGCTCTCCCTAGACCAAAGGAATAGTCTTTGAAATGCCATCCTGTGCAACTGAAACTGTAGGATGAGGATTTGTGATAGATGAAGAGACTACACCAGTCCTCAAATTTTTGGAGGTGTTTGAAAAATAAAACACCTCCCTTGCACTCCTTTTATTACACTAAATTTTCTCTTTCGAAGATAAATATTTTTCTTCCTCTACAAGTGGTGCTTCTTTAGCTATTGATCGCTCTATATCAACCACGATCTCTTCACTATTGGATATTTAAAAACTTTAAGGTACAACTTCAACAAAAGTGATCAATTGGTACTTATCACAATGCTCATCATATATATATGAAAATGCTTCATCCATAACCAAGATGTAGGTTGACTCGATCTTCCCTCAATGCACCCTCATAATCCACTAGTTGGTGATTTTCTCCATGGACCACTCAGGCAATTGATTATTCATTTTACTAAACAGGTTTGGAGGAGGAATCTGGTGCTTATAGAATCTGAGATTATATTCGACTTCCAACTCATAGAAGTCATGCCATGGAGGAAGCAATGTCATCTTCTCAATATGCCACTCAAGATTGTACCCTTTTGGATTGTTCCTTTACTACATAATGTCTTTCCTAGGGCAGGGATGAAACCTCTTCGCTTCAATGAACTTCACAAAAAGGCCCAAAGGATCATGCTTCTACCACTGGGGAAATTCGACCAAGCCAAGGTTGTAGAGAGTTTTGATGATTAGCTCATTATGTCCCACTTGGTTCACTTCGATGTCACCAAAGAAAAAATGCATGGCGCACGTAGCCCTCTTTCCTTGGTCAGACCCACATGTGTCATTAGCAAAATCACTTTGTTGAGATACTTCCAACGCAAAAATATTATCTATAGAAAAATAAGAAAGGAGGAATGACTTCCCAATAAAATAAAAATTCTTATAAGGATGCCTTGCATCAATAGGAAAATATCACCTTTCTCCTTCATGATGATCTCCTCCTTCATTGTCCTTGGCACTCTCTCACATGCACCAAAAATAATCTCAAGGGTAGGGCCCAGGAATATGTGGTTGAAATTATAATAGGACTCTTTTCTCATCAATATTTGAGTCCATAAATAGATGGGTAGTTTTTTGCCTACTTCATTAGTCTACTTCACAATGATAAATAGAATATGTTTATTCATGTGAAAAAATACCAAACTAATAATGAGCAATTTCTGAACACCACCGCCTCTTTGTTTTGCATTTTTTCCAACTATGAGTGCATTCTTCAAGCCATGTAATCCACTCAGTCAAATAAAATTTGATTAGTACTCCCCTCATTGCTAGCGGGACGTAAAATTCTACCTGTGAAACACACTATGCAAAGGAAACTTACCATTTGTGAGTCGTGGTATCCAAGGGTAGCCCAAAAATCCATGTCAGCACTAAATACAGGTCTAGGCTTTTGAAATCTATCAGAGGCTTTGGAAAAGTTGACAACTGTCCAAATTATGGATTTTTTATCAACTGAATCTCCATAAATTATCGTAGTGGCACAGTTGATTGGTATCTCTCCTCTTTCTCCCTAAGATTGATATTTTTGAATATGATGTTCGAAGAAGGCCTGGCTTCGCAAGTAAATGCTTCCCTGACTGCACTAGCTAAAATATTGAATAGCCTTTTTCCATTTGTATTGCATGCAACCCTTGTAGCAGGATGATAAAATTTTGAAATTGCCAAAATAAGTTCTAGGTAAGCATGAACTAGCGTACACAAGAACTAGAAAATATGCACATGATATGTCATGGTGCATGAGATTTTGGTTTTTAACCCTTGCTTCATGACAAACTCTACTTCTTGATGCAATTCCTCCACACCCTTGTTCAAAATGGTGCAAGCACCAATTTTCTTCAATGTATCATAATAGGGCTCAAATTCCTCATCTTTGTTTCTCTTGGGTTTCTTAACTTTTCTGCCTACCTCAATTTTTTTTTGCACCTTTTTTGGTTCTACAACTTTCTTCCCATATTTACCCTCAAACAATCTCCACTGCAATATTCTAATAGTTCTACAATTAAGCAGTAATTCAGTAACAACTCTGCAACACTTCTGAGAGAATTTTCTATCATTTTCTTTGTTTACAAGCTTCAGATTCACCCTTTTTATAACGTTTGCCCTTACCTACCAAATTTTATGAATGCAGTGCAACTACTAAATTTGGAAGAATGTGCACTTTAAATATCATGCTTTCCCATGATTTTTAATAGTTTTACCATATCTTTCTCAGGTTCCATGTTAAGTTGCTTTGTCTTTTCTTCATTAGGGTGCTCAACTGGTCATTAATCATTATTTTTTGGAAGTGCAACTACTAGTTTTTTTCTTGGACTGCATGATAAGCGTCTTTTTCTAAAGTAGAGTGTTTTTGGGTGAAATTACCCTTTTCTTTGATTTTAGGTAATGAAATGTCTTTGAGCAATTTTGCTGGTGAAATTACCTTTAATTTGTGTGCATAACTAGAGTTTCGCAAATCATGCAGACTAAAAATACTTTTTCAGGTAAAGTTGTCCTTTTACTTTTCTTTAAAATGATCACTGGGCAAAAATACATATGGAATGCTTTATTTGTTTTTTTGAAAATACATTTTTAAAATAAAACTATGAGTTCTTTTGCTGAAAAATGGAGCATGTTGATATCTTCACTGAATTGAAGCGCTAAAAGTGCTTTCTCATGCTTTCGTTGGAAAAAAGCATCATCGGGGAGTTCACTGAAAAATAAGGCGAAAAGCAATTTCACCCACTTTCACTCCAAAAATAATTTTTTCCATTTTGAGCTCCCAAAACACCAAAAATATTCTTCTTGATGTTCATGGGCAAAAATCCACATTTTTTGCTAACTTGAGCGCCCCCTTGATTCCATATACCAAAAAAGCAAAGAATTTTATTTGTATATTTTACTTATTTAAAGCGCCTTAAATATCTTCATTGCCAAAAAAAACAAGACATTTTTCTCCCTTTTTTGGTAAATTTTCCAATTTAAACGTTAAAATTTAGGGAAAGCTTTTATTTTCACTTTGAAAGAGAAGGGCGAAAAAGGAGTTTTGCTAGCGAAAATGATTTTCGCTTGCGAAAATACCTTTGCCCAGCAAAAGTAACTTCTTCTCTCTTTTTTTCCTCTTTTTTCCATCTACTTAGCCATTTAAAAAAATGACATTAAAAAGAATGTACATATTTACATTCTTGATCTTGAATTTTTACTAATGATAGGCCTTCAAATGAAGACCATTCACTGGAATCGGCAACACACAGCCATCCATATCCTGTAAATAATATGAACTAACTTGGTTCACAATGGAAATCTGAAACATACCTTCCCAAATTACCTCAAACTTGTGATGTTTTCCTGCATTTTCCTTGTTCTCATTCCATTTTAATATAAAATCATCCTCCTTAAATGCCTTTTCTAAAGTCCTTTTGCTAAAACATTTTTGTGTCATCTAAGTATACTCCATGAAAGCATCATATGCTTTCTCCCTTTCTTCCTCCAACTATAATAGTTGAGCTAACCTTACACTCATGGGATCAAATTCATCATCTTCATCATCGAGTAATTGCAAGGATTGAAAGGCCGACAATTAAATGTGAATGGGTAATACTATTTCCTTACCATACACGAGAGAATAGGACAACATATTGATAGACTTTTTAGTTGAGATGTGATCAAACCATAAATTTTGGTTCAATAGAAAATTCCAACTTCACTTGTTATCACCAAGAGTCCTCTTCAAAATCCTAAGTAGATTCTTGTTTGTGGAGTTGGCCAAACTATTCCCCTACGAATAGTAATTTGATGAAGTTTTTAAATAAATGTCATACTTACCTGCAAACTCACTGATTTTAGTCCCAATGAATGGAGTTTTATTATCTGTTATAATGGCATCTAGTATGCCAAAGTGAATGATCAATCCTTCAAGGAAAGATATGACTACTTCTTAGTCTGCCTTCTTAGTTGGAATTGCTTTGACCTATCGGGTGAAATAATTAGTTGCAATCATAATGTATTTATTTCTAGAAGATGAATTAGGATAAATGATCCCAATAAAATATACACCCCACTATTGAAATGGTGCTTCTACTTGAATCATATGAAGAGGTAAAGATGCATTTCTTCTACAAACATACCTTTGGCATTTATCGCAACTTTGAATGACCTTAAATGCATTTGAAAAAATAGTAGGCTAGAAATAACCTACTTTGATGATTTTCAATGCCATGGATCTCCCTGCATAGTGGCTTCCTAACAACCTAGAATGAAAATATTCTAGGATATTCTACTTTACTAATTCTCTGACACACCTAAGAAGCACCCCATCAATGTTCTTATAAAACAAACCACTTGGCAACATGACATGCCTGAAGGCTTGTAGTCTAAATATTCTTCTTTGTGAAGCATCAAGATGTGAAGGACACCTCAAATTGAAGTATTCAACAAGGTCCTCTGTCCAATCATGATCAACTCCAGAGTGATTAGAAAAATTACCTTCACTTAATAAATCTTCACACCAACAAACCATTGAGTCGAAAGCAGTGCTCTTCACAAGCTCTTGACATAGTGCTCGACCTTGAACCAACTTGGTTGGAAAAATTTCAATATTATACTCCTAGATTTTAGAAACTCAACCGGCTCTCTTATCTCCAATCTCACCCTGGATAATGAAACTTTAGATATGTGTATGGACAACATAAACTATTGTTTCACTTTACGAAACAAAATGCCAAAACTTCTTCAAGAACTTCATTATCGCATACACCTGCTTCTCTATGAAGTTGTATTTTTCCTCATACAGTTGGATGACTTGGCTTAATAAAGTGATTGTTCATTCATATCCATTGTCTCCCTTCTATTTGAGTATGTAATATTCTTCCCCCAACTGAGTTTTGGGTGTTTGCTATTTTTTTGTGTATTTTGCATAAAATGAAATGAACAGAAAATAAAATGACAACAACTAAGGAAAGTTGTAACTTTCAAATTACATTTCCCATCACAATGAGAATTGATACTAAGATATTACATGCATATAATAGTAAACCCTTTTAAGCAAAAGCTTAGAAACTAAGGTACCCAATTTTTATTGCAAGCTGGAAATGATCTGATACATCAATGGCAGCCACTCAAAAAATTGAGTTCTTCATTAGCAGCAAAATCAAACCCTAGATGAATGTGCACACAAACTCTAAAATGAAGGCCCAAAATGTATGACCTCTACTACAAATGATAAGAAATCTGGAGTTTGCAATATTAAACACAAAACCCTCTCCAAACTCCTCAAAATGACTGAATAATTCTGCAACAATGTAGCCCACAGGCACTCCCTAAGTGAGAATGCACTAAACCACTCTGAAGATGTCTTGCAATCTCGAGAATGGTGTCCCTGCTAGAGGTTTTCGTCTCCACACAAGCTCCAATAAACCCCTGCAAATCAACTCTGCAAGTGCTCTCCAAAATGCTCATGAATTCACAATAGCCAAAGATATGAAAAATGAAGCTTCATCTCCTTTTTATATTACTCACCAAGGGGGTCGACCACATTGGGCATTTCATTACTTTTAATTTATTTTGATTTCATCTAAGTCCCCCTTGAAATTGGCATCCCTTTTAATCATACTAATAGTCACTTTATGATATCAAATTTAATTTTAAGTGACTAGCACATCCTTATGTCTCCCATATTAAAATATAAGGCCCAAAATTAATAAATTAAACATTACATTTAATTTATTAGGAAATAAACTTTGGCCATTAAAATTTCTTAGCTCCCCAATGCCGACCCAAGAAATAATATGAGAAACGGACACCCATTTCGTTGTAGATTCCAAACGTACCTTCCGTTCCCCAAGAAACTGCTCCAAAATAACTTACTAAAAATAGTAAGTCTTTTTCAAGCTGTCCAAAATGGCTTGAAAGAATAGCAAAAGAACACATTGCCTATCCAAATGACAACTCAACATCCCAAGTGGGCTCCCACACATCTGACACTGCCTACGGGAACCCGTGAGTAGGCAAGTCCACTCTGCAACTGAAGACTGACTAGGACGGGGACATTACAGTCCTCCCTCCCCAAGATTGCTTGTCCTCAAGCAATGCCAGTACAACCCCAACATCATCTGACTGAGCCAAACTGAAACCAACTGTGATCCCAGGGTCCCAAATCAATCTCAAGAAAAACCCATCATGCTGACGTTGCGCCACTCTGATTATAACTGAGAATCCATCATGCCAAAGTTGTACTCTCCTCTCCTGTAACTCGATAATGAAACCATCATCAAAATTCAAACTAAAATACCTACGAGGGCTGAAAACTATATCATGAAATATCTCCTACCAAAGCACCTCAGTGAGGTCCACATCTATAATCCCTCTGTCTGACACGATCCTGGGCAACAGGAAAAATAATTTGCTCAACCCAAAAACATATTCCTCATGAGTGGTTGTCTCTCTGAATAAATCACTCTCCATCCTCTTGAGAGATACTACTCTCATGCCTCCATCTGAAATGCCTCGAAGGACTATCTTCTTCCCTCCTGATTCGAACTTCATCTCCATACTATGCAAGTTCATGGTGAACTTGCCAAGGGTACGCATCCAATGCATACCAAGGACCACGTCTATGTCTCCAATCCCTACAACATAAAAATCATCCAGCTGGTCTGATTTCTCTGTATCTAAAAAATACTCAATCTGTTTAGCTTTAGCTTTCACTGCACACTTGTGAGATGGATCCCATGGCTCCCTGCACTAAAAACATAATTTCTTCTTCCTTAGCTCATTCCAACTCTCGCTGTCCACTTTGCTAGGAGAATATTTAGGTGAGTTTGAATTCTTCTGAAATTGTCTCTCATCCTTCTTATGCCCGAAACCCTTAGACTAAAATTTACTCCTGGAAGTGGATGACTCCATATCCCTAGCCTTGCGAATGGCTTCCTGCAAGTTGGGAGGATTAAGGGCTTTGATCCAGCCCTTCAATGGATCGAACAAACCATCAATGAACAACACTATGAGCCTCCTCTCGAAAATATCTGTAACCAAGACTGAGAGCCTCTAAAAATCAGCAACATAGCTCTCTACTAAACCCCACTGCTTGAGTTGCGCCAACTCCTTAAAATGGAGCTCTGGATCCTTCCTGTCAAACCTCTCAATCAATCTCTCTGTGAAGTCTGTATAGGAGGTAATCTGACCATGTCCAAGGGTGAACATCCCATGATGCCACCACTCATGTGCTAGACCATCTAGATGTAACGTTGAATATTTGATTGCTTCTATCTCAGGCATCGGGTTCAAGTGAAGGTATGTGTCCAACTTTTGGACCCATGCTCTAGTAGTACTCTTCCCGAATCCATCAAAGTATGGTATAGAGAGTTTGCTAACCCTCTTCTGAAGCTCATGATTATGATGCCTTCCCCTCTATGGCCTATTCCTGGCTCTCCAATCTACATACTCTTGAAAGGACAACTCTGCTCTAAATTCAGGACTGGAATTTTCCCAATCCCATAGAATCTGCTCCTAGAAGTCATTTTGAGTAGGCTCCTCTTCAGGCTGCACCTCAACTCTAGGTGGAAATGTGGGAATCAAAGGTCTAGTGCTCACTGCCCTAGCTCTATAATTCTGATCCGCACCCCCTTGGTTCACTGAACCCTCTCTATTTCCATTATTTGCCCATTATTGTTTTGATTGTTCTGATTGTTGTTTGCAATGTTACAAACAATTTGTTAGGTCACTAGTGCAACTAATTGAGCCATAATATGCTGAAGGTCACGTAGCCCCCTCTGTAATTTTGTTATGATCTCTCTATCTATAGGTCCTCTGTTCTCTCTATCCCTGTCTCTATCTCCCATGATTTCTTCCTCTCTCCCTGTTTCCGAAAATGTGTCAAATGGGTCTTCGTCTATATTGGGATTAGGTTTGTTTCTTCTATGATAGTATTGGTGTGTACCCGACTGCATTCAAACCCTCAAGATGGCAGGAAGAGTTGGGCTCTAATACCACTGTAATATTCTACCCCCAACTGAGTTTTGGGTGTTTGCTATTTTTTTGTGTATTTTGCATAAAATGAAATGAACAAAAAATAAAATGATAGCAACTAAGGAAAGTTGTAACTTTCAAATTACATTTCCCATCACAATGAGAATTGATACTAAGATATTACATGCATATAACAGTAAACCCTTTTAAGCAAAATCTTAGAAACTAAGGTACCCAATTTTTATTGCAAGCTGGAAATGATCTGATACATCAATGGCAGCCACTCAGAAAACTGAGTTCTTCATTAGCAGTAAAATCAAACCCTAGCTGAATGTGCACACAAACTCTGAAATGAAGGCCCAAAATGTACGGCCTCTACTACAAATGATAAGAAATCTAGAGTTTGCAATATTAAACACAAAACCCTCTCCAAACTCCTCAAAATGATTGAATAATTCTGCAACAATGTAGCCCACAGGCACTCCCTGAGTGAGAATGCACTAAACCACTCTGAAGATGTCTTGCAATCTCGAGAATGGTGTTCCTGCTGGAGGTTTCCGTCTCCACACAAGCTCCAATAAATCCCTGCAAATCAACTCTGCAAGTGCTCTCCAAAATGCTCATGAATTCACAATAGCCAAAGATATGAAAAATGAAGCTTCATCTCCTTTTTATATTACTCACCAAGGGGGTCGACCACATTGGGCATTTCATTACTTTTAATTTATTTTGATTTCATCTAAGTCCCCTTTGAAATTATCATCCCTTTTAATCATACTAATAGTCACTTTATGATATCAAATTTAATTTTAAGTGACTAGCACATCCTTATGTCTCCCATATTAAAATATAAGGCCCAAAATTAATAAATTAAACATTACATTTAATTTATTAGGAAATAAACTTTGGCCATTAAAATTTCTTAGCTCCCCAATACCTACCAAAGAAATAATATGAGAAATGAACACCCATTTCGCTTTAGATTCCAAACGTACCTTCCGTTCCCCAAGAAACTGCTCCAAACTAACTTACTAAAAATAGTAAGTCTCTGTCAAGCTATCCAAAATGGCCTGAAATACTGGCAAAAGAACACACTGCCTATCCAAATGACAACTCAACATCCCAAGTGGGCTCCCACACATCTAACACTACCTACGGGAACCCATGAGTAGGCAAGTCCACTCTGCAATTGAAGACTGACTAGGACGGGGATATTACAGAGTACTGCTATGTAACTCTCTTGTTTACCAACATCATAAAGGATAAAATCCTTCAAATAGTCAAGGTTTACCAAAATAGTGAGGGTTTATTTCCTTTATTTCTCTAAACGTATGCTTTCTTTGCTCAGTCCATTTGAACTCAGCATATTTTTTCAAGAGTTTTGTCATTGGTTTCACCACTTGGGCAAAGTCTACAATAAAATTTTAAATAAATTTAATCTTCCCAAATAATGACTGCAAATCCTTCATATTGGCTCGTAATGGAAGCTTTAGAAGAGCCTCATCCCCATATATATCAACAACTATACCTTTTTTTGAGATTACATGACCTAGGAGCTTTCCCTCCTTCACTGCAAAGATAGACTTCTTTGGGTTAATGGAAATTCTAAACTCAGTATTTTTGAACACGTGTCTTAGATGTGAGTTGTGCTCCTCCCTATTATGAGATAAAATATTCATATCATCCAAATAAATAACAATGACCCAATTTAGCAACTCACCAAAAGCCATGTCCATCACTCTTTGAAAGGTTGCTCCAGCATTCGAGAGACCAAAATGTATTCATTGATAAGCAAATGTACCTTATTTTGTGGTGAATGCCATTTTATATTGGTCCTCATCCTTGACCCATATCTAGTTGTAGTTGGAGAACTCATCTAATAGAGAAAATATTTGATAACCTACAACTATATGAAGAATATGATCAATCTATGACAAAGGATAATGATCCTTCAAAGATGCTTGATTTAAATTTTAGAAATCCACACATAAGCAAATATATTCGTTCTTTTTCTATACAAGGATCAAATTCGCTACCCAAGTAGAGTGCTTGATTGGGTAAATAATTTTGGCTTCCAGTATTTTTAATAGCTCAAATTTCATCAGAACTTCAATATTAGGATTGACTGGTCTTTGTTTCTACCTGAATGGTTTCACTCCTTGCAGCTCAATAGTATGTTGGATCACATCCTTGTTGTACCTCTTTAAATCATGGTAGCTCTAGGCAACAATGTCTAGAAATTCATGGCACAACTCCTTGATCTACTCAAGCTCTTTCGAAGTATAATTAGTTCCAACCTTGATTGACTTATCAAGTTCCAACTACAGCTTAGTGTACTCCTCATCTACCTTGATCTTATATTTTTTAGTTCTATCATTCTGATAAAAAATACTTTCGAGAAAAATCAATCCTTTCAGGATATAATTATTGCTTAGTTTGATCAGTACTTTAGCTTCTTCTTCATTAAGCATTCTTCCTTCCACTCTACTAGCCTCTTTTATCAAAAAGTTTACAATCTGCTCATCACTGTTAAATACTTGCCAATAGATATTATTATCAGGAATTGAAGACCTGTAAACTAACCTCATAGTCTTTGGTTTCTTCATCACATGCTCCATTGGAGAGAAATTGGTGCTAAGAGATGCCAAAATATCTACATGTTTATTTTGTTCTCATGAAATCACTTGAACATTTAATGTTGTGAAGGACTCGAACAGATCCTAAACCTTGTTGTGGTATGCCTTCAAGTAATTTTGTTTGGAGACACACTTACTGATTACTTGGTTGACCATGAGCTCATAATCTCTAAAAATCTATAGTTGTTTGATCCTAAGCTTATCTACTTTCTTCAAGCCTAAGCACAATGCTTCATACTCAACAATGTTATTTGTACAATGCTAGATCAATCGGTATGAATATTTCTTTTATCTTCTAATAGGATAAATGAGAACAATTCTAGCTCTTGTGCCATTCTTGCATCTTGCACCATCAAAGTAGAGCTTCCACAATTGATTAGGAATAGGATCATGAGCGTCATATATCTTCACTTCAGCTTTTTTAGGCTTGGTAATGGTGTAATAGCCAATCTCAGTTTCCATTATTGCATTAAAATTGTTCATTGATAATTCATATTCTGTACAAAGCTCATCCAGAGCTTCTTCCATCAAATTCAATTCCTCCAGTTCTTCAGTCATCATGTTGATAGAATTCATGGACTTTTCTTCTTCCTCAATCCTCTCTATATGAAAAGTGGAAGGCTTCTCATTATATATTTGGATTCTTCTCCCTTTGAAAGGAATCTCAAGATGTGAGTAATCCAGAGAAAGATAGCCTCATATTTTGGCCATAAATTCTTGTGAGAGGCACATACTAAAGTATGGATCCAAATCAACCACAACCACTTCTTAGATCACAGTGATCTGAGGCATATGATGCAGGATAATAGGGATATCCTTGATAACACCCACTATTTTCATAGGAATGCCATCCAACTTCAAGACACCTAGGCTGCTTCTTGTATATTCCATACCCATAACTTCACAAATTACCTTTCGCATGACAGTTGTTGCAGCACTAGAATCAATCATGCAGTTATGCATGATCCAACCTTACATACTAAGAGATAAATAAAAATGGAGTGGTCTATTTTTTCTAGTAGCAAAAATTATCAATATTTGGGCTAACATCTTCTGAGATGGACTTTTCTTTTTATCCTTAATAAACTTCAAAGACTCCTGCAACAAATCAACCTATCCAGGCAATTGCAGTGCATCATAAAGACTAACCTTGTTAGGAATTCTCTTCAATTATTTAACAATGTTATAGGCATATGTACTGAATTCTCTTCCTTCACTAGTAGCCTTATAATTGCTTTAATATTACTGCATGGCTTCCACCCTCTGATGCTTGGTCAAGTATGGGTATTTGAGCCATTTTTTTGCCTACTCCTTTGTTTTAGCTTGCATTTGTGCAACTGCAGGTTGTGAAGTTGATGCCTTTACTTGTAATACTTCATTTTCTTGTGTAGGCAAGAGATATTTTAATAGGATAGGTTCTTCTAAATTAGGAAATCCATTTTAACCAACTTCACATTCGAAGGATTTTGGGTAAAATTGAGTCACCATATTTTCTAATTAGACAGTAAAAAGATGAACATCAAACCTTAATATTGTTCAAAGTGGAACTTTTGTGTCCCATCGAGCATGCCAAAACTTGTTGGTCATAAATTTACCTAAGTATAAATGTATGGGTGCCCTAGACCTGGCCAACATTTGTGATTTCAAATCACATAAGAATTCTATTCAATTTATCATAAAATAGGTTTACAATATATAGAGCATAATCAAACAGATTATAGCTCATCATAACCATGATGCATAACAAAAATCTAAACTTAGACTAAGTCTAACTGCATCCTACAATTCCTCTTAACAGGAAAGATGCTAACCTATTCTATGTATGATCACTAATGCATTCACACTATTACATATGATTACTAATGCATTCACACTATCACACTTGATTACATTCAAGGTTCAACATTCTCCCCCTTAAAGTTGAGAGGGCTGACAAGATAGTCTCTCAGCTTTATATATTGAGCTTTAGCAACTCCTTTGGTGAAGATATCCGCTATGTTGTCCAAAGTGTTGCAATGTCGTAGCTCAACCACCTGTTTCTCCACCATGTCTCGAATGAAGTGATACTTCATATCAAAGTGCTTTGACCTACTATGGTGGATGGGATTATGTGCCAATTGGATGGCACTCATATTGTCATAGTACAATATTGTAGGACCACTTTGTTGCTCTTCAATTTCTTCAAGGACTTTTTTCAACCATAAATATTGGGCACTAGAATTTGTGATTGCTATATACTCAGCTTCAGTAGATGACAATGCTACAACAGTCTACTTTTTGGAACTCCATGTAATTAGTCCTAACCCAAGACTAAAACAATTCCCTGATGTAGATTTTCTATCATCTATATTTCTGCCCCAATACCTATCACTAAAGCCAACTAATTTTATAGAATTACATTTGTGGTAATGGATCCCAAAATCCAATGTACCCTTTACATATCTCAAAATTCTCTTAGTTGCTTTAAAATGAAGTTCAGATGGATCAGCCATATACCTTGAAATAAGAGAAACAACATACTGAATATCCGGCCTTGTGTTGGTGAGGAACATTAGACTCCCAACCATGCTCCTGTAAGTGGTCATGTCAACTTTTGGTGCTCCATAATCTTTGCTCAATTGGATCCCATGACCCGTTGGAGTTGCAATAGGATTTCATTGCTCCATAGCAAATTTCTTGATCATATCTTGAGCATATTTTTGTTGACATATGAAGATCCCTTTATCTATTTGATGTACTTCCATGCCTAGGAAGTAATGCATTAAACCTATATATTTCATTTCAAATTCTTTCATCATGGAGTGTTTGAACTCCTCATTCATCTTAGCACTACTACCCATGAAGATTAGATCATCCACATATAAACATACAATGAGAATGGTCTTTACCTTATTTCATGTAGTAGAGAGTAGGTTCACTTTTGCTCCGAGTGAATCCATACTTCTGAAAGTAGCCATAAATGCGTGAGTACCATGCTCTTGGTGCTTTCTTGAGGCCATATAGTGCTTTCTTTAGTTTGTAGACAAGGTTCTCCTTACCTTGTTCTTCAAAACCTTGAGGTTGTTATACAAAAACCTCTTCATTCAATTACCCATTGAGAAAGGCACTTTTAACATCCATGTACTGAATTTTCCACCCTTTGTGGGCAGCCAAAGAAAGTATTGATCTGATTGTCTCCTGTCTAGAAACATGAGAAAAGGTCTCCTCATAGTCAATCTCATACTTCTGAGTGAACCCTTTTGCTACTAGTCTTGCTTTGTGTCTTTCAATGCTTCCATCAGCATTGAATTTGGTCTTGTAGACCCATTTTCATCCAACACATTTCTTGCCCTTAGGAAGCTTCACTAGCTCCCAAGTATCATTCTTTCTTATAGAGGTCATTTCCTCTTTCATGGCTTGTTGCCATACATCAAAATTACATGCTTTTTCATAACTAGATGGCTCTAGCTCAACACTAGTCATTAAAGAATAATTTACAACATCTCCCTTAGGCTCTTGGGAGTCATCATCACCATACATATGCATATTTTCAAGTCTTTTCAAAATTGCATTCATTTCACTAGCTTGACTTCTAGTGTATCTTTTCTGGAAATTCTTATCCAACATTTGAAAAGATGGATGGTGCTGAAGTGTTCTCTTACCTCTTGATGGAGAATAAATATCCATTGGTGAAGAACTTACTGATCTTTGTGGAGAAGGACTTGGAGTAGCATCTGGTGTACTTGAAGTAGTACTCATACTTGGGCTTGGAGGACTTCCTTTGTTGTTTTTGGGCTGCACTTGCTGCACTTGAGAGGAACTTGCATCATGAGATCCATCATCAACAAAAAGTTATTTGATGACCCCATTCTCCCCCTTCATCAAAAATTACATCCCTAGAGAGTACAATTTTATGTGTTTTGGGATTGTAGAGCCTATATGCTTTGGAAGACTCACAATATCCAACAAAAATACATGCTTGACTTTTGGGGTCAAGTTTCTTTCTTTGCTCATCAGGAATATGTGCATATGCAAGACAACCAAAAACCTTAAAGTGTTTTACATTTGGCTTCTTTCCATACCATCCTTCATAAGGAGTAATCCCATCTAAACTAGAAGTAGGACTCCTATTCAAAATGTAAACACTAGTTCTTACAACATCAACCCAATACATGTTACTTAGATGCTTAGTTTGAAGCATTGATCTAGCCATTTCTACTATAGTGCGGTTCTTTATTTCAGCCACACCATTTTTTTGTGGGGTATAGGCAGTTGTGAATTGCCTTTTGATCCCACAATATTTATAAAATTTTAGAAATGCATTAGATGAATACTCTCCTCCTCTATCAGTCCTTAGACTCTTTACAACAAACTCACTTTGATTCTCTACATTATTTTTGAAATCTATGAAACAATCAAAAGCTTCATCTTTAGTTTTCAAAAAATAAATCCAACACATCCTAGAGAAATCATCAATGAAAGTGAGAAAGTAAGAGTTGTTACCAATGCTTTTGGTTTGCATTGGACCACAAATGTCCGAATGCACCAATTGGAGTGGATGGCTAGCTCTCCATGCTTGTCCTCTTGGAAACTTGGATCTTGAGTGCTTTCCCAAAGCACATCCTTCACACACCTCCTTGTGTTCTTCAACTCTTGGAAGTCCACTCACCATAGCTTGAGAAGTCAACAATTTCAAGCTTGCAAAATTGAGATGACCATATCTCAAGTGCCAAAGCACACTTGGATTAGAAATAGCAACACTAGCAAGTTGAGCACCTCCTTGTTCCCCAAACTTAAGAGGAAACAACCTATTATTTGTCATAGGTACTTGGGTAACAACTCTATTACAATTGTTTTTGTCAAAAATTACACATTTTCCATTCATCAAAAACAAGCCTATAATTCTTCTCCATTATTTTTCCAACACTAAGCAAATTATGTTGGAGTTTGGGGGTGTAATAGATGTCATTTACCTTCTTGGTGCCTTCTTTTGTTGGAACCTCCATGGCTCCCATGCCTTCAACTTGTAGGGCTTTGTCATCTCCCAACTTGATCTTTGACTTGTAGGTGGAATCCATTGTAGCAAAAAGCTCTTCTTTGCCACTCATATGGTTGGAGCAACCAAGTATCCAAAATCCAAGTTTCATTAAGATTTTGATCTGATTTACCATATGTTAAGAATAAATTTGAAGAAGATCCTTCCTCTTCTCCATAGTTTCCATATTTATTACCTTGCCCTTCTTGAGAAGTCTTGGACCAACAATCTCTAGAAAAATGACCAACCTTGCCACAGTTGTAGCAAGATTTCTTTGTTTTGTCACCTCCTCTTCCTTGATTGCCACCTCTTCCTTGATTACCTCCTCTTGAGCTACCTCTTCCTCTTCCTCTCCTTTGTACTCTCCCTTGGCCTCTTCCTTGGCCTCTTCCTTGTCCTTGTCCTTGTCCTCTTCCTTGTGCATTATTACCTTCTTTGGATGAGAAGGCTTTCTCATCACCTCCATAGCTTGTAGATGTAGCACCCTGCAATCTTTCTTCATGAGACATCAAAGAACCTATTAGTGCATCAAAAGTTAGAGTAGCCAAATTTTTAGATTCCTCAATTATGATAGCAATATGGTTCCATTTATGAAGAAGTGTTCTCAACACTTTCTTCACAACCACTTCAGGTTTTATGTCTTCTCCAAGGGTCTCCATCTTGTTGACAACTGCTTTCACTCTCACACAGTAGTCACCAACTTTCTCATCTTCCTGCATTTTGAGATTCTCAAAATCTCGCTTCAAGGTTTGAAGCCTTACTTGCTTCACCTGATCGCTCCCTTGATAGCCATATTTCAAGGCTTTCCATGCTTCGAGTGTTGTTGTACAAGAAGCAATCCTTGGAAAGATGCTCTTCTCCAAGGCTGCTTGGAGATGATAGAGGGCAAAATAATTCTTCTTTTGTGCATCCTTCTTTGTAGTCTTATCAGCTACACTCAGGATTGTCCAGTCCTGAGGTTCATTGTAGCCTTCCTCGACTATATCCCACAAACCTTTTCCAATGAGTAAGGTCTTCATCTTGATAGACCAGTACTCATAATCTTGGTCGTTGAACTCAGGAATAGGAAGATTATTGTTACCAGCCATTAGTAACAATATTTAGTAAAAACAATATTTTACTCCTTTATGTTTGCAGAAATAAATTTAATCAATAATTTTAATTAATAATAAAATATTTAAGCTAAAAAATCAATTATATTTTTAAAAGTATATTGATTTTAAGCAAAAAAAGTATTAAATTATTAAAAAAAAATTGAAATAAATTTAAAACAAAATGCAAACAAAAATTTTATACCTCTCTCTCTAGCAAATTTAGGCCCTTGAATGGGTTTCTAAGGGGCAACGGAGCCAAAATTTTGTGGAAGTGTTAAACAGGCGTTCCCAAAGGCTTTCGTAGGCAAAAATTTGTCTTTTCAGAGTTCTTGTTGCTATATGAAATAACAATATTCTCTAATGTTATCTAGTTACAGCAAACTCATATACTGTGCTCCTACAATGATTTTAACACCACTGCCTCATGATTTTTAATGTTTCATGTGATGTTAACATGGACGTCATGAACAATTGCTCTAAATAAACTCACAACGTTGCTCTAACGTTGACTCTGGACTTCCATGAACCTTACAACTTCATCGGTTCTGTAGACGTCCTTCCAACTTTCATGCAAATGTCCTTGAATTTACTGTGTAGCATCTTCCAAATGTAGATAGCAAAAAAACAATGATCTCATCCACAGAAGGAACTACGGACGTATCCCTTTGGACATGATGTCGACTACTTCAAATGTGATGATTTTTCCACGTGAAAAAAAAAATACATCCTCCTCTGACGCTTCTAGCAACAGATGCTTCGAACGGTGCTACCTCACCTCAGATTTTTACTTTCCTCATACCGTGCTCGTAGGATTATCATGTCGAGCTAGCCTTCCTCTCATATTAGCATATATGCTATCATGGTAGTCCCTTGGATGTGATTTGCTCTATTTGTATTCTATAGGAAAACAAATTGCAGCATGCAGAAATTCCAATCACCTTTCACTTGAGATGAGCTACAACTGTTCCAGCCCTTCGTGGCTACAACCAGATCTTTGCTTTTGATCCCACTATTTGGAGTCCAAGTATGTAGAGTAACACAATTGCATCAAATCCACATTTTATTGCTTTTATAATTGCTTCCATGAGTCTACTCGACCTTGGTAGCTTCCCAAACACCCACTTCCACTAAGCTCTAATACCAGATGTGATATCAAATAACATAGAATTCTATTCAATTTCTCAAAAAAAAGGTTTACATTATATAGAGCATAATCAAACATATTATAGCTCATCATAACCATGATGCATAACAAAAATCTAAACTTAGACTGAGTCTAACTGCATCCTATAATTCCTCTTAACAGGAAATATGCTAACCTATTCTACGTATGATCACTAATGCATTCACACTATTACATATGATTACTAATGCATTCACACTATCACACTTGATTACATTCAAGGTTCAACAATATTGAAAGGCCAAAGGAAATATATGTCCTTCGAGCCATTCTCCATAGAGGTTTGGTTCCCTTACTAATCTAAAATCGATTGAAATATTAGGGAGAGAGATTAATAAAACGATATGGAAAATAACAGAAAGGAATGGGAAATATTGGCGGTGAGATAGAGAAACAAAGTGGGATGAACTAGCAGTTAAATAACCAAGTTAAACTTAAAACAACATTTAACAAAAAAATAATACAGGAACCAATCATAGCTTGCAAATATAACTTTCAATTAGCATTTCAACATTCACTTCTTCATAAAAAATTAAATTTATACGTAGAATTTATTTTTTCTAATAAACGCATGAAATAGAAATTACGGGTAGAAAGCAATTACATACACGACTGATCTAGGAACTAGAATAGGATAGTCTTTCAATTAATGTAGAAGCTTAAACTCAAAGAGTTTTTTAGCAGAATGTCCATCCTTCCTAAACTTATCAGTTTTTACAATATATATAGGGTATTTCACCCCTAAAATTTAATAAGCATTAAAACAAAATGGTGGTAGACTGTAGCTTGGTCGGCAGTAACATCCTTTTTAGGAACAACAATGAATAAATCAGTGGACACCTTAGAAAGAGGTGATCCCTCTTTGGTGGAGAGCATCTTATAACTCAACAAGAAGGAATGATGGAAAATCATTTTAGAAGTTGGTGCATCAATAAACAACGATGTTGCACGAGAATCAAGATTTTGAATATTGAATTTTGATTCCTACTTCATCCTTTTGTGCGTCAAAACATTATTTTCATTGGAATAAACCAATGAGATTTAATATCGCTTGGAGAATGAGTGAAATCAATGCTCTAAAATTGCTTTCACTAAAAAGAAGAGTGAAGCTTGTATTTGCTTAAATAATGCCCCAAAATTGCGAGAATGCCAAGAAATAACAGGCCAACATTGACTTTACCAGGGGAGTGTTGAATATTCACATTTGTTTGAAAATTTTATTTCGTTGAAAAGATGAGAGAAAATCATTTTTGCCCAAGAGCTTTCCAAAAATATATTTTCACTAGACTTTGCTGGGAAATAGGTGAAAAATATGTTTTTGCTAAGAAGGATATCGAATCATTATTTTCTCTCCAAATTGGACAAAATTGGCTTTGACTTAAGCATGATTATTTTGCTAGCAAAGACATCTCAATGTATATTTGCTAGAGAAAATGTTTTAACTTTTTTTTACTATCGACATTGCCTTCTACCTATTTTTGTTAGCGAAATCATTCCAACTCATTTTCGTTGGCGAATTCATCTAGAGTTTGACTTTTATTTTTTCTGGCGAAAGCATCTGCTCTTATTTTCTTTGGCAAAATCATTCTTTTTTATTTTGCTGGTGAAATCATTGAAAAGAAGGTTTGTACCAACAAAAATATCAAATTAAAATAGTGAAAACATCAAAAATTAAAGAGACCAAAAAAAATGCACTGTTTTCATTTTATACTTAGAATTTTTTACAAGAAAATTCGAGTGTGGAAAAATTGCCAACAAGACCAAAAATTTTGACTATAAAATAAACTTCAAGGTGAAGCAAGAAAATCATACATTAATAGAAGGTATATTAGTTCAAGGATATTCCACTCCTAAACAAGGGGTAATTAACTCCTATCTACAACATCTTATGGAAAAGGCCACCATAACTCATTTGTATCAATAGTTAGAAGAAACAAAGAAGCATATAAGTGATGAGAAAGTACAATGTGTAAGTTCAAGTATATAAGGAATTAAAGGTGCAAAGGTAAATGTAGAGGAAAATACAAACACAACTATGACAAAAGAGATCAAGATCTTTCTAGGTAAATCATCTTCATCTTCCTTGAGTAGTATATAATCCTCTCCTAGTAATAACAATGAAAGTGGTATAGAGGATATCCATTGCACTTTATGGTTTCAATACCAACATAATAAAGAAATGAGGATGGAGGAATTTTGTAACAATTTAGGGTTCTAAGGGAAAAATAAGAAGGCAATTTCTTTGGAAGAGCATCCTTGCACTTTAGGGTTTCTAGGGCAATATAAAAAAGGATGTACTTTTGAGGTTATTATTTGCTCTACAAATCGTGCACAACAATACAAACCTATAGATGATAAGTCTTACTTTGAGTAGTGTGAGAAGATTGAAGAGATGGATGAATATGTAAGTATTGGCAGAAATATAAAAAAAAAAAAAGAGGAAGACCCAAGAAGCAAAAACAAAGAGAAAATAAACCTAAAGAGATATTGATATGGGAAAACAAAAGCAAATATCACAAGTGTTAACAAGAAGTGGGGCTAAACCCACAAATAAAAACAAAAAATAACAATGCAAATAATATCTCGAAATATTAAGGGGATGAATAAGAAGCTCCCCCAAAAAATAGGAAACTCTCATATTGTTATAGATAATATACTTATATTTATAGATATGAAAAATAGGCAGCAAATATTTTAGCCATTCATGGTGGTGAATTTTATTTTGACAAAATTTGAATTTCAAAAGGCATATGTATAAAATAATAAAAATGAGTTGATTGTGGAGACCTAGCAGTGAGGAAAATGACAAATCTCTTTGATAAGAAAGACAAATGAAGAATATTTTTGATAAAAAGTAGGTTGGTTATGATTAAATTAAAATGATAGAAATGTAATGTTTTGTTTTTGTAATGGAAGTGGCTCCAATAGAAGCTACACATAGCTTATTAAAAAAAAAAAATTAAACACATGTTTGAATATTAAAATTAAAAAAAAAATATTTAAAATAATAAAACATATTAAAAAAATTATATTTTTATTTTTATTTTGAAGGATTTATGTTTAAAATTTACTTTTTATAAGTAATCAAAAAATTTAAAAGGTCCAAGGTGTAGACCAATTGGTTTGACAAAACTCTATAAAGGGGATAGACATCCAAGGTTTAAATCTCGAGCCTTGTCATACTGAATGTTTATTCGTATTTCTTGTATTTTTAGCACCATAAAAGGTTTACAATGATGTCACATGGTGTTTATAGAGGCAGATAGCATGAAAAACTAGGCGGACTACCGATTCCACTATGTTTAAAAAAAATTATTAAAAATATATATATATTTAAAAAATCTAAGCTATAAGATCTACCTATCCAAATAATTTTTTTGATTAGTTGGATGAAAGGAGTTTTGAAAGGACCTCCAAACCTTATAACAAAAAGAAGCTAATCTCCAACCACTAGGAGACTGAGGACACTTCAAACATTAAAGCCAACCAACCCTTGGACACAACTACCTACACCCAGACCAACATATACTAGCCGAACAAACCCAGACACATAAGCCAAACAGAGATAAAATTTGGGCACGCAGGCCCGCATGGATAAACAGAGACAAAAAATTGGGCACGCAGGCCCGACCAAAACATTCAAAAAGCAACATCCAATGGGGAGGGTTCCAACCACCCACCCTAAGTATTCTGACTCGAGTTTGACCTTTGCCTGAATTCATTGTCCAACGATCTAAGGCCATCTGGGAAATTACCTATCCAAATGTGAAGATCTTGTTGCGTAAGACCTTGATTAGCCAGGAAGTCCGCAACTTTGTTACCTTCCCTGAACCGGTGCTTGAATTGGACTTCTTCTAAATTTTGAATCATTCTCCTGGCTTCAATTATAAAATTTGCAATAGTCCAGGAGGGATTTTGGTTGCCATTAATCATGTTGATAACATTGAGTGAATCTCCTTCTATGATTAGTTTCCTGCAATTCACCTAGTTCAGTTGGGAAACACCCTGAAATAATGCTCGAGCTTCAACAAAATGGCTGGTTTGGTGACCCAAGTTTTCAGCAAAGGCAAGAAGGATTTTGCCCTCCGAGTTTCTAAACAAACCCCCTGCACCCGTCGGACCCGGGTTCCCTTTAGAAGCTCCATCAAAGTTGAATTTCAGCCAACCCGATGGAGGGGGTTCCCAAATCGTGCTAGCCCTATCCTGACTCACCCTGCTCACTGTATTCTGAGGCTGAGTTAAAAAACCCAACGATCTCTCCAAACCGATCTCCCCTTCACAAGTTATCGAATCTAGTTTTAAAGCTTTCACATTTTCCACTGTATCTACAATGGCCCTCGAGGAGACCGATGACTCAGGATGGCAAATATTTTTAAAGGCATGGGCATTCCTTTCCTTCCACACCCACCACCAAATATGGGGTAACCCAAATTTCCAAAACTGGCATAGGTGGGGAGAGGAGAAGGGGGAGACCCATTGAACAACCAGGTCCTCCAGCGAGTTGGGAAGAACCCAAGCAACACCCAACTCCAAAAAGAACTAATGAAAGACTTCAAGGGTATAGGCACAATGGGAAAATAAGTGGAAAGGTGATTCAAAAGCCCTACCACATAGGAAGCACCTATTAGGGAAAATCATTCCCCATTTTTGAATATTATCAAGAGTAAGGCACTTTCCTTGAATTGCCAACCAGAAGAACACATTGACTTTAGGCGTCAGGCCTTTAATCCAGACTTGATTCATCGGGAACCAGGGATCCGAATCATAGTCCAAGCAACCATAAGCAGACTTAACTAAAAACTGGCCATCTTTCTCAGGACCCCAAACCAGCCTATCGTGAAGACCAGTACCTGGGGTTAAGAACCATTTTATGGAGTTTTTTAAATTTATAAAAGCAAGTTTCTCCTCCTGAGAAATATTTGGGAAGTCAAAGGACTTCCACCGAAGATGACCATTGAATAATTCTAAAAAGTCAAAAACTTTGGGACCAAAGAACCTATCTGTGATTGGCTTCAGACAGGCGAAGGTCGGGCAATCTTCAAGAGGGGATGGCGAGGCCCAAGAATCTCCCCAAAAATCAATGGAATAACCATCCCCCACCACCCAACGAAGGCCTTTACGCACATCCACCCGACTACCAACTATGCTGGACCAAAAAGTAGACCCCACCGAGAGAGCTTGGGATTTCAAGAAATTGCTACCACCACCAAGATACTTAGCCTTCACAATCTTAACCCAACTGACATTGTCATCCTGAACTAATTTCCAAGATTGTTTTGCAATCAAGGCTCTATTCAATATTCTCAACCTTCTCAAACCTAAGCCTCCTTCTTCTCTCCTACTGTAGACTTGATCCCATGCCACCAGGTGGAATCTCTTCTTCTCTTCAGCCCCTGACCACAAGAAGGATCATTGGATTTGCTCTAACTTATCGATAACTTTCCTCGAAATCTTGAACAAGGAGAGGAAGTACATCAGGATGCTTTGTAAAGTGGCTTTGACCAATAAAATCTTCCTCACTTGACTTAAAAGGGCACCTTTCCACCTTGCTAACTTCTTCTGAACTCTTTCAACTACTGAATCCCACAATGATGGTTTCGATGCACCTTTGAATAATGGCATCCCAAGGTAAACCGAGGGAAGGGAACCAATGTTGCACCCTAGAATATCTGCTATCTTCCTCTGCCTATCAACTAGGGTGTGAAAGAAAAAAATAAACTTTTTTTGAAATTCACCTTCTGACCTATCGCATTCTCAAAATCCACCAAAATTGATTTAACCACTTTAGCCTGAGGGATTGATGCCATGAAGGAAAGAAGAGTGTCATCAATGAATTGGTGATGGGATATGGGATCTATCGATTGGGCTAGCTTCAAACCTTGAATAACCTGATTAGCTTTGATGGACCTACCCAATGCCTCAGCCATAAGAATAAAAAGGTAGGGTGATAAAGGGTCTCCCTGATGTAGACCTCTATTGCTATGAAAGTAGCCCATCGGAGATCCATTAATAATTACTAAAAATATGGCTGAAGATATACATGATTTAATCAGTCTCAACTAACACTAGGCAAATCCAAACCTATCAAGGACCCTAAGAAGAAAATCCCAAGCCACTCTATCATACGCCTTGTTCATGTCCAACTTGAGAAGAGTCTCGGGCCTCCCACTTTTATCAGTAGAGTGGATGATCTCATGAACAACAATAACACCATCCAAAATCTATCATTGGGGCATGAAACCACTCTATGGAGCATCAATGATCGAAGGGAGCAAAATTTTAAGTCTATTGGCCATGGATTTAGTCAAAATTTTGAAAATCGTATTACACAGGCTAATCGACCTAAAATCTGTAAATCCTTTGGCACCCGATGATTTAGGTAGTAAAACCAAAAAGGTGGAATTTACATCGATCGAGATAAAATTAGATCTTTGGACCTCTCTGATTGCATTACAAATATCAAGACCCAGAATATGCCAAAACCTCTAAAAAATATAGGCGGGAAACCATCTGGACCTGGAGCCTTAAGACCTCCCATTGAGAATACCACCTTTCTGATCTCATCATCATTGAAGGGATCACACAGGATCTTGTTCATATCTTCAGAGACCAGCATTGGGATGTTACAAAGAAGATGATTTTCCACTTGCAAGTTTTTGGGAACCGAGGAGCATAACAAGTCTTTGAAGAACTCCACAACACTTTCCCTAATTTTGTTAATTTCCTTAGTAACCTCACCATCCACCTTTCTAATTTCCTTGATCCTGTTGTGACTCCTATGCCTCAATATAGACGTATGAAAAAATTTGTGTTTCGGTCTCCTTCTTTGAGCCATAAATTCCTTGATTTTTGATGCCACATAATCTCTTCTTCAACCAAGACATTGTGCAAATCCACAAGCAGACTTCTTTCTTTGGATCTCACCACCTCCACTACCTCCGACCTGGCTGAAATGGCTTCCACTTCTTTGAGCTACTCAATGAGTTCATTTTTCCTTAACAAAATATTACCAAAAATGAATTTATTCCATTCCTTCAGCTTTGCCTTAATATACCTCAGCTTCGATGCAACTTGAGCAATAGGGTGGCCCAAAAAGCCCTTAGCCCACCATTCCTTGATCTTACCTTCTAGGTCTGGGTGAGGGAGCCACATGGCCTCGAATCTGAAGGGCCTAGGAAAAAATGGATAATTCTGAACTTGCTCCAGCACTAGAGGATTATGATCGGAGGCCACTTTAGGAAGAGACTACAAAGATGCATCTCCAAAAAAGGTAGCCCTTCCTTAGATATGAGGATTCTATCTAGCCTGACCTGAATATTTTGGCATCCCAATCATCGATTGCTCCACGTATACCTAGACCCCTTCAGCTCCAAATCCATAAGCTCTTGGGAATTCACAAAAGAGGTAAAGTCTTCCATGCTTTTGCAGACTGGAGTCCCTCCTTTCTTATCATATGGGTATAAAGGGGTATTAAAGTCTCCTACCAAAATCCATGCTTCCTTGTTAAAAATCTCTCTCATAACTCGCAAGGAGTCCCAGAATACCAACCTATTCTGAGGAGAGTTAGGGGCATAAATATTCGAAGTAACCCACTTGACCCCTGAGACTTTGGAAGAAAATAAAATATTTATAACTCTATCAGAAACTAGCAGAGTCGATCCTTCAATAGATTTTGGGTTCCACATACATAACAGACCTCCTGAAGCTCCATTTTTCGAGCTGGCAACAAAATTTGATTCTCTCCAAATTTTCTTTTTAACTAATTCAACATTGTAACTATCCATTTTTGTTTCCTGTACAAGAATAATATCTGGCTTAAACTCTTTCCTTAGAGAGGCCAATACTCTTTGTTTAGCAGTCCCATTCAGGCCTCTAATATTCCATGTGATGAGTCTCATTTATGATATTTGGAGCGATTTCCCCCCTCAGGAGAATGGGGCGAGTGACAAAATGAATCCAGTTTAAGTTGCTTCCCTTTAGACTCTTTCTCAAATTTCAACTAGCTTTGCAAGCCATCTGCAATATCTGCTTCTACCTCCCTATTTCTTACATTTTTGTTAGAGGGCTTACCCACCTTCCTGGGCACTCCAACATCAGCCAATCCCTTTCGAGAACTTCTTGTTTTTGGATGAGAATATTTCACCCCTGATGAACCTTCTCCCCACTTCGATGACTTGGCCATATTTGGCTTGGGAGAAGAGCTAGAGTCTTTCACCATATTCTGAGGTGAGACAAGCACCTCTGGCTCATCCTGATTTCCTTTCTCCTCCTTAGGGTTAGCATCTTTAGGATTTAAGCATTCAAAGGAATTATGAAGAAAATTTGATAGGATACCTATTTCAGTCACCAGCTCTGCTCTATCCACCTATGGGAGGCTAGAATAAACACTGGACTGATTGATAGCAGTCGACTCTGGGTTGCTAACTTCCATCACCCTAGAATCATTCTCAATTTGGTTGGGTCCTAAGTTCTCTGAAGCAAACTAGTTGGGGCCTGAGGCCTCAGATGACCCTGATTGAGGATGGCCTTGAGACTTAAAATTTCCTTACTTTCTAACCTAGTTCCCCTTGGGAACCTCCTTTCTAGCTAGACATGAACCAATCGAGTGGCCCAACCTCCTACAAACTGAACACTTAAGAAGCCTATTTTCATAGACTATCATTTGAGTCCATACACCGTGTTTGGAAATAAGATCGATATGACCTAGCAACTCCACCTTCGGGTCCACCATTACGCACATCCGAGCAAAAATCATTTTAGATTTTTCTCTAGTGGTCGAGTCTATTAACACTAACTCACCAATCACCTTAGCTATACCCCTTAGGATGTCTTCATGCTAGATATGGAAGGGCAAATCAGGAAGACGTACCCATAAAGGAGCCAGATTGATCTTCTGGGTTCATGGATTAAAATTTGGCCCCCACTTGCATAGAAACAACCCTTTTCTTCCAAAGAACTAGGGACCCCCTCCAAGGATCCACTTTGAGTCCTCCTTGCAATTGAGTTTAATCAAGAAGAATGCATTAGAAACCACAACAATATCCAGAGAACCTTTCGGTTTCCATTTGACCATCACCCATCTCCTTATGGCATCAATATCAGGTCTGCCACCATGGAATTTATCGACAAGGTTCCATGAGCCCTCCTCCATGGTGACCACCATAAGATCATCCAGAATGACCAACTTATCTCCAGTAGGAGAGAGGTCAAAAAGAGAACAAGAGTTTCGAGACCCAAAACCCTTAGTTGTGATCTCGACAAAGGATAACTTACCTGGCTTGAGGAAGGTACCAAAACTTGGGGACCCACATGTATTGCTAGTGAATGGAGTCTCATGAACCACTAAGTTGGGAGACTCACCATCGAGAATAGTTACCTCAATCATCAGGCCCTCAGAGCCTGACTTGCCAGGTAAACTCACCTCCCTAGGAATGGCCACTTGCTCACCATTCTCCTACCCGCTAGCAGCTACCTAACCGCTCGAATCCTATGAATCAACATTCACTCCCTATCCTACCACCACCTATAGACCGCTACTAACCTCACCCTTCTACCCATCATCGAGCCCTGCCTGCTCCCTCCCACCATTACTCAATTCAAATTCTCTGACTCTCATCGTAGGAATTCTCGCTCAACTTTATTTATTTGACTATCCTATTCGAGGAGAAACACCCACCATCTTGAGAAATTCTTGCTATGAAAATTAAACCCTAAAAACCCATCTGTGGATCTCTACAATTCTTTCACTCCCTCCATCGCTTGAGCCACCATGAAAAAATAAACCCTAAAAATCCATCTGTGGATCTCTGCAACACTGTAATTCTTTCACTCCCACCGTCGCCTGAGCCACCACAAAAAATTCTTTCACTCCCTCCTTTCACTATGTCCTCTATAGATTTCGCTTGAGCTACCACGAAAAATAAACCCTAAAAAACTTGTATGTGGATCTCTGCAACACTGTAATTCTTTCACTCCTTTAAAAATAAATTGCAAGCTCCTTTAAAACATTGTAATTATTTCACTCCCACCATCGCCTGAGCCATCACGAAAAATTCTTTCACTCCCTCCTTTCACTATGTCCTCTACAGATTTTTCTTGATCTGCCACAAAAACTATACCTTATAAAGGAATTATCATGTTCGAGGAGAAACACCCATCATCTTGATAAATTACAGTTGTGAAAATTACACCCTAAAAACCCATCTGAGGATCTCTGCAAAAATTTAGAAGCTTATCATCCACCTCCTATTTCAATTTTACAAATTTAGTAACACCCAACTATCCAAATAGTTATAGTTTTTAAAAAAATTATTCCTTAATATATTTTATAGGGCATCAACATCCTAAAAAAATTAAATTAAGGGTTAATTACGTCACAAATATTCTTCAACTAGATATTGTTCGATCAAACATTGTTTAACCAAACCCTCAAATATTTGGTCAAACAAGCCATCAATAATTTATTTTATTTTTATTTTGGTGGAACTCTATCGCTTGCATTATTAACTTCAAATATAACAACTTTATCCTTTGGATAGACATTGTTAATTTAATCAGGTATCATTTTTATATAAGGTGTTGTAGGTTAAAGTTCATGCAAAGAGATTGAGATTGCATTATTGCAGTGTGATATAAATATCACAAACATTACATTGTTGTTGTCGTAATATTAATGATGAAAAGATCAATTTAAATTTGTTGTTTGTAAGTTGGTGAATATAAATATTTTATAATTAGGTTGCAATTTAAAATGTATATCAAAGTAAATTGAGAGATAATTTTGTTTTTATTTTTGCTAGATAATAAGGGGTTGTACTCGGGTTCCCCACCCTTGACAAATTACATCTCTCTTCTTTAGATCTTGAGAGTTTACAAATAGATACACTTCTTATATTGAGATGCCATAGCTAGAAACCTACATCATTTTGCATAAAATATTTGAATTCTTGATTTTCATTTTCTGGATCTTTTAAAATTTCTATATGAATACAACTACTCCAAAATTTAGCATCTTTCTTGATATTTTCCTATATCAGCCTTCACAATGCCAAAACTTCACCTCTACTATCTATGCCTTACATCTTAGTAGAGTAATATGTTCAAAACATTGTACAATCATAGTCTACATTACCAAATTTGAATTGTTACTTTTCTTCTTGAAACACAAGTGCAACCACAAAAATTATAATAAATAGTCTAAATGAAAACACATTAATGTTATAAAATAAATTAGATATTACCAATGGAAAACATTAATGTATATCTTAATCATTAATTTCTTTAGGCAATCAACATTTTTTATCAGCTTCAACTAAACTTTCTACTTCCTCTAACCATGGAAAGGAGAATTTAACTTTGAGAATTTAACTTCACGATCCTCAATCAAAATCCCTCTATTGGCTAGCTTATTTGCATATTTGTTTCCTTCCCTTGATATATGTGTAAAATCTTATTTCTTCAAAATATTTAGCAAGATCTTGAATTTCCACAAATATCTCTTGTTTGTTCCATGGAGCCTTTTCTTTCCTTAAAATTGTATTTATTACTATGAGATAATCACCTTTCATCCATACTCTATTCCATTTCATTTTTTTACATATTTTTAATCCTTAAAATCTACCCAAGCTTCAACTTCATTATTTTTCTTAAATCCATTATTGAAAGCATAATGAGACAAAATATCTCATCTATTATTTCTAATTATTCCTCCTCCTTATGTTGGTCCTAGATTTCCTTTAGATGCTCCATCAAAATTCAATTTAACCCACTCCACATCTAGTAGTTTCCACTTCATATTTTTTACCTTATTTTTGCTTCTCTTGTACCCAACATCATAGTTCCATTTAATGACTTGACTCCATCTATCAAGACTCTCTACTTCCAAATTAGGGACTGGGTGAGTTGATAGGGTTGGTTTAGACTCCTCTATGGCTAAACATATCTTCTTTTTCATTACCTCTAAACTGCTTTTCTTTCCTTTAAATATTCTTCTATTCCTTTCTAGCCATATAGTCCAAAGTATTGTATCTTTTCATATATCCCATATTGTCTGTAAAACTTCACTTTTATATGTGCTCTACCCTTGCTTTAACCATTCTTCAATTCTACTATTCATCACCATGCATTTACCAAACATATTAAGAATTTATTGCCATAGATTCCAAACTATTGAGTAATGTCCTAAGAGATGGTTTATACTATCCTCCTCCTTATTACAGAAAATACATTAAGAGGGGCCATGAAAACCCCTTTTCATAAGGTTATCCTAGGATAAAATTCTTCTATGACCTACTAGCCAAATAAACATTTTAACTTTAGGAATTCTTGGGCTATCCCAAATATCTCTCCATATTCTAGTGATATTATTATTATGTTTGTGTTGACATTATATCCACTTCTAGTTGTGTATTCTCCTGAGCTATTCAAATCCTAAATCAATTGATCCTTATCACCCCTCAGAATAATCATAATTTTTATCTTTCTACTCAATTGCCTCCTAGCATCAATGTCTTGTATACTTGTAAAAAAATTTCTTTCCATTTGTATATTCATTCTCAATCCTTGTACAAAATTTTTGAAACCCTATCATCGTATTTGTCTTGAAGTAATCTCATCCAAGGTTTCAAAACTAGATCTAAGTTGAGTGGTTTTTTATCACACCAAGTATCCATCCAAATAGAAATTTTTTCTTCAATTCCCACCACCCATATTAAACCTTTAATAATAAGATCAATAGATTTTTTTAAACCATTCCAAAGAGTAGAACCATTTGGAAGAGAGAATGTTGTAAATATTAAAATTGGGTCATTGGGATCAACATACTTAGAAGAATTCTTGCCCATTGTCTTTGACTCTCTTTGTACAATCTCCAAATAAATTTTCCCCTAAGAGCTAATTTTGCATCTGTAAGAACTCTTAAACCAAGACCTCTCCTATTTTTATCATCACACAACTTGCTCCATTTCACTAAAGGAAATTTCCTTTTATCATGTAAACCTAACCATAAAAAGGATCGTATAATATAGATTAAATTTTTTTCAACTAATTTTGGCATAGAATACAATGACATAATATGTTGAAATAGCTTGTAAGACTGACTTAATTAACTACACTCTTCCTGCTAATGATAACCAACTACATTTCCAAGCTGGAAGTTTATTTTGAACTTTACTAATAACTAGATTTCATAAATCTATCCTCATTATACCCTCAAATAAAGCCATCCCTAGATAAGTTGTTGGTAAATCTACCTCCTCAATTTGAAGCAACCTATAAATTCTTGCTTTGATATTATTAGGATTGTTAAGGAAGTAAAATTTGGATTTAGTCATATTATATTTTTTTCTTGAATCTCTTTCATACTCTTTTAAAAATTTATTCAAATCTCTAGCCTCATTTATCCTTGCCTTTCAAAAAATAGATGTATCATCTACAAAATATTTATGGGTGATGTTATCAATGTTATTACTAACCTTAACTCCACTTATAAGCTTATATCTATAAGCCTTCTTTGAGTTCCTACTCAAAAAATTTACCATAATAATGAAAAAATAAGGAGATAGAGGATCTCCTTGTCTAAGGCCTCTCTTGGCTTTAAAATATTCTATCACTAACCCATTGACCAACACTAAATAAGAAACTATAGAGACACAAGCTTTAATCCATCTAACCTATTTATTCCCAAAACCAAACTTATCTAAAACTACAAAAATAAAATCACATTTAACCCTATCATAGGCTTTACTCATATCAAGTTTTAAGATCATAGCTTTCTTTTTTCTTGAAGTTGTTGAATGTATAACTTCATGAGCTATAATGATCCCATCCAAAATTTGTCTCCCTTTCACAAATCCTCCTTGCTCTTCTGAAATAATTTTGTCTAGCAATTACCTTAATCTATTCACCATCACTTTGAAAATAATCTTATAATCCACATTACATAGTCTTATGGGTCTAAAAGAATCAAATAATTCAACATCCTTCTTTTTTAGAATTAGGGCAAGAAAAGTTGTATTTATTTGATAAGGAATATATTGTTTTACCCTAGACTGCTCCACTGCCACCAATAAATAATCCTTCACTATATCCCAATCATGTTGGTAAAAATTTGCAGAGAGCCCATCTAGACCTGGATATTTATCCTTATTAAAAGATAAAAGAGCTAAATAAACTTCTTCTAGATTAATAGGCTCCATCAGTTTCCTATTTTCTTCATTCATTATAACTAAAGGAACATCTTGAATAAGTTTATCATTAAGAACTTCGGTATCCTCTGAACCTAGAATATTTCAATAAAATAAATTTACTTATTTTCTAATTTCACTCTTGATCTTCAATCCAAACCCCTTCTATTGATTTAATTCTACTAATTCTATAATATGATCTTTGTACTATAGCCATCCTATGAGAAAAAATTGTATTTGTATCTCCTTATTTAAACCAAGTCTGTCTTGATTTTAATCTCCAAAATTTCTCTTCCTTACTCAAAATATTATGATATTCACTAAGAAACTCCCTTTCCTCTGATCTTGGATTATTATCATCACCTTTTTAGAATTTTTAAAGTTTATCTTTTAGATCTTCTTTCTTCTAAAAAATATTTCCAAAGGTGTTCTTGTTCCATTATTTTAATCTAGATGTCATAACTTTAAATTAGTTTGGAAGAGCATACAACCCACCATTATCTAAATAATTCCATGCTTGAGCTATCATATCAACAACTTGAGGATGGTCTTCCCACATCTTCTCATATTTAAATTATGATATTTTTTGAATTCACTTACTGCTAACTCGTATTGCCTAGTGATTTGAACCAATCCTTGCTAAGGTATTAATTTTAGCACAAGTTCCTTCATCTAGCCAATGATCTGAGAGAATGAATCTATCTAATATTTTACTATTATGTTCTAGCCTCTCTTGTTTTTAGTCCAAGTATTTTTGTCCTCTTCAAACTCAACTTCCCATAGAATATTATTTTCAATAAAAGCTAAGAAATTTTTCATACTTTGGTTCAATTTCCTAATTCCTCCAAATTTTTTATTCAACTTGGTTATGGCATTAAAATATACAATGATAATGAATTGAGTTTCTTGATCTCTACTTCTCATAAAGGCTTCAATACCACTCAAATTCTAATCTACCTGACTGAGTTGTAGGTCCATAGATATTAATAAGGATGAAACAAATATTTACAAAGTAGCAAGTGACTAAAGAGGCTATCCAATTCCTAGTTTTATGAATGGTTACACAAGAGGTTCTAGAAGGATTCCAACAAGTTATAATTCCCCTACCACTCCTTCAAAATCCATAGCCTCCCCTTCACATCTTTCCCAAACTATTGTCATAGTTTTTGAAACTTCTTATTTTATCATTTTAGTTTTCTGGATACAAAGAATATCAGGTTTATTACTTAAATATAAGTCCCTAATAAACCTATAATTTGAGGGGGCATTAGCACCCCTTATATTCCATGATATGATAATAATGTCTCATTAGGGACTTTTGGCCCCTCCTGCGTATTACCAATATCATTTTGTTGTTTGGTAAAGAGAAGTTCAACCAACTTAGTTTGTGTTCTTTTCTCTATGTTAGATCTTGCTTCCCTGGATCTTGCTTGATAATTAGAGGGTTTTCCTATTTTTGCCTTGCCTATATCAGGAGTAGTTATTATTATTATATTCCCCAATATTCTTTCACAATTTTATTTTTCAACATATTTATCGTCTCCTGGCTCTGTTATAGAAGCTTTTGACTTGTCCTGCTCATTTTCTGGTATTTCCTTATTAATGGCAGGGATATTAACTTATAAAATAGCATTTTCTTTACCAAATACTTTTTCCTGAATGGTGCATGGTACTTCAAGAGAGTCTTCAAAATTTTATGAGATGCATTCCTTAGCTTCATCGAGAATTTTCATCCTTAAATTAGTATCATACTAAATAGACGTTTCCTTTCTAATATGTTGAAATTGTTGTATTGTATCCTCTAAGTTTTGATCTACTTTTTCTTCATAGGCTAAAGCCTCAAAAGAGTTGGTTTTTCTTCCAATATCCTTCCTTATTGGTCTCCACTATTTGTTTTTTTCTATTTTTCTAGATCTATTTTTTGGAAGTTGAAAACCATCTTCATCCATAACCATTTGTAAAATTCTCTTATGGTTTTCTACAAAGGATTCTGCTAAGATCTTCTTAGGGAAAGATATCTCAATATGCCCCACATTATGACATCTTCTACATCTAAAATATATGTTTTCATAATCTATAGTTTGGATCCACATATTATCCCCATACTTAAGAATTATTGATTCTAGTAAAGCTTTACTTATATCAATCATGACCAATATTTGAGCATAAATAGCCAAAAATCCATCTTTTTTTGTATCTAAAATCTCAAGGAATTCTCCTAGAGTGTTGCCTATTACCTTTAAGGTATCTATTCCTAAAATTCAATGAGCAACCCAAACATCCTAACCCAGACTGGTACTAGGTATAGATTTACATTTTCAGGTGAAAAGCCTTCATACCAACGGGTAAGGAAGAGTCCTACTCTTCCCATAAACCAAGGACCCCCTTTTAGGATTCTTTCTCTTTCTTTATTAGAATTAAAAAATGACTAGGAAGAAACCTTTGAGAATAAATGATAGAATCACTCCTGGAGACTTTCAACTCTTATCAATCCATTTTATCAAGGCAAAAGCCCCTGGTCAATACCCATTAAATTTACCAAAAATTTCCCTATCTTGGAGCAATGAGGATCTCTTTGAGGTGCGCTCACTAACCTCTACCACTAGAGATGATTGTAAGGATTTAACTATAAATCAATCATGGAAAAGAAATTAAAACTTAAAATCTATTGAAATTTATCTGAAAATCCTATAGCAAATATAATATTTGATAAAAACTTTATAAAATTTTCATGCACAATTTCTAAGATAAAGAAAGGGAAAAAACTTAGATAAAAATTTATTTTTCCAGATAGAATTTCATGCCTTGATGAATTCATAGCCCTTCATTGCTCTTCCCATCGTTTGAACCCTAGTTGGTAAATATCTTTTTTTTATGTAAAAAATCATTATATTAAAGAATTAACAAAATATATTTTTACAAACAAAAAAAGAGGTGGATAAAAATGTCATGTGGTTAACGCCATCAGCCAAAAAAAACCATCCCTATCAAAATATTTGTGAACCTCAAGCAAACAATTTATAGTTTATAGAACTGATGGACAACAGAATAAACTGATTACAAAATGATGAGGCTTAGCCACCCCTGATTCCCACCCAAAGACTTTGACAATGAGTCCCTCCCCTTTCCAGAAGTTTCAAGAACATAAACCTAGCCATAAACTCTTAATTTGTCCCAGGCATCAAGTCAAGGAGTTGGAAGAGAGGAATAGTCACGTAGCCATGGCCATATCTGTAAGCACTTTGATTTGGGATATGAGTGCAATTTGGGAGTGACACTGCTATATAGACCTGGACCTGATATGAGGAGTATCCTAAATTATTGAGCATGGTGCATTCCCCACTATTCAATAAGCTCTTGAATATGAGTGAGCTCCATGGCCACCTTATTGGCCTAAACTATAATCTAAAAATACACATATGAAATAATATTAGACTTCTCAAAAGCAAAGATGTGCAAAGAGAAAGAACACTTACCAAAGATATATTCATTTCTAGCTCTCCATAAACTGAACATGGTCTCCATATGAAAAAAGTGCCACACTTCAAAAAAATAGTTGGTAATGGTGGGGGGTCTCCCAAAATGATATGCTTCCACTCAAACATGGCAAAGGAATAGGAGCTAAAAAAGGAAAAAACCACTCCCAAAGAGAATGAGCATGAGCACAAACCCAAAAAATATGGACAAAGTCTTCAAATTGAAGACAAAAAGGGCAAGAATGGTTGGGGATACCTAAATATTGTATATGCTCCCCAACAGGAATCCCTTGGTGCAAAATACTCCATGCAAAACAAGAAATTTTGGGCTCCAAGAAAGGAGCCCAAGCGGTCTAGAACCTGTGCAACCAAACAGGTCAATGGGAGGAGACCTTCCACCATTGATTGATCTTGTCAATCATGGGGATGCAATAAGAGAGCCATCCATACCCCAATCAAGCCTTATAATTTTATAATGGAGTGTTCGGATACCACTTCCAGTCCTTTCACCAAGGTCGTTGTGAAAGCACATAATGTTAGTATCATAATGACACTGAGAGGGGGGGTGAATCAGTGTATCTCTTGTTACTTAAATATTCAACTCTTAAATTCGAAACAATGAAAACTTAAAACCAAATAAAGCAAATATAACAAGATAACATCACACAACATAAGATGTACCGAGGTTCACCGATTTGGCTACTCCTCAAAATGACTGTTTGGACTCTCATCCAAATCCAGCCTTTGCAAAGCACCAACTTTACAATCAATTTACCAGCACCCACTGGAAGGAGCATCAACCCCTGATTTACCAGTACCAACTGGAAGGAGCACCAACCCCTGATGCCAAGCACCAACTTGGAATTCAATTTTGAAAGTAGAAGATTGACATAAAAATGCCTTCACTTTTACAAGACACTGACTGGTCTATTGCTTACTCAACGTCTACCACAATTCACAAAACACACACACTTATCGCATGCAAAAAATTCTCCAAGCAACACTCCTTTTATAACAATATTTTCTTTTTGTAACTCCTTCTTTTGTAACTTCCATATTCTCACATGCCACCTATCAATTGTAACTCCTTTTGTAACTTCCATATTCTCATATGCCACTTGTCAATTGTAACTTCTTTATGTAACTCCTTTATGACACAATATTCTCCTATGCCACTTGTCAATTGTAACTCCCTTTTTATATTTTCAACCTAGTCCATATTTTCTACAGTCACTACTGGTCACATCTTACTTTCAACTGTTCAAATCTGGAGAAGACATTTTGTCAAACACTTCACGGCCAACTACAGTGCACCTTACTCAAACTCATACTTCTAGACCTCGGATTGGCATGGTTCAAAAAGCGAAGTTGCTCATATTGATGAGCTAAACATGAATCCATAATCATAATTCAATATTTTTCACAAAATGACATGAATTTTATCAATTTACCGCTATCACATAAAACTGTCCAATACTGAAAAAAAAATTCTTTGAAAAAAATTTGTTTCTCCTTCCATGACTGTTTGTTTTCTCCTTCCATGACTGTTCGTTTTCTCCTTCCATGACTGGTCATTTTCTGCTTCCCTTGTGCATGCATGTGTTTTGGTTTCCAAAAAGGATTTTTGTTTATATTTTGAGGCCCTTCGTTTCCTTTTCTCCACATGGGCATGCGTTCGCTTCTTTCCATGTGTAACAACCATCTTAGATGATTTCAAATCATTAAAGATTCCTTTTGTAATGTTTTGTCTTATTCATTGAATTTTGTCCTTATGTGACAAATTACCTTATTCAATCTTAGATTTATTCCTTATAGATCCACATCACTATGTAGTCTTTAGTTTCACTATCCTGGTGTTCATCACTAATATCAGACGCATTGTCAACTACTCTATTCATTTCGCAAAAATGTAACATGTCGCGATATCGCAACACTTTTGTTTCTCTACCTGCCTACCCTTTTTGAGTCACGAAAATGCAACATGTCGTGATATCACGACACTTTTGTTTCTCTGCCTGGCCCTTTTTGAGTCGCAAAAATGCTACATGTCACGATATCGCGACACTTTTGTTTCTCTGCCTACCTACCCTTTTTGAGTCATGAAAATGCTACATGTCGTGATATCGTGACACTTTTGTTTCTCTGCCTGCCTGCCCTTTTTGAGTCACGAAAATGCAACATGTCGCGATATCACAACACTTTTTTCTCCTTGCTCTTTCACTTTGCTTTGGACCGCGAAAATGCAACATGTCGCGATATCACAAAACTTTTTTCTCCTTGCTCTTTCACTTTGCTTTGGACCGTGAAAATGCAACATGTCGAGATATCGTGACACTTTTTTATCCTTTCTCTTTCTCTTTGCTTTGGACCGCAAAAATGCAACATGTCGCGATATCGCGACACTTTTTTCTCCTTGCTTTTTCTCTTTGCTTTGGACCGTGAAAATGCAACATGTCGCGATATCGCGACACTTTTTTCTCCTTGCATTTTCTCTTTGCTTTGGACCGCAAAAATGCAACATGTCGCGATATCGTGACATTTTTTTCTCCTTGTTTTTTCTCTTTGCTTTGGACCACGAAAATGCAACATGTCATGATATCGCGACACTTTTTTCTTCTTGCATTTTCTCTTCTCTTTTGGCCACGAAAATGCAACATGTCGCGATATCGCGACACTTTTTCTCCTTGCTTTTTCTCTTCTCTTTTGGCCACGAAAATGCAACATGTCGCGATATCGTGACACTTTTTTCTCCTTGCTTTTTCTCTTCTCTTTTGGCCGTAAAAATGCAACATGTCACGATATCGCGACACTTTTTTTTCTTTGCGGTGTTTTGCTTTTTCTTTGATCTTTAGCATATGGGCCACTTCGGTCTTCTTGGAAAATATACAAAAAGGTGGATCCCCAATTTTGGGGTACGTTGTGGAGCAGCCACAACATGAGGATTTTTTCAACTTTGCACAAACAACCTGTAACAAATTCACCCAAACATCAAAAACATCCTCATAAGCATTTAACATCATTGTACATACTCTGAATAACCTCTGAACTCCTGTCCACTGCATCAACCGATCTATCTAACTATGTTGACAACAATGACAATATTTTCGCTGCACCTTGCTCAATAATCTCCCCCTTTGGAATTGTTGGCAACACACATGCAATTTCCTGTAACTCTTCTCCCCCTTTGACAACAATACCAAAGGGCTACTGCAAACTTCCCCTGAGTCCATGCACAGCATTCTCAAGCAAAAATAATTACACTTGGCAAAAATCACAAACATGAGCAAAAAGATAAACAAATACACAAACGCTCCCCCTGAGAATGTGGTCTCGATAGCTAGTCAATTCTTGGGAAGCGTGACCACTCCCAATTTATTGCGAAGGTACTCAAAGACTTCCTTGGGCAATGGTTTTGTGAAGATATCCGCTACTTGCTCTGTTGTTGGAACAAAATCCAACTTAACCTCACCTTTCGCAACTCTCTCCTTCAAAAAGTGATATCGGATAGCAATATGCTTTGTCCGAGAATGCATAATCGGATTCTTTGAGATGTTAATGGCACTGGTGTTATCACACTTAACTGAAATTGGCTCACTAAAGTTAATACCAAGATCTTTCAAGGTTTGTTTCATCCATAATACCTACGTACAACACGTTGTCACTGCAATATATTTTACCTTTGTTGTGGATAAGGAGACTGACTCTTGTTTCTTACTGTGCCACCCGAACATTCAAACATCTAACGCCCAGCTGCTTGGAGTCACTATATAAACTCATTGTCACATTCAAAAGGCAAAATTTTGATTTGGCATTTTATCAACAGTTCAAGAAAACTGTCTACGAATTTGTACAGAGTAATTCGCAAACTCGCAAACTATATTGTATCTATTCCTCCTTGATTTTTTTATTTATTTTATTTTATTTTTATTTTTATAGTCATATATTGCTTACTAATGTGATCTTCAAAATTGCAGCGTTGATTCATCATGAGGTCACAAGGATGCTATAAATCTTTGCTAACATTTTTGGATATTTGGGATCCTCATGCATTCGACCATGCAATCGAGACACTCGGCATCAATGTTGTCTTCCATAGTTTGTAGAACCATGTGACCGAGGAACAGATTGACTATGAACCGGATGAACTTACTCCACAAGAAGTGATTGATAACGTGTTAGCATTCTACTCCTAACCACCATACTAATCACATTATTAGTTAATTATTTAATCACTCTCTCTTTCACAAAGGTTGTGCCCTTTGAACACACCTTCACACTCGTAGAAATAGGCATTTCATTTGGTATAGTTGAGGCATCGAAGAATATAATTATTAATTAATTTTTGGGTTCTCCATACAATACAACAACGATTCCTTAATAAAAGCGATTCCTTTTTATTATTCTAACATTATAATCAATCTTTCTCTATTGGGTTCACTACATCTGGTATCAGAGCCAAGTGCGAAAGGAAACTTTTTTTTTCCTTTTTCTCGTTCTTTGAATACAAGCCTGGGGACGCTGCCAAACGATTACAACCAATTCAAAATTAGCGAAACACATCCAAGGAGCAACCAGCCAGAGTGACTTCCAAATAAGGCTCTTCATATCCGACATAGTGCTCACCACCGATAGCGAGGCGAGGACGTATAGAAGCCAGCAGGTTATAAAATCTCCAAAACCTAACCGTAATGGCTGAAGGATGACTTTTATGCAATTTTTTTACGATAATTTTTCAAGAAATTTTTTGACGACTTTCAACACTTTTTGCGACACCTTTTCACCAAATGACTATGCAAATGGCCGATGGAAGAATATCTCATGACCCTAACCTACTTTTGCTACTTAATCTTGCCCACCTATGTCAAATCACATCAGTAAGTGTATATAAAATTTAGTTCCAGGATATCTCCAATCGCATCACAGGGTTGGATGAATCAGTCCTCATAAGTGGGTTCATCAATGGATTGAAAGAAGAAATTAGAGTGAAGATCATGATGTACACTCCTCGCACCCTATAGGAAGCCATTGGATTAGCCTTGTTAGCCGATGATACATTCAATGTTCAACGTCAACATGGGGAGCAACCTATTGATACATCGACATTCACGCACACTATTCCAAAACACAAACCCTTACCAGTTAAGTACCTTAGCCTATAAGAAATGGAGGAGCGATGAGCGAACGACCTCTGCTATACTTGTGATGAGCAATTTGGGCCTCTTCATTGTTGTGCTACACAAACATTGTATTTATTTAATATAGTTGATCCATGTCACTCCATAGAGGACAAAGGTGAGGAAGATGTGCACGACATGACCAAAGCACTTGATCATAACAATGAAGGAAATGAGGTCAATGTGCAAGAAGTGCTCGATGCACCACAAAAATATGAGGTAGACATCCATGCAGTAAACAATGAAGGCAAGACATACACTCTCAAAGAACTACACACAATTTCATCACCAATAGTGAGTTCTCGTCGTATAGGTAGCCTGATTCAGAAAGGAGGCAAAAGAGTGAGTGCACCTCTATTTTCCCTTCATTCTACATAGGAAAAATTGACTAAATCGAAAGCCTACCATCATCACAATTCTCCTAAGGAAGATTCTACTATTCTTTCCAGCAACCCCCCACTAATGCTTCGACCTTCAATATATCCTTGTCTTCGAAAAAGTGACATTAAAATAGTACAAGAACTTGCACAAATTCAACTGGAAAAACAAGCAACAAAGCTCCTTACTTTGAGCTTTGAGGACAAAGCTCTTTTTAAGGAAGGTGGCATGTTAGGATTCTACTCCTAACCACCATACTAATCACATTATTAGTTAATTATTTAATCACTCTCTCTTTCACAAAGTTTGTGCCCTTTGATCACACCTTCACACTCGTAGAAATAGGCATTTCATTTGGTATAGATGAGGCATCGAAGAATATAATTATTAATAATTGTTGGGTTCCCCATACAATACAACAGCGATTCCTTAATAAAAGCGATTTCTTTTTATTATTCTAACATTATAATCAATATTTCTTTGTTGGGTTCACTACATAACGAAGGTGATAATGCATCTAACGGTCATAGTGACAGTGTAGTTGAGTACTTTCCTTCCTTTCGAAGCCTGAACTTATCATCATTAGTGATGATGAAGAGGAGGTAGCTAAGAACAACTATGAACCTGAAGAACCTGCCTTCATTGTCATCAGTGATGATAGTGACAATGGCTATGAACCCGCTTCATACAAATCAGAAGAAATCGGATACCCGAAGATCGGTGACCCGATGGCGATTGAACAAAATATTGCACATGCAGTTGAGAAAATGTGTAACGATCAAATGTGGATCGATCTGAATTTGTCTCCCTGAATATTTGTACTCAATTTGTATTGATGTAACTTCCTACTCATGTAGCCACTTTGAATGCAATAATAAAATGTGAGCTTTTTGATTTTGCACACAAATTAAATATTTTCACCAAAACGTCATAATAGATCTAACAATCTTCACATCAATGTGTAGTACAAATACACACTACTTTTATCAAAACACATATATGCAACTAGGGCAACATTCTTTCACTAAACCAAATTATCAAAACTATTATAATCCATAACTTTGAACAATGGCAGTAAGAACCATCAAAAGTACAACACTGACATATAGCAATACTACCAATGGTGACAACTCTCAATTTAATCACCACCCTTCATGGTACCTCCACAAACAACTACATGAAATGAAACACACTTCGACAACTATATGACAACTCCCCCTGACTACTTTCCTTTCATCCTCAGATAACCAAACAAATACATAGGAGCATTAAAATAAAACTTTAAGATTGCTCCCCTTGAGGATGTGCTACCTGGAGTTGCGTAGTGCAATAGAGGAGTAGTCTCCTTTAGTCCAAGGAGACACGATTTCGTTTCTTCTTTATTTCTCCAAACTTTCTTCAACTTGGGCTTGAGTTTTTCAACTACATCCCTATTTTTAACCTTTTTGTGAACTTGAACATTTCTCTTGGGTGGTTGTCTCTTGTGCATCCTTGATGGATGATTATTTTCCTTTCTTTTATGCACATGATTTATTCCTTGTCTGTGTTGCATTATTTGTGTCTGATGAAATCTACTGTCTTGCCTTAGATTAGATACAAAAGTGCTTGGACAAAACCTTGCTATGTGCCCATGACCATTACATTTAAAACATTGCACATGGTGTTCAATCAGAAAAGCATATGTATTTCTACCATCATAACTCTTTGATCTATTATTCAATCCACAATAAATTGTCTTGTGACCATAATGGTTGCATCTAAAACAATAGCCATTAAAAGCATTATTATGAATAGAGTGAGAGTGATAGAACCTCTTTTGTTGTGGTTGCTTTGTTGTAGATCTCCTTTGATATTTTCTTCCTTTTGAAGATTCAGCTTCAAACTTTTCTTGCTTCGATCCTTCAACAGTGAACTTCTTCTTCTCTGCATATTTGGAAGATGAAGGTTGTTCAACTTCACATCCAAGACCAAGCTTAGCCATGGAGCTTCTTTGTTGCCTTATCATTTCATCTAGCAACTCTATGCTCTTCTCAAATTTGAGATTTGTATTGGCCTCTTCTAGTTGTTTCTTCAAAAAAACAATCTCTTCTTGTTTGTAGCAAACAATATCTTTCTCATTGATCTGTGACCTGAGATTTTCTTCAATCCTTTTGGACTCTTCTACTTGCAGCTTTAGATCACTAATAACTTTGTTAGATTCCTCTTCATGTTTGCTACATACATCAACTTTATCATCCAGGTGTGACTTCAAGGCTTCTTCTATTTTCTTGGCTTTATGAATTTGTAAGAAGAGATCTTCAATCTTATCCCCATATTCTTTCAACTTCTTGGACAGTCTTTTGTTCTTTTTCATTTCTATATTCAACTCTTCAAGTGTAGTGATCAACTCACCTTCTAGATCTACTTCAACCTCAAGGTTTTCATCACATACTTCAGAATTCACTCCTTCAACCTTTTCTAGTTCAATTTTCTCTTCCACAGGAACTAAAACTGATTGAGATGCCTTATTGGAGGAGGATATATTCTTCTTACCCATTGCATACTAATCCAAGATCAACCCTAACTAATTTAGCCTAAAAATGGAAACTAGCTCTGATACCAATTGTTAGTATCACAATGACACTGAGAGGGGGGGTGAATCAGTGTATCTCTTGTTACTTAAATCTTCAACTCTTAAATTCGAAACAATGAAAACTTAAAACCAAATAAAGCAAATATAAAAATATAACATCACACAACATAAGATGTACTGAGGTTCACCGATTTGGCTACTCCTCAAAATGACTATTTGGACTCCCATCCAAATCCAACCTTTGCAAAGCACCAACTTTACAATCAATTTACCAGCACCCACTGGAAGGAGCATCAACCCCTGATTTACCAACACCAACTAGAAGGAGCACCAACCCCTGATGCCAAGCACCAACTTGGACTTCAATTTTGAAACTAGAAGATTGACATAAAAATACCTTCACTTTTACAAGACCCTGACCGGTCTATTGCTTACCCAAAGTCTACCACAATTCACAAAACACACACACTTATCACATGCAATAAATTCTCCAAGCAACACTCCTTTTATAAAAATATTTTCTCTTTGTAACTCCTTTTGTAACTTCCATATTCTCACATGCCACCTATCAATTGTAACTCCTTTCATATTCTCATATGCCACTTGTCAATTGTAACTTATTTATGTAACTCCTTTATGACACAATATTCTCCTATGCCACTTGTCAATTGTAACTCCCTTTTTGTATTTTCAACCTAGTCCATATTTTCTACAGTCACTTCTGGTCACATCTTACTTTCAACTGTTCAAATCTGGAGAAGACATTTTGTCAAACACTTCATGGCCAACTACAGTGCACCTTACTCAAACTCATACTTTTGGACCTCGGATTGGCATGGTTCAAAAAGTGAAGTTGCTCATCTTGATGAGCTAAACATGAATCCATAATCAGACTTCAATATTTTTCACAAAATGACATGAATTTTATCAATTTACCGCTGTCACATAAAACTGTCCAAAACTGAAAAAAAAATTTCTTTGAAAAAAATTTGTTTCTCCTTCCATGACTGTTCATTTTCTCCTTCCATGATTGTTCGTTTTCTCCTTCCATGACTGTTCATTTTCTCCTTCCCTTGTGCATGCATGTGTTTTGGTTTCCAAAAATGCTTTTCATTTCTATTTTGAGGCCCTTCGTTTCCTTTTCTCCACATGGGCATGCATCCGCTTCTTTCCATGTGTAACGACCATCTTAGATGATTTCAAATCATTAAATATTCCTTATGTAATGTTTTGTCTTATTCATTGAATTTTGTCCTTATGTGACAAATTACCTTATTCAATCTTCGATTTATTCCTTATAGGTCCATGTCACTATGCAGTATTCAGTTTCACTATCCTGGTGTTCATCACTAATATCAAACGCACTGTCAACTACTCTATTCCTTTGGCGAAAATGCAACATGTCGCGATATTGTGAAACTTTTGTTTCTCTGCCTACCCTTTTTGAGTCACGAAAATGCAACATGTCACGATATCGTGACACTTTTGTTTCTCTTCCTGCCTACCCTTTTTGAGTTGCAAAAATGCTACATGTCGCGATATCACAACACTTTTGTTTCTCTGCCTGCCTGCCCTTTTTGAGTCACAAAAATGCTACATGTCATGATATCGTGACACTTTTGTTTCTTTGCCTACCTACCCTTTTTGAGTCACAAAAATGCTACATGTTGCGATATCATGACACTTTTTCCTTCTTGCTCTTTCTCTTTGCTTTGGACCGTGAAAATGCAACATGTCGTGATATCATGACACTTTTTTCTCCTTGCTCTTTCTCTTTGCTTTGGATCGCGAAAATGCAACATGTCACGATATCGCGACACTTTTTTCTCCTTGCATTTTCTCTTTGCTTTGGACCACGAAAATGCAACATGTCGCGATATCGCGACACTTTTTTCTCCTTGCATTTTCTCTTTGCTTTGGACCACGAAAATGCAACATGTCGCGATATCGCGACACTTTTTCTCCTTGTTTTTTCTCTTTGCTTTGGACCGCGAAAATGCAACATGTCACAATATTGTGACACTTTTTTATCCTTGCATTTTCTCTTATCTTTTGGCCGTGAAAATGCAACATGTCGTGATATCGCGACACTTTTTTTCTTCTTGCATTTTCTCTTCTCTTTTGGCTGTGAAAATAACATGTCGCGATATCGCGACACTTTTTTCTCCTTGCTTTTTCTCTTCTATTTTGGCCGCGAAAATGCAACATGTCGCGATATCATGACACTTTTTTTTTCTTTGTGGTGTTTTGATTTTTCTTTGATCTTTAGCATATGGGCCACTTTGGTCTTCTTGTAAAATATGCAAAAAGGTGGGTCCCTAATTTTGGGGTACGTTGTGGAGTAGCCACAACATGACAAATTTTTCAACTTCGCATAAACAACCTATAACAACTTCACCCAAACATCAAAAACATCCTCATAAGCATTTAACATCACTGTACATACTCTGAATAACCTCTGAACTCCTGTCCACTACATCAACCGATCTATCTGACTATGTTGACAACAATGACAATACTGTCGCTGCACCTTGCTCAACACATAGATCTTATGTAACATGGATTCATGGAGAGCAACCTTGATAGCCTCAAAGGTATCTTTAGCAGAGTTATTAAGCCCAAATTTAGCTCTAAAATCATCCCAAGGAATCCAATCCTTAGTAGGATGAGAAAATAAATTAGTGATGCATCACACACCTTTGCAAAAAAATCTCAGTGCATAAACCTAGGGAACCTGCACAAGCAGAAAATCCTGGCAAGTGATAACAGGTGACCATCAAATATTCATTTGGTTGATGTAAATGCCATGCCAAAAGCTCTAGCCATTCCATTTAATCCAAGGATTAACACTCTCCCAGGATTTCCAAATACTCCTAAGGATGAAGGATCCTGACATTTTGATCAACATAGGTAACATGGAGGGAAGGGAACTCCATGCCCTTCCAACTTTTATGTCCAAAAGGAGAGCCTTCACTAATATAGTTTTGAATGAGAATATTTAAGGCCTCATTACCTATGAGGGCTTTGATGACCCACTTAAAACAAAGGACCCAACCTTGACGTTGGATATTGAGAAATCCAAGTCCACCATGGCTTATGGGAAGACAACAATACTCCTAGGAAACACGGTGGAATCCTGAAGTATTATTAGAGGAGGACCATAAGAAGCCTCACATAAGCTTATCAAGATTCTTATAGAAATTTTGGTATGGGACCCAGCAGGAAGAATAATAAACATGGGTGGTTGCAAGGACTTTAGTGTAAATTTAAAATTTACTAGCAAGGGAGAATTTCTTGGTGGACTAGTAGGTAAGTTTTTGTTGCACCCTGTTAACAACATACTTCCATAACTCTGGAAATGACTTGTTAAAGGTAAAATAAATGCCTAAAAAACAAAAAATCCCCTATTGGATGATCTTCCATTGATATTGATTAAACCAATGGGGAATTGGATCAAGAGACTACCTATAATATTGGGTATTTATTCATTGAATGGAGGATCCAAAAGACAGACAAAAAGTGTCCAGGAAAGCAAACACTTTATGAATGACACCTTCTTCCTCAAAAAGAGTGAGGAAAGAGTCATCAGAAAAATTACATTGATCAACTAAGTCTCACCTTTAGGGATAGAAATTCCTTGAATAGAACCCTAAGCAGTGTGGTGAGCTAGTAAATAGCAAACCCTTTAGCAGTAATGACATAAATGGAAGGAGCTAATAGGTAACCTTATCTAATGGATTGAAAGATACCAATGGCTAAGGACTTGTGTCTATTAATGGATAAAACAACTAAAGCCTCAACAAACAACATTTCCACGAAACTAATGAAGCAAGGCCTAAAACCAATAGCTTTAAGCATGGCTAGAATGAAGGACCAATCAATCCTATCATAATCTTTCTCAAAGTCAATTTTTATGAACATATATTATTGGTTAGAATTTCAAGCATACTCCATACCTTCCCAAACAACAATAATATTTTCAAGGATGTATCTACCATGAATGAAGCTAGATTGCTCTTGGTGCACGATAATAGGAAGGAGATGGAAGATGTGTAAAGCCAAGGCTTTAGAAATTATATTATAAGAAACATTAAGGAGAGTAATAGATCTCCAATTGGTGATGATTTTAGGATCACCAACCTTGGGGATAAATTTAATAATCGCTTTATTAATACTAGGGCCAAAGAACCCTTATAGAAGACCTCCTCATAGACTTTGAGAATATTAGGCCCTACAGTGTCCCAAAGGGATTTGTAGAATTCACAAGGAAAGCCATCGAGACTAGGGGATCTATCATTGACCATCTGAGAAATAGCTTCCTCCAGATCCTTCAAAGAGAGGGCATTTTCATAGGAAACTCCTTAAGACTCAAAACGTTATTCTAGGACCACAAAAAAGCAAGATTTAAGGTCTTGGTCATGTTGCAAAGAGATGGCTTGAGCCATAAACATAGAATGATAATGCTCTTCAAAATTAGAGAGGATACTATAAATATTAGAAACACTCTATACATTAATGTTAAGGGCTTTAATATCCAAAAATTGATTACGAGGATGCAAGTATTGAAAGAACTCCTTGGTAACCCTGTCTCCAAATTTGAGCCAATGCAACCTCACCTTGATTTGAGCTCCTTTGGAATCATAGTGCTCTGTTATAAGAAACTAGTATTTAACCATAGTGAGGTGCCTCTAAAGCTCCTCATTGAAAGGATTGGACTAAATTTGAGAAGAGGTCACTTCCAACTCCCACTTAAGAGCAGCATTGGAGTGGCGATGAAACTTAGTAATCTTATGCCCAAGCGAGCGTAGGAAGCAGGCAGTGTATTGTATAGTAGCATTCCACCATTCAATCCATCCTGGGGGCCCTTTTGGTCTGGGGATAAGGTTCTAAATTTTTATAACATAGACCCTCAACATGGGGTGGTGCAAACTATGGTTAATGGTCAATTCATATTATGGTTATTAATATTACAAGAATTTAATTTTACTATTGTTGATAAACTAGGTAAAGCTAATTGTGTACTTATTTTTGGTCAAGATTGAATATTAAAAGTGAAGAAGACTAGTGGAGAATTCCTTTCTATATGAGTATTGGTTTGTAATATCAGCACAATTGCCATAGTTTGTTGACATTGATAATTATCTAGAAATAGGGAAGGTTCCTTCCCATTTTACTTATAAAAAAATGATAATTAATCAAACAAAGTTCAACTTTTGAATGGATTAACAGTTTATTAGTGGATCTAACCATATTTTGTGCAGGCTTATTTAACAATATGAAGTGTATGACATCCTCCATGCATGTCATGATGAATTGATAGGAGGAAATTAGTCAGTACAATATGTCATTCAAAAAGTTTTGGGTGTAGGATATTAGTGGCCATCACTTCATCTTGAAGTGAAAATATATGTGTACCATTGTAATCCATACCAACAAATGAGAAAATCAACTACATAAAATTAAATACCCCTACAACCTCAAGTGGTTTTAGAACCATTTGAAAGGTGGGGATTGGACATCATTGGACCCATTAACCTGCCTTCTTAAGGAAAACAACACATCTTGGTGTGCATAGATTATATGACAAAGTGGGCTGAGGTATGTACTTTTTAAACACACTCATGAAAAAAGTAGCTAATTTATTATATACTCAAAATTTTTAGTGGTTTGGTGTCCCTTGTTCTATTATTTCAAGTCAAGGTCCATAATTTTTGTCTAAGGTAGTACTAAGCATTTCCTGAATTTTATCAAATTAAACACAAAAATTTATTGCCATATCATCCATAAGCCAATGGTTAAGTAGAAGTCACTAATTGAGAATTAGAAAATATACTAATAAAAATAGTGGTTTCTCATAGGAAACATTAGATAAACAAGTTATAAAAATTTGTGTGGACCTACAACACCACATGGAAATCCACTATAGGGTTCACACCATATGAATTGGTTTATGGTAAGAAACCTATTCTTCCTATAGAACTTGAATTACTAACACTTTGTACAACTTTGAAAGTGGGCATTGAGTTGTCATAGGTACAACAAGAGAGGATTTTACAATTGAATGCATTGGATGATTTGTGATTAGAAGCACTTCATCAAATGGATATTATTCAACAACAAAGGAATATGTGGCATGATAGTCACATTAAGAATAGTGAGTACAAACAAGGGGGTTAGGTATTGCTTTTTTATTCTTGCTACTCTGATTTTCCTAATAAATTACATACTCGTTGGCTAGGACCATACAAGAGAGAAGTATTTGATAATGGTGTTGTACAAATTTTTCCTATTGATGACTTAAGGTAAAAACTAGTGGTGAATAGATATTGCTTGTTATTGTACCATAAACCAACCATTAAGGAGGAATTTTCAATATATTTGCTTTCACAGTCATATATCTATGTTGTAGAAGAGGTTTCCTCTTTTGGAAAATTTTTGAATAATTGTATCTTCTAAAAATTAAAAATTAAAAAATAATAATTAAAAAAATAAAATTCAATAGTGAAAACCTCTTAGAGGAACTATTGAATCAAGGTTTACATGAAAATCAGTTTCCAACATGTTTGCCTTGCTTAAAGATATAAAATATCTATTTCAAAATTTATCTATATGTATGTTTCAACTTTCAAGATTTTTGATTCAAAATAAGTAATAACCCAAAGGTGCATGGAACCTTCTATAGTGAGGTATGCATTTCCTTTAATTTCACTATTTTTTAGCTTTGGTCTATTGTCACACAAAAAGGAAGAATCGATATATAGTATTTGAAATATAATTTGGCATATTTTTACCTGCACCAAAATGTGCATTTCCACTTGCACCATAATGCACATTTCTATATGTTCCAGAATATGCATACCTGCCTACATTGAAATGTATAGTTCTACTAGCTTTGGTGCCCTTCTGAAAAAAAAGTATTTTGGACTTCAACGCACTTTGGAATCATCATATTGTGAAAAAATAGAATCACAATGCATATTTCCAAAGTGATAGATGGTAGAACCACAATGGTTGTACTAGTTTATGTTCGAGCAAGGATATGTGGCAAACACCCTTACAAAAAAGATATAATTACCATGAGGAGTGCATGAACAATTTATTATTTGTGGTGGCATTAAACATGGATAAATACAAGGGATACATGTCATCCACATCATTAAATCTATATTATTGAAATACATCGCAAAATTCACACCTATTCCTATAATCATACATTTTGAAAAGAAGTGGTACGATAGAGACAAACAATGTCAATCAGATAGATGAGAAGATATCACTCTAAAAAATTAAATAAACTTGAAATGAAACAATGGTTAAAGATTAATAATGATAACTTTATCACCACTAGGAGAAATTATTTGTAGGATCCATTGCAGCATCAAGATTGAATCAAATAATATTTGTCTCTTAGTTGCATGAGAATAATGTGAAGTTTCAAACAAACACCAAAATGAAGATGTTTTAGGGTATGTGAGTGAAGACACTAGGCATCGAGGTGAGAAATTGTATACATAAATTGATTGCATACTTTTTGAGATAACCATTCCACTCAATTTCAATGTTGTTAACCTACATGTCAATAGAAAAAGTAAACATTTTTTGTCTTTGTTGATTCAAATGACAAGAAATATTCAATTGAATCAACACCAAAAGAATTGTAGTAAAAAATATTTTTTAAGGATTATAAATGGAAAATAGGTTGTGTAAATTATTTGTGATAATAGTCCTATCCTTTGCTAACTGAGAAATAATAGGGAAGATACCATGGGAGGACAAAAATGAAAATATGAACCAAATAATACCTCAGAGCTTGAACAACATCTAGAGGTGGTGGAAATCTTCCATAAGTAGGATGGTTGGATTTCCTATAAAAATTTGAGGGGTATATAGAAACATTATCTATAGAATTTATACTTGCACTTCAGAAGAGTGCCACAATAATTGGAGACACAATAAAGGTAACTCTTGAAATATTAAGCAATATTTTTGGTATTCCATGTGAATGGGAAGACATATGGAAAGTTATGGCAACTCTTGCTAAAATATTTAGAGAATTTAAAGAAGAAGATGACCCAAAACCAGAGTATGAATTTAAAAACAACCAATGTAAGGGCATCAAATCCCTAGTTTAAAGGAACCATGGGATAGTGTGGCCATGTGGGTCATGAAATACTTGGCCTATGTTGGTCTATATGGTGTATTATTAGGACCACACATAAGTATCTTACCGCATCTCAAACATGGCACTAATAAACTTACAAGGATGGATTTACCAGTTTATTTGCATGTCACCCTACACATTATGGAAAAAAAAGTGCAAGGCCATGGATTTGTGGGACATTATGTTGTCATTTAGTTAATCTACAAAAATAATTTTATTCAAAATAATGGAAGTGAATATTCCTAGAAATAATTTCTCAACTACTATATATCTACCACAACTCCTAAATAAAGTGTTTGAGAAGCTAGAGAAAACTCCACTGATAGAAACGGGCGACCTAGGATTGTAGAAAGGCTAGTGGATGCAAAAACCCTTGTATCAAGGGAAAAGACACACCTATGAGGGTTAGATTTGGTAGAAGCAAAAGGAAATCCAATCAATCTATGCAAGAGAAGAAATATGGCCAAACATTGATGACACCTAAGTCACTAGAAAGGGGAATAAGTAGTAGAACTAGATTTGCTAGTCAGATAAAACAAAATGAGGATAGTGCGTAAGAATATTCTAGTGCAAGAAAAGAAAAATAAAATTTTCTAAAATTTATTGGTATCAGTGAGTAAGATGAATCATAGGATGCAAAGGCCATTGAGTAGAAGATAAAGGGGAAGGTGCACACTAGCCACACCCAAGAAATTATCTAATCTAGAGCAAGCGCTAGAAACAACCAATGCCAAAAAAAAGAAAAATAAGAAGACTTATAGTATATGGTGGTAATGATGAGCAAATCCTTGATATCTTCATTGAGTCATAGGAGCCATAACAAGAAAATATTCATGTCTTTTCTAAAGTACAAAAACACCCAAAACCTCAATAGGAGAATGTTGGTGTGCTTATTGAACCACAACCATAACCAAAGAGGCAACATAGGCATGCCATTGAATTTTATGTAGCTCAAAGATCTCCAAATTTGAATGAGGAGTAAGACATAGATGTTACAGCGAAAAAAATTGAAGTCCTAGATAGATTTATAGTACTGCATGTTAGAGAAATTATCAAATCATAGCAAAAATAGTTGTAGAGAATCCATTTGATGCTACAAGAAAAATAAAGGTATATTTCTCAGTTTTTACAAGAATTAGACATCTTAAAAAGTAAATATAATCAATTTGAAAAGAATGTGCCTTTTGAACCAAGTTTGGGGATGAAACCATTGTTATGTTATTAGAAATTTCTACTGGGATTAATGATCAAAAGGAAGTACATAAATAAGTTCAATCACAACCAAGCCTTGAATGTATAACTATTTTTAAAGAAGGGATGGTATTATCAAAAAAATTAATGTTGATATATCAGGGCAAGAAATTCTTTAAAGAAAGGGAAAATAACCAGTGCAATTAGGAGAAACTTCCACATAGTATTTTAGGGTACCAGAACAAGGAATGGCACCAAAATGGATGCTAGAAAAAGCACCAAAATAAGAAGCACCAGAAAGGGTGCTAGAATAAGAAGAATCATAATGGAAACTAAAACAACAAAAGGCTACACTAGTAATGGAACTAGAATAGTGAAATGTGCCAAAATCATAGGAAGAGGAACCAAAGCCAAAAATGGTAATAAAATAGGTCATAATTGAATCTGTGGGAGCAAATACAACAACTATTGAACAAGGAACTCAAACAAAAGCTTTAAAAATTCCAATGCCAATAATTATTACTCCTCCAGGAATGGTGACAATTGATAACCACAATGCAATAGTTACAATATGTATGAGGAGATGTCACTACTTTGAGGAGAGAATTCAAACACTTAGAGCCCTTAAGGAGAAAAACTAAAAGCAAGACCAAGAAATACTAATTCTTAGACTAAGTTATGGTATTCTTGCCACATCATAGAAAGTCTAGTGGAATGCAGGGCACCAGCCAAAATTTATTGTTTATTCCTAAGGGAATAATTCTATCGATGGTAGGTAATGAGAATCAATTTTAATCTAACCTATCAATTAGATTTTGTCAAATATTTTCTTGAAGCTTTCATGCATAGCCCTATAGAACAAAATAATTTGTTATTATAATTTTATTTACATAACTATACAATCCCTAAAGATGTATAGTTTCTTCCACACATTTACGCTTAGGATGTACAATTAAGAGCCTTTCCTTTTATCCTTTGCAATCAAGTTCATTGGTAGGATAGAATGAGACAATAATAAACCAGTGAAGTAGAATTTGGTTTGTTCTTTCCAAATGAGCAACCTAGTCTCAAAGGCCTTATTAGTACCCATTACGCTTTGATGGGAAATGAACATATTTAAAATCAATATGGCCTACAGATGAATAAATATTTAAGGAAATTCAAGGAATTTTGTAGAGATTGTTTGAATAGAGCAAGAAATGCATGCCAACAAATATGGGATGAAATGCCTATATGACTGAAGAAAAGAGAGCCAATTTCCCTTTAAATATAATATGGTCCCATAAATTAGTTGTAGCAGTCACTGAAGTAATATTGATGCTCAAACACAATTGGATAGGACTTAGGTATCGATCACCTACCATCTTAATCCTTGTTCCACATAATGGTCATGTTGGGCCATAGAATAAGATCACTTCAAATAGTGGTTGCTAGAAATCAAAAGGAATAGGAGATCACCCTTTATCAAAGAATTTCTAGTCTAATTTGGATAAAGAGCTCAATATAAACATGACTTTGGGTGAAATAAATGCATAAAGGCATGCATTAGAATAGGTAGGGAGAAATGATAAGGCTCTTGAAGTACCTCATCAAATGTAGTCAAGTAAAGCCTTTTATTTATCTATTTTGTATGACTAATATATGTGTATATAATATATTAATTTGTAGTTTATGATAATTTTAATGTTAAATGTATAAAATAAAGGAGGTGATTTATTTTACTATTTGGGGTTTCATGTATTCTTAAAGGACTAATTGCATGTTGATTTCCACTCAAGAAATGGTTAGGTTATTGATAACTTGTAGGTCTATATGCTAAAACAATTGGTTCTATAACAAGAACACCTTGAAGGCCAAGGAAGCATTTGTTGGAAGAGTGCTTTAAAAATATTGGCTATTCTAGAATGTTTGTGTTCTAGAATACTTGTGTGCCTGAATATCTGAGTGCTAAAATCCCTATGCACTATATTTGAGCACCTGAATACATATGCATTAGAGCTACCTGTGTACCAAAATATCTATGCATTGAATCTATTCTAAAATATTTGTGTGCAAGACATAACTAATAAGTGATCAACAACAAAATTATTTCATGTACATAGTAGAGTACCATTTGACCATGTATAGCGCCAAGACCATTTGACCATGTGTAGTGCCAGGACCATTTGACTATGCATAGCACCAAAATTGATTGACCATGCATAGCACCAGAATAGCTTGTTATGAACATGAAGCAAAGTAGGATGAACATAAAACATGACAGAGAGGAAGATGCCAAAGGTTATGGAAATTTTTACACCCAAATAACAAGGATTATACATTTAAAAAATATTTTTTCTTTTGTTAATTAGATGTACACCTATATGGTTTTTCTAATCAAATTAATAGTTTTATTTTGAGAAGTCAATTGCACAGGATTGTTTTGATGGTATGACAGGTGTAACTCTGTTAGTTGTCTTCGATCCTTTAATGGATAAGTATCTAGCAATAAGTAAAGTAGTTAGATGAACTTATAAATAATGATGTAAGCTAAAAGGCAGAGAGGTTAGATAGATGTAAAGAATGCAATTTTTCGTTATATTTTCTTATGCTTGAATACAAAATAAACATTTTAAGATATGCCTTGTGAATTCTTGACTATCTAGGACTAATTTATTTCACTATATGTTCTTTCTCCCATTGGAATTCGAAGAAAGAGTCCACTCTATTATAAAAGTGAAAGGGAAATAGTTACAAGTTTTATTTTATGTTTTTATTTCTACTTTATCGTTCATCAATGTTGTTTTGTTTGACTAGAAGATCTAGTTCTACTACTTATTCCCCTTTTTAATGACATAGGTGTCATAAATATCTGGCCATATTTCTTCTCTTGCATAGATTGACTGGATTTCATTTTAGGGTGAATGAGATATATCTATTTTAAGGTGTGAAGTTCAGTTTATTGCAAATGTGAATTTTTGTTTAATTTACTTTATTGAAAGGTTTGGAATTCAGTTTATAGAATTTGCTTTATTGCAAGGTTTGAAATTTAATTTGTAGAATTTACTTTATTGCAATGCATGAGATTTAATTTATTTTATTGAGAGTAAGAAACTTATCTTATTGTGTGTTTCAATTTCGTATAATTATTTTACAAAAATATAGGAAATTCAATACTCAAATACAATTCTTGAACCTCTACACATATAGCCAAAGGACGTCAACTTGTATTGATAAAATAAAATATGAGTATTAACAACACTTATCATATTAACATGTGTGATTCTTGTAAACATACTTGTATGTGATACAAAGCCAATGCATATTTTCTTTGTGCTTCTTCCATATATTTTTTCTATGGCTGATAAAATGCTCCAATATTCTAGTTTTTTGTATCCAATGGCCACAAAACTCTACACTTTCATGGCAATTAGTAAATTCCTCGTCTTTATGCACCAATAATCATAATTTTCTCCTTTAAATTTTGGGATGGGCAATGAAGCGTTACCATGAGTGATGATAACTACAACAATAATGCATAATTTTTTCCTCCACAAACTTGAATTTTGAAATCCTCTAGTTAAAAAGAATTAAATCCTCAAGCTTTTCATTTCACCAATCTCAAATTTTAAAGCTTTGATACTAGTATGTGGAATGTGGTGGTACTTTAAATTGAGGATTAGCTCAACATAAGAAAAAAATAATAAAATTTGTACAAAACCCAAAAAAATAATTCTACTCTTCAAATCCTCACGTTACAACTTCAATACAATGCACTATAATTATATGCGTATAATAGAATGTCCCTTATTTGTCTCAAAAGACTCTTCATGCTTCACATTCTCTCCAAATTTGAGTGGGATTTTATTTTCTTTTTTAATTTTATTTTTTTATTAGGTGGAAGAAGGGATTTTGAAAGGTTCCCCAAACCTTTTACAAAAATAACCAAGCTAACCTTCTTTGAGAACCCAAGAAGGTAGGAGAAAAATAGGACTAACTAGCCAATATGCCACCAGGAACCTAGAAGACCCCATGAATAGCCCAAAAAAATAACAAACTAGAAAATAGTATCTGAGATTAAAACAAAAAATACTAGCCTTCCATGTAGGGGAGGGCCATTCGACAAGACAGATAGACATCAATAGGTGAACCACAACCAAGGATCTCGCACCTCAATCCTTCAGGTCATTGGACCTATCTTCATTCTTGTCTGCATCCTACTCATTCACTTTCCATTGTTTCTAGCCCATTAAAATCATAATTTCTTCAATATACGAGATGGCCACTTGTATGGAGTAAATAAGGGACTTTTATAGCTTTAGGAGTATCCTTTTGAAATATTTGGAGATGCTACGGGTATCCAGGGATCAATATTTAATCTCCTTTTTCATACTAACTGACCCAAAAAGCATCTTAGATTTCTTTAAAGGATGAGTGATGTCATTAGAGTTATATTCATCCACACAAAGAGGAGCTTTACCTGTATTTGTAAGCTTTGACACCAGGTTCTTGGAATACCTGGTTCTTTCTTCACTCCCACCAGCTCTTTTCATGGGTACTTTGCCACCTTGGCCCCAAAAATGAAAATAGGGGTTGCATTGAAGACCTCCCAGCTTAGAGAGTCACTCTGCTTAAAGTGAGATGAACCCAAATAGTCAAAAATGGGAGGTGTCACCCTAGCTAGGGAATTCAAGATATCCTAATATACATCTTGTTTTAATGACTTGGTCAAAAATCATCTTTGCCAACCCCTAGTGGATTGGGTTCGATGTAGCCCCTTTATTAACCCTATTCATGACGTCGACATAGACTAATTCAAAAATGAAGGGATATTCATGAGCCTCTTGTGACAAGATGATTTAGGAACATAAAATGAAAACTCTTGAGAGAAGATCTCTTAAATCCATTTTGGAATATCACCAGCTCCTTATCTTCTTCTAAGAATTGTTGGGATTCTTTGGAAAAGGAGTGTTTCTCCCTGTTATACACATTCATCCGCTAACAAACCTGTCACTTCAGCAATCAGAGAAATAGTGACTTTGAATTTAAGTTTCTCCACTCTAACCATCCCACTCTACCATAAATTATTGTTCCCATTAAATTTCATCAAACACTGGAGGAGATTACCCTTTTTAAATATTTTTCTTACATCCTCATCTATGACTAGATTGCTTGGTTTTGAAATCAATGTTGCCATGCTTCCAAGAAAACTTTTGCACTAGAGCATCAAGAAGAATTGAACACCAAATGCAATCCTACAGATACCAAACAAACCAATGCTTTCTTGAAAAGTGACTAATATTATAAGGAATTTAACCTTTTGATAGGCCCCTAAAGCCCAAGTTGCCCTAACAACCCATAGCCTCGAATTCCCATAATAAAAATGGAGAAGCATAGTAAGTAAAGCCTTTTCAAAATCAATCAAACATTTGGAATGGCAAGAGAAACCGAAGATGACCCATCCAACTACCAGCAAGCCACAATGATACCAACTATCACTCAAGGACTTGCACCATGGAAAAAACACCATAATACTACTCCCATTATTCAACGTAACCTTATTAAAAAATGAACTGACCATTCGAGGGCCCTGGCACCCAACACTAGGTAGATTTGTGGTGATATTTATGGATCATATATAGGACTTTTGGCATACTCTCATAGTATCCTAGCTAGTTTCTAGTGCTTCCCATATGTCGAGCGGCCACCTCAGCCCATGCACAACCATCATGAATGGAAATCCCTCAGCTTTTCCAATCATATTAGTCCATGACTTATTGAAAACAACCCCTTTTCTAAACTATTCTTACCACCATTGAGGGATCATATCATGAGAAATACCTAATCACTCACCACTAGATTGGTCTACATTCCTTGGCCAATCAAAATGATGATTACCAATTTGGTGTACACCACCTATCCAATTAGTCTAGATATATTGAATGAAATCCACTTGGCTCATAACCATAGTCCACCATATGTGATGATGACTTACCATAATCCTCCACGTAATACACAAAATCCCTTTAAAATATTGAGAGCCCTAAATAATACCAAAAAATGCACACACAAAAATTCTGCAAACCAGGGTCAACCACCTAGACCTCCACCACGTAAGACTCGAGTAATCCGATCGAGTTGCACAAAAAAATTAATTTTCAAATATTATATTTTTAAGGTACCCCATATGAAAGTCCCAATAGGGCCAAATACCCAAATAAATAGGCTCAAATATTTCATAGCATCTGTTGTGACATAGAAAAGCATAGGGACCAAGCTCTGTAATAATGATCCTTCCCCTCCTAAGGCCCAAGGATGATCTAAATCAGTCTCCATCCCAAAATGTGATGGCACAACTTGCACTTGTTAGAGTTACTATGCTACAATAACTATAATTATTACCTCATTTGGTAATTAGTAGATTCTCCTAGGTAGATTCTATTTACCTCATGGTAGATTTAGATTATTACATTTACTTTATAACCGAGAAGATATTCACTGTGGAATATCTTATGGTTAGTCATTGTAATCATTTTGATTATGTTAGTAGGTTAGCACTTTGTTATCTAAGCGTGTTAGTTAGCACTTTAGGGGGATATTATTTTATTAATATTCTAAGGCTATTCATAGCCTAAACATTGTATTATTTATACCCCTATGTTGAATAATATTCTTGATGTTTATGGTTAAACCTTTCAGTGGTATCAAAGCAAAGTGACCTACCTTGGCACTCAAAACACTCTGGATAAGGCAGGGCAACTCGTTCCAGCTAGACCACAGGGTCCAAATCTTGACACTCGGGACCCCCTAAATACGCACGTTATTTGAGGCATCTACATGGGTGGACACATAATCCTTTGGTGAACACAAAATTCTATCATTTGGCATTGGAAATATTTCATAGCCTTCCTTGGAATTTAATTTCATCCTCCTGATTTAATTGGCTCGCAGGCCCAAAGATCTTCTATCAGACCTATCGCCATGTGGACAACCGGCCAACTAAGCAACCCATCGAATTGATGATCGATGGTGATCAGCCTGTAGAGCCCACCAAACCAATAGTGACAACCAATCCCAATCTACAGGGTGGTTGTCCCCCTATGGTTGGGTGCATGTTGTACTACTAGCCTCACTGAGGTAAGCTTCTCATCATGGAAGCCAGAGCTTGCATGGAAATCTTGCAGGCACTAAAAACCACCAACTCTGATCCCTGCACCTCCAACATGAATCATGAACTAGTTGGCACTAACAATTAGGGCATGAATACCAAGAATTGTTGACCAACCCCTATTGACGTCACCTAGGCATGAATCTTAAGGTGTTGATATGGCAAACATCTGGTAGTAAATGTATCGAGGCAAGCAAAGATGTGGTAGTCATCTAGAAGCTGACATGGTGAGCACTATTGACTTAGCAGGAACATGAATCAAGGCACTAACATGGTGTGATCTGATTGGTCCACCTCATGGCTAACATGGTATGATCTCATTGGTTGTTGCTTATGTGACGATATTGCTGATGATGGTGACATGGCATGAGGTGATTGGTCTAGGTGGCAAGTTTTTATTGGTCTAATGGGTGTACACGCATGGCGATCTTAGATATCTCCTTTGGGTGGTTAAAGTATTGGATAGACTACCCACAGGCAGTTAAATCTCACACCTACTGACATCACCTAGGCATGAATCCCAAGGTGCTAATGTGGTGAACATCTGGTAGTATGTGGATCAAGACAGGCAAAGATGTGGTAGTCATCTGGAAGCTGACGTGGTGAGCACTACTGACCTAGCAGGCACATGAATCGAGGCACTAATGTGGTGTGATCTTATTGGTCCACCTCACAACTGACGTGGTGTGATCTCATTGGTTGTTGCTTATGTGACGATCTTGCTAGTGGTGGTGATGTGGCATGAGGTGATTGGTCTAGGTAGCAAGTTTTTATTGGTCCGATGGGTGTGCATGTGTGGCGATATTCGATCTCTCCTCTGGGTGGTAAAATCATTGGACAGACTGCCCGTAAGCAGTCAAAGCTCACAGTGTGGTATATGCTTTTTAAAGCGTAAAACATTACCTGTATGGACAATGTGGGATATTAAATCCCAAAGGCTTTTGAAAGCCTTGTTTACTCTACACATTGGGTGACAAATTCAACCCTCGTACATGCGCCTAATAAGGAAACAAAGGGAATGTGCTTTCCCTTCCTTTTCATCCCAAGCAGAAGTCGGGACGATAATCCGGTCGCCGCTAGGGCTCTATCTAGCGCCAGACGCAGGATCCAGTCCCATTGACTATAAAAAACAATTTTTTGGGTTAAAAAAATATGCGCGCAAGATTCAAAGGTATATTTTTTTATTTATTTGCATTTTATTTAAATTAAAGTTTATTTCTATATATATTTTTTAATAGTTTAAATCTAAATTTTGTTTTTTAAATCAATTTTTTAAACAACACAATTAAATTGATTTATTAAAACAAAATTTAATTTTATTATTAAATTAAATTATTTTGATTAAACTTTATTTAAGATTTTGCAAATTAAATCAAAAATAAAGAGATAATGGAGACCTATATTTTACAAATTTTCAAACACTTCAAAGTGCTTTTGTTTTCTCCAAAAAGGGGATGTAAGACAAAGAAGAGCACCATTTATTTTGCAAAAATAGGAAGCCCTAAAATCTTCTCAAAACCTTGTTAATTTTACAAAATCAAGGGGGGACAAATCACGAAATATGATTCTTCTCTTGCAAAAATTATAACACAAGGAGACATAAAATTTGCAAAATTCAAAGTCAAAATTTGTGCATTTGTTTTCTTCAAGGGATATAACACAAGAAATTATACATTTTATTTTTTGCAAAACCATCGAGTTGCTACGAGTTGAAGACCTTGGGTCCACTAAAACAAAGTCATGTGTCGACTGGTTTTGGATTACCTTGCAAAAGCTTGGTGCGTGTCGACTTGACTTGAAAGGTGTGCTACCTTGTTAATTTTGCAAAGCAAAGGAGGGAAAATAAATTGTATTTCTTTGCAAAATTGTAACACAAAACTTTTTTATTTTGCAACTCAAAAAGAAGGGCAATGGTTTTTGTCCAAAAAAAATTTTCAAATTTTAAGACAAGGGGAGACTTTGAATATCAAAATTTTTGCACAACACAAATCAAAATTTTTTTGCAAAAATTAGTCATAAGGTGCATTTTTTATATTACTCGACACCTTTATTTCAAATTGGCATTTGATAAATTAGGTTCATTTTTCAGTTGCATATAAAACCTAAGTGGTAAAAAATTGTGGGCACTCTTTGATTGATTATTGCATTTAATTTCTTATTTTTTGCAATTATAAGTCATCAAAATCAAGAGCACTCAAAACCTCAAATTTCACACTCATTTGTGTAATTCATTGCACAAGTATAAGTCATTTTTAATATTGATATTCACTCCATAAAACCCTAATTCACTCTTCTTGTTTGGCTTAAACTCCTCAAACTAATCATCCTTTTTCAAAAGGATTTTTAGACAAGTGTCATTAAATATCAATTAGAGTGTATTCTCTTTCGATACTTTTTTAGGGTATTATCAAAATAAAGAACAAGTTTTTGTGAAATAAAGGAACCTTCAAAGTAGCAATTGTTTGCACTAAGGGGGATAATTCATTTCTTCCTTCAAAACATATTTTTGACAAGAGGAAGATAAAACTTGTAAAGGCAATTAGAAAAGCAGAAGTCATCAAAATTATACCTTTTCTTTTAGGCTTCATAATAGCAATTTTTTCTTGAAGTACTTGCAATAAGGAAGGATTTTTTGGTGAACGTTTTTGATAAATTGCCTAGGAGGCAAAGTTATGTACAAAGATCTTTTGCACTCAAGGGGAAGACTTTAGAAATTACCTAAGGGGAACAAATTTTAAACTTAGGCAGCACCATTACATACCTTTTTTTAGGCTTCATAAATAGCAAACTCTTTTTTTTTGAAGTACTTATAATAAAGCGGGGATTTTTGTGGTGAAAGTTTTTGAAATTTTCCTAGGAGGCAATCTTTGTAAAAGCCTTAAAAAGCTTCATAAGTTGCAAATCTTTTGCACTTAAGGGGGGATAAAAATTTCTTTCCTACCTCATAGAATATTTTGCTAAAAAGGGAGGAAGACTTAAAAAGGGTGCATTTTCGGCAGCGATCAACACCTTAGTCACACTTGTAAAATTTCATCAAAATCATATTTTGCTAAAAAGAGAGAAAGACTTATAAGGGTGCATTTTTGGTAGCAACCGACACCTTAGTCACACTTCTTGCAAAATTTCATCAAAAATAATATTTTGCTAAAAAGGGAGAAAGACTTATAAGGGTGCATTTTTTGTAGTGATCGACATCTTAGTCAAACTTCTTGTAAAATTTCATTACAACATGTTTTGCAAAAAAAAAATGGGGGATAACTTATAAGGGTGCATTTTCAACAATGACCGACACCTTAGCTACCTTATCAAAACTTTTGTAAAATCATATTGTAAACAAGAGTGAACCTCGTATGTAGTGATCTACTCTAGTACACCTAGTGGTTGCAGTGGCTAGTTACCCATGCAATCCAATAGGATGAAAAGATTACAATAAGGACATTCATTGTTGTTAAAGCAAAGTGAGGGATGACCCACTTTTGCTTAAGTACTTTGGAAGTACTTATTTTTCTTAGACCCAAAGGTGACAGACCTAAAGGTATCTACCTAAGCAAGAGCAACTAGAGCCATGAGCCAGAGCAGCTCAACCAAGATGAAAGAAGTGTTGTTTGGCATCTATAAGAAAGGTAAATCCTATGGTAGACCCAGTGGCAAATCCAGTGATAGACCAAGTGGAAGATTCACAGGAAGATACAGAGATAGTCCCAAAGGTATTCATCTAGAGGTACACTTAGATCCATGAGCCAAAGCTCTGTAGTTTTTGCTATAGGTGGACAATACCTACGATACAGGTTCCACCATTCAATGGATAAGACCTGGACTGAGTTCCATCATTTGGTGGACAAGACCTAGAGCCAACAGATCAACATCTTTCATTTTCTCTTCTTCACTGTATTGGGGCAGTTATATACATTACCCAAATAATGTAATAAGGGGGGATGTTAGAGTTACTATGCTATAGTAACTATAATTATTACCTCATTTGGTAATTAGTAGATTCTCCTAGGTAGATTCTATTTACCTCATGGTAGATTTAGATTATTACATTTACTTTATAACCGAGAAGATATTCATTGTGGAATATCTTATGGTTAGTCATTGTAATCATTTTGATTACGTTAGTAGGTTAGCGCTTTGTTATCTAAGCACATTAGTTAGCACTTTAGGGGGATATTATTTTATTAATATTCTAAGGCTATTCATAGCCTAAACATTGTATTATTTATACCCCTATGTTGAATAATATTCTTGATATTTATGATTAAACCTTCCATCACTAGGATAAACTGACCTCATTATCAAGAGAGTTAAGACCTTCAGGAAAGCCTTCCTGCCATATGATCATGTATTCTTGGCATAGGACCAAGTTAACAAGGAAATTTGTAGATTTATTACCCTCCTTGAAAACATGCTTAATTTGAACTTCTTCCAAGTTTTGGATCATTCTTTTAGACTCTAAAATTGTATTTTCTATGGTCCAACTGGGGGTTTGAATTCCATTAACCAAGTTAATTATGTTAATGAATTAACCTTCGATAATAACTTTCTTATAGTCTAAGGCTTCCAATCGAGAGATACCCTAAAAAGTGCTCTAGCCTCTACACAGTGATTGGCTTGAGTCCCCAAATTTTTGGCAAAGATAAGCAAAATATCACCCTTCAATTCCTAATGACTCCTCCAGCACCCACCAACCTAGGATTATCTTTCAAGACACCATCAAAATTAAGATTAATCCAACCAGAAGAGGGGGGCTCTAACATAGTCGAAGCTCTCAAACTTGGCCTTGTCTGGACCATGGGAACAACCTAAGGCTGAAATCCTAAGGACAACTTCAACTCCTCCTCCCCCTTAACAACAACACCACCATCAAGATAAAGAGGTGAGACATTCTCAATCATAGCAAATATGGCTCTACGGCTCATAGAATCAACAACTCATCAGTAGTTCTTGAAGGCTCATAGGTTCCTTTTCTTCCAAATGCACTAGAGGAGATGAATCAAACCAAAGGATTAGAAGGTACATAGGTAGAGAGAATAAAAGTGGGAATCCCAATGCTCCACAAGGTCAGATAAATTATTAGGGAAAACCAAAAAAAACCCCATGAAACATAAAAAAATAAGATAACACCTTAAGGGTGAAGGAGCAACGACAAAAAAAATGAGTTGGGGACTCCTCTGTGAGCCCACAAAGGTAGAACCTATTTGAAATATATAGACCTATCTTTTGGATATTATCTATAGAAAGAACTTTGCTCTGCACAGTGAGCCAGAATAAGAGGTTAACTTTAAAGGTGAGGCCTTTGATTCAAACCTTACAAATTGGGAACGAGGGATCAAAAGCAGCATCCATAAAAATTGCACAGACCTCACGAATAAAATGCCACTATTCTCCAATCCCCACACAATTTTATCTAAATCCTCACTATTCTTAATAATCTACAACTTAAAAATATCATAAATAAGTTTTAAGACTTCCTCCTTGGCCTAAGAAAGATCATGAAAAGTAAAAGACTTTCACTAATTTTGACCATTGGTGGTCTCAACAAAGTCACACACCTTTGACCCAAAGACTTGTCGGGTAAGAGGCTCCACCATCAACAGTTTAGGGTAGCATTCCAGTGGGCGATCCATCAACAATTTATCCCTACAAAAATAAATATCTTACCCATTACCCAGATTTCATCTGCCTCCCTTAAGGATTGTGGTTTGACTCTTGATGATTTTTAGCCAAAACGCAAAACCTTGGGAGGGTATCGGGTCTGAGAGGAATTGACAAAAGTTATTTAAATATTTAGCCTTCAATATTTAGACCCGTCCCACATTATTATTTTGAGCTAACCTCCATCCTTTCATAGCAACTACAACTTTATTCATTTGACTCAACTTTCTCAGACCAATACCCTTGAACTCTTTCTTGTTGTAAACTTGATCCCAAGCAACCAACTAAAACCTTTTCTTTTCCTCTGAACGCGACTAGAGGAAGGATCTCAAAAATTTTCTCAATTTAATGAAGGACCTTGCCTAGAATCTTAAAGAGGGACAATAAATAAACTAGCACACTTTGAAGGGTGGACTTTACCAACATTGCTTTGCCTGCTTGACTCAAAAGAGCCCATTTCCAACTGTCTATCTTCCTCTGGACTCTTTACACCATAGGGTCCCAAATATTCCCTTTAATGCCCCCTTTGAATAGGGGTATTCCTAGGTAGACCAAGGGAAGAGCAACAATCCCACAACCCAGAATATTGGCTATACTTATCTAGCACGTGGGGGAGTATTGAAGAAAAATATCTTGCTCTTCAAGAAGTTAATGTTCTACCCTATATCCTTTTTGAAAACAAATAGAATATCCTTCAATGCCAAGGCTTGAGACACCAAAGTCAAGAAGGTCATCGGTGAACTAGTGATGTGAAATTGGGTATAGAGCCAAAGCTAGTTTGATGCTCTCAATTGTCAAATCAGCCTTAAGAGACCTACCCAAAACTTTCACCATTAGGAAGAACAAATAGGGGGAGAGAGGATCTCCTTGGCGAATACCTCTACAACTTTAAAAGTACCCCAACAGGGAATCATTAATAATAACTAAAAAATTTACCGAAGAGATGCAGGCTTTGATCAGACAACCATTTGGGATTAAAAACAAATATACCCATAACTTTTAACAGAAAGTTCCATGAAACTTTGTCGTATGCCTTATTCATATCTAGCTTGAGGAATATCCTTGGTCTCCCACTCTTGTCAATAGATTGAATAAGTTTATGAACCGTAATGATTTCATCAAGAATCTGCTTGTTAGTCACAAAACCACTTTTAGCTTGATCAATAAGACCAGGAAGAAAATATTTAATTTTGTTAGCCAAGGATTTAGTTAGAATTTTGAAAATAGTACTACATAGGCACATGGGCCTAAAGTCCTTGAACTCCCTAGCTCCACCAAACTTAGGGATGAGTACCAAGAATGCGGAGTTAACATCAAGATATGACTTTCAATCTTTGAACATCTCTCAAAGCATCACAAATTTCCTTTCCAAGGATGTGTCAAAACCTCTAAAAACATGTGGAAGGGAAGCCATCAAGCCCAAAGGCTTTCAAGCCATTCATGGAGAAATTCGCATCCCTAATTTTCTCATCTTTAAGAGGGTTTCTCAAGAAATTGTTCATATCTTCAGAAACTAGGGAAGGCGTATTATGGAGAATACTCTCTTCAACCACAGGATCCCCATCCTGCTTGGTGCAAATAAGAGTTTTGAAGAATGAAACCACTTCAAATCTGATATCCTAAAGATCTTGGGCAATAGATCCAACATATTTAACAATTTCTCTAATCTTGTTGTTGCTTCTATATCTCATAGTGGAAGTGTGGAAGAATTTAGTATTTCTATCCCCATATTTAAGCTAAAGAGCCCTTGATTTTTGATGTCACCTCACTTCTTCATTGGCCAGCACATTGTGGATTTTAGCTAAAATTTTCCTCTCCTTGAATCTAACATCCACAGCAAGGTCTCCCACTTCCAGGGTGGAATCAAGCTCCTTTAATTGAGACTTCAACTCTTTCTTCTTCAGATTCAAGTTCCCAAAAATAAATTTGTTCTAAATTTTAAGATTAGCTTTAATAAATCAGATTTTAGAAGCAACTTGGGAGATGGGAGGACCAAAAAAGTTGCATGACAACCAATCCTTAATTTTGGATTCTATATTAGGATGTTGCAGCCACATTGCTTCAAATCTAAAAGGCTTGGGATACAAAGAAGAATTTTGAAAATTTTCAAGAACCAACAGGTTATGGTTGGAACCCACCTTAGGAAGAAAGCTTAGAGATGCATCCCCAAAAAATGGTAGACCCTCCTTGGATATCAGCACTTTATCCAATATTATTTGGATGTATTGATTGCCTAAACACCTATTACTCCAAGTAAACTTGGAGCCCTTCAAGTCCATATCCATCAATTCCTAGTTGTTGAAAAAGGCTATAAAATCTTCCATGCTCCTAGACATTGTATCAATATCCCCTTTTTTTTGAGACTGATACAATGGGATGTTGAAGTCTTCGGATAACACCCAAATCTCATATTTAAAAACCTCTCTCATCGAGCTCAAATAATTCCAAAGAATATTTCTACTAGGGCTAGAATTAGGAGTGTAGATATTAGATAGCACCCATCTACAACTATTTTCTTTACAACAAAAGAGAATGTTAACAACTCTATCAGAAATTAAGAGCATTAATCCACTTAATTTATTTAGGTCCCAAAGGCACAACAGAGCTCCCAATGCCATTAGCAGAATTAGTTGTAAAACTTACCTCTTTCTACATGACTCTCCTTACTACATCTACATTACAACTATCCATTTTAGTTTCTTGAATAAAGATGATATCAAGTTGGACTTCTTTCTTGAGAGATGCTAAAACCCTCTATTTGGAAGGCCCATTAAGGACTCTTATATTCTAGGAAAATAGTTTCATTTACGGGATTTGGAATTCTTTCCCCATTGGAGGAATGAGGGGAATGCCAAAATGGATTAATATTTAGTTGCTTCCCCCTTAAATCCTTATCCTTTTCAAACTTCAATTGATCTTGGGAGTCATTAGCAATTTTTGCCTTTACTTCACAATTCCTCAATGCTTTGTTTGAATGTTTTCCTACCTTTTGTAACACCCCCACATTTATATGACCTTTCGGGTGGCTTCATGTTTTAGGCCTAGGGGACCCTTTAACCGAATAAGGTTTTGCTTCATTCATCTTAGGAATAGGAGACCTATTTTTAGAGCAAGGCTTTGGAGAGCGCTTTACAAAATAATCAAGAGAGCCCAAAATAGGTTCAGGAGATCGAGGACACAACTCTTCAATGACAATGTCCTAGGATCCGAGGCAATGGAACAATTTTTGGAGGAACTCTTGAGGAATAAGAGCCTCAATAATAAGATCAGAGGTCTAACTTGAGAGAGCCTCTTATGGATGCTTGAATTGGTAGGGGTCATTGTCTAAACCACGACCATCCCTGAGTTTCCAACTTTCACCAACATTTGGGTGGGCACCTCCAGCTCCACCGACACTTCTTGCTGATAATTTTGAGCAACAATAACTTGCTCTAGCCCCTCGTCTACAGACTTATTGACCCATTTTTCTTTATCTCACCAACCGTTGGGTTCCCCTTATAAGGAAAATATCCCAACGAATGGCCAACGTTTTTACAAACAAAGCATTGAATGAGCATGTTCTCATACACTATAGGTTGAATCCAAGGACCCTCTCTTGAGATGAACTCAATAAATCTTGGGATATCAGCTTCAAGATCTGCCATAACACACATCCTAGAAAAAATCATCCTTATTTTGGCTTTCGTTGTCGAGTCAATCATAATAAGGTCCCCTATTACCTTAGCAATTCCTTTCAGGATATCCTCATGCCACAAATGAAATGGTAAACCAGGGAGCCTCACCCATAGGGGAGCTATATTCACTTTTTGGGTGTTTGGATTAAATAGGAACCTCATTTCCATAGAAATAGGCTCCTCTTGCCATAGAACTAAGGGCCTTCACCTAGGATGCATTTTGAGTCCTCACAGTTCAACTTGAATAAAAAGAAGGCCTTCAAAATAGCAATAATTTCTAGGGATTCCAACAACTTTCATTTAGAAAGTACCCATATCCTAATGGAATCCAAGTTTGTCCTACCACCATGGAATTTGCCAACAAGATTCCAATACCCCTCTTCCATGGTAACATCCAGGAGCTCGTCTGGAATGATTAGTTTATTACTAACAGGGAATAAGTCGAAAATCACTTTAGAGCAATGAGGCCCCATACCTCTAGTGGTAATTGCAGCAAAGGAAGACTCACTAGGGTTAAATGGGTGTCCCAACCTAGGGCTCTCACCCTCGGGCTCACCAGAAGGTGACCCGTAAAAATTGTAGGAATCAAGGACCCGACGTGAGGTTCCACCACTCCAAGCTTTTTATTTTTATTTTTCACTACAATAATTTTCTCATGTTTTTATTTTTGTCATGTTTAGTATCTTAACTTCCATTAAATTCAATAATATTTATAATAAAATATTCCCATCTAAGTATACTACTTGTAAAATTTGCACTCAAAGAAATATTTAACAAGAAACCTATATCCATATCTTTTTAGGGAAGCACTTCTAGAGTTTTAAAGCAAAATGGAAGGTACACTTCTACACAAAATTCCAAGATGCCAATTGTTCAATTCATGGGAAAGACATTGGTATCATCAAAGTGGAGCATAGGGATAGAAACCAAAGAAGAACATTGAGAACACTATACTTGTTGTATTGCTTGTTGATGATGCTTTCATACAAAGATGTTTGAAAAAGTAATATAATACTATGTCAAAAGCTTAATATGGGAGAAATAATAATAGTATTGCAATTGTTATCCATAAAAATAATAAAATCAAACTTTAAATTATTTAAGGCATTATCAAATGGCATTCATTTAAGCAATTAAAAATATAGAATTTCAACATGGAGATCTAGGTTCAAATCTTGAAAATTGTTATAATAACAATTTATGGTTTGTTGAAAGTATCATAGTAACGGATCATAATGTAATACAAGTGGGACCATACCAACCATATATATATCAAAAATGGGAAATGAAAATATACAAGAAGACATTTAAGAGTATTTAGAAATTATTAATGGATGCAATATATCAAAGATGTCAAACATATTTACATGGAAGGAAATGTGGCAAAAAAGAAATTAATACAATGTTGATCTTATGCCTCACTACGTCCAAATAAATTCAAATACTCAAAGGTCATTGCCAAGGAGATTCTACACTACAATAAAAATGAAACGAAAGAATTAAAACATGAAAGGTAATGGCCAAATAGTAGGTAGAAATGTAAGTTAAAAATTACCTTTTATGAAGAGGTAAGCCATAGATAATTTATAGAAATTATACTTTAATATGATCTACTTGATAAAACTCCAAATGTAGCTTTTTTAAAATTTGGGAGTAGTCCCCTACATAAGTCACAAGAACTTTATTATATATATAAAACATGAATGTTGGGAGTGATTTTTGGTTTTTTAGCCAGATTAAATTATAGCTCCCAGTATTCATGATCTAATTAAACTCAATATTAGAGAATACAATATCTCTTATCAATATCAATGAACATAACATTCATGAAATAATAATAATATTATTATATCACAACGAACAAACTCATTGTATTATGAATCAAATATACAAGAGTTTTATTATATTTTTCTCTTGGATCTTTCTTCAATGCTTGATAATTCTTTGATATCTCAATAATATAACCTTAGAAGTGACCTTTCAATACTTTAACTATTGTTCTCCTCACTTATTCAGGAGATGTATCCTTTCCTATTTCACACATAAGACAAACCTCTCATGTCTCCTCTTTACATTTTGATACATATTATGTGTTTCTTCACTTGTATACATGACTATTGACTTACTTATGTGACACATTGCACTCTTACATAATACACACTTGAACTCTTTATTACATTACACTTTGTACACTCTCCACACTTTACTACATGACACTTGGACTCATCCTAAACATTGACACGTACTTTAGGGGAATATAAATCACACACCCTAATCTAATATTTACAATAGTACAAATGTACCATGGGGGTACTTTGCCACATTACCAAATAATATTATATTCTCCAACACCCACCTTATTACATTATTTGGTTTGAAGACTTTAGTATTCAATCTATTGCTTTCATTCTTTTGCTTTGTTCTTCTTTGTCTTTAGCTTTTGCTTCATGTCTTTTGTTCTTCCTTATTTGGTTCTTTGCTTTACTCTTCTTCTTTAATCTTCTTGTCTTCATCTTCAGTTGTGGTATGGTTTTCAATGTGACTTTTGAATAATGAATTAACAAGTCATCACAATACTACTTCTTATGAATATTGGAATTTAAACATTTCATATTGAAGTCAACATTTGTTGAATTCAAATTTAGTGTATCATTACTAACATCTTTCATTTCAATTTTTCCTTCTAGTCTTTTTTCTTAATAAATGTTAAAAGTGAGTAATGTCATGTATAGTACTATCCCTACTTCAATAGGCAATATAATTGCATTTTGGGAATTCTACCATGCACCAAAAAGTTTTTCTTGAAGATAGTTAATGAATGTTGTAAAGTTTTCATTTTTGGTATTTTTTAGAATTGAAGATAATTTTTTCTTCAAGTTGTTTGGTATATCCTTGTTTCCATCAAAATCATCCGTCAAATTATGTGTATAGAATTTTAGTTTTTTCAACATTTCTTCACTATATTCAAAAAATGCATTTTAAATCATTTCTTTCATAATGAAACCCTTTGATGTTGAATAACTTTTTTCTCCCAAATTTCAAATAAACAAATTTCTTTAATTCTTCAAATTTAATTCCTTTGAAGTTGAATCCTTATTTCTCTCAAATTTTAATTTCTTTTAACAAAAAATCAATTTTCAATTTCAAATAATCCTTCTCTCCAAATTAATTTTTCATTCAATATTAATTTCCTCTGCAATTCAATTTTTAAATTTCCTTTTTCAATTAATTTCCTTTCAATTTTATTTCTATCTTATATCTCCCTTTTTCAAAAATCTAAATGCAATATGTTTTTAACATTATGACTCCACCTTTTTCAAAAATATAAATGGCAATGCACCTTAAAATTTTAATTTGACTTAGGCGCCCAAATAATTGAGAATATTTCGTCTAAAGACATTACCTTATAATTCAATGCACTCCTTGCCAAATGGTGTCAGTTGCGTTAGGCAGAATCATTTCGATAGGGCATTAAAAATCACATTTGCTTCATTAAACGTTTCCTCTACCTTCCCTGGTCCATGTGCTCAAAATATTTTTAGGCAATTTTTTTGACCTTTCTCAATTGGCATTTCGAATTCCTTCAAGGCACTTTCCTTCACACCAGATTTTTCTAACCTTCTCTGCTCTCGACTCAGACTTGACATCACTCAAGTTTTTGAAATGCTCTAATGCTCTTCACTGCTAAGGCACTCAGGCTTCTTCACCATTAATGCATCTAGACTTTTTCATCGCTAAGGCGTTTAGGTTGTTCTTCAATGCTAAGGCACTTTCTACACACTCAAGCAACTTTTCTAGACAACTTTCATCTTATATTTTCTCTATAGGCGAGTTTCAATACTTGTTTATAGGAAACAATGTCCCTTCTGCTTTAGGGAGGCTTTGACCTTCAATTTTTAGCTTAAATTTCTCCTTTATTTTGTCGACTCACAGCTCTATGGACTTGGCTCACAAGCAGTCCATTTTTCTAACGTCTACACTTATCCTTTCTCAAGCTGTCAGTCTGTTGCTTGTCAATGAATGTCTGTTGCTTGTCAATGAATGAACTTCATCCAATTCTTCTTCAATGCATTCAATATGAGCTACCAACTATAATTTCCAAACTTCAAAATTATTTCCATACAAAGTGAGGATGTGTGGCTCTAATACCATTGTTGGCTTTTTAGCCAGATTAAATCACAAGTCCCAATATCTAAGATCTAGTCAAACTCAATATTATAACATACAATATCTTTGATCAATATCAATGAACATAAAATTCATGAAATAATAATAATAATAATATAACACAGTAAACAAACTCACTATATTATGAATCAAATATATAAGAGATTTATTATATTTTCTCTTAGATTTTTCTTCAATGCTTGATAATTATTCGATATAATATATGGAGCTTTGTCTCCATAATATAACCTTAAAAGTGACCTTTCAATACTTTGACTATTGCTCTCCTCACATATCTAAGAGATGCATCCTTTTCTATTCCTTTACATCTTGACACATATTATGTGTCTCTTCACTTGTATACATGACTCTTAACTTACTTATATGATACATTGCACACTCACATATTACACATTTGCACTCTTTATTACATGACACTTTGCACACTCTTACACTCTACACACTTGCACACTTTACTACATGACACTTGGACTCATCCTACACATTGACACATACTTTAGGAGAAATATAAATTACACACCCTAATCTAATATTTACAATAGTACAAATGTACCATGGAGGTACTTTGCCACTACCAAATAATATAATATTCTCCAACAGTGATGTAGACAAATGATTCAATACGTTCACATGAATGCATCTTTGACCTAAGAATCTATATGTGCACAAAGTGTTTCCAATAATTTATCATGTAGCATTACGTGTATGCATGGCATAGTGTTGGTAAGAATGCACACACGTAAAGTGCTTGCAATAATATACACAAGGCAAAGTGTTTGTAATAATGTGATGCGGTATTTTTATGTTTTATGTAAACAAGTAGTTTGGAGGTAGTTGGGTAGTTGTCAACCCCTACCAATCCCATCATGTCTATAAATATGCATCTATGTGAGAGATGTGAGGGTGTGTGCTTCTTGTTGGTGACCAAAGAGTGCTTGTTGGTTGAAGTATGATGTATTCCAAGTAGTATATGATACATTGTACACAGTGTATCCATATGTATTTCTAAGTATTCCCATTATGTATTTTTTTTATATGAGTGGTAATGGAATTGCATTCCAATGCATTGTATTCAGTTTCTACAAGCGAATGTGAGCCTCACTTTTTCTTACTCCAAATATTTGAGGAAATTCAAAAAATGAAGGATTCATATGAGAAATATTTATGTAGCATCAAAGGAAAGTTATATTTGAAAGCCTTAATTGGAAGGATACCCTAGCTAGAACTTTGGATGCCCAAGTTGGAGACAAGCAAAATAGCGAATATATAACAAGTCCAATCCGAGGAGAAGATGTTACACTAGAAGTGATTATCAAGGATGAGATGATCCAAAATGATATAATGGTTCTTAAAAGTAGAGGGTTAATATGCAAGTTCCATGGTCATTGGCCATGGTTTTCCAAGATTCAAAATTGAATTAAGTGGAGGTTGAATTCAAATTACTCCATGACTTTTCTTCCTAAAGTTTTTTTCATCGTCATCTTTTTTGGTTTGAAAAATAGAAATAAGATAATGGCTGGTGGCCCATGGTTTAGGGGGGGGATACTCTATATTTAAGACCATGGAATTATTTTTTTTGTCGAGATAGAAACTATTAAAAAGCTTTTAGTATGAGTTAGGCTTTTTGGACTTCCATATCAGCTTAACAATAATGATGTTTTGAAAAATATTAGCAATACCCTAAGGGAATTCATCCAAAAGAGACCAAGTACAAAGGAGCAAAAGCATGTTTTATATACCCAAATATGGGTTGCTATAAATATTTTAAAACCCCTGCCGTAATCCATTAGAGATTAAATTTGAATACAAAATTGGGATCAACAAGTGGATTATGAAAACATTGCATTTCAATGTAAATGTTACGAGACTAGACACATGCAAGAGATTGAAAAGTAAAAACAAGAAAGAGACAATTTTGGTTTGAGATTTACTTCAAGATGAAGCAAGGAGATGACATTGTAGTAGAAGTTTGACTAGACAAGGATATTGCACTCCAAAAGAAAAAAAAGCAAAGAAAACCTATGTACAACATCAAATGACAAAAGTTATCATGGTTCACTCATATCAATTGTTAGAAGAAATAAAGATAGATACAAGGGATGGAAAGTACAATATGCAAGTTCAAAATCAAAAGGAATTAAAGGTACAAAAGAAGATGTGGCGAAAAATTTAAACATAAAAAGCGAAAGCTAGTAAATCATATTCAATTTTTTTTTGATACATAGGGGAGTTGGTTACATCTACACTATTTTTAGTAACTGCTAAGTGCAAGGTTCAAACCACAGGGGCTGCTCCCAACAAGCCTATACCACCTCGTTATTGTTGACAAATGTGAGGAGGACCACTAGTCGCTCAAGATTCGTACCATCATCGTCAGTCTGGCATGCACTTAGAGGATTCATAATAGACTACTACCTTTGCAACAGGCATGCCCCCAAGGTTTGAACCTAGGTCTCTTCTTGGTAAGTTTCTGGCCAGACAGACAACTACCAATCCACCTAAACCTTGAGAGTTAAATCATCTTCATTTTACTCGAGTAGTTTAAAATCCTCTTAATAGAAATGAAAGTACTGTAGAGGTTATCCCTTGCACTTTAGGGTTCAAGAGTGGCATAATAAAGAAATGAGGATGGAGGATATCCATAGTAGTTTTTTTTTTTTAAATTGTCAACAATTGTTATGGAGGAATATCCTTGCACATTAAGGTTTCTAGGGCAACATAAAGAAGAAAGTGCTTTTGAGGTTATTCCTTGTACTTCAAATCCATAGCAATTAAAAACATTTAGGGCAGCATATGAAGGCAATTATTATGGAGGAATGTAATTGCACTTCAATTTTTCCAAAGCAACATAAAGAAGAAAGTGTTTTTGATGTTATTCTTTGTATTTCAAATCCTTCAAAGTAAGACAAACCTATAGATGAGAAGTCTCACTATGATCAACATGAAAAAAATAAAAATATTAATGAAGGTGAAAATGTTGGTAGGAATGAAAACAAAGGGAAGAAAGACCAACAAAAAAAAAATAAAGAGAAAAAGAAAGCAAGAGGGATATTGAAATGGGCAAACAAAAGCATATATTACAAGTGGGGCTAAGCCCATAAATAAAAGCAAGAAGTGATGATGAAATGATATCTTGGAATGTTAGGGGCATGAATAAGACCCTTAAAAAAGGGGGCGTTGTTACCGCCAACATATTTATAGACAAGGAAATCAAGTAGCAAATATTTTAGCCATTCATGATGTTCATCTTTGTCTCGTAAAAATTCAAATTTTAAAAGGAAACTAACCAAGTGAGATTTTCTCTCTTAACAAAAATCAAATAGAAAATATTTTAACCATTCTTGATGTGATCTTTGCCTGCAAAATTTAAATTTTAAAACGCAACTAATCGAGTAAGATTTTATTTCTTAATAAAAATGGTATCAAGGAGTTAATTGCAGAATAAAATGTTTGATGCAAAATTGAAATTTTAGAACGCAATTAATCAAGATTGATTTTATTTCTTAATAAAAATGATATAAATGATTTGATTGCAAAATAATATGTTTGATAGAAAGGCAAGCAAGATATGGTTTAATTAAGTTAACAAATAATGGTTTGTTATTTTGATGGAACTAGTCCCTACTCGAAGCCATACAACTTTTTTTTTTTTAAAAGCACATATAACTTATCAAACAACATAAGCTTAAAAGGTTAAATACCAGCCATACAACTATTTTTTTTTAAAACACGCAACTTATCAAACAACATAAGCTTAAAAAGGTTAAATACCTTGACTTTCTAGGAGGAAAAACAAATTAGAATCTTACAAGACAGTGTAAACTCAAAATTTGAATCCAAATCTCATATGCTAATATTTTCCCACTTCATACAACTTTTATAATGATATGAAAGAGAAAACTAAAAAGCTTTCGTCTGTTCCTGAAGTCAAAGCTATCAAGATTATTCTTAACTACTACGAGGAAGTTGTTGGGCAGAAGGTTAATTTCTTGAAAAGCATATTCTTCTTCCTCAACACTCCTATTGAGAGGCAACTCAAAATTGCACGAATCTTGGGGTGCACTATTTCCAGCCTGCCTTCCACTTATTTGGGTCTTCCCCTTTTCCAGGGCAGCCCATCTAAAAACATGTGGAACAATGTCATTGAAAGGCTTATGAAAAAACTCGTTGGATGAATAGGGGCCCTCATCAGCCAAGCTGCTAAAGCCACGTTAGTCCAAGCCTATCTCTAGAGCATCCTGGTATTCTTCATGTCTATATCAAGTCCAAGCCTATCTCTAGAGCATCCCGGTATTCTTCATGTCTATTTCAAGGCTCCAGTTTCTATATGTCAAAAAATAGAACAAATCCAAAAAATATTCCTATGGTCTGGAGGCGAGAATCGAAGAAGGTTTCCTCTGGTTTCCTGGGACAATTTGCAGTAAAAAAGACCAAGGTGGTTTGAGCTTCAGGAAGATGAGCAAGTTGAACATGGTCCTCATTGCCAAACAAGGATGGAGAATCCTCACCAATGCAAAAACTGCTTGGATTGACATAATCAAAATCAAGTATCTCCAAAGAAACTCTCTGTTGGATGATTGCCCTCTCCCAAACGGATATTCGTTCTGGAACTATGTCATCAATTCTAGATCCATCCTTAAAAAAGGACTTAGATGGCGGCTTGGCAATGGAAGTCGTATTTGATTTTGGAAGGACCCTTTGGTTGAAGGATAAGTCTTTGCTTGATGACCCTAATTTGGTTGACTTAAAGCTGCCTTAAAACCACCCACAAATCATCTCTTTGGGGATACAGTTTGCAACTTCATCACTTAATATTCTCATAGCCGAGTTTGCAAGACCATTCCTCTCAATGGCCTAAGTGCAGAGCAGGACGTTGCTGCCAATTTGCTTTCCAACCTTCTTAGAACTTGTGTTTCCGAATGGTCTCTCCTAGGATACCCCTTTTGGAGCATCAATGAAAGTGGTCAGTTCTCAATTAAATTAGTGTACCATATCTAGAATGATCCTACTATCAGTAGGTTTCCTATCAGTCTTATCTGGCTCAAACACTTAATCCCCAAGATTGCTTTCTTTTTTTGGTTGGTTATCCAAAATAAAATCTCGACCATTGACAATCTTTTAATTAAAGGCTTGATCATTCCTAATCGATGTTACCTTTTTCAGTCTGGTTGGTAGTCTGTTCATCATCTGGTCCTTGAGTGTCCCTTCTCCTCTAGTGTTTTGCACTCCCTCTACTCATCTTTCAGTCTTGCATGGGTCCAACCCAATTCTCCTAACCCCTTCTTCCACCAACGTCTTAAATCCTTTTGGGTCTTTTGTTTGCCCCATTTTCTTTGGTAAGTTTGGTTAGAAAGGAACAACAAAGCTTTTTGTGGTGTCTCTAGAGACCCACTTTTTTGTTCATATTTGGGTTCTGACCACAACCACTGAAAATGCTCTCTTGGTCCCCTCTCCTGAGACCCCACGGTTTGGTTTGGAGTCTAGGCTTACAGTGTCCTTCAATCTCTCTTTTGCTCATTCCCGTCTGATCTCATCTTTCGTTGATAGATCTTGTGTCAAATGGGTCCTCCCCCTACAAGGTGGTTCAAGTTCAATTTCGACGGAGCTACTAAGGGCAACCCTGGCAAGGCTGGAAGTGGTGGTATCGTCAGAGATGATCATGGAAGGATCATCCTTGTGTTTGCGGAGAATATTGGCATTCAAACCAATCATGTGGCTGAAGCCAGAGATTTATATCAAGGATTATCAGTCTTGGACAGCTCGGTCTTGGACAGCATCCGTCTTAACAACTTAATTATTGAAGGTGATTCCCTGAACATCATCAATCATCTCAAAGGATCTCAGACTCTGGCATGGCGTGTTATTAACCTCATTGAAGAATCAAGGAGATATCTCCACAATTACGTCAATGTTATTATCCAACATGTTTACAAGGAAGGCAACAAGGCCACTAATGTCATGGCCAACCTTGGTCTGGCTGAGGATTCTCTTCATGCCTGGTATGATAACTTTCCTCAGGCCCTTCAGGCTCTCGGTGACACCAATGGAATATCACTACTTTAGCATTGTCATCAAGCCACGTGGGCTTTTTAGACAGCATGGACCTCTCAACAACACTCACGTCATGAGAGTTTACCCCTATCAGCACACACGCCAGCCTAAGGTGTTGAACAAGATGAGGCAACCCCAGGAGAGTCCCCTCCGAAGCTTGAGAAGCCAAAGACCGAGAAGGACAAGGATTCCCCAAGCGGGCCTTCAATCCGCACTCAGCATAGAACCAACCCGGATCCCCATGTCAATTTGGTGGAGATGTTGAAATCCGCTTCTAGAGCGGCCAACATGGCCTGGACCATCCTCCAACAAGCTGAAAAGGTGGTCACCACTATCAAGGAGTAGAAGGACAAAACCACTCAGATCACGGATGTCGATCACAATGCAAGCGTTGAAGAACAAAATCCTTTTGAAACATCCAATTAGCAGTGGTTTCTCTGGCTATTTTCCAGGGACATCCTATCCCCTGTTTTTGTGTGCTTCTCTGATGGCCTCCACTCTTTTGTTAGCATCCCACAGAGACTCCTAGCTTTGCTTTGTTGTCCCTTTTAAATTTCTCTTGTTTATCGTTTTGTCGAAACTAGTCCTGAGGAGACCGCCTCCTTTTGGTTTTCTCTAATGTAAAAGGATCAAGGTCCCTTTCAAAACCCCTTTTTCTATCAATAAAAAAAAAAACAGATTATGACCACATTTTAAATAACAATTTTTTTCCCTGGTTCCTTTTTTAGTTTTACCTTGCTAATATGGGCATAAAAAAAATTAGTTTCATCTACAATATTTTTGTGTGATATTTTCTTCTAATGCCCATTTTATTCTTTGACCATTCATTTTTACTTTTGAAATCAGTCCTATATCCACAATATTTGATTTACAATTTTAATGTAAGATCTTCCCACTGTGGCATCATGATGTATGCTTTAATTGGTTTTGCAATAGCCATTTATGTAGGTAATTGGCCCTGGAAATTAAAATAAGGAGATAAAAGACCTGAATCAATGGCGACCTCGACAACTCTGGTGACAATAGGCGGGATTTCCCAAGCCCATGTAGGGGATTTTGGACTGGAGCAAGGTGAGATTCCCCCTTCGGACGAAGCTACCAAGGCGGATGATTCGAAGGGCCCAGATCAGGAGGGAAGTGAGACCTAGACGCTAACCGACCCTGGGAAAACTACAAGGGTTTTGTTCCTCCCCTCCCCACCAACAATCCCCAATTGGGAAATGTAGCTCCTCAAAGCTACCTAGAGAAGGTTACAGGTATCCCAAACCCTAGCTCTTCTGGGATTGAGAACCATCCCCCTTTGATCCCCTCGGGTGAAAATTTCATCATCCCTGATTCAGTAATGGCAGAAAAATTGTCTATCGAATCCCTCTCCCTTGTAGGGAAATTTGTCGGGGGAAGACCTGACATGGAGTCCATAAGAAGATGGGTTGCATTCAAATGGTGAACAACAGGGAGTTTCCAACTAGTGGCCCTATCCAGGGGTTTTTTCCTGATTCAGCTGAATAACCAGAATGACTATGCCCGCATTCTCACAGGAGGGCCATGGTTTTATGGTAGGAAGAGTTTGTTCCTTCAAAAATGGGGGGAATATTTCAACCCTAAAACTCAAAATATCAACTTCGCACCCATCTGGGTTCACCTCCCAGATCTTCCCATCCAGTTCTGTCATGAAGACATTCTGCGCGGGATTGGAAAATACATTGGGGATCTTGTTGCCATTGACCCTGCAACGAAGGCCCGAACCCGCATGGCTCATGCCAGAATTTGTGTCAACGCCAACTTGGATTCCCAACTTCCAACCCGCATAAACCTCATCTATGGATCCTACCACTGGTGCCAAGCAATAGAGTATGAGAACAAGCCGACATTCTGCATAGAATGTCAATCTCAAGGGCATCTAAAATCCCAATGTCCATCTCTCAAACCCCAAAAAGAGGTGACCAGCTCCAAGCATCCCCCTCCTCGGAAACAAAGCACCCATATGGGAATACACAATGAGAGATCCAAAGCCCCCTTCGACAACAAGCGGGAAAAATAATTCAAAGGGAAACAAATCGCCAACCAGGAACCGCTTCTCAGCCATCCTTCTTTAGATTCGGATAAGGTATGCTCCATGTTTGCTTTTCCTAATAGGTTTGAACCTTTATCTAACTCCAATGATGAAGTCCTTTTTCCATAATCTGCCCCTCCTCCCCCCTCACTTCCCCTTCCCCCTCCTCATTCCCCGTCCAGATCTGGACCATCCCTTCCCCCACCGATGGGACCCCCTCCCCTACCAAATCCATATCTGAAAGAAGTTGTGAGTCCTTCCCATCGCAAAGTTGATCCACCCCTTCCCCCCTGGATGGGCCCCTTTCCCCAACCAAATCCATTTCTGAATCCTTGAAAGAAGTTGTGAGTCCCAACCACCGCAAAGCGGACCATAGTCCTATCATTACCAGAAGTTTCAAAAAAGCCCTATTGACACAGGGAGTGAGAAGAAAAGGGGTAGGCCTACCTTATCTGAGCAAAAAAAAAAAGACACCAAAAATCAAGTTGCCAATGGAGTGCAAACAACCTTGTTCCCATATTTGTTCAACTAGATCAGGGATGAAACAAAAAATCCCAAACCTCCCCCCAACAGGGCAAAGGAGGCAAGAAATCCACCAAAGTATCCAGATGAAGATCCTATCCTGGAATATTAGAGGTCTCAATAGTTCGGCCAAACAAAGATTAGCTCGAACTGTTAGGAAAGACCATAAACCCACTATTTTCATTTTGCAAGAAACGAAAGTTGATGCTTCTAGAATTAATAACATTACCAATTCAGTGTGGAAGAATTGTCAATGGGCTTCCTCCCCTATTGAAGGCTCTTCTGGAGGCCTTCTGTGCCTTTGGGATCCAAAAAAAGTTGAAGGCAGGGTAATTTCATCCTCTGAAAGAACTCTAAACCTGGTTTTCTTCTACAAAGAAAATCAGTTCACCTAGGTTTTATCCAACATTTATGCTCCCAATAACCCTCTTGAAAGATGCTTTCTCTGGAGATCCCTCTCCCACATGAAGGATGCATTCTCCAACCTCCCCTGGATGCTAGCAGGTGACTTCAATTCCCCCCTCTTTCCCTCTGATAAAAGGGGTGGCAGTTCCATTCCCTCCAAAAGCATACAAGATTTCCAAGACTTTGTTATTGAGAATGAGTTGATGGATGTTCAGATTAAAGGATGTCAATTCACATGGAGCAACAAAAGAGCGGGTTCCAAGCACATACAAGTTAAATTAGATAGAATATTCCTATCCCAGTAGGCTATTCCCATATTTGGAGACACCTCTCTCATCTCTCTTCCTAGAATTGGCTCCGACCATTACCCCCTTCTTCTGGAAGCTAACAGGGCTCCATCCTTCAAAACCCCATTCAGATTTGAGAACATGTGGATCCAACATGCTGATCTGAGGTAGAGGATCTCTGAATGGTGGCAGCACCCTTACCCTGGATCTTCTATTTCCCAAGTTTCCCAGAAACTGAAGGCTATCAAGGAAAACCTCAAAATCTAGAACAAGGAGGTGTTCGAGAATATTTTTGAAAACAAAGAATAGATCTTAAGCAAGCTCAAAACCATTGAACAACAAATCCAGCATGACCAGTGGACTCCTCAGTTGAGAGAAGAAGAAAGGCAACTTCTGTCAGAATACCACAACATTCTGGCCAAGGAGGAGACCTACTGGAGATAAAAATCCCGAGCCCTCTAGCTAAAATATGGTGATGCTAACACGAGGTTCTTCCATGCTTCCACTCTACAAAATCGAAGCACAAGCAAAATCAAAGAGCTCATTCTGACTGATGGCACATGCTCAAGAGATATCTTCAAAATCAGAGATGAAGCCTCATCCTACTTCAGCAACTTGATGGGAGCCATACCCCCCGAACATCCTGAAGCCCAAGAGGTCCTCCTACAGAACATTCCCCCTCTGGTTACTCTTGAAATGAATTCCTCCCTTATCCAACCCCTAAGCAAAAAAGAAATCAAGCTCACTTTGTTCTCCATGCAAGCTGATAAAGCCCCTGGGCCAGATGGGTTTCCCCCCATTTCTTTCAAACTTTTTGGGATATCCTAGAGGAAGACATTTGCAAAGCCATCATGGAACTCCAACGAACCAAGATCATTCCCAGAGGGACGAACTCTACTTTCATTGCCTTGGTCCCCAAAACCCCTCAATGCAAATCCATGGTGGACTTCAGACCAATAAGCTTATGCAACATCATCTACAAGATTTTAACCAAATATTTAGCTATGAGGCTCAAGAAAATCCTTCCCATGATCATAGATCCCTGTCAAGGAAGTTCAGTGGAAGGTAGATCCATTACTGACAACATCATCTCTCTTCACGAAACTCTTCACTCAACATCGTGCAACAAAAAAGTGGCCATGTTTCTGAAGTTGGACATCAACAAAGCTTTTGATAGGGTTAACCAGGATTTTCTTTTAAAAGTCCTCTCCAGGTTCGGGTTTCATAAGGAATGGATCGACCTCATCAAGGGCTGCATTTCCTCCCCTTGGTTCTCTGTTCTAGTTAATGGATCAACAACAGGTTATTTCCCCAGCTCTAGAGGCATCAGACAGGGAGATCCCCTATCCCCCTTCCTTTTCATCATTCTTGTTGAATCCCTAGGAAGAGCCTTCAAATATGCCTGTGCCTCAGGGAGTGTTTTCGGTATCAAGGCTTCATCTAATTCCCCACCCCTATCCCACCAGCAGTTTGTAGATGATACTATCATCGCTACCCTAGCCTCTGTTGTTCAAGCTAAGTCCATTAAGTCTATCCTTGATACCTATGAGTTAGCAATCGGGCAAGAAATTAACTATCTGAAAAGCAAATGCTACTTTCTCAACACCCCTGTTAATAGATAATGCAAGATTACTCATATCCTTCAGTGCTGCATTGTTGATCTCCCCACCTCTTACTTGGGTCTTCCCCTATTCATCAAAAACCCGAAAGAGTCCATGTGGGACAATGTCATAGAAAGAATCAATCGAAAACTTGCAAGATGGAAAGGGTCTCTTCTGTCTCAGGTGGCCAAAGCAACTCTCACTATGGCAGTTCTCCAGAGCATCCCAGTCTACTTCATGTCGATGTTCAAAGCTCCTACTGCTGTGCATGCCAAGATTGAATAGATTCAAAAGAACTTCCTATGGTCGGGCCCAGAGGATAAGAAGAAATTTCACCTAGTCAGCTGGGACAGAGTTTGCCACCCAAAATCCCAAGGAGACCTCGGGCTTAGAAGAATCGCCAACATGAACCTCGCCCTCCTTGCCAAGCAGGCATGGAAAATCTTCATCAACTACAAAGCAGAGTGGGTTTCCATCATTCAAGACAAATATCTCCAGAACCTTTCCCTGCTGGAGGACAACATTCCCACCAATGGGTCTGCTTTCTGGTGGGCTATCATTCAGGCTAAATCCCTCATCATCAAAGGCACTCGATGGTAGCTAGGCAATGGTTCAAATATCAATTTCTAGGATAATGTATGGATAAAAGACAAACCTCTTTCGAAAGTCCCTGAGGTCTCCATCCTTAGACCTATTCTAGACAGAAGGTGGGGTAGCCAAGTGGCGAACTTCATTGACAATCAACGCAGATGGAAAGCCATTCCCACTACCAATGAAAGTGACCAAGTTGTTAGAGCTAGGAATATCTTATCCCACTTACTCAAAACCACTATCATCCCAACCATAGCTACCCCTAACTACCCTATCTGGAAAGGAAATGATAGTGGGGATTTCTCCATCAAATCAGCTTACTCCCTCCTGCTCAATTCCTAGGTCTCCACTATTCCCTTCAGGTTGGTGTGGGTCAAGCACCTCATTCCCAAGGTTGGCTTCTTTTCTTGGACTGCCATTCAAAACAAAGCCCTTACTACCGATAATCTTATGAAAAGGGGCATCCCTATCCCGAACAGATGCCACCTATGTCTATCCAATTGGGAATCCATCAATCACCTATTCTTAGATTGTGATTTTACCAAGGAAGGGTTGAGTCACATTCTGACTACCTTTCAGATTCAATGGGCTCCTCCCAATTCCCTCTTGGACCTCTTTGTCCAATGGCCAAACCCGTTCAACCATCCCAAAGTCTCTTTCCTGTGGAAGGTTTACCTCCATCATTTTCTATGGCAAATTTGGTTAGAAAGAAACCACAAAATCTTCTCCATCTTGTCTAACAACCTAGTGTCCACAACTACCAAAGCCATCACCTATGCTGCTGAAAATTCCCATTTACTTCCTTGCCCCAATCCTCCTAGTTGTAGCTTTGAAGCTGAGATTCTCCGATCCTTGAATATTCCCATCCCTTCTAATGTGACCCCTCCCCTACCCCATCCCAAAAAGAAGGCTCATTGGAGACCACCCCGGAAGGATGGCTGAAGCTAAACTTTGATGGTGCATCCAAAGGGAATCCAGGTTTAGCAGGAGCGGGTGGGGTTGTCAGGAACCACAAAGGTGAAGTTGTCATAGCTTTTTCTGAGAACCTGGATCACCAAACGAATAATGTGGCTGAAGCTTGGGCATTATGGTGAAGTATGCATCTCATCAGGGATTCCAAAATCAATCTCCAAATCGAAGGGGACTCCCTCAATATCATTGGGTACATTAACAGTGATAAAAGTCCACCATGGAATATTCGCTCCCTGATCCAGGAAACCAGGATCCTCATTGGTCAACAAAATCAGGTCATGGCTGCTCACGTGTACCGCGAAGCCAACAAGCTTGCTGATGGTCTCGCAAATATGGGAATCACCCAACCGACCATCTCCATTTGGTGCAATTCGATCCCGCAAAGTGTTCTTCACATAGCGTCAACGGATTGGCCGAGACAGACCAGGTGCCTTTAATTCTCTCTTCGTTGCCCCATGGTTTTCCTAATTATTGTTTTGTAGGTCTCGTGGTGCAAAATTCCTCGGGCAATTTTTTTGATCCATGCGCCCCCTCTCTATCATGTGATTGGCCACCCACCTAGCCCATCCGATCATGATTTTCGAACTTGGTTTCACTTTTCAAACTGCATCAGAGTTCAAGGCAATTTGCGCAGTCCCGACCATGATTGCACCAAAGCCACCTCACCTAATTTTTTGCCTAGCCTCGCTGTCCCTAAGTGCCACTGGCGTTATATCTCCACCCATGTGGATATCCGTTCGAGGCCCTCCACCAATCCCCAATCCCATTTCCATCATATCCGCCTCCCCACCTACTGTCACCCCTGGGTTACCGACATGAGTAATGTCTCACGTAACGCTTATTTAAGTTGGAGGTGGTCTACCATGCAGTCCTACGTTCTTCATTTCCACCACCCCAGCCCCCTATCTAGCCTCCCTGCTGCCATCCTTAGGCCCCCTGTTTCCACCGCCATGGCCTTTATCGAGCCTAGCAGCCTTCAACTCGACACCCTTTCGGCCTCCTTCCTGCAATCGCAAAAGCTTATTCCTTTCCTGTCCAAATTCAAGGGTGTCGAGGCAGACATTACCATTGATTTTGTCAAATCGTGGTCGAATGGCCACGTTTCTGTGCGCAACATTTGCTTCAAGGTAACAACAGAGCTAATCGTAGAAGTGTCTGGCCTTCCTCTGATGGGGCGCTTGGTCCGACGAGACAAGCATAATTGGGACCAGGAGCTCGATGGGTTCCCCAATTACCAAGAGTTTAAGTGGATCGGAGTCGCCCTCGACCGCGAATCCCTCCCCTCCCCGTGGCCTATCGTCATTATCCCTCTGCTCCAGTACCTCACCTGCGATGACCCTTCCAAGCCTTTATCCAGCTTTCATCTTGCCTTGGTGAATCACTTGCGGGGGTTCAAGCCTATGAATATCCCAGCTTTCCTCCACTGTTCCATCCGGCTCTCTATTCTCAGTGCCCGCAAAAAGAATTCGACTCCCACCCATCAAGGGTTGTTTGCAGTCATCTTCCACCATGTCGCCGCCTCCACCCCACCGCCCATTTTGGCCACCCCCTCCATTCCAACCCTCCCCATCCCTTGTCCACTCACAGTCCTTCCCACTCCCTGTCCAGTGAGCCTCTAGTTAGCGATGAACCCCAGGAATTCCAAACTCCTACTTCTAAAAAGGGTTCCCCGGCTGTTGCGACTCCCTCTTCCATCAAACCCCTTGCCGCGAGTGGGAGTAAACCAACATTAGCTAAGCGGAAACCTAAGGTTGAAGAGAGCTCTACTCATGTTCGAAGGTCATCCAGGGTTAAAAAAGCCAAGGCGGAGACTAGTCAGAATTCCCCTGTCCACATCTCTGAGGATAATAGCGGGAATTCGAACCCTGATGTTGCAATTTCCAACAGAATTTCGAGAATGTTCCTCAAAAGCTTCATTTCGGCTTTCGACAGCGCTAGTGCAGCCCTGAAGCAGTCCCTCCAGCAGAACACAATCAACACCAAGGAGGACTCCTCGAAAGTCGAGCTTCACTAATCATCCAAAGCTAGTCTTTGGGTTCGTGTTTTTTGATGCTACTGTTTTGGGGTTTTTTGTTTGTTTTGTTTTTTGATTCTGGAATTTCTAACAGACATTGCTATTTCTTCTCTGTATTTTCTAAGTCTGTTAATTTTCCTTTCCTAAGATGGCCCCTGCGTGGGTTTTGGTTAGTTTTCTGTCGGAATGTAGTCTCCGTGGTCATGTGCCCCTGCGTGGGCAGTTTTGCTATTGTAACTGGTTCTGTCATCCCCTGCATGGGAAATTTTGGTCCTATCATCCCCTGCGTGGGAAATTTGGTTTTGTTTACAGCTGTCTTCCCTGGTATGGGATACTTCAGTAGTATTTTCCCTATATCTATCAAAGTCTCTTGTATATCTGGGATTGGGACCCAACCAAAACCCGTATAATAGAACCATCCAATTACCAAAAAAAAATGTAGGTAATTGGCCCACACACTTTTTTATTTGATTCTTTGTTTCGCTTGCCTAAAGAAATCAAGTCTTTGTTCATGGCTTATAAACTCTGGACAGTTTGGATTAACAAGCGTAATTTCAGTGTAGATAGTGAGAAAGAATACTATTTGTGAGCAAATGATTATGAACACATGACATAAGTGCTATTTGTGGCTAAATTTTTGGGTCCCAGCCCACCAAGCATATAAGATCCCCTTGTGTGAGTCACAAGACGTGTCTTCTCTACACTTTATATATTGTATTCCTCTATGCCAATTGACATCCATCACTACTTGCTCAATATTGGCTGATTAATGAAAGGAAACCTTTGCAGTGTTACTTGATCACTGACATTAAGAATCTAAAACAAGAAAATAATTTGCTTGATACAGACATGATAAACTACCGAAGCTACATTTTCTGAGAATTCATACCTTGACTGCACACCTGTTGAAGTCCTTAGAACCAAATATGTAAACAAACATGGACGTATTAGGAGAAGAACCCCAAATTCTTTGAACTATTTACCTATGAATGTAGGCCATCCCATTAACAAATAACATGAAGTAGCCATTATGGAAAGTAAAGAGAAAATAAATGATGCAGCAAGTGTTAACGCAGAGATCTGATGCAATTGAATTCAGCAATTGGTTACAGCAAGTCAGTAGTTTGAAGGCAACCTGCACATTCAGAGAGATATCCCAGTACTCAAACAGGGGGAGTTTAGTTCTACAGTTAGTGGCAAAAAACAGAACATGCAAGGAGCTGGGGAATCACATACACAACAGAAAATTATTATACTTTCACACAAGAATTCCCAGCTTCATACAAATTTCACATCCCCTTGTATTAAGCCAACATCAACCCCTTTACACAAGCAATATTTGCCAGTATATAGGAAGAACAAGGTCTGAAAGACCCCTTACCTTTTGCCCATCTTTTTTGTACACATCATTTGACACACCTTGTGAGATGGGAAAAGATGGAAGGGACATCACGAAGGGCCTCCTCACGACATTCTCAACTCTCTTCTCTTCTCACTCCAAGACTAGAGGATGTTGTGAGCTTAAAGTTAATTTGTTGGGTTGATTAAAGAATACCTATGTTTCTCCTAAGAAACATCTTTATCTAAGCTTAACATACAAAATGCAACATACAAGGCCTACAACTAAAATGCTCTTTTTGATGATGAAGTAAATGATGATTTCTTTTAAGAGGCACGGACACAAGATGTAGCAAACAAAGCCTAACATGCAGCTGTATGCGATTTCAATTAAATGCCAAAGCTTCACGATTAAGATGGTCCCCTATATGATTAAGACTAAACTAGTTCTTTCTTCTTTTTTGTCTATTTTATCAATAAACAGAAAACAGAACCTAGTCTACACAAACAGCAAACAGAATCTAAACCCTAAATGCTTAAATCACAGTGTTATGGGGCAGAAAAATCTGTTTCTGCCACACTGGCAAAAGCACCACCTTCTGGCAAAAGCATTGGCGCCACTATCACCTGCTAATGGCGCTCTCGCTTGACCTGCAAAACAGACAGAAAAACATATAATCAGCAGTAGAGGGGTCTCTGTCTGAGTTGATAGAGGCTATTAAACTTCCTTGAACAGCAATCATGCCCCTGTTTCGATAAACAAAAAATGACAAAAATGACAGAATGCAAGAAATAAATGCCAGGTGGCAAAAGCACCACTGGATTGTGATAACGTCATTGGCGCTTTCACTCTGTGTAAAACCATAGAGCGATGGCACCATCAACCTGCAATCTGGTGACACTTTCACTGTGTAAAACCAAAGAGTGATAGCGTCACCGACCTGCAATCTGGCGGTGCTTTCACTTTTGAGAACAAAACAACAAGATTGAATGCAAGAAATGACAAGCTTAAGATGCCTATGATGAAGGGCTCTGACTTGGGAGTACAGAGGCCCTGTCTAACAGCAGAAAAATGCGGATTTAATTGCTTAAAGCTTAATATTAAATGCAAGATTAGCTATATGCCAATGCAAGATGCACAACTAGTTCTAAATACAATGAAATAAAATCCTAAAGCTACAAGGACAAGGAAGAGCCAATAAGCAAAATAAGGGGAAAGAGCACAACCCAAAACACAATATTGTTTTCCCCTTGTTGGAAGCTTGTTGAAGGCTTGCTAGCTTGCTTGTTGATGGCACTTGAATGCTTGAGCTTGAAGACTTGATGCTTGATAATTGATGATTGCTTGGAGAGAGCTTGAAGACTTGATGCTTAGATGCTTGCAAGAATGCTTAGAGAGATCTTGCAAGAAACAAGAGTTTGAATGCTTGCAAAGGTGGCCTTCACAAGGTTGTGGTATGATTCTAGAGAGATTTTGACAAAGTTTTGCTACTCTAAAGCTCTTGATGAATTGGTCACCCTAAGTGTTGGTTTTATAGGCAGCCATGGCTTCTTGGGGAAGAATTGCATTGAAGATGACATGATAGAAGGTAAGAATTTGAAAAGAGGATCAAGAGGTCATTAATGGAAGATCATGAGTGGAAAGTCTTGGATTTGGGATCTGCTACAAGGGTTGCAAATCAAATTTTTGGGGATTTGGTTCAATAATGGTTGGGGGCTTGAAAGAGACAGGAAGTCAAATTTCTTGATTTGTGCGCATGACAGTCAAAAGCATCAAGATGCGATAGCACCGTCGACGCTATTGTGTTGGCACTTCTACATCATGACCATTGGAGGTCAAAAATGGGCGGGAAGAGGTCAAATAAAAAGTTTTGCAAAAGCACCGCCAAGTCGCAATAGTGTTATTGGCACTATCGCTCACCCTGGCATTATCACTTTTAAAGCAAAAAATGCTCCAAATTTGGGCACAAAGAAGATTGACTCGAATTGGCTGAATAAAAGGCTGGTTGATGAAAGGATTGGCAAACTTGAGGAGGATTAACCATGTGTTTAAAATTGAGAATCTACACATCTATACATAAATTCTAAGACCCTCCTTGCATTCCTCATGCCAGTTACTAATTAGTTATCATAACAACCCTCTTTAAAATTCTGGGTATGAGGTAGGGGTAGGGGCCCACTCTGCCTGCTCAATTACAGGACAGGTTAGCAGTAGGTCTTTAACGGCATGAACAAATTGCATTCATTTAAGTAAATAGAAAAGAAACTAACAGTCAAAACCATTCAGAAGTAATATACAATTTGGACTTTAAAACATGACCAGTTTTTAAAAAATAAAAATAAATGAAAGCTTCACATGGATTGAGAAAACTTGTTTCCACAATATCTTTTCTTAGCAAGGGAACTATGAAGAGTAAATGCTTTGACTCATCTCTAAATTGACACATAATCAGCCTATTTGTCAAATCCATTTGCAAATTGTTTTCTTAGTGAATTCACACGTAAATTTCATGCACACAAACAAGTAATGCATTGCAATTCAGTCAATCAGGGAACCTCATGCTTCACACACACCGTGTCCCAACAAATTTCCTCCAAAGGTACAAGGAAATGTCAGGACGCCTTCCTAGCAAAAAAGGAACAACTTTAAAATATAACAAGTTACAGTCTTACATATTATAAATTATGCGATCACATAGTCCGTTTACCACAAATTATGCAATGACTGAGAAGCCCTAAGTTATACTACACATTATCCAATGTTCAATATTACCATCAATGGTACCCATAGAAGTAATATAACTTCAAAAAGACTGATAATTGTAATAAAGATATCTTCCAATGGATTTTACAATTAATATCGGAAACAAGAGAAGTATCAGCAAAAACAACCAAAATTTTATGACACAATCATATCACGTTATGAAATAAAGAACATGGACTGCAATGATAAACATCTCCCACTGTCCCACGAAACAAGACAGGATAGCCTTGGAGTTGGAAGAATATCATCAATTACACCATGCTATTTTCTCATTACTGCATAATTTTTTTAGTTTGCTAGTGATAATAGGTCACAAATAAAAAAGACCCTTGAATATCTGAAGGCTCTGTCCAAGCATAGCACAACATTTCCTGTCAAACTATTCTGAATGTATCAAAGCAAAAAGGTAGTGTGCAAATCCCCCAGCTGAAACAAAATAATAAAAAATCTGATGACTGTTCTGCAACATAATACACCCTGGTTTCCGTCTCTGTGCTATTCTAATGACAGAAGAAAGTCCCCACAAGAAAGAAAAATACCATAGTAAGCTAATGTGCCGTTTTGACAAAGTATCAGGATCATGCCAATATGAAGTGAGTGCAAATGCAGAAATTAGACCTGAAAAAACCATGACTATGTTCAAATAACAGTTGAAGTGGATGTGTTCCCAAAGAGATGGTATTGGGGAAGACAGTGGGGATGTCCACAAGTCAATCCCTTGCAAAAGGGGGCAGCTCAGGGATGTTAACATGAAACTAGAAAACTTCAGCAAAAACAATAACAATTCAATGTTCAGATGCTACAATTTCATGTTGTGAAATAATTTCAGAAATAACATTAGAACACCTCTCATTATCCAGCAAAATAGGACATAGAGTAGTCATAGAGATATGCAAACTGCAAAGTTAATCAATTACATCACAATATTTTATCATCACTCCATTTTTTCAAAGGCTACCGAAAATAGGTCTAGCCAATAGAGAACGTGCAATATCTACAGATTCTATTAAAAATATATCACAACCTTTCCTATAAGGCACCTAAAGTAGCACTGTTGCAAGAAATCAAGACCCAACTACAACAAATTAACAAAAAATCTGATGACTGTGTCCTGCAATAATAATTATTTTTAAAAAATGCCGGTTTCGATATCTCTGGCATCCTACTGACTAGGAAGAAAGTACTCACAGGATAGAAAAATGTCATCCGAAGAACATATGTCACGATGACAAAACAATTGAGGTTCATGCCAATTTGTAGTGGCAGCATGAAAGCAGGAAGTGGATCTGAAAAACCCATGGCTAAGAAAAGCATTGTCTGAAGAAGAAATGAGGTTAATGCATCTCCATGAGAGTTGAGGTGTGAATAGGAGGGCAGAATGAGTACATCTGCAAACCATCCTTTCCAAAACAAGATGGCTAAGGGATGTTCACTCTATGCATCCCTGTCCTTGTCCACATGGGAATGCGTAAGTGCAGGCAGTGAGTGGGAGAATGCATTCCTCCCTGTGGAACATTGCTTATACATTTAAAAATAACTTATTCTTAATAAGGGAATGGTAGAGTCTTTTTAATTGCTAACTTCTAATCGAACACATTAAACTTGGCATAAGCTTAGACCACTTTAGCCTTGTACAAAGGAATATCCATGCTAGTGAGAAATGAAGAGCTAAGCAACTCTCATGCACAACTAACAGACACAAGCTCAATTTTGTTTTCGCAACTCTTTTACAAAAATCTAGTACTTATATTTTGCTGCTTGAGTAGAACCAACCAATGAAATTTCTATTCATTTAGTGGGGATGGTTAATGAAAGAAGAATATGCCAATCCCAGAAAACTGTACTACACATGTACAATGTTTTTTTTCTTTTTAATATATATGATAGACTATTGAATAAATTACAACTATTTAGTTCTCAGAGAACAAAAAGAAGTACCAAAAGGAGGCAAGGGCAGCAATTCCACTCAATATACAGAGCCTATCTACCCGGTCTTCATTTCTCATCTTTTCCTCCTTTAACTCAATCTGTGCTTTTGAATATTGCTGACAAGATTCTAAGACTTCGGTATGGTTCCTACTCCTACGACAGCTCATAGCTCTTTTTAAGACAAGTATACTGTTCTTTCCATTCAGATGTGCATGCCTCAAGTCTTCCAACTGCATGCTGAGTTCAGTTAGATTCAATGTTGTTTGAGCATTATCTTCCACTCCCACATGAGAAACCCTACATTTCATTACAATAATGCACTGGACAACCTTGTAAGGCAAAATGTTGTGGGCAGGAAGAATGGACCCAAAACGAATGAGAAAATCATTATCTGTAGGCCAATGCCTTTGTCCTCCAAGAGGACTCCAACTTGCAAGGTTGACTGCTTGCTTCAATCTCTTATTTACAAGAATCCAACTAAGTCTAATACTGTCCTGTAATTCCCTCCAGAATCTTCCATCTTTCCTCTCTCTCTCAATAGATGTAAGTTGTGGCAGCCCATCTGCAATGGTCACAGTCACTTGGCTTCTAGTATCACCATCTTCTTCTGGAAAGTTTAGCAGGTCGATTCGAAAGGGGCAACGAGAGAACCAGCCATGAAAGTCATCCGCATCAGGGATGCCCCAGAGGACTTTAGAATATATCACTTTGTCCTTGCACCAAACATCCACAATCGACACGAAGTCAGAAGGTAAAACATCTTGGAGCTCTTCGTCTTCATCGTCAGAGTAATCAGACCAAACATGGAACTCCTCCAGCACAGAATCCCACTGAAACGAAGAGACCTCCTCTTCATTTGTGATAAGAGGGAAGCAATGTGCATAGAACTTTCGGAACCCACCGAGGGAACATATCAAGCTTTTTAATTCTTCATTCGCAATGGAAGGCCAGAGAGAGCAGCATACATCCTCCCAAATGCTCTCTTCCCTAGTTATGGACCAAAAGTCTGAACATGCACATGCTGCACTAGCAAGGGTTGTCCCATCCAGCCTACTCAAGATTTCATAAACAAGGTCGCTGTTCAAAGAAGCAACTTCCCCAGTGATCAAGGATGCCATCTAACTACTACTCAAAACTGCAGCTCTGTTTGCAATGTTTAAAACAGGGCTCAGATTTAAATTCTCAGATTTCCACTGGACATAATGAACAAAACACTCTTCTCGATTACCAAGCATGAGATATTTTAAGATGACATTACAGCTCCTCTTTTAAAGTCCTCTTTAAATAAAATGAACCATGATTCAAGATTCGAATATTTAACCACTCAGCCCCGCCTTCAATACTAAACTTACCAGCCCAGGATGTTCACTGGCTTAAAATAGACAAATACAAGCTTCAATGCTCAATTATCAGATCAGAACTAAACGGTTTCTGCTTTCTCTGCAAGAGCTCAAAATACCTAAGAACTGCTTTCTCTGCAAGAACTCCAAATACCTAAGAAATGCTTCTGTAACCTTGAACTAGATACCCTCAATGAACACACAGATGCACACCCCAGAAAAATAACTTCCATCGATGATTTGATCATGGGGTGGTGAGACTCAAAGGCTCAAACACCAACCCACGCTCTTCTTCTTCTTTTGGTAAACTGTTCTTTCTTGGAACCCTAAGGGTAGAAGAGCAACGAGAAACCCGGGAGTTGGAGAGCACAGAGGAGTCAACTAGTAGTGGCAAGGAACACTCCTGGGCATCCACATATCTGAGTGAACTTTTTAAGCTTTACCACTGCAAGACGGCCTTAACACATACTTATTAGGGCATCCAAGTTCAAAGCGTGGCTGTTGAGAAGATTTCCAGGAGATACCAGATGTTGAAGCAGGCAATCCCAATATCCTGGAAAGTCCACCTAATTGCAGGAGAAATCACACCAATATTGCACCTAATAGTGTGAGGAATCATCCCACCCCCAAATGGCAAAAGGCCAATAGTTTCACCTCTGCAAGAGAGTGTGCCCTAAAACCCTAATATCCTTACCACTGAATACCCAATAAGAGGGTTTGTCCTACCATTGAGCATATGCTCATACAGAATCCCAAAAAATATGGATCCAATAAAAACTTCATATAGATTTTAGCTTGAAGTCAATTCTTTTATAGGATACCAAACAAAACTCTTTCCACTCACATGCAAATTTTCATTTGCTAATAAGGCCCAATAACCATCACAAGCAATACGCACCCAATGTCCCGCCTTCTTCACGGTCTCATAAAAGCCCTAAATTCAACAATTTGGTGAAGCTATTTGCCCACACACGGCACAACGACCCAAGCAAGAACTCTAGCGTATTCAACGCACGTTTCCAGCATATAGTTTACGTTCGTTAAGGCATCAAAAACCCACTTCTTTAAAAAACTCTGTTCACAGTCAAATCTCTATCCAGAAAACGCAAGAAACCAAATTCAACTCTCATGAATCTTCAATCCAACGATCCTTATTAAGAAATCTCCACCAACTCACCTGATAAAAAGCCGTCCACGAAATTTAATGACCCACATGAACATTGCTTTCCATTAACCCCCCTCTGCAAGCTACCAGAAAACTTGTGGATTACGCTCTTCCACTGAAGATTGAGTCCTTGTTTTCTTACTGAAGGAATCTCAAGTACCGTTGCAAATACTATGAGCTTCATAAATGGGAGTGGATTCGCCGTGAATCCTCTTGATTCGGCGATCAATGGGCTTAATTGTGTGCAGGTATTTTGTCATGCACTTCCCGTGCAAACTTCATAAGAATAATAGTTGAATCGGCCGAATGGAGGGATCATGTAAAGGTATTTTGCCATGCACTTCCTGTGCAAACTTAATAACAATAATAGTTGAATTGCCCGAATGGAGAGATCATGTAAAGGGTGACTTCTATCTCCGAAGGTTAAGTTTTATTTTTGAAAGTTTAATACTTGGTGGTTTGGATAACAGTTTAATTAAAGTTTAGTATATTAGGTGGTATAATTGGACCATATTTAGGTGGTATAATTGGACCATATTTTTGGGGTACAAGGACTTCTTTTTTCATGATTTAAAGTTGGTAGCTTGGATAAAAATTCAATCAAAGCTAAGTAACACAATTGGGGCCATACTTCCTGGTGTGCAATAAGAAGCTTATGCCTTGACTCCATGCACCTAACCTATCTAGAGTTCCAAAATCTTTAAAACATGGTGTACAACTTTGCCTCTTGACCTTTATTTAGAGTTTTAAAATCTCCACTCATAAATGAAAGTCTCTGACCTTGACCTTTGAAAGTTTCAAAATTAAACACTTTATCATAAAATTTAAAAAAATAAAAAAAATTAATTAAATAAATAATATAATATATCATTTCATAAGGTCTATGAAATCTTTCACTTAAAACCTACTTTTACCAAAGCTTATGATAATATTTTAGATAGACGAGGGATGCTATGTTTTTTTTTTTTTTATTATACATAGGAGAGTTGGTTACAAACCTATAGGAGAGTTGGTTTCAACCCTATGACATAGGGATGTTATGTTTTTTTTTATACATGGGAGAGTTGGTTACAACCATTATTTTTAGTAACTATTAAGCGCAAGGTTCAAACCATAAAAGTTGAATCCATCGAACTTATTTTACCTCATTGTTGATGACCTGGCACGAGGGTGGTGTGAGGGGACCACCGTGGTTCAAGATTCATATTATCATTGTCGGGTCTGGATACTATATTACTTGAATACTTTTAAGTTTAAAGCAAATATGATAATATTTTAGATAGACATGGGATTATATATATATATTACACTCACATTATTTTTAGTAACTGTCAAGCCCAAGGTTCAAACCACAAGGGTTGCATCCACCAAACCTATTCCACTTCGTTGTTGTTGACTTTGTTTGAGGGGCTTATCAATCACTCGGTTTTCACACCATCGTTGGTCTAGATGCTATGTTACTTGAATACTTCAAATTTAAAGCAAACATTAGTAGAAAACTTTTAGATAGATAGGAGGGATGTTAATGTTAAATTTTTTTCATGTTATTAAAAAATTAAATTAAAATTAAGTTAAAATTATACAAAAATTACCTGCAAGGAAGCCACTTGCATTATCGATGATGTGATCCGGGTTCAATCCCCATGGTGGATGTGTATAAGAAATATTATTCAAAAAAAAATTATAAAAAATAGAAAAATAATTAAGACATTTCATCTTAGGAAATCTCTTTAGTGTTTTATTCCTCAAGTCACATTCTAATATTTCTTGTAACAATATAATTTTTGACATAATACCTTACGTCTTGTTTTTCTAGATATTGTACCTTGCATGGGATTCCTTGTAGAGATTGGGTGGAGGTAGCAGATTGATTGGTTTTCATTGAGTGTTCGATAGATTGAAGTCAATGGTTCCAATCCCAAACCCTTTCAAGGTCCCCTTACTTTGAGTAAAAATCTTTTTGAGGTGGGGCGTGGTTGTAGTGGTAGCTTTTTGGTTTCAACCCGGGGAATAATATGATGAGAATTGTTGTCAACTCCTCTCTCTTAAAATATATATATATATTAAAAGATTCTATTTTTTAATTGATTAAAGAAATATTTTTAAAAAAATTAGTTAAAAAATAAAAATTATAGAAATGATTGATAAAATTAATGGTAAAAATTTAAATTTTCAAAAATTAAAAAGGTAAAATAGTTTTCTAGTAACCATTATATCTCAGGTCATATATGAAATGATCTTAATAAAAGTGGCACATTTTAATTGGAGTTCTTATTTAAGAAAGAATAATTTAGCAAAGGATAGGCTATTGGTAGTAGTTGATTGTTTGGTCGTGGGTTGTTTTGGTTCGATTTTCTCAATAGCTTAAGACTATGTTACTACGATGCCCCACAAAAACTTAATTATATAGTTGTTAAATTGTTGTAATATTAGTCACAAGTTTTTAAATTAATGGTATACCCAGGTGTTGTAGGTGAGTTGGAGAGGAGAGGGCAATCCTCCAAAGGAGGTCCCAGGTTCAAATCTCCACCCTACCAAAAAGTTGAATTGGGTATCCAAAATCCAATTGATAATGTTGGTAAGGGTAGGGTCGGGTGCGACTCCCGGGTGACTTTGACGGTGTAGAACCCCCTGTTCGCGGTCTCTCAGACCAAGGGCCCCGCAAACGGTTTTTTGCTTTAAAAATAAAAAATAAAATTAATTGTAAAAATCAAATTTTCAAAAATTAAAAAGGTAAAATAGTTTTTTAATAACCATTATATCATAGGTCATTTATGAAATGATCTTAATAAAATTCCTACTTTTTATTTGGAGTTCTTATCAGAATAATTAAGCAAAGGGATAGGTTGGTTGATAGTAGTTGAATGCTTGGTGGTGAGTTGTTTTGGTTTGATTCTCTCGATAGCCCAAAATTATGTTACTACAATGTCCCACAAAAACTTAATTATATAGTTGTTAAATTGTTGTAATATTAGTCCTCAAGGACAATGCAACGGTACAAGTTTGTAAATTGGTTAAAGAAATACTTTAAAAAAATTGGTTGAAAAATAAAAATTAAAGAAGTGATTGATAAAACTAATGGTAAAAAATCAAATTTTCAAAAATTAAAAAGTTAAAAAGTCTATCAGCAAAGATGCCACTTGCATTATCGATGATGTGACCCGGGTGGGTTCAACCCCACGGGCGGATATGTATATGTATAAGAAGTATTTACTCAATAAAAAAATTAGTTTTTTTTAGTAACTATTATATCATAGGTCATATGTGAAATGATCTTAATAAAAGTCACACTTTTTATTTAGAGTTCTAAGAAAGAATAATTTAGCAAAGGGATAGGTCGCCTGGTAGTAGTTGAGTGCTTGGCGCTGGGTGGGTTGTTTTGGTTGGATTTTCTTGATAACCCAAGACTGTTACTACATCCCGCAAAAAAATTATATAGTTGTTAAATTGTTATAATATTAGTCCTGGAGAACAATGCAACGGTATAGGCTTTGGCTCTTTTTTAGAGGTCCAAGGTCCAAACTGTGGTGTGTGTGGTTGCATGTTAAATCCTTATTGATAAGCTCAACACTCCTTTTATGAGAGGTCATGATAGGATGGGGATGCCCAACCATGAGCATCAATCGTAGGGGTCTATCACACTAACCAAATTTTAAAAAAATAAGAGAATAATCCCCTGCCCCACCTCTTTAAATGTTTACTCTGAATGAGGGGGACCTAAAGGGGTTCAAGTTTGGGACCGTCACCCTGAAGTTGGCAAACACTCAAACTTTATATTATTGAAGTATAATATGAAACTCTATTAATGCTAATGCTATATTAGAATCTTAGACCTTATATTTGGAGTTTGAATGTCTTAACCATTAAACCCATTAAACCCATTCAATTTATAGAAAAAATAATAATAATAATCTAATTATCTTTTAAAAAATTAATTAAAATCTTAGACCTTGTATTTGGAGTTTTATTGTCTTAACCATTAAACCCATTCGGTTAATAAAAAAACTAATAAAAAATAATAATAATAAATTTATATTTTAAAAAATTAATTAAAATGGCTTTCATCTCTTATTCAAGAAATTTGAGTTTAAACAACTGTAAAATGTTAAAAATGGTAGTAATTACTACTACCAAAGCCAATTAGTAGAATACTATGGAAAATAGTAATAATAATAATTTTTAAGGTTCGAGGTGTAGACCAATTGGTTCGACTAAACCCCATAAGGGGCGGAGGTCCAAGGTTCAAATCTTGAGCCTCGTCGTATTGAACGCTTGTTCATTTCCTAGTGTTTTCAATAGCGTAAAAGGTTTTAAATAATTTTGACATGGTGGTTATAGGGACGGACTATACAAAGATCTACGTGATAGTTTCTAGGGCGGACAATGCAAAATATTATGGTGACCATAAAATATTAACAACAGTTTCTAGGGCGGACAGCGCAAAATATTGTGGTGGCCATAAAAGATAAACAACTTGCCTGAATTCGTGGCGGTTACTGACTTCACCATGTAAATTCAAAAAAATAATTAATTAAAATGAATGATGATATTTTATTTTCACAAATATATTCTATAACTATAATTTATTTATCTCCACCTTTATAGCATAAATGGAAAATGTGAGCCTGGTCCCGTTGAATGGGAGATCCACGATTCGAACCTCTGCAATGTAAAGGGAGACACAAAAAAAAGTCTCTTGCAACTTCCTTTTAGATAGTGGTATACCCGGATGGGACAACATTGTCGACCACCTAAAAACGACTCTCGAGGTTTTCTCTCTATCCTAAGAGTTTAGTCCCCAAGGGCTAGGTGGATTGGTAAGATGTTGGGCACTTACCAAAAGGAGACCTAGGTTCAAACCTCAAGGGAATGTCCACTATGGGTAAAGATAGTACTATGACTTGAGTCCATTGAGTGTGCGCCAACTTAATAATGATGGTACCAACCTTAAGTCATCGGGGTCTCCCTCACTGCAGGTCGTGTTTATCGAGGCGAGATAAGGGTTATAGTGGTAGCACCATGATTTGATGTTACGATCGAAGGCAATGCGATTTGACCTTGTGACCAGTTGTTAAAAAGGAAAGATACTTGTCGATTCCTCTATGTATAAAAAAAACTATAATTTATTTATATATTTTTTTTATTTGGTTATTGTGAAAAAACCTAGACCGACACACATTTATTTATATATATATATTTTTTATTTGATTATTGTGAGAAACCTCTATGACCGACGCACATTTATTTATTTATATATATTTATTTATTTATTTATTTGGTTATTGTGAGAAATCTCTATAATCGACGCACACAGGGCTAAGCAATCTCCTCCCAACCATGATCCCTCATAAAACCGAGAGCTATACTTATCAATAGAGAATTTAACACAAAGCCACCACACACCCACCCCCTCACACACTCGCCCACACCGCGGTTTGAACCTTGGACCTCCCAAAAAAGAGCCAAAGCCCGAACCGTTGCGTTGCACCCCAGGTACAATTTATTTATATTTTTCTAACCTCATTATGTATAAATGTCTTAGTTTTGAGTTTATATATATATATATATATATATATATATATATAAAAGTTCAAACCACGAGATAGGTGTGAATCATCTTATTATGTTTCATATATATATATAGAGGGGTTAGGTGTGAGTCACTTTAGTACGTTTCTTTAATTAACTAATAAATAAATAATAGGTGTGAGTCACTTTAGTACGTTTCTTTAATTAATAAATATATATATATATATATATATATATGAAACATAATAAGATGATTCACACTAACTCATGGTTTGAACTTAAACCTCCTTGATAAAAACTCAAATGCAATATCCCTTTTGAAACATTTAAAAAAATATTGTATAAAATATATTTAAACTTCTTCATTTCAACCTCACTTTTTTTTTTTTGAGGTTGCATAGGAGAGTTGGTCACAACCATATTATTTTTAGTAAATGATAAGTGCAGGTTCAAACCATAGGGGTTGCTCTCACCAAACTTATTTCGCCTTATTATTGTTGATTTGACGTGAAGGGGATCACTAATCGCTCAGGATTCATACCATTATTGTCGATCTGATGCACACTTAGAGGATTCAAATCAGACTATTACTTTTTCAAATAGACTGCCCCCAAAGTTTGAACCTAGATATGTTCTTGATGAATGCCTGACCAAACAAATACTTACTAATCCACTAACCCTTAAAAGCCATTTCTACCTCACTTTATTCTATAAAAAATTAGATATATTTTTGTATTTCTGCCAGAGTGATCACTGATAAAGGTATAACATCTTTTAAGATAACTCATGAAATGTAAATAAAAAAACTTATATTAGCGAATAGCAATCACATAATTTTAATCCATTTATTTTTTTATTAAAGATGTAATATAAGGTTTTAATCCTTATTTTTATAAAACTAATTCATAAATAGACAAGCGATCATTTTCTTAAATAATAATGTTTTAAAATTAAAATAAATTAATTAAAAATATATATGTTAATATTTTATTATAAATGTCCGAGGTGTAGACCAATTGGTTCATCCAAACCCCATAAGGGGGCAGAGGTCCAAGGTTCAAATCTCGGGCCTCGTCTGGACTGAATGCTTGTCCCTTTCCTGGTGCTTTCAGCGACGTAAAAGGTTTAAAATGATTGTGGCATGGTGGTTATAGGGGTAGACTGCACGAAGATCTGTGTGGTGGCTTCTGAGGCGAACAACGTAGAATACTATGTCGCCCATCAAAGTTGGACAGCCTACCCGGATTCGTAGCGGCTACCAATTCCACCATGTAAATTCAAAAAAAAAATATATATATATATATATATATATATATATATATATATATATATATATATATATTATTATAAAAATGGTAGGTTGGAAAAGTAAGTTTTTAACCATATAGGAAGATATATATATATATATATATATATATATATATATATATATATATATATATATATATATATATATATATATATATATATATAAAAATGGTAGGTTGGAAAAGTAAGTTTTTAACCATATAGGAAGGCTACAATTTATAAAAACTACATTTTAATCCATTCTTATTTATATAGTGTCACTTTCAAGACTGTCAGTAGGTATTGCATCAGAAATTGATAAAATTCAAAGAGACTTTCTATGGAAAGGTTGTGAGGAAAAATTTAGGTTTCCTCTTTGTAAGTGGGATAGGGTTTGCAAAGAAAAGAATATTGGAGGAGCAAGCTTGCATAATTGTAAACTTATGAATTTGGTATTAGGAGCAAAGCTTGGGTGGAGATTATTCAAAGATCAAAAAAAGAATTGAGCAAAAATATTACTTAAAAATATATAGGTTCTCTTGATGCAATGAAATTATTTAGGAAAAGAACTCTACCCAAAGGATGGACAACATGAAACTTCATATAAGAGAGTTTGCAATTGATAAAGAAACCTATTAGATGGTCAGTCAACAAGGGGAGTTATACAAATTTTTATTTGATGCTTGGTCGAAGTCTTATCCTCTTATCTTTGATTCAAAATGGAAACCGTTGGCTCAAGTGTGCCTAGCATGTAAAGGTCCCAAGGTCAAAGATTATATTATTGTGAGCAAAAACTCCAAATTATGGATTTCTTTTAGTAACCTAGTTGAAGGAGAGGAACTCAAACAAATTGCAGATGAACTTCAAAAGATGCTTTAAGAGTTTTATTTGTCGATTTTTACACTAAAGGATGAGTTGGTTTGGAATTTATCAAAGGATGGTGGATACTCGATCAAGTTGGGATATGAGGATTAAGAACAATCAAAATTTCCTTCTTCCAAAGATTTTCCTTGGAAGAATGTTTGGTCATAAGAGGCTCTCCCTAAGGCCTCAATATTTCTTTGGTTACCATTTCAAAGTATGATTCTTACAAAATAGAGTCTACAAAGAAGAGGATATTATGGACCCTTCAAATGTGCCTTGTGTGAGAAGGATTTAGAAACATCAGACCATTTACTTCTTCATTATTCATTTTCTCACACCATTTGGGATTATTTTTACAAAATATAAAATTATATTGGGTAGCTCTATCAACATTGAAAGCGTTGATAAAATGTTGGATAAATTATTTTAAAGCTAAAGCATTCTATATTCTTTGGAGGGTCGGCCCTACCATTATTTGTTGGAATTTATGGCTTGAAAGGAATAATAGAATTTTTAAAAATAAATCTCAAAATCATGCCCAAGTTTGGAACCGTATTATTGCCTCTTGTAGAATGTCTACAAATATGGTGTTCATCATGGGAAGTCTCAATTGCAGAAAAAAGGTGTTAATAACTTATCTCCAGGATTTGAACATACTTGGAAGAGTCATCTGTGACAACAAAATTAAAACAAAGGATCTACTTCGATCTATGGTAAAATGAAAATGTCTAGAAGTTGGGTTTATCAAAATTAATTTTGATGGTACTTTTAAAGGAAATCCAAGAAAAGTTGGTGAAGGTGGTGTTTTTAGAAATAGTGAAGGCAAAATTCTCCTCACTTATTCATAATTGTATAGAACTTCAACTAACAACTATGCAGAGACTAGGGCATTTCTTACAGGGATTAAAATTGCAGTAGAAAAAGGATGGAATTATATTTCAATTAAGGGGGACTCACAAATTATCATCAATGCTACTAATAAAAATGGATTTGGAGACTAGATAAAATATAATACAATTGTTGTTGTTCATCATCTATTACTAGAGGTAATCTCCTAGCAATGAGCGTAGTTATAAATAAGGAAATTGGATAGCAGATAAATTAGTGAGTTATGGTATTGATCTTTGTCTTGATGAAATTCAAATTTTAAAAGGCAACTGGTCAAGTGAGATTTTATGTCTTAATCAAAATGATGTCAAGGAGCTGATTGTGGAAGCATAGCACTTCGAGGAAGTTAAAGAATATATTTAAGAGAAAAAAAAATGAAAAAGCTGTGATAAAAAGGTATGCTTGTAGCAAATGTAATATTTTGTTATTTTGATGGGAGTGGCCCGAATAGAAGCCACATATAACTTATTAATATATATATATATATATATATATATATATATATATATTAAAAATGTTGGAATTTGCAATATTTTTATTTTTAAACATACATTTGCCATAATTATATGTAGAATAATAAAAGAGCATTAGTGAAGAGAACATATAAACAAAAATAGATATAGATAATCAAAATAGAAGGAATAAGGGGTAGGTGTCCGTAGGCACCCTATGATCTCACATATCACCAACTAATAGAATAGATCAATTATTGAGGGTATTTATAGTGATACCTAATCCACAATTAAATGTTAACCTCAAGTCAACATAACTTGACTTAATGTTAAATTATAATATATTAAATGTATTAAACCCTTTAACTAAGGTAAACCAAACAAGTGGTTTAACCAATATCACTAAGGGTGAACACATTAAAATTGCTCGTAGCCTTACATAAAAATGCCTATTGGCTTATATAGAAAATTTTTGTAGGCTTACATAAGGGACGTCCATGGGTTTACATATGGAACACCCGTAGGCTTACATTGCACTTGTCTATAGGCACTTCATCATTGTTTGTCTTTGCCTAATAAGGTCAAAATACAAATATTGTAATACCCCCCATAATCTAAGGTGAGGGACCAAGGCGAGGAAACATGAGATATGGTACATCCCCCTCCCCCATAATGAATGCTTGAATGGGCTAATGAATCATACTATCTTCTCTTACCAAATGTATATGAACTGGATCAACCCTTCCATGAACATGAAGCCAACTCCACCTTTTGTATCCAAGATGTTGAGCTTTTCGTGAGAAGAATTTCATCATGCAATCTAGTGACCACTTTTTGTCCTCCAATATTAAGAGAAAGCAGTCCAATCATCAAGCAATAGATAAACCTCTAAGTAGTCATCCCCAATGGTTACAAAGGGATCCCAAAGAACAAGATATACCTTGTGTTGATCATCTACAACATTGTAACAAGTTATTGAACTAATGTCACCAATATGTAGAGTTCAAAATGCCATGTAGTCTAAAAAAGGGCCCAAAATGCTTTTGTAGGCAAAAGTTATGGCCTCAGAAAGGTTGGGCATATTAGTAGGAAAAAATGAAAAAGTAGGACTTCAAACTTTAGGAGGAAAATTTACCGATTATGGCCTTCAAAAAATAACCCTAATATACCTAAAAACTTATGGTCCCCCAAAAATAGTCCTAATATACCTCAAGAATTAAAAAATGGCTCCTCAAACCTTATAATTGTTGTATCCAACCATGATTCACCATGTGGCATCTATTGATTTTTTTATGATTGTCGTTGATAATTTGCTACATGATTACCACTAGACATTGAAGGCCAATGAGGTTTCAATACATGTCTCCACTTGATTAATTGATCCATCATATATATAGGAAAAAAGTTATGTTGCAGCATTAAAAGGCATGTCGATTTCCACTTTGTCCAAGAATTCATTTCACCTATCCAATAGTTATAAAGAGCTTGAAGAGATTTAAACCTAGGTTGATTAGGAGATAATCCCTTCATGTTGGCCAAGTTGTCAATGCTTGCATTAAGGTATGGATGACAATTCTATCCAGAAGAATAGAAGAATCCCCTCATCACATAGTAAAAGGACAACAAAACCATTTCCATGTGGGGGTTCAAATGCATACTTGGTCATTCCTAACATGCTTGAATTGAACAACAAAGACATGGATATAGTTGTGTTAAGTTCATCAATGCCTCTTTGAAGAATTCAATCTAACCCAACAAAGATGAAAATTGTTTGTCAAAATAGGAAGGCTTGGGTTTTGAATCTAAGAACTCCTTCCTCACACACATAAGTCAATGCTTACCTAATCAAATAACCATACCTTCTATCTAGTCCAAAAGCAACTAAAAGACTTGTTATTTTGGGGCTTTTTCTATGAAGAGAAATCAAAAGTGGAGAGCTCCAAAGCAAACTCACAACCATCCTAACAAAATAATATTAAGAGTGTCCACTTAATTGCTTCGGCACTCCCTATGATTATGTAGGAGCATGCACCTTCTTTGTGAAGGTAGACATCACATCCATTACAATATAAGGATGACAAAGTCCAAAAATAATAGCATGCATGGTGAATTTAAAATGTATAAATTCAAATTTGTAAAAGTAGCAAATACTTTATATTTCTTCATATAAAGTATCATGGCCTTATTGTGAGGAAGAAATAAGGTACTCATCATGCAATGCATAATTTAAATTTGCATACAAACCTCGATGATAACAAAGTAGAGAGTGGAGTAGGTACAAATTTTATAGAATAATTAGAACAATGAGAGGTAAAAAATATGATAAAATAGCATATTCACATCTTATGCAAAACATGATCATGAAGCTTTGAGAAGTAGTTCATTCTAGAATTTGAAAGGAGGACCAACTCTGAATAAAATTTATGTGTAACCAAGCAATGTCCCTTCATATATGCTCTGGTACCATGTTGGATTTTAGACCAATTTTTAGTAACAAACAAAAGCAATCCATTCACTCAAATTTTATATAGAAAGCATAAAATGAAAAAAGGTAAAGTGATAGATACAAATGATGGATGCTTTGGAGCACCAAATAATCATTGTATTATCTTAAAATAAGGATCACTACACTCTGATACAATGGATGGAGTGGGTGGGGGTATTTTTTTATTATTATTTGTGGAAAACATCCCAAAAGGGATGCCACTTTCGGGTAAGACCCAAGGAGGCGGGGGTATCCATTCCGCCAAAAATGCCCAGGACTCGGACCTGGCCTACCACCTTTGACATACTCAAGGAGCAAACAAACACACAAAACCAATTTAAAAATAAGTAAATAACAACAAAAATAATAAAATAAAATAAAAAACATGTTCCTTGAGTGTGTCAAAAACAAAAGCACAACCAAACACGCACAATAAGATAAAAGAAACCACAACACAAACCACATAGAAAAACACAAGAACCACATAACAAAACACAAACAAGACAAAAACAACAAAACACTACAAATACATAACCCAAAAAAAACATGAAAAATAAACACAACCAAAACCTAAAAAATAAAATAAAAATAAAAATAAAAAACAACCAACAATAGACAATAAACAAAAACAAAAAAAAAAGAAAACACTCACACATAAAAACATGAAATAACACAAACAAAGAGAAACCCAAGAACAAGAACAAAAAAAACACAAGAACAATAACAAAAAACATAAAAAAACAAAACAAAACAACAAAAACAAAAGAACAACAAAAAACAACACAAAGAACACAAAATCAAAACAAAACAAAAGAACCCACCCACCTTAAAAAACTAAACAAAAAAAACAAAAAAAGAAAAAAGAAAAAAAAAATGAACAAAACAATGACCTATCTAGACCAGAAGACTATTAAGGCAAGAATCAACAGACGAAACAAAATAAAGAATAGAATGAGCTAGGGAACTAAAAAAAACTGAATGAACCAAAGAGAAGCGAAAAAAAAAAACAAGAAGAAACTAGGTACCTTCAGAACTGGAGCCATCCAAAGAAATGATAAAAAGAAGAGCTTCCCTAATTTGAGAAGCCCACCATATAGGAGGGTGGCCATAACAAGTAAGATCACCTTTGTCCAAAGCCCAATTAGCTAAAGCATCAACACTCTTGTTTTGATCTCTGACCACATGATTGTAATCAACTTTCAAAAATCCCATCTGGATTAACTGAATCTTCTCAATAATTCTTTTTATTCTCCAATCCTCCTTATGATTCTTAGAAGGAGTATTCAAGAGATTAATCATAAGTTTAGATTCAGACTCAACTAACACCTTTTCCCATCCAACCTTAGTAGCCTCCTGAAGGCCTTTGAGGATACCATACCCCTCAGTAAGGTTATTGGAAAGAATACCCAAATTCTCAGCAAAATTAAAAACCAGGGAGCCATATGAAAGTCTACCGATTCCTCCCACACTGGCTTTTCCAGGGTTCCCTCTAGAGGCTCCATTAGTATTGACTTTTCCAAAATCCTTAGGAGGAGGTTGCCAATTTCTAGTCCTCTCCATCTTACTAATACTCACATTCCCTTTAAGTTGGTTGCCCTTAGAAGGTTTAATCTTCAATCTTTGCATCACTTGATCCCATCTTTTGTGGGATTTTTGGGGGTGATTAAGGAGTTGATGGACTGATTCAACTAAGTTGGCTATGGTCATTTGCCAAATATAGTGAATATCCTTCCTATCTTTATTAAAAATTTGGTTGTTCCTTTTATTCCAAATATTCCAAAGAAGAATGGTAGAACCCATCCAAACTAAATGCCTAATAAAATGATTAACACCCTCTTGATTAGTCCAATCCCTCCAAAGTTGTTCAAAAGTAAAAAAATTGGACCACTGTAAGCCAAGTAAAGTGGCCATTCTCCTCCATAGCTCAAAGGCTAAAGTACACTCTATAAAAAGATGGTTGATATTTTATACATTCTCTTCACACATTTCACATCTAAAAGGGCCATGAAAACCATGCTTCATAAGTTGCTCACCAGTAAGCACCCTACGATGCAATAAAATCCAATTAAAGAACCTCACCTTAGGCCAGAGCTTTTGAGCCCACAATTGAGAAAATATGTCAGAAGAATAGTTGGGATTATTATGGCATAAGGTCAAATAACCTTGAGCAACTGAATACTCACCCTTAGTAGTGTTGTTCCATCTAAAACAATTTTTTTCATGGGACCAAGAGAGGGATCTCATATGAAGGATGCCTTGGATATCTTGTCTTTGCATTTATGGGATTTGAATAGGTTTGTCCTCAATAGGGATCCAATATCTACCAACCTTTGAATTACCAGTATGGTACCGACAGTAATTAGTCACCTTTATCCAATTAGCTCGGTGAAGCTCCTCCATCCAAGGCCTCCAATCGGGAAATTGAGTTATCAAAGGCTTGTGACCATCCCAAGAATCTATCCAAAAATTTGCATGTTGACCATTATGAACGATCCAAAATAATTTTTTCTTTATCAAATCCTCACCAGTCTTAAAAACTACTAAAATGGGAGAACCTTTGGTAGGAAGTTGATAGCGAACAAGGTCTTTAGGAATTTTGTTCTCAGCATATTTAGCACGGAGATTATTGGCCCAAAGAGCATTGGGGTTATGCAACATCCTCCAATATAATTTAGCAGCTAAAGCTTTGTTGTTATTAATTGAATACTGGAATCCTAACCCCCTTTCACTTTTAGGAAGACATAAAGTATCCCATTTCACCAAGGCCCGTTTTCTTTTCTCCTTAGTACCACTCCAAAGGAAACGATGACTGATTTGATCCAATTCTCGAAGAACAGCCTTTGGGATATTCAAAATGGAAGAAACATAAATAGGTATATCTTGAAGGACTGATTTTACCAACGTGATTCTACCCCCAGAAGAAAGCCACTTGTTGGTCCACTTTCCTATTTTCTTCTTGACTTTGTCCAACAACCAATTCCAATCTTTATTTTTCTGCCTTTGAATATTTATGGGAATACCTAAATAAGTGATTGGAAGAGAGGTCTTCTTATATCTTAATTTATCCAAGACCATGGATTTATGTCTAGCAGAGCAGTGAAAGAAAATAACTTTAGATTTGTCTTCATTGATCAATTTGCTCGATAGCCTTAGAAAAATAGCTAATGATTTGCTTAATATTAGAAGCTTCCTTAACTGTAGCTTTACCTAAAATAGTAGAGTCATCCACAAATTGAAGATGAGAGATAGGTCTAGCTCCATGAGCAATGGTGACTCCCTCAAGGGTTTTTTTCTCCCTCTTTTTGGTCATAGTCCTACCCAAGCATTCAACAAGAATGATGAATAAATAAGGGGATAGCGGGTCACCTTGCCTAATACCTCTGGAAGCTGGGAAAGACCGAGAAGGCCTGCCATTGATAAGAACTAAGTAGGAAACTAAAGAGATACATCCCATAATCCAATCCATCCAATCCTTAGAGAAACCAAATTGCCTCAAAACTTTGATAAGGAAGTGCCAATCCACTCTATCATAAGCTTTGGATAAGTCTAACCAAATGAACATAGAAGGAGAATTTTGCATATCCATGGAATGGATGGCTTCCTGAGCAAGAACTATCTCATCTACTATTTGACGTCCTTCCACATATCCCCCTTGCTTTGGGGAAATAATCTTATGCAAAAGAGGCTCCAACCTTTCTGCCATGATTTTAGTAATGATTTTGAGAAGAACATTACATAAAGCAATAGGTCTAAAAGCTGAGATATGATCAACCTCTTGAGCTTTTGGAACAAGAGTAATATAAGTTTTATTGATAACCTTCAAAAAAAATTTGGCTTTCCTGGCTTCTTCCATGATCGAGAACCAAAATCACAGTGACAAAGAAATCATTTTTATAATTGATCGAGAGCTAGAATCACAGAAACAAAAAGAAAACATCTTATGTTATTCACATACGGCCGAACATTACAGTCACGGCACCACATTCACGGGGAAGAAAAGAACAGTTTATTCATTCGCATGCGTCGAAGATGACAGCACAATATTCACAGAAAGAAAAAAATATATTGTTTTATTTCCATTCGCATGCGGCCCAAAGTTACAGTCACAGAAGAAAATAACAATCACAACCAAAAATTACAGTCACGGCTGTTTATTCCTAAGTTGCAAAAGAATGGCGTCTTTTTCGCCCAATGCCACGTGATGATCTTCTCGAATTAGCAACTTTTCCATCCCTCGTGCATGCCTGTGTTTCCCTTTTTAAAGGTTCTTAGGTGGCGCTCCATTTCCAGCTGGCGGCCCTATGTTTCCTCTCCCAGACCTTTCGTTTCGCCTCCCCGTGTCGCTTCATCGCCCAGGTATTTGACACGTGTCACTTTTCGCCTCTTCGTCTTCATCTTTCGGCGTGAAAATACACCCTGTCGCGATATCGCGACGTATTTCTCATGCGCCCCTTTCTTTTGTTTTGGTCGTGATATCGCGACATGTCACGATATCGCGACGTCCTTCTACTGTGCCTTCGTCCTGAGCTGTGGTGTCACGATTTCGTGACCTCCATACTACCGAAGCCCCTGCCTCCATTGCGGTCACGATTTCGCGACCCTCCGTACTGTCGAAGCCCTTGCCTCTGTTGCGGTCACGATTTCGCGACATGTCACAAAATCGTGACATGTCATGATTTCGTGACCCTCCATACTGTCGAAGCCCCTGCCTCTGTTGCGGTCATGATTTCGTGACATGTCGCAATTTCGTGACCCTCCGTCCGCCTTCGCCTCTTCCGCTGGTTTCGATCACAATTTTGCGACATGTCGTGAAATGTCACGATTTCGCGACCCTCCGTCCGCCTTTGCCTCCATCGCTGGTTTCGGTCGCGATTTCGCGACATGTCACGATTTTGCGACCCTCCGTCTGCCTTCCCCTTCGCTTCTGGTTTCGGTCACGATTTCGTGACATGTCGCGATTTCGTGACCCTCCGTTGGTCTTTTTTTTTCTTTGCAAAAACACTTAGACAAATTTGGTTGGTGCAGGATTGCTCTGCTGCCCTCGGATGCTCCTGCATCAGACACCCGGGTAGATTGAGAAGTGATCCTCACTTCTGAACTGTTGGAGGGAGACCCAGGCGGTCAACCTCCGTTTTAGACAACCAAGTTGCATCTTCTACCGGTCTGCCCTTCCACTTGACCAAATATTCAAAATTCTGTCTGTTTTTGGTACTTCTGCCTTCTCTTGTGTCCAGTATTTCCTCTATCTCATCTGTGGTTGGGGTAGATGTTGGAATACTCCACAACTCTGCACATGGTGCCTCACTACTATCCCCTTCATGGTATTTCACTAAATCTGATATGTTAAAAATAGGTGAAATGTCAAGCCCACTTGGCAATTCCACTTTATATGCGTTTCCTGACTCCCGTTTTTCCAGTATTCTGCAAGGCCCAAATTTCTTCATCTTCAATTTGTTATAAGTTTTGGCTGGAAACCTTTCTTTTTTGAGATGGACCATGACCTCATCTCCCACTTCGAACTCTTTGAACCGCCTCTTTTGGTCTGCTCTTGTCTTGTACTGAGTATTCATTTTTGTAATTTGTTTCTTTACTTCTTCATGCAGGTTCTTCATCTGTTTCGCAAATTCCTCGGCCTCTGCACTGCACTTTTCTCCTTTATCTAATTTCCTCAGCTTAGAAACATTTCTTGGGCTGTTTCCATATATGACTTGGAATGGAGACTTGTTTGTACTCTTGTTGACAGAATTGTTGTATGCAAATTCCGCCTGCGGCAAAACCAAATCCCATCCCTTGGGTTTGTCTGCTATTAAGCATCTTAACAAATTACCCAGACTTCTATTTACCACCTCTGTCTGTCCATCAGTCTGTGGGTGGTATGCAGAACTGAACTTCAGATCCGTCTTCAACTTCTTCCACAATGTTCTCCAAAAATACCCAACAAACTTTGTATCTCTATCAGAAACTATGCTTTTTGGTAGACCGTGAAGTCGTACCACTTCCTTGAAAAATAATCCTGCAATGTGAACCGCGTCACTTGTTTTTTGGCAGGGAATAAAATGTGCCATCTTGGAGAATCTGTCAACCACCACAAATACGAAGTCATTTCCCCTCTGTGTTCTCGGCAACCCAAGAATGAAATCCATGCTGATGTCCTCCCATGGCCTCTCAGGTACAGGTAATGGCTGATATAATCCTGTGTTCTGCCTCACTCCTTTTGCCATTTGGCAGATTCTGCAACTTTGCACAAACTTGTTCACATCCTGCTGTAGTTGTGGCCAATAATAGTTCTCACTCACTAGGGCAATGGTCTTATCCCGGCCAAAATGTCCAGCCAGTCCTCCGCTGTGTTTCTCTTTGACTAAGTTTTCCCGCATGGAACTCCTTGGAATGCATAATCTACTACCTCTGAACAACATTCCATCTTGGATTAGAAAATCCAACCATTTTGTCCTGTCCACGATGATAACGGTGCCGAGCAAGCCTTCCAGGCTTCTACAAAATCAAGATCTTCAGGGTACAGGCCCTTCAGTTCTTCGAATCCTACCACTTCCACTGTCATTTCAATCAGCAAATTCTGCCTTCTACTTAAGGCATCTGCAACTCTATTTGATTTTTCGCTTCTGTGCTTTAACACAAAGGTATAGCTTTGGAGAAACTCAACCCATTTCAAGTGTCTCTGGTTCAGTTTTCCCTGGCTGTTTATATACTGTAAGGCCTGATGATCAGTATATAACACAAACTCTTTTGGCAGCAAATAATGTCTCCACTTCTTCAAGGACTGAACTATGGCATAGAATTCTTGATCATACACTGAATACTTTTTCCTGGCATCATTGAGTTTCTCACTGAAGTAAGCAACAGGCTTACCTTCTTGACTCAGCACAGCTCCAATGGCACTACCACTGGCATCACAGTCCACCTGAAATACCTTATTAAAGTCTGGAAGTGCTAAAACAGGTTGCTCAGTGACCTTCTTCTTCAACATATCAAAGCTTTTGTCAGCTCCCAAGGTCCACTTAAAGTCTTTCCTATCCCCTCTCATTGTCTCTGTAAGGGGTGCACAAATACTGCTAAAATTTTTGATGAATTTCTTGTAAAAACTGGCTAAACCATGAAATGATCTCACTTCAAAAGTGCTTCTTGGAGTAGGCCATTCAATGATAGCCTTCACCTTTTATGGGTCCATCTTCAGACCTTCAACTGAGATGACAAATCCCAGGTATACCAACTCCTTCTTCACAAAATTGCACTTCTTCAAGTTGATCAACAACTGTTCTTCCCTCAGCTTCTCAAAAACCCTCCTGATGTGCATCAGGTGCTCTTCCAGGGTTCTGCTGAATATCAAAATGTCATCCAAATAGACAATAACAAACTTGCCTAAGAACTCCTTCAGCACTTCATTCATCAACCGCATGAAAGTGCTTGGTGCATTGGTTAGCCCAAATGGCATAACCAACCACTCATATAAACCTTCTCTGGTTTTGAAAGCAGTTTTCCACTCATCCCCTTCTCTGATCCGAATCTGATGGTAGCCACTCTTCAGGTCAATCTTGGTGAAGTACTTGGCTCCACTCAAACAGTCCATAATATCATCCATCCTTGGTAATGGAAATCTGTATTTGATGGTGATCTTGTTTATAGCTCGGGAGTCTGTGCACATCCTCCACTCCCCATCCTTCTTTGGTGCTAGTACTGCAGGTACCGCACATGGACTCAGGCTTTCTCGAATCAGTCCCTTTTTCAACAACTCATGGACTTGTCTGCTCAGCTCCTCACTTTCCACAGGAGTCATTCTGTGGGCTGCCTTGTTGGGTAAACTAGATCCGGGTACCAAATCAATATGGTGATTGATCTTTCTCATCGGTGGTAAACCCTCAGGCACATTGTCTGATATGATGTCTGGAAATTCTTCTAACAGGTGTTCGGCCTCTGCTTGGAACATCTGTGTACTTATTCTTTCTTAACAGTAGGGATTAATGCATAACACATTGAATCCCTCTTCGGACCTTCCAAAAACTGTCTTCCTTCCACCGGGAAGATTCTGGCACTACTACACACTTTCTCATCCACTTCCTTCAGTGGCTTCAATTTGTGACGTACTCCATCCTTCGTTAGAGAGTACGTATTTGCATGCCCATCGTGCACTGCACGTCTGTCAAATTGCCATGGTCTTCCCAACAACAAATGGCAGGCATCCATTGGCAATACATCGCATAGGACCTCATCTTGATAATTCCCAATGTGAAATTTGACCAAGCATTGTTCACTGACAAGTGCTCTGTGGTCTTTCTGCAACCATGAAATCCGATATGGATGCGGGTGCTTCCTCTTCCCCAAATTCAACTTAGTAACCATCTCTTCTGAAACTAAGTTGTCTATGCTACCATTATCAATGATAACATTGCAGACCTTCCCTGCACATTTGCACCTCGTGCGAAACAGGCTCTTCCTCTGTTCTGGTTCTTTTTCCTCATTCAACAGTGTTCTTTTCATCATCAACACTTCTCCTCCTTCTGCCTCTTTAGAGTGTTCGACTCTGCACCTTCATCTGCCACAGCAGCTCTGGCATGACCCTCAGGTCTCTTGTCCGTCCTTTCTTGGTGTTGAGGACATTCGTATGACCGGTGTCCTTCTTCTCCACACTGGAAACAGGTTCCATGGAATACCCCTCTTCCATACCCACGTCCAGGTCTACCTCTTCCTCTCTGGTAGTCATTGTTCTGATCACGCGGGTGGTAGGTATTCTCCTTTTTCTGTTCCTGGGGTTTGCTTGTTTCCCTAGTCTTCTTCTGGTCTCGGTAATTTCCTCCATCGGTTCTTCCATCGGTTCTTCCACCATGATCCCTTCCTCTCTGGTTGCCTTCGAATCTTCTATTTAGTTTCTCTTCTACCTTCAAGGCCAACTGGTATGCATCTTCTATGGTGGCTATTCTGATCAAGCTGAGCTCTTCCTGAATGTTCATTCTCAACCCGTTGATGTATCTAGCTACTTTCTCCTTATTAGCCCCCGAATGGCCAGTTCTGATGGAGATCTTGTAGAATTCTTCTGTGTATTCTTGGACGAGACTTGCTCGCTTGCCTCGGACTCTGCATCCTCCTCAACAGGTCCAACTCGTAATCCATGAGAATAAATTGTCTCTTCAACTTCTCCACCATTCGGTCCCATCTGGTTATTTTCTCCTTTCCATTTTTATTTCTTTCGAGTTGTATTCCTTTCCACCACAAACTAGCATGGCCTTTTAATCTTGTTTTTGCAAATTTTATCCGGTCTGGATCTGCCACCTCCTCATACTCAAAGTATTCTTCCATATCGTTGATCCAGTCAATCAACTCTTCTGGGTTGAGGTGCCCAAAATATGTAGAGACATCAAACTTTGGTCTCTTCCCGGCTTGAGATAGAGCTTTCAACAGTCTAGCTTCAGAAGGATCCAATGCATCTTCATCATCTGATGGACCCTCAGTTTCCCGGGCTTCATCGTCACTCTGTTCTTCTCCCTTAGGTTCGGTCCTTTTTCGCAATTCTTCCTGCAGGGCTTGCACTTGTCTCTGCAACGCTCTGAAATCTTCATCCTGCGCCACATTTCTCCCGTGACCACGATTTCTTTTTGGAGGCATCCTGCTCACGATTTCTCTATTACACTACTCAGGTATTCCCGTTCTCTCTTCTCGAAATCCTTCCACAGATCCTGGTGCAAACTGCCTCACGTTCGGCGTTCTGTTTGCACACTCAGAATCACTTGCTCTGATACCACTTGATCGAGAACCAAAATCACAGTGACAAAGAAATCATTTTTATAATTGATCGAGAGCTAGAATCACAGAAACAAAAAGAAAACATCTTATGTTATTCACATACGACCGAACATTACAGTCACGGCACCACATTCACGGGGAAGAAAAGAACAGTTTATTCATTCGCATGCGTCGAAGATGACAGCACAATATTCACAGAAAGAAAAAAAAATATTGTTTTATTTCCATTCGCATGCGGCCCAAAGTTACAGTCACAGACGAAAATAACAATCACAGCCAAAAATTACAGTCACGGCTGTTTATTCCTAAGTTGCAAAAGAATGGCATCTTTTTCGCCCAATGCCACGTGATGATCTTCTCGAATTAGCAACTTTTCCATCCCTCGTGCATGCCTGTGTTTCCCTTTTTAAAGGTTCTTAGGTGGCGCTCCATTTCCAGCTGGCGGCCCTACGTTTCCTCTCCCAGACCTTTCGTTTTGCCTCCCCGTGTCGCTTCATCGCCCAGGTATTTGACACGTGTCACTTTTCGCCTCTTCGTCTTCATCTTTCGGCACGAAAATACGCCCTGTCGCGATATCGCGACGTATTTCTCATGCGCCCCCTTTCTTCTGTTTTGGTCGCGATATCGCGACATGTCGCGATATCGTGACGTATTTCTCATGCGCCCCCTTTCTTCTATTTTGGTCGCGATATCACGACATGTCGCGATATCGCGACGTCCTTCTACTGTGCCTTCGTCCTGAGCTGTGGTGTCGCGATTTCGTGACCTCCATACTGTCGAAGCCCCTGCCTCTGTTGCGGTCGCGATTTTGTGACCCTCCGTACTGCCGAAGCCCTTGCCTCTGTTGCGGTCACGATTTCACGACCCTCCGTACTGCCGAAGCCCCTGCCTTTGTTGCGGTCGTGATTTCGTGACCCTCCGTCCGCCTTCGCCTCCGTCACTGGTTTCGGTCGCGATTTCGTGACATGTCATGAAATCGCGACCCTCCGTCCGCCTTTGCCTCCGTCGCTGGTTTCGGTCATGATTTCGTGACATGTCGCGATTTCGTGACCCTCCGTCCGCCTTCCCCTCCGCTGCTGGTTTCGGTCGCGATTTCGCGACCCTCCGTCGGTCCTTTTTTTTTTTTTCTTTGCAAAAACACTTAGACAAATTTGGTTGGTGCAGGATTGCTCTGCTGCCCTCGGATGCTCTCGCATCATTCCACCATCTCTAATAAATCAACATGAAGGATATCCAAGAACTCTTGGTAGAACTCAATAGGAAAACCATCAGGACCTGGGGTTTTCCCTTTTTGCATTTTAAAAACTACTTGTTGAAGCTCATTGATAGTAACAGGAGCGAGTCAAAATAGAGTTCTCCTCAGAAGTGATAAGAGAAGGGATTGCTTGAAGAACATTTTGTTGTGAAGTTGAGTCAAGAGGAGTAGCAACAAAAAGATTGGAAAAGTAATCAACAACAATAGAGTTCATGCCATCCCAAGTATAAACAACATCTCCAGAATTTGATTTTAAGGAAGAAATAAAGTTGTGAGATCTTCGAGCTATAAGAGATTTGTGGAAGAAATTTGTGTTTTGATCTCCTTCTTTGAGCCATTGAATTCTAGATTTTTGCTTCCATAAGATTTCTTATCTTTTTTCCCATTCCTCTAACTGAGTTGTGATTTTAATTTCATCTGCACTTCTCTTCTCTGTGAGGCCATCTAAACAGATTTTCTTATTCAAATTTTCAAGATGAGCAATAACTTCATGTTTTTTTTATGAACATCCCCAAACTCTTTCTAGTTCCAAGTCTTGATTTTGGATTTAATGCATTGCAGTCTTTTGGCAAAACAGAACATCTTAGTCCCATGCCTAGGTTTACCTTCCTTCCACCATTGTTGCACACGAGGTCTGAAGGAAATGTCTCTAAGCCACAATTATTGAAAACAAAAAGGAGAGAAACTCACATTGGTTTTCCACATTTCCACCATGATCGGCCAATGATCCGAACCAACATTATTAAGAGTCTTCACTTTAGGAATGTGACCATGGATTAAGAAATTTTTAGAGAGCAAAAACCTATCCAATCTCTCCATTATACAAGCTAAGTCTTGCCTTCTGTTAGACCAAGTCATAAGGCCATTATCTGGTTGGATATCCACAAGATGGAGGTTTGCAATATATTTGCTCATGAGGTCAGTGCTTTTGTCCAAATTTCTATTTCCCCCCATTTTCTCATCCAAAGAGAGGATGGTATTGAAATATCCTCCGATCAAGATCCAAGCTTTAGGAAAATGAGAGATAATATGAGTAATATCCTTCCACTGTCTTCTTTTTTCCTCCAAAGAAGTCGAGGCATAAACAGTAATGTAGAGCATAATCTTGTTGGAATGTCTACTTTGAATAGCTATAGCCAACAAACCCCAACTGCCAACCATATGGTGAATAACTACCTCTTTTGGGTCCCAAAGACAAGCAATGCCACCCAAAGTCCCTTGGGAACTAAGGGAAACCACTTTTCCAACTGGCCAAATTTTACTGGCAATTAAGTCCATATCCTCCATTGACATATTTGTTTCTTGAAGGAAACAAGATGTGGATGATTTATTTGAATCATTCTTCTAATTTCATTTTGTTTTGAAAGACTCCCTTTGAGTCCTCTAATATTCCAAGTGATTATCTTAATTAATACCAAGGCTAAAAAAGTTGGGAAGGGCATTAATGTTACCTTCCTCTACAATCTTTTCTATGATATTGATTGGTCTTGCGACCTACTTTTTGATTAGAATCCATCTTCAATTTTTTTTCCATGTTTCTTGACTTATTCCAATTGAATTTGAGATGGCTTCTAACCTTGAAGAATGCTCATACACAACCAAAATTTTACTAGATGGTTCAACGGAGTCTATATTGGGACTTGCATTATTTGAAGTTTTGACATTTGAAATATTATTTTTCTTGTGTAAATTTTCTCCTTTTTTTTTTTCGTTGAAAACCTTTGATTTGTTGGTTTTTCTTTGAGTTCTTTCGTTCATATTTAAATTGTGTTTCTAAGATTTTAGTTTCCATTATTTCCTCTTCCTCACTTCGGACATCATTTGTGGAAAGGATTTCAAACATATTAGCAAATGACTTTGATTTATCCTTCATAACTGGTTTTTTCGAGTGTTCTTCTTCTTAGGTATTTGGAAACCTGTTGAATTTATATCTTCTTTCTTTTGATTAGGAATTTTATTTGGGCAAGCACTGGCCAAATGACCATATTCATGGCAAATTCTACAACGAAAAGGAATGTTCTCATAATCCACTACTTGCTCCCAAGTGTCTTCCCCCAATTGTAATGTCATATTTTTAGGTAGGGGTTTGTCAAAATCCATTAAAACACAAATTCGAGCATACATAATATGTTCAAAATTTTGAGTACAATCAACAGTCATCATAAAAGTTCCTAAAGAGTTTCCAATTGAAGAAAAAACAATAGGATTCCAAAATTCAATAGGGATGCCAAAGAGTCTAACCCACACGGGAGCTATAGAAGGCATCTCTTCTTCGACTTTAAATTTAGTATGCCAGGGCTTCATGAAAAGCCCTACCCTTCCAAAAAACCAAGGCCCCCCTTGAAAATTTTTCTCTCTATCTTCATTATTAGCAAATAAAACAAGAAAATAACCATTTGGATAAACAAAGATTTGTAACTCACCTTTAGTTTTCTAGCTTTTTGTAGCCCAGACTTTGAAAGTAGATAGACTCGAACGAAAACCCATGAACCGATAAATTAGTCCTTTTTTTCCAAATCTTCAATGCCAGTCTGAATGTTACCCATATCAAGCTTAACAATAGGAGTTCCATTAGTTGCTTTAAGACATCCTGACTCCATTTTCCTGTGATCGATCTTAGGCATTCTTAGAGGTTTATGGGAAGCCCTAATATTGATATTAGCATTGGGCTGAGGCTGTCCACCAGGAAGGACATCCCTAAAATTCATTTTTGGGACCGAGTCTTCGAAATTCTTACCCTTGACAGGGGTTTTCACAGTAGAATTATTTTGTGGGTGCACCTTAGCACCAGATTCACTTGAGATATAAGCCATTTTTTTATCAACTGCTTGAAACTTGTTTTTTGATCTCTTTAATCCTTGCCCTAGACATTGTGGAAAGGTATGGTTTTCATTTTTCTTTTGTGCAGCAAATTGGAAGTCGTTGTCCCTCAAGTTCATAGTATGATCTGTTGAAAGACAAATTTCTAACCCATCTTGTATCCCCTGCAACATTTCCTACTAAAATATTGAGCATAAACCACAAAAATATTGGTCGCTAGGGCCCGAAGGCCCTAAAAACCAACCTCTGGAGCTGCTTGCACTCAACCCAGATGAAACCCTCGCATAGCCGCTTGCTAAATATATCGTTCACACATAGGGATGTTGTGGGGGTATTTATGCTAATCTCAAATCCTCAGTTACATAATCATGCTAACCTAAGCCAACATAAAAAGTAGGCTTTAGGTTAATTATAATTTATAAACTAAAGGTTTAACCTTGACAAGGTTGACCATAGCCCATAGGGAATACATAAATAATAATTAAGTACATTGTATAATGATTGTTATTAGGATTAAACAAAAGTACTTCATATAATGTCAACCTTGGCCATAAGTGATATTACAATTTTTAACACATAAAATTATATATGATAAGTGTCATTATGAGTATTTTGGAAAAATTGAGGAGGTTGATGAAGATGAAAGTGTTGTTGGAAATGGAAAAATGAAGGTAAGACTCTTAATCAAGACAAAGAGAAAAGAAAACTTAGAGAGATATTGATATGGAAAAACAAAAACAAATATCACAAGTATTAATAAAAAGTGGGGCTAAGCACGCAAATATAAATAAAAAGTGGCGATTAAAATTTGGAATATTGGGGTATGAATAAGACCCCCAAAAAAGAGTTATTAGGGAATTAATAGATTGTTATAGTTCTAAGTTTATTTTTATATAAAAACAAAAATAGTGGCAAGGAATATATGGATGCATTCAAAAAGACTTGAAAGATGGAAATTATCTAGTAGTTTTTACTATAAAAGCTTTAAGATGTATTACAACAATATAGGACAAACACAAATGGAATATACAATTGTAAGAAACAAAAAATAATTGGTTTATTAATCATTTTTGCAAGAAATAGGAAAATATCGAAGGGTTATGAATGTATATGTTTCAACTATAGTTACTTCTTGTGAAAGATGTTGGAAGGACATTATTTTTACTTATGTCAAATTCAATTATGATTCATAATTATGATATATGGATTCTTTAGGAGGATTTAACATAAGTCTATCTCCTTTAGAAAAGAAGGGTGATAATAGTCTAAATCAATTAAGGATTTTGCATTCAAATGACCTGTGGATGTTATTCATTTAAGCTTTCAATAGCATGGAATAATAAATGCATTGGTCAAACCCATATAATATAAATATTAGATAGAATTTTATTTTATATTACACAATTTCAAATAGAGTATCCAATGTCTTCAAAAAAATTATTGCAAGTAGGATCAAATCATAAATCCATTCTCTTTAGATATGATCTACTCAATAAGTTGTCATCCAAAGTCATTTTGAATTTAGTCTATGTAGCTTCAAGACTCTAGTTTCTTCTAGATGGTTATCTGATTAGCAACCAAAATCCCTCTTGGATTGTTGTAAATTTTATAATTGAAGCCAGGAGAATGATTCAAAATTTAGAATTCCAATTCAAGCACCGGTTCAGGGAAGGTAACAAAGTTATGGACTTCCTGGCTAATCAAGGTCTTATGCAACAAGATCTTCACATTTGGACAGGTAATTTCCTAGATGGCCTTAGATCGTTGGACAATGAATTTAGGCAAAGGTCAAACTCGAGTCAGAATACTTAGGGCAGGTGGTTGGAACCCTCCCCATTGGATGTTGCTTTTTGAATGTTTTGGTCGAGCCTGCATGCCTAGTTTTTTATCTCTATTTATCCATGCGAGCCTGTATGCCCAACTTTTGTCTCTGTTTGGCTTGTATTTGGGTTTGTTCGACTAGTATATGTTGGTATGGGTGTAGGTAGTTGTGTCCAAGGGCTGGTTGGCTTTAATGTTTGAATTTTCCTCAGTCTCCTAGTGGCTAGAGATTAGCTTCTTTTTGTTATAAGGTTTGAAGATCCTTTCAAAAATTCTTTCGTCCAACTAATAAAAAAATATAATTTTTTATCCAATCCTCACATCCATTTTTGTTGATAGCATTAATGATAATTTGTAAATCCCCTCAATTGAAATATATTTCCATCCTTTTTCTATTGTAATTTTAATCCTTGTAAGAAGTGCCCTAGCCTCTTCATAGTTGTTAGTTGAAGTTCCATGCAATTCTAAGTGAGGATAATTTTACCTTCATTATTTCAAAAAATACTACCTCCACTAGATTTTTCCATATTTTCTTTAGAAACACTATCAAAAATAATTTTGATAAATCCAAATTCTAGGCATTTCTATTTTACCCTGGATCAAATAAGATTCTTTGTTTTAATTTCATTATCACATATGACTCTTCCATGCATGTTTTTATCTTATAACCAAGTTATTACTCTCTTATTTTCTGCACTTGAGACTTCCCATGATGAACATCATATCTATAAACATTTTGAAAGAGAGGCAATAAAATAGTATGGTTCGAAACTTGGGCATAATTTTGAGATTTATTTTTAAAAGTTCTATTATCCTTTTCAAGCCATAAATTCAAAAAAATAATAGAAGTTCCAATCCTCCACAAATCATATAATGCTTTAACTTAATTAATCCATTATTTCATCAACTATTTCAATGTCGATGGAACTACCCAATATATTTTCATTTTAAAAAAAGCAACTCCATGGTCTTTGATCCATTTTAAAAAAAATAATCCATATGACTCTTCCATGCATGTTTAAATCTTATAACCAATTTGTTACTCTCTTATTTTTTGCACTTGAGACTTCCCATGATGAACATCATATCTATAAACATTTTGAAAGAGAGGCAATAAAATAGTATGGTTCGAAACTTGGGCATAATTTTAAGATTCATTTTTAAAAGTTCTATTATTATTTTCAATCCATAAGTTCCAACAAATAATAGAAGGTCCAATCCTCAAAAAATCATATAATGCTTTAACTTTAAATTAATTAATCCAATATTTCATCAACTATTTCAATGTCGATGGAACTACCCAATATATTTTCATTTTTAAAAAATAACCCCAAATGGCATGAGCAAAGGGACAACATAGAAGTAAATGGTTTGATGTTTCAAAATACTTCTCACACAAGGCACATCTATAATGTCCATGATATCCACTTATTTTTAGACTCTCTCTTGTAATAATCTTACTTTGAATTTCTAATTAAGGGAATATTGAGGCCTTAGGTAGAGTCTCTAGTGACCGAACATTCTTCCAAGAAATTTTTTTGGGAGTAGGAAATCTTGATTGATCTAAATCCTCATATGCCAACTTGATCGAGTATCCACCATATTTTGATAGATTCTAAACCAAATCACCCTTTCGTGTTAAAATAGGCAAATAATACTCTTGAAGCATCTTTTGAAGTTCATCTACAATTTGTTTGAGTTCCCCTCCTTTAATCAGGTTATTCATAAAAATCCATGATCTAGAGTTGTTACTTATATTAATATAGTATTTGATATTTGGACCTTTACAAGATAGGCATAATCAAGCCAATTATTACCATTTTGAGTTAATCATAATAGGATAAGACTTCAACCAAGCATCAAAATAAAAATTTGTAAAATTCCCCTCATTAATTGACCATCTAATATTTTTCTTGACCAATTGAAAACTATCTTATACGAAGTTCCATGTTGATGAATCCTTTGGATAGGGTTATATTTATAAAAAATTTGATTGCATCAAGAGAACCTATATATTTTTGAAGTAATATTGTAGCCAATTTTTTCCTTGATATTTGAATAATCTCCACCCAAGTTTTTCCCTTAAGGACAAACTCATAATTCTACAATTTTGTAAGCCTATTCCTCTAATATATTTTCCTTTACAAACCCTATTCCACTTATAAATAGGAAATCTAAATTTTTTCTCACATCCTTCCAAAGAAAGTCTCTTTGAATTTTATTAATTTATGATGTTATACCTATTGGCAGTGTCAAAAGTAATATCATATAAATATGGATGGATTATAATGTAGTCTTTATGAGTTGCAGCCTTCCTGCCATGGTTAAGAAATTACCTTTCTAACCTACCAAATCAGATTTCATTCTATGCAAACAAGATATCCAATAGTCCTTTTTATTTCCTTTATGAGAAAAAAGAATACCCAAGTAGGTTGATGGAAAATTTTTAATTTTAAATCCTAAAATATCCACAATAATTCATTGTAAATATAGGGTAGTGTTAATGAAAATTCATAGATTTTGTAGTATTAACCAAATCTCTAGTAGCCTTCTCATAGCTTGATAATATTGATTTAAACTACATGGCTTCGCTGATCGAGGGATGGACCAAAAGAAAAGTATCATCAGTAAATTAGAGATGAGATTCAAAGGGACCATGATTTTTCCTTTATGAAATTTATCCCTAATGCCTCCACAAGAATAATGAATAGATAAGGAGATATCGGATCACCTTGGTGGATTCCACAAGATGACTTAAGGTAACTAGTAGGAGAACCATTGATCAAAATATTATATTTCATAGTGTTGTAACAACATTTAATCCATTCACACCAAATATAATCAAAACCAAATGTTTTGAGAACATCATGTAGAAAACTCTAGGAAACACTATTATATGCTTTGTTTATATCTAATTTTATAAGCATATTTATTTTTTCATGGAATTAAGAGAATGCATGGCCTCCTATCCAACGATTACACCATCAAGATTTTGTTTACCATGAACAAAACCACCTTGTTTCTCTAAAATAACACAACCTACAATTCCTTTCAACCTCTGCCATAATTTTTGAAATGATCTTATAAATAATATTACAAAGCTTACTAAACAAAAATTATCAAAATATATTATCTCACCTTTTTGGGGAACCAACATAATAAAAGTGGCATTGGTCTCACTTATTGTAGTCTTTCTTTTTCCATCCTCTTCAACTACAATCAACATATCACTCTTCAATAAATCTCAAGTTTTTTGAAAGAAAATTGTAGGAAATCCATCGATGTTAGGTGCCTTGTTAGGATGGAAAGAGACAATTGATTCATGTAGCTCCTCCACAAATATCTTCTTCATCAAGCTTTAAATTTTGTCCCTTTGTGATAATAGATGGAATATTTTGCAAAATATTATTTTGCGCCTCCTTATCTTGCCCAATATCTAATAGAATATTTTTGAAATAATTAGTTGTTTCCTTCCTTATATCTTCTTCTTCCTTACTATTTATTCTATTTGGAGCTAAAATATTTTCAATGTGATGAAAAGAATTTTTTTTTGTACCATGAAAAAATTATATTTATATCTCCTTCCTTGATCCATTTTTCCCTATATGTGGAACCAACATGACTCCTTCATTTCTAATGCATTATTATAATCACAAAGTAATTATTTTCTTTCACGTAAAATTTTTGACCCATTCCATTGATTTCTATTATCTCTTGTAAATTGTTGAGCTTGGATTCAATTTCTTTCTTTTCTTTGAAAATGTTACTAAAATATTTGGTATTCCAAATCTTCATTTGCTCCTCTAAATATTTCATCTTTTGAACAAACCTATTTATATATGATCCTTTAAAATTTGTTTCATCCCACCATAACACAACCATGTGGAAGAAATCAAGTCTTAGAGCCACATAGACTAGAAGTGAAATGGATTTGGATGACCATTATTGGATAAATGACAAGTCAAAAGAATAGGTTTGTGATCCAATTCTACTAGCAATAAATTATATAAAGAGATTGTAAAATTTATTTGCAACCATGTGTTGTATCATGAGAATCTATCCAATCTTTCTGCTATATGAGTTTTCCCAATGCATCTATTATCCCATGTATATTGAAAACTTAAAGGACTAACATCCCAAAGTCCATTTGAATTGACAAATAAAGTAAATTCTTGCACTAAATTATACCATCCTAGAGTACCACCCTTATTTTCCAAATAAGACAGAACTATGTTGAAATAACCCTCAAGAATCCATATATCAAAATTATGAATCATCATTGCATTTGAAAAATATGCTAAGGTCCTAAGATTTTTCACAAGGAGTAACTATAGTTAAAGCATATACACTTATAACCTCAACTTTAATATTTTCCTCTTTCTTAACAACCAAATTACTTTTTGCTTCTAACAATTGTCCATCCTATTTGTGTTTATCCCATAATGTTACAATACCACCTAAAGCTACTATAGAAGAAATTTCTACACAATCACCCATATTCAAAATATTTTTAAAAGCATCCTTAAATTCCTCACTACTTAATTTTATTCTCTCATTAAAATAAATTATCTTTTTAGGGGTCTTATTCATACCCCTAATATTCCATGATATCATTTTCATCATCAACACTTTTTATTTTTATTGGTTGGCTTAGCCCCATTTCATGTTAACACCCATGATAATTTTATTAAGTTTCCCAAATCGATATCCCTTTGAGTTATTTTTTTCTCTTTGTTCATGCTTTGATGATATTCCTCTCATTTGTATTCCCACCAACATTTTCATCTTCATCAATCTCTTCTATTTCTTCATTAGTCTATAATGAGACTTATCTTCTATAGATTTATGTTGCCCTAAAGGATCTAAAAGGTAAGGAATAGTCTCATGAATAATTTCTACTTTGTATTTCCATAAAAACCCTAAAGTGTATGGATGATCCTCCATAGTCATTAATTTCTTATGTTATCTTGAAAATCCTAAATTTCCTTGGATATCCTCCATATGCTTTTCTTTATTAAGCTACTCCTGAAACCCTAAAGTGCAACGAATACACTTTGCACTATCATTTTTATTGCAAGGAGAATATTTTAAGCTACTTGAAAAAAAATATGATTTGCCTAGATTAACCTTGACCTCATTCACCTCGTTTTCTTTAAAATTTGCCTCCCCATATTCCTTTTCACATTTAACTCCTATATTTAAAGTTGTGCATTGTAATTCCTCATCTCTTATGTCATTTTTCTTCTAATGGTTGATTCGAGTGAACTATAATAACCTTTAGCATTTGATGATGCAAAGCAATTTCTCTTACCACTTTCTTAGTAATGGAAAATCTTTGATTTGATCCAACTTTTTCTAAGATATGATCTCCTTATTTTATATCGAAGTATGCCTCATGCCCAAAATTTTCCCTCTTTTTCTTCATCATTTTCACTTTGCAATATCTTGCCATATGTCTGGTTTTATGATATTTGTGACATTAGAATGCAATGTTTTCATAATATACTAATTGATCCCTTTCTCTTGATTCAATTTTAATCTTAATGGATTGCCGTAAAGATTTTAAAATATCAATAGCAACATATATTTTGATGTATCCAATAGGCCTTGTCTCGTTACTAGTTCCCTCTTAGATGAACTCACCTAGAGTATTACCAATATTCTTCAAAACTTGCTTATTGATGAGTTGATAAGGAAATTCAAAAATCCTAATCCACATAAGAAGCCTTTTGATAATCTCTATCTCCTCAGAATAATTCTCACACTATGGTCTAAAATATAATACATCTTTACCCCTAAAACAAGGAATGAAAAACACAAGCTTATATTGAGAGGGGGGTTGAACCGTATAAGATAAAACTTTTTAATTTTCCAAAGTAGTAATGTCCAATTTCATTAATTTAAATAATGAAACAAAGCACATATCATCACACATATAAGAGACACATATTTAATGTGGTTCACCCAATGTGGGCTACGTCCACGAAGAAAATATTTCTTATAAATTTTCTCAAAAAATATCTTGGGAACCAATTCTTTATTATAATGTTTATGGGCACCAACCCAAAGGAGAAATAAATCCCCTCTCAAGTTTGTGGATACCACTCCATAGGAGACACCAATCCCATTTGCTTCAGGTTTTGTGGATCTCTATCCATAGGAGACACCAATCCCCTTTGCTCCAAGTTTTATGAACACCACCCCACAGGAGACACCAATCCCCTATGCTTTAGGTTTTTTGGACCTCTATCCATAGGAGACATCAATATCCTCTTAATTTTGTGGACACCTCTCCATAGGAGATACCAATCCCTTCTGCTTCAATTTTTGTGGACAACACTCCACAAGAGATACCAATACCCTCTGCTTCAGTTTTTGTGGATATTTAATCATAGGAGACACCAATACACTCTAAAATTCATGGACACCACTCCATAGGAGACACCAATCCCCTCTACTTTAGGTTTTGTGGACACCACTCCATAGGATATACCAATCCCCTATACTCTAGTTTGTGGACCTCTATCCACAAGATAACTCTATGCCCTCAACTCTGGTTTGTGGATATATCCATAGGAGAACTCTATCCTCTCAACTCTAGTCTGCTCCAAAGCCTGCTCAACACTCTGCTCAAATTTACTCCAATACTTCACACAAGGCTTGCTCAAACCTATTCTTCAATCTACTCTCAACTCTACTCAAATTTTCTTACTATTTCTTTCTTAAATCTACCTCAAATCAGATCATCAATTTTGCTCAATTTTATCCAAGCCTTTACACAAGACTTGCTCAATTCTGCTTTAATCCTTTGCACAAGGCTCACTCAAATTTTCTCCAAAATTTACTCAAAAACTCTACTCAAAATTGCTCACATAACCTGCACAAATCTTCCTACAAACCTTCTCAAAATACCTGCTCAAAACAGCTCACAACTACTCACAACACATGCTCAAATCTGCTCACCAAATCTTCTCTATCAATACCAAATATTACACACAAATGATGTTCAAAATAATGCTTGTATCTCTTTCAAAAATACTTTCTTCAATTAGCCAATTTAGATATATTCTACCCAAAATTCTTTCAAGAACATATAAATAATAATATGCAATGCAAATGCTTAATATGTTCTCTTCACATTCATTAAGTTTGACCCTTTCACATGTCTCACTTCATAAAATCAGATATCTACTTCTTGCAAATTCCTTTCAAATCAAATCATGCTAGTGTATAACTTTGCTTCACAAAATTGGTTTATGTTCCTTGCAAATTTTCTCTCAAAGATCAAACACAATAATGCACAAATTTGCTTCACAAAAATGATCTCTAACACTTGCCCATTCACATTCAACGTCACTCAAATCAATGCCTAAATGCTTCACAAATTCATTCAAAAATGCTGCACAATTTATTCTCAAACCCTAGCACATGTGGTCCCAAATTCACTAATCAATGATGCACAATTTGTTCACAAACCTTAGCACAAGCTTTTCCAATCTCATTCAACAATGAAGCACAATTTTATTCTCAAACTCTAGCACTTATATTTCCAACAATGCACATATATAATCCTTATTTCTCCACATTATGATTCAGAGATATTTGCTCAACCAAACACCTTAAAGAAGGAATAATATCACCATACCTCTTAACTTGCTTTGATGAAGATATGCCCTCAAAAACCTATCTCAAAAGAATTTCCCTTTCAAAGTGCCACTTCAAAACTGGTTAGTAGATCTCTCTTTCAAATCATCCATATTAAATTTCTCCTTAAAAAATGTGCACAATAGAATATGAAAATAGTGCTCTATGACTCTCCTTTTGTTCTCAAAATATGAAGCATTAACAATTATCAAAAACCCCTCAAAATTTATTTTCCACCATACAAAAATTACAATAAAAAATCAAACCACAATAACACCTTATAACTCCTTTCACAAGAAATAATTCTCAACACACCATAATGTTTTTATAGCACTCAATAACCCAATGTACAAATTACAATTATTTAAATTAACCACATACACCTTATACCTCCTACTAAAATAAAAGGATTTTCAATGCACTCAATATCTCAAGGTGTGAATCACAAAATTAAATCTATCTCATGCACCTTATACAACCACTTATAAGGATATGCATTTAATTTTTCATATTGTCCTCTAATCCCAAATGATAAAGAAAAATTTGTAACCGTATGACTCCCTAATGCAAATAAATGGAGTGCATACCTTAGACCTTAGGAAAATTTTAATTCAAAAGTTTTGTGCCCTCACTATTGTAGTCATCGTAAATCGAACCTGCCACCTCTTATTGGCTTGCGGACTAGCGTAAGATAGGCTACCACGTGATCTAGATACCCACACAACAACCAAAGTGCATGAATAATGCTTTCAATCTGCCTCTATGATGCTATATCCGTATCAGCAAAAATCTTCTCTGCTAGTGACTTAGTACAAGGACTCCCTATTGTTTGGGCTAGCTGCCCAGATGAAACTTCCACCATGTGCACTCCCTTTTGAGTTACAAATTTGTCCTTTAAAAATGTGCACCTTTGTCCTTTCTCTCCTCTCCGCCTCCATGAATGAAATGCGAACGAAATATTTTGAATGGTGCTTACACTCCACCTTGGCATTCACAAATAATTAATGCTATATATGTATGTCCTTGCCCTTCGATTTCATGATGTCGACACTAGAATTTTGAAATAATAAATTTTTATTTTGCTTCTTTACTGCCCCTTTTTTTAATTTTATTTAATTATAATAATTTAAATCTAAAAGATTTAAATATTATAATTTAAACTTTTAACCGTTGGGTCTTTGCAATTAAATTTTTTTCTAACCAAATAAAGCCTTGTCTTTTTCTTGCAAACACAACCATGGAGAATCTTTTTGCCTTGACAAATTTTGTACCTTTGACACTGTCTCATGTACCCTTTGAAGATATTTGCCTTGCACTTTAATATTTCAACTTTGAGGAAAATTCTCAACCATTTCACCTTTGACATCAATGACAACTCAATATGCTCAATATTTCCAACAATGGCAACCCTTTAAAAAATATTATTTTACTACAATTGGATACCAAACTGCTCCCCCTGAGAAGCTGCTCCCCCTTACTGAAATCCCTTCCCCCTCACTGAATTATCTTCCCCTTTGACATCAATGGAAAAGGGCTCCTTGGGGTTAAAAATAAGACATTTTAGCATAGCCTCCATACCACTTCCTCTCCTTGAGGTGATTAATTTTGGGATGGGAGTAAAACTACTCCCAAATTACAATGTTCTTCTTTATTAATATTCTTTTTCCACACTTTTGTAGTCATACCCTCTTGATATTTTTGAGCATCCTTATTCTTGCTTGTCTTTGGAGGTTGCAAAGATTTTGTTCTACTCACTTTGCTTTGTGCCCAAAATTATTGCAATTATAGCATCTGATGATCCAAATTTTCTCTTGGTGAAATCATAATTATTCTTACCATGAACCCTATAATGTATAGCTTTATGACAAAAATGATTACATGAGAAAAAATAACCTTAGAATAAATATTCATCTTACCTTGGAGGGTATGGTCGCATGACTTCCTTTTCTTCTTCTTTTTTGGTCCATGTTCCTTGATGGTGCATTGCTTTCTTCGTCATTGATACTTCCAATTTTTAACTTATCAACATGGGTCTTAGGTTCTTCTTCAATATCTTCCTCTAATACTTCCTTTTCTTTTGAGCTTGACTCCCCTTTTTGTGCTTCTTAATAGCCTATTCTTATTTTGATAAATGAAGATCTTTGTGCTTTGATAATGTTATCCAAATATTTTGAATTTTTCTCAAACCTGTGTAGCTTATCCTTAGAATCATTCACTTTCATCCTTAGAGAAACCACTTCATGTTCTAATATTTCACATTCTAACTCTTTTACCTCTAACTTTTCAACCATAACTTCTTCAATTCTCCTTGCCTTTTCAACCTTAACTTTTAAGTTTTTGAGATCTTGTAGAAGCTTTACCTTTATTTCCTCATGTCATTGAACTTGAGCCTTCAGTATTGAGTTCTTCTTTCTAACTATTTTTAACTCTTTAAGATCAACAATAAGTTCCTCTTCTACATCAACTATGGCTTCTTCTTATTTTTCTGAACCTTCCTCTAGATCTTCAACTATAGGAGCATCTTCTTTTTCTTCTACTTGGTAAGGAAAATCTTCTACTTGGTCTTCAATAGGAGTGTCCCCTTCCTCTTCTATTGCCAAAAATAGAATCTCTTCTTTTTCACTATCTGAGAAACATTTATCACTGTCACTTGTAGCACCGCTTTCCTCTTCAACATAGAAAATCTTCTTGTACCTTTGATAAAACATCTTCTCATGCTTGCCTTGACCATACTTGTTTTTCTTTTCATACCTGAATTTCCTTTCTTCCTTCTTATAATCTTGTTTGTCTTCACTGCTACCACTTCCAACTTGCATACAATTAGATGCATAGTGACCAAAGTGACCATAATTAAAAAAATTTACAGTCTTCATATCTTTGTGTTTTCTTGATCCCTTCTTATTTCTTCTCACAAAGTTAGTTTCTTCATCACTGCTTGACTCATCACTTGATTTTGGTTCTTTATCGTTTGAATGTTGCCTCCATTTTGGATGCTTGATCCTTTTATGTTCTCATATCATAATCTATGAGAATCCCATGTAGTTCATCTATATTCAAAGTTGCTATATCTTTATTTTCTTCTATTGTAGAAACCTTTGCATCATACCTCATGGGAAGTGATCTTAAAATTTTCTGAACAATAGTAGAATCCTCAATATTTTCTCCAAGTCCATGAATGGTATTAACAACCTCATCAACACGAAGTAAGTATCTAGAAATATTTTTCTCATCTCTCATATTCAAGTCTTCAAACTTCCTTTTGTTAGTTTGAAGTTTTGCCAACGTAACCTTATCATCTCCTTCATATGTATTATGTAGCTTATCCCGCATTTATTTTGTTGTTTTGTTGTGCATGAATTTTAAAAACTCAAACTCCTGTAATCCACTTAAAATTACATTCATTGCCTTGGCATTATTTTCATATAGTTTCTTACCACTTATATCTATGGGAGGAGTTGCAAGTGGTGTGTATCCATTATCTACTAAATTCCATGTATCAAATCCTTGTGCCATCAAAAATGTCTTCATCCTCACACTCCAAAAAGCATAATTAGTCCTATAAAACAATTGAGCTCTATGTGTGGAAAATCCTTCTTGATTAGCCATTTGTGCTCCTGTAAGATCTTCCTTCAAACTATTAGGCTTCCTTGAAGGAACCAACCCTAGTACCAATTAAAGAACACAAGCTTATACTTAGAGGAGGGGTGAAAAGTATAAGATTTTACTTTTCCAAAGTAGTAATATCCAATATTATTAATTGCAATAATGAAACAATGCACAAATCATCACACATATAAGAGACATAGATTTAACATGGTTCATCCAATGTGAGCTACGTCCATAGAGAAAATATTTCTTATAATTTTTCTTAACAAATATCTTGGGAACCAATTCCCTATTACAAATTTTATGGGAACCAACCCAAAGGAGACACCAATACCCTATCAATTTCATGGACACCACTCCATAGGAGACACCAATCCCATCTACTTAAGTTTTTGTGGACCTCTATCCACAGGAGACACTAATCCCCTATCAAGTTCATGGACACCACTCTATAGGAGACACCAATCCCCTTTGCTTCAAGTTTTATGGACACCACTCCATAGGAGACACCAATCCCATCTACTTTAGGTTTTGTGGACCTCTATCCACAAGAGACACCAATACCCTCTCAATTTTGTGGACACCACTCCACAGGAGACACCAATCCCCTCTACTTTAGGTTTTGTGGACACCACTCCACATGAGACACCAATCCCCTATACTTTAGGTTTTACGGACCTCTATCCACAGGAGACACCAATCCCCTATAAATTTCATGGACACCACTCCATAGAAGACACCAATCCCCTCTACTTCAGGTTTTATTGACACCACTCCACAGAAGACACCAATCCCCTCGACTTTGTTTCATGGACCTCTATCCACAAGATAACTCTATCCCCTCAACTCTGGTTCGTAGACCTCTATCCATAGGAGAAATATATCCCCTCAACTTTGTTCTGCCCAAAGCATTTTCAACACTTTGCTCTAAGCCTTTACACAAGGCATGCTCAAATAATCTCTAAGACTTCTCTTAGCTCTACTTAAATTTACTTCAAGCCTTCACACAAGGCCTGCTCAACTCTTCTCTACAACCTACTCTAAACTTTGCTCAAAGCTGCTCCAAGCCTTCACATAAGGCCTACTCAAACCTATTCTTCAATCTACTCTTAACTCTGCTCAAAGCTGCTTACTATTTCTTTCTTAAATCTGCCTCAAATCATATCATCAATTCTTCTCAATTCTACCCAAGCCTTTCCACAAGACTTGCTCAATTTTACTCTAAGCATTTACATAAGGCTCACTCAAATCTGATCCAAAATCTTCTCAAAAACTCTGCTCAAACCTACTCACATAACCTGCACAAATATTCCTACAAGCCTTCTGAAAAGACCTGCTCAAAATAGCTCACAACTGCTCACAACACATGCTCATATATGCTCACCAAATCTTCTCTATCAGTCTCAAATCTTGCACACAAATGATATTCAAAAAAATGCTTGTATCTCTTTCAAAAATTCTTTAATTAGCCAATTTAGACATATTCTACCTAGAATTATCTCAAGAACATATAAATAATAATATGCAATGCAAATTCTCAATATGTTCTCTTCACATTCATTAAGTCTGTCACTTTCACATGTCTCACTTCATCAAATCAGATCTATACTTCTTGCAAATTTCTTTCAAATCAAATCATGCTACTTTACTTCACAAAACTGATTTATGTTCCTTTCAAATTCGCTCTCAAATATCAAACACAATAATGCACAAATTTGCTTCATAAAACTGGTCTCTAACACTTACCCATTCACATTCAATGTCACTCAATTCAATACCCAAATGCTTCAATTTTTCATTCAACAATGCTGCACAATTTGTTCTCAAACCCTAGCACTGAAGAACACAAGCTTATACTAAGAGGGGGATGAATAGTATAAGACCACTTTTTACTTTCTTTCCAAATCAATATCAATTAATGTCCTTAATTGCAATAACTAAATATAGCAGTATGCATTAATAACTCATATAGAATTAGTAAGCAAGAGCACAAGTCACCACACACAATTGAGACATAAGATTTAATGTGGTTCCCCCAATGTGAGGTACTCCACGGAGAAAATATTTTACTAAAAATTTCTCAATCAATCAATTTCCCAATTACAATGTTTATGGATCTTTGTCCAAAGGAGATGTTGATCCCCTAATCTCAAGTTCGTGGATCTGTTCCACATGAGAACTCTTTCCCCTTATGCTCTAGCTATGTGATCTTCTAGAAGACTCTGTCTCTCTACTACACTAACTGGTGGACCTATCTCCACTTGAAGACTCCTCACTCAGATCTATCTTCAACTATGCTAGCTACTGGATCTCTATCCACTGAGACTCTATCCTCTATACTCTGTCACCTCCAAAGCTCTGTCAATAGGCTTACTAAGAACCTGATCAATAGGCTCACACAGAACCTGTATAATAGGCTCACATAGAACCTGCTTAACAAACTCACATAGAACTTGTCAAATCTGCTCAAGCAAGCTCACCAAGAACTTGCCCAATTCTTCTCTAGAAAGCTCACAAAGAACTTGCCCAAATTTGCTCTACAAATCTTTCCACAAAGCTATCCCAAAACTATCCTCAAAACTGTTAGAGACTCAACTCAACTCATAGAAGAATAAAGAGAATTGTTAGAGACTCAATATGTTCTAAACTTACTCTCAACCCAAATGAATCTCAACTCAACTCATAGAAGCATAAAGAGAATTGTTAGAGATTCAATATGTTCTAAACTTACTCTCAACCCAAATAAATCTCAACTCAACTCATAGAAGCATAAAGAGAATTGTTAGAGACTCAATATGTTCTAAACTCACTCTCAACCCAAATCAATATCAACTCAACTCAAATCAACTCATAGAAGCATAAAGAGAATTTTTAGAGACTCAATATGTTCTAATATCACTCTCAACTCAAATCAACCTCAACTCAATTCAAGTCAACCTCAACTCAACTCAAGTCTTATAAAACCATAAAGAGAATTGTTAGAGACTCGATATGTTCTAACATTAATCTCAAATCAACATAGAATTATGGAATAGTTTGTTTTATAGAACTTGAACAATCACTTCACATATCACTTGACTAGGGTCAATAAACTCAACTCAACCAATCACCACAAGGGACAACTCTCTCTCACACAATCCTAGTCCAAGTATGTATCAACCAACTCAAATGTTTCCAACAATGCTCAACCACAAATCTCACATAACAATGATACTCATGTTCTTTTCTAACTCAAGTTCTTTCACAACCAATGGGCTTCAACAACTATGCTTATCAAACAAGTTTTAGACACAACTCTCAATTCAGAAAACCTTGAAGCATTCAACCAACCACTTTCGAAAAGGAAACCACAAACAATCTTTTCCCTCCAATGATATTTCAAAAATCAACCACCATAAACAATCAATAGAAGAATGTGCCCATACCTTTTATGAATATGAAAAAACCTCTTTGAAAATCTGCCACAATCACAAAATTCTTTTCCAATCTTCACAAGGGTTAGTAGATCACAAAATAATCAACATTACTCCACTTTCCAATAATCATCACCAAGGCCTTTAATTGCACAACTTCCTTATCTCTCCTAAAACCACTTGTACCATAAAATAAAATAAATCAAAACATTGCATAACCTTTTCATTCCCAAAACCACTTATACCATAAAATAAAATTAATCACAATATTGCATACCTTTTCACCTCATGAAATAATTAATCCTCTTGAAAAAGAACAAGGCAAACTTCACTTTTGGAACCCCTTTGCAAAATCAGAAATATCTCTTTATACAGATCTTATTTGTCCTTATAAATAAGTTAGTCAAATAGCCCTCGAAATAAGCTTTTCGACGATATATAATATGCCCACTTTTCGAAATAAATTGAAACCTTTACATGTATATATATATATATATATATATATATATATATATGCCAACCTCCATTAATTGCACATAGGTCGGCCCTCCATTAATTTAAACTTAAACTTTAAACTTTAATATCTTCATCACCGGAGGTCCTTTTTCGATGAAACAAAATTCCACCTTGGATTTTAAGAAAAGCCCTTTCCACATAAGCCCACCATGTTTTTAAATAAAATATTTTATTTTGCCTACCTTGGTTTTCATAAAAACCCTGTAAATAGCCATGCTTTCCAAAATATCATAAATGCTTATTTATGAAATATTTTGGCCACCAAAACCAAATGTGATCCATGTGACATCAATGACAACATAAAATGCCTCAAATTACCTCAAATTTCCAACAATATCCCCCTTTGTCATTGATGGCAACACCTCTAATGCAAACACCACAATCACTGCAAAAACCATCTCTGAGAATCAAAGTTGCTCCCCCTGACTCAATACTCTCTATGGAGACTGCTCCCCCTAACTCAATTCTCTCTTTAGAGGTTGCTCCCCCTAACTCAATTCTCTCTCCCTTACTCAAATATCTCCCCCTTTGACATCAATGGCAAAAGGGACACCTATGGGGCTAAAAATATGACTCTTAAGCATAGCTCCCTCACCCCCTTCTCTTTTGAGGTGATTAATTTTGGGGTGGGAGTACTTTTACTCCCATCTCACATTGTTTATTTTCTCTATCAACTTCCTTCCATGTTTTTCTGATATCCTTCTCTTGATGAATTACTTGATCTTCTTGTCTAGAACCTGTTTGGAATTGAGTCCTACACCATCTTGCAATATGCCCAAAGTTATTGTAATTAAAACACTTGATATTGTAACCTTTGGATGGTGCCCATGTCTTGAAATCATTCTTAAAATAATTTCCATATCCATTCTTTTCTTGAACCTTGTATTGTGAAGCTCTGTTTTCATGACCATTATAACCATGACTTCTTAAATGTGTAGCTTTAAAACCAAAACCATGTTGCTCATTTCCTTTGCACTGAAAAGCTCTATGACCAATCCTGTTGCATGAGAAGCAATGTCCCTGAAAACCATACCTTCTTCCCTTGAAGTTTCTTGTAGCAAAATCAAACTTCTTTGATCCATGGATCCTGCAATGTATAGCCCTGTGTCCAAATCCATTACAAGAAAAACAATATCCTTGAAAATCCCTTTGTTCATGCCTTGGTTTCTCATACCTTTCTTGACCATTATCCTTATGATCATCTTCAACTTGTGCATTGCATTCTTGAACCTTCTTTGTAGCATCTAAAACCTCTTCCTTGCCTTTCTCTTCAAGAATTTATTTTCCTTTTGAGTGTGACTTTTCTTGGAAGTAAGATACAACCTTAAAATAAGTTTCCACTCCTTTTTGAATATTTTCATCTAATTTACCATGTCTTTCTGTGGTTACCCTTAGTTATTCATTCATCCTTTCTTCTATACTTTTTGCATTTTGAAGCTCTTCTCTGAGATTGTTGATTGTTTGAAGTAGTTCTTATCTGATTTTGACATCTATTCAAATCTTGTTTTCAATATTCTTGTATTCTTATTTTAGCCTTTTGATTTCTAATTTTTGTTTACCTGGCTCATCCTCTTCCTTCTCTATTACCAAAAATGAGACTTCTTTGTTTTCACTACTGCTGGAATTGTCACTAGAACTGCTGCTTTCTTTTTCAAATACACTTCCTTGTTGTAATTTATGTGCAATCATCATCTATATGCCCAAATTCTCCACATATGAAGCATTTTAGTATTCTTAGACCTTTCTTGTACCTATATGCTTGCTCAATGGCTATGGCAAGCTCTTCATGTCTTTCTTCAATAGGCACATCTTCTTCTTTAACTTCAATACCTAGGAATATGTGTTCTTGCTTTTCTTCACTTATTCCAAAGAATGTACATTCTTATTCATCTGACTGATCTTTATCACTGTAATCTAAACTATCACTTGCTTCTACAATGTAGTAAGATTTATTAGCCTTACGAAAAAATTTCTTCTTCTTAAAACCTAGGCCTCTCATAGTGTTAGTAATCTCATCAACTCAAAGTAAGAACTTTGCAATATCTTCAGAATCTTCCATTTTCAATTCCTCAAATATTTTTCTATGAGTTTGTAGTTTTGCCAACTTTACCTTGGAATCTCCTTCATAAGTATTCCTCAAATTGATCCACATTTCATTAGCTGAAGTGCATACCATGACCTTTGCAAAATCTATCTCACATAGCCCACTCAAAATATAATTCATTGCTCTTGCATTGATCTCAACCAATTTCTTGGTAGTCTTATCTTCCTTGGGATCACCTTCAACCCTATACTCTTTTTCAACCATCTGCCATACCTCATATCCTTGTGATATCAAGTAGTTCTTCGTCCTCATCCTCCAGAAAGCATAATTGTTACCATCAAACAATGGAGCCTTATTTGTAGATGATTCATTCTGTGAAGCCATCTATGTTCTTTTAGAATCTTCCCTCAAGCTATTAGCCTTTTTTAAGGAACCCACTCTGATACCAATTGAAGAACACAAGCTTATACTGATAGGGGGGTGAATAGTATAATACCACTTTTTACTTTCTTTCCAAACCAATATCAATTAATGTTCTTAATTGTAATAACCAAATATAGCAGTGTGTATTAATAACTCAGATAGTAGTAGTTTGCAAGAGCACAAGTCACCACACATAATTGAGACACAAGATTTAACGTGGTTCCCCCAATGTGAGGTACTCCATGGAGAAAATATTTTACTAAAACTTTCTCAATCAATCTCTTTGGGAATCATTTCCAATTACAATGTTTATGGATCTCTATCCAAAGGAGATGTTGATTCCCTAATCTCAAGTTCGTGGATCTCTTCCATAGGAGAATTTTTTCCCCTTTTGCTCTGGCTATGTGATCTTCTAGAAGACTTTGTCTCTCTACTGCACTAACTAGTGGACGTCTCTCCACTTGAAGACTCCTCACTCAGATCTGTCTTCAACTGTGTTGGCTGCTAGATCTCTATCCACTGAGACTTTGTCCTATGTACTCTGTCACATCCAAAGCTCTATCAATAGGCTCACTAAGAACCTGATCAATAGGCTCACACAAAACCTACATAATAGGCTCACACAGAACCTACTTAACAAGCTCACACAGAACTTGTCAAATACGCTCAAGCAAGATCACCAAGAACTTGCCCAAATCTACTCTAGCAAGCTCACAAAGAACTTGCCCAAATCTGCTCTAAAAATATTTCCACAAAGCTGTCCACAAAGTTGTCCCAAAACTATCCTCAAATCTGTCCCAAAGGCCTTCTCAAAGGCTCAATCAATCATGCTCAAGTAGTACTCAAAATGAACTCAACAATGAATGGCAATCTCAACTCAAATTAACTTCATAGAATCATAAAGAGAATTGTTAGAGACTCAATATGTTCTAATCTCACTCTCAACCCAAATCAATCTCAACTCAACTCATAGAAGCATAAATAGAATTGTTAGAGACTCAATATGTTCTAAACTCACTCTCAATCCAAATCAATCTCAACTCAACTCGTAGAAGCATAAAGAGAATTATTAGAGACTCAATATGTTATAAACTCACTCTCAACCCAAATCAATCTCAACTCAACTCAAATCAAATCATAGAAGCATAAAGAGAATTGTTAGAGACTCAATATGTTCTAATATCACTCTCAACTCAAATCAACCTCAACTCAACTCAAGTCAACCTCAACTCAACTCAAGTCTTATAGAACCATAAATAGAATTTTTAGAGACTCAATATGTTCTAACCTTAATCTCAAATCAACATAGAATTATGAAATGGTTTGTTTCATATAACTTGAAAAATCACTTCACATATCACTTGACTAGGCTCAATAAACTCAACTCAACCAATCACCACAAGGGATAACTCTCTCTCACACAACCCTAGTCCAAGTATGTATCAACCAACTCAAATGTTTCCAACAATGCTCAGCCACAAATCTCACATAACAATCATACTCATGTTCTTTTCTAACTCAAGTTCTTTCACAACCAATGGGCTTCAACAACTATGCTTATCAAACAAGTTTTAGACACAACTCTCAATTCAGAAAACCTTGAAGCATTCAACCAACCACTTTCAAAAAGGAAACCACAAACAATCCTTTTCCCTCCAATGATATTTCAGAAATAAACCACCATAAAAAATCAATAGAAGAATGTGCCCATACCTTTTATGAAGATGAAAAAACCTCTTTGTAAATCTGCCACAATCACAAAATTATTTTTCCAATCTTCACAAGGGTTAGTAGATCACAAAATAATCAACATTACTCCACTTTCCAATAATCATTACCAAGGCCTTTAATTGCACAACTTCCTTATCTCTCCTAAAACCACTTGTACCATAAAATAAAATAAATCAAAACATTGCATAACCTTTTCACTCCCAAAACCACTTATACCATAAAATAAAATTAATCACAATATTGCATACCTTATCACCGCATGAAAGAATTAATCCTCTTGAAAAAGAACAAGGCAAACTTCACTTTTGGAACCCCTTTGCAAAATAAAAAATATCTCTTTATACACACCTTATTTCTCCTTCTAAATAAGTTAGTCAAATAGCCCTCGAAATAATATTTTCGACGATATATAATATGCCCACTTTTTGAAATAAATTGAAACCTTTACATATATATATATATGCCAACCTCCATTAATTGCACATAGGTCGGCCCTCCATTAATTTAAACTTTAATATCTTCATCACCCGAGGTCATTTTTCGATGAAATAAATTTCCACCTTGGATTTTAAGAAAAGCCCTTTCCATATAAGCCCACCATGGTTTTAAATAAAACCTTTTATTTTTCCTTCCTTGCTTTTCATAAAAACCCTGTAAATAGCCATGCTTTCCAAAATATCATAAATGCTTATTTATGAAATATTTTGGCCACCAAAACCAAATGTGATCCATGTGACATCAATGATCCATGTGACATCAATGACAACATAAAATGCCTCAAATTACCTCAAATGTCCAACAAGCACATGTGATTCTAATTTCACTAATCAATGATGCACAATTTGTTCACAAACCTTAACACAAGTGTTTCCAATCTCATTCAACAATGAAGCACAATTTTGTTCTCAAACTCTAGAACTTATATTTCTAACAATGCACATATATAATCCTTATTTCTCCACCTTATGATTCAGAGATATTTGCTCAACCAAACACCTTAAATAAGGAATAATATCACCATGCCTCTTAACTTGCTTTGATGAAGATGTGCCCTCAAAAACCTATCTCAAAAGAATTTCCCTTTCAAAGTGCCACTTCAAAATTGGTTAGTAGATCTCTCTTTCAAATCATCCACATTAAATTTCTCTTTAAAAAATATGCACAATAGAATATTAAAATAGTGCTCTATGACTCTCCTTTTGTTCTCAAAAGATGAAACATTAACAATTATTAAAAACCCCTCAAATTTATTTTCCACCATACAAAAATTACAATAAAAAATCAAATCACAATAACACCTTATAACTCCTTTCACAATAAATAATTCTCAACACACCATAATGTTTTTATAGCACTCAATAACCTAGTGTATAAATTACAATTATTTAAATTAACCGCAATACACATTATACCTCCTACTAAAATAAAAGGATTTTCAATGCACTCAATATCTCAAGGTGTGAATCACAAAATTAAATCTATCTCATGCACCTTATACAACCACTCATAAGGATATGCATTTAATTTTTCATACTGTCCTTTGACCCCAAATTATAAAGCAAAAGTTATAACCTTATGACTCCCTAATACAAGCAAATGGAGTGCATACCTTAGACCTTAGTAAAAATTTAATTCAAAAGTTTTGTACCCTCACTGTTGCAACCACCACGAATTGAACCTACCACCTCTTGCTGGCCCATGCCCTAGCACAAGCTAGGCTACCGCATGGGCTAGCTTCTCACACAACAACCAAAGTGCACGAATAATGCTTTCAATCTACCTCTATGATGTTATATCCATCTAAGCAAAAATATTCACCAAAAAATATCCCTTCCATGCCTTGAACCCACGACCTCTTCTCTGCTAGTGACTTAGCATAGGGACTCCCTATCGTCTGGGCTAGCTACCCAGATGAAACTTCCACCACACATAGTCCCTTTTGAATTGTGAATTCATCCTTTAAAAATGTGCCTCCACGAACGAAATGCAAACGGAATATTTTAAATGGTGCTTACACTCCACCTTGGCATTCACAAATAATTTATGCTCCATATATATGTCTTTGCCCTTCGATTTCATGACATTGACGCTAGAATTTTGAAATGATAATTTTTTATTTTGCTTCTTTTTCATCCCTTTTTTAAACTTTATTTAATTATAGTAATTTAAATATAAAATATTTAAATATTATAATTTAAACTTTTAACCTTTGGGCATTTACAATTAAAACTTTTTCTAACCAAATAAAGCCTTACCTTTTTATTGCAAACACAACCATGGAGAATATTTTTACCTTGACAACTTTTGTACCTTTGACACTGTCTCATGTACCCTTTGAAGATATTTGCCTTGCACTTTAATATTTCAACCTTGAATATAATTCTCAACCATTTCACCTTTGACATCAATGACAACTCAATATGCTCAATATTTCCTACAATCTCCCCCTTTGTCATTGATGGAAACCCTTTCAAAAATATTCTTTTACTGCAACTGGATACCAAACTGCTCCCCCTTACTTAAATATCTTCTCCCTTACTGAATTCTCTCCCCCTTTGACATAAATGGCAAAGGGCTCCATGGGGCTAAAAATAAGATATTTTAGCATAGCCCCCACACCACCTCCTCTCCTTGAGGTGATAAATTTTAGGATGGAAGTAAAACTACTCCCAAATTACAATGTTATTCTTCCTTCTCAATCTTATTTTTCCACACTTTTGTAGTCATACCCTCTTGATATTTTTGAGCATCCTTGTTCTTGCTTGTCTTTGGAAGTTTCAAAAATTCTGTTCTACACCACTTTGCTTTATGCCCAAAATTATTACAATTGTAGCATCTGATGTTGTAGTTATTGGAAGATGCAAATGATCTAAAATTTCTCTTGGTGAAATCATAATCATTCTTACCATGAACCCTGCAATGTATAGCTTTGTGACCAAAATGATTACATGAGAAACAATAACCTTAGAAGAAATATTCATCTTGCCTTGGAGGGTATGGTTGCATGACTCTTCCTTTTCTTCTTCTTTGTTGGTCCCTGTTCCTTGATGGTGCATTGCTTTCTTTCTCATTGGTGCTTCCACTTTTTAACTTATCAACATGGGTCTTAGGTTCTTCTTCAATCTCTTCCTCTGAGACTTCCTTTTCTTTTGAGATTGACTCCCCTTTTTGTACTTCTTCATAGCCTAGTCTTGTTATAAATGAAAATCTTTGTGCTTTGATAATGTTATCCAAATATTTTGAAATTTTCCCAAACTTGTGTAGCTTATCCTTAGAATATTTCACTTCCATCCTTAGAGAAACCACTTCATGTTCTAATCTTTCACATTCTAACTCTTTTACCTCTAACTTTTCAACCATAACTTCTTCAATTATCCTTGCATTTTCAACCTTAACTTTTAAGTTTTTGAGATCTTGTAGAAGCTTTACCTTTGTTTCCTCATCTTCTTGAACTTGAGCCTTCAGTATTGAGTTCTTATTTCTAACTCTTTTCAACTTTTTAAGAGTAACAATAAGTTCCTCTTCTAGGTCAACTATGGCTTTTTTTTTTTTGAACCTTCCTCTAGGTCTTAGACTATAGGAGCATATTCTTCTTCTTATACTTGGTAAGGAACATCTTCTACTTGGTCTTCAATCGGAGTGTCCCCTTCATCTTCTATTGCCAAAAATAGATTCTCTTCTTTTTCACTATTTGAGAAACTTTTATCACTATCACTTGAAGCACTGCTTGCTTCTTCAACATAGAAACTCTTCTTGTACCTTTGAAAAAACTTCTTCTCATGCTTGTCTTGACCATACCTATTTTTATTTTCATACCTAAATTTTATTTCTTCCTTCTTCTTATAATCTTGTTTCTCTTCACTGCTACTACTTCCAGCTTGCATATAATTAGATGCATAGTGGCCAAAGTTACCATAATTTAAAAATTTCACAGTCTTCATATCTTTGTGTTTTCTTGAACCCTTCATATTTCTTCTCACGAAGTTAGCTTCTTAATCACTACTTGACTCATAACTTGATTTTGGTTCTTTATCCTTTGCCTTATTTGAAGCTTTGAATGATGCCTCCCTTTTGGATGCTTGATCCTTTTCTGTTATTATCTCATAAGCTGTGAGAATCCCATGTAGTTCATCTATCTTCAAAGTTGCAATATCCTTCAATTCTTCTATTGCAGAAAACTTTACATCATACCTCATGGGAAGTGATCTTAAATTTTTTTGAACAATAGTAGAATCCTCAATATTTTCTCCAAGTTTCTGAATGGTATTAACAACCTCATCAACATGAAGTAAGTATTTAGTAATATTTTCCTCATCTTTCATTTTCAAGTCTTTAAACTTCCTTTTGTGAGTTTGAAGTTTTACCAACTTAACCTTTTCATCTCCTTCTTATGTATTATGTAGCTTATCCCATATTTCTTTTGTTGTTTTGTTGTGCATGAATTTTACAAACTCAGACTCCTGTAATCCACTTAAAATTGTATTCATTTCCTTTGCATTATTTTTATATAGTTTCTTACTGCTTATATTTGTGGGAGGAGTTACAGGTGGTGTGTATCCATTCTCTACTAAATTCCATGTATCAAATCCCTGTGCCATCAAAAATATCTTCATCCTCACACTCCAAAAAGCATAATTAGTCCCATAAAATAATTGAGCTCCATGTGTTGAAAATCCTTCTTGATTAGTCATTTGTGTTCCTATAAGATCTTACTTCAAGTTGTTAGGCTTCCCTGAAGGCATCGACTCTAATACCAATTGAAGAACACAAGATTATACTAAGAGGAGGGGTGAACAATATAAGATAAAACTTTTTACTTTTCCAAAGAAGTAATATCCAATATCATTAATTTCAATAATGAAATAATGCATAGATCATCACACATATAAGAGACACAAATTTAATGTGGTTCACCCAATGTGGGCTATGTCCATGGAGAAAATATTTCTTATAAATTTTCTCAACAAATATCTTGGGAACCAATTCCTTATTACAATGTTTATGGGCATCAACCCAAAGGAGACACCAATCCCCTCTCAAGTTCATGGACACCACTCCATAGGAGACACCAATCCCCTCTGCTTCAGGTTTTGTGGACCTTTATCCATAAGAGACACTAATACCCTCTCAATTTCATGGACACCACTCCATAGGAGACACCAATCCCCTCTGCTTTAATTTTTGTGGACACCACTCCACAAGAGACACCAATCCCCTCTGTTTTAGTTTTTGTGGACACCACTCCACAGGATACACCAATCCCCTCTACTTCAGGTTTTATGGACCTCTATCCATAAGAGACACTAATCCCCTCTAAATTGCATGGACACCACCCCATAGGAGACATCAATCCCCTCTACTTCAGGTTTTATGGACACCACTCCATAGAAGACACCAATCCCCTCTACTCTAGTTTGTGGACCTGTATACATAGGAGAACTCTATCCCATCAACTTTGGTTCATGGACCTCCATCCATAGGAGAGCTCTATCCCCTCAACTATGGTCTACTCCAAAGCCTGCTCAACACTCTATTCTAAGCCTTTACACAAGGCTTCCTCAAATTTGCTCTAAGCCTTGTCTTAACTCTACTCAAATCTGCTTCAAGCCTTCACACAAGGCCTATTCAACTCTTCTCTACAACCTGCTCTTAACTCTGCTTAAAGCTGCTCTAAGCCTTCACACAAGGCCTGCTCAACTCTATTCTTCAATCTGCTCTCAACTCTGCTCAAAGTTGCTTACTATTTCTTGCTTAAATCTACCTCAAATTAGATCATCAATTCTGCTCAATTTTGCCCAAGCCTTTCCACAAGACTTGCTCAAATTTGCTCTAAGCATTTGCACAAGGCTTACTCAAATCTGCTCCAAAATCTTCTCAAAAACTCTGCTCAAACCTACTCACATAACCTGCACAAATATACCTACAAGTCTTCTCAAAAGACCTGCTCAAAACAACTCACAACTGCTCACAACACATGCTCAAATCTGCTCACCAAATTTGCTCTATCAATCCCAAATCTTGCACACAAATGATGTTCAAAATGATTCTTGTATCTCTTTCAAAAATACTTTCTTCAATTAGCCAATTTAAATATATTCTAACCAGAATTCTCTCAAGAACATATAAATAATAATATGCAATGCAAATGCTCAATGTGTTCTCTTCACATTCATTAAGCCTATCGCTTTCACATGTCTCACTTCATCAAATTAGATCTCTACTTCTTGCAAATTCCTTTCAAATAAAATCACGCTAGTGTATAACTTTGCTTCACAAAACTGATTTATGTTCCTTGTAAATTTACTCTTAAATATCAAACACAATAATGCACAAATTTGCTTCACAAAACTGGTCTCTAACACTTGCCCATTCACATTCAATGTCACTCAAATCAATACCCAAATGCTTCACAAATTCATTCAACAATGTTGCACAATTTGTTCTCAAACCCTAGTACATATGGTTCCAATTTCACTAATCAATAATGCACAATTTTTTTACAAACCTTAGCACAAGTGTTTCCAATCTCATTCAACAATGAAGCACAATTTTGTTCTCAAACTCTAGCACTTATATTTCCAACAATGCACATATATAATAATTATTTCTCCACCTTATGATTCAGAGATATTTGCTCAACCAAACACCTTAAAGAATGAATAATATCACCATATCACCATGAAGAATCTTTTTGCCTTGACAACTTTTGTACCTTTGACATTGTTTCATGTACCCTTTGAAGATATTTGCCTTGCATTTTAATATTTCAACCTTGAAGATAATTCTCAACCATTTCACCTTTGACATCAATGACAACTCAATATGTTCAATATTTCCAACAAGGGACCCCATTCACTATTTTATCCTTTATTTTTAAACTGAAGAAAATAACAAGAAAAATTCCTTTCACATGAAAAGTTATGAAGTAATTTGAATTCAATGCACACTTCCACTTGATCCCATTTTAAACCTTAAAAATACCTTACAAGTATCTAGAAACTTGCATATTAATCCTATGGTTTTAAGAACCATTATATCATGGTCGATGATCTCACCTTTGATAATTACTTATGGTGTAATATGTGCTACATAGATAGGGTTTGTCATAAATTGACTCTTCTTCTTATTGCTAACTAGGGTATTCTTACTTCCAATAAGAACTTTCAAAAATGACTTTCCTTCCTTGTTATCGAGATCTTTTTCATATAAATCCTTTAGTTTTTGAGTTTCTCATAAAATAAACAACCTACTAATGCTTCGTCTTCACCCATAAATAATACTTGCTTGTAGTATATTGATATTTAAAATATAAATTATATAATTTTTAAAACAAATTAAAATTAAAAAGTTGTAAAAATCAATTTTTTTTTCAATTCCATAATTACTTTCTTCATTCATCTCATTGAAAGTAATTTTTTTTAATAAAAACTTTGAGAGGTACATGAGAATGTAAGAGGATAAAAAGAATTTATGTGGAATGACCAATACTATAAAAGTTTGACTAGTGAGATCCTCATAAAATTAAAATTAAAAGAAAAAGAAACAACCATAAATTTGAATTATAAGATTTTTGTTTCACTTAAATGAGTTTGAGTTTCCATTAAAAAATTACTTGTCGTTTAAAAAAATTATATTAAATATTTTATTAAAAATTGTAAAAATAATAAATATATATATATTTTTATATAAAAATAAAAAATCAAATAAAAATAAATATTTATAATTCAAGGAAAATTTAATTTATATCAATTTAGACACTAAACTTAAAAATGAACAACTCCTTAAAAGATATGGTTAGTGTTTTTTATATAATAGGAGAAATGGAGATTGAAAAACATTTTATTGTGAAATACAAAGTATACAAGATCGTATAAGAATACCTTAAAAGTGAATTTGTTAAAGGCATTTTTTAAAGGGTTAATAATAAAAAAAACAAAGTAACAAAAATACATTCCAAAAGATGATAAGAAGATGTTAAGTAATTTTTTTTTAATTTTGTTGAATAAATTTATAATTATAATAATTTTTTTTATTTGGTTAGTGTGAGAAACCCTTATGACAACCTTCCAACCATGACCCTTCGTAAAGTGGAGAGCTATGTTTATCAACAGAGAATTTAACACACAACCACCACACATCCACCCCTCGCACACTCGCGCAAGCTGCGGTTTGAACCTTGGACCTCCAAAAGAAGAACCAAAGCCCAAACTCGGACCAATTATATTATTTTTTTGACTTTGTTGAATATTTTTTAAAGATATTATTAAGACTTTGGAACTCCTAATAGGAGGTCCAAGTTTGATAAATTAGAAAGGTGTCTAAATAGAAATGGTTAGTTATGATGTATAAATAATCTGATTTTTAGGTCAAAGAGGCATTGTAATTTCATATTTACTTAATATAAAAAAAAAAAAAAATCAAGTTCAAGTTTCAATCCAAAAATAAACTAGCTTAGATATAAAGAATATATATCTAAAAACTCCAAGAGTTATTAATCCGGGGCGCCTATCTCATTGCAACGATTGGTTAGTCGGTTGTTTTAGTTTAAATATTTTAAATGTTTGCAACGGTTGGTTAGTCAACTGTTTTAGTTTAAATATTTTTGTTAATGTGAACTTTTTTTAATAAATAAAAAAATTGTTTACGGAGTGACATGTATGACCTCTTTGCCTCCCACCCAGTGTCCGCCATTGTAAGTACGCCTTCGGCCTAATAAGATTGTACACTATATTTTATTTTATATTAAAATTAATCTTATACTCTATTTTGATCCATAAATATAATTACAATAGTTTCAATTCAATAACATTTAGTAGATAAAAATCTTTAAATAAACCTATTTATTAAAAAAAAAAAAATTGTAGAATTTATCTGCACAAGAATGTATTTATTCCTGTTTAGGTATGTGATTATCTAACGGAACGAGAGCATGACTTAAAAAATAATAATTATAAAATTTATCTGCACAAGAATATATTTATTCCTATGCGATTACGTGATCTTAAAAAAATTAATAAAAAAAATTAGTTGCACAAGAATATATTTTTTCCGGTTTAGGTATGTGATTACATGACCTTAAGAAAATAATAATAAAATTTAGCTTCACACGAATATATTTATTCCGGTTTAGGTATGTGATTATCTATCAATGGCAAGCAGGTGAAAAGCATTGACTTGCAAGGAATGTTTTAGGTTGATTGTCAACTTCAAAATAGGTCTAATAACTTGTTAGAGAATTTAATTTTTAAATAAATATACGTAATTTTTAAACAAAGATATTTAATAATTTTTTGTTGGTAATATTAAAATATTGGGGTTTTGTATCCCTCTGAGTGTGGTCTACCGGTAAAGACGCCACTTGCATTATCGGTGGTGTGACCCAAGTTCAATCTTCATGGTGGATGTGTATAAGAAGTATTATTCAAAAAAAAAAATTACGGGGGTTTTGATCGAGAATCCTCCAACCTGTTACAACAATTCCATCAGGAAGACACACTCACCCACGCCCCGGTTTGAACTTTGGACCTCCCGAAAAAGAGCCAAAGCCCAAACCATTGCTCTTCACTGCACCTCAGTGCCAAAGATATTTAATAATTATAGAAAGGTTATTTTAAAGTTTTTTTTAATAGAGAAATGTGTAATTAGCCATATTTTTTTACTATAGTTTTAGGTTCAATTTCAAATATCTATAATCCCTATTTCCCCTCGTTATTAGTGACTTAGTGTGAGAGAGACCATGGATGACCTCAATTTGATACCACTTGGCTCAATTTGATACCACTTGGCTGGTACGCCGAGTAGTCAGGTCACACTACTACCTTTGCCTCCAAGATTTGAACTTGTGTCTAATATTGATAATTTTAAAGTTATTATAATATAAAATCTTCACATAACCATAGATAAAATATTAAAAAAATAAATATATATTTAATTATTCAATTAATTTGAAGAGATATTGGTATAGAAGTGAGGAAAAACATTCCATATAATAGGTAGTTTTTGAATTTATCATGCCATTTGTAATGCGCACATGAAAGGAGGGAGAGAGTAATGAAATAGTATGGTTTTGTTAAATTTTTTTGGTTTAATCTTGTTTTTGTTGTTTTGAGTAAGAGTTTTTTAATTCAATTTAAGTTAGTGCGACTATTTATTGGGGTGTGCCTATCCACCCATTTTTTTTGGTTGTAAAGATTTTTTTAATATTAATTAAAAGTTAGACCTTTATATTAAATTTTTTTATTATAAAGTTTTTCACTAGATGATGACATCATATGTAGTGAGGAAGACGTTCAATGGCTCGGGATTGGAACCGTCATCGTTGGGTTGGTAGACACTTAACAGAGTCAGGTTAATCTACTACTATTACTACCAAGATCTTTTAAAAACGAGTGCTTTATCTTAAAATTTGAAACAGTCATCGGTGGGTTGGTAGGCACTCAACAGAGTCAGGTTAGTCTACTACTATTACTACTTAGGTTAATCTGCTACTATTACTACCAAGATCTTTTAAAATTTTACCCAAAAAGAGTAAGCCAATTGGGCAGCAGTCAAGTGTTGTCCTAGTTCAATTCCTTAAAGGACAGTTTACTTCATTTTTACTCAATCAACTAGAGTTTATAAAGGTTTCCTATGATATATATATATATATATATATATTCTTTTAATTGAAGGATTAAAGGAGAAAAAGTATAGAAAACTTAAGAAATGTTTTTTAAATAAAATTATTTAAAGTAAACAAATTCTTTGTTTAAAACTTTAAGAGAGAGTTTGAAGAACTTTGAAATAAGAGAGAGAATGGAGAACTTTAAATGTTATTTTATGTTGTTTTGAAAACTATGTATGCATTGTTTCTCTTTAATACCTATCTATCTATCTTTGAAAATTAAGGTATTTAGTCAAGTTTATTTAATTTAATAAATATTATCTTCAATTAAATGGTATTACTTCAACTAATTATATTCTTCAACTTTGAAAGAAAAGATCTTGTTTTAAATTTTAACAAATAATATATAATTGTCAATTTTTTTAATTTTTTTTGAGATATATAGGGGAATTGGCAACTGCATTTCCTTTTTGAACAACTGGTCACAGGGTCAAATCACATTGCCTCCGATCGTAGTGTCAAATCATGGAGCTACCACTATAACCCCTACCTCACCTCGGTAAACACGATTCGGAGTGAGGGAGATCCCCGATGGCTCGGGGTTGGTACCGTCATCATCAAACTAACGCACACTCAACGGATTCTAGTCAGACTACTACCTTTGCCCTAGAGTGGGCATGCCCACGAGGTTTGAACCTAGATCTCTTCCTGGTAAATGTCAAATTATTGTAATACCACAATAAAAATCATAATGTAATAAAATGAAGTTCGTCCCAATCTCATATGACTAATTAAAAAATAAATACTATTTTTCATATTTATAATTAATTAAAGTATTTTTTTAATATACTCAAACATGTCAACTGGTTTTAAAGGTTGAACCTAAACCTTCTCATATTGAACACTGTTGAGCAAGGTGCAGCAACAGTATTGTCATTGTTGTCAACACAGTCAGATAGATCGGTTGATACAGTGGACAGGAGTTCAGAGGTTATTCAGAGTATGTACAGTGATGTTAAATGCTTATGAGGATGTTTTTGATGTATGGGTGAAGTTGTTACAAGTTGTCCAAGAAGACCGAAGTGGCCCATATCCAAAAGAGAAGCGAAAAAGCAAAGAGGAAAAAGTGTCGCGATATCGCGACATGTTGCATTTTCGCGGCCAAAAGAGAAGAGAAAATGCAAGGAGAAAAAGTGTCGCGATATCGCGACATGTTGCATTTTCGCGGCCAAAAGAGAAGAGAAAATGCAAGGAGAAAAAGTGTCACGATATCGCGACATGTTGCATTTTCGCGGTCCAAAGCAAAGAGAAAATGCAAGGAGAAAAAGTGTCGCGATATCGCGACATGTTGTATTTTCACGGGCCAAAGCTAAGAGAAAGAGCAAGGAGAAAAAGTGTCGCGATATCGCGACATGTTGTATTTTCGCGGGCCAAAGCTAAGAGAAAGAGCAAGGAGAAAAAGTGTCGCGATATCGCGACATGTTGTATTTTCGTGGGCCAAAGCAAAGAGAAAGAGCAAGGAGAAAAAGTGTCACGATATCGCGACATGTTGTATTTTCACGGTCCGATGCAAAGAGAAAGGCAAAGAAAGAAAAAGTGTCGCGATATCGCGACATGTCGCATTTTCGTGACTCAAAAAGGGCAAGCAGCAGAGAAAGAAAAAGTGTCGCGATATCGCGACATGTCGCATTTTCGTGACTCAAAAAGGGCAGGCAGGCAGAGAAACAAAAGTGTCACGATATCGCGACATGTCGCATTTTCGCGACTCAAAAGGGCAGGCGAGGAAGAGAAACAAAAGTGTCACGATATCGCGACATGTCGCATTTTTGCGACTCAAAAAGGCCAGGCAGGAAGAGAAACAAAAGTGTCGCGATATCGCGACATGTCGCATTTTCGCGACTCAAGAAGAGCAGACAGGCAGCGTAACAAAAGCCTCAAAATAGAAATGAACAGTCATGGAAAAGAAAACGAATAGTCATCGAAGGAGAAAACAAATGCATGCACAAGGGAAAAGAAAACGAACAGTCATGAAGGAGAAAACAAACAGTCGTGGAAGGAGAAAATGAACAGTCATGGAAAGAAGCGGACGCATGCCCATGTGGAGAAAACGAACAGTCGAAGGAGAAAACGAACAGTCATCAAAATAGAAACGAAAAGCTTTTTCGAAAACCAAAATGCATGCATGCACAAAGGAGAAAACGAACAGTCATGACCGAGAAGGCGAACAGTCATGGTAGGAGAATATGGTGTCAATTCGTTGCATGTAACGTGTTTGACGAAATGCCTACTCTATATATACAAAAGGAGTTACATAAAGAAGGCGTTACAATTGACAAGTGGCGTATGAGAAATGAAAGGAGTTACAACTGGAGTTACAAAGAGAAAGGATTGTTATAAAAGGAGTGTTGCTTGGAGAATTTTTGAGCGCATGAAGAGAGCGAGAGGAGAGCGAGAGGCACGCGAGAGGCGAGCGAGAAGGGTGTGTGTTGGGTGAATTGTGGGAGATGTTGAGTAAGCAATAGACCAGTCAGGGTCTTGTAAAAGTGAAGGCATTTTTATGTCAATCTTCTAGTTTCAAGATTGAAGTCCAAGTTGGTGCTTGGCATCAGGGGTTGGTGCTCCTTTCTGTTGGTGCTTGGTAAATCAGGGGTTGGTGCTCCTTTCTTGTTGGTGTAGATAAATCAGGGGTTGGTGCTCCTTCCAGTTGGTGTTGGTAAATCAGGGGTTGGTGCTCCTTCCAGTTGGTGCTGGTAAATCAGGGGTTGGTGCTCCTTTCTGTTGGTGCAGATAAATCAGGGGTTGGTGCTCCTTCCAGTTGGTGCTGGTAAATCAGGGGTTGGTGCTCCTTTCTGTTGGTGTAGATAAATTAGGGGTTGGTGCTCCTTCCAGTTGGTGCTGGTAAATCAGGGGTTGGTGCTCCTTTCCTAAATCGGGGGTTGGTGCTCCTTTCTGTTGGTGTAGATAAATTAGGGGTTGGTGCTCCTTTCTGTTGGTGCGGATAAATCGGGGGTTGGTGCTCCTTCCAGTGGGTGTTGGTAAATTGATTGTAAAGTTGTTGCTTTGCAAAGGCTGGATTTGGATGGGAGTCCAAACAGTCAATTTTTGAGGAGTAGCCAAATCGGTGAACCTCGGTACATCTTGTGTTGTGTGATGCTCTCTTGTTATATTTGCTTTATTTGGTTTTAAGTTTTCATTGTTTCGGCTTTAAGAGTTGAAGATTTAAGTTTTAAAGAGCTACACTGATTCACCCCCTTCTCTCGGTGTCATTGTGAGACTAACAATTGGTATCAGAGCCAGTTTCCCTTATCAGGCTAAATCAGCTAGGGTTGATCTTGGATTAGTACGCAATGGGTAAGAAGAATAGATCTTCCTCCAATAAGGCATCTCAGTCAATTTCAGTTCTGTGGAAGAGAAAATTGAACTAGAAAATATAGGAGTGAATTCTAAAGTATGTGATGAAAACCTTGAGGTTGAAGTAGATCTAGAAGGTGAGTTGATCGTTGCACTTGAAGAGTTGGGTATAGAAAGGAAAAAGAACAAAAAATTGTCCAAGAAGTTGGAAGAATATGGGGATAAGATCGAAGATCTCTTCTTACAAATTCATAAAGCCAAGAAAATAGAAGAAGCCTTGAAGTCACACCTGGATGATAAAGTCGATGTATGTAGCAAACGTGAAGAGGAATCTAACAAAGTTTTTAGTGATCTAAAGCTGCAAGTAGAAGAGTCCAAAAGGATTGAAGAAACTCTCAGGTCAGAGATCAATGAGAAAGAGATTGTTTGCTTGCAAACAAGAAGAGGAGATTGTTTTATTGAGGAAACAACTAGAAGAGGCCAATACAAATCTCAAATTTGAGAAGAGCACAGAGTTGCTAGATAAAATGATAAGGCAACAAAGAAGCCCCATGTGTAAGCTTGGTCTTGGATGTGAAGCTGAACAACCTTCATCTTCTAAATCTGCAGAGAAGAAGAAGTCCACTGTTGAAGGATCAAAGCAAGAAAAGCTTGAAGTTGAATCTTCAAAAGGAAGAAAATCTCAAAGGAGATCTACAACAAAGCAACCACAACAAAAGAGGTTCTATCACTCTCACTTTATTCATAATAATGCTTTTAATGGCTATTGTTTTAGATGCAACCATTATGGTCACAAGGCAATTTATTGTGGATTGAATAATAGATCAAAGAGTTATCTTGGTAGAAATACATCTGTTATTCCGGTTGAACACCATGTGCAATGTTTTAAATGTAATGGTCATGGGCACATAGCAAGGTTTTGTCCAAGAACTTTTGTATCTAATCTAAGGCAAGATAGTAGATTTCATCAGACACAAAGAATGCAACACAGACAGGGAAGAAATCATGTGCATCAAAGAAAGGAAAATAATCATCCATCAAGGATGCACAAGAGACAACCACCCAAGAGAAATGTTCAAGTTCACGAAAAGGTTCAAAATAGGGATGGAGTTGAAAAACTCAAGCCCAAGTTCAAGAAAGGTTGGAGAAAGAAAGAAGAGAGGAAATCGTGTCTCCTTGGACTGAAGGAGACTACTCCTCTATTGCACTAAGCAGCTCCAGGTAGCACATCCTCAGGGGGAGCAATCTTAAAGTTTTATTTTAATGCTCCTATGTTGTTTGGTTATCTGAGGATGAAAGGCAAGTAGTCAGGGGGAGTTGTCGTATAGTTGTCAAAGTGTGTTTCAGTTCATGTAGTTGTTTGTGGAGGTAATAAGAGAGCATTAATTTTCTCTAAAGAAGTAGCCGTTATCAAAGAGATGCTAGAGTCAAAGCAAACAGTGGCACTAGCACCCAGTTGGTCAAGAGTGCCAAGTGGCACATGCAAGGCAGAGACGTTGAGAGAATAGCGCCCAGGTGGTGAAGCGCCAAGGAGGACAAGATGCCTATGCACCTAAGAAAGTCTTGCATTATTTGAGAAATGCGAGATATTGCCCGAGGAATCCCTTGATCGCAGCGAGGAGAAATGCTCCCTGGAATCACGTGAAGAACGTTCGCCTAAGACATTGAGTAGCCCTGACATATGCCCTAGCAAGAAGCAAAATATCGAGTGTTGATGACTGCACATAGATTGAGGTTCCAACGCTAGATGTAACGGTCCACTGTCAATACCTGTGCAGGCGATGAAAACATTCATGGCAGCCGTTAGAAACCAGAGACATTGAGCTGCACAACGGATGCGAGGCAAAGTCGTCAGTCACGGAGGAGGTGGCAGTCAAAAGGCTGAAGAAATTATGCGTAGGCTGCTTGGAGAGTCGATCACTTTTGATTTGGGAGTAACTTTTGCGCAGTTGAGAGTTGCGTGTTGATCAAACTATACTAAATAAGTAAAAGCAAGGTACAACAGGAATTATAATATGATGAGCAGAGATTAGAGTGCTTATCCAAGAAGACTTTATGACAGAAAGAGTACCAGTGGAGGTGCATTCTATCTTGGAGACAGGTTGGTCGCGTGGCACAGTAAGAAACAAGAGTCAGTCTCCTTATCCACAGCAGAGGCAGAATATATTGCAGCGACAACGTGTTGTATGCAGGAGAAAGTTGCGAAAGGTGAGGTTAAGTTGGCTTTTGTTCCAACAACAGAGCAAGTAGCGGATATCTTCACAAAACCGTTGCCCAAGGAAGTCTTTGAGTACCTTCGCAATAAATTGGGAGTGGTCACGTTTCCCAAGAATTGACTAGCTATCGGGACCACATTCTCAGGGGGAGCATTTGTGTATTTGTTTATCTTTTTGCTCATGTTTGTGATTTTTGCTAAGTATAATAATTTTTGCCTGAGAATGTTGTGCATGGACTCAGGGGGAGTTTACAGCAGCCCTTTGATATTGTTGTCAAAGGGGGAGAAGAGTTACAAGAAATTGCACGTGTGTTGCCAACAATTCCAAAGGGGGAGATTGTTGAGCAAGGTGCAGCGACAGTATTGTCATTGTTGTCAACACGATCAGATAGATCGGTTGATGCGGTGGACGAGGAGTTCAGAGGTTATTCGGAGTATGTACGGTGATGTTAAATGCTTATGAGGATGTTTTTGATGTATGGGTGAAGTTGTTACAGGTTGTCCAAGAAGACCGAAGTGGCCCATATCCAAAAGAGAAGCGAAAAAGCAAAGAGGAAAAAGTGTCGCGATATCGTGACATGTTGCATTTTCATGGCCAAAAGAGAAGAGAAAATGCAAGGAGAAAAAGTGTCGCGATATCGCGACATGTTGCATTTTCGTGGCCAAAAGAAAGAGAAAATGCAAAGAGGAAAAAGTGTCGCGATATCGCGACATGTTGCATTTTCGCGGCCAAAAGAGAAGAGAAAATGCAAGGAGAAAAAGTGTCGCGATATCGCGACATGTTGCATTTTCGTGGCCAAAAGAAAGAGAAAATGCAAGGAGAAAAAGTGTCGCGATATCGCGACATGTTGCATTTTCGTGGTCCAAAGCAAAGAGAAAATGCAAGGAGAAAAAGTGTCGCGATATCGCGACATGTTGTATTTTCACGGGCCAAAGCTAAGAGAAAGAGCAAGGAGAAAAAGTGTCGCGATATCGCGACATGTTGTATTTTCACGGGCCAAAGCTAAGAGAAAGAGCAAGGAGAAAAAGTGTCGCGATATCGCGACATGTATTTTCGCGGGCCAAAGCAAAGAGAAAGAGCAAGGAGAAAAAGTGTCGCGATATCGCGACATGTATTTTCGCGGTCCGATGCAAAGAGAAAGGCAGAGAAAGAAAAAGTGTCACGATATCGCGACATGTCGCATTTTCATGACTCAAAAAGGGCAGCCAGGCAGAGAAAGAAAAAGTGTCGCGATATCGCGACATGTCGCATTTTCGCGACTCAAAAAGGGTAGGCAGCAGAGAAAGAAAAAGTGTCGCGATATCGCGACATGTCGCATTTTCGCGACTCAAAAAGGCCAGGAAGGAAGAGAAACAAAAGTGTCACGATATCGCGACATGTCGCATTTTTGTGACTCAAGAAGGCGAGTAGGCAAAGTAACAAAAGTGTCACGATATCACGACATGTCGCATTTTCGTGACTCAAGAAGAGCCTCAAAATAGAAACGAACAGTCATGGAAAAGAAAACGAGCAGTCATCGAAGGAGAAAACAAATGCATGCACAAGGGAAAAGAAAACGAACAGTCATGAAGGAGAAAATGAACATGTGGAAGGAGAAAATGAACAGTCATGGAAAGAAGCGGATGCATGCCCATGTGGAGAAAACGAACAGTCGAAGAAGGAGAAAATGAACAGTCATCAAAATAGAAACGAAAAGCTTTTTCAAAAACCAAAACGCATGCATGCACAAAGGAGAAAATGAACAGTCATGACCGAGAAGATGAACAGTCATGGTAGGAGAATATGGTGTCAATTCGTTGCATGTAACGTGTTTGACGAAATGCCTACTCTATATATACAAAAGGAGTTACATAAAGAAGGCGTTACAATTGACAAGTGGCGTATGAGAAATGAAAGGAGTTACAACTGGAGTTACAAAGAGAAAGGATGGTTATAAAAGGAGTGTTGCTTGGAGAATTTTTGAGCGCGTGAAGAGAGCGAGAGGAGAGCGAGAGGCGCACGAGAGGCGAGCGAGAAGGGTGTGTGTTGTGTGAATTGTGGGAGATGTTGAGTAAGCAATAGACCAGTCAGGGTCTTGTAAAAGTGAAGGCATTTCTATGTCAATCTTCTAGTTTCAAAATTGAAGTCCAAGTTGGTGCTTGGCATCGGGGGTTGGTGCTCCTTCCAGTTGGTGCTGGTAAATCAGGGGTTGGTGCTCCTTTCTGTTGGTGCAGATAAATCGGGGGTTGGTTCTCCTTCCGGTTGGTGTTGGTAAATCGGGGGTTGGTGCTCCTTTCTGTTGGTGCAGATAAATCGGGGGTTGGTGCTCCTTCCAGTTGGTGTTGGTAAATCGGGGGTTGGTGCTCCTTTCTATTGGTGCGGATAAATCGGGGGTTGGTGCTCCTTCCGGTTGGTGCTAGTAAATCGGGGTTGGTGCTCCTTTCTATTGGTGCGGATAATTTGGGGTTGGTGCTCCTTTATGTTGGTGCGGATAAATCTGGGGTTGGTGCTCCTTCTAGTTGGTGTTGGTAAATCAGGGGTTGGTGCTCCTTTCGTTGGTGCGGATAAATCGGGGGTTGGTGCTCCTTTCGTTGGTGCGGATAAATCAGGGGTTGGTGCTCCTTCTAGTGGGTGTTGGTAAATTGATTGTAAAGTTGGTGCTTTGCAAAGGCTGGATTTGGATGGGAGTCCAAACAGTCAATTTTTGAGGAGTAGCCAAATCGGTGAACCTCGGTACATCTTGTGTTGTGTGATGCTCTCTTGTTGTATTTGCTTTATTTGGTTTTAAGTTTTCATTGTTTCGGCTTTAAGAGTTGAAGATTTAAGTTTTAAAGAGCTACACTGATTCACCCCCCCTCTCAGTGTCATTGTGAGACTAACAAACACTTTTCTTCACCACTTCATTTAAACCTTATAATTTATTAATTAAAATATTAAAATTATTTTATTATTTATAAATTATATTTTTAATTAATTATATAAAATTAAAATGGTTTTCATATCGTATTACATCATAAAAACATTATTGTTATATTTCAACCACTTTTAATATCACATAATCTAAGCCTTCTCACAAAGAACAATCTCCCTCGCCATCCATTAATTAAAGTATTAAAGTTATTTAATTTTTTATAAAATTTATTTTTAATTAATTATATAAAATTATAATCGCTCAAACCTATATAATATCATATTACAATATGAAGACATTATTGTTAAGTTTCAACCACTCACGATATCACAAACCTAACCCTTCTTCATCCATTAATTAATTAATTTTTTTTTTTTTGTTTATTTGGATAGTGTGAGAAACTTTTACAACCATATCTCAGTTATGAATTTTTGTAAGGCCCCTTCGTAATTCCGAGAGTTAAACTTATCAATAAGAGATTAACACACCTACACTGTAATTTGAACCTTAAACCTTATTAAGAAGAACCCAAACCCGAAGCATTACACTTTTTCCCAAAACTTAATTAAAATTATTTTATTATTTATAAAATTTATTTTTAATTGATTATATCAATTTAAAATGGATCACATCCATATGTAACATATTACATCATGAAGCCATTATTGTTACCTTTCAACCACTCACAATATCACAAGTTACCTTATCCCACAAATGTCTACCATTACATCAAAACTTTGACCTTATTAAATATAAAATGGTTAGAGCGTTGAACTTTTTTTTTTGGGAGACTTAAGTTTAAATCAAGACCTAGTGTATTACCGCAATAGCTTTTAGTTCTCATAGGGTCATTAAAATTGAAAAACAAGATGAAAACAAACAGTACATCTGGATAAAGATCCTAGAAAATAAGTCAGTTATTAGCATAGCAGCATGTTATTTTACTCCCAAGAATTCTAAATTCTATAAGAAACATGATCTTAAGAGAGAAGACCCATACTCCTCCATAAAAAGAGACATTTCAATATACAGTAAGTTTGGAGAGATTATATTAATTGGAGATTTCAATGCAAGGACAACAAATAAGTAAGCTAACATTCTAGAAGGTAACGAAGATATTGAGATTAATCCTCTTTGGATGCCAGAAGAGGAAAATCAATAGTGGACCAGGACTTCAAAATATGAGCATGGGGCTATCACGCAATATGGAGAAGAGTTGTTAGGGCTTTGCAACATATACAATTTGATTATTTGCAATGGGATGAACAAATGGAAAAATTTAAGAAAGTATACATGCAAAACATATAAGGGACAAAGTGTAATAGACTGTGTAATATGCTCACAAAATTACATACCAAAAATAGAGGAGCTAGAAGTGGAAGATTCTCGAGTGGAACTTAAGTCAGATCATAACCCAATTGTTATGAAACTTCGAATGCATGGAGACAAACCAAGGGAAAAACACTTGCAAGGCAATGAAAATAAATATCCTCACAAGGGAAACATTCTCTTAACAGATGAAAATCGACATAATTTTAGAGCAGTATTAAATAACAAGTTATAGGAAAATGAAGAACTACATCACAGTAGTAGAGATTACAGTAAGAGTGAATGGTTAATGCACGTTATTCAAGAAGCTCTAAACAAATGCAAGAGAGCTAAACCTAAAAATAAAGAAAGGAATAGCTTCCCAACCAACCCATGGTTCAATGAAGATTGCAAAAAATTGCGAAGATTACTAAAGGAACCAACGGGTAAAACAAGAGCAAACAAAAAAGCATATGAGAAACTGGTAAGGGCAAAAAAAGAAGAATACACTAGAACAAGGAGGAAAAAACTGATTTACTTAGGGAAGCATGAACCAAAGAAATTTTGGAAGGAACTAAGCGTGAAAAGGATGCAAACTGAAAATAACATAACAGTTAATCAATGGTTGGAGTATTCAAAACAATTGTATCAGCATAGTAACCAACATGAGACACCCCCTACTATCATTGTCAAGAAAGAACTTTTCACAATTGAAGACATTATTCAAGGGATAAAAAAGTTAGCAACTGGTAAATCCCGTGACATAGACAATCTTCAAGCAGAGCATATAAAATGGGGGGTAGATATCTTAGCACCGCAGATCAAAGAAATTTTCAATGAGGTCATACAAAATGGCTTCCCTACTGAGTGGACAACTAGCTTGACCATTCCTTTGTTTAAAAGTGGAGATTTAAATAATCCCTCAAACTATCGAACTATCATGATCAACCCTCTCTTTGCAAAGTTGTTTGGGAGTATGATAGAGCGTAGGATCAACATATGGGCAGAAGAAAAGGGAAAGAGAGCAAAGGGGCAAATAGGTTTTAGGCCCAAGCACTCAACTATTGATCATTGTATCACGCTCAAACACATAGTGGAAAAAATATGGGACAAAAAAGAGGAGGCTTTTTGTTGTTTTGTAGACTTCAAAAAGGCATTTGACACAATGCCAAGGAAAAAATTATGGAGCAGAATGGAAGAGCTAGAGGTTCCAATTCACTACAGGCAGCAGTTCACAGACTATATGAGCATGTAAAAGCTAGAATCAGAACACGGGAAGGGTTATCTAAATGTTTTGGTAGTGATATAGGTGTCAAACAAGTTTGCCCTCTATCTCCGACCTTATTTGGGTTGTACATTGACAAGTTAGAAGAATGGATAAACAAATTTGGGGGAGAGAGTGTGCATTTAGCCAAATATATGGTAAAACTCCTCATGTATGCAGATGATGTAATTCTTGTGGCCAAAACAACCAAAGATCTAGAAGATCACCTTCAAGCTCTAGAACTCTTTTGTAAAGAAGTTGGGATGCAGGTGAACACGAGCAAAATAAAAATTATGATTTTTTCAGAAAAAAAGAAGCAACAACTCAAATTTTAGTTTGCAAGAGAACCGCTTGATGTAGTAGTAGAATACAAATACCTGGGCATAGACTTTCATGACAAACTTAATTGGAATACATGTAGGATGAAAAGAACTCAAAGTGGTTGGAGAGCACTATATGCACTTCAAAACAGGTGTAGGAATGCCGAGTTGTGGGACTGGAAGACCACCAAGGTCTTATTTGGCCTACTTGTTACACCGGTTCCGTTGTATGGTTGCGAGGTGTGGGCTAGTGGCACAACAAATGCAAAATGGAGGCAAATAGAAAGGATTCAAAAATATCTAATCACAAACTTTCTCAAAATTAAGGTCACAACCCCTTATGAAATTATTCTAGCTGAAACTGGAATGTTTCCTATAGAAGCAATTGCTATGACCAAGCTGTTATGTTACTTGAAAAAAATAGAAAACATGACAAATGATAGATGGCCTAGGGCAGCTAGGGACGAAGAGTTGCATAGGCGAAAGAATACATGGATGAAACAAAATCATAAATGGATGAAACGTTGGGAAATCAACATAAATGAATGCCCAAATGTCAACAAAGACATAAAAAATTATATGAATTAAAAGTTCAAAAGTGGAATGTGGAAAAATGCAAGCAGGAAAAGACAATATTATATTGCAAATTTTAACCCAACGTATGACCACAAGGAAAAAGCGTATATAGGCGTTGAAATCAAGTGGAAGGAAAAAATACTCATTGCTCAGATAAGGAGTAGCTCTCATAGGCTTAGATGTGAAATAGGGAGATGGAAAACGCCCAAAGAACAATGGGAAGAAAGGATATGTACTCTATGCAACACAGGGGCAGTAGAGATAGAAGAACACTTTATCTATAAATGCCCGAGTTTTTCAGATATCCGTGACAAATACAAAGAAACACTTGGGAACGAGTTTATGACAAATTTATTTGAAAACAGTAAAATAAAAAAAGCTAGGGAATTGCTAACACAAATCAGCAGGAGAAGGAACAACCTTTTCAAAGATATTAAAGATCATATGATATGATTTGAGTAATTGTACTTCCATATTTAAAGTCCCATAAACCATATTTAGATCTCGTGGACGTAATTAAAATATTTTATTTCATTTCATAGTAAAAAGTCAATATGTTTTTTAGCATAGTGTTGGACTTTCTTTCACAATTACATTCCATGTACCTTGTTCCATAATAGTTTAAACTATTATATTTATTAAATTCATATAATTAAAATTTTATTTTTAAAATGTGAGAGTATGTTTAGAGAAAAAAAAAAAACTTATACTTTGTTTCTACAATTTCATTGTATGGCTTTCCAAATTCAAAAGTAAATTGAAATCCTAATCTAAAATTATTTCAGGAAATCTATACAATCTCTTTGACAAATCTGTTAACCACTACGTAAACATTGGTATGAAATGTGCAACCTTAATTTATTGCAAAGATTTCATCATGTTAATACCTAATCTTGCTACATAATACTTAAACTATTATATTTATTTAATTAATATAATAAAAAAATTATGTTTATAGGTGTAAGTATGTTTAAAAAATAAAAACTCATTTTAAACTGCGCTTCTACAAATACATCCCATATACCTTGTTACCTGTCATGTTTATTAAATTAATATAATTACATCGATAGGGGTCCTACAATGGCAGCGAGAAGGTAGCCACGCCGTAAACAATATTAATATTTTATTAAAAAAACGACATTAAGAAAATTATCCGTCGACATTAAAGGTTAAAACTAGCTTACGGTGTATTAAAACTAGCTTAAAGGTTACGGTGTATTAAAACTAGCTTAGATATATAAAATATAAATATCTATAAGCGTCAAGAGTTATCAATCTGGAGGCGCATTCCAGATTGATAACTCTTAAAGCTTATAGATATTTATATTTTATATATCTAAGCTAGTTTTAATTTTAATTTTACATTACATTGAGGTTGTGCACATTAAATTAGTAGAATTAAATATTCATTTTTATAATACATTGAGATTGTGTATATATTTGGGCGAAATACCATTATAATGAATTATGATACGGCATGAAAGCCATCTTTAATTTGATATATAATATAATTAATTAATTTTTTTAAGTAAATATTTTTTATACACATTCATTATGGGGATTGAAACCTGGTCACATCACTTATAATGCAAGTGGCGTACTTGCCGGTAAACCACACTCATAGGGATATTAAATATTTATTTTTATAATACATTATGTTTATATTTGGTTTAAATATCATGATAATGAATTGTAATATAATATGAAAGTTATTTTTAACTTAATATAATGAATTTTAAAAATTAATAAAGGTAATAAAATAATTATTTATTAATTTATAAAATAATATAATAAATTTTTTGGTTGGAGAATAAAGGGTTGTATTTACATCCTCACTCTTGACAAATCACAACTCTCTTCTTTAAAGCTTGAGAATTACATACATATTCAATTCTCATTTCAATTGAGTTGCTATAGCTAGATGTCATCATTTTCATAAATTGTTTAAATTTTTAATTTTCATTTTCTAATCTTCTTCAATTTTCTGTGTGAATTCTTCTTGACATTTTTCTATAATAGCCTTCACAATACCAAAATTCCATCTCTATTGTCTATGCATTGCATCTTAGTAGAGTAATATTTTTGAAACATCGCACTATCAAAGTATGCTTTACCAAATATGGATTGCGAGTTTCTTGAAGTATAAGCACAACCACAAAAATTGTAATAAATAGTTTATATGAAAACACATTAATGTTATAAAATAAAACAAATATTACTAATGAAAAACATTAAAGTAAATCTTAATCATTTTTTGTCTCAGGTAGTCAACATTTTCTTTTCTTGTCAGCTTCAGCTAAACTTACTACTTCCTCTAAGAAAAAAAAAATTAACTATCCTCAATTAAAACCCCTATATTGGCTAGTATACTTGCACATTTGTTTCCTTCCTTGAATGTATGTGTAAACCCAATTTCTTCAAACTCTATAGCAAGGTCTTGTATTTCCAAAATTATTTCTTGTATGTTCTATGGAGCCTTTGCTTTCCTCAAAATTGCATTTATAACTATTAGTGAATCACCATGCTTTCCTCAAAATTGTATTTATAACTATTAGTGAATCACCTTTCATCCATACTTTGTTTTCTTTCATTTGTTTGCATATTTTAACCCTTCCAAAGTCGCCCAAGCTTTAGCTTCATTATTTGTCTTAAATCCACTATTGAAAGTGTATTGAAACAAAATCTCTCCTCTATTAATTCTAATTATTCCTCCTCCTCCTAGTCTTGGATTTCCTTTAGAGGCTCCATAAAAATTCAATTTGACAAACTCCACATCTGGTGGTTTCCACTTTATATTCTTTGCCTTCTTTTTATTTCTCCTGTACCCAACATCATAATTCCATTTGAAGACTTGACTCTATATATCATAGCTCTATGTTTCTAAATTAGGGATTGGGTGAGTTGATAGGGTTGGTTTAGACTCCTCTATGGCTAAACAAATATTCCTTTTCATTACCTCTAAAATGCTTTCCTTTCCTTTAAATATTCTTCTATTCCTTTTTAGCTATATAGTCCAAAGTATTGTATCTTTTAATATATCCTAGATTGTTTGTAAAGCCTCACTTTTAAAAGTACTCTACCATTGCTTTAACCATTCATCACCATGCATTTACTAAATATATAAAGAATGTATTGCCATAATTTTTATACTATTGAGCAGTGTCCCAAGAGATGGTCTATACTCCTTTTTACAAAGAACGCATTATGAGGGGCCATGAAAACCCATTTTCATAAGGTTATCCTAGGATACAATTCTTCTATGACCTACTAGCCAAATAAATATTTTAACTTTAGGAATGCTTGGGCTATCCCAAATATCTCTTCATATTCTTGCAATATTCCTATTTTGTTGGTGCTTTACATTATATCCACTTCTTTTTGTGTATTCTCTTGAGCTATTCAACTCCCAAATCAACTTATCCTTGGCTCCCCTCGAATTAATCACTATTGTTATCTTCTGTAGACATGAAAAATTTACCCACTTTTAATGGGTAATATTCCTTGCAACCCCTAAAAGGTCCCCAACCCCTACCAAGGGTAAGGGAAGGCCTCTTTACCCTTCCCTTTTATTTTCTTTTACCTTTTAGCGAAATCATACCCTATTTTCACGAGGCACTTCGCAAAAGCAATATCGTGTCCCGTTAGGATTGGGCGTGCTTTTGCTATTTTAATTTAATTTTTAATTTCTTTTCTTTTCTTTTCTTTTCTTCTTGGTTCTCTTAGACTCAGGTTTAAACCCTCCAATGTGTTTTTGCATCGGTTGTAAGTTTATTTGTGCCCACCCTAATCGTCTATAAAAGGAAGAGCAATCTCACTTTTTTATATAGAGATAGAGAAAAATATCACGATCGCGGACTTACTAATGATCATGCAATATTTGTCTTCTAACACTCACTTTCTGCTTTTATTTCACTCTGCTTTCTATGTCTTTTGTAAGCTAACCCGAAGTGCAAATTTTAGATTTGGATTTCCTATTGCATGGATTGGATTGGATTGTTGTTGGACTTGGTGGATTCGTGGTGTGGTTCGAAGAGATAGAGTGTCCACTTGGATACTTTAATTTTCTCTGCCTACTTCTACGATGTCCATCAGGGTTTGATTACTTAGAAACTGGTATTTATTTTGCTTCCTACATTCGTTTTTTATTTTTCATTAATTTGCAACGATATCGCACCCAAAATTAGCGAGGTACAACTTGGCTTACCTATATTAGGGTAAACCAGTTCATAGAAGCGATATCGTGCCCCATCCAAGCAGGGCACAACTTTGTTGTTGCATTATCGCGTCCACTCCAAGCGAGGCGTGACTTTGCCCGAGAGCACACCGAAGGCAATTTCAAGATTTTTCTTTCGTTGTTGCATTCCATTTTGCATTTAGGTCATATTGTTGCATTTTATTTTTTTGTTACTGCATTTTTATTTTATGATTAATCATCCAAAGGTCAATTTTTGTTTTTGCTTTAAAAGGTCATCTAAAAGGACCTAGGGGGCTTGACTATTGCGCCTTCAAGGACTTATGTACAATGGCCTAAGCAGGCCCCCTAACATTGATCACATTTCTTTAGTGTCTTTAGAATTATCTTGTAGGAACAGGTATTTTGATATCATTGGACAAGAGGCAAAAAAGCTAGGATCAACCATCGGTTAAAGCTAAGTGTTCTGATTTATCTTGTTGGTTTTCTAATATGATATGAATTTAATTCTTAGGCATCTGAAAGTGAAAAACATTTAATTTGCATCTAGGGATAATTTTTGTGCATTTATTTTGTATATTTCTGCTTTAAAGGTTTTTTGGAATAAACCCTAGGTTAGTGAGCATTCAAAGAAAATAATCATATTAGGCTAGCTCTTGTATGCTTGCATTCTGCTTTCAGCTATTGTACTCTATTTTTTGCATTGTCATTTATCTTTCCTATTTTAGAACTAGAAAGACCAAACTTAGGTGTTTTTCTTAAAACAGAATACATCAAACATTCATGAATATCCTGAGGACTTTGAGCAAGTCCTTAAACCGTTCCTGGTGAACTCATCCCCTAGCACCAAGTGTAGAGCACAACATACCCCCGTGGTTCACCGCACAAAAGGTTCCCTCCTTGCAGATCCGATATTTTATTTGGGAATCGTACACGGTAGGGCATTTTTCCCCCTCTACATATTTGGTGAACCCAACGTGAACACCTCATTTTATTTCAAACTTTAAGGAAGATCATTAATTCTATTTGAAAAATATTTAAGTAATTAAAATGTGTTTGTTAGTGTTTTCCCCCATTTGTTTTTCACTACTTCTAATGACTCCTTTCCTTAGAAGTCAGAGGAAACAATTAGAGTCTGATTATGTTCCTTTGGAAGATCACATTGATAGGGAAGACCCTAATGTAGGTCTAGAAGAGCAAGAAGAGGTAGACATGGAAACTGAAACTAATCCTGATCCTTTTGTTGGATCTAATAGTAGTTATGTCTTTTCATCATTTGATCACATTTGGGAATTCATGAAAGCTCATAAGGAAAAACTATTGGAATATGTGGAACGAGAAGCTCATCTTGAAAAAGAGGATGCTACTCCTTCCCATCCCAATAGGTCTCCTTTGCTTAATCATGATATTCCTACATCTCAATCCATGCATAAATTTAAAGAACCAAGTGACTTGTTCCACTACTAATACCACCAATGTTAGAGGGAATCTGCAAGTCTCTCTAACTAGTAATGGCCTGAAAAATTGCTTTCAATTTCCTCCTTCATCCTCTAATATCAACACTATTGTTTCTGTTCCACAAAATGTTAGTCACTCATACTCACAAAATACCACATATAACCAAAGTATCCAAAATTTGAATCAAACATTAGGGTTTCAACAGACATACATTCCTTCTTTGGAAAGTCTGGCGAACATACATAGTAATTCAGAGATGTAAAATTTGGCAAGTGTAGTGAACCATTTGGTTTCAAGGATGGATATGATTCAGCCTTTAGGTTTTACATACAGTTATAAAAAAATATGTAGTCAGCCATTCGATCCTATTGTTGCTGCAAGACCTTATCCTAAGCATTTTCCTATGTCAATTTTACCAATCTATAATGGGATTGAAGATCCAATAGAGCATTTAAGAGGATTCAGAATAGCTTGCCATGATCTTGTTTATGATGATATGCTCTTATTGAAAAAATTTCCAAAGAGTCTTGCTGGAGTGGAATTAGAATTGTATTATCGATTACCCAACTATTCTTTGAAGAGTTTTGAGAGACCGCAGAGATGTTTGTTCATCAATTTAGTGCTTACATTGAAAAGGAAGTGACCATGAGAGATTTATATGATTTAAAACAAAGTAAAGAAGAAAGATTTTCAAAATTTCTAACTCGTTGGAGAAGTTTAGTTGGCCTATTAAGACAACCTGTGTCTTAGAAAGATATGCTTGATATATTCATTGGTAATTTACAACAATTTTCTTATGCCCTAGAAACTACTATTATCGCATCTTTAGATAAAGCAATTGAATTAGCAATAAAAGTGGAAAAAGCTCTCATTATAAGAGGTCAGCTTAAGGTTAAAGAAGTGTAGATTAAAAATACACGCCAAACAAAAATAAATAAAATCACAATAACAGAGTACAGAATAGTTGCACAAAAACAAACGATTTCTATTAATCGATGGAGTTTAAAAAACTCTTTTTTTGAATACAACTGGGCCTGTAACCCTTTATTTGTGATACAAGATTACAATTTGTGCTAGGGTTCTCCGAAACCCTAGCTGGCACAAATGGTGGCGCTTCCGAATAATGTATCTTCAATCCCAACAGAGTGAGTGGGCTTTGTTGTATCCCTTGCTTTGACCACTCCAGCTTAATCAGCTGCCATCAATAAACCGGATCTCGTCGTCAAAAACCCGCACACATTAACACTATCAAGGAGTTAGAAATTAATAAGAGGGCTCCACTGTGTGAGCCCTCAGAAACAATCTAAAACCCTAGAAAAATAGAATTCAGGAATTCAACAACAGATCAATAAAAGAAAAGAAGTTACTTGCTTTAAACTAATTTATACCTGTTCTCTGTTAACGCAGCTAGACCAGGCGACACCTGGAAGTAATGTGGCTATCAAATCGGCTACGAAAGGCACCCTGGTGCACTCGTTGAATGCCCGCGTGCTTCTGGATTAAGGTTTCAGACGTCGGTCTGAGTCTGTGGCTATGGGTAAACGCCCGCGGGCACTTGGTAAATGCCCGTGGGCACTTGGTAAACGCCCGTGGGCACTTGGTAAAGGGGTAAACGCCCACGGGCACTTGCGACAAGAATGGGGGATTCTGCAGAATGCTGCAGAAGAGATGGCGGCGAAAGCGGCGACGAAAGCGGCGATGGATGCGACGAAAGGGTAGCAGAAGAGAGATAGAGGAGATAGCAGTAGAAGAATTAGAATCAGAGATAGCGCATAGGAGATAGGGTTTGAGCCATCAAGGTGACTCTATTTATAATCCACTCTTAGGGCACACTTTAGGGTTTTAACGACACTTTGAACGTGTGGCTAAGATTAAAGTGGATCTAAGGGTAGAGAATAAATTTAGGTTGTGAAATGGATTAAGATGGATGGACGGATGAGATTAAATGAAGGATGGACGGCTCAGATTAAATCACTTAAACTATTATTTAAATATATATATTAAAATATTAAAATATATATATATATATATATATTAATTTAAATAAATTTGGGGATGAAAAATGGCGGGAAAGGTGAAATTGGGCCAAATAATGGCGGGAAAGTGTGGATTTGGGCCAAATAATGGCGGGAAGGTGGATGACCGACACGTGGTCGACAGGAAGGTATAGATGACTTGCAAGTGGTCGGATTTTGGTGTCTACAGATGCCCCTTTTTGAGCTGCTTTGTGTGAAGACACAATGCAGCGCAAAAACTTAGGACACCTGAAAAGCTGGATCAGACGCAACTCTCTCTCAAGATTAAAGCACCACTTTGAAGACCAAAGAATAAAAGAATATTTAAAATTTATCAGCTTACCCCCTCAATTGGCGAGCGAGAATGGTTCTCACGAGCCAATTGGAAGAAATTCGGAAGAAAATAAACCGTTTTTGCCCCAACGGTGAAAAAGGGGTTTGTGTATGAACCATCTGTTTATGTCCCAACAGAAAAGGGGTTGGTGTACAAACCAGAAAATAATATGATTGAAGATGATATGAGTGATGTGAAAGATGAACCGTTTTCTGCCCCAATGGTTAGAAAGGGATTTTTGCCAAATTTTAAATTCCATGATCATGTAAGATGAATTCTACTATTAGGAAAGTTAAAAATTGATAACGGATGCCCCAACTCCTATGGGTGAATCCATACTGTTGATGAAATTGCCTTGTTGGCGCCATTGATATGCAGAGATGCAATATGAAAGAGTCCAAAACTTCAGAGATGCTCCTAGTGACTGTATGGATAATTCCTCGGGTCGAAACCAATCAACCTAGGTAGCCTTAATCTCTAGCAAGACTCAAAATAATGATGATATTGAAGATTGTCCACGTTTAAGGCCCCATGAACTAGGCCATCAATGACAACTGTTGAGCAAATTAATCTTGGTATGAGGTCACTTGAAAAGTAGGATACCCAAAATTGATTTCCAATTTTCAAACAAGTGAAATAATTGATGATGATAAATGGTAAGTGTCCTTATGGTGGTTTAATCCTCTTACCGAATTGCATGGATGCAAATCGTTGCAATCGCCAAGGTGATAGAATATACCACTAGATACGAGGTTTACTTTAATTTGATTTGGCAAAAATATGCATGATGAAAGAAGAATGAATGAAATTGACGATAGATCAGAAGAATTGATGAATGTTGTTAATTTTGTGAAGGTTTTGAATGTTTTTAACCCAATTTGTAAATCAATGATGAATGATGCGCTTTTTGAGAAAAATGACAAAATTTGTTTTCAAAACTGTTGTAACCTTCACAAAATGTTTTATTATGATAAGAAGAATGGATGAATGCAATTTGATGAAATTTGGAGGAGGTAAGCTTCAATTTTGCCAGTTTTGTTCCTTTATTCAATACTGCCACTAAACGTCGGTCTGCATTTATGGTTGGCAGAGACGCCCGTCGATGTTTAGGTGCTCTGCAAACTTAGGACTACGTCTAAATGTGCCATGAAACACCCCACTGCGTTTTAGGGTGCCAAAACCAGCTATTTAAACAGTTTCAGCGAGAATTTTGCTCATTTGTGCGTTCGAGCTTGAGAGAAGTGCGTCTGAGGGGTGGAATGAAGTGAAGTGAAAGGTTGTGTGGGAGAGTGAAGCACGCGGGAGCTATGGCGGAGATGGAAGCGGATGCGCCAGTGCAGCCAGATGAGGTATTTGTTCATTTAAGCAAGTACTTATTATGTGTTTTTTTTTTTTGGAAAAATTTGTAACAAATTTTTGTTTTGTTGTTTTGCAGCTTAGGGTGTTAGAGGCACGACACCGATTCTCCCCTATCATTCCGAGGATGAGGAGGTCGTTGTCCCAGGAAGACTGGGAGATATTGGAGGCAGTGGGGCTAGCGGAGGCAGCCCGGTTGGAGGTAGTACACCACTAGGTCTAGGGCTCCTACTAGGTCTCAGGGGTCCTCTTTTGATGGTTAGCTTAGTGCTTAGATGCACTCTTTATGAGCCTTGGTGCTCTATTGTATATTGTAGCCTTTTGGCATTCATTGTACAGTTTTACCTTTATACATATATATATATATATATATATATATATATATATATATATATATTTAGGCTTTTTATTTATTTGGTGTTTTACTCTTTTTTTTTTTTTTTTTTGTGTGAATGCCTATTGTGATGCATGTTTTTATATGTTTTAATGCTTTTGATGCATATGTGATGGAATGGAATGCAAACTTATAGATGATTAATGCTAGACTAAGTAAATGAAATATGCACTAAGAAGCACTCATACTTTTAAATAGTTATATTTAGCGAACTGTTATCATAATTGTTTAATCAGGGGCACCGAACTTGGTGTCTTGTGAATGGATGACATATGGAATGACATGAATATGGAAGAAGATATGGAGGGTGATATGGAGGTTGATATGGAAGACTGTTTTACAAAGACTCAAACATGCTAGTGGTATCAAAAAAACTTACTAATACTGCCTAATTCAACTAGGACCAAATGTGTGTGCATGCGAGTTCATTAACCAAATCAGAAGCATGGTAGTGACTCTAGGCAATCAAAAACTTGTGTGTGTGCAAGTGTGTTCATTAACCTCATCTTGCATAAATTAGGTAACCCCGTTATGGAGAAGACCCCGAAGCTAGTTTGTCCGTATGAGCATTCGGAGGTCTCTTTTTGAGGAGAGACATGTCGCCACGCAATGAGTATACTCCACTGAAAGTCAAGCGTCTATAGCCCCGGTGAAGGTTAACTCCATAGTCCATGTTGTTTTTGACCTTTGTAAGCCTTGGGGATGACTACCTATCCGTCTGACTGGAAAAGTAGTACGATCCTTAAAACTTATTTGGGATCGGTGGTGTGTGAAAAATGTTCATTTCCTTAGAGCTTTGGGGAATCGGATTCTCAACCGAAGTATGATGAGAATTTTACCCTATCCTTACTACTCTGTTTATATTTATATTTTGTGATTGCTTGTGATAGTGGTAAGAACCATTTTTTTATGGACTATGTTTGCATGATAGGACAAACGAGGATTACCCTTTTCACTTCAAGGCACAACCCAAGGATGGTGTTATCTCTCTTTGACACAAGATGTTTTTAAGATGTGAAAATGTGATAGGTTCAAGACCGCTTTTGAAATCATTTCCCAATACTCAAGATTTTATTTAGTGTAATTTGTGATATGGCCCTAGAGAACTCTGACATGGTTGGGTTGATGCTTCACTAACTTGTGAAACATCAGCTGGTGATGGTTGGGAAGATGGAGGAATAATAGGTGATGTTGAAGAAGGTGTAGAAGAATGGGGTAATGATGTGGAAAGAGATGATTGGTCATGGCCACATGTGCATGTGGTCACTGATGAAGAAGAAGGAAGATTAGTTGATGAAGAAAGTGGTGAATGAGATGGAATAGCGGAAGAGGAATATGGTTGCGATATGATGGGTAGCTCCTCAGGAATGGGAGCTTTAGAAGAAGATGGTATAGAAGAAATAGATGGGGTCAAGAAAAGATGAGTGGATGGCAACACAATCTCATAAGGATTTGAGACATAGTTGCAATGTTTGAAGGGTTCCGTGTCAGCAGGTACACAATGAACCTGTCCCTCATGTACATACTTCAGACATTGATGCAATATAGAAGGGACACATCTCATCTCCCTAAGCCAAGGCCGTCCAAGCAATACATTGTATGCCATGGTCCCTTCCAAGATGTGAAACAAGGTATGCAAAGTTCGGGCCCCTACCTCAATGGGCAAGATAATCGTGCCAATCGTGGAAGATAAAGCATTATTGAATGCTTTAAGAGTAAAGGTCGACTTTATGATAAGGGATGGCGATAGCTTTAGATGACTCAACGCCGATGTTGTAATGATATTGATTGAGGAACCGGTGTCAATTAAGACTCTCTTGAATGGCTTGTTATCGATCTTGGCCATAATATGCAGTGGAGGATCTATACTTTCTGTTGACATAGGTTTGATTTCAAAATCATAGAAAGTGATGGAGGGCTCCATGCATATTTGAATACTCCCCACAAAGTTGTTGAAGGCATTAGTATCTTGAGTTTGAAGCTCGATTGACTTTAATATTTCCATTAATGCCTCTTTATGCAGGGGAGATTGTTGAATGAGGTCATAGATCGATAACTTGGCGAAGCCATTTTTAAACTGGTAGTTAATCGGCTACTCAATGACATGATGGGTCGTTGGCGTTGAGTAGAATGATTTAGCGATTGTTGAGAAGTACTAGCACGTCGTTGGGTCACTGTTACCTGAGGTGGATTGGGAGTTTGTACAGGTGGCTGTGGTTTAGCCTGATTTGGTTGGTTCGCCCTTTGACCCCGGGTTACTACGTTAATAGTACCCACAAAACCTTGGTATTGTTGTACATGGTTGACTTGATTAGGAGGAGTTACCTGAGTTACTCCCCCTGAAGTTGTTGGAGCTTCCTCTCGATGTGGAAGGGGTGTTTGAAATATACCAAGATTTTGATTTTGTTGGGCTAAGGGGTTATCCAATTTAATGGCTCCAATCTCAATAAGATCTTGGATCACATGTTTGAAAGCTGTACAATTATTGATATCGTGTCCATTTTGCCTATGATAAGGACAAAATAGGTACTCCTTGTAATACTTCCCCCTTCTAGATGGTTCTAAAGGTTTAAACTCGGTAAAGTTAATTGATTTGTGCTATATAACTTGTTGAATATGACCGCATATGGTTCATCTAAAGGTGTGAACTGTCGCTTGGGACAATTTGTTTGCCAAGGTCGAGTTTCCATGGTTGGCCCAGTATTGTGAGCTGGTTGAGGAGGGGCGGGTACCGCATGATAAGCAATTGGTTGTGGTTGACTTTGCATTACTTGTTGTTGTTGAGCCATTACGGGCTGACTCGCCACCACTTGATTAACTTGGTTAACATTTGAGGCTATACTAGCCTGTGTTTGTTTGTTTTGGCCATAATTATTATTTCGTTGTTGGCCCTTTTGTTGCCGTTCTTTTCTACGGGGTTTTAAAACACCCTCTTGGACTTTAATGTCTTCTATGATACTTGCTTGGGCCAAAGCCTCTTCAAAAGTCCTGTATTGTTGTAATTGGAGTAACCAAGAAATAGGTTTTAGACAACTCGGGTGAACATTTTGGTTAACTCCTCCATTGGTAGGGAGAATGGCAGTTTATTAATGATAGCCCTCCAACAGTTTCCAAAGTCATAAACAGTCTCATCGTCATGTTGCTTGAGCTTGTATAAGTCGGACAATGAAATTTTCCTTTGTACATTTAGGGAGAATCGTTCTAAAAACAGATTAATCAATTGCTCGTAAGCATAAATGCTATGGTGAGGTAAATGATTGTACCATTGTACAACATCTCCTCCTAATGTCTGAGGAAAATTTCTAAGCATAAGAGCATCATTATTTTGGATTCTAAAGCAGGCATGCATGAATGAGCTCACATGTTCATGAGGATCCTCAGTTCCTCGAAATTTGTCAAACTTTGATAATGTGAAATCAGTCGGATATGGCGGTGAAGGTATCGAAGGATGAATTGGTTGATTGATCAACGACCTTAGCGTAGGTTTCTGACTAGATGAGCCAGGCATGTTGAGCATAAGGTTGTCAATCTGTTGTTGCATAGCATGGAGTCGAGAATCTTCATGAAAATTTTGATTCGTTTGATGATTATGATGATGCAATGGAGGAATGGAAAAATGATGAGATGGGATGAAATTGCCTGGATTAGGCGGTGTGGAATGGACAGGTTGTTGGTATGGATGATACCGGAAAGAAGGTGATTGGTTTGAATGATGAACTGGACTAGGTTGGGAGAAAGGTGGGGTAGGAATGGACACCACCGAAGATTGGGGTACCCAGGTGGGGCCTGAGCTAAGAAAAGCTGGCTGGGTAGAAATTGGTTGGGGTGTAGGATTTACTACGATAGGTGGTTGGGCATTTTGTTGCTGTTGTTGCAAAATCAATTTGTCGAGATACTCCTTAACCTTATTAATCTCTAACCCAAGGGAGGTGAGATGATTGGATGAAGGTGGAGGGCAGGCTGCCATGGTAGTCACGAGACCGCATAGCGGGCGCGATGAAGTTGGGAGGGGGTCGCCATGGTAGTCACGGGGGACTACAGCAGGAGCAATGAAGGTGGCTGAAGTAGGTGATACCCGGGAAGGAACAATAGACTCGTGTCCCAGGTAGGGTGAAACCATAAATGGTTTGGGAAGAAGAGGGTTGAAATTGGTTATGGCTAGAAGAGTTTCCACCAACTTCATAAAGAGAATTGGTGTACACCCGGGTACATGGAGGAGAATGTGGTCGGGAAGACACTACATTTGTCTCCAAAGGAGAACAATTGAGCATCCGGGAAGATGTTGGAGATGAAGCCGGCTGAGCAGATACCACATTAGCCTCAAAAAAAGGGTTAGTGTAGACCCGAGTGAAACCAACGGGTATGGTTGATGCAATATCCTGCTAAAAAATAGAATCTTGCATAGGGGAATCTTGGATTGGCTCAAGGATATAGCTAGTGCCATCTCTTAAGTGAGTTTGCACTTGGGCCATATCAATGTGGGTAATATGACAGGAATTGTCTTCCTCCATGGGCATGTCCATGTGATAGACGGTAGAAGGACGTGAAAGACCTGCAGGCGAACCTGCCTGAAATTCACTAGGATGAGTGGTTATGTTGGTGGTGGGGATGTTCTGTGAATTACCCATTTGATTATTTAGATTTAAAATTTTAGATTGATTCCTTGTTAAGACCATAGAGCAATAAATCTAAACAAATTCAGAAAAGAAGAATGCAAAACTAGAATGATAAATTTACACTACAAAAATTATCAAAAAACAGTCACAACCTAGGTTTCAACCAATGTGTCTTACCTGCGGTTAATTAATTATTTTCTGATCTTAATCGTAGTAAATTTTAAGTGTTCGGTTTATGAGTTTTGCATGTGATCTAATCTTGAATTATTCACAAAAAAAGGTAAAAACTATGGCTAGGAAAGGACAACGAGATTCTTATCGGTGATGAAATCCAGCAAGTTTGCTCTGGGGTGACCTATGGTGTCTAAGGCAGAAGTTTAATGGATGGAGATGAATTCCACCGTCACTAAACTTCAAGCAATACCTGGTGATGAAATCCAGATATCACTGTTTTAAATGCAATATGAAAATGCAATGAATTTTTTTTTTAAATGTTTTAGTTATCTAATGTGTACATACAAGGCTATAAATCAAAAGTTCTAATGATCTAAGCAAGAGGCTACTGAAAACATGTCATTTCCTCTGAAGAAGTGAAGTACACCGTTTAAAACCCCCTACCTACCAATGATATCGAGATATCAAAGGAGCAACCGGAAGGTTCGTCCACTTCTCTGCCTGGAATCACCCAATGGTAGGAGTACTATTGACATCCAATCAATAGTCCTACTTAGATAATTAAAACAAATAATTCGTAGCTATTCTAATATGTAGCTAGGTATGCAAAATTATTATTTATTTTTTTTAATGCAAGCAACAATCAATAATGCAATGCAAAGAAAAATGTAATTAAAAATAACTGTTCTTTTCCAGATTACTTAGTTTTTGTTCATTTTAAAGTAATGATCTGAAAAAGAAACAAAATATGGCGAGAAAAACCAAAAACGTAAAAAGTACAAACACTTACTCGGAAGCCTACGCTTTTTCGTAAAACTGAATTCAAACGCCCACGGGAGTCTGCACAGGCTGAAACGCACCTCTGCGTTTCGTATTGGACTTCCAGACGCCCCTCTGCGTCTGCTACGTTTTCTGCAAACTCAGAAACCCTAGTTCGCTGGAACAGCGAATTTTCACGATTTCTGGAACCTGCAAAATAAAACAAAAAACAGGAACAGATTAGTAAAGCAAGTATTAAAAATATGAAACCCTAGGGGGTCCCACCGTGATCGCCATTTGTAGATTAAAAATACATGACAAACAAAAATAAAATCACAATAACAGAGTACAGAATAGTTGCACAAAAACAAACGATTTCTATTAATCGATGGAGTTTAAAAAACTCTTTTTTGAATACAACTGGGCCTGTAACCCTTTATTTGTGATACAAGATTACAATTCGTGCTAGGGTTCTCCGAAACCCTAGCTGGCACAAATGGTGGCGCTTCCGAAGAATGTATCTTCAATCCCAACAGAGTGAGTGGGCTTTGTTGTATCCCTTGCTTGGACCACTCCAGCTTAATCAGCTGTTATCAATAAACCGGATCTCGTTATCAAAAACCCGCACACATTAACACTATCAAGGAGTTAGAAATTAATAAGAGGGCTCCACTGTGTGAGCCCTCCGAAACAATCTAAAACCCTAGAAAAATAGAATTCAGGAATTCAACAACAGATCAATAAAAGAAAAGAAGTTACTTGCTTTAAACTAATTTATACCTGTTCTATGTTAACGCAGCTAGACCAAGCGACACTGGAAGTAATGTGGCTGTCAAATCGGCTGCGGAAGGCGCCCTGGTGCACTCGCTGAACGCCCGCGTGCTTCTGGATTAAGGTTTCAGATGCCGGTCTGAGTCTGTGGCTATGGGTAAACGCCCGCAGGCACTTGGTGAATGCCCGTGGGCACTTGGTAAATGCCCGTGGGCACTTGGTAAAGGGGTAAACGCCCGCGGGCACTTGTGACAAGAATGGGGGATTCTGCAGAATTTTGCAGAAGAGATGGCGACGAAAGCGGCGACGAAAGCGACGATGGATGCGGCGAAAGGGTAGCAGAAGAGAGATAGAGGAGATAGCAGTAGAAGAATTAGAATCAGAGATAGCGCATAGGAGATAGGGTTTGAGCCATCAAGGTGACTCTATTTATAATCCACTCTTAGGGCACACTTTAGGGTTTTAACGACACTTTGAACGTGTGGCTAAGATTAAAGTGGATCTAAGGGTAGAGAATAAATTTAGGTTGTGAAATGGATTAATATGGATGGACGGATGAGATTAAATGAAGGATGGACGGCTCAGATTAAATCACTTAAACTATTATTTAAATATATATATTAAAATATTAAAATATATATATAAATATTAATTTAAATAAATTTGGGGATGAAAAATGGCGGGAAAGGTGAAATTGGGCCAAATAATGGCGGGAAAGTGTGGATTTGGGCCAAATAATTGCGGGAAGGTGGATGATCGACACGTGGCTGACAGGAAGGTATAGATGACTTGCAAGTGGCTAGATTTTGGTGTCTACAAGAAGATAAGTCAATTAAGTCTCAACATAATAATAAGCATATAGGAGGCAATAGTGATAATAGGTCTATTAATAATGTCACTAACAACCTAAAAAATATTGTACTTCAGAAGCCTCCTCAAAGGAACTTCACAAGACTTAATATCCCTATGGAAGTGTTGCTGAAACAACTATTGGATGCTAAGGCAATTGAATTACCTCCAGTAAGATAGCCAGATACTACAACTCATTAGTATAAGGTAGGCCAATATTGCACTTACCATAGAGTAGAAGGACATTGGACAAACACTTGTAAGAAGCTAAAGCATGTGGTTTAATATTTGATTGATGCAGGACACATTGATTTAGGAAATCTCCAAACAACAAGTGATCAAACTCCTACTCAACAAGTTTTGACAATGAATCAAGACATGAGGATATTTAAGAATCCCCTACCAAAGCATGATCAACAAAAAACTAATCAAGTGGCTCATCAATATGATTCCTTACACCATAGTAATGTGGTTGGTATGGTTGGAGTAACTACAAGGAAACGGGATCATAATCAACAACATTAGTAAGGATAGAGTTCAACATCTCATCCCATTTTGATTTTAAAGAAGAATCAGAAAAGAGATTCAGCTACAAGGATTCCACCTATAGTGTTGACACCGCAGTCACAGGTTTCATTTGATATTTATAAATAGTTAGCTAGTACTCCAAAAAATATTCCAATGTTAGAACTTTTACAAACTTCTCCCAATCATAGAAATGCTTTAATGAAAATTTTACAACAACAATCTGTTTTCTCGGATATCCCTCCTGATGCCATATTTGACACCATAGGTTCTTTTGAGATACATCACATCTCATTCTCAAATGACGATAAACCTTCCTCAAACTCACATGGAGATTCATCAGTTTACACCATCGCACTTACTGGGGATACCCTTATCAAGCAAGTTTTTATTGATAATGGTTCATCCCTCAATTTGTGTAAATATCAATTCTTTCAAAAATTTGGATTAAAAGAGGAATATTTAACAAAAATTGATATCATCATTAAGGCTTTCAACAATGAGTCCCAAGAGGCCTGTGGTGTCATATCTCTCCCCTTAAAGGTGAAGCCAAAAATATTGGATACTTTATTTTATGTGGTACACTATCCTGCACCTTTTAATCTTCTTCTTGGGTAACCTTGGATCCATGCAATGAACATTTTCCCTTCTACTTTTCATTAGTGTCTCAAGTTTGAATTCAAGAATCAAGTTGTCACCATTTTGGGTGATCCTCGACCATTTGAATTTTGTTCAAATATAGAGTTAGCTCAAATAGATTCTTATTCTTGTCCTTCTATTTCTTCAACAATTTCTCCATGTTCCTCATCTCAAATCTCTGAGTATTTTCAAAGTTTAAAAGTGAGGAACATAAAGCCCATTCTTTCTCCTTGGATCATGATAATCAGTTTCTTCAAGAGCCTCTTCTGGATCTAGCCAAGCTACCACCTTCACCCCAAACTATGGGCTTGCCTCATAATAAGTGTGATGTTGTACACATTGGCACGTGCACATTTATATTTAGAGGTATGGCTTCCAAAGAAAAGATTCATGGTAGAAATCCATATCTCAATGAGCGCTCTTTTTCTCAATGCTATTTCACTAATGATTATCCCCTTCCTAAGTAGATCCTTTTCGGTATGGGATATGCAGGTAAAGTATTGGGACCATAATAGAAGGGTATTCAAGAAACCTTGGATGTTGATATTTGGCCTAGGAGATGTGGTATAGGTTTTATACCTAATAAGAATCAACCTCTACCTTTTGAGGATGATGATCATCTTATGACTTATGCAGAATATATGGAATATCAAAAGTTGTCAATAGATGATAATAAAAGTGTAATTTTTTCTTTTCCTCCAAAGATAATGTCTTGTAATATGGTTGGTTATTTTCATTCTAAAAATAACATTGCTTCTGTGCAAGAAAATGATGAATCTTTGTATGATGTCTTTTATGCTAAAAAGGATGGTGCTATTAGAAAATATTGTGGTTATCATGTCATGGATGTTGAATTAAGAGCCTTAAAAGAGCGTCTCCATGATTTTGAGGATGTCTTAGATCCAACACCTCATGGCACACCCATTTATATTTATAATATGTATAGTGCATTTATATTTTACATTGATTTTCACTCTCCATAAAAAATTAAAAAAATTGTTTTCATATAGTTGCATTTTCATTTTCCATTGCATTCACCTGCTTGCTCATATTGCATTATTGCTTGTCATCCTTGTTGGGCACTGAATTGACATCAAGTTTTAGTTGACACTGCAATTGTCTATCTTCCAATTCTTTGTCCAAGCTTGCACCCGATAATCACAGCTCAACACTCAACATTGGATGGACCAAAGATAACTTAAATCCAACCTCTAGAGTAGGTTGGTTTCTTGTCAACTTAATAAGATTTTGAGTCAACTAAAGCATAATAAGAGTTTGAATAATAGGGTTATAAAAGGTTTAGGGTTAAAGAAATATGCATTAATAGTGGACAGATAGGCTAACAGCATAGGCATCTACAACAGAAACCTTTAAATAAACTATTTCCAGTGTCCCATCACTCAAGATTAGCAACACCCAAAACAATGAAATCTTCATACATTAAAGCATAAAACAGAGATATGTTGCAGGAAGCAATTCCAATATCCAATATATTGATAATCCAATTTAGCAAAATAGACCAATAATCATATTTAGCAAAAATAAACTTCCTATCAACACAAATCTAACTATGAACATATTTCAACTACCTTCACAACTAGTAATCCAAGGGAAATGAAATGAACTAATCGTTACAATATTGATAGAAATGCAATTCACAACTTTGAACCTCTTAATCAAAAGATAGCAAAGATAACACACCTTGAGTCAAAAAATCACAGTAATGCTCCTTCCATTAGTTTGCAGAATGTATTTACATAGTAGGGCAAGCAAACGCACTAGAGTCGGCCTTTAAAAATGAGGGTTCAGCCTCTATTTATAGTTTACAAAAATAAAAGAATTTAAAAGAGACATTACAAAGATTAAATTTTGACAACTCAGTAGATAGCTTTGCTGGCATTATCTTATTGGCTGGTGGAGTCCGAGAAATCCGTTGGAAGTAATCCGCCATGGTAGCTTGACCCTGCAACCTGCTGGTTTAGTCATGGTATTTGGAGTTCAAGCCATTGGAAACTACATATGATCTGTTCATAATTATTTAAAACCTCACTTCATCATAGATCTAAAACCGCTTCTGGTTCATAGTTCTTGAAAACCCTTGGATGCTTTGCCTTCTGCCTAAACTGACTGTTCTTTGATCCGATAAAAAATTGCTTTTAAATGGTATAACAATGTCAGTAAAATCTCAACCGTCAATGCTTTTTGTGAATGATGGCGATTAAATATTAGAAACATTCTACAAAGTAGTAGGGAGAAACAAAATACCATTTCGCACTTTATAAACGTTGACGTCATCTTCAATGGCTTCAGCCAGTGAAATCAAGTTTTGGCATGAAATACACTAGGTTGTGAGCAGAATTGAATCCATCATTAGTCCACTCACTTAGCCCTCTAACTTCCTTATCATGTCCTTGGAATAAAGCAATAGTTGCAATCCACTCAAAAATGATGTTGACGTCATCTCTAACTGGGTTTGACTGTGTAATCGCCAATCTACACTGAAAGTAGTGTAAGGTGAAATTATCTCCATTTTGCTCACTTTTAGTCTTGGAACTCAACGGGATCGAGCTTCCTAGTACTTAGTCATTAGAGCGCATGAAACAAAGAGAATCGACATTCCACTCTTTTTCTAGCGCTAACATCATCAAAGCTCAATTTTTTTGTGGATTGAGAACCTCACCAAGATTCCACTCCAAAATACACTAAGTCTTAAGCAGAATAGAAACTTTGCTCAAAAAGACTTAACTATTGAGCGGAATCAGATCCTCTTGCACAAATCCGCTCTAAATACTCTATGTCCTCAACAGAATAGATAGTTCCATGCCTTAGAATAATTTTTCAAAATTTTGAGGATGTGGCCATTTTGGGCCTACATTCTGGTGCCTCTCGGGTGGATTTGCTCGTAAAGCCATCGAACTCAGAGTCTTATCCATTGGGTATCAAGAGTAAAAAATTCTTATCTTCAAAATAATGCTTCAAAGAATAATTTCCATATGAAAACTACCCTCTGAAAACTTTATGAAACATCCTAGATAATAAATGTTCATATCGAGACCATGCTGGAAACACAACTATCTCCACTACTCCTTCAAAAATGCTTCAAGCTTAAGCAAAAACACAACTATGTCCTCCTTTTAAAGCCTCTTCAAAAATGACATGAATGCCTTCACAAAACTCTCATTTTTTGCCTTCTAGCTTCATGCTTTTATTACAGTCTTCTGATAGTTTCAAAGTAAAAATAAATCAAACGAAATTCAAAACTTCTGCATGACTATAAAAATATACAAAACCAAAAGATTCTACTCATGTGTCTCTTCAGGGTCCACAGCAGCTCTATCTGGTTCTTCACCCTCTTGTTGAGCTTCCTCCTTAGGTGAACTTTGCTCTTTATTTTCCTCTTCAACATCCTTTCCAAACAGCTGGAAACGAAGCCATCTCTCTACGACTTTCTTTTCTTCTGAAGCCATTAATGAAGCATAAACCCTAGCTTGTTTTGCTATATCAAATTGTTTAGACTCTAAGGGTGGGCTCACCCCTATGGCAAACAAATCATGACAAAGCTCTTTGGTAATGGTGAATAGTGGTATGCCATTAGGAGTTTTCATTGTCCTCTTCTTAGGGTCATAAAATTTAATCATTGTAGAAACTAACTCAGGGCAATGGTGAACATAATCACAGATGTAAGAAAATAAGAAGGATTTTATAGCAATGATACCTTGAGGTCGAATTGGTCTCCCTTCGAAGTATCTAAATTCAAAATTACTTCTCAAGAAGGTCCTCCTTACTTGGGTCATTACTGTATCTGCCAACCACCTAGTCTGGTCCACATGGTCATCTAGCTTTGCTCCCCTTTTCTGTACTTTTGTTAGCACTTTCTTTGGAGCCATTTTTGCAAGCAATTTTCAAAATGCTTTCTCTAGAATTTGCAGACAATGCTTGGCTATCATTCTGTTCTTTTCACTTGGTAAATGTTGCTCTTTTTTGAATGAATCCATTCTACATTTTTAGCACTTTTAATTTCCCATGCATGCACACCCTCTGCCATTAATGTGGTCATTGTGTGAACTTCCCGTTGGTATGCTTTTCAAATTAAACTCATTCCTTTTGGTGGCTTGGAGATGCTATGTTGATTTTTTATTGGCTGAAATTCAAACACCTTCCATGCACTTGCGGCGTCACTTTGTCCTTTTATTTTCCTTTAAAATAGTGTGGGAATCAACTTTCGCTCAAAAATAGTCGTACACCTTAGTGGATTGGAACATTCATTATTTCACTGCCACCTTAGTCTCTTTAAGAGTGGAATAGAATGCATGCGACATTCTGTTGGCACTTTAGTTCATTTGAGTGTGGATTTGAACTCATTCATCATTCCACTTCTTTCTTAGTACATTTGAGTGCGGAATGGAAACTTGTTGCTTTCTTGTTGACACTTAGCTTAATTTGCAACTTTTCCTTTTATTATATTTATATATTTCATACAACATTTCATCAAAACAAAACTTGAAATACAAAATGAAAGGATATGATACAAAGTATGTACATATATTACAATGAGCTATAGCTCAATCAAAATAGAGTTTAAGATGGAAACCATTGACCGGAATCGGTTGTATGTTTCCCTCAAGGTCTTCAAGCTAGAAAACATTGGTCTCTTTAACCTCTGCTATCTTGAAAGGGCCATCCTAGAAGGAGTCAAACTTTTGATGATGTCCTGGTTTAGCTCTTTCAACATTCCACCTGAGTACAGAATCTCCAACTTGGAATTTCCTAAACCTTACCTTCTTGTCAAACCATGCCTTGATGTCAACTGAATGCTTTTGAAAATCTTCATATGCTTGAGTCCTCTTCTCTTCTAACTACAGTAGGTGTGTCAGCCTTGTTTCCACTAGATTTTCTTCAGATTCCTCTTCTGTGTTTATCATCTTGAGTGTTGGAATCTCCAAATGGATAGGTAACACTACCTCCTTGCCATAAACTAAGGCATAAGGGGAGGTTTTGATGGAATTTTTAATAGTAATTATGTCTACCCATAGAGCTTGCTCTAACAATAGGTGCCAACTTCTTTTATTACCCTCTAATGATCTCCTCAAAATCCTCAATAGATTCTTGTTAGTTGATTCTGCAAGTCCATTTCCTTGGGGGTAGTAGTTTGAAGTATTATTTATGGTAATGCCATACTTGCTGGTAAACTCAATATATTTGGCTCCTATGAATGTTGGGCCATTATCACTCACCAAGGCTTCTGGAACACCAAACCTTGAAATCAAGCTTTCCATAAAATTAATCACCACTTCTTGGTCTGATTTCTTTGTAGGAATAGCTTCTACCCATCTGGTGAGGTAGTCTATAGTAGTCAAAATGTATTTATGATCAGTTGAGGAATGTGGATTGATAACTCCTATGAAGTCCAAACCCCATTGCTGAAAGGGTTCTTCCACTTGAATTGGCTTAAGGGGGAATGATGCATTCCTTGTCCTCCCTACATGTCATTGGCATTTATCACAGGCTCTAGTGACTTTGAAGGTGTCTACAAATATGGTAGGCTAGTAATAGCCTACTCTGATAATCTTCAAAGTTGTTACTCTTCCTGAGAAGTGTCCTCCAGATAGTCCTCCATGGAACTCCTCTATGACCTTTTGTTGTTGATCATATTTTAAGCACCTAAGGAGAACTCCATCAAGGTTTCTTTTGTACAGACCTTCTGGAAGTAAGACATACTTCAAAGCTTGCAGTCTATATCTTCTTCTCTATGATGCATTAAGATCAGGAGGGCATACCCCAGTTTGAAAGTACTTAGTCATCTGATCTACCCAGTCTGATTCACTTGATTGTAATTCTTCAGTCTGATCATCTATTGTTGCCTGACAAGCTGTTACCTCTGCTAAAATTGCTACTTCTGTCAGACCTTGGCATAGGGCTCTACCTCTTACCAGATTGGTAGGATGGATTTCCACATCATATTCTTGGATTTTAGTGATCCAACCAGCTCTCTTATCTCCCAGTTCACCTTGTAGAATAAAACTTCTTACATCCGGATGAACAACATAAACCAAGGTCTTGCTTTGAACCAAATACTACCTAAATTTTTTCAATGATTTCATTACAGCAAATACTTGTTTCTCAATGAAATTATACTTAACCTAGTATTCATGAAGATTCTGGCTCCAAAATAATATAGGGTGCTCCTCTCCTTGATCATTCTTCTGGGTGAGCACTGATGCATAGCTTTCCTCAGCTCCATAAGCATAAAGAATGAAGTATTTGCTAAAATATGGATTGACTAGCACTAGAGTTGTAGCAATGGACTGCTTGATGATTTCAAAGGCTTGCTTTCTTACCTCAGTCCATTTGAAATCTGCATCTTTCTTCAGTAGTTCAGATATAGGCCTCACCTTCTGAGCAAAGTCAGAGATGAATTTCCTGATAAAGTTTATCTGACCAAAGAAAGACTACAAGGCTTTCTTGTTCACAGGTAGTGGAAGAGCAAGAATGGATTTGATTCTATCCGGATCAATGGCCATACCTTCCTTGGAGACCACATGACCTAGAAAATTTCCCTCATGGACTGCAAAGAATGACTTCTTAGGATTGAGGGAGATGCCAAATTCTCTGCACTTTTGGAAGACTTGTTCTAGGTGTGCCAAGTGGTCTTGCTTATTGTGGGAAAACACAGTCATGTCATCTAAATAGATCAGAATGACCTTGTTAATCAGTTCCCCAAAAGCATAGTCCATTTCTCTCTGGAATGTGGCCCCTGCATTAGATAGCCCAAAAGGCATTCTTTGATATGCAAAGGTTCCCCATTTTGTGGTGAATGCTATCTTAAACTGATCTTCATTCTTCACCCAAATTTGGTTATATCCAGAGAAACCATCTAGTAGTGAGAATCTTTCTTCCCCTACCACAATCTGCAATATTTGATCAATCTGTGGGAGGGGGTAGTGGTCCTTAAGTGACGCTTGATTGAGATTTCTGAAATCTACACACAGGCGGATGTCACCATTCTTCTTCCTTGATAGGTACCAAGTTGGCTACCCAGGTTGAATGTTTTATTGGATAAATGATCTTAGCCTTTAGCAACTTCAAAAGTTCTTCTCTCATTATGGCTTCGATCCTAGGATTCATAGGCCTCTGTTTCTACCTGAATGGTTTTGCATTAGGCTCTAGCTCAATGGTGTGTTGGATGACCTTCTTGTCATATACTTTGAGGTCCTCATATGACCAAGCTACAATGTCTTGGTACTTCAGGCATAAAGCTTTGATATCCTCCTCTTCCTCTGGAGAACATCGGATTCCAACCTTGAGCTTCTTTTCTTTTTCTATTTCAACTTCTTTATATATTTTCTCATTGACTTCCATGGATCTGATCTTTTTCCTATCTTCATTGTCAAACAGGCTCTCTAGAGTAACCAAACCTCTAGGTATGTGATTGTTCTTAAGTTGAATGACATCCTGTTGATCAATCTCTTCTAGATTTTCCTCTTGAATAGTGGATAAATAGGCTTCTCTCACCAAAAAATCAATGATTTGTTCATCACTTTCAAAGACCTACCAAAAAATTTGCTTATCTAGCACTGTAGGCCTGAAAATCATTTTGATCCCTTTGTCCTTCTTAACTCCTATGTCTGCAGAAGGGTTGAAGTTAGCTCCCCTTACTACTAAGGAATATTCCAAGGTATTCTTTCCTCTGGGAACAAAATTTATGTTTAGGGCGTGAAAGGATTCCATCAAATCCCATACCCTATTTCTATATGCTTTCAGGTAATGGTGCTTACTATTGCACCTTTCTCTTACCTGATTTACTATCAATTCAGAGTCACCATATATGTTCAAGATCTTAATGCCCATGTTTTCAACTTGCATCAGTCCAAGGCATAGAGCCTCATATTCTGCAGCATTATTAGTGCATGACCATGTTAGCCTATAGGTGAAACTCTTTGTCCCTTCTGATTGGGACTATAATACCACACCAGCACCAACACCATTTCTACATCTGGCACCATCAAAGTGCATGGTCCATATTTCTATTTCTCTCAGAGACTGATTAGATATAGCAGGAACCTTTTTCTCTATCTCTACAGAAATACTGTATGTGCCCATACCTATCCCAAACTAGCTATAATCCTCCCTGAAAGGCAGTTCATCTTCAATTTCCAACTCCTCAAAGTTATCCACTAATTCAAATTCCTCTAGAGGAGTGAGATTGCACATGTCCCCTTCAATTTTTTCAATGTGGTAAGACACAGGCTTCTCAGGTGTTATTCTTATCCTCTTTCCTTTGAAAGGAATAACCATGCTAGAATAGTCCATATACATGCATCCACCCAACTTTGCAGTGAACTCTCTTGAAAGGCATAAGCCAAAATAGGGCTCTAGATCCACCACTACTATTTCTTGTACTATAGTTACCTCAGGTGCTCTATGCAGCCTCATTAAGACATCTTTGATTACTCCCACTGTCTTCACAGGTGTCCCATCTAATTGCAAAACTCTAGGGCAGGATCTGGTGTATTCCATACCCATTTCCTCGCAAACTACTTTAGGCATGACTGTAGTAGATGCCCCTGAGTCAATCATACAATTGCAGACCACCCAACCTTCCATTCTTAGAGAGATATAAAAAGGAGGGGGTTTATTCTTTAAAATAGTAGGGGACATTTCTTTCTTTTTAGAGGGTATGCTAAGGATTGTGGTGGCCTGCTTTTCTTGCGGATATTTGTTCAAGGAAGCTTTTAGCAGGTCAATTTGACCAGGAATGAAGAGGGTATCATATAGACTAGCTTTGGATGGTATCTTCTTCATTTCCTCCACAATATTGTATTCAGATTTAGCAAAGGTAGGTCTCTCAGGCCTTCTTTCTGGCTCACCATATTTTCTTTTATACTATTGAGTGGCCTCAATTCTCTACCTTTTAGTAATGGAAGGGAATCTAAGCCTCTCTTGGGCTTCATCCTTAGACCTCATTCTGTCTCCCTTAGTTTCTTTCTCAAATCTCTTGGGAAGACTGTTTTCTTTTTCTTTGGCCTGGGGAATAGGGAAAGTATCACTGCTTTGGGGAGGTGGATCACTCTTCTTCTGAGAGGGGACCTAAAATTGACCCATCTTCTATGGATCTACTTGCAGTGTTTTCTTGCCCGACCTTGTCATGACAACAATAGGTCCATCCTCATCAAGATCTTTTCCAACCATGATTTGTTTAGGTTTCCAAAGCATATTCACTCTTCCTTTCTGATTCCTTTCTGCTATCTCCATAGCCTATTGTACATGGTGTTGGTACATAACACAAGATTGTGAGTCATGAGGATCATTACACACCAAACACCATACATTCACCAAACTTGTTTCTGAAGAACACTCAGGCTCTTCATATGTTGCATTTACTCTGACCCCAGTACTATTGCTAGGACTAGGTCTTTGATCTTTATTCACATAAGGAAATCTCCTTTGTTGAGACCTCTCCATATCTCTCTTCTCCATAGAATTCATCTTGTTGCTAAGAGTTTTCAAAGTATTCTGTATATCAAGGATGACAAAAAATTCTTGTGGAGTCTGAGAAGGAAGTGGAGGGAAAGGAGTTGCAGCAGATGGTGCTTTTGGCTGAGGAATGGGAGTCATCTATGGGAATGGGGATGATAAAGGAGGAGGGTCCATATAAGATGAAGTAGTAGTTTGACTTTGGACATTAGTGGTTTCCAAATTGTAGGGCAACACAACTTTTGGAGGTAATCTCCCCACATTAATAAGGACATTTTTTGCATGAACAACTGCATTATAAACCTGTGGAAAAGTTTCCACCCCAGATTGTTGGGTTTGTAGGCCTAACTCTGATCCAAGAGCTCTGATATAATACATGTAAGCAAGGCTTGTAGCTGGTCTAGCTGTAGGGGGAATTCTCTTCCAGGTCCTGCTGAACCTCAAATTGAAATCTGAAACAGTTTCTTGCTGATGTTTCTGCATAGATGTGAACTGATTGAGGAGGGAAAAAGGATCAGTAGATTCATTAAATTCCTCCACAAAGGGCTCAGCCAATGCTACCCATGAGGTGATGGTATTGTCCTCAAGAGTCCTAAACCAATGCAAAATATTTCCTCTAAAGGATAGGGCTAGAATCCTGACAATAACATCCTCATTTTTTATATTGTGGATTGTTGCCAAATTCAAAATATCTTGGCAGTGCTCATATGCAGTTTTACCAGATCCATCATAAGTGGGAATAGCCTTAGACACATCTTGGGGAATGTCATGCATGTGGGCTAGTCTAAGGGGGCCAGCTGTGTTCCAGCTAGGGTACTTCTGCAAGGGCTAGTTTGGGACTGCATTTTGTGCCATGTTTCCAGGTGTAGCTCCTGTTGGAGGTGTTGTTGGGTTAATTGTAGGATTAACTGTAGGATTCTCCTTAGGAGGATTTTCTTTTGAATGAAAATCTTGGTTTAAATTCCTTATAATAGTAGACCCTCTATAAGGTAGCTCACAATAGAAAAAGGAGTCTGGGTTATTCCTCTTGAATGACCTGGTATACATGAAAAACTATGGTCTACAGGGATAACACTTTTTTCTGGGTTAACAGACCAGGGAGTCGCCAGGTGAATTTGCTAATCTCCGCTTAGCAAGGTCAAGACAATTCACCAAATCTTGATTCCTCCGGGTAGAGATAAAACAATAAATCATATGATGGGTTTTAGTGTTTCTTACAAATAGGTCCCATCGAGCGTGCCAAAAACTGTTGGGCACTAAATTGACATCAAGTTTTACTTGACACTGCAACTGTCTATCTTCCAATTCTCTATCCAGGCTTGCACCCGATAGTCACAGCTCAACACTCAACATTGGATGGACCAAAGATAACTTCAATCCAACCTCTAGAGTAGGTTGGTTCCTTGTCAACTTAGTAAGATGTTGACTCAATTAAAGCACAATAAGGGTTTGAAGAATAGGGTTAGAAAAGGTTTAGGGTTAGAGAAATATGCATTAATAGTGGATGGATAGGCTAACAACATAGGCATCTACAACAAAAACCTCCAAACAAACTATTTCCAATGTCCCATCACTCAAGATTAGCAGCACCCAAAACCATGAAATCTTCATACATTAAAGCATAAAATAGAGATATGTTGCAAGAAGCAATTCCAATATCCAATATATTGATAATCCAATTTAGCAGAATAGACCAATAATGTACTAGCTCCAAAAACATAGTGATCCATAATGTTTTGTAAGTCCAAAGGAAAATATGGAAGAAGCAACTCCAAAGATTAACCTCCATGTAATTGACTTGGATGAAAAATCCACAACCATATTTCTTTAATATCTTGACCATCTTGTAGGAACTAACCACCTTGAAATGAGGAGGTTGGATTCCTTGGAGACAAATGACCCTTCCATTATCCATCCACTTGACATGAAATAATTATACATTAATAATAATATCACCAAGCTGAGAGAGCCATTATGCTCTCAAGATGATATCTACACTATCTAGATTTATGGAAAAGAGATTTCTTGGCCAAGTATAATCCCCCATTTGGATATTAAACTTAGCCATGTGATCCACACACTAAACAATACCGCCATTTATAATCAATACTTGAAATTTGTCCTAATTCAAATAATTGATATACAAGCCTAAAGACTTTGTTGTCTTACTATCAATAAAGTTATATATGCTACTTGAATCAATCAACACATTGATGCATTATTGTTTGATAAATCCTTGGACCTTGATAGTATGGTGAGCTTGGCATCCCATAAGGTCGTAAGAAAAATAGCCATGGTATCATCTTCATGTTCAGCCTCATCTACTTTAGTTGGTTGCTCCTACTGCAATGAGTCTTCATATTTTGATATTGATACATCTTCACCTTCCACTTGGAAGCTATGACATTCTTTATAGGTCATATCTAAGGGATGGTGAAAAACATTTGAAACAAAATAATCCTTGGGAGTGCTTGTCATTATGGTTATTAAAATAAGATCGTTGAGGGTTGAAGTCACATTGCAGTTAGGGACTAGACTTTTGGATATTTTATTCTATTACCAAATCTATTCATTGAGCATACTCAAGGGTATATGGATCGAGCATATTTACTTCAACCAAATTGTATCCTTAATTCCATGGAAAATTACTAATACCACCACTATTAAATCCAATTGGTAGGTGTAGATGAGAAGACATGAACTTTGGGCAATACTTCTCAATTGTTCTTGTTTGTTTCATTTGCATCAGATAAATCACATATGATATGGAAGATCTTTTGTTAAACCTTTGAAGGAGTCATGCTTTGAAATTAATCCATAAAAGAGAGGACCTTAGCTAGCAAAGCTCCCATAACGATCATGGATGAGCATGGTTTCTAAACTTAGTAGCAGCTAACATGGCATGACCTTCTTTAAGAATATGGTGCAGGCAGTGAATGTCCATCTTGGTCATTCATCCATGTGGATCAATACCCTCAAAGACGGGGATATCAATGCATGGAATAAGAACATCATGAGGCCAATAAAAGAAATTAGAATCATGTCCTACATAGGGATCTAGATTAGAAGTAAAGCCTAAGATATAACCACCCATACCTGAAAGAGTACATATGATAGTACAAGGAGACAAGTGACTACCATAAGAAGTGGAGGACTATGACCGGATGGAAGCTTGTGAAGAACGCTTGTGTGCCTTGGATTTTGTGCCTAGTGAATACCCTATGGCTACTGTCTAGTAACTTGTTGAGACCAGTTGAGACCATATATAGTAGAGAGCATTTTTAGGAGTATTTAGATGTTATCTATGGAATTTGCAATAGAATCAATCACTCTTTCTTATTTATCAAGATAGGTACGCATACTAGAATCAATAGTATTGTGAATAGGATTACCAAATAGAGGGGTAACTGGAGGAGTGATAGGGGGAGGGTTATTGGGAGGAGAGAAAGGAGTGGTATTAGGAGGAGAGAAACCATGGCATTTAAGAAAGAATATTTTGGTCAAAACTATTCATATTTGGAGTGTTGTGATGCTTACCAGGATTTTTGGATTGGCACTTCTTTTTGCTCATACACACATCCTTTGAATGGCCAATGTGTTGCAATTGACTATTGATTCAACAACAAACCAATAGGAGCAATAGGTTCATTCATACACTAGGGGAAATGCAAAATCCAAAAAAAGCTTTAGAGCACTACTAAAAAATATTGGGAGAAATACCTCTTACTTTGATCAACTTGAAGAGACAATAGCAAAGAGATAGAAGCACCCCTTGTTTTGACTAGCTCAAAGAGATGATCACAATGAGATAGGTCTCCTACAAGGATTTGGCCATACAATTGCAAATTTTAACAATATTATAGAAGATAAATGTGCCAGAAATAAGCCAAAAAATATTTGACAAAAACAATCTAGGAAATAGGAAGCAAAACTATTCCATAAATTTTTTAAAATAGTTTGTGCACCCTTTTGTCGTAGATTTGCACCACCCCAAGAAGCCAAGATTGATGCTTAGATACCACTTGTAATGAAACAACTTCAATAAATATAGTAATGGCAGTAGCAATTCAATAATATACAATAAACAACATCCATTGATAACAATAAATTTAGATTTAATGCTAGAAAATCAAATATATAAGTAATCAAATTCCAGATTTAAGTCGATACAAATCCTTAGCTACTTAGAGAGGGTAAAGTTTCTTAGCCACTTGAAGAGGGTGGAGTCTCATATGTGCAACAAAGGCAACTAAAATTCGAGTATGAAAAATGACTCCAGCCACAACATAACTCTTCCTATGTATAGACTAAATCAACATTAACCCTAACCCAAATACTCAATGGCCAACTACCTGAACCTAGGGATCGAGCTAATTAAAATAAAGATAGTCAATATGGCTATATTGGAGTGATTATATCATTTTTAACAAATTATGTTAGGCTTATATTGGATGCAACTCACATTAAAAAACACACTACATTTATTGTTAGGTCAATTCGACCATATCAAAGATATTTTACATATTCCTTTCTATCCTAGATATTCTTCATGTTCCTCAAAATGTTATATACTCTTAATCATCTTCTTGATTTCATTTTCATTAAAAAATAAATTATTCCTCTTTGCCATGACAAAGATCAACATTATGATTAGATAAATTATGTTCTACCCTATTTCCTTCTCTATAGATATACCGATATTTCCAACATACTGCTTCCAACAAAAGTTGATGAAAATAAAAAATAATATTATTTTTTATCCTATCTCAACATCTATTTATCTTGATAGCAATAATAATAATTTGAGAATTCCCTTAATTGAATATATTTCCATAATTTTTTCAATGGTAATCTTGATCCTTGGAAGAAGTGCCCTAGACTCTATATAGTTGTTAGTTGAAGTTCCATATGATTCTGAGTGAGAAGACTTTTGCCTTCTTTGTTAAGAATAACACCACTTATGTCATATTTTTTTGTATTCCTTTGGAAGCACCATCAAAACTAATTTTCGCAAACCCAACTTCTAGACATTTCTATTTTACCATAGATCAATGGAGAGCCTATATGTTAACTACATTATCACATATGACCCTTTCATATACATTCAAATACTATAACCAATAGGCTAGCACCTCTTTTTCTTTGCTTGAGTCATCCCATGATGAGCACAATGTTGTTAAGCATTATGCAAGAGAGGTAATAATGGTTCCAAACTTGGGAATGATTTTGAGATTTGTTTTTAAAAATTCTAAGTATTCCTTTCAAACCATAGATTCCAACAAAATAATGGCATCATCAATCTTCCATAAAATGCATGATGCCTTAGATTTGAACCAATTAATCCAATATTTCATTAACTCTTTCAATGTTGATGAAACTACCCAATATATTATCATTTTTTTTAGCAACCTCAAATAATATAAGCAAAGAGAGAATGAAGAAATAAATGACCTAATGTTTCTTGATCCTTAAGGCCCATCATATATTCTTCTTTCCAAACTTTCACTTGTAATAATTTTGCTTTGGATTGCTCACCAAAGGAATATTGAAGCCTTGGGGAGAGCCTCAAGCAACCGAACATTCTTTCAAGGAAAATATTAAAAAGAGTAGAAAATGTTTGCTTGAAAGAATGTTTGGTTGCTTGAAAGAAACTTCTTGCTTCCCATCACTTTACTTTAAACTTGTGAATAAAGGACAAACGTATTAAAAAAAATGTAATTATTAATAGCTACACAAATAATATTAACATCAACGTTATTATTTTTTAAATTTTATTAAAAATATTGAAAAAAGTGCTAAAAAAATCAATTCTAACAATAACACAATCTAAAGCATTATTTTTAATATAAAAGTAAAATTTACTAATACTTTTTATTAATAAAAACAAGTCTAAAAACACAATTTAAATTTAGTCAAATTTAGCATAAAGGAACTTTATAAGATAAAGTTTATCTCTTTACCTAATTTAGCATAAAGGAACTTTATAAGATAAAGTTTATCTCTTTACCATCCTTATGCATGCATGTTTAAATTTAAAACCTCGTCTCATGGAATTAGAGTTAACACCTTATTCAAAAGTAGTTTTTTTTTTTTTTTTTTTTTTTTTTTTTTTTTTTTTTTTTTTTTTTTTTACATAGAGGAATCGGCTACTACCTTACCTTTCCTTTTTGAACAACTGATCACAGGGTCAAGTCGCATTGCCTCCGATCGTAGCGTCAAATCATGGTGCTACCACTATAACCTCTACCTCACCTTGGTAAACACGGCCCGGAGTGAGGGAGACCCCCGATGGCTCGAGGTTGGTACCGTCGTCATCAAATTGGCACACACTCAACGAACTCAGGTCAGACTACTACCTTTGCCCTAGATTGGGCATGCCCGCGAGGTTTGAACCTAGGTCTCCTCCTGATAAGTGCCCAACTTCTTACCAATCCACCTAGCCCTCGCGGACTTCAAAAGTAATTTCTTAATTACAAATGTAAATTAAGGGTAATTATTAAATAAAATGGTTCAAAGTTATTTCATATGATTATATTACTTGATTTGGAGTTAAACAACATATCAAGTTGTCTAGTTGTAGAGGTTTTACTACTTTAAAAGTAAACCTATGTAAATCCAATTGTAGAGGTTTTACTACTTTAAAAGTAAACCTATGTAAGTCCAATCATGGACAGTTCACATATAAATGAATCATTAGCCAACTAGTAAATACATTCAACTATCAAGTTTTTTACCTATATAATACTTTTAAAAAGAAGCAAGATGATTTTATCTTAAATGTTATTTATGTTTTAAATTGTAAATTATGAGTTAAATATAGAAATAATTGCATTATCTTGAAGCATCAATATTTTCAAGCAACATGATAGAACAAAATTGATCATATTCATAACAAAAATCCCTCCCATAAAGGTTATTAATTTATATGAAGCTTATTTTTATGTAAATGAACATGGGTTTTTAAGATGGATATTTTAACAAAATCAAGGACCTTAATATAAACGTTTTCTTGCTGAAATAACAAGACAAAATTCATATTCATGAATCAACTTGTTTCATTCTCAAACTTGATTTATCCCCTCTAACAAAGATTCTTACTCTGCTTCCAATTGTAGCCCAATTTTTCATTAGTAAGATATTTTAATTGAACTTTATCCTGCATTAAAACTTGTTACACTAGCACTTTTAACTTCCTCTTCAAAATAGCATATTATTCAACAATTGAAGTTAGCCTCTACATAATAAATCACCTCAGTGTTTTTATTTTATTGTTCAAACAACCTATACGGTAAGCCTTTCTTCTTGTGCATAGTTTGACTGGCCATGCTGGTAGATTTTTTTTTAAGCATGTCATATTCAATCACTAAGTTTTTTTATTAATAAGATATTTGAATTCAATTCTCCGTTATAACTTTTTCTCTTACCAAATCTAACATTTTGAATTCAAAAGAGCATAATATTCAACAATCTAAGTTAGAATGTACGCAATAAACCACTTCAACGTATTTTTTTTATCATTCAAACAACCTAGAAATTATTTGCTTTATTGAGTATTGCTTTGTATTTCTTCTATCATCCAAACAACCTAGAAAGTATTGCTTTATTGAGTATACTTTCATTGACAATGCTTGTCGATTGTACATTCTTCTAACATTTATAATTATAATAACTTGTGCGATCATAATTTCTTAGAAGAGGAAAATGATGTATGAGAAACTTGGATATGTCCTCTAGTAAAATCTCTTAGTAACTAAACCAAGCTCTTTTGAAGAGACTTCTTGGTTCTCCAATCTTGAATTTGAGCTTCCCAACATTTTAAATCCTTAACCCATTATATATATATATGCAAGAACAATAAGTTGGCTTCTCAAAAGAGAAATAATTTAGAGGTTTATGGAAATAAAGTATGGATAATTTGAGAAATATTAAGACTACAAGGATCAAAGAAAAAAATCCTAAATTACGTAACTAGGGTTTTGACATGACACTACTATTAGCTTTGATGTGTTGGAAAACAGACTTAAATGTTCTGCTCAGTTTAAACCCATCTTTATTAAAGATATTTTGGTGCTTCTTGGAGTCAACTACGTTTCAAATCTTACACGTTCAAAAATGATTTTCTTTGGCCTATATTTTTACACTTTCAAGACACTTGGTGACAAGTTAAGTATGAACATTTTGCAATGGATGAATTTACAATTCTTTTATGATGTCAAACTGCACTGTGTTCATTTAATCTGGTCTTAAAAGCTCTTCATGTTTACCAATATAGGGTTTTCCACATGAATAGGGAATTCGATGCACACATTCATGGAGTTCAGCATCAATTTTACCCTAGAAATGATGTTTTCATGGTACTCACGATATGAGGATAAGAGCTTAGACCCGTTATGATTCCTTATATATATATATATAGGAGAGTTCAATTCTTATTTACCTTTCGTGTGTGTCCATTTTCCTATGATGTTCTGCTAGTGTCTATTTATTTACGACCTTAAATACCCCTTCTTTTTTAAGACATCTAACACGTGATTTTTTTATCTAAAAAAGTTGTTTGTGTGTCATCCTATATTCTCTCTTAGCTGAACCATTAAGCATTGGTTCCTTTTGGGTCAGTTGATGTGGTGTCAGTCTGCCAATAGATATAAATCTGTATTTTTTTTAACATGGCATACTAAGTTCTTGTCTGAAAACAAGTTTACTACTTGTTCAATACTGCAGTATTATAAATAAGCTTGCTACTAAAATATCCAACACAGTACGCATTAAAAAGCAAATAAGACATTAATTTGTGCAATTCTATTGCATTATTGAAGTCTCCCGTAGTCTAAAAATAGCTTCAGTTCACTTGTTTTAGCTTGTTGGAATAACTAAAATAACCTTGCAATCTCAACAAAATCAGGGAAAACAACTTATATTATGCAAGTACAAAATGAGTTCCCATTATCAAGCATCTAATTACTGATAAATCAGTCAACTCTCTTTCACAAGATATAAAGTAAAAGAGAGAAAAAACCATGATGTTCGGTATTCTAAAGAGTTATACTAGTGTTACCTGTTCCAAATATGGTTTCATATTTGAAGTATGACATTTTCCATAAGCATGAGCATTTGAATACACTCTAGTTGTATCAAGATGGCCGTGTCTCTAAATCAGAGAATGTTAAGAGTTGTTCATCCAAACGAATATTGATGCCCAAAACACAACAGCATTTGTCAACACAGCCGCCACCTCTAAGTTTGTTTCAGTGCCACCGCAAGCCAGAGATGAATTTTACATATATCATGCTATTTAAAACCATTAAACACTAATTAATTAATGAACATTAGTACTCAAAACACTACAGCATTTGTCAACACTGCCACCACCTCCAATTTTGGTTCAGTGCCAACGCAAGTCAAGAGATGAATTTCACTACATATCATGCTATTTAAAAACATTAAACACTCGTTAATTAATGCACTTTTTCTTCTAATATATTGAAAAAAACAAACAAATGCATTTAATTTTTTAAGATGCAAGCCATTTCAGAAAATATGTCATCGTTTATAAAGGTTTTATGCTCTATTTCAAACTCAGTGGACACAGTAATTTTTTAAGTTGCATACCATTTCAGAAAAAATTCAAATCCATCGTTAATAAATGTTCCATGCTCTATTTCGAACTCGGTGGCACAGTCAATAAATCTCTTCTGCAATGTCTTAGATGCATTAAAAAGAATTGATTGTTTACTTCTGTAAAGTCCCTGAAATAAGAGAATAAAAAACCATTTGTTTTGATGATGACTAGCTAAAAAAGGAGAACAAAATGTTATCAAGTAAATACAATATATGACAATTTAGGATCTTCGTTAAGTACTAAAATAATTTTGTTTGCCAAACAGCATTGAAAAACGTAAGACACATTGTGGGTTAACGATCAACATGGAAACTCTCGTATTATACTGCAAATTAACCCAGTAACGACAGAACATGGGCCAGCAGTTTCCCATCATTTCTTTAAATTTTAAATACGTCCAAAACTTCACTATGCTTATTACCAATAGTCTTGCTCAGCAAATTCAAACATAACATTACAAGCCTTTTATCATGCGATTAGAGATGAAATATTTAATGATTTTAATTCCCTGTGAGTGTGAGCAAAGCCACTTGCATTATCGGTGATGTGACCCCGGTTCAATCCCCATGGTGGATGTATAAGAAACAAAAAAACAAAAAACAAAAAATTGCGCTTACCCTTTCATCTCGAGAGTTGAGTTGAAATATGGAGTGGTGTTTCTTTAGCTTTGCAATGCATGTCAACCATTTCGGCTATCTGAGGACAGACAATCTAAACCTAAAATTAAGCAGGCTGTTTTGGAAAGAGAATGTTAAAACAACTTTGCAACCCTGGAATTAAATAAAATGAAAAAAGGGTAATAATACAAAATAGAAACACCACTGATTAACATCAATGGCATTTCATGATTCTGGAACTTTACAATGAAGAGTACACACAACCAAGAGAGGGCATAAAAACTAAATACTTGAACAAAAAATCTCAGTTTTCAGAGAACGAAGAAAGCAGGATAGTCACATGAGGGAAAGGACAGTTGACCATTTAACATCTGTTATGCCAGTATCTAATTTCATTTCTCAATATTTCATATCAGCTCCATCCATGCTTTCACTGAACTTGGAGAGTAAAATGTGCCCATGGCTGTCAAGAGATGATGTTGCAAGATCAAATTCATAATAATTGCTTGATGAATCTACAACACTCGCTATTCAAAGATACAAATTATCTTGCACTGTCACCTGAATATGTCCAATATGATACAAAGCATACCAATGCCTCAGCCCCAATTTTAATTGATTGTGTTCAAGTTCACATGTGCTTAAGGCACACAATCAGTTGTCTCCTCCAAAATCTCTATGATGTCTCCTCCACAATCTCTATGACTCAAAGGTCAAATAAGCAGTGCCTGTCCTTTCCCTTACTTTCATTACAACCCCCTCCAGAATACCATCAGCACCAAAATTGGCTGAAAATTCTCTTGGCAATACAGGGCCTGGCAAACGGAAAGACACAGTAAAAGGCCCGGGCGGACACAGATGTTGAGTTTGCATATTAAATATACGTGAGTTCTTGCAAACCTTTTGTTCTCCTGTTGTAGTAATACCCCTAATAACCACTTTGCCATCACATTCAACCTCACAACTGAATTCACCTGTCACCAGACAATCAAATCATTAAATCTGTAACCTCACAACTGAATTCACCTGTCACCAGACAATCAAATCATTAAATCTGTAAATAATGCACTGTTATTCCACCAGATATCAACTAGTCGATTGTAAATACCCTAAATTGTATTAGATACACAAGTCACTCACAGAATGTAAAAAAGAGCTTACGCTGATCTTTTTTGACACCAGGAAGTGCTATGCGGAATAGGTAAGCATCTTCACTAACACCAATATCAACTAGCCCAATCACAGGACCAACTTGTCTTGCAGCTGCAGTCCCCGTATATCCAATTGAAGGTTTAGCAGCCTTCAGGATATTGCTCCACTGCTGTTCGGTCGGGGCTGAAGGAAGCAGTAGCATGGCTGGTCCAATCTTATTAACCTGCATTGATTGTTCCTTAGCTGGTGGCGGCACTGCAGGCATCTGTACTGATTTCTTTCTTTTTCTTGTTCTTTTCCGAGGTTCTTGTGTACTATCTGGAATAAAAGGAGGTGCTTCACCATTCTGGACCTGCTCATGGGCCTCTTGAATAGCGAGGAAACGAACCTGACTTTCTTCATCTCCATCCAATATCTGGCCGTGTCTAAAGCAGCGCGCCTCATCTCTATCTAGCCTTAACTCGGTTAATCCGGTTAATTGCTTAAACCTTTCTCTATCCTCTGGCTTTATGTATGTAGTATCTGGATTGTTTATAAATACTAAATTCTCAACAACTTTGTATCCTTCATATCTAGCCTGCCGATGCAAATCAGGAGGAAAGAAGGTTGTAAACTGTCGTTCGTCCTGAAGACTCTCCTTCGCAGGTGGTGCCAAATGGCCCTGAAGAAACTTGTAAAGGGACTGTAGCTTTACTATAACAGCCGGGTGAGCTTTTCTTAGAACATAATAATACACATTCTCAATTTCTGCAAGTGGGACGCCTGAGCCTCCTAGCTGATCTTGAGTAGGCGGTGGAAGTTGTAATGCTATTCTTTGCAAAGCTGACTTTCTAGGCACTTCATATATCACATCTGGTCCAAAATATGTACCAAAAATAAAAACTAATAGAAAACGCTGATTATTTAGTTCTTCCACCCTTGATTGAGGAAGAACAATAGGTTCAGCTACTACATTGCCTTGTGATCCTGAACCATAGTTCATAAGATCTATTGGTTCAGCTACTAAAGGGCCTTGTGATCCTGAAGCATTGTTCATAAGATCTATTGGAACAACACCATCCATCTTTCCTATGGAATTTCACCACAATGGAGACTAACTTCCAGTTTAATCCAAATAAGCTGTTGTAGATCAGTAAGGTAAGCAAAGACAACCAGCTCTGAATAAACAAATTCCCTTGACAAAGAATATACGAATTTTGTTTGCAGGGAAAATATACCAAAAACGAATAGCCATCAGGACCTTACACATAATAGAGAGCTAAGTCACACTTGAAGCGTATATGGTTTCCTCCATCGATTCTTCCTTCACAATGCAGATGCATCTGAAGCAAAACCATGATTCAATAGCCCATCAATTTGTCTCAGGCATAACTTTGGCAGTTTAAAAAAAAAATGTATATATTTATATATGAACGAAGACACAATAATGACATGAAAGTGCTTTAACATGGCCCACAAACAACATGCAATGTTTAAATTTGTTCTCAACAAATCAAGTTGTTTAGACCACAGTATCAATTCGACTAATACTCATTGACAAAACATTGTATGCCTAGTATAACATGTCAACATAAATGAAATGTATGTCAGCCAAAGTGTTTGGCCTATTATCACGGAACATTTGGCTAAGTTATACCAGGTTAAACAATATGGGAAAAACCTTTTACTCAGTTTCGGATTGCCATGGTTAAGAGTCCCAAAGTATCAAGACTTGGACTGGGCACGCCAATTTTTTGAACCAGACTCAGGCTTTGCACAAAAACAAAGAGAAAATCTCGGCAGTGACTTGACAAATCCACTAGACACATATTAACAACCTATAGGGTTTAGGATTTAATATTAAGGATCAGCAAATTGGAAGTCCAAACCATCTGCCACCTATGTGCAATCCAACAAATCTGCAAAACTCCATTGAATTCTAGGGCATCGTATGTTTGGGTCCCAATGCTGGTGTAAAAGCACAATTTCCAAATCAACAATTTCATCAACACGATCTTGACACAAGGGCCAGGTCCACAAGTCTTGAGTCCATAATGTCAATGTTTCAGCTCCATGTCCACTGTATCAAGTCTTGAATCCAACACCGCTCAAATTTGACAAGTCTATCTTCTCTTCCTTGGCAAATGAGATTGAGGAATACATTAGAAGTCCACAAAAGTATATACAAATCACATCAACAAGAACACAAGAAAGAGAGAAGCAACTAAATGGGTTCGTCTGCATTTACAGGATTGCATGCATCTTCCCTTATACAACCTTCCACCCCAGTAGTTGACTTATTCACAAGCTCGAGCACTAATTATCCACAAAACAACCAGATAGACCATGGATAAAGAATGTTCCCATATGCTCCATGAAAGATTTCTTCTATTTTTCCCTACATTCCTTGTTATAAGGAAGAGCATTAAATAAAAAGAAGCCGAGAGACGCAAGGCCAATCATCACTCACGCTTTCACCTTCTCACATGAGAAAGCTTGGAAGTACATTTTGAAGAAATTAATAAAAATATTAATAAAATATAAAGCATCGCATACTTTCCAGCACATTCCTAACATTAAGCAGTTTAACCAATTCAGATTTCTTTGCATGCTTAGTCATTGAGCCCTTTAACTAGTTAACATGCCTTGCACTCCAATGGGAAATTCTTACTCTATAAATATTCTATAAATATGGACTAATGAATTAGCGTATCAAAGTTAACAAGACTAACGTTGCGGAGAAAACCCAAATCTTAATAAATAAAGGCCTTTTGAAAGCGTCACGTATTTTTTAGATTAACAAGAAAGGGAGGAATCAGAGTAAGTAAGTAAGGACAGCAAGAAATGGAAGTTAATGGGATGGTTAAAAAACGGCAAAAGCATATATCACTAACCAGTTACTATGAAACAAATAAGAGAAAACCCAAATCTTAATAAATAAAGGCCTTTTGAAAGCGTCACGTATTTTTTAGATTAACAAGAAAGGGAGGAATCAGAGTAAGTAAGTAAGGACAGCAAGAAATGGAAGTTAATGGGATGGTTAAAAAACGGCAAAAGCATATATCACTAACCAGTTACTATGAAACAAATAAAAGTTGGCCCTATGAGAATAATTGAACTTGATATGATGGAATTATAGTGGATGTGCTTGGAGAAGAGGACCTAAGTTAGGGTCCATACTTAGGTCCATAGTTGAGGCGCATGGTAAAGGTAAAAAGATAAATTAGACTTATAGTTGAAAGGTAAAGATAAAAAGGTAAAGAAATTTTTAATATCTATAAGATTATAGAGATATGAGATAATCTTTATAGAGGACTATTCTATAAAACCATGGTGTATAACTCTACTTCCATTAAATTCGATTCAACCTACTTTTAATTGCAGATGTTCTTATTTTGATTGCAAGGGTATTATAAGGGTTAAGAGTGCATCAAAAGGCTTAGAACTCTTTTTTTTTTTATATTGAACATCGTTTACAAATATTTACAAATATCAGCCCTTCGAGCAAACACAAGAGGAATCGACCTCACAACCACATGAATGATAATAACTAGGCAACTGCCAGCCATTCGCGACGATGTTGACATAAAAATGCAAGGGCATTATAAGGGTTAAGGGTGCAGATGTTGATATAAAAGTAAATACTAGAAAAACCAAGATAAAGTAAATATTAAAAAAACCAAGAATGCGGTTATCACCAACAAAAAAAACAAACTTTCAATTTAAAAGGGACTCTTAGAATAAGTGAGAATACATCAGATTTCAATAACAGACTCATAGAATAAGTGAGAATACATAAGATTTCAATAACAGACTTTTCTTATGTAGATTTTAATAATAGACTTAATTGAACAACACGTAGAATTGAAAAGGATAATGGGAGGAATGGATTTGCAAAACAGATGTAGGGAGACAGAATTATTGGATTAAGAAACCATAGTCCAAGTTGTGTTTTGTAACTTTCAATTTAAAAGGGACTCCTAGAATAAGTAAGAATACACATTTCTTAATGTAGATTTCAATAAGGGACTTTTCTTATTATGTAGATTTTAATAAGAGACTTAGTTGGACCATACGTAGAATGAAAAGAATAAGCAAAATAGATGTAGGGAAACAGAATTATTGGATTAAGAAACCATAGTCTAAGTTGTGTTTTTGTCAATTAGTACATCAAGTTTAAAAGGATGCAAAAGCATTTGAATGTAAGCAAATTCAAAATGCTTTAATTCCATATAAAATACTTCATATGTCTTGAGTGCATTAAAAGACCTTAGAACATTATAAGAGTTAAGAGTGCATTGAGTGCATTAAAAGACCTTAGAACATTATAAGAGTTAAGAGTGCATTAAAAGACCTCAGAACATTCATTTTTGCAAAAGAAGTTGGCATGCACTATTAACAAAACCAAGATAGTGCTTTTACCAACCAAGAAAAAGAAAACAATTCAGCTTCAATTTGAAGGGGTCTCCTAAAAGAAGTAACAGAATACAAGAAATTTAAATAATGAAATTTTTTAATCAACCAACAAAAAAAAGAAACAATACAGCTTCCAATTTGAAGAGATCTCCTGGAAGTAACAGAATACAAGTTTCTTGTGTAGATTTAAATAAGATCTCCTAGAAGAAGTAACAGAATACAAGTTTCTTGTGTAGATTTAAATAATAAACTTAGATTTAAAATATAGACTTAGATGGACAACACGCAGATTGAAAAGAATAATTTAAGGCTAGAGACCACTCTTTGCATTGCAGAACCGAAGTAAAGAGACAGAATACAAGTTGATTGGACAACGCGCAGATTGAAAAGAATAATGGACAGCTAGAAAGCACTCTTTGCATTGCAGAACCGATATAGGGAGACAGAATTATAAGATTGGCCAACCATGTGGGCCTCAACAGCATTTGAATAAAAGAAAATTCAAAATAAAAATTTTAGTTCTATACGAAATAGAACTTGAAGAAGGAGAAACACAACCACAAGAACTTTAAGAAGGAGAGGCACAATGATTCTTCTTCTAGTATATTTGACGAGAAGATGATTGAACAAATCGATGTAAATAGGTTGCTTAAGATTATAGTAGGAAATGAGTTAAACAAAAAGAAACAACTGTATAAAACAAAATATCAGATGAATGAGTATAAAACAAAATTTCAGATGAATGAATGGATAAGTAAGTGGGATGTGGATTTAATAGAATGCTTAAACAAGCAATAAACATATTAAAATCTATGTTAGATTAAATTCTGGCGGCAATGTGAGAAAAAAAAAAAATGAGAAAGAAAAAAGTTGAGCAAAGCTAAAAAGCACTCTTTGCATTGCAGAACCGATATAGGGAGACAGAATTATAGGATTGGCCAACCATGTGGGCCTCAACAGCATTTGAATAAAAGAAAATTCAAAATAAAAATTTTAGTTCTATACGAAATAGAACTTGAAGAAGGAGAAGCAACCAGAAGAACTTTAAGAAGGAGAGGCACAATGATTCTTCTTCTAGTATATTTGACTGGAAGATGATTGAACAAATCGATGTAAATAGGTTGCTTAAGATTATAGTAGGAAATGAGTTAAACAAAAAGAAACAACTGTATAAAACAAAATATCAGATGAATGAGTATAAAACAAAATTTCAGATGAATGAATGGATAAGTAAGTGGGATGTGGATTTAATAGAATGCTTAAACAAACAATAAACATATTAAAATCTATGTTAGATTAAATTCTGGCGGCAATGTGGAAAAAAAAAAATGAGAAAGAAAAAAGGTGAGCAAAGCTAGAAAGCACTCTTTGCATTGCAGAACCGATATAGGTAGACAGAATTATAGGATTGGCCAACCATGTGGGCCTCAACAGCATTTGAATAAAAGAAAATTCAAAATAAAAATTTTAGTTCTATACGAAATAGAACTTGAAGAAGGAGAAGCAACCAGAAGAACTTTAAGAAGGAGAGGCACAATGATTCTTCTTCTAGTATATTTGACTGGAAGATGATTGAACAAATCGATGTAAATAGGTTGCTTAAGATTATAGTAGGAAATGAGTTAAACAAAAAGAAACAACTGTATAAAACAAAATATCAGATGAATGAGTATAAAACAAAATTTCAGATGAATGAATGGATAAGTAAGTGGGATGTGGATTTAAAAGAATGCTTAAACAAGCAATAAACATATTAAAATCTATGTTAGATTAAATTCTGGCGGCAATGTGGAAAAAAAAAAATGAGAAAGAAAAAAGGTGAGCAAAGCTAGAAAGCACTCTTTGCATTGCAGAACCGATATAGGGAGACAGACTTATAGGATTGGCCAACCATGTGGGCCTCAACAGCATTTGAATAAAAGAAAATTCAAAATAAAAATTTTAGTTCTATACGAAATAGAACTTGAAGAAGGAGAAGCAACCAGAAGAACTTTAAGAAGGAGAGGCACAATGATTCTTCTTCTAGTATATTTGACTGGAAGATGATTGAACAAATCGATGTAAATAGGTTGCTTAAGATTATAGTAGGAAATGAGTTAAACAAAAAGAAACAACTGTATAAAACAAAATATCAGATGAATGAGTATAAAACAAAATATCAGATGAATGAGTATAAAACAAAATTTCAGATGAATGAATGGATAAGTAAGTGGGATGTGGATTTAATAGAATGCTTAAACAAGCAATAAACATATTAAAATCTATGTTAGATTAAATTCTGGCGGCAATGTGGAAAAAAAAAAAATTGAGAAAGAAAAAAGGTGAGCAATCTTGTTGAGTTCAACTTTATATATGAAGATCATCGACAAGCATACATATATAGATGTGAATATCAAACAGAAAGCAGAGTCAGGACTAGGTTAAATAAATGGAAGAGATCTAAAGAGAAATAGGAATATCCATATAGTACTCTTCAAGGGGAGTGGAGATAGTTACGTTGTTGCACTACCAGTAGATTCTATATCCAAATTGTTTCAAAAAATAATAATAATAAAGAAGCTAGAGAACTTATATCAAGATCAATTACAATAGATCAGTTCTATAAAAATAATAATAATGATTCAACTTTGATTTTTCCAGTACACTTGTTTCCTTTATGATAAAATATTGTGTTTGATATCTAGTTGTTGTGGTGCCATATGTTGTTTTGGACAAAACATTAGAAACTTTCATGGTCTTCATATAAGCATCATTTGATCCTTACATGGGCTGAGGCTTCAGGGCAAAAGAGTAATCTAGCTAAAGCAGAGTTCAGTTTTAGAATGAAGCAAGGTGGAAGAAGGGAAGGCTAAAAGAGGGCAAGTTGCTCCCATGAGACCGTGGCCTTATAAGCCACCCAGAGCTCCCATGAGACCGTGTTCTTATAAGCAACACAGAGCTGGACAAGTGAGGACACTTCCGACCACCATTTTTGCTGTTATGGACAGTCCATGTGACCGAGGACCTTACGACCAGCACCATGCTAATTTTGACCCCTATTTGAACCGGTGGGAGGGGTTCCCCGCCACCATTTTTCCAGTTTGGTGCAAGTCCATGTGACCGTGACCTCATGGGCAGCCCATCTCCCATCCTGACATCCGCCTGGACCAGCAAGTAAACTCCTAAACACCCCTTATGCAGCTAAGATACCCACGTACCGCTAGAACCTGAACTCAAGCCCCCATATGCCATCAGACACGCCCACATCTTTATACACAACCATACAAGAAAAGGCAATGAACCCACATCTTCTAAGCTAAGGGAGACAAAACCCTGATGCTTAGAACCCACGTAAGAGGCCTTCCAGATCCAAAACTTGAGCCCCAGCTCCCTTTGAAACCCCATAAAACCAACAGACTAACTGAGAGATAAAATAGGAATAGGTGAGGTGTTCCGAATTTACCGTGCTGAATTTAGCTCCTCCTCCTCTGCTTGGTTGTCATGCTCCGAAGAAAACACGAATACACACTACAACACAACACACAACGAAATGAAGAGCCCGCAAATACATTTCCACGCTTCAATTTTTTCCGAGTTCTCGTTGTCTTTCTCTGTGTGGACCGAATCCCGACGGTGTGTTTCTCCGCCCGAGGACAGCGGACGCCTCCGATTGCGCCACGTGGGATCCCTCGGGCCTGCAACCCACGCGTGATCGCACGGTTCCCTTCGCGTGGTGACGCGTTGTTTTAAATTTTCTTCTTCTGGGTTGGGTGGGTAAGCTGTTGGAATCCTGTGATTCATTTGTCGGGATTTGAAAATAAATGTTCATTTTGGTACGTGGGTCATGGTTGCCCTAGAAAGTTCATCGGAAAATGGCATTGCAGGCCATCAAAACAATGCAAAATATTTTCATCATCTATCCAAATGTTAATTATTTAATTAATTTTTTAATAAAATTTATTTTATTTAATAATTGTTTTTTCTTAAATTTAAATTTTACTTAAAAAATATATTAACATGTATAATTAAATGAGAATAACTAAGTTAAATCTTGGAAAGTTATATATGTATTGGTTGATTATTGTAATACTACTATGTAGTCATAATGAGATATGGGTGGGGTTAGTTTCAACAGTCATTTTTTTTTTTAAGTTAATAATAAATTATTCAATATTGGTTGAATCTTAACAAGCCATACATGCATAATTGTCAAGTTATTGCCAAGTTAATTATTTTTGGATTAGGTTAGTATCACAAACCTCCAAAATTATTAGAATACTACTATGTAGTTATGATAAAATATAGTGGAACTAGTTTCAATTTTATATATCCATTTTTAAGTCAATAATAAATTAATCTATTAACACATTATGTGGGGTTGTTTCAATCAAAGTCAACTTTTTTTTTTTTTTTTAAGTTCATAATAATGTGTATTCTTTTTTATATTTTAAGGTACTCCCTCCCTTTATAGATATATAAAATAATGTTATTTTTATATTGGTATTTTTAAGATATTTTTCTATTAATTGAATTTATAAAATAATGTTATTGTTTATAAGCATTGTGCATATTAGATCGTGTACTCCTTTGCTATTATGTATAGAAGAAGGTATTTATCTTGTGTTATCCATCTGGACCTTTGATCTCCTTTATGAAGCATCTAAGCCTTCACTATTAAGCCTAGTTAGGCTAAAAGTAGAACATATTGTTTTATTAAATGGAAGTATTAATTTAATAAATATTTTTTTGTCGGTTACGGTTATCTGCACCTAATATTAGGTATCAACAAAAATATCTAAAGGATTATCATAAATTAAAATATAAAAAACACACATTGCAAGCTTATTGCAATGGTAAGGGCTTTCGCCTCTCTTTGAGAGGTTCAAGGTTCCCACTCAATATGAGGGGATTGAGACCCTTCATTAAAACATGTGTAAACTCGTTGAAAAAAATATAAAAAAACACATACTATATAAAAAATCAATCACCTTCTTATGTGTTGTGATAGACCTAATCACCTTATACATACAACAATTATGTGCTTCCATAGACCCTACTATCCATGTGTCTTATCACCTTATACATGCAGCAATTATGTGCTTCCATACCCCACTATCCATGTGTCCCACCACCTTATACATACAATAATTATGTGTTGTCATAAATCCCACAATGCATATGTCCCATCACCTTATACATGCACTAAAGAAGCCTCTAGTTTTTTTTTAAATGTCACATTGTCTATGATTATTACTTAAATTATTCTTGTAACCCATTATATCATGTTTACATATGATTTCTCAATCTTTTGTTGCTCCTCTTGCTTTACCTCCAAATTAATGATGTTTGCCCTAACTTCCTTAAAAAAATTGAAATCATGTTGTCTATGAACTCTCTTCTTCGTGACTTTATCTACTAGTACATGACATATCTAAGAGGTTCTTCCATAGGTATTATTTGATATGCTTTGATATGAGATGCATAATCATCACCTTCGGGGTTTTGGATTTTTATGTGAGTTCTATCTTGATTGGCTTAAGGAATTATTATGCTCTCTTCAATGTACTCTCTTTATGTCATAGATGTGTCTTTTATTTTTCTACCCCAATAAAATCCAACATCAATTAATCCATATGATCTCTCTTTACTCATCATAAAGACTTTCCATCATTTATCATTGCACACTTCATGTATGTGTCACCTTTTCTATCCATATATTTTTCTTCACACCATTATAACTTATATTTTCCCTCATGTTTTCATCTATAATAATCTGCTCAAAGTGCGTAGCCTTCATGTCTACTTTTTATAAGTCATCCATAAATATCGATACTTCATATATGGTTCTATAGAGACATAAGTTTGATTGCATTGTTCAAATCTCCAAACTTGCCAACAACTTCATCAACTAGTTAATCAAGCATTCAAACCAAGTCAATTGTCTCAAAACTCAACCTAAAAATATTTATTACTCCAAAAGCAAAAGCACAAGGACATAAGCAATTGTGTCAATGGTGCTTTTGCTCCTAGGAAAAGATTTTCCAAAACTTTAAACTCTCATCATTTTCTACCCAAACTGACCAATGTCATGTTGACATTAGTGTTAGCATTATTAGCATCGCCAACATTGTTGCTTCCAATGCTATTAATTGTTAGACCCCAAAAGGGAAAAGGTAGACAATTAGTACCTACCAAATTGTCCACTAAATATGACTTAATCACATCAGTCTAATCCACAACCCCAACAACAATCAAACCCCCTCAAAACTTCTCCTTTCTACCTTGCATCCATTAATTACATACTAAACCCATTTTGAAATATTACCTTCAACAATCCCATCAACTTCAATGCAACCACCCTCCAACGAACCATGGCTTCTTATAAAGTCAACAGTTGGGGAGTCCAATTCATCATTATCTTGTGCAACAATGAAGCTTTATCAAATTGAATATGGATTTCATGCAATTGTGAAGCTCTCAATCATTTTAAGCAATGAGCAAGCTTATCTACTTCATCAATAAGGGGGATATCAACCAAGGCTTGTTGAGACTACAAATTATGTTTTGGTTGTGCTCTCTCCCCCCTTAACCTTGTCATCATCTTTGCTTTGTTGCTTTGTACTCATTTGTGCATTGCATACTAACCAATTTCTCTTATTGAAATAGTATATCTACTTATCATCTTATTTTATTGCATCATTAGTTCTGAAGAGCAAAAGGCCTCAATAAACTAAATCTAGAAAAACAATAAATACAAAATCAAAGGAAAAAAGAAGAAGATAACAGATACATACAACACAATATTTCACCTAAGAAACCCTTACGAGAAAAAAACCACCACAGTAATATCTTCTTATTGTATAAACTTAATCATCTCCAATACAATAATGTTCAAAGTTCATCTCTCTTCAAACCCCGATGCAAGTGCAATTAAATAACAACACAAGAACAGATTTTACAATACCATGGGAAAAAAACCATGGGTTCAAATAATTAACCCTAAACAACCCATATGGGTCTAAAAATAGCTTAAGAAACCCTATAACTTTCTTCAAGGGTTGCTACCCCTGGACCCCTGCTCGGGGTCTGCCCCAACCCCAAACCCTGATGAGGATACATGAAAAGTGTCTAGTACCTTTTAGAGTTAACCTCACCTGAATAACATGGAAAATATTCAACATATTTCCTACAAGTTTACATATTTTTATTATCAATTAGGCTATCATATTGTCTTCATTAGGACCCCTACACCTCTTATTCAATGATCCTCACTTAATCATTTAGAAAATCATGTCTCTTGTCCAAGACAAATATTGTTGTATCTATAGGAAAAACCACTATCAAATTGTAAGTGTAGTGAAGTTATCGCTCTCTATCTCTGCTACAATAGGAATTGGGACTTCATAGTCATAGTCTACCATCAAAAGCGAAAGCATTGACAATGTTATCGCTCAACTAATGGTGTTTTTCCACTAAACTCACAAACATCATTTTATCATTTTGCATCATTTTATCCTATATTTTAAGTAGTGGTCTGATGTTGGTCAAGGTAGCCATACACTCTCCACTAGTCTAGGCAAACCCCTTTATTGCTAATCACATCTATTTTGTCTATTTTTAAGGTTTTGAAAAGCAAATGCCTTGAACAAAAATACCATCAAAAGGTAGTAACACTAGCAATGCTTCTACATCTTGCTAGAACTTTTGCCTCTATGGCAAAAATTAGGTCAAAGACTTCAATTACCTCTATGTCATTTTAGATTTGAAGAATATGTCTATTTTATGTTTGTTATACTATTCTATACTTTCTTTAGTCATTAAGGAGCAAAAAGCAAAGAAGGAACAAGTGAGCATTAATAGCATTCGAGGAGCAACTTTAATCTTCCATATTATAAAAACAAAATTGCATATAGTCATTTTAGGACTTGCTTGTTACATTATCCCCTTGAACCCTTACTCTTAAAATAAAATTGTCTTTTCATTTATCATTGAAAACTGAAAGCATTTAGTTTATAAGACCTGTTCATTATATTAATTGATGCATTTGTAGCTAGGACAAGCCAAGATTAAGACCAGCCACCGACATAAGGTCTCGCTCATACTTATGCCTACTAAGGACTATATTGTAATGGGTTAGTAGGAGTCATAAGGAGGCATATTATTATGTCTCATGTACCACCTTGGTCACATATCTAGGAGGTAACTTCTACATATCATCTTTCTCTCACATACCAAGTATAGAAAGAAGGGTCATCTTGACACCTTCGATATATAAGGAGGCCCTTGAAGTATACGGATTAGATTTGTACATTAAGGGAAGGAGATATGAGGTTGCTAAAATATCTTCTCTTTCTTATTTAGCCAATGCTACAAGCAATTAAAACTTCAATAATCCTCTCTCTTCTCTTAATCCTAGGACTGAGAAAGACTACCTAACCCATAGCGTTGCTTATTAATTCGCCACTAACATTGATCCTCCTATTAGGGTTCATGATAAGCAACCTACCTTTGAGAACCCCACATTTGATCAAAAATACGAGGTTTCCACACCTCAAGGTTCTCTACGACCTACCCATGAAGAATATGGGAGGGTGGTCCTCCAATTTGCAACTCATATGGCTTATTTCTTGTAGAAGCATAGAGAAACCATAGAGGCTTTTCTTAGGGAAAATTACAAAAAATTTTATGCACAAGTATACCAACCTCCTTACATCAATCATTAATAGATCCCTCCATATCTCATTACATACCTTTTGTTTCATCAAATCATATTTCTCCTAAACTTCAAGCCTTAACTTCTCAACTAGAATAGTTATAAGCTTACTACAGTGGTAAGGGTTTTGGCTTCTCTTTGGGGAGGTCCAAGGTTCAAACCCCTCTCAGCATGAGGGGACCGAGACCCCTCATAAAAACCTGCATTTAAAACTCAAATTTTTACCAATGGATCCTTGGTTCAACAATTGGGACAAATAGTTGATGTAGCCCACACCAAGGTTCAAATATTGGTGGCACCAAATAGCTTAATGTGACTAAGTCAATGTAAAAGGGAAAGGGAAACCCTTTCAAAATCTTACTTAAAAAAAAAATCTCAACTAGAATGATTGAAACAATAGATGGTCATTATCCAATCATAAGTACTCATACGATGACTTGTGTAACCAACCCCTAGGTCCTTTTACAGTTGGTCACCCTTTTCCTCCTAAATTTGAAACCCCCAAGTTTCAAATATATAAAGGGAAAAAGAATCTTGTCAACCACATTAGACTATTTATAATTGCTCATAATAAAATTCCTTATGATGAAACATTGATGCTTAAACGTTTCCTTAAGAGCCTTAGTGGCCTTACCTTGGAATAACACTATTAGATACCCAAAAATTCCTTGAAAATATTTAATGACCTCTTCAAGATGTTTGTTAAGCAATTATCTATCTACATTGAGTAAAATATCACCATTAGTGACCTCTACCAACTCAAACAATTTGAATATGAGAACTTCACTAACTTCCTGGCAAGATGACAAGCTCTAGTAAAGAGACTAAAATATGTCCCTCCACCTAAAGACCTACAAGACATCTTCATAGGAAACCTCAATGAGCAATTGGCCTTCTACCTCGAGACGACCAATGTGTCTTCCTTAGAAGACACAATTAACATGGCCAAGAGAGTAGAGACCACCCTTGTCAAAAGAGGGCAATTGAAGACTAAATAAAGAGGAAGATAAACCTCCATATAACCCAAAAGTAAAATATAAGAACAAGCATGTTACAGGTAATGGAGTTACAAACTCATGCCAAGCCAACAATGCCAGTGCTAACACAAACCTTGAAAAGCTTGTCTTAGGGAAGCCCCAACAACAAAAACCTAAAAGGAGGTACTTTTGGCTAGATGGACCTCTTTCAACCATTCTAGAGTAGCTCCTAAAATCCAGAATGATAGAAATTTTTCCTATTAAACCTATTTAACCTAAAATGGAAAAGGTTTATGGTTTCATTCCATTAAACAACATGCCTTCCACTATATTAATGATCCAATGACCAACCAATGCATGGACCTCAATAATACGGTCCAAGACCTAATCAAAAAATGGCCAAGTTGTTCTTCAATGGATCTAACTCTTAATCTTCTTCCAATAAATATTTGGGAATCTTTTAGAATCATTTACCTAATCACAATCTCAACCTAAATGCAATAAATAATATTCACTACATGAACATGTTGCATCCAAATCGAGGGCTAGTAGGGACACTTCATTCTTCTAATAATATCTCTCACATTTGTGTTATAACCAAACAACAATACAAAAATCAATCATTTGATCAACCTTCGAAATCTCCTTTTGTCCTTTGTACAAAAATAACTTCTCCACTCAAAGAACCTCCTCTAATCATCCAATCAAGGATCAAGGTTAAAGGCGCTTTTGATTTACTTTGGTAGCTTGAAAGCATCCCAACCAAAATATCCCTTCTTGAACTTCTCAAAAGTTCTTTGGCCCATTGAGACATTTTTCTCAAAATTTTAAGTGAACAACTCATTTTTCAAGACCTTAACCCGAATGACCTTACTTCCATAGCAGGGAACATTGGGATGAATCATACCACTATATCATTTTATGAACTTGATATTCCTAAATCCTCTATGGTCAAAGATTTACCATTATATATCATAGACCATGTTGACAATAAGTTCATCATGCAAATATTAGTTGATAATGGTTTTGGTCTAAATGTCTACAACATGGAAATTGTTGATCATTTTGGGTTAACCAAACAAACCTTGGAGAAATATGATTTTATTATTAGGGCTTTCAAAAATGGGGAATATGAGGCTAGTGGCACTATTTTATTATCCCTCATAGATGGACCCTACAGTCTCAACACTCTTTTCTATGTCATGTCATGTGATTTAACATGAAATATTATTCTTGAGAGGCTAAAGATCTATGAGATGCAAGTTATCCCTTCAACTCTCCATAAATTCCTTAAACACGAATACAAGGGTATCACATTCCATATGACCCTAAACTCACCTATTATTAAGTGATCAAGGTCAAAAATCCAAATGCTCATTTATCCTTCTCTTAATTCATCCCTCAATTCATCATCTTCTTATTTTGAGTTTTCTATCATTGATGCATTAAGACCTCTGACTCTAAATGATTTATTTAACAATCCAAGTATTGGTCCAATAGTCATTAATAATAAAAAAATATAATAAGCAATTTGTCCTAGACCTAGTCAAGCTCCCTCTATTTCCCCAAACCTTAGTCTTACCCTGTAGCAACAAGGGTAAAATAGTGTAAATAGGGATTTTCTCATTCATTTGCACTAGTATTACCAATGAGGAGAAGATCCATGGTAGTAACCCTTACCTAGATAAACGATAATATGCTTCATGCTTCTTGTCAAACTCATATCCTATCTTTAAGGATATGCTTTCCAATATGGGACATAAAGGCAAAGGGTTAGGCCTATATGAACAAGGTATTAAAGAGATCCTATAGATTGAATCTTATCTAAAATGGTGTGGGATAGGTTATATCCCCAATCATAGTAAGCCTTTACCTTCTTCTTTCAATGCCAAGGGAAAAGTCATTCATCTTGATAGGGCATCCCATGATGATTTTGTTTCTTTAAACATAGTAGATTAGAATGAGGAATATTACAATGGGTCATCACTCCTTATAGATCCTAGCTTCTCAAAATTTACACGATATATTGGCGTAAAGTTTCTAACCCTGGTTTATCACAAGCTTATTATTGACAAAGATAGTTGTGATTTAGAGGATGTCATGAATGATCCTCCCCAAGATGGTCTCTCAAACTATTTAGCAAAAAATAATATAATATTTGTTTTGGGGGGCTCTTTTCCTCAAATTTCCAATGTCCTTATTTCATAGCAAATTGACAACAATTAGTCAACCTTAGATCTTATAGTTAGAGAGACTAGAAGTGTTTCTATATCCCCATTAATTGGAAAATGAATCTCAAATTTTAATTGAGGAAACCATAGACATCAATATTATGACTCTAGATAATCCCAAGATCCTCAATCTAGGAAAGGTCTTAGCCATGATTGAGCATAAGGAATACACCAAGATATTGATAGAATTCAAAGACAAATTTGATTGGTTATACATCAATATTGTTGGCCTTTATCCTTCCCTTGTTTCCCACCACTTATTTGCCACTCCTAGTGCAAAACCTATAAAACAAAATTTATGAAAAATACACCTAAAAGTTGCACTTTTGATCAAAGAGAAGCTCCAAAAAAATCTCAATGTTATGTTCACCATAGAAATTCACTATTTCAACTAGATCTCTAACATTCTTCTTGTTGTCGAGAGAGTGTGTATTGACTTTTGGGATATCAATAAGACATGTCCCAAGTATGAGTTCCCTCTGCCCAATTTTGACATGATTATCGATTTTGTTGTAGGATTTAGAATGTTTTCTTTAATGGATAGATTCTCATGCTATAATTAGATCAAGATCACCCCTATAGACCAATCCAAAACAACTTTTAACACCTATTGCAAAATTTGTTGCTACCAAGTCATGTCCTTTGGGCTATAGAATGCAGGGTTTACCTACTAGAGAGCCATGACATACATATTTCATGACATGATGCACAAAATAATGAAATATTATATCTATGACCTTTTTGGTTAGTCTTTAAACTAAAAATATCATGATAAAAACTTAAGATGTGTCTTTAAATGACTAGGGGAGTACAAAGTACACTTAGAGCCTCTACGTGCATCTTTGGGATTATGTCAAGGAAATTGTTGGGATTCATTATTTTCAATGTGGCATCAAAGTTGATCCTAATAAAATATTGACTATTATCAATTTTCTACCCTCTCGAACCCTAACCTAACTTAGGATCCTCCAATGTAAAATCTAGGTCATTCGAAGGTTCATATGCTAACTAGCCAACAATTGTTAATCCTTCACTAAGCTTTTGAGGAAGGATGTGATCTTTGAGTGGACCTTAAATGTCAACTTTCCTTCAATGCAATCAAATCCTACTTTCGTCCCCACCTATCCTTGTTCCATCTAATCCCCATAGGCCCTTGTTATACATTGCAACCATTGGATAAGCCTTAGTTGATATATTGACACAATACACTCACCAATAGAGAAAAAGGACTATATTCTACATCAACATGACTTTGGTCAACTATAAAGTCTGATGCATACCCTTATAGAAGCTTTGCCTAACCATAGTGTTTGCTTCTCAAAATCTTAGAGAATAAATGCTCAACCATAAGACTTTTTTTATCACAAGGGTCAATCCCTTAGGATATCTCATGTCCAAACCTTACCTCTCATGACAAATGGCTAAGTGGATCATCACACTTAGCAAAAATGACCTTGAGTTTGTCAATAAAAAGTCTACAAAAGGTTAGGTCATTGTTGACCAATTAGAATTTGCACCCTTAGAAGCTAGCCAAACCTTAGTGATAGACTTTTTTGATGAATCAATCCTTAACCTAGAAGTAGATAAACTTGAATCTTGGAATTTGTACTTCAAGGGTGCTAGATGCATTAAATAAGTGGGGGAAAAAGTCATCTTGGTCACTCTAAAATAACAACTAACCCCTTTATCCTTTAAGATCAACCTTTCTTGTACCAATGATACCATTGACTTCAAAGTTCTTATCTTATAGTTATGTGCAACATTACTTCTCCAAGTTAGAATCCTTTTTGTCTTTGGGGACTTTGAGCTTGTGGTCAACCAAATATATGGTGTTTATAAATCCAAATATCATAAGCTCGAGCTTGACAAAAACACCATCTATAAATTGATGGATGCTTTTGAGAAGACAATCATTGAAGTTATCCTTAGTTTTGGCAATTACCATATCATGCTATGGTGACTGCATCCCTGATCACCTTCAAACTAGATGATGATCAAGATACAATCATCATTTTACAAACTAAGGAACCTTCAACCCTAGAGTCTAGTCATCTTTCTCTAAAAGTATTATTTTAAAAGTAACCTTATCCTCTAATTCTTAGTACAAGGGCATATTTTCTTACCTTAAGGATGACATGTTGCCTAGTGGTTTGAACCACGACAAATACATGAACCTATAGCAATTTTCCTATAGTAATATCATCATCAGTGATATTTTATACTACCACACCCTTGATGGCATCTTACTTAGGTGCCTAGATTCAATTGAATCCCAAATAGTTGTCAAAGAGACCCATGGTGGATTGTTTGGTGGTCACTTTAATGTTGTTGCCATCACTAAGAAACTTCTATGGATGGTTTATAAATGGACCTCCATGGAAAAGGACTCTTGGGACTATGTCAAGGGGTGTGATAAGTGTCAAAATCATGACAACCTTATCCATGCTCTACCCTAATCCTTTCAACCTCTAACATCATCATAGTTTTTTTCCATTTAGGGATTGGATATTTTCAATAAGATAAACCTTGTCATTTGATGGGCATAAATTTATCATCATGACTACTAAATACTTCACCAAATGGGTTGAAGCTATACCTTTGGCCTCAACAACTAGATTCTAAATCTCCAAGTTCATCCTCAACCAGATCCCTAGCCATTATGACATCTCTTTTATGCTCATATTAGATAATGGAACACATTTCAAGTATAAATATATCTAGAAAAATGTGCTAATTACAAGAATCAACTCAAATGATCCACCCCTTACTATCCTTAAGGAAATGTCCAAGTATAAGCTTCTCATAAAATGCTTGTCAAAATCCTCAAGAATCTCACCAACAAAACTAGTTGATATTATCATCTCTAGTTGTACCCCACCGTATGGGTATATTGCACATGTTAGAACTCTCATTTGCGTTATGTCCTACACTTTGGTTTATGAAGCTAAGGTAGTCTTCCATTTTAAACTTGAGGTTCCTTCCTTGAATATTTTGTTGCAAGACACATTTTTTGGAGACAAATATCGTCTCACCCATCTCAACTAGCTGAAACTAGTTGACGAAAAGCAAATCCATGCCCTAGAGCACCTAAGGACCTAACAACAAAGGCTTGAATGTGCCTATAGAAAAAATGTATAATATTTATCCTTTGATGTTGGTGATCTTATTATCAAAGAGAATCTACAAATACCAATGTTAAAACTGAGCTCAAAGGCAAGTTCGAGCCTAACTGGCTAGGTCCATACATCATAACTGCCAAGTATGTTTTGGGTGCTTATCGGCTTGCCATGCTTGATGATAAAAAATTTAAGGAACCAATTAAAACAATACATCTTAAATAAAATTATATTTAATTCTATATTTGTTGTCAATTTATTTTTAGCTACCTATCACTACTTGCTTGCATCTACCTACATACACATGTCTATCTCTACATGGACTATGTATAGCATAGAGAGTCAAGGATCCATGATGATATTATTACTAGGTAATAATATACTTACTAGGTAATTGATGTGAGCATATACTTACTAGTTCCATATTATGAACTAACCATGGTTTGCACAATATTATTATATCTCTTATCCTCATATCACAATCTCTTCCAATCAAATCACAAGCTTTATCTTTTCATATCTTTTAAATCTTCTATCTCATCAACCCCTTGCCACAAGATGAATACTATGAGGTTCATAAGTGTTGGTAGCAAGATCAAACATGCCATCTCTTGTCACCATGCATAGGGGCAATATGTTTATCAATAAAAGCAAAAGTCCTTCAAACATTTGTTTGAAGTTAAATCTCCCCATCAAAAGTCTTGCATGATATTATCTAAAGTCCCCTTGGACAAATCTTTATTTGTACATATCTTGTATTATAGCAAAGCTTCATGACATTATCTAATGAACCCATGGGCAAATATTTTATCATGACTAAAGTCCTTGTAGCTGCAAAGTTTGGACACATCCCCAAATTACTAATGTTATTAAAATATCATACTTACCCTAATAACATGTAAATCACCCTAAAAAAACCCTACCTTGATATCCATGCCAAAAAATATAAAAAAATACTTTAAATGTACTCTCTCTGACAAAATCGGATGATCTCGATGAAATCGAACGTATTCGACAAAATCAGATGCGTTCGATTTTGTCCAAATCACATGTTCATCTAATTTAGGCACCTAGTTTGGATTTTGAACCTAATCTCGGCATCGCCAAATTCTCGATGAAATCGATCCTATAAAATCGGATACAACCGATTTTCATCCAAATCAAGCCAAAAACCAAATTTGGCCTAACAACCTAATTTTTTTGCCACTCACCTGATCCCTTGAATAGAAAAAACCATTTTAATCCCTCAGATCCATAGTAATCAGTTTTGTTAATGAGTTTTGTAGAAGAGCTTGGAAAATAGAAGTAGTTTTGGAGCTTTTTTGCAAGTTGCAGTGGAGCACACCATTGTTTGCTCATCATCCAAGGAGCATACAACTATGGCATCAATTTCAGTTTACTTATATTTCGCTTTTACTTTATTTATACTTCATTTTTACATCATTTGTATGAAATTGGTTGGGTTCGATTTCGTCCCTGTTACATTCGGTTTTGTTCTTTGTCTCGCAGAACTAACCGTTGGATAAATCTAGCTACTTATGATTTCATAATTTGCGTATGATTTCTTATATAACATACAATCTCGTATTTGTGTCCTTTTGGGGGTAAAATTTTGCATCTTAGATCTTTCATTTTACATTACTAGCATTATAGCATCTTTAATTTTTGTAATTTCATATTACAACTCTCTGTTATTGCTAGATCTAGCATTTTCATTTTATGATTAGAATAATCAACTTTCCACTTTCTTCACGGTTGGCTAAAAGAACTGAGGGGATTTGACTGTCACAAACCACGATCCACTGTGGACTATGCAAATCCCCTTTCCTAATTTCAAAATCTAGTGTTCTATTGTGAAATTGTAGGTTTTGGATGAATTCGTATACATTTGATTTCATCAAACAAAATCGTACGTCCGATTTCATCCTGTTTACGTTTGATTTCGTACAGTGCAACCGATTTCATCAAAAATCAGACTTCTGGGTCAGGTAAGTGCTCCAAAATTTATTATTTCACTATCTGATTTACATTCTCTATTCTGTAGACATCTATGTTAGATCAAAAAACAAAAAAATCCCAAAAACATAGATTTATTATGCTTTTCACAAAACACAAAATACAACAAAAAACATGTTAGTATAAACAAAACCTTTGCATCTTAGTTAAACTTTGAAACACTTTCTAGATAGATTTGTATGCCTTGTCTTCATCTGAAATTGAATTGCATATAGCTAGGTAGAAATTGCATTTTGGCCAAACCCTAGGTGCATGCTTCTAAAACCAAGAAAAGAAGAACACATCAAACTACTACCTCACCTAGCATGGAAACCACCATAACAAGTGTTTTCTGGTGAACCCCATCCAATTCCTCGACAAACACCAAAGAGAGTGCAACATAAAAACTTCTCTTATGAGATGTAGATCCTTTATTTTCCCACCCCCTTTAAGGCACGGATCCATTATCCTGGGAGAAAGGGACATGAAAATTTTAGGTCTACATTATTTGGTGAACCCGACGTGAATCAAACACGCAACCTTCTAATATGGAGTAAACAAGCTCCTCTTACCTGCATAAGATCCCTTGTTCTTTATCTAATCTGAGCAAGTATCCCTTTGAAAGAAAAAGGAGCAAAAACAAAAGCAATAAATTCCCCTTGTTTAAAACTAAAAGTGAACAAGAATCCCTACTCAATGAAATCAAAATAAAATAAGGGGGTAATGAGCTTGAATCTTTGGAATTCCTCAGTTATTTGAATACCATGAGGTGATCCTCATTACAGGTTAGATGGCATCAAGCTGGCTTGGCAATGGCGGTATCCTTATGCGTGGTGACATGTTTGTCATATTAGCGACCTTTTGTACAAACCAATGTCAGCTTGTGGATTAGCTATCTTTTGGTACCTTGTATTACCTATTAGATAAATCTAAATGAATGTATACAATCATGGTAAATGAATACATCTTTTGCACACACATTGGTTCTTAAAATTGGCTTGCATCACTACCTTACTCAAAATTGGTAAATGAACTTCATTAACACACACCTTTGATCCTTGAGAGATTTTGTATCATAATTAAGGACAAGATGGAAAATGAATACACAAATCACACATTGGTTCTTGATAAATTTGAAATCATCTTTGAAATAACCAAAATTCTCCTTGAATATTGATTAACAAATGTCATCATTTCATCATGGATTTGTATGATTGTTAGCATATGCAATTGATCCTAAAAAACAATCAATCTTGCATCTTCATACTTATCACTTAGCATAAATATGTCAATTTTATTATATTGCACAATTACTTATGATTCATCACAAACTTACATTTTGATCATACATAATCATCTATTATGACACCTACAAATTTATTTTGCTATGATGGCATGAAACAACCCTAATAATAATCTCTTTAGGAATATTATGCCTAGCACAAGTCTTTTTACCCAAATTTATCATGCGTAATCATTATCATTGTCCAAAACTTATTTTAAGATTAAAAAAATTAATCTTAAAGTCACACACATTACTTATCATCAACTACATTACTTTCAATCAATTACATTCTAAACTACTTTTGGATCATAACCCTTTGAGGTTAGCAATATAACAAAACCTCACACAAGATTCGCTTCACGACTAAAGTGAGCAAATAGCCTCCATAAAAAGTCATAAACAAGCACACATCTTCAAGGTATTATTGTTGATTGATCAAAATCGCAAGGGTATGTTTCCCAACACACTTTTTCTATAAAATCTCAACTACATTTCAAACTACTTTTGGATCATAATCCTTCAATATCAGCATAACAACAAAACCTCACACAGGATCTGCTTCATGACCAAAGCGAGTGATAGCCTCCATAAACAGTCATATATAAGCACACATCCTTGAGGTATTATTATTATTGATCAAAATTGTAAGGGTACATTTCCTCAAACAAACTTTCTTCTACAAACAATTAAATCACACTACATTACAAAATATTAATTACATCAAATCACACTTCACTCTCTTACAATGATATCTTGATAAGCATGATGAAAGAAATATTAGCAATCAAACATGACCATAAGCATGATTATGTAGATCATCAAAAACAAACTAAAATTACATCACACATCACACATCATTAAATTGGTATACTCAATCACTAGGGGTACACTACAAAACTAGCTCAGTGTATCATCCCCTAGAACCCCTAGACTTTGGGCATCATCACCAGAAGGTGGTCCAAGCTCACGAAATAGAGTATCCCTAGATATTGTCCTAGAATCTGACCTCGTAGGCCTCAGAGGAACACACTCCGAGGGTAAAGCATCCCTCTAACCCTTAGGAACAAGTTGATAATATATTATCTGATAAAAAGAGGCCCGCTAAGAGGCCACAACTAGCTCTACCACTACTATCCTGCTCCTTGAAGATTGGCCTGAAGTCACACTCCATGAATGTCAGGACTGTGATTGCGACTGACACGATGGTCCATGTGACTGCATCTGGGCTACCTGAGCCTGAGCTTGGCTCACGAGGGTATGCGTCTGTGTAAGCTATCCCTTCAACTGTTGAATATAGCTAGCCTAAATGGTGATCTTCCTCCTTAGACCGACATTATCCACCCATAGAGTAGCCACCTCTCCTACGCTATTTTCCTCCCCTACCTCTGTCGCAATGCCCTTCCCAAGCGAATCTGTATGAGGGGTAGCAGGTATCTCTCATCGTGGAGAGAGTACTATCTAATTTGGTGGAGGAAGATCCTATTGTGAGCCTCCCTCCTGCTAGAACTGTCTTCTCTCCCCCTTGATCCTAAGAGTTCATTGAGTAGACCAGTGTGGCCACAACCCTCCATGCATCCGAACCCCATGGGATAAAAAAACTCCTTGTGTCCATGGCCCCCCTCTCTCTAGTGGCCTATGTATTTGTCCCTCTCCTCCTGATCTAGTGGATCGACTCTTGTGGACCTTTCGAAAGGCCTCCTACAACTGACCAACAATACCCCATGCCTAAGTAAGTCTCGTTGGGCAAATTTTGGCATACCATGCAAAATACCCATTCGCGATCCCTGCATCATTACCCTCTACTAGGGAAACATCGACATCATCCTCATCAACCTCTAGAAATTGTATGAGATTTGGCCTCCTGCTCATGGTGGTTGAATCCCGTACTACTTGAGAGTAAGTGAAGTCTCAAACATCGAGAATCCCTTGTACCACACCAAATTGATGTAGTACCCGACCAACATGATGAATCTCTATCTCTCCTCACTCTATACAAAGCCATCTCACTCACCTCACATGAGCTAACTCTGATTGATCATTTTCCCATATGTTGTGTCCCCTCCAGGGTCTCCAAAAAATATGCACCGTAGTTAGCTCATCAAGAACTCGTCTGGCCTCCTCTAGGCCACCTCTCCTCCATAATCGACCAACCAAAGGACCCCATCGAAAGACTGTGGGTCGCCTATCATCAATATATTGAAGAGGAAACCCGTTGGGTCTCCTCATTGCAATGTGCTCCCAGCACCACACCTAAAGAAATGAAGTCAAAACCAAAATTCTACCATCCTTATACACGACCCTGAACAGGGACGATATAAGTGACATAAGGTATAGGTACCCCATGCAAACTATATCATGGTGTCCTGCATGTCAACCACAACCTTGACCAACCTCCACGACAAGTGTCGAGTGTTTTGATAGCACAACAATAGCCTGCCTACTATCTCTGATAACACCACTATTAAAGTAAAAACCTCCTCTGTCATTATAAGGTGATCAATGCTAACTCCACTTTGCTTGATCACAAATGATGGATCTCCTATAAATCTCTACATGGATTAACCCTAGGCCAAATAATGATATATATACCACCCTCTAATGGGCACTCTCAGAATCCTCCACACATCCTCTAGTGTAGGGGCCATCTCCCCTATCGATAATCGAAATATCGATGATTCGGGATACCAGTGCTCCACTAATGCAGTAAGCAAACTATAATCCACCTCTATACGTGGCATCTCAGCCATGTGATTGAGCCCCACTACGGTGAGAGTATTCCTCTCATCCGCATTGAGAGCTCCAACTCGACCCTCAAAGCCAGTATGTCACCACTCACGACCCTTAAGTGACCTTCCCTACAAAAGAGACAAAAATAATACATAAATTAGTCACAAAACTACACAAACTAAAAGTAAAAATGATAAAAAAAATTAATTTTATCCCTAATGTCCAAGATCAGACCTAAAGTAGACATAAAAATATAAAATCGTACATCCAAATTTACAAATTTGGATGCACGAAAATGAAATCGTACATCCAAATTTACCAAAATGGACCTAATATGTGCAAAATCATACGTACAAATTCATCAAAAACATCCGATTTTGTCAAAATTGGATGTATTTTTTGATGAATTCGGATGTCCAATTTTGTTACGATGATCGAATTTTGTTGTTGCAGCTACGCGATGACAAGCTGTGACAAAAATCCTAAAATTCTAAAAAAACTAGCTAAAAAAATCCAAATAAGAACGGATAGAATCCCTTACACAGATGTTACTCCCTCTCCCATAACTTATGACGCAAACCAAGTCTGCGTGATGTGATGTGGTGGATATTCGTATCATTTTCTCCAAAGCAAAAGTTTTTAAAACAGGAAGAAAAATGAATTAGGGTTTTTGCCCTAATTTTTAATTTATACCCAATTTTTGCCTCGAATTTTGAGTTTTGCAATAAATCATGAATTTATTACAAAATTCGAAGGTGTATACCTGATAGTAACTATAAAATGAAAATTGATTTTTTTTGCAAAATACCATACCTTTTTGCTACTTTTCTTTAACACATTTATTGCTCATAAATGCACTAAAGAGGGGGTAAAATGTAGCCACCAAATTTGGACACACCTCCAAATTACTAATGTTATTAAAATATCATACTTACCCTAATAACATGTAAATCACCCTAAAAAACACTTGCCTCAATATCCGTGCCAAAAAATATAAAAAAAATACTTTAAATGTACTCCTTTCGAAAAATTGGATGATCCTGACGAAATCGAATGTATCCAACAAAATCAAATGCATTCAATTTTGTCCAAATCACATGTGCACCTAATTTAGGTGTCTAGTTTGGATTTTGAACCTAATTTGGGCATCGCTAGATGCTCGACGAAATCGAACAGTTTGATAAAATCGGATACAGCCAATTTCATCCAAATTAAGCCAAAAATAAAATTTGGCCTAACAACCTATTTTTTTGCCACTCACCTGATCCATTGAATAAAAATAACCATTTTAATCCCTCAGATCCACAATAATCAGTCTGGTTGATAATTTTTGCAAAAGAGCTTGGAAAGAGTAGTTTTAGAGTTTTTTTGCAGGTTGTAGTGGAGTACGCCATTGTTTGATCATCATCCAAGGAGCATACAACCATGGCATCACTTTCAGTATACTTACATTTCACTTTTACTTGATTTATACTTCATTTTCTCATCATTTGTATGAAATTTGTTGCATCTGATTTCGTCCCTTTTATGTTCAATTTTGTTCTCTGTCTCACAGAACTAACTATTGGATAAATTCGACTGTGCACGATTTCATACTTTGTGTATGATTTCATATATAGAATACAATCTCATATCTGTGTCCTAAGGGTAAAATTTTGCATCTTAGATCTTTCATTTTAATCTACTAGCATTATAACATCTTTAATTTCTACAATTTCGTATTACAACTCTCTATTATTACTAGATCTAGCATTTGTATTTTATGATTAGAATAATCAACTTTCCACTTTCTTCACAGTTGGCTAAAATAACCTAGGGGATTTGACTATCATAGACCACGATCCACTGTGGCCTATGCAGATCTCCCTTCCCTAATTTCAAAATCTAATGTTTTGTTGTGAAATGGAGAGCCTTATAGGAAGATTGCAATATGTACCTCCACAAAAATATATCTTTGATATCTTCATTTCAAACCTACATGAGCAATTAGCCTTCTATTTCAAACTTCTAATTTATCCTCTTTTGAGGATGTCATAGATAAGGCCAAAAGGGTTAAAACTATTCCTATCAAATAAGGGTAGTTAAAATCAAAAGTAGCAAGAATGAATATAAAACTTCTTCCTTCATAAACACTTAATATAGTAATCCTAAAGATCAATGTAAGAATACACATGTTTTTGGTGATAAAATCATCACACAAAAAAAAACTTTTCTAATAACATTAGTTATAATAATTTACTTTCTTCTAATTAAGGAGTAATCATTTTATAGTAACCAATATTATTCCATCAACCATATCTATCATCATTTTTATGTCATAATTAGTCAACAAAAAAAAATTGCTCAATATGATGAACCATTATCTAGTTAACCAATTAGACCTCATTTTGTAATCCAATCATAGTCTTATGATTTACTACAAAAATTTGAAAATACCTCATCCAAAATGCCCATATTAGACCTCCTTAAAATTTCCTCAAACCATTGAGATATTTGAATAGGATTTTAAGTGAACAAACTTCTCAAAACCTTAGGGGCAAACATACAAAATTACAAATATATATTTTTATAAAGATGATATCCTCCAAACCTCGTTACCAAGAGATCATTCCTAATATATCATAGCTCAAATTGGTGATTAATTAATCAAAATATTTTTAATTTATAATGGATTTGGACTAAACATTTATTGTATAAAATTCATCAACCATTTTAGTTTAACCAAGAATGACATCAAAAAATATGATCTTACCATCATACACCAAGAGGTACAATTCAAATGATGTTCATCCTAAGAGGGGGATACATACCTATAGTACATATGAGACAATAAAATGAACCTCATAAGCAATGATAATGCAAAAAAAATGTTTCTTTATATGAAAAAATGGGTATAGAAAAAAAAGGCATTTTTTTTTACCATAAAATAAAACTGGGACCTTGAATGCATTTTACTTTTACAAATAGAAAAAAAAAGAAAAAAAAAGGACTTATGTTAAGATCCTACTATAAAATATACTAAACAACACACTCTTAACTCAAATAAACACACTCTCAACATTTGCTTGGAAATAAACTCACAGAAACATTATAACAATATTCAGAATTAAATGCATATGATAACATAAATTACTTAAAAGGAACAATCTCACAATAGATAGAATCGCAGGCCTCTTCGAGGGGGCAACCTCCTTCAACATTTCATTAATTTGCAAAAAGATGATTACATTGGTGCATTTTCGGGTATTTAAGGAGTTTCCTTCCAAGGTTGGCTTACATGCAAAATGCCACATGGATTACATGCATAATGCCACTCGAATTACATGCATAGTGCCACTTTGAATTACATGCACAATGCCACTCGAATTACATGCATAATGCCACATGAATTACATGCACAATGCCACTCAAATTACATGCACAAGGCCACATTACCTAACCTATCTACCATGTGTTACATAGAAAAGGGTGCCATTTGTCATAGGCACTACCTAAGCTAAAACTTAGAACATTACAAAATATTAATCATGGGTACTACCCACGTTCACTAGGAATTATTACATCAAGGAAGTTATTACATTAAGGGTTAGGATGAGATCCTAACAACTTACATGAATATTTAAAAAAAGGGGCATATTTTTTTTATATGAAAAAATGGGCCTTGAATGCATTTCACTTTTACAAATAGAATAAAAAATGAAAAAAAGAAACGTTGCATGAATATTAAAAAAAAATGGGCATATGTTTTTTTTATATGAAAAAATGGGCATATATATATATATAAATAATAAAATAAAATAAAGGTGGATCTTAGTTAAAAAAAGTCATTTAGTTCTATAGTTAAAAAATATTATAGAGCATTAATTTTTTCAAGTACTCTCACGAGTTAGAAGGGCCTAAAATTATTGTACAAAGGTGCATTATCTTTGTGGTAAAATTCAAATGATGAGTTCACCCTAGAGGGGGATACATCCTTATAGTGCATATGAGACAACACAGTGAACCTCATAAGCAATGATCTACTCTATTACACCTAGTGGTTGTAGCAATTGGTTATCCATGCATTTTGGTAGGATGAGAAGGTTACCATAAGGACACTCGTAGTTGAAGAAGCAAAGTGAGGTCAATCCTACTATTGCTTAAGTACTGTAAGTGTACTTGACATACTTGGATGATCCAAAGGCTGCAGACTAGTGGCAGATACAAAGGAACACCAAGGCAAACCTAGTGGTTGACCTAGACACAATAGACCTAGAGACAGACCCAAAGGTGAAAAACCTAGAGGCAACTGACCCAATGGCTGACCAAGAGGTGATAGGCCCAGAGGCAACTGACCAAGAGACAGACCTAGAGGCGATAGACCAATAGGCAGACCCAGAGGCAACATACCTAGTGGCCGACCTAGAGGCAACAAACCTAGAGGCAGACCCAGAGGCAGCTCCATAGACATTTACCAAAGAGCCAGAGTAGTCAGAACCAAGAACTAGAGCTAGAGCCAAAAGCAAGAGCCTAGACTCCTCTAAGTTAAGGGAGTCCTAATATTTCCTAACCTGAATGGTGTAATAAGGGGGATGTTAGGATATCTTATTACATTATTACTAGATCATGTATTATTAAGTGGAAAATTATTTTAATATTTCTTACATGTAATGATCTCCTTATTGGGAGTATCGAACTTCTAATTTGTAACTTGAAGGCATGTATTAAATAGGCTCTTGCCTCAATGAATGCATAGTTTTTTGCCATCATCAAGCTCATCCACCAACCATGACATACTATCATGGTGAGTGCTGCCTCCAAGCTGATCTCCATGCTATTCCCCATAACCTCTAGGGGGTTCATTAGGACGGGGAATTCCAGATCCAGATTCTACCATATTGACACACCAAACTAGACAGACTCCTTAGGTGGACAAAACACACTAGGAAAATTGAGATGGGGAAGGAAACCACCATAACAAGTGTTTTTTGGTGAATCCCATCCAATTCATCGACAAACACCAAAGAGAGTGCAACAAAAACACTTCTCATCCAAGATGCAGATCCTTTATTTTCACACCCCCTTTCAAGCACAGATCCATTAGCCTGGGAGAATGGGGCACGAAAATTTTGGGTCTATAGTCCCCTTGGGAAAACCTCTATTTATATATATTTATACATATCTATGTATAAATGTATGTAGATTGTATTGACGTGTCACGACATTATCTAAAGTCCCCTTGGGCATATTATTTTACAAATTTCAATCATACATCTATCTGTATCATATCATCCCCAATCTTAAGCTACTTTTCTAAACCTTCTCATTCAATCCTATCATCAATAACACATCTTAAGCAACTAATAGTTCCAACACCATTGTGGTCATTATCAATTAACAAAAAAATAATCTAAATAAAGTCATTATAACACAATCCATAACACATCGTTAATCATTAGTCATTTATAATCTAAGTAATTAAGCATACATATCAATCTACCATATCATCATGAATCCATAAAAACAAATGTGTGTGTATAAGTGTTTATTTACATAAAAATATACAATACAATGCTTATCAATACATCACGTACCTACAAAATACAATGATAGAGACAAAATTGTTCCTCATAGGGAAAGTTAGCTTTGAGACCTTGTATTTGGTGCTTTTTCTCCTCTCAATGATGATAGCATCCTCACTAACCACTATGATTGACGGGTATTGAACTATGAGTGTGTATGTATTGTCCATGTTCATGACCTCGTAAATGAAGGAATACAACAATCTACTGGTATTTCCATGTGGTAGGCAGTCCTATAATGGGTTGATAACTCAATATTTATCATCAGATCTACCTAAACTCATGCTACCTCTATCACATATCATTGTTGCATAACAACCATTTGGTCCAAGAGATTTTAGACTAGTTGATTGTTGACAACTCCACCTATTGCTATGGCCCTCATCATAGCGACATCCCTCTTAGCAACCAAATTCAAGATTGTTTCTTACATCACTAATATCTGGTGAACTAGCAATCCCTCTCCACCATTTGAGATGTCATCTCTACTCAAGCTAAATACCTCTCTACCTAGGTCACTACTAGTTATTCAGCAAGGTGCAGCAAAAGCATTGCAAAAGTATTGTCATTGTTGTCAACACAGACAGTTTGATGCGATTGATGCGGTTCGGAGGTCGATCGAGATCAAGTACAGTGATTTTCAAGGAAAACAAAGTGACCCAGATTCAAAAATTTGCAGAAAAAGACAAGTAAGAAAACTGTCGCGATATCGCGACATGTTTTCTGTCGCGATTTCACGACAAAAAGGAGGAGAGAGAAAATGCAGCCGAAAATGTCGCGATTTCACGACAAAAAGGAGGAGAGAGAAAATGCAGCCGAAAATGTCACGATTTCACGACAAAAAGGAGGAGAGAGAAAGTGCAGCTAAAAATGTCACGATTTCACGACAAAAAGGAGGAGAGAGAAAGTGCAGCTGAAAATGTCACGATTTCGTGACAAAAAGGAGGAGAGAGAAAGTGCAGCTGAAAATGTCATGATTTCACGACAAAACTGAGGAGAGAGAAGGCACAGCCAAAACTGTCATGATTTCGCGACAAAACAGATGAGAGAGAAAGTGCATGAGAAAGTGTCGCGATATCGCGACAGTTTCGGAAGAAAAGCACTAAGGGCGCAAAGTGTCGCGATATCGCGACACGTCGGGTTTTCGCGACCCGAAGAAGAGAGAGAATGCACGAAGGCAAAGGTGTAGCGATTTCGCTACATGTCGGAGTTTCGCTGGCAGAAGCAAAGAAAAAAATGCTAAGGCAACAAAGGTGTAGCGATTTCGCTACAGGTCAAAATGCTAAGGCAACAAAGGTGTAGCGATTTCGCTACAGGTCAAAATGCTAAGGCAACAAAGGTGTAGCGATTTCGCTACAAGTTCGAAACACAGGACACAAAGGTGTAGCAATTTCGCTACAAGTCTAAGTTTCGTGAGTCGAAGCAAAGTTGGAAGCGCAAGACACAAAGTTGTAGCGATTTCGCTACATGTCTTGATTTCGCTGGTGCATGAAGGGAAAAATGTACGGACGCGAAAGATGTCTCGATTTCGTGACATGTTGCATTTTCGTGGGTGAAAAGCAAAGAACAGCGCTAAGGCAGAAAAGTGTCACGATTTCGTGACATGTTCCGTTTTCGCTGAGTCTTGCGGAGAAAAGTGTACGACAGAGAAAAGTGTCACGATTTCGTGACATGTTCCGATTTCGCGGGTGCAAGCGAAGGATAGTGCAGAGGCAGCGAATGTGTCACGATTTCGTGACATGTCTCATTTTCGCGGCTAGGAGACAGAAAAGAGCTCGATGCAGCAAAAGCGTCACGATTTCGTGACATGTCTCATTTTTGTGGGTGTATGCCGAGAAAAGTAGGAGGAGAAAACATCGCGATTTCGTGACATGTCTCATTTTCGTGGGTGTATGCCGAGAAAAGTAGGAGGCGAAAAACGTCGCGATTTCGTGACATGTCTCATTTTCGCGGGTGTATGCCGAGAAAAGTAGGAGGCGGAAAACGTCGCGATATCGCGACATGTCAGGTTTTCACGGTCAACAGTCCAGAATTAGTCAACTGAGTAGAAATGTCGCGATATCGCGACAGGTAACAGTTTGGCGGGAAAAAGCCGAAAAAGCATGCACAGTGACAGATGTCGAAAAAGCACAAAGGAAAAGCATGCAGCCAGTTACGTAAAAGTTAACGGAGTGGAGTTGTACAAGTGTTGGGAAAGCACTAGAGGAAAATTCATGCAGCCAACCATGGACAAACTAACTGGAGTTACAAAGGGAAGTCACGAAACAACATATTAAAGAAAAGAACGGTTGTTGCAGGGCCGTGATGCAGCATGACTGGCAAAAGTACAGATAGACAGAGATTCTCGAAAAATAAGAAATCCTCTCGGTGGTTGCGTATGTCAGACATGGAAGTTGCGGGCAGAAGAGAAAGATCGACGCAGAATTGAAAAATGTGCCATCAGAAAGTGTAAAAGTGCTAAGAGGGCAGTTACGTAGAGTTTAGAAGAAAAGAATCAGAGAGCATCGAAACGCGCAAAATGGCTATCAGTTTACACAGAAAAGGATGTCAGAAAGTGCAGAGAAGAATGTCAGAACAAGTCAGAAAGAAGCGGCTAAAAGACAGAGCAGTCAGAGAGGGTTTGACAGATTGAACGTAGCCGTAAATGCATGAAAAAAATTGGAGGGAAATTTAGAGCCGTTTCAAAATGAGCCGTTCGAGAAAATCGAGTATAAAGACTCGAACAGGCACAGTAAGAGAGGTTACTGCAATCGAGGTTATTTGTGAAAAACAAAAAGAAAAGGTTGAGTTAGAGTGCTGCATGAAGAACAACAAAAAGGAACTAAAACCTGTAGATTTTTCTTGAAAATTAACAGAGAGGTTTTAGACTGTGATAGAAGATATTGAGTTTCTGACAATCCTCTTTATTCTTCTATGAGATTGATTTGCATGAGCAATAGACCAGTGAGGGTCTTGTAAAAAGAAAGGCATTTTTAATGTCAACTTATCTTTCAAAATAGAAATCCAAGTTGGTGCTTGGTATAAGGGGTTGGTGCTCCTATCTGTTGCTGCAGAAAAATCAGGGGTTGGTGCTCCTTCCAGTGGGTGCTGGTAAACTATTTGTAAAGATTGAATCCTTGCAAAGACTGGATTTGGATTGTAGTCCAAACAGTCATTATTTGAGGAGTAGCCACATCGGTGAACCTCGTTAAATCTTGTGTTGTGTGATGCTCTTGTGTTATACTTGCTTTATCTATTTTTAAGCTTGTATTTTTAAGTTTTAAGAGTTGCAGATTCAAGTTTTTAAATAGTTACACTGATTCACCCCCCCTCTCAGTGTCATTGTGAGAATATCAATTGGTATCGAGCCAGGTACTGAACAAGCTTAATCAGCTAAGGTGATCTTGGAAGATCCACAATGGCCGGCGGTGAAGGATTTTCTTCCAACAAAGCTCCTTTGTTCGATGGAACAAATTACTCTTTCTGGAGACTCAGGATGCAGACATATCTGTGTGCACTGGGATATGACATCTGGGAATCCGTTGAAAATGGATACACAATACCCTCGGTTCCTCCAACAGATGCGACTGAGAAGAAAAAGTTTGAGAATAACTCGAAAGCCAAGAATGCTATTATGTGTGGATTAGTAGACAGTGAGTTGATACGCATCATGAACTGCAAATCAGCAAAAGACATATGGGACAAACTGTAGAGCATTCATGAAGGAGACAACAAGATCAAGGAAGCTAAGCTGCAAACACATCGTGCCTAGTTCGAAGCATTAAAGATGACTGATGATGAGAACATAGAAGCCTATATGCTGAGAGTAAATGGAATCATTAATGCAATAAGAGGACTCGACGAGGAGATGGAAGATGCAGTTGTTGTGAAGAAGGTACTAAGAACTCTCCATAAAATATTTGATGCAAAAGTTTTTGCCATAGAAGAAGCTAAAGATTTAAATTTTTTTAGTATGGATGAAATGCATGGTTCCTTAACAACATATGAAATGAGAATTGGACAAACTAAGCCCTCAGACAGAGAAGCGGCTTTTCAAGCACAGAAAAATATAAAATCTAAACAAGAATCTGAGGAAGAAGAATCTACAGATGAAACTGAAGCAAACTTTGTTAGGAAATTAGTAAAGGGAAAAGGAAAGTACAGAGGTAAGCTACCGTTCAAGTGCTTTAACTGTGGAGGCATCGGGCACTTTGCAGCAAAATGCCCAATGAATGAGAAAAACAAAAGTGATGAAGGGACACACCAAGAAAGAAATGTCTGGAAGAAGAAACCACATTTCAGAAAAAGGAACTTCAAGAAGAAAAGTTTCATTTCCAAAAATATTGACTCTTCTGAAGACAGTTCCAGTGAGGACTCAGAAGAAGAAACTGGTGAAGCATTGTTCATGGCTTTTGAAGAACAAAGAACAGAGGAAACCCAGGAGTGTGAAGAAAAATTAGAGGATGAGGCTGAGGTAGATCTGGAAGGTGAGTTGGTTGCTGCACTTGAAGAGTTAAGTGCAGAAAGGAAAAAGAATAAAAATATTTCAAGAAAATTTGAGGATGCTAGCGGATTAATAATCAGTTTGAAAGTACAAACTAAAGAATTTAAGAAAAAGTCTGAAGATTTTGAAGCACAGACTAACCATGAAAATAGATGAGTGTAATAAGCTAGAAGAAGACGTAGTTAGATTAAGGATGCAGCTAGAAGAGATGAATCGAAAATTGAGCTGTCATCATAAATTTGAAGACAGATTACGCAAAGTTGAATAAAATGTTAAATAATCAAAGGCCTACAGGCATCAAATTTGGTTTGGGCTTTGATGAAGGAGAATCCTCAAAGGACTCAAAGGCTGTTACTGTAGAACCAATAAAGAATAAAGACAAGATCAGAGTTGATCAAGAAAAACCGTATCATGCAAAAGAAAACAATAAGGCCAAGCTTGAAAGGAGTACTGCAAATGATGGATTCACCAAAGTCACACATCAAAGAAGAAGAAGACCCATGGCTCCTACTACAACATGGCAACAACCATTACCCAGGTACACTCGTTCCTTTTCTGGTTATTGTTTTAAATGCAATGCATATGGTCATAAAATCTCAAGTTGTAGATATAATGTAGAACAAAGAAATTTTACTAGTAGAAATATTTTTTCACCTTTGATAGATTATGCTGTAGAATGTTATAACTGTCATAACTTCGGACATATTGCAAGAAATTGTCGTAGCTCTTTTGCAGGAAATAAATACCAGGGAAGAAAGTATCAATCAACTGGATTAAAACAAAACAAAAAATTTCTCGAAAAACTGTCACAAGCCAATGAAAGAGAGAAGGTAAAACAAGTGACCAGATCTGCTGTCAAATCTCAGTGGAAAGAAAAGGAACAACCGAAGAAAGACAAGGAATCCCTAATCGTTCAAACAGCTCTCAAAGCCCAGAATAAATCTGCACCTTGGATTCTGGACAGTGGATGCTCCAGTCATATGACAGGAGACAAACAAAAGTTTGATAAGCTACAGACATACGAAGGTGGTTCTGTTAAATTCGGAAACAATGATGGAGCCAAGATAGTAGGAAAAGGATCAGTTAAGTTAAGTGACGGTAAAATCAACTCTAAAGAAGTCCTTTTTGTGATGGGTTTGAAGCATAACTTACTAAGTGTAAGTCAAATTTGTGACAGAGGTCATGAAGTGATTTTCAAGAAGGAGGGCTGTGAAGTAAGAAAGACAAAAAATGGAAAGTTAATAGCCACTGGACTGAGAACTTCTGGAAATCTGTATACACTCTCAGAGACTTCAGAAGGAGCTTGCTTGGTTAGTCAGGAAGAAGAAAATTGGCTGTGGCACAAGAGACTCGGTCACATAAGCTTTGATAATCTGGTAAAAATCAGCTCAAAAGGGGCGATAAGAGACATACCAACTATTGGTAAACCTTCAAACAAGTATTTGTGAGTCATGCCAAAAGGGAAAACAAACCAGAGCCACTTTCAAAGCAAAAGAATACTTCACGAGCAAGCCTTTAGAACTAATTCACACTGATTTATGTGGACCCATGAGAACGGAAAGCATAAATGGACACAAATATTTTATGCTATGTATAGATGACTATTCAAGAATGACATGGGTACTATTTCTGAAATTTAAATCAGAAGCCTTTGAGATGTTTAAAACTTTCAAAAATCTTGTTGAGAATCAATCAGGAAAAAGAATTAAATGTTTAAGATCAGATAGAGGAGGAGAGTTTATTTCAGATGAGTTTGCAGAATACTGTGAAAAACATGGGATCAGAAGACAATTTTCGGCAGCAAGAACACCTCGACAGAATGGAGTAGTTGAAAGAAAGAACAGAACTGTGCAGGAAATGGCAAGGACCATGTTAACAGAGAGCAAAATTGCTGACAGGTTCCGGAAAGAGGCGGTTCATATTGCAGTCTACATTCAGAATAGATGTATGTTGAGGCCGCATGAAAGCAAAACACCTTATGAACTGTGGTTTGGCAAGAAGGCTACAACAAAATACTTCAAAGTATTCGGCAACAAGTGTTACATTAAACGGACTGAAGACAATCTTGGCAAATTCGAAGATAGAGCTGATGAAGGTATCTTTCTTGGTTACTCAACTAAAAGCAAAGCCTACACATGCTACAACAAAAGACTTAAGAAAATTGTGGAGAGTGCGGATGTGAAGGTCGATGAAGGTAGGAAACAAAAAATCAGCCATAATGAAAACTACCCGACTTATGAAGAATTTATTGAAGAAGATGAAGATCAAGAAAAAGAAGAGAGACAGAAATCAGAATCAGATGATTTAGAAATAGAAGAAAACAGGAAATTCAAAACAGGCAGCTGGCAGAAAAATCATCCCAAAGAGCAGATTATTGGGGACCCTACAGTTGGCATTCAAACAAGAAGAAGAGTAGTAAATAACTATTCTCTGTTATCCAACATTGAGCCCAAAAACATTATTGAAGCAAGCACAGATGAAAGCTGGATGGAGGCAGTAAATGAAGAACTAGATCAAATTGAGAAAAACAAAACCTGGGAATTAGTACCAAGGCCTAAAAATAAAAACATAATCGGTACTAAATGGATATTTCGAAACAAACTGAATGAAGATGGACAGGTTGTAAGGAATAAAGCAAGATTGGTCTGCAAAGGATATGCTCAAGTTGAGGGGATTGATTTTGAAGAGACTTTTGCACCAGTGGCCAGACTTGAAGCAATAAGACTATTTTTGGCTCTAGCAGTACATAGGGATTTCAAAGTTTATCAGATGGATGTAAAATCAGCATTTCTAAATGGAAATCTTGAAGAAGAAGTGTATATTGAACAGCCTGATGGCTTTCAACTCTGTGATAATCCTAACTTTGTTTGCAAGCTGAAGAAAGCATTGTATGGCTTGAAACAAGCACCTAGAGCTTGGTATGCAAGATTGGACAGCTATCTCACTAAGCAAGGATTCAAGAAAGGTATGGTGGATAGCAATTTATATATCAAAACTGAAAATGGCAATTTCATTGTCCTTGTTGTTTATGTAGATGATATAATATTTGGGAGCAGCAATGATGAATCATGCAAAGACATAGCAAACAAAATGCAGAAAGAATTTGAAATGTCTATGATCGGTGAACTCTCATATTTCCTAGGACTGCAAGTTAATCAAACTGAAAAGGGCATTTTTATTTCTCAAGTTAAATATGTGAAAGAAATGTTGAAAAAGTTCACTATGGAGGATAGTAAGCCTGTTAGCACCCCCATGACAACAGGCTGCAAGTTGAGCAAGGATGATAAATCTCCAGATGTTGATCAAACAATGTACAGATCAATGATTGGGAGCCTACTGTATTTGACAGCCACCAGACCGGATATCTTACAAGTTGTTTGCATGGTTGCAAGATTTCAGGCTAGTCCAAAAGAGACTCATGTGACAGCTGTGAAAAGGATTTTTAGGTACCTCAAGGGTACTATGGAGTATGGGCTATGGTATCCAAAAGGAAAAGACTTCACTCTTTTTGCATATTCGATGCGAGATTGGGCGGGATGTATTGATGACAAGAAAAAGTACAAGTGGAGGAGCATTTTATCTTGGAGATAAATTGGTAGCATGGCACAACAAGAAACAAGAATCGGTTTCTCTATCCACTGCAGAGGCGAGAATACATTGCAGCAACAACATGTTGTACACAAATATTATGGATGAGACAAACATTGAAAGATCTTGGTATTCACTTCAATGAGCCCATTTCAGTCAAATGTGATAACACTAGTGCAATCAACATTTCAAAGAATCCGGTAATGCATTCCCGCACCAAGCATATTGCAATCCGATATCATTTTTTGAAAGACAAAGTTGCAGAAGGAGAGGTCAAATTGGAGTTTGTTCCAACCACAGAGCAAGTAGCAGACATATTCACAAAACCATTGCCCAAGGAAGTTTTTGAGTACCTTCGAAAGAAGTTGGGAGTAGTCACACTACCCAAGCACTGACTAGCTATGGGGAACACATTCTCAGGGGGAGCATTAAAATTATTTATGCCTGAGAATGTTGTGCATAGACTCAGGGGGAGTCTGCAGCAACCCTTTGGTATTATTGGCAAAGGGGGAGAAGAAATTGAGCAAGGTTGCAGTGTGTTGCCAACAATTCCAAAGGGGGAGATTGTTGAGCAAGGTGCAGCAAAAGCATTGCAAAAGTATTGTCATTGTTGTCAACACAGACAGTTTGATGCAGTTGATGCAGTTCAGAGGTCAGTCAGATCAAGTACAATGATTTTCAAGGAAAATAGAAGTGACCCAGATTCAAAAATTTGCAGAAAAGACAAGTAAGAAAACTATCGCGATATCGCGACATGTTTTTTCGCGATTTCGTGACAAAAAGAGGAGAGAGAAAATGTAGGAAAATGTCACGTGATTTCACGACAAAAAGGAGAGAGAAAGTGAAAATGTGATTTCGAAAAAAGAGGAGAGAAAAGTTGAAAAAGGAGGAGAGAGAAAGTGTAGTTGAAAATGTCACGATTTCACGACAAAAAGGAGGAGAGAGAGAGTGAAATAGATTTCAGACAAAAGGAGAGAGAAGGCTGAAAATGTCATCGATTTCGCGACAAAACAGATGAGAGAGAAAGTGCATGAGAAAGTGTCACGATATCACGACAGTTTCGAAAGAAAAGCACTAAGGGCGCAAAGTGTCACGATATCGCGACACGTCGGGTTTTCGTGACCCGAAGAAGAGAGAGAATGCACGAAGGCAAAGGTGTAGCGATTTCGCTACATGTCAAAATGCTAAGGCAACAAAGGTGTAGCGATTTCGCTACAGGTCAAAATGCTAAGGCAACAAAGGTGTAGCGATTTCGCTACAGGTCAAAATGCTAAGGCAACAAAGGTGTAGCGATTTCGCTACAAGCTCGAAACACAAAGCGCAAAGGTGTAGCGATTTCGCTACAAGTTCGAAACACAAGACACAAAGGTGTAGCGATTTCGCTACAAGTCGAAGTTTCGAAGCAAAGTTGGAAGCGCAAGACACAAAGTTGTAGCGATTTCGCTACATGTCTTGATTTCACTGGTGCATGAAGGGAAAAATGTACGGATGCGAAAGATGTCACGATTTCGCGACATGTTGCATTTTCGCGGGTGAAAAGCAAAGAACAACGCTAAGGCAGAAAAGTGTCATGATTTCGTGACATGTTCCGTTTTCGCTGAGTCTTGCGGAGAAAAGTGTACGACAGAGAAAAGTGTCACGATTTCGTGACATGTTCCGATTTCGCGAGTGCAAGCGAAGGATAGTGCAGAGGCAGCGAATGTGTCATGATTTTGTGACATGTCTCATTTTCGCGGCTAGGAGACAGAAATGAGCTCGATGCAGCAAAAGCGTCACGATTTCGTGACATGTCTCATTTTCGTGGGTGTATGCCGAGAAAAGTAGGAGGAGGCGAAAAACGTCGCGATTTCATGACATGTCTCATTTTCGCGGGTGTATGCCGAGAAAAGTAGGAGGCGGAAAACGTCACGATTTCGCGACATGTCTCATTTTCGCGGGTGTATCCGAGAAAAGTAGGAGGCGGAAAACGTCGCGATATCGCGACATGTCAGGTTTTCGCGGTCAACAGTCCAAGAATTAGTCAACTGAGTAGAAATGTCGCGATATCGCGACAGGTAACAGTTTGGCGGGAAAAAGCCGAAAAAGCATGCACAGTGACAGATGTCGAAAAAGCACAAAGGAAAAGCATGCAGCCAGTTACGTAAAAGTTAACTGGAGTCAGATCTGCAGTTACACAGTGACAGGTGTTGGGAAAGCACAGAGGAAAATTCATGCAGCCAACCATGGACAAACTAACTGGAGTTACAAAGGGAAGTCACGAAACAACATATTAAAGAAAAGAACGGCTGTTGCAGGGCCGTGATGCAGCATGACTGGCAAAAGTACAGATAGACAGAGATTCTCGAAAAACAAGAAATCCTCTCGGTGGTTGCGTATGTCAGACATGGAAGTTGCGGGCAGAAGAGAAAGATCGACGCAGAATTGAAAAATGTGCCATCAAAAAGTGTAAAAGTGCTAAGAGGGCAGTTACGTAGAGTTTAGAAGAAAAGAATCAGAGAGCATCGAAACGCGCAAAATGGCTGTCAGTTTACACATAAAAGGATGTCAGAAAGTGCAGAGAAGAATGTCAGAACAAGTCAAAAAGAAGCGGCTAAAAGACAGAGCAGTCAGAGAGGGTTTGACAGATTGAACGTAGCCGTAAATGCATGAAAAAAATTGGAGGGAAATTTAGAGCCGTTTCAAAATGAGCCGTTCGAGAAAATCGAGTATAAAGACTCGAACAGGCACAGTAAGAGAGGTTACTGCAACCGAGGTTATTTGTGAAAAACAAAAAGAAAAGGTTGAGTTAGAGTGTTGCATGAAGAACAACAAAAAGGAACTAAAACCTGTAGATTTTTCTTGAAAATTAACAGAGAGGTTTTAGACTGTGATAGAAGATATTGAGTTTCTGACAATCCTCTTTATTCTTCTATGAGATTGATTTGCATGAGCAATAGACCAGTGAGGGTCTTGTAAAAAGAAAGGCATTTTTAATGTCAACTTATCTTTCAAAATAGAAATCCAAGTTGGTGCTTGGTATAAGGGGTTGGTGCTCCTATCTGTTGCTGCAGAAAAATCAGGGGTTGGTGCTCCTTCCTGTGGGTGCTGGTAAACTATTTGTAAAGATTGAATCCTTGCAAAGACTGGATTTGGATTGTAGTCCAAACAGTCATTATTTGAGGAGTAGCCACATCGGTGAACCTCGTTAAATCTTGTGTTGTGTGATGCTCTTGTGTTATACTTGCTTTATCTATTTTTAAGCTTGTATTTTTAAGTTTTAAGAGTTGCAGATTCAAGTTTTTAAATAGTTACACTGATTCACCCCCCCCTCTCAGTGTCATTGTGAGAATATCACTAGTGTGGTCTGAAGGCCAGTCACCTACTATGCAAGCATATCCCTCTTTGCCTCCATAGTGAATAGCATTGTCTATTGGATCCTATGTTGACTTCCATGATCATTGATACTACTATTACTATTGTCATTTTTATTGCATGTACCTCCTCTTATGGTACTCCTAATATCATCTTAGTAATTGTGGCGTGCTTGCTATGCCCCAAGGCTACCTCCATGATAACATATGCTCATTTATCCTTAAGCTAGCTATTATAATTATTAATGGGGGAATGGTTTGGTACCACTCTTAGTATATAGCATCAATCCTAAGGTCATCACTACCCATATTCAAAATCACCAAGTCATCTATGTCTACATTTAAGTAAAAGTATGGGTTTGGTTGAGGTATGAACCCTTACTCTCATATGACTTGTATATACCACACTAGTCCCAATGGAATCTCTTACCATGCGTTAAATTAGTAGATCACTCTATCAAAATAGAAGAGCTCATGTTCTCATGGTTTGAATAGCCATCTAACTCGCCTGATTGAAGCTAGTTGGTAGACATCCTATGCCCACCCATGATGTTGTTTGAATAGGTGCTAGGTGACTTGATACCAACTCAAATCATCAATGAGTATTTAGGCTATCCCAAACACCCCTACGTGGCCTCCCTTATCCTACCTCAAAATTCCAAGCCGAATGATATGTTGTTGGTACCTGTAGATCCACCACCTATCCTAGTAACCCTATTGGTCATAATATTGCTATATACTTCTAGGCTCATACATGGAGAAGCATATAATAAGATAAACTCCTGGCTCCCATATAAAACACCCAATGGAATGATTGGTATAATAAAGCCAAGATAACAAAACCTTAAACCAAAAGAGTCTATTCCTCAAACATATTGCCATCATCTCACCCCCACCCCAATGCACTACTCTCCTACTTCTATCTTTGATTAGAACTTTGGACCCTAGTGCATGTAGAAATGTTGTCTACTAGTATAAAAAACCCCAATATAGGTGATATTGATGACAATGTGAAACCTCACTACTAGAAATTTGCATCTCCAATAAATCTCCTTAGGCTCCTACTATTATATTGGCTCATATGTATAAGTTCCCCTTTAATTAGCACCCACAAGATCTAATTGTTGGTGCAAAAAATGATACCAAACGAATGGGAGGTGCACCTAGAGGTTCCTGATCGACATTGAATGACCGCCCAACTTGGGATAGGTAGAGGTGGTCGATCTCCGAAGAAGACCGACTCCTTAGGTTTTAGCTAACTATGCCATAAAGGGGGAAAGGGAACAAGAAAGAAAGCAAACGAGATCATAGTTGAAACTAACAAGGATGGGGTATGGCTGCATCAAGACACACTCATTCAACATCATCAGTGCAAAAAATAGTGAACCACCTAACAAATCAACCTACCCTACCTATCACTTCTCCTTCGATGTAGCGTGTAGGGGCAAATTCTAGAACCAGTGGGAAGGTGCATGAAATCTAGGCAACAGAATTAGAGCGCTCCCACCCGATTGACTTTAACAAAAATAAACCATGATGCCCAATGGTGAATGCAAATTCTAGAATCACCCAGCTAGACTCATGAAATTCAAATAGCAGAATTAAGTGAACCAACTCATATGACCATCGTAGAAACAAACATTCACACAAAGGCAAAATAAAAATGAAAGATAGATTGAGAGACCAAACAATGATTCACTATTATTTAGAAGTGATGAAGAATTAAATATGAATTGGAAAGGCCACAGGGCCACCTTTTGGAATGGTGAACATTCCACTATTTGTAGAAGTTCTTACAATAAATTTAAATTCAAGCATTAATGGCGTTTTATGGGAAGAATCTTGCTGGAAAAGTCGAAAGATATTTTGTATCTCTACTCTAGGAGGGATGGCAATTTTATAGAGGGAGTTAGGTGCTTCTGCATCAATCCAAGCCTTTGATCCTTCTAACATCCCTGTTGGACCATAAATTTACCTTGTCCCTTCATACCACATGAAAGCTCGAGATTGATTTTCTTTGAAGTCATGTATTTCAAACTATTCCCTTTGCACCCATCAAATAGAAGTACGGGGAAGCCAAGATCATTAATGTCTATCCCTAAGGATCTCCTTCAATTCCTAGATGATGATATCATTTTTGGATGGCTACCTAGGCATAGTTTCTATTTGGCCACCTTTCCAATTCTCCATCCCATATACAGATAACTCAGCTTGAAATTTGATTGTTGCCTTCTTGAAGTTTCGTCTCTTCTTGTGATGGGAAATTGGGAATGGGGGTTGCGGTGATTCTTTACCATTCCTTTGTCCATCTTGTATGGGGGTTTGGGTTCCAATTTTTTTGTCCAAGGTTCAGGAAGGAAGGCTCAGCTTCAATGCTTGTCTTCCCGTTCTTCCTGCTTATCCGTCTGACCTCCATAATGCTTCAAAATTAGGAACTCCAATTTACTAACATCTCGCCCTTAAGAAGAGTGGGTGGATGGGTGCCAAAATTCACCCACACTCTTGGTGAATCACAAGGGATTTCCACTTGCTAGAAATAGAAACCCAAACAACATTCCTTAATAAGAACAATAAAAGGGAAGAAGGACGAAGATTGAGTCAGAGAGAATAAACTGGGAACCCAGATAGCCAAGGGACAGTTGTCAGATGAAAATAGGGGAAGAGGGAGGGCACAACAAGGTAGGATACAATGGAGGATAGGAGCATAAGGGAGACATAAGAGGAGAAAAATAAGCACATGGAAAGAAACGCTGAGGAAATAGACAGGGAGGAAGGGGAAGAGAGAGAAATAGGGTGGGAAGAAAACGAAAGAGGAAGTAGCCTTGGAGATAACCTCTCAAAACGTGCCTTTGTTGATATACTCCTTTATGGCTTGAGGTATTTTCAAGAATAGATAGAATGCTAAAGACATTTTTCTATGTTGATATAACTTTTATTTATGCAATTCAGGAAGAATTATCTCAGCTCATCAGAACCCATCTTAGAACCTTTGATCATGCTCTTCGACTAATTGGTCAATAAATTATCAGCTATCCACAAGGCCTTTTATAGGGCAATTTTTGCCTGGGTTCTGCATTTGCCATGAAAGAATTATCTTGATGCATATCTTTATAATATGAGCCAAGGTGTACTTACTATGCCAACTTGTAGACTCTCAGGAGGATATTCAATTGGGCTACAGAGTCACATGATGAAGAAGGGGTAAAGGGTAAGGAAGAATACTTTAGGAAGAGACACCATCTAGAAAATATTCTATTTATCAAAAGTAGATCCCCCGGGGTGATGTGAGCAACTATGTGGCCTTATGATATGCACCCTTTTATTTATCTACTAACCTATTTACACAAAATTATGGTGTTTTTGGCACATCGTGACCATTGATCCATCCTAGAAACTATTCAATGAATCTATAATGCTCAAACCATATTATGTTGAATTTGAGGCATCTCTCATAGTCTGGTTGGCATTGCAAAAATGCTTTCCAAGCTGCTAAGAGGCCACAAGTTGGTAGATAATCATACATAACATTACTTATGCAATTGATGATCAATGTAGCAATAAAATTTTCTATGTAGGAGCCTCCCTCAGGTACTAGCAATAGAATCCAATGTCGCCATTCCTCAGGATCTACCTATTGTGAAATACTGGTTTCACACATCTCCAACGTCCTTGCACATTCCTCCTTGCACACCTTATTGATTGACCTTGCTAAAGGCAGGACCTCATTAGGACCTGAATTTTGACCAACTAAACCATCATGAAGATGATTTATCTCCTACTCACTGTGCTCTTGGATACAAAAGGATGCAAAAATACTCCCTCTTTGTGAGTGAAATTCTTACCTTGGTCCAGATCCTCTATTTCTTGGAAGAAGGTGCAAGCAATAATATTGTTACTCTGAGGACCGATACCTGCATTTCTCCTACATGGGCTTGACAAGCGATTTGCCCCTTGTATTTTGCATGACTATAGCCTTAGCTCTTGCATAACTTAAGATGGCACATATGGCGGATGTTGTTCAGTGGGTAAGGGGATAACGGTGGTTGGAAAAGGTGATGGAAGGGTGGAGTCATCCGAAGATGTTTTTCCTGCTTGAAGTAGGAGTCACTCTACTCGTACGACCTCTTGAAAAATTTTAGGGAATCTCCTTTCCCCAGATTGATACAAGAGGAGGTTGATATTCAAGCCAAGAGACTAAATATAGTACATGTGATCCTAGGTGGGGGATGGCTGGTATTCAGGGGGATCCTATCTTAGTTCCTTCTAAATGGAATTTTAAAATTTACTATGGATTCAAAAACAACCCTATGATGTATGAAATATGCATCAAGAGTTGGAAAGGATCTAAGGAGTCATCAAATGCATCAACTAGAGCTCCTACAAAATCCATCCATGAGTGGATGGTTCTTTTCCCAAGGGTATGATACCACCATAGCGCCCTCCCTTCTAGAGACAAGACCAGGAGCCTGATCATGACATCTTCATGTGGTATGCTATGGAGGGACACTAATGAAGCAACATCTTCCAAATTTTCTTGATCAATTCCCAAGGTGCCATTATATTTGATCAGGGATTTTAGGGCACCCTTGGGAATTTCATGCCAACATTGGAGGTCTAACAGACCAAGATCATTCCACTATAGGTAGCTCAAATAAGCCATTGAAGCACTGGATTTTAGGGGTCCTGGTTCATGCATCAAAATTGAAGTTTCCAGATGAATATACTATCTTTTCTGATGAGGTCAAGGTTGTTCATCGAACCTTGGGTTCTCCAAGAAATGAAAACTTTTTAGCATAAGAAGGTAACTGATATGATGATGTGGAGATGTTGCACATTTGGAATCACTATGTGATTTGCAAAGATGTGGGTAAACCAGAGTATCACCAAAATTTGATTTCCTCAAACACGAGAACTCATTGAGTTCCCCAACATAGACACCAAAATTGTTGGTGCAAAAATTGACACCGAACAAGTGGGAGGTGCACTCGAAGGTTCCCGAATATCATTGAACAATCACTCAATCTAGGATAGGTAGAGGCGGTTGGTCTCTAAAGAATATAGGCTCCTTAGGTTCTAGCTAACTACGTCATAAAGGGGGAAAGAGGGAAAAGGGAATGACAAAGAAAGTAAAGGAGACCATAACCGAAACTAACAAGGATGGGGTATAACCACAGCAAGACACACTCCTTCAACATCATCGGTGCAAATAGTAGTGAACCACCTAACATATCAACCCACCCTACCTATCACTTCTCCTTTGGTGCAGCATGTAGGGGCGAATTCTAGAACCAATGAAAAGGTGCATGAAATCTAGGTAGTAGAATTAGAGCGCTCCCACCCGATTGGATTTAACAAAAATAAACCTCCATACCCAATGGCAAATGCAAATTCTATAACCACCCAACTAGACTCATGAAATTCAGATAGCAGAATTAAGTAAACCAACTCAAGTGACCATTGCAAAAATAAATATTCACACAAAGGTAAAAGAAGAATAAAAGATAGATTGAGAGACCAAACATTGATTCACTATTATTTACAAGCAATGAAGAATTGCATATGAATTGTAAAGGCCATAAATCCACCTTTTGAAATGGAGAGCATTCCACTATTTATATAAGTTCTTATAATGAATTTAAATTCAAGCATTAATGGCGTTTGGCGGGAAGAATCTTGCTGCAACAATTAGAAGATTTGATGTATCTCTGCTCTAGGAGGGATGGAGATTATTTGGAGGGAGTTAGGTGCTTCTATATCAATATAGACCTTTGATACTTTTGATATTCCCTTTGGACCATAATTTTGCCTTATCCCTTTGTACCACAGGAAAGCCCAAGATTGATTTCCTCTAAAGTCGTGTATTTCAAATTATTCCCTTCGTGCCCAAAAACCAAAAGTATGGGATAACCAAGATCATTAATGCTTGTCCCTAAGGATATCCCGTGCTTCCCATATGATGATATCATTTTTGGATGGCTCCCTGGGCACAATTTCTATTTGGTTGCCTTCCCAATTATCCATCCCATTGACGGATAGCTCGACTTGAAATCTGACTACTACCTTCTCGAAGTTCTATCTCTTCTTGTTATAGGAAACTAGGAATGGGGGTCACGATGCTTCTTTACCATTCCTTCATTCATCTTAGACAAGAGTTTGGGGTCTAGGTTTTTCATCCAAGGTTTGGGTGGGATTTTAAGGCATAGCTTCAATGCTTGTATGCCAGCTTATCCTTCTAGCCTCCATAATGCTTCAAAATTGGGGACTCTGATTTACTAACATCTCACCCAAAATAAGAGTGGGTGAAGGGGCACCAAAATTCACCTACACTAACACACATCCTCTTGCATAATTATCACCTCTCTGTAGGGCAATTGGAAGGTAGGCATCTCTCAATACCAATGCTCTTCTAGGGTAGTCAATAATGTCCTATCAAACTCCACCTTAGGCATTAGGGATACATAGTATAGTCCTGTTGCCATTGACAAAGCATGATCTATGAAGTCTAGTAATCCCTAGATAGCCTCTAGAGTATGGGGCCATATCTATTTCTATAGTTGAGCATCTACAATCTCTCTTGTAACCAACCAAAACCATAACTTGTAAGTCTTAAAACTTGTAAAATTAATTAAAAAATCAAAGCAAGCAAAAGCACCCCCTCGTGGACAAAGCACCATGAGGTAGGAAAATCACCACTAGTTGATAAAAGTACTACCAAGATGGAAAAATCATTGTTGAGTGGTGAAAGCACTATCATTATATAATGCACCACCAATTGGTGCTAGCACTAGCACAAAAGAATCACCAATAAGCAAAAGTAATGTTCTTTCTTTTTAGCACACGTTTTGAGGCTAAAGGTTGAAAAGCGTAAGTTTTTGGGTTCCTACCTAAATGTGTCCTTCTATCGGTGGTTATCTCAAATTATCTACTTGATGCAGTGGTATCACTTACCACACCATCAAAATATCTACTATAATCAAGGTCTAGAGCTCTTGATCACCATTGCCAAAGTAAAAAATAATTTGGTTTTTACCCCCTAACCATTTTACCCCCAACACATCCCAACCAATTTTTTCTATTTGTTCTAAGTATTTCATCACTACACTAATGTGAATCATTGTCAAGTCAAGTTTCCTTTGTCCAACATGATTTTCCATCTAAAAATCAAGGGGGCAGAATGAGGCATGACAATAATTAATGCTTTTAAAAAGATGAAATTTAACATCATCAATAATCAACAATCAAAAGCATCAACATCTTACATTACAAATCCTAAGCAACATCAAATATATTTCTCAAAATTGGGGTATTAATATTAGTTTTTAATGCATTTATCATCCAACAAATACATTAAAAGGGATAAATATAGACACCCAATTTTAATCACATCATCAAGATCTCCAAACTTGCCAACATCTTCATGAACTAGTCAATTAAACATCCAAACCAATTCAATTGTCTTAAAAGCTCAATCTAGGAGTATTTATTGCTCCAAAGTAAGAACACCAAGACATGAGTGATATCACCAACAATGCTTCTACTCCTAGACAACAATATTATTAAACTTCAAAACTTTCACTATTTCCTACCCAAACTGACTAGCAACAATCATCTTGATATTAGTGTTGCCAATGCTATCTCTTCCAGCGCTACTAACTATCAAATCCTAAAAGGAAAAAGGTAGATATTTAATACCTACCAAGTCACCCACCAAATATGGACTTGATCATATTAGTATGATCCAAAGCCATAATAACAATCTAAAGGTCCCAAAATTTCCCTTTTTATCTTACATCCATTAATTATATATTGAACCCATTTTATAATCTTACCTTCAACAATCCCATCAAATTCAATGCAACCAACCTCTAAGTATCCATGGCTTTCTATAAAACCATCACTTAGGAAGCCTAATTCATCATCATATTACGCAACAATGAAGCTATATCAAATTGCATATGGGTCTCATACAATCTCTTAATTATCTCAAGAAATAAGTAAGCTTATCCACTTCATCAACAAAGGGGATATCAACCAATGCTTCTTGAGACTACAATTTTTGCTTTGGTTGTTCTCTCTTCCCCCTTAGCCTTGTCATTGTATTTGATTTATTGCTATTTAATCATTTTTTCATTGCATACCAACCAATCATGCTTATTTAAACAATATATCTACTTACCATCGTATTTTATTGTATCATTAGTTTATATATTTTTACTATCAATTAGGCTACATACTATCTTCATCAAGATCTCAACACCTCCTAGTCAAGGATCATCAATCATTCCAAAAATATTATCTCTTATTCAAGACACATACTAATATATCTATAGAGTGAAAGCACTGCCATATTTCACGTTCAATGGTTCTATTGTGCTCTATCTCTACTATAGCAAGAATTGGAACTTCATAGTCACATTGCCATAGAAAGTGAAAGCACTACCAATTGGAAAAAGCACTAGCAGTGCTATTACTCACCCACTAGCACTTTCACCATTAAAATCATGATCATCATTTTATCATTTTGCATCTATTTATCTTATTTTTTTGGTAGGTGGTAGAAATTATAGTGTATGGGTTTTAACTAGTGACCAAAACCAAAAACATAAGCATATGATGAAAAGTACATAGAGAAGCACAAAACAGGGTGTCTACACCCTAGCCGCTCCATGAACTAGACCAGAGAAAAAATAGACCCACATAGGGGTTGTTTAACAGAAAAACAAAAATTGAAAGAGAGAGCCCACGTAGGGGCTAAGGAGAACATAAAGTAAAATCAAACCAGTGCCCACATAGGGGTCAAAATATTAGTACCAAAATTCCCATGCAGGGGAACAAAGCTCAAAAGACAAAAAAACCTATCAAAGAAGCAGTTATATCACTCCCATCATCAAAATTTTTGAGGCGAGCATACCTCTCAGGGTCGGTTGTGCATTTCCAAGTTGACAACAGTAGCATTAAGAACATTTTGAGGGAAATTTTGGTGTCATATGGACAAATTCCCATGAATAACCCCAATCTTAGCAAGCAAATCAACAAACTTGTTAGCTTCCCGATACACATGGCAGGTTGTAGTGTTGCAAAAATTCTACATCAAGACCTTAACTTCCTGAATAATAGTGCACACGTTCCATGAAGGAATTTTGTTGTTGATGATAGAGTTTGTAATATTCATGGAATCACCTTCAATTTTTAATTTTTTTGTGTAATCTCCGAGAACTTATAGCCCTCTCCACAACGCATGAGCTTCAGCATAGTGGTTAGTTTTGACGCCTAGAAACTCAGCATAGGCCACTATGAGTCATCCATTGTGATCCCTGACCAGACCTTCAACACCCACTGCACCCGGATTTCCTTTAGAAGTACCATCATAGTTAAGTTTAAGCCATCCTACAGGAGGATGAGTCTAATGAGCACCAATTATAGGATGGGGATTAGAAGGATTAGAGCTGGTACTGTGGGGAATACTGAGGAAACAAAAAAGAGTGGACTCAAGGGCAGAATTAGGTGGTTTGGTGCAAGAAAAATCTTAGAATTTTCAATAGAAAATATGATGGCTTTGTTGGAAATAAATATAGAGTCCTTAAGGGTGTTTGAAAATATTCTACCATTTCTTTCGAGCTAGATATACCACAGAAGATGATAAAGATAAAATTTCCACAAAGAAGACAACCTAGAATTTTTGAAAGGCATGGGCCACTAGGAGAAAAAAGATCCAGGGAGTTGGACTGGACCCAGAAGATGTAAAAGGTGGACATGAGGTGATCCATGGTAGACATTTTGTAAATATGTGGTTAACAGATTCCTAGGTTTCCAAGCAAATATGACATCTATTAGGAACAACCATCCCTCTCTTCATGATATTATCAGTAGTGAGGATCTTGTTTTGGATGGCCAACCAAGAAAAGACAACAACTTTAGGTATGAGGTGTTTAAGCCAAACTAGATTGAAAGGAATGAGAGAAGTTTGGGGAGTGAAAATCAACATATGAGAATATTTGACAAAAAAAAGACCAGAGTCAATTTCTTTTTAAGAAGGGGTATCATGAGACATACCAGATGGAATTACAGTTGCCCTCAATAATATTGATAATTCTATGACAACATTAAAAATTTGGGCATCAACATTTGCAATGTGGAGCTTTTTACATCTTTTGGGTTGGACTAAAGAGTCTATGAAATCAACCACCTTTATGCCTATGAGAGTATCCAGCAAAGGCTACACCACTGAGACTCTGTTGTTCTCACTAAGCGTTTTATTGGAGATCCACCTGTTTGACCAAAAATTTATCCTTTTTCTAGTTCCAAGCTGTCATCTGGTTCCCCTTTGAATGAGAGGTCTAGTATGGAGGATTGATTTCCAAAAGGTGGACCCAACTTTAGGAATATTTTCATCCATAAAATTCTATATGTGAGTGTATTTTTTATTGATGATGGAAACCCATTCAAGATTGCAATTTGTAAACACCTTCTAAGCCTGCTTGGCCAACAATGCCATGTTCATATAACTAATTCTTCTAAGACTCAGCCCTCGTATTTTGGGTAAGCAAATCTTTTCCCAGCTGACCAGATGAAACTTTTTTTATCCTCTGAACTTTCCCAAAGGAATATCTTATGAATCTGTTCAATTTTGTTATAGAAAAAAATTGGGACTTTGAAGACTGACATAAAATAAACATGAATACTTTGAAGACAAACCATAGTGAAAGTGGCTTTGGATGCTTGGGATAGGAGGGCCCCTTTCCAACCTACAAGTTTTTTATTGATTCTTTCAATAACATTGCTTCACATGGATTCTTTGGGATAACTGGTGAACAGGGGAAGCCCCAAATAGACAGTGGGAAGCTTAGATATGACACATTGAAGAATATAAATAATCTTAACCTATCTAGATAGGTGGTATTGAGAAAGAAAACTTTACTTTTGGCATAGTTTATCTTTTTCCCTGTAGCCTCTTCATAGAGATCTAAAATACCTTTAATTGAATTTTCTTCCCAAACTGAAGCATGGGTGGCTAAGATAGTGTCATCTACAAAATGCTGATGAGAAAGGGGTCTCATGTTGGAAGCATCCTGAATACCAAATATCGTGCCATCCAAGCAAGCATATTTGAGAGCTCTTCCAAGGGATTAAAAAAGAATAATGAAGAGAATAGGTGACAAGGGAACCCCCTGCCTAAGCCCCATGTTGCTTGGTAAGTAACCTGTTGCAGACCCATTGACTAGCATTGAGAACTAGGGGTTAGAAATGCAACCTTGAATAATTTTAACCCACTCTCTATGGAAACCAAACTTGAGAAAGGCAAGAAGCAGGAAATCTCGATTGACCTTGTCAAAAGCTTTATTCATATCAATTTCAAGGACCATGGCAACTTTTTTGTTGTTGGAGATATAATGAAGAACTTCATTCAAAGTTATGATATCATCAGTTATAGATCTTCCTTTTACCGAACTGCCTTAGCAGGGATCTATGATTTGGGGAAGAAATTATTTGACTCTGGATGCCATAGCTTTGGTTAGGATTTTATAAATCACATTACACAAACTGATGGGTCTAAAATCTGCCATAGATTTGTAAAATGTCCTTTAGGAATAAGAGCTATGAAGGTAGAATTAATACCTCTGGGGATGGATTTTGCATGTTGGAGTTCAATGATTGCCATGCACACATCTTACCCAATAATATCCCAAAAGGATTTAAAAAATGATGGGGAGAAACCATGAGGTCTAGGGGCTTTATCAGGGTGCATAGTGAATAAAGTTTGCTTGATCTCATCTAAATAAAGAGGCTTTATGAGAAAGGAATTCATTTCTAGAGTGACCAAGATAGGAATGTGATTGAGTAACTAATTCTTGGCCCAGTCCAAATTTTGGGGTTGGGTACCCAAGAGATCTTCAAAAAAAGAAGAGGCTTCATCATGAATTTTAAAAATATCCCTGGTAATGGAGCTATCACCTCTGGTCAATTCCCTCATTTTGTTTGAAATTTTGTGCCTGAGGGTGGAAGCATGACAATTTTTGTATTAGAATCACCCTCCTTGAGCCAAAGGGCTATGGATTTATGCCTCTAGAACATCCCTTCTTTGCCCAAAATGTTATGATACTCTACTAAAAGTTGTTTTTACTCAACTCTGATTTGGTCACTCAACTGACCATTATGTATTTGTTGTTCAATGCTTTTTACTTTACCATAATCTACTTTTTACTTTCAAAAATATTGTTGAAAACTTCCTTGTTCTAGATTTTGAGGTTTTCCTTGACAACATTGAGTTTGTGGGAAACTTGAGTAATGAAAGACCTAGAAAAATCTTACTGCTACTAATCAGAGATTCAATTACAAATATCAAGGTGTTGCATCCACATGGCTTCAAATCTGAAAGGAATCTTGAAATTGGGACCTATGTCAACTTCAAACAAAAGGGGACAATGATCATAGCCAATTCTTAGGAGAAAAATGAGATTAGCATCACCCATAACAGGAATAGCCTCTTGAGAAAGAAAAAATTGTCAAGCTTAACTTGGATATGCTGATCTCCAACTCTCATGTTGCTCCATGTGTATTTTGCTCATTTAATTTGAATGTCCATTAATTCATTGTCAGTTACAAAATTATGAAAATCTTCAATGCTTCTGGATGGAGTAATATTTCCCCCTTGCTTATCTAATGGGAAAAGAGTGGAGTTAAAATCTCCAACAAGGATCCATGGAAGATTTTTGAAAACATTCCTCATATGTCTCAAGGTATCCCATAAGGTATTTCTACTGGTTGAATTATTGGGGGTGTAAACATTGGATAAAACCCATGAATAATTGTTGTCTTTACAGTGGAATATAATATTCAGAACTCTATCTGATGAAACTATTATTCTACCTTCAAATTTACTAGAATCCCATAGACAAATTAATCCCCTTAAAGTTCCTTGAGCAGGGCTAAAATTGAAATCACTATTCTTCCAAATAGATTTAACAATTTTTTGGATTTTTTGGCTCAATCTTTTTTTCTTGCATAATTATGATAATGTGCATGTATTCCTTCCTCAAAGTGCATGCAAGTCTCTGCTTGAAAGCACTATTGAGGCCTCTCACATTCCATGATAGGATCCTCATTTAGAAATTTTGGAAAACATTTTGCCTCCCTTTGACTGTTGTAAGGGAGGTTTGGATCTTTTGATTCATCTTTCTCCTGACTGAAAAGGTCCTGGAAAAGAGTCTTTTGAATGCCATTGGAAATTTCGTTATCTGTTTCTTTATTTTTTTGGTAATTTATGGAAGGTATTCCTTTTTTTTTCTCACTGTCAATATCCACAGAGGATTTCTTGTAACTTATGGTGTTGATAGAGCTAAACTCCAATTTGGATGAGTTAGGGTTACATCTTTTAGAGTCAGTATTGACATGACCATGACTACAATTTTCAATATGCCCTTCAAGGGTAGGTGGAGGTTTAGAAGGAATATGGGAAGGTCTAGATCTGGATAGGGAGTGGGTTTCTCCTTGGACAACAGTGATGGGTCCAAGGGGTACAAACTCATGCAATAGGGTTTCATCAAAGGGTTCAAAAATAAAATTTTTAGCTAATGCACCAAATTTTTTAGGGTAAGAAAAGGGAGAGCTAACCTTAACTTGGTCGTCCATTAGATCTAAAATTGCAACTTGCTTCCCTTTAGGCGTAGCTGAACTCAAATTATTTTTTTGGTAAGGCCCAATGTGGTTATGATTTCCTTGGAATATGTTGTATGGATGCCTAACATGGGACCTAGAGCTAGCCATTTATTTAGATAGTTTGACAGATGGGAACTGAGCTTTGAGGTGACTTTGATTCTAGCACTCAATACAAAAAGTGGGCTTATTCTCATATTCAATAGCATGGCATCTACGATATGAGCCGTAGATCAGGTTAATATGGGTTGGCAGTTGAGAATCCAAATTTAAATTAATGTAGATTCTTGCATGAATAATGCAAGTTTGAGCTTTAGTGATAGGATAGATAGCTACTAATTCTCCAATGGATTTAGTAATGCCATGCAAGATGTCTTCGTGCTAGAATTAGATAGGCAAATTCGGAAGATGAACCCATATAGGAGTGTAGTTAATAATTTGAGTTTTTGGGTTGAAATATTCACCCCACTTTCGTAGAAAAAGACTTTTCCAACCATAAAACTAGGGTCTGCTTGTGAGAATTCAAGAGACATCATCCTGGTTATTAAAGCATATAAAAAAAAACCCCGAGCTTTAGTGATAGGATAGATAGCTACTAATTCTCCAATAGTTTTAGCAATGCCATGCAAGATGTCTTCGTGCTAGAATTAGATAGGCAGTTGAGAATCCAAATTTAAATTAATGTAGATTCTTGCATGAATAATGCAAGTTCGAGCTTTAGTGATAGGATAGATAGCTACTAATTCTCCAATGGATTTAGCAATGCCATGCAAGATGTCTTCGTGCTAGAATTAGATAGGCAAATTCGGAAGATGAACCCATATAGGAGTGTAGTTAATAATTTGAGTTTTTGGGTTGAAATATTCACCCCACTTTCGTAGAAAAAGACTTTTCCAACCATAAAACTAGGGTCTGTTTGTGAGAATTCAAGAGACATCATCCTGGTTATTAAAGCATGTCAGAAAAAACCTCGAGCTTTAGTGATAGGATAGATAGCTACTAATTCTCCAATGGATTTAGCAATGCCATGCAAGATGTCTTCGTGCTAGAATTAGATAGGCAAATTCTGAAGATGAACCCATATAGGAGTGTAGTTAATAATTTGAGTTTTTGGGTTGAAATATTCACCTCACTTTCGTAGAAAAAGACTTTTCCAACCATAAAACTAGGGTCTGCTTGTGAGAATTCAAGAGACATCATCCTGGTTATTAAAGCATATAAAAAAAAACCCCGAGCTTTAGTGATAGGATAGATAGCTACTAATTCTCCAATAGTTTTAGCAATGCCATGCAAGATGTCTTCGTGCTAGAATTAGATAGGCAGTTGAGAATCCAAATTTAAATTAATGTAGATTCTTGCATGAATAATGCAAGTTCGAGCTTTAGTGATAGGATAGATAGCTACTAATTCTCCAATGGATTTAGCAATGCCATGCAAGATTTCTTCGTGCTAGAATTAGATAGGCAAATTCGGAAGATGAACCCATATAGGAGTGTAGTTAATAATTTGAGTTTTTGGGTTGAAATATTCACCCCACTTTCGTAGAAAAAGACTTTTCCAACCATAAAACTAGGGTCTGTTTGTGAGAATTCAAGAGACATCATCCTGGTTATTAAAGCATGTCAGAAAAAACCTCGAGCTTTAGTGATAGGATAGATAGCTACTAATTCTCCAATGGATTTAGCAATGCCATGCAAGATGTCTTCATGCTAGAATTAGATAGGCAGTTGAGAATCCAAATTTAAATTAATGTAGATTCTTGCATGAATAATGCAAGTTCGAGCTTTAGTGATAGGATAGATAGATACTAATTCTCCAATGGATTTAGCAATGCCATGCAAGATGTCTTCGTGCTAGAATTAGATAGGCAAATTCGGAAGATGAACCCATATAGGAGTGCAGCTAATAATTTGAGTTTTTGGGTTGAAATATTCACCCCACTTTCATAGAAAAAGACTTTTCCAACCATAAAACTAGGGTCTGCTTGTGAGAATTCAAGAGACATCATCTTGGTTATTAAAGCATATCATAAAAAACCTCGAGCTTTAGTGATAGGATAGATAGCTACTAATTCTCCAATGGATTTAGTAATGCCATGCAAGATGTCTTCGTGCTAGAATTAGATAGGCAGTTGAGAATCCAAATTTAAATTAATGTAGATTCTTGCATGAATAATGCAAGTTCGAGCTTTAGTGATAGGATAGATAGCTACTAATTCTCCAATGGATTTAGCAATGCCATGCAAGATGTCTTCGTGCTAGAATTAGATAGGCAAATTCGGAAGATGAACCCATATAGGAGTGTAGTTAATAATTTGAGTTTTTGGGTTGAAATATTCACCCCACTTTCATAGAAAAAGAATTTTCCAACCATAAAACTAGGGTCTGCTTGTGAGAATTCAAGAGACATCATCCTGGTTATTAAAGAATATCAGAAAAAACCCCGAGCTTTAGTGATAGGATAGATAGCTACTAATTCTCCAATGGATTTAGCAATGCCATGCAAGATGTCTTCGTGCTAGAATTATATAGGCAGTTGAGAATCCAAATTTAAATTAATGTAGATTCTTGCATGAATAATGCAAGTTCGAGCTTTAGTGATAGGATAGATAGCTACTAATTCTCCAATGGATTTAGCAATGCCATGCAAGATGTCTTCATGCTAGAATTAGATAGGCAAATTCGGAAGATGAACCCATATAGGAGTGTAGTTAATAATTTGAGTTTTTGGGTTGAAATATTCACCCCACTTTCGTAGAAAAAGACTTTTCCAACCATAAAACTAGGGTCTACTTGTGAGAATTCAAGAGACATCATCCTGGTTATTAAAGCATATCAGAAAAAACCTCGAGCTTTAGTGATAGGATAGATAGCTACTAATTCTCCAATGGATTTAGCAATGCCATGCAAGATGTCTTCATGCTAGAATTAGATAGGCAGTTGAGAATCCAAATTTAAATTAATGTATATTCTTGCATGAATAATGCAAGTTCGAGATTTAGTGATAGGATAGATAGCTACTAATTCACCAATGGATTTAGCAATGCCATGCAAGATGTCTTCATGCTAGAATTAGATAGGCAAATTCGGAAGATGAACCCATATAGGAGTGTAGTTAATAATTTGAGTTTTTGGGTTGAAATATTCACCCCACTTTCGTAGAAAAAGACTTTTCCAACCATAAAACTAGGGTCTGCTTGTGAGAATTCAAGAGACATCATCCTGGTTATTAAAGCATATCAGAAAAAACCCTGAGCTTTAGTGATAGGATAGATAGCTACTAATTCTCCAATGGATTTAGCAATGCCATGCAAGATGTCTTCGTGCTAGAATTAGATAGGCAGTTGAGAATCCAAATTTAAATTAATGTAGATTCTTGCATGAATAATGCAAGTTCGAGCTTTAGTGATAGGATAGATAGCTACTAATTCTCCAATGGATTTAGCAATGCCATGCAAGATGTCTTCGTGCTAGAATTAGATAGGCAAATTCGAAAGATGAACCCATATAGGAGTGTAGTTAATAATTTGAGTTTTTGGGTTGAAATATTCACCCCACTTTTGTAGAAAAAGAATTTTCCAACCATAAAACTAGGGTTTGCTTGTGAGAATTCAAGAGACATCATCCTGGTTATTAAAGAATATCAGAAAAAACCTCGAGCTTTAGTGATAGGATAGATAGCTACTAATTCTCCAATGGATTTAGCAATGCCATGCAAGATGTCTTCGTGCTAGAATTAGATAGGCAGTTGAGAATCCAAATTTAAATTAATGTAGATTCTTGCATGAATAATGCAAGTTCGAGCTTTAGTGATAGGATAGATAGCTACTAATTCTCCAATGGATTTAGCAATGCCATGCAAGATGTCTTCATGCTAGAATTAGATAGGCAAATTCGGAAGATGAACCCATATAGGAGTGTAGTTAATAATTTGAGTTTTTGGGTTGAAATATTCACCCCACTTTCGTAGAAAAAGACTTTTCCAACTATAAAACTAGGGTCTGCTTGTGAGAATTCAAGAGACATCATCCTGGTTATTAAAGCATATCATAAAAAACCTCGAGCTTTAGTGATAGGATAGATAGCTACTAATTCTCCAATGGATTTAGCAATGCCATGCAAGATGTCTTCGTGCTAGAATTAGATAGGCAGTTGAGAATCCAAATTTAAATTAATGTAGATTCTTGCATGAATAATGCAAGTTTGAGCTTTAGTGATAGGATAGATAGCTACTAATTCTCCAATGGATTTAGCAATGCCATGCAAGATGTCTTCGTGCTAGAATTAGATAGGCAAATTCGGAAGATGAACCCATATAGGAGTGTAGTTAATAATTTGAGTTTTTGGGTTGAAATATTCACCCCACTTTCGTAGAAAAATAATTTTCCAACCATAAAACTAGGGTCTACTTGTGAGAATTCAAGAGACATCATCCTGGTTATTAAAGCATATTAGAAAAAACCTCGAGATAGAGCAACTAGCTCCATGCTTCCTAGGGTTCTCCACTTAGAAATAACCCATCACTGTATGGAATTCATGTCAGGTCTACCTCCAATAAATTTTCCAACCAGAGTGTGGGACTCAAGAAAAAGATACTCAACCATGGTCTCATCATGGATAACTAGATCTTCACCGTTGGGAAGTAAGGTGTTGATATTGCTTTTTTGGAAACATATTTCTCCCACCCTTTAAATTTTTTAGGAAATGTGAGAAAGGGGGAAATAATATCTTTTGGGGCCTCGCTCTATTTGTCCATAGGGTCTTTTCCCTGAAGAGTTTTTGCATTCCCTAAAAATCTAGTGCCATCTGGTTCTCAATCGGGGTCTGCTTTCTCGTCGTTGCATGCATCACCTATCTCTGATGAGTTATGAGGGGTAGATCCACCTATAGAGATTTGAAAATTCATATTTCCACCTTCCCATCGCTCCCTTGAAGCCTTTTGATCACTTGAAATTGCTCGTTCGCTCACCATCACCTATGCTATTTCTCAACCCAGATGAAACCCTCACACAGTCGCTTGCCAAAAATCTCATTCACACATAGGGATGTGCTAGGATCTATGTTGCTATAAATTATATAAAAATTGGTGGAGATGTTCTAGGGTTTTTCAAGAATCTACTCTCAAAATTTTAGCTCAATTTGAGTTTGGATGAGTGAAATATGGCCAAAACAAGTTTGAAATTTTGGGCAGTTATGTGAAAACGTCCTCTTCCTTATCCAGTCCAAACTATGTTGTTATTATATTATTTTTCAAGCTAGGGTATGATGATGGATAAAGGAGCCATATACTCTTCACTAGTCTAGGAAAACCCTTTTATTGTTAATCACATCTACTTTTTATCTACTTTCCAGGTTTTGAAAACTTGGATCCTCAAGTGAAAGCACCATCAGAAGGTAGTAGCACTAACAATGCTTATGTGTCCTTCTAATGATTTTGCTTGTATGGAAAATGTAAGGCCAAAGGCTTTGATTACTTCTTTGTCATTTTATATTAAAATAATTTTTCTATTTTGTATCTATTCTTTACTTTCTATTTTAGCCATTAAGGAGAAAAAAGAAAAGAAGGAATAATTTAGCATTAATAACATTAGGGGACCAACCTTAATCTTGCATCTCATAAAAACAAAATCATATATAGTCACTTTATGACTTGTTGCATTATCCCTTTAAAACCTTGCTCTTAAAAGAAAATTGTCTTTTCATCTATCATTGAAAATCAAAACCTTTTAGTTTTTTTTAATAGGTTATATGTGGCTTCTATTGGGGGCCACTCCCATCAAAATACCAAAATATGACATTTGTTGTAGCATATCATGATTTTTTCATTTATTTTTTCTCTTAAATATATTAATCAACTTCCTCGAAGTTCTATGTTTACACAATCAACTCCTTGACATCATTTTGATTAAGACATAAAATCTCACTTGGCCAATTACCTTCTAAAATTTGAGTTTCATTGGGCTAAAGATCAACACCATAATTCACTAATTTATCTGCTACTCAATTTCCTTCTCTATAAATATGCTCACAATACCAGGACATTACCTATTGTAATAGATGATGAACATCAACAATCATGTTATTTTTTATCTAGTCTCCACATCCATTTTTAATAATAACATTGATGATAATTTGTGAGTCCCCCTCAATTGAAATATATTTCCATCCTTTTTCTACTACAATTTTAATCCTTGTAAAAAGTGCCCTAGCCTCTTCATAGTTGTTAGTTGAAGTTCCATATGATTCTAAATAAGCGAGGATAATTTTTCCTTCACTATTTCTAAAAACACCACCTCCACCAGTATTTCCTAGATTTCCTTTAGAAGCACCATCAAAATTAATTTTGATAAACCCAATTTATGGATATTTCCATTTTTTTAAGCAAAAAACCCCTTACAGGGCCGCCTTGGTCTGAGAGACCACGAACAGGGGGTTCTACACCGTCAAAGTCACCCGAGAGTCACACCCGACCCTGCCCACACCAACATTATGAATTGGATTTTGGATACCCAATTCAGCTTTTTGGTAGGGTGGATATTTGAACCTGGGACCTCCCTTGGAGGATTGCCCTCTCCTCTCCAACTCACCTACAACACCTGGGTAGGATATTTCCATTTTACCATAGATTGAAGTAGATCCTTTGTTTTAATTCCATTATCATAGATGACTCTTCCATATATGTTCAAATCCTGTAGCCAAGTCATTAGCACATTTTATTTGTAATTGAGACTTCCCATGATGAGCACCATATTTGTAGAATTTTGCAAGAGAGGCACTAATACGGTTTGAAACTTAGGTATGATTTTGATATTTATTTTTAAAAATTCTATTATTCCTTTCAAGCCATAAATTCCAAAAAATAATGCTAGGGTCAATCCTCCAAAGAAAACATAAACTTAAGCTTTGAAATAATTTATCCAAACATTTTATCAACTCTTTCAATGTTGATGGAGCTACCAAATATAATTTCATATTTAAAAAAAATAACCCCAAATGGTGTGAGCAAATGAAAAATGAAGAAGTAAATGGTCTGACGTTTATAAATCCTTCTCACACAAGGCACATTTGAAGGGTTCATAATATCCTCATAAGAATCTTACTTTGAAATGCTAATCAAAGAAATGTTGAGGCCTTAGGAAGAGCCTCTAATGACCAAATGTCAGGGTTATGCATAAGCATGAAATATCATAAATTGGCTATATTTAGGATTTTCAAAATTTTAAATTTGCTAATTTTGGAACATTTCACTGGGGGTCATTCGCCCGAAATTTACGTGATGGAAGTTATTTTGGGGTAAATTAGCCCACCGTTGACAATTATTATCCTATTTTTATTTTAATTCACTGACCACTTTCGCCTAATTCCATGGATAATTCACCTTCAAATTATAAATGATTTTGTTTTTCCCACCCAATTTGCCTCATATACTACCCATATATATACTGTAGGGGGTATCGATAAACATACATATAAAACTCTCTAACTCGAAAATGGCTCTGAAACAACAAAAAACTTGACAAGGTTGCAGAGAAGTGTCTGTCAACATAAGCTGATCGGTTGCAAAGGAGTGTCAATCGACATATGACTATCGATTGTAGAGAAGTGTCCATCGGCATAAGACGATCAACATAAGCCAATCAGTTGTAGAGGAGTATCAATCAGTATATACCTATTGGTTGTAGAGAAGTGTCGATCACCATAAGACAATCAGTTGTAGAGGAGTGTAAATCGATATAAGCCGATCGATTATAGAGGAGAGTTTGTAGGCATAAACCGATCGGTTGTAAATACGTGTCTATCGACATAATACAATTGGTTATAGAGGAAATACTGTCAATATAAGCTGATCAGTTGTAGAGAAGTATTTGTCGATATAAGTTGATTGGTTGCAGAGATGTGTTTATCAGTATAGGCTGATCAGTTTCAAAGGATAGTCTATCAGCATAAGTTGATCAATTCCAGAGAAGAGTCTATCGATATAAGTCGATCGGTTGCAAAGATGTGTCTATCGGTATATGTTGATCGATTGTAGAGGAGAGATTGTCGGTATGAGCTGATTTGTTATAGAGAAGTGTTTATCGATATAAGCTGATAAATTGTAGAGGTTGTCAATATAAGTCAATCGATTGTAGAGAAGTGTATATCGATATAATCCAATCGGTTATAGATACATGTCTATCGACATAAGCTGATTGGTTGCAGAGGAAAGACTATCAACATAAGCTGATCGGTTGTAGAGAAGTGTATATCGACATAAGCTGATCAATTGTAGAGGAGAGTCTATTAGCAAAAGATGATCAGTTGTAGAGGCATGTCTATCATCCTAAGCTGATCTATTGTAGGGGAGTGTTAGTCGGCATAGACCGATCGATTCTAGAAGATTGACGACTATGAAAATAGGTAGAGTATTCTTCTTCCACTATTCTTTTATCCAAAGATGTTTTTCTTTAGTTTCATAGGCACTGTAGGTGCACTATATGCAACTGTGGTAGACAAGTATCCATGTCATCTGGTTGTGTGTTAGGAGCATTTTTCTTGTTAGAGACTACTTATTTTCTGTTATAGTATGTTTCATAGGTAGTGTAGAAGCACTATCTACAACTGTGGTCGACAAGTATCCATGTCATGTTGTATTTTCAGAGCATTTTGCTTGTCAAAAATTACTTCTTGTCTATCAAATGTCATTCTATAGGGCAGTGTAGGTTTTTCTGAATATTCATAGATTCTTCATGGAATTACAGTTTAACCTTGGTTACTAAGAAATGCAAACTTTTATTGAGGGATGTATGTTATTTTTCTTCAATTTCATATTTATTTCCTAACATCTAAAGGTTTTTTTTACAGATATAATGTCACCTACTGAAGATGGAAATAAGGGAGGCCAATCTTCTGGTAAAAAGACAATTTTGAAATATTTTACACAAATATCAAAATTTAGTGAGGCATCAATATCTACAAAACATGTAGGTACAAACACATTTTACCATAAAATCATTAATTTTTCTCTATTATTTTAAAAAATAAAGCCTTTCTTTATTAATAGATAAATGGTTGTCTACTTATCTACCTCTTTTTAAATGCTTTGTAAAACTGTATTTTGATAATTCTTTAAAATAGTGCCTTTTACATCCAAAAATGATAGAGAACACCAAACATTGAATGCAGTAAACACTGTTGACCCTAATGTGCGTTCACTTAAATATATTCCAATGGATGAGATGGGACCACATGATAATTTTACTAATAATGACATTCAATGACCACTTCAGGAGATGTTTAATTCAGACACATCAACCAAAAAAAAAATAATAGTACAATTAAAATGCAAACATCTGGGTAATCTTGTAGTAAAAAATCTAAACATCAAAAGAGAAGCAAATGGACTATTGGAAGGGATTTTAAAAATGAACGAGCACGGTTATACCTATTTATTGAGTGAGATGAGATACAAAAAGTGTGTAAATGCGTTATTTGTACTTGGAAGCTGGGAAAGGATCATTTATTACAAAATAAGAAAGACACAATAGAAAAACACTATGGGAAAGTTTACATCAAAGAAATACGAAGTGATGGAATAGTTAACAGATTTTATAGGGGGAAGGATGCATCAGAATGTGTACATGTGAGATATGTACTTGGATACAAAAAAGTAATGAAACAACAACAAACTCTTATTAAGAAGGGTGGAACTATCGAGGTCCAATTTCAAAAATTTAAGAAGACTGTATTAGCCTCAAAACATTTGTAGTTTGTTGTTGTATACAGTATTCTAAAAAAGGTCGATCCATGTTTGATTTTGCTGATTTTAAGTAATTACTTCAACTAGCCAAGGTACAGAACCTTACCAGTTCACATTGGTTAGATCAAAGTGGTTGGAAAATGGTAAAATATCTATCATTGGTTGAGAAGGAAGACTTGAGAGAGAATGTAAAACAAGCCAAATTTATTTCACTTTCCATTGATGAGGTTATAGCTGTTGATAACACATCTTGAATTTGCATACATGTTTACACATTCTAAAATCATTTGAGACAACCTCATTTACTAACACTAAATAAGATGATTGAAAATTGTAATGTGGAATAACATTTATAATGTTGTTGTAACCAGTTTAAAGGATATTGCTGGAATGGATGAAAAGGAAATTGCCACAAAGTTAATTTGTGTTGGAGCTAATGGTGCGGCTATAATGCAAGGATAAATGAATGGTCTTTGTGTTAGGCTTCAGACATCAATTGCCTCATATGTGATTCCCATTCATTGCATGGCTCATTGAATGAATCTTGCATATAAAATTATGAGCAAATTTGATAATGTAGCCAGAGTGGAAGATCTCATTTGTGAAATACACTCATACTTTTCATGTAGTCCAAATGGTTTGTAGAGTTTCAACAGTTTTTTCTAGGTGTAACCGAATGTAGAAAAATGTTAAAAGATGTGGACACCAGGTGGATTTCACTATTTCTTCCTGCAAAAAGGGTTTTTTTCATAATATCAATCCTTGGTTGGGTTTATGTATGCACATCATAGGGATGTTGACAAGGTAAAAAAATTGCTATTTTGTATGACTGACTTGGAAACTCTTCTCACATTATGTGGTATTCTTCCATTTTTGCAAGAAATGAATTCTTTTATTAAACTCGCACAAGAAAGGGCAATTTATATTTTTGATTTCATCAAGATGAGAAAACAAATATGTATGCTTATTGACAAGATTTACTTATCCAATTTTTTTTTGAGGATCCCAAGTTTGATAGTTGGAATACGTTAGTTGAAGTCAATGATCCTAACAACTTTTTAAAGTTCAACATCAATTATAATATTTGTATTGCTATCCATAGAAATATGATTCATTTATATCATTATGAAAAGCAATTAGATACACTTACAGATGATGTTGAAAAAGTTATCGTAACATATTTTGAATTCGATGAGGTTTTGGATAGCACTAAGAATAAAAAAATGAATTGCAAATACACTAATAAGTGAAATAAGAGATCGTTTTTAGAGAGATGAGACACTTGAGGCCATGACATTAATCCCATCTTCTAGAATCCTTATGTCGACCACAGTAGTAGAAGTGAGTTGTTTGTAAAATATATGGGAAATATTATGACACATTTCTCTAAAAGTGTGGAAGTAAATGACATTGAAATCAATGGTATTCTAAACAAAGAACTTTTGAGACAACAATCAACCAATTTTGGAATAATAATGGATAATAAAATTGCACATTTTAAAAATCCACGTGTCTGGTTCAATCATGCATTTCTGGAAAAATTGTATCGAAGTAGTGTCTTACAAGAAACTATGAGTGAATACTTTATTTTATATGAATTATGTCAGACAATGATTTTGGGATTTGTTGAAGATGAAAGGGTTTTCAGTGTACTATCTTTTGTTAAATCGAAAGTTCATAACATGTTGGACAAAAATTTGGAAAATTATTTGAGAATGTATGTGTCATCGTATGAGGTGGGTAAGTTTTCCTATGACAAAGCTATGACATATTGGAAGTCCCTAGTAGAAGGAAAATGTCTCACTAATACTGTTGATAATGACAAAAATGATTCAACTTGGAGTGATGATGAGATTATGGAAACATAGAATTCACAAATGATTCCTAGTTCTTTTGGAGAAGTCGATAAGGCTTTGTATCAACTTCCAAAAATGTAAAATTTCAATGATTATATGAAGAATTCATATAATCAATGATTTTTTGGATTTGAAATCATTTGTAAAATTTCAATGATTTGAAAAAATTCATATTATCAATGATTTTTCGTATTTAATATCATTTTTAAATGTCAATGATTTGAAAAAATTCATATTATCAATGATTTTCTGTATTTGATCAGTTGTAAAATTTTAATGATTTGAAAAAATTCATATAATCATTATATTTTCAATGATTTCACATATTTGATTTTTAATGTTATTGATTGTCTATGTTGTCAAAATTTATGATTTATGCTTTAGCTTTGAGTAAACTGGAAATTTGAAAACCATGTGTATCGCTCCAAATTTTTTGCATCCTTACCTTTAGGCTAAAGGATCCGCGCTCGAAAGGAGGATGGGAAAATGATGGGACAATACCTCGGACTGAGAGGCCCTTTGAAGGTCTCGCCTCTCGAGGGAGGGATATTAAGATGATTTTTCAACGGATGGTGGGGTTCACCAGGAAATGTTTAGTGGTAGTTTTCACGCCTAGGTTGGGAATGAGTTTTATGTGTTCAATTTTAGCTTTAAACATCCAAGTCCTAGGTTTGGCCAGATGAATCTAAGTTATTCTATATGAGAATGCAAATTAAATGAATACAAAAAATAGATTTGAACAGAAAACAGAGAGAATAAGCTAGATTAAAGAGACATACCTGATCCGGATGTTTGATGGAGGTTCTGATTTTGAAGCAGTTAGGATCGTCTGGAATTTGACAGGATCGTCTCCGATCTAACAAGATCATTTGAGATCTGACGAATTCATCTGACGAATTCATCAGAGACCTGCAATCAGAGAAACAGATACAAAATACAAAAAATGCAGCTATGCCAACAGAGGGCAATGATGTAGAATGATATCAATAATATTAAAATGATAATAATAAACAAGCATACAAGTGCATTACAATGATTTAATGAAAATTTATGATTTTATTATGCATTAAGACTATATGGGTGAACTCCAAAATGCGAGTAATAAGGAATAACCATAGAATTAACTAAATGCAGAATAATGCAACAGAAAAGAGTGGAGAAAACGCAAACTCTGGGCACTGATTGCCCCCAATGTTGACTGTAGTCGAAATCGTCTTGGATTGGTACAAAATCATCTCGAATTGGATAGGATCGTCTGCAACGATCTGAGCTTGCTCCAGCTAAAGAATAACCAAGTTCTTGTAAGAAAATTTGAAAAGGGACAAAGGCGAACAATAGTCTAGGATATTTTGAAGCATGTAAAACTCGAAGTGCAAAATTTTTTAGCCAGGGCGATGTCAAGGGGAGGGCCTAAGATTAAATAGGCATAGGAAAGAGGTTGGGAGGTTAGAGATCATCCCATTTTGGGAGATATCCAATGGGGGGAGACTCTAACGGTGCAGACACGTCTCTGCCCGAGTTAGAGAAGCTGTTGAAACAAAAGCTAATTATGAAAAATCAGTTTTGGGACGAAATCATCTAGACGTTCTGCTCCAGACGAAATCGTCTGATCTGAGGCGATATCGTCTGATCGAAGACGATATCATCCAACGGATGAAACAAAATCTAAAAATGGCACAAAAAATAAGAAAACGGGTAGCAGGCGATTTGGGAGCGATTTTGGGGTTGAAATTTGAATTTGAATTATTATTAAGGTAATTTTAATTATTTACTAAGTTTTACTGTGCCAATTTTAGGGTGCTACATTTTGCCCCCTCTTTAGCGAATTTTTTGAAGAAAATGTGTTAAATATGAGTTCTTCTCGATTTACGAGAAAACAAAAATTATTCTCATTTTTAGGCGATGATTCTTGGTCGAATCGTATGACAGCCTACTATGATGCCCCCTCCGTGTTTTTACCCAAATCGAACGTTTGAGGTAAAAACACAAAAAAGCAAAAAATAAAATGTTTTTAATTGTTTTTTTGAATAAAATTAAAAAATAGGGAAAAACCCTAATTCATTGTTACTGTTCATTTTCATTTTCTGGTTTGTGGAGCTCTGCAAACAAAATGGTCGAGACAACGCACAGATCGACAGAGGTCTGGCGTGGGCTACGGGTAAGGGTCTAAACTTAGTTTAGAATGATTGAATTTTGATTTTCTATGCTTTTTAGATTAAATTTTGATGATTTTTAAGCATCGTGGCCATTTTTGGGCCGTCGACATCGTCGAGACGAAATCGTCTCGATATCACCGATTTCGTCCAGGGGCGAAATCGACGAAATAGGGATGATTTCATAAAAAAAGGGACGATTTTGGCTTGCAAAATCGGAGACGAATTTGCTCAAATTTTGGACGATATCGTCCAATAGTGGACGATATCATCATTGATGAAATTGAACTTGCTTTACTTGCATTTTTTTTTTTTGGTAATTAAGGATCAATTTCATTGCAAACGGGTTTCCTAGGTTGACCCAAAACCTTTTACAATAATCAGCACAGAGCTGTTATGGATAAGAAAACAAAAGGGCGCACCATAGCCACCTGTCACCAATAACCCCCACCTCCGCGATTTCGTGACAAGTCACGAAAACGAGACAAGTCACGAAATTGCGACAGCAACCGGCCAAGCGCTACGCTTTTCAGCAACACCGCGATTTCGCGACAAGTCGCGAAAATGCGACATGTCACGATTTCGCGACAAAAAACATCCAGCAGTATCCAAAGCCAAAAAATCCACGATTTCGCGACAGGTCGCGAAAAGGTGACAAGTCGCGAAATCGCGACAACAACGAGCCTTCTGCTTCACCTTCATGCAGCACCGCGATTTCGCGACAAGCCGCGAAAAAATGACACGTCGCGATTTCGCGACAATTTTTTCCCTTTTGCTTTGCCTGCAAACCCGCCCGCGATTTTGCGACAGGTCGCGAAAATGCGACAAGTCGCGATTTCGCGACAATTTTCTGCCTTCAGCAACAATTTCCAACCACTTCGCGATTTCGCTCCTTGTCACAAAAATGGAAAGTCTTATCAAAATTAACTTCAACTTTAACTTTTTCTCTCGACATCTATCTGCCTTTAGTTTCACTATCTGCATCTCCGCGAAATCGTGACAAGTCGCGAAAATGCGACATGTCGCGATTTCGCGACATCTAACAGCCTTCTGCACCATAGTCACATCCGCGTCGCGAAAACGTGACATACTTGCCGGGAGCTTCCTTCTGCCGCTGTTGGTCGCGAAATCGTGACAACTTTCCATACTTAGCAAAATCCAAGCTTGGGCACCGCGAAACTGCATCAAGCCACGAAAATGAGACACTCCGCGAAAACGCGACAAAAATACTCTAAGCTCTTGAATGTTTCTTTTGGGCGCGACAACGCGACATGTCGTGAATTCGTGACATGTCACGATTTCGTGACACTTTTCGGTCAACGCCACTCCTGCTTTGCTTTGACCGCGAAAGGGCGACACGTCGCGAAATCATGACGGTTTAGTAGGGCGCTCTCTTCTGACTCTGTCGGTCGTGAAATCGTGCCAAACTTCCACACTTAGCTTTTTCCAGCCTCGAGCACCACGAAAACTCAGCAGGTCGCAAAAATGCATCAAGCCACGAAATCGTGACAAAAAATCATGAAGCTCAACACTGCTTCTCATAGGCGCGAAAGCGCGACAAGTCACGATTTCACGACAATTTTGGGTCAACACATCGCCGCCTCTACTTTGACCGCGATACGACGACACGTCGCGATATCGCGACAAAAACCTTATGAGCTTTTCACTGCAACTTTGGAGCGCGACACCGCGACAAGTCGCGATATCGCGACAACTGATGGTCAAAACCTTTGCTGCTCTGCGTTGACCGCGATACGGCGACATGTCGCGATATCGCGACAGTTTTGGAACATGGTCACACTTGTGTTTTTTGGTCGCGAAAACGCAATAGAAAATCTTCGGGAGACAGAACACTTCTCTTCCTTTTTCCAACTTCCACAGATGCAACATCATTGGCGGTCGTTTTGGATAATCTTGTCCACTTCACTTGGAACCCCGAGTTCCCAAGTGACCAAACCATCAGCTTCCACTCCTAAATTGGCTAAGATATCAGCAGATTTATTAGCTTCCCTAAACACATGCTCGGCTCTTCGCTCATTCCTGGCTTGGTAGAGGTACCTCGCCTCTTCTATGACAGTCTTAAACCGCCACGGAGGAGTTTTCCCATTGTTGATAAGGTTAATGATATGCATGGAATCTCCTTCAACAATAAGATTATCTTCTATGTCCTGAGCCAACTGAAGACCCCTCCAGAGCGCTCTAGCTTCCGCCTCATTGTTAGTTCTGGTTCCTAACTGCTCAGAAAAGGCCATCACCAAACATCCTTGATGATTTCTCACTACACCTCCAGCCCCTGCTTTGCCAGGATTACCTTTGGAAGCCCCATCAAAGTTGAGCTTGAGCCATCCAACAGGGGGCGGATTCCACTTGACATTAACTCTGGGATTAACCTTGGGGGTCATGGGATTTTCAGCCAGGGTAAAATTTAAAGAGTGAGCGATCAGTCTCTCCCAGAGGGGAGGGTTGCGAGCTTCAAGGGGGATAAGGCTAACGTTTTCACGGGCAAAGGAAATGATCTTATTGGTGATGGAAGAGGCATCATGGCAGGACTCATGGAAAGCTCTATGATTTCGTTCAAGCCAAATCTGCCACAGAAAATGATGAAGACAGACCTTCCAAAAAAACTTCAATCTAAGGCTGACAAAGGGATTTGGCCATTGGTGGAAGAGGTCAAGGATGGTAGCAGGTCTGACCCAACAAATGTTAAAGGCTTGCAATAACCTATTGAGGATGCTCGAAGAGACCGGGCATTCAAGGAAAATATGGAGGGTGGACTCCCAATTGGCCCTGCACAAACAACAACGGTTAGCAACAATCAAACCTTTCCTAATCAAGTTGTCAATAGTAAGAATCCTGCCTTGGATCACCAACCACGAGAACATAGCAACTTTGGGAATAAGCTTTTTGACCCACACCAACTGAGGCTGGAGGATGGGGTCCTGAGAATCAACCATTAGCATATAAGCAGATTTGACTGTGAACTGCCCATTTTCGGAAGGTGCCCAAATCACCTGATCCTGCCCAGGACTCATGGAAATGAATTGAAGACGCAATATGCTTTGGATTTCTTCTGAGACTGCTTCAAGCCCAGGGATCCTAATCTGTTTCCAGCTAAGCCTTCCTCTATCCTGCCTCATAAAGTCAGCAACTTTCCTTCCATATAAAACCTCCGTGATTCTTTTGACCCTAGCAAGGTGAGAAACCTGAGACAAAGCTACTTCCTTGGCCCACCTGTCATCCCAGAACCTGATCTTCTGACCATTGCCAAGGACCCATCTTAGGCCTTTCTTTAGGACTTCTCTGCTAGATAGGATAGCTCTCCAGAACGCAGAACCTCTTCTATGCACCGTATCATCTAGGAAATCAAGATCTTGAAGATATTTCCTTCTAATTATGGCAGTCCACTCATTTTCCTCATTGTTAATAAGGCGCCAAGCTTGTTTAGCTACTAAAGCTGTGTTTAGATGTGCAATTCTTCTCAGTCCAAGCCCTCCGAATTCTTTCGGTCTACAAACCTTGCCCCAGCCCACAAGGTGGATCCTCTGTTTTTCTTCAGATCCAGACCAGAGAAAGTTCTTTTGAATCTGTTCTATTTTTTGAAAAATTCTGGTTGGAGCTCTAAAGACAGAAAGAAAATAAACTGGAATGCTCTGGAGGGAGGCCTTGGTGAGGGTGAGTTTCCCGGCCTGAGACAGAAAATGACCTTTCCAACCAGCCAGTTTCTTTTGGATTCTTTCTACCACTCTATCCCACATAGAACTACACGGAGAGCCGTAGAAGAGGGGGAGGCCTAGGTACGTGGTCGGGAGAGACGCTATCGAACAACCCAAGATGTGAGCAATTCTGGCTTGTCTCTGATTTGGGGTGTTAAGGAAATAAAGCTTGCTTTTGTTAAAATTCACCTTCTGGCCCGCCGCATCTTCATAGAGTTGGAGGATGAGCTTGATCCTTCTAGCTTCAACCACAGACGACTGGGTCAACAACAAAGTGTCATCCACAAATTGTTGGTGACTAATAGGGTTGATGAGAGAGGTGGCTTTGATCCCTGAAATTAACCCAGTATTGCATGCTGCTTTAATAGTTCTTCCCAGAGCCTCTGCCACAATGACGAACAACATTGGGCTAATTGGATCTCCTTGTCTGAGCCCTCTGTGACTCTGGAAGTACCCAGCTGTCGTACCATTGACCAGAACTGAGAACCAGGGTTCAAAAATGCACTCTTTTATCAGCCTGACCCACTGAGGATGAAAACCGAACTTCAGGAGAACAGCCGTCAGAAAATCCCAGTTGATACGGTCAAAAGCTTTGTTCATATCGAGCTTTAGGGCTAAGACCGCCTTGTTGGTTTGACTTGCAGAGTGCAAAGCTTCATGGACAGTAATCACACCATCCAAAATCGATCTCCCTTTGACAGAGCTGCCTTGGCTTGAATCGATAATGAGGGGAAGAATTTCTTTCATCCTATTAGCAATGGCTTTTGAAAATATCTTGTAGGACACATTGCAAAGACTAATCGGTCTGAAATCTGCCATGGTCTCAGGAGATGGGCCCTTAGGAATCAGGGCGATAAAGGTGGACTTGAACCCTCGCGGTATATGTTTTGAAGCCTGAAATTCTTTGATAGCAGAGATGACATCCGGTCCTACCGTATCCCAGAAAGCTTGGTAGAACCGAGGAGGGAACCCATCAGGGCCAGGGGCCTTCTCAGGATCCATGCTAAACAGGGCTTTTCTAATTTCCTCGTCAGTGAAGGGAGCAAGAAGCTTACCATTTATGGCCTCACCAACCAAACTCGGAATGGACTGAAGGAGGGTTTCCTTGGCTTCTTCTTTAACCTGGGATTCATCCCCGAGAAGGGAGCTGAAGTAAGCTACTGCTTCCTCCCTGATCTCCATTAAATCTTGGGTTTTGGATCCATCAGCTTTGGTTAACTCTCTGATCTTATTATTACTTCTGTTCCTCAAGGTGGTAACATGAAAAAACTTTGAGTTCGAATCTCCATCCTTTAGCCATAGAGCCCTGGATTTCTGTCTCCAGTAGGTCTCCTCACATGCTAAGATATTATGATATTCTGACAGATTGGCTAGTTCCTCCTTCCTAGTAGCTTCATCATTGGTACCACTCTGGATCGAGTTGTCAATGACCTGCAACCTTTCCCTCACTTTTTCCTTGTTCTCAAACAGGTTCCCAAAAACCTCCTTATTCCAAGTTCTAAGGTTATTCTTAACTAATTTCAGCTTTTGAGCAAGAATAAAACCTGAACTTCCATGGAAAGGTTGCTGCCACCAAATGGACATGCTTTCTTTTAGATCCGGGTGTCTGATCCACATCGACTGAAAACGAAAGGGTTTTTTGAAAGAGTTAGACTTTGGGACCTCCAAGAGGATGGGGTTGTGATCAGAAGAGATTTTGGGGAAGGTATGCAAGGTGGAGTCTCCAAACCCAGCCATCGCCTCCTTGGATAAGAAGAACCTGTCAAGTCTTTCCTGGATCAGTTGGCTGCCAGACCTCCTGTTGCTCCAAGTATACTTGGCTCCTCTTAGCTTCACATCCATCAGTTGATTCGAGTTAACAAACTCGTTGAAGTCTTCCATGCTTCTGGAGGGGAGCCCAGATCCACCCTTTTTGTCTGATGGGTATAGCGGCGTGTTGAAGTCACCTGCCACAACCCAGGGGATGTCATGGAAAGCATCACCCAGATTGCCCAAAAACTCCCACAAAGAGGCTCTCCCCTGAACAGAGTTAGGAGCATACACATTGGAACAGATCCACGATCTATTATTTTCAAAATCATGGAAAAACACACTTAACACCCTGTCGTCCTCTTGGATGACACTGCCTTCCACTACCCGAGGGTCCCACAAAACCATGAGGCCCCCAGACGTTCCCCTTGCTGGAATAAACACCATTTCCCCTTGATTCCACATCTTTTTAGCTATCGATTTTGACTGGACTTCATCTAATTTTGTTTCTTGCAACATCAAAATTGTTGGATTGTACTGCCTTCTTAGCGAACTAACCACTCTCTGAGTGGGCCGGCCATTGAGGCCTCTCACATTCCATGAGAGAACCTTCATTTAGATTGTTTAGAGTTCTTCCCTTTCCCCCTTCCCTGAGGAGGTTTTCCTGATTTGTTATCTTCGAACCCTGGGATAACTTGTTGGATCAGAGTTTTCTGTTTACCGCTGGCAATTTCATTGTCAGTCCTCATTCTGTTATGCTCTGCGTTTGAAATCCTCCCCTTCTTTCTCTCACAACCAAAGTCAATGGGTGACTTAGTCGTGCTCCTGGTCTTTTTGGGGCTAAATTGAGGGGGATCTAACTGTTGAAGAACCGGACTCCCACATTCCTCGAAATCATCCAGTTCTATCATCTCAGTCCTCGAGTCTAACTCCTCCATCTTCTTCCTGTATTCTCCTGGTTTGAAAGAAGAATCTTCTATCTGGTTGGGCGGACTTCTGGCTATGATATTGGGGAGGTCTGGTTTAGAAGACGAAATCTCCTCCACTCTTTTTCTATAATCTCTGGGGCTAAGCCTAGCCCCTTCCTGAGGGATTGGAGGGATATTTGATATGGGATTAGACGGGCCCGCCTTTGATGGGGATTCTAGGGTTTCAGGGAGAGCACATTGCCTGTTATCCTCTTCTACTTCCTCGATCTCCCCTTCTGCTGGTAGATCGGCTAAAATATTGAACTGATTTGAGCTTGGAGATTTAGGGCTTACCTGGTTTTTTGGATCTTTGGTGAGATGATGCTTGTCTTTGCTCTGAGAATGCCTTGCACTCTGATAGTCTTTCTCCTGAGACATGTAGTTATTTTTGAACGGCCTAAACCCTCCTTTGCCACCAGGGCCTCTTTTTAGAGGGAGGTTCCTAGGAAGCCCTTTCTCATTTGCGTGATTGCTTTCCGATCTGGGGATGTCTCTCTTTGCTGCTAGTGTAGGGCACTGATTTTGCAGGTGGCCTTGTGATTTACACTCAGGGCAATAAGCTGGCTTATTTTCGTATTCCACCGTCTGATATCTAAGATAGTTGCCATACTCAAGTTCCACAACATTTGGCAGTTCAGATTCAAGATTGGCATTGACGCAGAGTCTTGCATGAGTCATCCTTGTCCTAGCCAAGGTTGCATGATCTATGGACACCAGTTCACCGATCGTTCTGGCGATGCCATGTAGCCAATACTCGTTGACAAACTGAGCTGGAAGATTGGGAAGCCGCACCCAAATGGGAGCAGTATTAATGTTCTATTTTTCAGGGTCAAAATCTTCACCCCATTTCCTAAGGAAAAGGCTGCGTTTCCCTAAAAACCAGGGTCCTCCAGTGAGAACGCGGCTCGCATCCTCCTTATTGTTAAATCTTAAGATGAAAAACCCCCTGGAAAGGGCAACAACCTCCAAACTACCCGTCGTCCTCCATTTGGATAGGGCCCAAGAACGAATAGTTTCTATATCTGGCCTTCCACCCAGAAACTTGCCCACTAAAGAAAACTCTTCCATGGCTAAACATGGCCCCATCGAATCGATAGGTGCCTTTACCCTGTTATTTACCGGAATGAGGGGCGGGAGAGAAAGAAAGACACTCTTTCTCCCTAAGACTGTATCCGCAAAGGATCGGGCTCCTCTGGGGCCCGCCCCGCTCAGCTGGGTCCCTTTGTCCGGGTCTTTATGGGGGGGGTCGCACTCTCTCTGGATAACCTCTGCTGCCGCCGCTGGCCTCCCATCCTCTGGATCCGTGCCTGGATCAAGCTCAAGGGTCCTGCCCAAACCCTCTGAACCACCGCTGCTTTTCCCGCCTAAAAAATTTGAAAACTCGCCGCCGCTGCTCCTCTCCTCCATCTCGCTCATAACATTTTTTTCATACCTCTGGCTTTACTTGCATTTTTAATCACTGTTTTATTAATGATTTTTATTGTTTTGTTGTTTATGTTGCAGAGAGGATTACTAAAGAGCAGAGAATGGAAATACGACGGGCTGAGGGATGACTTGGCCGCTTTATCTTAGGCAGAGCGAGATCAGTTGGCACAAGTAAGCTTGCAGCATGTGGTAGAGATGCCATAGGTTTCTATAGATATGGGCTTATTGACAGCCCTAGCAGAGAGGTGGTATTCGGGTTCTTCCTGTTTTCGGTTATCGACAGGGGAGATGACTCCCACACTGGAGGATGTAAGGAGGATTTTGAGGATCCCCATACAAGGATGGTTGATAACTCTTATGACCAATCAGGGCCACGTGATGATGTGACTGTGCGAAGATTTGAGCTTCACCCTGGAGAAGGGCAGAGTGAACATCGAGTCACTACGCCAGATGCCTGGGGCATCTAGAATGACACAGGTTTTGGTTGGGGTTGTAGGTGGTCTACTGCTATGCCATCAGAGTGGATGCAGAGTACCATGGCTACGAACAGATGTGGTCTATGACATGAGAGACCATGGATACAGGTTTGCTTGGGGGAGTTATGTACTATGTCGATTGTATAGGATCCTGCATGGGGTCGTATACAAGGGCGATCGATGTCTGGTCATGACATCACTACTACAGGTTTGGTGCTGGGAGCACATCACGGTGCGAAGGTCGATAGGGCTCCCACTGATAGGGATTGATGGGGAGAGGCCCCGAGCTTTCTACTGGTGGCTCTAGAGAGGGTCACAGCGGCGGATAGATCTACCAATGTCTCGGAGACTACTTGATGACCTTGTCTCCGACCAGATCACCTAGAGGCCTTGGAGAGATCATCCAGGGTGGGCCGAGGATGGACAGGAGCTGGCTCATGTTAGGAGAACCTGTTGGCTAAGGATGGAGAGGGGAGAGGTGGAGCTCCACCGCTATGACCGAGTTTTGAGGCAGTTCGATCTACAACATGGGATCCCATCTCTTAGGGACTACGAGTTTTCTTAGACCGTTCGAGATAACACTACAGTTAGCAGGGCTCCAGATATGCAGTGCTTCTGGAGTCAGGACACAGATGATGCCCTGATCTAGCCAGTGGATGGGGATGATGCAGGGGTAGCTGACGGCTACGATGCCTGGTACACAGGCATCCACCCTCCTTGGATGACGAGGGCTCAGGGTTCGATTCATGCAGTTGTGCATCGGATGGGGAGGTGGCACCAGGCGGCCATTGAGGCGGCACAGGGTCATGGAGGGAGAGAGCAGAGGAGGCCATAGGCTCAGCAGAGGCTGCGACGACGGGAGAGGAGGGAGGAGAGACCCCCTTCTCCACGAAGAGAGAGGCCACCATCGCCCGATAAGGGCAAGGGTGTGGACATAGGAGAGAGTAGTGAGATGGCTACTCTCTAGGTGGAGACTGTCCATATCCAAGCATAGGTGCAGACTTTATAGGATGAGGCTGCACGCCACCGAGCTGAGGCTACACAGCTCAGAGATGAGGTTGCATGCCTCAGAGCACGGAGCGAAGGAGCAAGCACTCAAGAGCTGGCACGGTCGATTGCTCAGATCACATTCTATCAGGGTATCTACTTCCAGATGGTGCGAGAGGGCCATAGGGTGCAGCTGCCAGGCGGCATTACGGATCTGATCAGGGTTGGGTCATCAAGGACTTCATCTCGATCGATGACTAGGACTCGCAGTACCACACATACTATGATGGGGCCACCTCGTCCACCTCAAGGCGAGGGAGGAGATGAGGCTGAGAGCTCGAGGGGTTCTCGAGGCTAGGCTACTTGCACTCTGTACTGATCTGATTATATGATTTGAGAGGATTGAGTATGCCAAGATGTAGATTGTGGCATACCAATCTAGTTTTGATATGATGTACATATATTGTTGAGATATATATATATATATATATATATATATATATATATATGATATTTTTGATCATATGACTTGTCTTATGTGTTTGTATGATGCTTTAATGTTGTGGTGTGATTGATTTGATGATTCATGTAATTATGTCGTTTGGAAATATTATGGTTTGAATGTCATGCTTTTTAAAATTTAAATGAAATAATCTGATGTAAACAAATTGGTTGTTTGTGATGTGATGATTTGATAAAAATAAAAGGGACTTCTAACAATAATTTCAAAGGACATTGTCGCTATTATAGACCATTTCATGGAGTCGTCGCTCACTCGGTCGTCAAGCTAATCCCGAGTATAGAAATATTGTTAAAAGTAAAAGAGTGCTTAAGAGACTGTCTTAAGACTTTGTTGTGATGATGCAAATGATGATGATGATGATGATTTATTGTTTTCAGATTTCCATGAAAATATTATGCATGAAATATTTTAAAATGACTTTTGCTAGGCATAAATTCCTAAGTGTGATAAATTTTTTGGATAATTCCCTAGGAATTATACCATCATTGCAAAATTGAAGTTTGACATAATGACATGAAAATTAAGTAAGTGTTTGTTTTGTTTTAAAGAATAATTGTGTAACATAATGATTTAAGTCATATGTTTTGATGTTTTTAAATAAATGGAAAATAAAATTGGTACAATGGTTTGCGCTAGGCATAGAATATTTAGGTATAGACTTATACCATCATCGCGAAATCCAAAGAAGAAAATAATATAATAGTTTTATTGCATGGTTGATTTTTAATTTTTGAAAATAGTCAGAAAATATGAAGATGAGGACTTGCGCTAGGCATAAAATTCCAATTTTGGTTTTGGAACTATACCATCATCACGAAAGTCAAAAGTTATATATAAATGTAACTTGATTGCATGTTTTTGAAAATGATTTTGATTTTTGATAATGCATATAGTTGTCTTTATACTAAACAACTGTTCTTCAAAGAGGAAAATGAATTTATTCCAAACAATTTGCAAAAATATTTCAAAGTATCTTAAAGACAAAAGTTAGATTTATAAGGAATCCCATGTGCGTAGGTGAGTTCATTACCAATCTTGATTTATCATAATGATACACAAAATCTCTCAAATACAAAATGTGTGTGCAATTGCATTGTTCATTTACCAGTTTTGAGCAAGATAATTTGATACAAGTGATTTGAATGAACCAAATAAGTGTTCATTAACCATGATTTAGATGCATATAACCATACCAGACTACTATGTAGGTCGGGTTATCAAGAGCTAGCTAATCCATAAGCAGACATAGGTCTATACAAAAGAAGGTCGCTAATGTGACAGACATATCACCACGCTAGGAGTTACCCAAGGCCAAGCGGGTTGGGCACAAACCACCTGTTATGGGGCTTACCTCACAGTTTTCGAATAATTGAGAATTCCAGGGATTCAAGCTCATCAACCCTTCTTTTCTTTTCAATGGGTAGGGAAAGGGATTTTATTGCTTTTGCTTTTGCTTTTCTCTTTTGCTTTTCTTTTTTTTTTTGTACTTTTGTATTTTTGCTTGATATTTGAGATAATGCTGAAATAACTTTTTCTTTTTCTCTTTTTCTTGAACTTTTCTTTTCTTCCTATGCTAGGGATACTTGCTCGGATTAGCTGTAGAGCAAGGGATTTTTATTCCGGGTAGGGGTGAGCTTGTCCTTTTGCCAATTCTCAAAGATTCTAGACCATGTGCATGATAGGATAGCAGGGGAAACTTTTCGCTCAAGAAACCACTTCTACTATGTAGCATAGCATGGAAATTACAAATGTAATCATTTTATTGTGAAAAGATATGCTTGGTTTAAGTAAATAACAAGATCAATTCTCTATGCTCAAACTTTATTTAATTAAATTTTGTGGACTTTGATATAAGAGAGATTAGTAATCATGCCAGATAAAATCAAGATATTTATTTTTGTGTTTGTGATAGTGAGGGATTCCAAATAAATGCTAATTTATCCAAAATAATTTGAAAATATAACTGCAATACTTTAAGAAGAAATATATACAACAAATATTTTTGAGGAATTTGATAATTTTGATGTTTTTGTATTTTGATCTTAATTGAGGAATTGAAAGAAATACAATGTGATTGTTTTTTTTTGAAATTTTTATATTTTTATATGAATTTTTAGATGATGGAATTGTGGTATATACAAGATGATCTATATACACTATACAAGGTTATTTGAGTATAGCATGTCTAAGGTTGCTTCAAAATCAAAGGAGGTTTTGAAGGATAATTTGGTTGTGTTGAAGGTAAGAACAAAAGGTGATGAATAAAAGGTAGTGATAACAAAAGCTTTGTTATAATGTAGAATAATGTAGCAAAATATTTGACTTTTATATGTGTAAAATTGATCATATTACAAAATAAAATATCAGAAGGATAAGAAGGTTCTTCATTCTTATCACTATATTCCAAGTCTTGATAAGATGGAGGGAGTATATGTGAAAGATATGCATGAGTGTTATTTGGTAAACAAGGATGATCATATATGGATGAAGAAAAGTGATGGATAGAAGGTAATTGTGACAATGGAGAATGTATAGACCTTGATGTTTCTTGAATTTCATTGTTAAAAGATTTTATAATAACATTTGATTCATTAAGATCTTCTTCCTTTAATTTGAGTTTTTGGAATAATTGATAAGTGCATAAATTAAGAGAGGAGCCATTATCTACCATGATAGTTTTAACAAGTGTTTCTTTACTAGATCCTGTAATGTAAAGATAGGAGTCTTCTTGTGGAGTAGAGGAAGGAATCTCCTCATCATAGAATGAAATATGGTTAACCTCAAGAGGGTTTACACCATTAATTATGTTCTTAGAGAAAATATGATGAGGAACAAATTGTTGGCTAGGTATCTTGAACAAAGTTTCCTTATGAGAACTTTGTAATACTTCTAAAAGGGATATCTTTGCTTGAGGATTAATCACTTGTTGTTGGCTATCAAAGTGGATTTCAGATTGAGATTTTGATTCTAAAGATGAGCTTTCTATGCTTACATTCCATTTTGGATCATTCTCTAGAGCCAAAGATAGTTTTGAAGGTTGGTCAAATGAGGAATCCATATCTTGAATATCAGATTGAGTTGATTGAACTTGAGGTTGCTCATTTGTAGTTTCTGTTACAATATTAGTAATATCATCATGATGGGACACATTAACATGCAATATTTGATTGGTTTCTTGTTGTTGATAATTGAATAGGGGTTCTTGGGAGATCCCCATGTCTTGATTGATTATTGGTATTTGTTGTGTAGGAGTTTGATTGTTTACTGGAGATTTATAATCAGTTGTAGATTGTAATTCCTTTATATTAAAAAGACCCTCATCAATCAAATCTTGAATTGCACATCTTAAATCTTTACAATTTTGTGTCATATGTCCATCTACTCTATGATATTCACAATGTAGCTCAGGTTTAAACCAATCTGTTGTGGTATCAAGTTGTCTTATGGAAGGGAGTTCAATCCTATTTGTATCAAGTAAATGCTTGAGAATTATATCCATTGGTTGATTGAGCTTAGTAAATTTACGTGATGAAGGTTTTCGAGAGGTTTTTGATACGTGCCTTAGGAATTCAATCATAAAAGGACCTAATGGTTTCTCACCTCTACTTTCTTTATTATGGGTAGAATGATGATAGGAAGATTGCGAAGTATGAGGTGAGTGCATGGTAGAATTGGAAGAATAAGTATTTTCTTGTTGAAATGGATGTGTTGTATTGAAAGAAGAATATTGAAAGGGTGGAGGAGGATTGTATGTGGATTGATAGACATAATATGGATATATGGGAGAATAGATAATATCATTATGAAGAGGATTGGAAAAGGGATTGTCCTGTTGGGGTAAGGATGAAAAATGAGAAAAGTGTGATGGAGGTGGTGTTGAATAGGGATGAGGTTGGTCATAATCAACAAATGTATTTGGCTGAATTCTTCCAACATTACTGATGGGCTCATATTGATTTGAGTAAAAACTCATGGTTTCTTTAGTACTTCTAAAAGTAATATTTAGTATCTACTATTTAGAATTGAATCTAAAACATACAAACTTGAAATGATGATTTTGTTTTTGTTTTTCTTGTATACATATATATATATTTTTGTTTTTTTATATTTTTGAATCAGAAATATGCCTATGTTATTCACGTCGGGTTCACCAAAATGTATCGCTCCAAATTTTTTGCATCCTTACCTTCAGGCTAAAGGATCCATGCCCGGAAGGAGGATGGGAAAAGGATGGGACAATACCTCGGACTGAGAGGCCCTTTGAAGGTCCCGCCTCTCGGGGGAGGGGTATTAAGGTGATTTTTCGATGGATGGTGGGGTTCACCAGGAAACGTTTAGTGGCAGTTTCCACGCCTAGGTTGGGAATGAGTTTAATGTGTTCAATTTTAGCTTTAAACATCCAAGTCCTAGGTTTGGCCAGATGAATCTAAGTTATTCTATATGAAAATGCAAATTAAATGAATACAAAAAATAGATTTGAACAAAAAATAGAGAGAATAAGCTAGATTAAAGAGACATACCTGATCCGGATGTCTGATGGAGGTTCTAATTTTTGAAGCAGTCAGGATCGTCTGGAATTTGACAGGATCATCTTCGATCTGACAGGATCATCTGAGATCTGACGAATTCGTCAGACGAATTCGTCAGAGACCTGCAATCAGAGAAATAGATACAAAATACAGAAAATGCAGCTATGCCAATAGAGGGAAATGATGTAGAATGATATCAATAATATTAAAATGATAATAATAAACAAAAACACAAGTGCATTACAATGATTTAATGACAATTTATGATTTTATTATGCATTAAGACTATATGGGTGAACTCCAAAATGCAGAGTAATAAGGAATAACCATAGAATTAACTAAATGCAAAATAATACAACAAAAAAGAGTGGAGAAAATGCAAACTTTGGGCACTGATTGCCCCCAATGTTGACTACAGTCGAAATCGTCTCGGATTGGTATGAAATCGTCTCGAATTGGACAGGATCATCTGCGACGATCTGAGCTTGCTCCGACTAAAGAATAACAAAGTTCCTGCAAGAAAATTTGAAAAGGGACAAAGGCGAACAATAGTCTAGGATATTCTAATGCATGTAAAACTTGAAGTGCAGAAAAATTTCAGCCAGGGGGATGTCAAGGGGAGGGCCTAAGATTAAATAGGCATAGGAAGGAGGTTGGGAGGTTGGAGATCATCCCATTTTGGGAGATCTCCAATGGGGGAGACTCTAACGGTGCAGACGCGTCTCTGCCCGAGTTAGAGAAGCTATTGAAATAGAAGCTAATTATGAAAAATCAATTTTGGGACGAAATCGTCTGGACGTTCTGCTCCAGATGAAATCATCCGATCTGAGGCGATATCGTCTGATCGGAGACGATATCGTCCAACAGACGAAACAAACTCTAAAAATGGCATGAAAAACAAGGAAACGGGTAGCAGGCGGTTTGGGAGCGGTTTTGGGGTTGAAATTTGAATTTGAATTATTACTAAGGTAATTTTAATTATTTACTAAGGTTTACTGTGCCAATTTTAGGGTGCTACACCATGCATGCATAATTATGCTATGTTATTGAATTAATTGTCTATGTTGACAAAATATAATGATTTATGCTTTGACTTTGAATGTATGTATGTATGTGTGTATCATTAGTATCATTAGTATGTATGCTATGACTCTAGAAGTGTTATTGACTCTCTATGTTGAAATTTTTTTATGATTTATGCTTTAGCTTTGAGTAAACCATGAATGCTGTAGACACTAAAAATTGGTCAATCCGATTGTGCTACCATAAGTAGTGACTTCGCGACACACCAAGGCCCCTAGGGCAGCCCTCAGGAGGTATACAGTGGTTCTAACCACTTAATGCAAGGGTTTGAAAGGTTCTAGGCCACTTTTGGCATCTTTTGGACACCCTACTACTATTCGTGCCACCCTAGGATGAATACAAAACCTATTCATCGCACCCCAAGGTGAATAGCAACATTCGCTCCGGGGTAGAGCGAATAGCAAGTTTGATTGGAAAAAGTCAAACCTAGACAAATGGCGCCTACCAACGGTTACATTTCTGGTCCATAATGGCTAGGAGGGTAGGGCATACAACATCTTAATGCTCCAACCCATGAGGGAGGCCAAATTGGGAGATTCTCTTCTCCCTCCAATGCATGCCACCCTGGTGGCCAAGTGGCACCTCATGCCTCGCATGCCTTTTGACCCCTGAAGCCTCCTTAGGCTATAAAGTGGAGATATTTTCCACACCAAAAAGAGAGGATATTTTGAGGACAAAGCAATGGAGTGCTGCCAAGATTTCCTTCCACCCTTTTTGCACCAATTGTTCCCTCGAAATCTCTTCCTAGCGAAGGAGGTTTGCGAGTGAGTTAGGAGGCGTAATTTATTACAAAACTGAACCAAATGAGTGAATTCCATCACCAAATTTGATGAAAACACATTTTATAGGGTTTTGCATCATTCCCAAGTGGAATTGGTGGTAAAATTTAGGGAGATTCTATTGGCGCCGCACCCCAGGGTGCCCCCTAATCTGTGATAGTCTTATTCGCTCCACCCTAGGATGAATAGATATATGTGCATGATTTCTTGACTATTTTTAATTATATATTTTATATATGCTTATATGATGTTGCAGTTCAAATTTCATGTTATTCTGAGCTATATTGGTCGAGATATTGCATTTTTAGTGTTTTGTAGGGTCTCTTGCAGGTATCCGGCGGTCATTTGAGAGAACACCCAAACTGTGATTGATATCATAAATATAATAAAATGGGTTTTCTTATAATATTATTTTATATATTATTTCCAATTTTCATGCATTTTGGATATGCGTAGGGTCAGAATTTGCTTGCTTTGGGTTTTGTAGGTTGCGAACGGTCATTCGAGTTTCGAAGCCCCATCGGATGCAATTTTGGTGTAATTTCTAGTGATATCTTCCCAAAACCTTCTTTTTACATACCCATTACATATTTTGTTCTATTTGGAGTTGATTTGATATATTTTCTCATTATTAGCCATTTTGCCCCTATGGGGATTGCATGCTTTTTATCATACGCACTCGCTATTTGATGATTCTGGTTTCCTTGTGTGTAGGTGTAGGTCATTACAGTACATTGGGAGGCATCCTAAGACATCATAGATCAAATATACAAGTGGTGGTAACTTTGGCCCGCCCACTTCGATTGTGGGTACGAGGAAAGACAGTGGATGTGCACCCGATTTCTTTGAGAGATTTGACCTTTGGGCACCCGAGTTGTAAAAATTTGTATCACCCATTTTGAGCCCTCAAGGGGATGCATTGTAACCCATAATTTTGGATCATTTTTATTAATAAGAGATATACTTGTTTTGCTTTACTTCTTGTTATTCGCTATCTTTCCATTTACTTGCATGCTTCCGTTTGGCGCTCATTAGTGATAGGGCATAGATACATACATTGTTTATATTTCATTTGGTGCACCATTTTTCCCTACTTTAGTGGTGATCATGGTGGGACCTAGTCCCTTTTGCTTTAGGTGAAGTTTGGATCTCATTTTCATCTTTTTATGTTGTAGGTGCTATTCGTTCTGGCCTGAAGTGAACTCTTGCCTGCTATTCGTGCCCCTGGGTGAATGTGAATTCACCTCACCCTAGAGTGAATACAGACCTGCTATTCATCACACCCTAGAGTGAATAGAAAATAGAGAGCTTTTGGAGCAGAATTTCAGAAATAGCAAGTTTTGGCAGTGATGAGGTAGGTCCCTGAATCTGTCATCTCTGTTTTGCAGTTATAGAAACTATTTATTTTTAGATTATTTGGTTTTTCTCACATTTTTGTTTGCTTAGAAAGGTTAAAGGTAGCTTCCTTTTCTTAAATGCAAAATAACAAAAACACATAAAAGGCAAAAAAATCAAAACAAATTCAGAGTAGGAATGCATCTCTATGGTTTGCGTGCTTGTAGCCTACCCAATGGGTAGGCTAACATTTAGGGCTTTGCATTTCTAGATACATTTGTGAGTTTCTTTTTATATACTAACCTTTCTGAAAGTAAAATGCACTTTACGCATGCATTTAGTGAATGATCATTGAATGCTTCTTTGCTTGCTTTCTTTAAAGATAAAAGGAACCCCACACATCATGTTTTATCTTAACATCGACGACGTTGGGCTCTCACATCCAACCCATCGATCGAGACCAATAGTGGATGTCATTACCACTTGATTGGCTCATGTGAAAGAGTATCATTGGGACCTGTCTATGGCCAAGGCCAACCCAAGATCTGTCCTAACCATGCAAAATAGCATGCATTCCTCTTCGGAGGGGTGTATCACTGTGCACGGGGTGTTGGGTGAGGGTTGGTAGTACCTATGCTACCTCATTGGATATGGATTTCATCACCATATTCAGCTTGTGTGAGTATATAGGTGAAATCCTTTAAACATTTGAGTACATCATCCAACAATATTTCAAATACGTGACACAAGGTCATTCTTTACAAACAACACATCTGAAACACACAAAATAGTTTAGGGATTCACATCTAAAACTTAAACGAGATAATCATCTATCTTATTGAGTGTTTCCTTTCTTGTTTGTTGTTTCATTAAAAATTTGTAAAGAAGATAATCACTTGGGGTATTGATAGAGGAGCACGATGGTGCGCACCCGTAGCCAAGCCCAAACATGGGGGAAGTTATGGAGAGTGGATTAGGAGACATGAATCATCTCCGCTATAGCCCTAGGGACTTGGTCATACCTCCCTGGTGAGCTTCTACTCCACCTAGCCCCAAGATAGTAGGGCACGAGCCTCATCTCCGAAGGGACCCTCTGTAGGACACCTCGAGGGATGATGAGCATTACTTGGGAGAGTGTTCTCGGTATGTAGATACATCACAGGCCTTCTTTGATGAAAGGCAACAATGCATTGAGGTGCTAATAGATAGAGTGGTGCCATGCATCCATGTACCCATCAGGGCTGACATGCCTATTCATAGGCAAGAGCATGACTTCACACACTGGCCGAAGCAAGTCGATACGACTTTACCTCCATGTCACCTTGATAGGATACAACAGCTCATGCAACCCGATGGGAATGACACTCATCGCTCTGGGTGAGCCAATTCTGCCCTACCCTTCCTCGTCCATGAAGGAAGGCATGAGGAAATCCTAGATTTTCCTCAGGAGCAGTATTCTGTGCATGCCCGATGTGCCTCTGTGCCTGCTGAGTATAATGAGCAGATGTTCCATCCTGAACCTCAAGTCAATGCGGTGAACCTCGAAAGAGGCAAGCACCCGATAGATATCATAGATTATCTTGAATGAGGTCAGCCCCAAGGTGAGGCCCCTAGACCCCCTAGGCCTCACATGGTAGAACAAATCAAGCAAGCAGTTGCAAAATATGTGAATCCAAGCTCAGTTCAAGCAGCTTTGGTGTGATAAAGAGCAACTAGACCACTTGCATCAGCTTGAGAAAGAGAGGATTGAGTGGCAGACTAATGAGCTGTTCCAGTAGACTCTACGGGAGAGGGTCCCTACCCCTAAGACCCATAGGCAGGAAGTCCCTCTGAGGTAACCTATGCTTGTTCAAGAAAGGTCTCCTAGACCTTATCCGATATTGCCTCCATGGCCTCCTAGGTTGAAGTGAGACTTACCTCATAGGCCAGATGTAGGGCGCCCATAGTGGGTAGACACCCCTATTTATAGACCGACTCGAGAGATGCCTTACGGGGCCTACAATGAGCATGAGCTAAAAGTAGAGTATTTGGAGATGCCTTATCAAGGTAGGGGGTGACAGGCCAACACCCCACCTTAGGTTGGAGGATCCTAGACCTCCACCTCAGGATGTGAGCAAGAATGAGGAGATCAAGTCCTCGGATCCATATAAAGAGCTGCTAGAGCACCTAGAGTCGGTAGAGAACAAGACCTCTAGGTTTGGATCTCAGAAGCCCACTATGCGCCAGTTGCATAGTCAGCCAATCCATCCTTCAGTACCTAGCCTCCCTATCCAGAGCATTATAAGTTGCCATAGTTGGCTATGTTTAAGGGAGAAGAGGATGCGTAGGAGCATGTCACCAGATTTTTGGGTCAGTGTTTCGGCATTCATGATGATGATGCTTTGCTTTTGTGGATATTTGTGACTACCCTTTCGGGCCCCACCTTGGAGTGGTTTTACCAGCTCCCTAAGCATAGCATCCATACTTTGGATCAACTTGCAGACACATTCCTAGAATGCTTCACCTTCAATACCAAGAGGAAGGTGACATTGGCCGACGTAGCCGGGTTGAAGCAATATGATGATGAGTCAATAACAAATTATGGCAATAGGTGGCGGGCCTTGCTCACCAAGCTACCTTATTTTCTCCCCATGTCGGAGCTGACTCAGATGTTTTCCAAGAGCTACCTGAAGCCCATCTCCTTGTTGTTGTAGCTACAACAATATCCCACTCTTGAGGATGCCCTAGTGCAAGCTAGGACCATCAAAGAAATCAAGATTCAAGAGGGGGAGATTGTGAAGCCTCGCAAGGAGTGGAACAAGAATGCCAAGAGCACCTCGACACAGTCCAAGCCAGTAGTAGTGAATCAGGTTGCCCTTAGTGTCTCGGGGCTAGTGCAAGCTGTGCCACCTCAAAAGCCTAATTATCAGGCCACACATCGGGACTATACTAAGGACAATCAGAATAGTCAAGGGCAGAATCAATAACGTCACCCCAAGCGATAGTTTACACCCCTTGTAGAGTCTATGGACTCATTGTTTGAGCACCTCTTAGTGGTAAATTTGATCAATCTTCCTGAGAGTCGACCTATCGACCCGAATGCACCTAGACCCAAAGGGTATAGAGAAGACCTATATTGCAAATTTCATAGGCAAAATGGGCATGATGTGAACATGTGCTACAAGTTTAAAAACTTGGTATAGGACATGATCGATAGGAAGGACCTTCAGGTAGACAACCCTATCATGCCAAACAACTAGTAGATGGAGATCTTTAAGGATCCCTTGCCTACCCATGTAGAGCAGGCCAAGCTAGTGCCCTAGGTGAATGAGGTTCATCATGCCCCCCCTCAATAGGGATACGTTGGCATGATTAGCATCATCATGAGGAATAGGTGGTACCCAAGTCTAGCCACACCACCTACGCTCAGAGTGATGTCCCTTCGATATCACAATAACCATCACCTCCTCTATCGAGCCTTCCACCTAGGCTTATGGCCACCCTCAAGAGTAAGCTCACTCAGAGCTTGAGAACAATGTCTGCCGACTCTCCATCTATGAGCTGATTCAACAATCACAACCTCATAGAGAGGCTTTGATGGAGATCCTTAAGGCCATAGAGCTTCAGCCCCAGGAGTCCAACTCCTTCAACAATTTTGTGGGGCATGTCAGATAGTGCACTGAACCGGTGATAGCCTTTCGAGAAGATGAGCTTAAACTGGTTTTGCATGATATGGTGGACCCTCCCTTGCACATCGTTGCATGCGTAAATGGGACACCATACAAGAGAGTGTTGATAGACATAGGGTCTTCTAGCAATATCATCACTACAATAGCTCTCAAGCACTTGAAGCTCCCAGTATCCCATATTGTCCCATCTACATACACCCTCCGAGCCTTTAATGATGCCATATGCTCGATAGTTGGTATGATTGTCCTACCTATTCAGGTAGGAGAGAAGACCATCTCGATGCTATGCCACATACTAGAGGGTGAGATGGCATACAATATCTTGTTAGGTAGACCATGGATTAGGGACATGAAGTGTGTCCCTTCCATTGCTCACCAGTGCCTCAAGTACACCCATGAAGGGCAAGTTCATGTCATCCCTATGGACCTAGAGCCCTACAAGTACTGTAACATGGTGCAGCAGATCCCTGAGTCAACCTTACCATCGACACATCTGGATTTCCAACCGAATAAATCCAGCCAAGGTTTGACCCCCTCATCATCGCATGACATACCTTCCTCATCATCGACACCCCCTTCGATGCCCACTGGGCCGATGGAACCATTGTTGAGGAACCTAGGGAAGAAGCCCATTGATGAGGTACAACCGACCATATCCACCATCTCCATAGAGGAGATACCTAGCCCAGATGATGAAGAGCTACCATAGGTGGTAGAAGATGATTTAGATCAGATCTCACTCTCATCACTCTTCTATCCGTAGCCTCAGGTGATAGTTCACTTGGCTTCCATCGGATTAGGAGAATACATGGTTAGGGAGGTCACAACTACCCCTGCTATAGAGTCGGTGCAAGACATGGGTCGACCCCATCTTCCCATAGGCACTATCGTGCCCCTAGGCATCCCCCCTAATCAAATGAATTTTATCTATGGGGGACTTGACTATGACATCGAACCCTACCAATAGTAGGAGGAGGATGAAGAGCCCTTTGGAGAGGACATCCACTACTTGTCTAACCCTAACTTCACCCTAAAGTATCTTGACCTATGCAATTGGTATGGTTATGGGTTAGGCTTGTATGAGCAAGGCATGTGGGTTCCATTTCAACCCTAGTACTAGATGCCATATGATAAGTCGAGGTTGGGACATAACAACCCCTTCCTTTGGATATTCTTGTTGATGGCATGGAGCGCCTATGCCTCAATTACAGAGATGAGTTGGCCCGAGATCCCTTTGCCAACCCTAATCACATCTACTCATTGGGGGACTATTTCCCTATGCCCTTGGGAGATGATGAACCACCTCGAGATGGTATCCAATCCTATGAGAGAGGTGAAGGTTCATGCACTCTTCCCCATGATGGTGAGGAAGAAGATCCAGGGTCCCCTTATGAGTGGACGTCAGATGATGAGTCAGACTATGGGGTCGCACCGATTGACTCTGATAGTTCTGATGGAGAATACACGTAGATCATCCCTTGGGATGAGAATGATGAGTACTTTCTATACCTATTCCCATTACAAGAGCCCATTTGGTGGTAGCTTCTACCTCATGAAGGGCAAGTTCCTCCATAGCCACATCGACCACCGCCTATCATTCCACCACCTTCGTAGCCGCCTCCTCAGGTCGTGCTGCATCTAGAGGTCCATGGTCACCACCAACCACCTAGGGGAAATCATCCATCCATCAATATGATTTCCATAGATTTGTTCGAGCCATTGCGAGATCCGAATAACCCATCAAAGCCATTGCACCTCGACTTGGGGGTAATTGACTTTGATCGAGGAGATTCACCCCCATCACCTTCTGAGTATTGGCCCTATGACAAGATGCTACAACTATTTCGCTTCTCTTCAGGGCTAGCTCATGATGTCTTCCATGCTGAGGAGGAACCCGAGGTTCCCATTGATGATCTAAATCTAGTGGATGACATCCATTTGATCCCTACCCCCCACTAGCTGGAGGAGGGGTCGCATATGTCAATCGAGCCTATGATTGATGTAGATATCGGCTCAGACCTAGAGAATCCATAGTATATCAAGCTGGGGGAAAGCCTATCCCTCGAAGAGCAAGCCGATTACATAGCCCTTCTCACCAGGAAGAAGGAAGCTTTTGCATGGTCCTATAAAGACATGTCGAGACTGGATCCAAATCTAGTCACCCACAATCTGACGCTTGACCCGAAGGCCAAGCCTGTCAAGCAAAAGCTTAGAAAGATGCATCCAACAGTGGCCTTGATGGTCAAAGATGAGCTACAGAAGTTGTTGGATGCCCAATTTGTCATTTCTGTAGACTATCCACCATGGTTGTCCAACATGGTTCCCATCAAGAAGCCAGATGGGAGGATTCACATTTGCACCGATTTTTGAGACCTAAACAAAGCGAGTCCTAAGGATGATTTCCCTTTGCCAAGCATCGATGCCCTGGTAGATGCCACAGTGGGCCATGAAATGTTATCCCTTATGGATGGTTTCTCTAGGTACAATCAGATTCGTATCAACCTAGAGGACCAACTCAAAATGACGTTCACAATGCCTTGGGGGACATTTTGCTATAAGGTCATGCCCTTTGGCCTTAAAAATGTCGGTGCCACCTACCAGCGTGCCATGACATACATCTTCCATGACTACATGCATAAAATTCTGGAATATTACATGGATGACTTACTGGCTAAATCATTATTATGCCATGAGCATCTTGAGGTCTTGAGCAAAGTATTAGACCACCTCATTGAACATAACGTGAGACTGAACCCCAAGAAGTGCGTCTTCGACATCACATCTGGAAAGCTCTTGGGATTTATCATCTCTAAGCGAGGCATTGAAGTGGACCCTAATAAGGTCAAGGCCATCCTCGAGATGCCTCCCCCAACCATGATCAAGCAGCTCCAAAGTCTGCAGGGCAAGATCACATCCATCAAGCACTTCATAGCACAATTGTCGGACAAGTGTCACCCCATGAACAAGTTGTTGCATAAGGGGGTCACATTCCATTGGGATGACGAGTGTCAGGAGGCCTTTGATGCAATAAAATAGTACCTGGCTTCACCCCAGTGTTGGCACCACCTAGGCCAAGAGTGTCATTCCGCTTATACATCTCAGCCATTGAGATTGCATTGGGTGCCATGTTAGCCTAGAATAATGAATTTCATAAGGAACATGCTACTTACTATCTCAGCCGCACCCTGGTCAGTTATGAGATCAAGTACGCATACATTGAGAAATTATGCCTAGCGATGGTTTTCACCACCAAGAAGCTATGACATTACATGCTTAGCAATACCATGTATGTTGTATCTAAAGAGAATCCATTGCGCTACATGATGAGTCACACTTATCATAGTAGTCACACGATGAAATGGATCATGTTGTTGATGGAGTTTGACCTTGAGTTTGTTGGACAAAAATCAATTAAGGGTTAGGTCATCATCGATCAACTCGTAGAGGCTCCTCTCTAGGATGATCAACCTCTTAGCATGGACCTTCCCGATGATGGGGTCTTCCAAATATCAGAATCACCAGATTCTGATGAGCCTGAGGCGTAGGCAGATATGACCCTATTTTTTGATGGCTCCAAATGCGAGCAAGGGGGTGGCATAGGAATCATGTTTTTCACACCGCATGGGGCTCCCATACCCCTATCATTTAAACTTGATTTCCCATGCACCAACAATAATGTCGAGTATGAGGCCCTGATCATAGGCCTTCAGATGACTGTCACCATGAAAATAACAAAGCTCAACATTTTTGGTGACTCCTTGCTCATTGTTAACCAAGTCAAGGGGATCTTCTAGTGTAAGTGCCTAGTCCTGCAAGCCTACAAGGCCCTTGTGGATAAATTCTTGGTAAAATTTGAATGGTATAACATCGAGGCACTCCCTCGATCATCTAATCATTTTATGGATACAATGGCCTCTCTGGGGTCCTTGATCCCACAAGACCCTATGGATCAGATGACTACCATCCAGGTCAAAATGCTCTCGCAATCTATGGTGGAGCATGAGAACAATCAAGTCATGCCGAAAGTCCACTTGATTCAAATTGAACCTCATCAGGAGAGATTCTCGCACATTCATGAATGCTTGAACTAGGCCGATTGGGGGACTTTGTTCCCTCAAGCCCCTTTCGATAGCAGCACAATGCTATTCTTACAAGTTCTTTCCCAGTCAACTTTTTCTAGGGATGAACTTCGAGAGGGACAGGTCATTCATGCGCTCGAGGCTTCTTCACAATAGGACTGGTCAACACAAATCAGGGAATACCTAAAGCTTGGTAACCTCCCTCCTGGACTGTCGCACACCGCTAAAAGAACATTCAGATGGAAGGTGACAAAATATGTCTTGCTAGGAGATATTCTGTATCATCGAAGCTATGAAGGGATCCTCCTTCACTGCTTAGAGCATCAAGAGTCGACTTGGGCAATCGCCCAAGCACACGATGGTACATGCGGTGGCCATTTCAGTGGCATGGCCATCGCCAAGCGCATTCTTCGCATGGGCTATTATTGGCCAACTTTAGAGCGAGATTGTTGCGCATATGTGAGGAAGTGCATGAAGTGTCAACATCATGCTAATTTGACACATGTACCTTCTCAGGCCTTGCAACCGATCCAATCGGTATGGCCATTTTCATAGTGGGGGTTGGATTTAATCGAGAAAATCTCCCCGCATCCTCGGGCCATCACACGTTTATCATAATGGCTACTGAGTATTTCACTAAATGGGTGGAAGCAATTCCCCTTACCACTACAATGGGACCCCGCATAGCGGAGTTCCTATTGCATAATATCATTTGTCATTTTGGTATTCCATCCAAGATCATTTCGGATAATGGGACATCATTTAAAAACAAATATGTGCATGCTTTGACAGCAAAGTATAACATCCAACATAGTTTTTTGACACCCTACTATCCACAAGAAAATGGGCAAGCAGAGGCCTCTAACAAAACATTGATTGCCATTCTCAAGAAAACTGTTAGAGAGAGTCACACAGATTGGCATACACAAATACCTCTTGCTCTATGGGCCTATCACACTAGTATTCGGACACCCACTAGGGCTACTCCATTTTCACTAGTGTATGGCATCGAGGCGGTCATGCCTCTAGAGCTCGAAATACCATCACTATGCATATCCATGCAAGAGTTCATCGATGATGACACTGCATGGTAGGCTCACCTAGATCAGCTTACGCTACTTGATGAACATCGTATTAATGCTCTCGAGCACCTACATGTTTATCAAGAGCGACTTAAGAGAGCCTATAATATGAAAGTCCACCTAAGAGACTTTCAGGTTGGTGACCTCGTTCTGAAGGAGAACCAACAAAATTCTAATTTGCTGCCCCATCTGAGGGACAAGTTCATGGTAAACTGGTTAGGTCCCTATGTCATTACCAGTCAGATAGGACCCAAAACGTATCGCCTAGCCTCCCTTGAAGGTGTCGAGGATCTTGAACCCTTGAACATCCTTCATTTGTGGCCATTCCATGCCTAGCATAGGATGGCCCAACCCAAAATGCTCCAAGGGTGCCTATATCTCGCTTGGTCAACCTAAAATGCTCCTAGGTGGTCTAGAACCATCTAGGTCACCCCAAAATGCTCCAAGGGTGCCTATATCCTGCTTGGTCAACCTAAAATGCTCCTAGGTGGTCTAGAACCATCTAGGTCACCCCAAAATGCTCCAAGGGTGCCTATATCCGCTTGGTCAACCTAAAATGCTCCTAGGCTGTCTAGAACCATCTAGGTCACCCCAAAATGCTTATGCCTACATCTGCTTGAACCTAAAATGCTCCTAGAGGTCTAGAACCATCTAGGTCAACCAAAAAGCCCCAAAGGCATCCATAAGCCCTTTGGTCCCCCAAATGCCCCAATGGCCCCCAATAAGCCCGTTGGTCACATGTACATACATATATATCAATCAAAAATCCAAAAACATTATCAAAATATCAAAAATACAAAAATATTGCATCACATTGCATTTCAAAAACATCATCAAAATATCAAAATTACAAAAATATAGCATCGCATCACATTGCATCCCATTGCATTCTATCATCGCTTGCATTTAGGCATACTCATCATTTGCACTTTACATTTTAGAGTTGCTCATGCATGTCTAGCACCATGATGGTACAATACTTATCGCTCAAAATCAATGTCGTGAAAATAAGCATAATTCAATGTTGCAATTGTCCATTTTCACCCACATTTTTCATATTTCATATCATTTGTTTTAGAATGTCATTAGGGTTTTGGTCACTCAACCATTTCTAGCTTCTCTTCAGGTTTTGTAGAAAGCTAGCTTGATTTTTAGGAGGTAGAGTCTTGCTTAGATTATGCCTTGTGTACATCAAATCCCAAACACAGTTAAACATTAATAAATCCAAGTTTTGCACAAAGAAAGATGAAATCCATGAAGTGGTCTAGGGTACTTTAAGCGAAAAGGTCATCTTGCTCATCCCCCTGTGCGAATGGTTCAAGAATGCTGAGAGTTGGCAAAAGGACAAGCATCTTCCCTACCCAATTCCCCAAAATAAATAGTGGTTTTCACCACTATCAAAAATCCCAACTCCCACAAATCCCAATCCCTCAAAAATAAAAAAAAATCAAAGAAATCAAAAGTTCAAAGTCAAAATCAAAATCAAAATAAATAGTGGTTTTCACCACTAATCCCAAATCCCTTGCTCAAAGAAAACAAAATATACAAAATAAATAGTGATTTTCATCACTACATATGAGCAAGTATCCCAATAAAATTGAAGAAAATAAGGGAGTCAAACTTGAATCCCTGGAACTCTCAACATTTGGAAAACCATAAGGTGATCCTCATTATGGGTTTGGTGGATAGCCTATTTGTCAATGGTGGGACCCCCCATGCTTGCTACCACCAACCCTATCCTCCCTTCGCCTAGTAGAGGATTGCACCATATCGCTTCATCGAGACTGATGCAATCTATTGAACTCTCCATCATCCGATAGGTGCCCTCCAAGGTGCACCACCTATATATCCAATCGACCCATGTATCCTTGTCTCTGCTACTCCTGCACCTGGTAGATCTCTACCACTGACTATAGGTGCAATACCTTAGCTCGTAGCCTATCTGCCTCCCCAATGCTAGATCCCTCCTGCCTCGTGCTTTGAGCTCTCAACTACACCTACATGGAGGATATCTTGACTTGGTCCTTGTGAGTTTTTGCATGTAGGAGATCTCTCTCCCTATTTATCCTAGCCAACTCAGCCTGTAACTTTACAGGTTGGTTACCCTATATACCCTCTGGTGCCTGCACCCCAGGGTCATCTACTGCCATGTCATCACCCTAATATCCCAAATCTAGAAGATATCCCTACTCATCACCCTCTGCCTGGTCCTCCCCTCGAGCATCTGACATCACATCATCCACTGCCCCAACTACCTTGCCTCCTAGGGTCCCTGTCCCTCACCACTGGTGCATCACCCACCATGAGTCATACTCGCCTATCATCCCGGTGTCATCTGTGTTTGGAATGTTGACCACAGGATTTGACTCCTCACCCACCTCCTACATCATAGGCTAGGATAACATTCACTCATCCCTGTGGCACCGGTACACTATCGGCTCCCTAGGAAACCCTTATCATAGCCCAAAATACCACATGACTCAAGCAAATGGGAAGTACTCCCGCTCAGTCCCATGTCGAGCAATCAACCATCTTACCTGTCTCACCCACTAGAGCTGCTCTCCAGCATCAGCCCAGACTGGAAAATCCATGTATGGTCACCATTGCACCTGTCCTGGTGCCAGGTGAGAGAAGATATCGATGTAGTGATCTACATCACCCGTGAACCACTGATTCTACCCTATCTCCTATGCCATCTGCCATAAGATGCCATATCCTATCTCTTGGTCTGCTAGCTATGCCCGGGTCAACCAGGGTAAGCCCTATGGTCACCCCACAGCTATGTGCTGCCATCCCCAACACTGCAACATGAAAATGCACCCTAAGCCCTTATGTTTCTAGCAACGGATCTCCTACAACTCATCATAGAGCTATTATAGAATGGTAGCCCCCCATGCCATCACCAATGGCTCCTCCGTAGTGCACCTCGCCAGGGCAAACACCAGATCTAGCAGGTTCCACAAGAACCTGGATCCTGATGAGTCTAGGAGGAGCATATTGGAGATGAGGGTCATCAATAGTGCATGCCTCACCCCCAACACCCCCTCATCATACCAATACCCCACCAGTATACCTCCAGTTTGGTAGTCTAGCTCCGCTGCATCAACATCCTCCCCAAAGTACCTCCTCAACACTGCATCCCTCAGGTCACAGTGTGATGATCAAATGGGTCACCCCTTTCTCAGAATCCACAAAATATAGTAAACGTCCTCCAGCGTCACCGTCATCTCTCCTGTCGGTAGATGGAAGGTGTTGGTGCACGGGTCCCATAGGTTAATCAACATAGTCAAATAAGCTCGGTCGCCTATCACAGGCTCCAACCAAGTAACTTGCTTGAGCCCCAGGGCATCAAGCCACTCCTAGTCAGCCTTAGTTAAGGCATCCCGTGTGGTCATTAAGAGCTTCGGTTTACGATACCGACTCGTCACATAAAAAAGCATAAGATAAATCAAATAAAAACATCAAAAACAAGAAAATAAAAAGAACAAAAATAATAATAATAGGTATTACACTTGTAATAAGCGAGGTCACTTGAGTTAAAATTTACCTTCTTCACACTAGCCCCTTCACTGGATGCCCTCGCTTGCTGACTCATGATGATACGGGATGATTTTGATAGTGCTTTGCTATGAAAAATCACTCTCCTCCTCCTCACCTCTCAAACTGCAAAAGAGAACATGCAATAATGAGCCCAAAATTGGTTTTTGAAGCTTATATAGGCCTACAACAGTCCTATTCACCCCAGGGTAGGGCGAACACACTTCTGGCCATTCATTCCACCCTGGGATGAATACAAAATTTGTATTCGCTCCACCCCGAGATGAATATAGGGTTCATTGGTCAAAACAACTCCAAAATACACCAAAAGGGTCCAAAAACCCACAAAAACAACTCTATTTTGGTCAAATTTTTGTAGTAATCAAGAGGAAAATAACAACACACTCATGGATACTTAGAAAATACCTAAATTTAACCCCTAAGAAGGCCACCATGGTTGGACCGCCCCACGAGTGCGAGGTATTTCATTCCTTCCTCCAGGAAGTAACAAAGAAAAGGGCTCAAAACCTGCCAAAAACAAGTCGCATCTAATGGAATTCATTTAGGGTCAATATGGAATACAATTTTTTCATGGATGCATGGATAAGTTATTAATTTACTCCCCAAGAAGGCCATTGTGGTCGGATTGCCCCACGGGAATGAAGTTTTCAACTTCTTGCTTCCACGAAACCCCCATAGCATCATTCAAATCTTTTCAAAATTGTGTCATTTTTCAATGAGTACAATTGAAGGTAACTGTAGATTAAAGATACAACGCAAAAAAAAAGATAAAGAAATCACGATAAAAAGTAATGCAGAACATAGTTGTACAAAACAAACAATTTTTATTAATCAATGGAGTTTAGAAACTCCTTTTGAGTACAACAGGGCCTGTAACCCTTTTCGTGATACAGATGTTACAATTTGTGCTAGGGTTCTCCAAAACCCTAGCTGGCACAATATGGTGGCATCTTCAAAGAATGTATCCTTAACCTCAACAGAATGAGTGGGCTTCGTTGTATCCTTCGGCTCGGACCACTCTAGCTTAAGCAGCTGCTATCATCCAATCAAATCTACCATTAAAATCCTGCACACATTAAAACTACAAAAAGGTTAGAAACTAGTAAGAGGGCTCCACTGTGTGAGCCCTCAAAAATAGTCTAAAACCCTAGAAATGAAATAAATAGAATGCAAAATCTAACGACGAATTAATACATAAAAATATTACTTGCTTTAGAATCTATACCTCTTTTTCTGTTAACGCGACGAGACCAGGCGACACCTGGAAGTGATGTAACTGTCAAATCGGCTGCAGAAGGCACCCTGGTGCGATCGCTGGACGCCCGCGTGCTTCTGGATCGGGGTTGCAGATGTTGGTCTGCGTCTGTGGCTGCGGGTAAACACCCGCGGGCACTTGCGACAAGAATGGGGGATTCTGCAGAATGCTGTAGAAGGGATGGCGGCGAAGTTGGCGACGGATGCGGCGATGGATGCGGCGAAAAGGGACGGCGATGGATGGGTAGGTTTAGCTGAAGAAGAGATAGATAGCGATAGATAACAAAAGAGAGATAGTAAAAAAAGATCCAGCCTTTCGAGCCATCAAGGTGACTCAATTTATAATCTACTCTTAGGGCACACTTTAGGGTTTTAACGACACTTTGAACGTGTGGCTAAGATTAAAGTGGATCCAAGGGTAGAGAATAAATCTAGGTTGTGAAACAGATTAAGATGGATGGACGGATGAGATTAAATGAAGGATGGACGACTCAGATTAAATCACTTAAAGTATCTTTATATATATATTAAAATATTAATATATATATATATATAAATATTAATTTAAATAAATTTGGGAATGAAAAATGGCGAGAAAGGTGAAATTGGGCCAAATAATGGCGGGAAAAGGTGAAATTGGGCCAAATAATGGTGGGAAGGTGTGGATTTGGGCCAAATAATGGTGGGAAGGTGGATGACTGACACGTGGATAACAGGAAGGTATAGATGACTTACAAGTGGCTGGATTTTGGTGTCTACAGTAACCTTAAAAATAGTCATCTAGATCAAGCGACTCATCACTTTTTTCATCAGTCATTCCCTCATCGACTCGTCACTTGAGGGGGTAGTCATACTCAAGTCAAATCAACAAGCACACACTCAATCATGCAAATTGCATTCATTCAACGAATCTTTGACAAAGACAATCACGCTCCTGCTTGGGGCAATAAACAAGCACAAAGCATCAAATTAAAGTGCTCAAAATTGATGGCATCATGGAAACATATGCCTCACCTTTTCATGATAGAGAATGTCTAAGCTAAATCAAGTTTCTTAGCTTGTCAAAAGCAAGGATTCAAGGATGCATACTCTTTCCAGGATTGGGGCATCTAAAGTTGGTTAGGTTATTGAGTAACCCTATTCATTGAAAATTTTTAGTCATCTATTTTTGCTCGGTGTTGTGCTGCACACAACGCATCCCAAAAAGGGGCATCTGTAGATACTAAAAACTGGTCAATCCGATTATTCTACCATAAGTAGTGACTTCACGACACACCAAGGCCCCTAGGGCAGCCCTCAGGAGGTATACAATGGTTCTAACCACTTAATGAAAGAGTTTGAAAGGTGATGAGCCTCGAAAATGCTCATATTTTGTATGAGTTTCATTAATCATTATATGGGTATATAATAAGAATTATATATTTTTATGAATGGTTATGTAATTATTTGATAAGATTATGTGTGTTATCTAATTTGTATGTTTTAGTGTGTTTTTGTGGAATTGTAGTTGATTTAGTTAGATTTGGATCAGTCAAGGTATTTTCATGGACCTGGCACTTTGTTTCTTTCAAAATTAATGCATGGTAAGTAGGCACATTCCTCTTCAAAGAAGGCACCAACAAAAGGTAGGCGCCTTCCTCTTCCAGGAAGGTGCCAACAGGAGATAAGCACCTTCCTCTTCCAGGAAGGTGCCAACAGAAGGTAGGTGCCTTCCTCTTCTAGGAAGGCACCAACAGAAGGCAAGCACCTTCCTCTTCCAGGAAGGTGCTAACGGAAGGTAGGTGCCTTCTGTATAAAGAAGGCACCCGATATACTTAGGCACCTTCCTCATAGAGAAGGTGCCTCTGTTCTTCGCCCATTGACCAAATAACGTGACGTGGGCAATATTGACAGGTGCAGTTACAAATCTACATCATGTAAGTTAATTTGGGAGTTGCAATAATGTATGAGAACATCCTACCTACACTAGGCGAAGCAAGAACAAATTAGAGAACACACCATCATTAGGAACGAATGCCAGTTTTAGCAGATGTCGATTATATTTACCAGACTGTCTTAGTTTAGTCTAGAATGAATCAACTATTGTAACCACATTGTAATAGAAGATCTATGGGTGTGCTATATAAACACACGTAGACCTCTCTGATAAGATATCAAAATATCGAAGATAGAATACAAGAATATACGAGAGAGAGTATGAGAGGTTAAGAAGCATTGTAATTCCTTGGTGATTATAATAAAGTTCTAAGAGTTCCTAAGCGCGTGTTCAGCTAGGAGGAAGCTGCTGGATCCTAGGCCCACTCCAAGCCAATATTTCTTCCCTTTCTTTGTGTTTTCTATATTAGCTTACTGCTTTCATAGGTTTATTTTTGCATTGTTATTTTATGATTGCAATAGGTTTGTTATTAGTATGCACATATGAATGTTTTCTTTCTGAAGATTTAATTATTCATACATAATTTATTGAGGAGTGAATGAATGATTGACAACCTTTGAAACACCCCCCAATAGTAGAGCTAGAAGACTCATCTCAAAGTGGTATTGTAAGTGATCCTGTGTGAGACCCTTCACAAGTTTATGAAGCTCCCAAGGTTGATAATTAATGCATGGGCAAGTGACAAAAATAGGAAAGATTTTAACCTTGTTTGGCCCGCAACATTTTTGTGCCATTGCTGGGGAAGCACCTCTACTAGATCAATTGCAATACCTGAAATATTCCATATGACCTTGAATGAATTCTTTGAGAAGAAGAGGACCTGATGGTCGGTTTGTAAAACAAAGTTCTCCAAAACCTGAGTTGGTCGAACACTCTGAGCTCAAACTAGATTCGCCTGACTCACAACCAACACTCCACTAGAGTGAGGATCTACACTTTGTGCAAAGTGCTTTCTCATCCTGTCAACTTGGGGAAGAACGAACCATCATAAACCCCCTGTTTAAAAGGACACCTTTAGAGGAAGCCCTATTGTGGAAAGCTATAGAAGATTAGATGATAACACCAGATAACCTTAGATCCTTGACTCAAAATATTTTGAATGATCGTAAGGCCATAAGTACTGCATTAGAGACCACATTTCCTAAAAAAATAGCCGATGCAGAAGAAGTTTCATCTTGCTTTAGCTTCCTGATTTATGAAGGAGTAAGAGATACCAAAATGAAAAACATATCCCCTACTCACCTTCCTACCTTCGGAGGATACCCAATCGAGGACCATGGCCTGTTCTTATTTATGTTTGATGTTTTATGCAGGTCTATGGACTACAAATATGATACGCAAAAGCTGAAGCTCTTTCCTTCCATATTGGATGACACATCTCTACAGTGGTTCATCGGTCTAGGGGAGAAACACATTGCCACATGGGATCAAATGAAGAAGCTCTTTATAGAGCAATATCAAGACTTTAGGAAAGCAAGAGAATCTAGAGAGGAAGTCCTGAGCATGCCGTAGAAAGAGGATGAGTCTCTCAAAGAATAATGGGAGAGATTCAATTTCAATCTTCAATGGTCTCCTCACGCGAAGCTATCTGATAAATCTCTCAAAAGCATCTTTTTGAGAGGGCTTAACAATGAATCACTGGAGGCTCTCAACATGATTTTTGGAGGTGATGTCTACCAGCACGCTATGGAAGACATCCTACAACTATACCAGAATTACTCAAGAAGGAGAGGCAAGACCACTTCTAGAACAATGAAAGTGACTGCTTCAGTCACAAAAACAAAAATAGGCAACATGCCAAAGGATCTAAAAAGTGAAATGCTTTCGTCTCTAGCATTGCATATGAATACACTGTTGTTAGAGAAAAAGAAGAAAGAAAATGATGCAACATTGGCTTATTTCTACCCAAAATGCAAAGGAAAGCATGCCCGGAGAACAAAGTCAAAGTATGCATAGTTTGTAGGCTGAACCATAAGACCCAATTGTGCCTGAAATTGCCTAGCAATCAGGAGGATGCTGAAGCCACAAAGGCCTATTTCATAGGCAATTAGAAGAGTTGGCCACAACCCATTGCGGGGAATATGCCAACTGGAATGCCATCATACGGGGGAGGACCATACATGTCATGAGGCCCACCTCAACTACCTAACATAGGGTGGTGGGGTCCATCACCTTGGTCTAATGCACCCCCAGGAACAACATTCCCAAATCAGTAGCCCTAGATGGCATATCAATATCTAGGGTAGCAGTGGAGAGGCCACACTCCATGGAATTTGATCCCATAGAACATAGCACCAACTCACCCCCATAAAAACTTGCTGGCCTTGCCAACAATGAGACCTGCATAGCTACCCACACAACCGACAACAAATCTAAATAATAGAGTGAATCAACCAACATACAACGGGGAAGACAAGATGTATCTGATGTATCATATTCAGCTTAGGTTTGGTAGACAGCTAGGAGTAGAAACACCTCCACTGATAGAAGAGGAGGAAGATGTAGGAGAAACACCTCTTATAGAAGAGGTGGTAGAAGAAGTAGCTGAGAGAGCAAAGGCTCCATTTCCTTACCAACTGCAAGAACAGAAGAAACTAATGCAACCGAAGTTTGATATCCTATCCAGCTTGAAGAACCTCATAGTGACAATTCCACTATTTCAAGCTATCCAAGATGTCTCGATATATACCATGATGATAAGGGAGATGTGCCTAAGAAGGCCAGGATGGAAAGCAACCCATACTATCAATGTCATGGGTAAATTAGAAGATTTGATGATGGGCAAGACGTGTCATCCCAAGTACGCAGATCCAGGCAGCCCAGTGTTGATTGTAAAAATTGAAGGACATTCCTTGTCCAATATGTTGGTCGATCTTGGAGCATCCATCAACGTAATGCCTGAGGAGACCATGTAGAGGCTACAACTCATGAACCTGAGACCCACCATGATAATGTTGTAGCTGGCCGATCGATCGGCCGTGGCATCAAAAGGAATGCTTGAGGATGTAATAGTGATAGTCAATGCATGAGAATACCCAATCGACTTCCTGGTTTTGTAGTCTAAAACTAGGTTGGGTGGCTACCCGCTCATCTTGGGAAGGCCATGGCTAGAAATAATCGACGCTTACATCAGCTGCCGTGATGGGCTAATTTCTATCTTTGATAGAAAAAACATCAAAATATTGACCATTTCACCCCTGCACAATCCATCGACTCGTTGGGAGAACCTACATTGACCAAGCATGAAGATCATGAGTTGTCCATAATCCAACCGATGATGGCATTGGATGAGTTGGCGAAAGAAGAAGATGAGGATGGTGCTATTGTAGAGTTCCTCCATGGAGAATCCTCCATCACCGCACTTGGGTCACCATTGGCTGGCACCCAAGATCACCACGTTCAATAGATAAACATTGGGCTAGGAAGGACGTTAAACGTTAGTAGTGGGTTGACTCCCACAGAACTGATAAAAGTAGAAGAGCTCCTGGTAAGACACCAACGAGCATTTGCATGGGATTACTCGAATATGAATGGAATCAACCCAAATATTTGTACCCATCAAATATACCTTGATGAACAAGCAACTACGAGCAGGAAACCATAAAGAAGAATGAATCTAGCAATGAAAGACATTGTCAAAGTAGAGCTACAAAAACTCTTATCTGCTGGATTCATCTATCTAATTTCTGACAGTGAGTGGGTGTCACCACTGGTGGTGGTCCCCAAGAAGAATGGGAAGTGGCGAATCTATGTAGACTATAGAGCGTTAAACAAAGCAACCAAGAAGGACCACTTCCCACTCCCATTCATTTATAAGATCTTGGACACACTTTTAGGGTGTGTTGTGGTTGATCCACAACACACCCCAAAATTGGGGACCCACCTTTTTGTAGGCTTGCAGAGAAGAATCTCGGTGACCCAGATGCTAAAATTGAAGAAAAGAGAAAAAATGCCCAAGTGTAGAAAGGGGTCGCGAAATCACGACAGGTAGCGAAATCGCGACATGTCGCGAAATCGCGACCGAAGCCGAAAAACGGTAGCGAAATCGCAACGTGTCAAAAAATCGTGGTCAACGCGGTCAACGACAACAAAACAAAAAAGATGTCGCAAAATCGCGACGAGGTGGCAACAGAAAGGTGTCACGATTTTGTGACGCATTTTGGCAAAGTTGTACGGTACAAGGAAGATGTCACGAAATCGCGACGGAAATGAAAATTAGGCCCGACAGAGAAACGGTAGCGATTTCGCTACGCCTTGCGGAAAGAAGACTCAAAGTTCAAAATGGTAGCGATATCGCTACAAATTTCATAAAGGCCAGTCTCAAAGTCAGAGGGTAGCGATAGCGCTACAAGTTTAGTGAGAGAGGGCTTGAAACAAAAATGGTAGCGAATCGCTATCATGTCACAAGGAGAAGGCTTGAAACGAAAGTGGTAGCGAATCGCTACCACATTTCAAAGGGACGCTGCAAGGCCAAGGTGGTAGCGATATCGCTACCACATTTTGAAAAGGGCTCAAAGTTAGAAAGTGGTAGCGATATCGCTACCATTCGAAGAGGAGGGCTCAAAATGTTAAAAGGGTAGCGATATCGCTACGAGAAGTTGCCGGAGGTAGACAAATGAAAAATGGTCGCGACATCGCTATGGGGAGCTGATGAAGGCGTATGGCAGGAAAGCATGTAGTGATATCGCGACATGTCGCGATTTCGTGACATGTCGCCATATTGCGGCTAAGAAGATGAACAGGAAAACTTACAGTTTTGTCATTTTTTTTCGCAGTAAGCGTTACATAGGACGCAGGAAAAGCAGGACACATGGCGCACAGGTGTCAAACTTGCAGAGGCGTTACATGCAGAGATGGATTTCAAAGTGTTTTCAAATTTGAGCGTGAATCAAAGCGGGAAAAAGCAAGAATTTGAGGGGTCATGTGCAGGAAGGTGAAATGAAGCGACAGAGAAGATCGAAGAGCCGCGTCAAAAATTATAAGACCAAAATTGCAAATTGAAGAAGGGGTTGGAAATTTCCGAATACAGAGTTGCAGAGACAAGAGCTTCGTGCTATTCTGGGCCTGTACTTGGGCAATTTCCTTCTTTTTGTTCGGGAATTTTATACCTAGAACATTTTTGAATGTAATCGAAATATTCTTTAATACAAAATACAGAGAGTTGGCATCTTTTGGATGAGAAAGAAGGAGTTACTTCTGCATGCATGATTTAATGTCTATCTTTCCCTTCCAGATTTCTTAGGTTTTTAGGTGAAGTTAATGCAAGATCTCTTGGTTGCTTCATGCGAATACTTGTTTTCTGGAATTACCACAGAAACCCTCGAGACTCACACCTGGCCTATTTGGATTGTGTGAAAGTGCAGGTTCATTAGGTTAGGTTGCATGTAGAAAGCCTCAGTATCTTCGGTTTCATCAGATTAATGACAACTTTCTGACTGTAATCTATTCTTATTGTTACTTTTGTTTACTTTTGTCTTTGCTTTTCAAACCCATATTTTATTTTCAGCAGTTTAATTACTGTGTTTGAATAAATCACTGAAAATCCATCAGAATTAAAGGTTAAAACATATTTTATTAATTTTGAGTCCATTGAAAGTTCAAAATTAATAAACCAAAGTGCCCCTTGTTAACATCCACTTGCAAACCCTAAGGTGTTCTTAGCATTTCATTTTAAACAGCATCCTTGATAATCAATAATTAGCATAACAAGAACCTTGGAGAAATCGTTTTTCTTTGCAAGCAGAGGATTTAGGACTCGGATCCTACAGGAGAGTGTGTTTTCACAATCGGATTAAAACATCACTCAATAGGGTGAAAGTATTTCTCCTTCCTGGACGAATTCAGTGGATATAATCAGATCCAGATAGGAGAAGAAGACCAGGATAAGACAACGTTCAGCTGCATACATTGTTTATATTTCATTTGGTGCACCGTATTTACCTACTTCACATGCATATTTAACTAGTAAATATTTCTTAGTATAATTAGTATGTATGCTTTGACTCTAAAATGCAAAATGCAAATAGCATATTACTCTAGATATAGAAAATGAAAATTTAAACCCATTCATAGATATATCCATCGTAAACTCCCTTTGAAATATAAAAACAATATATCATAATACAAAATGCAATACTCATTTTTATACAACAACAAGAATGACTGAATAAAATGAAAATTTAAACCTATGCATAGATATATCCTTCGTAAACTCACTTGAAAATTGAAATATAAAAACAACATAACATAATACACAAGACAATACTCATTTTTATATCACAACAAGAATAACTTTGAATAAAATGAAAATCTAAACCTATGCATACATATACTCTTCATAAACTCAAGCATATTTGAAACCCCATAACACTCAAGAGATAAAAATAACACACTATTATAAATGTAATTAGTATAATAGTAAAGTAATAAAAACAAGTGTCTTGTTTTCAAATGAAAACATATGAATGTCATAAAATTGTCTTTTTTAAATATCAAATTTTTAAAAGTAGTTTTAGGCTTCAACATATTTTTCCTATTCCACTTTTTTTTTCTCTTCTACAACTTCCATGACTTCCACATTTTGCATTCCAATGGATACTCCCTCGGGTTGGATAACAATACTCTCAATTGCTCTAGAACTGACAAGGATATTCTCAACACTTTGCAATCCTTCGAGTAGGGTGTTTTCCTCTTTCTCAACATCTTTAGATATTGGTGCAAGAACTTCTTTACCCTTCTCCTTTAGCAGAACATCAAGATCCAATCTGTTTCAGATAATGATTCTCCAAAAAGCATTTTTTTGTCAAACTACTTCATGAGCTCTTTTTTTCATTGCCATAGAAGCATTTAAGAAATCCTTTACCATCTTGATATAGTCTTGCAGGTTTTGAAATTGCTTCTTGAGATTATCATACTTTACCTACAAAAGGAAAAATAAGTAGTCAACAAATATTTACATTTTAAAAAAGAGAACAATTTTTTTAAACACATTAGTCAAACCTCGACAACATTCTTTGTAGCTACAACAACAACTTTTTTATTATCACACGTCCATTCATTATAATAATCTTGGGCCTCAGTGTTTATGTTCTCCAATATGTTCAACATAAACCTTAAAGTTTTATCTGTGTAAGATGTAGTAACATGCACAATGCTAGATTTGCTTGATGTAGTAGAGCCTCTATCTTTTCAGGTTCATTTTCGACTAAAGAAATATTTTTCCTCTTTTTAATATTTTTTGAATCGGGCATTAATTTTCTTTATCAACACTTTGACCCGATACTCCCATTTTTTTCATTTCTGTTATATCTAGAAGTAGTGAATCCTTAATGGTTACTTCAACATTATCGGAAGCTACATATTTTCAAAAATATTTACTCTTTCATCCTCTAGTAGAGGATGAGCCTAAGGGGTGTTGGTTTCCCTAGGAGGAGATTTACTTGAATATTTTGCTCCTTCATTTTAAGGATCTCGAAGTAGTTTTGATACTTGAAAAGTAGTGGGTGTGTTGCCTTGTAAAAAGAAATCTTCATCAAGTGGAACATTATCCAACCCAACACCAGAAGCTTTCGGTACACCTGTAAAATTACCAAAAGATATAGGTCAGAATCTTGAAAATTACTTTGTTGCTTCTTTCTCTGGCCTAGATGGAAGAATGTGTTTTTGACCCGAGAAGCATTGACCTCACATATAAGGTTGGCATGGTGGAGGAGGGGGCGACATCGATCGTTGATTTTGATGATGGAATTGTTGTATAGAAACCTAAAACATCAAAATAAAAATTGGTTACAAAATTTATGAAGGTAGATTATGAAAATTGGTTACAAAATTAGTTATAACACTTACCGACAGAAGAAGAGACCTCTTGCATAGGCACATATGCAAATGGAATGTGGGTGCACTATACATCTAAAAACATAAAATAAAATTTAATAAAAAATAGTAAAAATTTGGTAACAAATTTTGCTAAGGTAGTCTGTAAAACTTACTTCTTGAAGATGAGACCTCTTGCACAACTATACCCATTGGTAGTGGATGTGTAGCCATAGGTGGAGGTTTTTTAGGATTAGGATAACTAGATCTTACACATTTTCTTGTTGATCTTCTTCTTAGCGATGGCATTGTTTCCTTCGTAGGTGTTTTGGAGTCTCATGATTCCTCTGAATTATAACATTTGAAAGCAACATCCCGCTTTGAAGAGGAAGATGATGCTCTTTTTTGTGTTTTGTATAAAATTTTAAAATTATAAAAAATGACAAACATATGAAAAATAAAAAATATTACTTCAATATTAAATAAAAATTACTTAAACCTACTATTCTATCATGGCTGCACTGACTAGGGTTGAGTGCTAAGAAGTCGGTACTTGAGTGTTCTGCAAATGATAAAAATATTCATAAAAAAGTAAGAATATAGTTGCATGTACTTATTTTTGATGAAGGTGAAGCATGGGTTATCACATTCTGGATATCCATTTTGATCCGATGTGAGACATAGGTGGACCAGTCAAATTATTGGTGTGTAATACAATGAACCAAATATGCTAAGGTCCACATTGGAATTTTTTTCAGTATTCCTTGTAGAACAAGTCTGGCAAGGAAAATTCACAACATGCTCGAAGAAATTTATTCTCAATAGTTGGTACAGTAAAGCCCCTTCTAGACTTGGTGGTCATAACTGCAAAAAAAAAAAAATAAGTTTTTGTAGACACTAGAATTTAAATTCAGTTAAATAAAAAATGTAGTTATATCTTGAAAAGATTTTGCCTGCACTTTGAAGGTGGCCTCCAGGTAGAATTTTTCATCATTAGTTAATGTGAATTTGTATGTGATTGAATCACAACCGATGTGGGGTAATGTTGTCAATCTGGTGACGTCAGAGGTTGTGAAAGAAAATAAGATATTTTTATTGTCAATGACAACATGTACCTTGCCCAAATCAATGTTGTAACCTGCAATTATCTTCTCTAGTAGTTTAGTGTCCATATCAAACTACAACATCAAAACTAGACCTTGAAGACCAGAGTCCGTTACCCATGAAATGTCGTAATTCGATGTTGATAAAATTTCAAAATTAAGGGGCAAACAAGGCTTTTGAAATTAATTTTCAACATTCTAGGGGTGATAGGGGATGCCATAGGGTTATTTCGTTGTGTACGAGAGAATATTGATTAGAAGATACAATGGAAGGTATTCAAAACTTGACGAAAATTATCAAAAAAGGGTTCAAATGGGGGGAAAATGTTTAAAACTTTGTTAAAAATTGAGGTAAATGGTTAAAATGTGCAAAAACGAGAGGAAAATAGTTAAAACTACGTTAGAAAAGATAAAAAATAATTGTTTATACCTTTTATAAATTTTTTGCATATGGTTGACACGTGGTATATGCATGCAATCATTTCATGGATGGTTGACACATGGTACAAATGCACCACATCATTAATACAAATGATTGGGTGTGCTGCAACCAACTAGGTGTGCTGGAATCGATCAAATTTACTGCAATAGATCGACTTTACTGTACCTGATCATCATTCTTGCAGCCCATCGACACTATTGCAACTAATTGAATTTGTTGCAACCAATTGGCTTTGTTGCAACCAATAAAATTTGTAGCAACCAATCGACTTTGTTGCAATTGATCGACTTACTTACATTTGATCATCATTAACACAATACATCAGCTTTGTTGCAACCAATCATCATGCTACATTTATTCATCATTAATACAAAGCATTGGCATTGTTATAATTGATTGACATTGTTGCAACCGATTGACATTGTTGCAACCAATCAAAATTATTGTAACCCATTGAAATTATTGCAATCTATCATCTTTGTTACAATTGATCGATATTATTGCAATTGATCGTCATTCCTGCAACTGATCAACATTCCTACAATCGATCGACATTGTTGTAATTGATCATCATTATTACAATCGATCAACATTCCTGCAACTGATCGATATTGTTGCAATCGATCGATACTGCTACAACTGATCGACATTCATGCAACCGATCGACATAGCTACAACCGATCGACATTGTTGTAACACATCGACATAGTTGCAACCGATCAACATAGATGCAACCGATCGATATTGTTGCAACACATCGACATATCTACTCCTGATCATCATTTTTTGATCGACATGTCTGCAATCGATCAACATTTTTTGACCATCATGTCTACATCCAATCATCTTAGACCTATCGTCATAGCTTTTCCTAACGACACTATACTATAGGCATAGGGTGATCAACATAGATTTTCTTGTTGGCATAAAGCCTTTAAGTTTGTTGTACATTCCTAGAATTTGCAAACCAATATTCATAGCCCCCAACATAAAAAAATTTACCACAGTTTGAAAATATTTGGTGAAAAATGAATGCAATTTGCCATGACTCCTTGGGCATAATTCATCAGGATTTCGAGATAATTCACCTTGATTTTATAAATAGATTTTGAGCCTGACCCCTTATGCATAACCATGCCAAATGTTCTTCCAAGAAAAATCTTTGGAAGAAGGAAATTTTAATTGTTCTAAATTATCATATCCCAACTTGACCAAGTATCCAACATCCTTTGATAAATTCCAAACCAACTCATCCTTTCATTTAAAAATTAGCAAATAAAAATCTTGAAAAATATTTTGAAGTTCATATATAATTTGTTTGAGTTCCTCTTCTTCAACAAGGTTACTAAATAAATCCATGATTTTGAGTTTTTGCTTATAATAATATAATCTTTGACCTTTGGACCTTTACATGCTAGGTACGCTTGAGCCAATGGTTTCCATTTTGAGTTATAGATAAGACGATAAGGCTTCAACCAAGCATTAGATCCAAAATTTGCATAACTCCCCTCATTGACTAACCATCTAATATGTTTCTTTATTAATTGCAAACTCTCTGATATGAAGTTCCATGTTGACGATCCTTTGGGTAGAGTTCTTTTCCTAAAAATTTCATTGCATCAAGAGAACCTATATATTTTTGAAGTAATATTTTTACCCAATTCTTTCCTTGATCTCTAAATAATCTCCACCCAATATTTGCTCCTAATACCAAATTCATAAGTTTACAATTCTGCAAGCCTGCTCCTCCAATATTCTTTCCTTTGCAAACCCTATCCCACTTACAAAGAGGAAACCTAAAATTTTCCTCACAACCTTTCCATAGAAAGTCTCTTTAAATTTTATCAAATTATGATGCAATACCTATTGGCAGTCTTGAAAGTGACATCATATGAATAGGAATGGATTGCAAAGTAGTCTTTATGAGTTGTAGCCTTCCTGCCATGGTTAAGAACTTACCTTTCCAACCTGCCAAGCAAGCTTTCATTCTATCCAAAAAATACATCCAAAGCTCATTTTTATTTCCTTTATTAGACAAAGGAATACCCAAGTAGGTTGATGGAAATTTTTCAATTTTAAACCCTAAATATTCACAATAATTTGTTGTAAATCTAAGGCAGTATTAATGAAAAAAACCTAGATTTTGACAACTGTCCAGTAGCCTTTGCATAACATGATAATATTAATTTAAACTCCATGGCCTCATTGACTAAGGGATGGACAAAAATAAAAGTATGATCAACAAATTAGAGATGAGATTCAAAGGGACCACTTTTTGCAACTTGAATACCCTTGATTTTTCCTTCACTTTTTTTCCTTTGAAAAGGCTCTCCCTAATGCTTCTTCTAGAACAATGAATAGATAAGGAGAAAGAGGATCACCTTGGTGAAGTCCATAAGATAACTTGAAGTATCCAAAGAGAGAACCATTGATCAAAATAGAAAATTTTGCAGTGCTATAACAACATTTAATCCACTCACACCAACTATAATCAAAGTCAAACTTTCTGAGAATAGCATGTAGTAAATTCCAGGAATCCCTATAATATACTTTATTCATATCTAGTTTCAAAAGCATACTTGGTTTTTTCATGGAATGAATAGAATGTATGGCTTCTTGTGTAATAATTATACCATCAAGAATTTTTTTACCATGAACAAAGCCACCTTATTCCTTTGAGATAAGACACCCTAGAATGCCCTTCAATCTATTTGCCATAATTTTTGAAATGATATTATAAATCATATTACAAAGACTTATTAGATGAAAATTATCAAAATATTTTGTGTTACATTTCTTGGGTACCAAGGTAATAAAAGTATCATTGATCTCACTTATTATAGCTTTCCTTTTTCAAGCCTCTTCAATGCATCTAACATATCACTCTTTAATAAATACCAAAACTTTTGAAATAAAATTAAAAAAAATCCGTCGGGGCTAGGTGCCTTGTTAGGATGGAAAGTGAAAAAGAAAACTAATTCATGGAGCTCCTCCATAGATATCTTCTTCATCAAGATTCATTTTGTCCTTGAGTGATAATTGATGGAATATTTTACAATTTTTTTCTTGTGCCTCCTTATCTTGCCTAGAATATGACAAAATATTTTTGAAATAATTTATTGCTTCCTTCCTTATATCTTCTTTGTCCTCAATATTTCTTCCATTTAAAGTTATAATATTTTTTAATTGATGAACATAAAAATTTGTTTTTGTTGTAGTATGAACAAAATTGTACATCTATCTCCTTCCTTAAGCCATTTCTCTCTAGATTTTTAGAACCAATATGACTCATTTTTCAATGCATTATGATAATAAAAAGGTAATTATTTTTATTTCATATAAGAATCTTGGTCCATTCCATTAATTTCTACTATCTCTTGTAAATTTTTGAGCTTGGATTCAATTTTTTTTCTTTAAAAATATTACCAAAAGATTTGACATTCCATATCTTCATTTTATCATTTAAATATTTCAACTTTTGAACAAACCTACACATACATGATCTTTCAAATTTTGATTCATCCCACCATAACATAACCATCTGCAAAACATCAAGATATTGGAGCCACATAGACTGGAAGCAAAATGTCTTTGGATGACCATTGTTAGGTGACTCACAAGTCAAAAGAATGGGTTTATGATCTGATCGTCCTCACAACAATATATCTGAAGAGATTGTATACTTTTTTTGCAACCATTTATTGGATAACAAAAACCTATCTAGTATTTTTGCTCTATAATTTTTCTCAATGCATCTATTATCCCATGTGTATTGAAAGCTTGAGGGACTAACATATCAAAGGTTATTTGAATTCACAAATGAAGCAAAATATTGCATTGATTTAGACCATCTTAGAATGACACCATTATTTTCTAAAGAAGATATAGCAATATTGAAATCACCCCCAAGAATCCATAGATCACAATGAATCATCATTGTCTTTGATAAAAATATACTAAGGTCCTTCCAACATCTTTCATGAGGAGTAACTATAATTGGAGCATATACATTTATAACCCCAAATTTGATGTTTTCCTCTTTCCTACAAAATAATCTAGCAACCCAATTACTTTTTGCTTCTAATAGTTGTCCATACCATTTGCATTTATCCTATATTATTGCAATACTACTTGAAGCTCCTATAGAAGAAACTGCTAAACAATCACCTGTCTTCAAAATCTTCTTAAAAGAATTCTTATATTCCTCGTTGCTTAATTTTATTTCTTGTATTAAAATAAACTCAGGGCTATAACAACATTTTTTTTTGCTTGATAAAAAGGGGTTGTACTCGTGTCCCCCACCCTTAACAAATTATATCTCTCTTCTTTAGAGCTTGAGATTTTACAAATAGATACACTTCTCATCTCAATTGAGATGCTATAGTTAGAAACCTACATTATTTTACATAAAATATCTGAATTCTTGATTTTTATTTTTTGGATCTTTTCAAATCTCTGTATGAATACAATTACTCCAGAATTTAGCATCTTTCTTGAAATTTTCCTATAACATCCTTCACAATGCCAAAACTTCATCTCTACTATCTATGCCTTGCATCTTAGTAGAGTAATATTTCCAAAACATCGCACTAACATAGTCCGCTTTACCAAATATGGATTGCTAGTTTCCTTCCTGAAACACAAGTGCAACCACAAAAATTATAATAAATAGTATAAATGAACACACATTATTGTTACAAAATAAAACAAATATTACCAATGGAAAACATTAAAGTAAATCTTAATCATTAATTGATTTAGATAATCAACATTTTTTATCAGCTTCAACTAAACTTTCTATTTCCTCTAACCATGGAGAGGAGATTTTAACTTCACGATCCTCAATCAAAACCCCTCTATTGGCTAGCTTATCTGCACATTTTTTTCCTTCCCTTAATATATGTGTAAACCTGATTTTTTCAAACTCTTTAGAAAGATCTTAAATTTCCACAATTATCTCTTGTATGTTCCATGGAGCCTTTGCTTTCCTCAAAATTGCATTTATTACTATGAGAGAATCATGTTCCATCCATACTCTATTCCATTTCATTTGTTTACATATTTTTAACCCTTCTAAATTGCCCAAGCTTCAACTTCATTATTTGTCTTAAATCCACACTTGAAAGCATAATGAGACAAAATATTTCCTTTATTATTTCTCATTATTCCTCCACCTCCTGCTGATCCTGGATTTCCTTTAGATGCTCCATTAAAATTTAATTTAACCCACTCCACATCTGGTGGTTTCCACTTTTAGGGCTATAACAACATATTAATTCCTTAATAACTTTTTTTAGGTGTTTTCTTCATACCCCTAATATTCTATGATATCATTTTCATCATCAACACTTTTTATTTTTATTAGTGGGCTTAGCCCCACTTGTTAACACCTATGATATTTTTATTTGGCTTCCTAGATCCATGTTATTTTAAGTTTCTTTTTCTCTTAGTTATTGCTTTTATGGCCTTCCTGTCCTTCTTCCATTCCATCCAACACTCTCATCTTCATCAATCTCTTCCCTTTTTTCATTTTCAAAATGAGACTTATCTTCTAAATATTTATGTTGCCCTGGATTAAGCTTAACCTCCTTCACCTCATTTGCTTTAAAATCTGTCTCCCCATCTTCCTTTGTATTAAAATTTGCCTTCCCCTCTTCCTTCGCACCTTCTTCTATATTAGAACTTGTGAATTATACTTCCTCATCCCCCATATCATTTTTTTCTTCTAATGACTGGTTTGAGTACTGTAATGGCCTTTGCCATCTAATGATGTAGAGGGATTTTTGTAGCTATTTTCTTATAAGTAGAAAATTATTGATTTCACCTAGCTTCTCATGTGATATGGTCTCCTTGTTTCAAATTGAAGCTACTCTAATGCCCAAAAAATTCCAATTCTTCCTCCATTTTCACTTTGCAGTCTCTTGACATGTGCCTAGTTTCACGACATTTGCGACATCAGAATGTAATATTTTCATAATCCACTTGTTGATACCATTCTCTTGATTTAGATTTAATCCTAATCGACTATGGTAAATGTTTAGCAATATCCATGGAAACAAATATTTGAGTGTATACAACATGCCTTCTCTCCTTAGTAGTTGGTCCCTCCTGGATGAATTCACCTAAAGTATTACCAATATTCTTCAAAACCTCCTTATTAATGCATTGATAAGGAAGTCCAAAAAGCCTAATCCATACCATAAGACTTTTAATAGTTTTTGTATCCATTTTTTTTTGACTCCAAGGTCTTAAATATAATGCATCTTTACCCCTAAATCATGGGCCTCCATCCATTATTTTATCCCTTATTTATGAACTAGAGAAAATAACGAGGAAAAATCCTTTTGGAGGAAAAGTTATGGAGTAATTTGAATTCAATCCTCACTTTCACTTAATCCAATTTTGAATCTCAGAAAAACCTAGTCAATATCCATGAAAGTTACAAATTAACCCTTTGGTTTTAAGAATCATTATATCATGGTCAATTATCTCATCCTTGATAATCACTTCTAGTATAGAAATTGCTACCTAGACTGGGTTTGCCATAGATTATCTCTTCCTCTTATTGCTAGCTAGGGTATCCAAAATTCCAACTTGTCCATTCATACTTTTAGTAAGGACTTTCACAAATGACTTTATTTCCATGTTACCTAGATTTTTTTCAAATGAATCCTTTAAATTCTCTTAATATCTGGAACAAGAAGTGGTACTTGTTACTTGATCATACTTTTCTTTCTACTTTTTGCTTTCTTGCTCACACTTCCTCCTCACTCCTAACTTGCCTTCACACTTTATTTTGGCTACACTCACTCCTAGCTCGTGTTCACACTAGTTTTTAGCTACACTCACTCCTGACTCATGCTTGCACTTGCTATCAACTACACTCACTAACCGCTTGCACTCGCACTCTTGTTTTTTGCTACACTCACTCTCAGCTTATTCTTGCAGTCACTCTTGGCACACCTGGCTTGCACTTGCACTCGTATTTTTGGTTGCTCTCACTCCCAAATCATGCTCACACTCACTCCTAGCTGTACTCACTCCTGGCTTGTGCTTGCACTCATTTTCAACTGAATTTACTCCCGACTGCACTCACTCTCGGCTTGCACTCGCACTCTTGATTCTTGTTACACTCACTCCTGGCTCATGCTCATACTCATTTTTGGCTTGTGCTCTCACTAAAACCATTTAGTTTATAAGACCTATTCAATGTATTTTTAGCTAGGATAGATCAACATTAAGGTTAAGCTCATCAAAGAAAAATCTTAGGAGAAACATAGTTATTCTCTAACTTGAATAAACCAAACTCTAGACCTAAGCTCAAAAAACTACCCTATCCTAAAAGTGAGAGGGGGGAAAACATTATGGACCCCATCAAGTTATAGGTATTTTATGATTATTCCTAATATCAAATCTTGGTGAACCCAATGTGAACACCACTACTTGTCCCAAGATTTTCCTTGGCCAAGTTACACCTTAATAAGGAAATTAAAATTTATCAAATTTTGATCAGGATCAATAAATTTATTTGTTCAATTAGGATTGGTTACATCTAGATAACAATAACATAAACAAGTGCTTGTCCCATTGAGGATCTTTATGGTCCTCTACGTAACTGCCATATGAGCTTCTAGACTATATGGGTTTCCAACTTCCCACATAGGGTATTGTATATTCTTATGCCTATTAAGGAGTACATTAGTGGGCAAGTGGGAGTCATAAGGAGGCATACTATTATCCCTTATGTACTGTTGAGGATGCAAATGACACATCCTTAGTTTTCCCTTCCTAGTGCCACTTCTATTGGCATAAGGTCCTAGTGGATTAGTGAATCAACAATTCACCCCTCCTTCTAATTGGGTATGAAGAGATAAAAGATAACTATTGGTGTGTCAAGGGCAAGCCAACTTGGAATAAATTTTGTTCCCTCTTGAAAGGAATTTTTTTTCTCCCAAGGTTCAGGTATGCCATGTCTTGGTAGGTGTGGATAAACCCAAATATTTTTGATAGTTTTTCCTTCAAGGGGCCCTTGTTAGTATGACTCAAAGAGAAAAGGTTTCCTAAGCACAATGTCTTAAAATCAAATGCTTAACTATTTAAAAATAATTCTACTGCATTGATATTACAATATACATGAGTTGAGCATAATTTAAAATGAGCAAAAAAAAAGGTAAATTATAAACCATGTAAATTATAAATACACAAACAATATCATTCATTGCACTCATATTTTATCATATGTAAAAACAATGATTCACTAAAAACTAAATGGAAATCTAAATTGCACAATAGAAAAATAATTTTTATATTTTAAACTAAAAATTGATCTACTCTAATCTTAAGAGGATTCAAATAAAAAATCAAATGTTTAAGGGTAGGAGAAAAATAAAGGAATGATGGTTTTTGAAGCCTTAATGTTAATATAAAATTCACAGAATAATTTCCACAAGACCAAATATATGATAGCCACAATATAGTAAGATCAAGATAATGATGTAAGTAGAATAGTATGAACAAACTAATATGTATATCAAGGCTTATAATATATTGAAATGGAGCAAGTTGTGTGATGATAAAACTAGGGGAGGTATTGGTTTAAGAGTTCTTATAGATGCAAACTTAGCTCTTAGGGGAAACATTATCTGGATATTATACGAAGAGATTCAAAGACAATGGGCAAGAATTCTTCTAAGAATATTGATCCCAATGACCCAAGTTTAATATTTACTGCTTTCTCTCTACCAAATGGTTCTGCTCTATGGAATGTTTTAAAAAATCTATTGATATTAGGATTAAAGGTTTAAAATGGGTGGTGGGAACTGGAGAAAAAATTCTATTTAGATGGATACTTGGTGTGATAATAAACCACTCAGTTTAGACCCAATTTTGAAACCTTGGATGAGATTGCTTCAAGACAAATATGGTGATAGGGTTTTAAACATTTGTACAAGGATTGAGAAGGAAGATACAAATGTAAACAATATTTGTTTACAAGTATTCAAGATATTGACGCTAGGAGGCAATTGAGTAGAAAGATAAAAACAATGATAATTTTGAGGGAAGCCAAGGATAAATTGATTTGGGAGTTGAATAGCTCAGGATAATACACAACAAGAAGTGGATATAATGTTCAACACCAAAAAGATAATAATGTCACTAGAATATGGAGAGATATTTGGAATAGCCTAAACATTCCTAAAGTTAAAATGTTTGTTTGGCTAGTAGGTCATAGAAGAATTTTATCCTGGGATAACCTTATGAAAAGGGGTTTTCATGGCCCCTCTCAATGTATTTTTTGTAATAAGGAGAAAGAGAGTATAGACCATCTCTTGGGACATTGCTCAATAGTCTAGAATCTATGGCAATTGATTCTTAATATGTTTGGTAAATGCATGGTGATGAATAGTAGGATTAAATATTGGTTAAAGAAATGTCAGATCACATATAAAAGTGAAGCTTTAAAAATAATATGGGATATATCAAAAGATACAATACTTCAGACTATATGGCTAGAAAGAAATAGAAAAATATCTAAAGGAAAAGTAAGCAGTTTAGAGGTAATGAAAAAGAAGATATGTTTAGCCATAGACGAGTCTAAACCAACCCTATCAACTCACCCAGTCCTTAATTTGGAAGTAGAGAGCCTTGATAGATGGATTCAAGTCATTAAATGGAATTATGATGCTAGGTACAAGAGAAGCAAAAATAAGGCAAGAATATAAAGTGGAAACCACCAAATATGGAGTGGGTTAAATTGAATTTTGATGGAGCATGTAAAGGAAATCCAAGACTAGGAGTAGGAGGAGAAATAATAGAGAGAATTTATCTCATTACAATTTCAATAGAAGACAAATAATGAAGCTGAATCTTGGGTAGCTTTAGAAGTATTAAAAATATGTAAACAAATGAAATGGAATGGAGTATGGATGGAAGGTGATTCTCTCATAGTAATTAATGCAATTTTGAGGAAAGAAAAGGCTCCATGGAACATACAAGAGATAATTATGGAAATTCAATATCTTTCTAAAGAGTTTGAAGAAATCAGGTTTACACATATATTAAGGGAAGGAAAAAATATGCAGATAAGCTAGCCAATAGAGGGGTTTTGATTGAGGATCGTGAAGTTAAATTCTCCTTTCCATGGTTAGAGGAAGTAGAAATTTTAGTTGAAGTTGACAAAAAAATGTTGATTGTTGAATCAATTTATGATTAAGATTTAATTTAATGTTTTCCATTGGTATTTTTTGCTTTATTTTGTAACAATAATGTTTTTTCTTTTAGACTATTTATTACAAATTTTGTGGTTTTACTTGTGTTTAAGGAAGGAAACTAGAAATCCAGATCTAGTAAAGCGAACTATGATAGAGCGATGTTTTAGAATATTACTCTACTAAGATGCAAGGCATAGATAGTAGAGGTGAAGTGTTGGCATTGTGAAGGATACTATAGGAAAATGTCTAGAAAGTTGCTAAATTCAGGATTAATTATATTCATACAAAAATTTGAAAAGATCCAAAAAATGAAAATTAAGAATTCAGACATTTTATGTAAAATTATGTAGGTTTCTAGCTATAACATCTCAATTGAGATGATAAGTGCATCTTTTTGTAAACTCTTAAGATCTAAATAAGAGAGATATAATTTATCAAGGGTGGGAGACCCAAGTACAACCCCTTATTATCCAACAAAAAAAAGGTTTATAATATATTAATTAACATTCATTAATATGTAGAAATATGAATGTAAATAGATCGAATCATACATGTGCAAAGCATGTAGCACAACTTAAAATATTATTTGATCAAAATGTATGCAATATTTATTACTCTTATCTATCTTACAAATGTACACAATGCTCGTTATACTTGTTATATCTTCTATATCTTCTATTCTCCTTCATGGAGTAGTATACAGCCATTGTAGGATGACTCTTTGGATACTTCACTCTTCCTTTCCTTATGCCAAGTCTCATGACTCTTGGCTTCTCTACTTGAAACTTGCATACACACGACTCTATCTTTTATGCACACATAGATATGACTCTTTACATAGCATACACAACTCTATCTTGTATGTACACCTAGACATGACTCTTCACATAGTGCAATATAATCTAAAGAAACTTGTGCACACTTACACATAAGACACTTGTGTGCATATACTCATATTGCACTTGCACACTTACTCACATGACACTTGTGCATTTCCTTCACATACATAATTACATAACACGTGTATTTACTGCACATAATTACATTACATGAAATATTACTCACAATCTAATCTAAGGCATGATCCTAGTCTAATATTTACAAGATGTACTATGAAGGTACCATGGGGGTATATTAACATGTACCAAATAATATAATATTCTCCAACACCCCCTGTATTACATTATTTGGTTATTGAAGACTATAGTCTTCATTCTTCAATTGATTTTACATTGCATGTGAAATTTACCTTGATTAGATTCTTATTCTTATCCTTGCTTGACCTTGTCTTTGGATTCAACTTCATGTTCTTCAGTATTTATAGCTTCAAGATTACAATTCTATTGTACTTTCTTATTGTCTTTATATTCTTGCATAAGACTTTTTCCTTTGCCTTTATCCTTAGAATAATATGGCTATTTCTTTTCCTGTATAGAGACTTCTTAGCATTCACTTAAAGCATCATAATAGAATCATAAGTTAGAAGAACTTGGAATCTCAATATTACAAGAGGAATGAAATATCTATTCCAAAAATGATTCGTCTATTTTTTATTTCTTCTTAAGAGATTCAATTAGCTCTTTTTGTTTCATATTTTATTTTTATGAAACTTGAGTATAATTAATTCCATATACATTATGCTACCAATATCTAAAGGTAAAATAATACTATCTTTTCCATCATCAACTGCTTCAATAATTCTCACATGTAAAAGTAGTACTCAAAATTTTCATCTATGGCTTCACTATAGATTAATTTTGAGACCAAATCTATTTTTCCTTCAGATTTTGCAAGCAAGTTTTTGATCCTAAATTTTATGACATCTACTTTTTATTTTCGTATCATGAACTCCATAATGTTATCCATTATGGATTTTGATTCTTTTGAAGTAGACAACCTTATAATTTTCTAGATCAACATTTCTAAATTAGAAAAAACTATGAAGTTGAAGTCCTTATGTCTCCCAAATATTAGAAACTAAGAAATATGATTTTTGCAAATGTAATTTTCTGAAGTTTGATATTGTAAACCTTTTCACTCCCAAATTAATCAATTTGCAAAAATTCACTAGACTTTTATTTTAAAAAAACTTAGTAACTCAAAACAAATTCAAAAAATATCTAAGAACTATTAATAAATCCTTATAATTACAAAGTTAGCATACTACTTATCTATCCATTAACTAATTCATCTTTAATATAAAAACATTTTAACAATATTCCACCTTATTGCTCTGTTGGCCCGGCTTTCATGCACACCCCGGGAAAAAGGATGAAGGCAAGGAAAGCTCCGGAGACACCCACGGGACTGATCCCACTCATCTTTAGGATCTAGCTGGTTATCCAAGGTGCGAGTTACGTAGTTGGGTCGAATGGCAATTCACTCTTTTCCACTTCCGGAATAGATTTCAATATGGACTGCTCCGTTACCTTACAGGGGGTTCCCGAACTTGTTCGAGAGTTGCAAAAGTTGTTGACAATCAGATTTGACTTGAATTCTTTGATCTAGCTCTCATGGGTCAGCAGATTTAAATAAAAGGCAAACAAAGAAAATAAAAATGGATCATTCACGAAAAGCAAAGAGAGGGTAGGGTAAGGCAGAAAAGAGAAGCTTATCAAACATTAAACTGTAAAACTTAAAACTACCAATCTTATCTATGCTATCGACTTCACAACAGAACAAATCCCGTAAGAAAGTGTCCAATCACCCTAAGATCACTTTCAACTAAGAGCACAAGGCAGAGTGAAACAGATCTAGCAGAAAATTATAAATCCAAGGGGCAATCGGTTAAAACCGGTATCTTTCACCGGTAGCCTAGCTCGCACAGTGAAGACAGAGCAATTAGAACAAACTTACACCTAAAATCTGTAATTTCCCCTAGCAGACAATAGAACAACTGAAGCCTAACAAAGATATTTAATCTTGACAATGGCAGATTTACAAGATATATCTAACAAACTTTAAATGGAACGGATAACAAAAGAAAATACACTTATCACACTCGCAAAAGATTAGGCTCCCGGCCATGCTATCACGTAAAAGCTAAAGCACATCAACTCCAAGTCCGTAAACAAAGGATTTCACAAAATTTGCAAGAAATTGCTTATAAGCCTTTATTTCTAAGTCTCCGCCCCTCGCGATTACATTTAGAATTTGTATTTATAGACTCGTGATGGACCCCGATCTTTTCCAAAATATCTTGCTCAAACCCTAAATCTTATCGCACTTAAACCCTAGGACCCGGGTTTTACAATAAAAATCCATTTAAAAATCAAAGTCCGGATAGAACTTAACCCTTCTGCAAATCAGTGCAGTTATCTGCCATAAATGGAGAAGATAAAATCAAATGCAACTTGCATTCATTCGCATCTGCAAATAAATGCTTCCATTAATTCTCGCTGGTGAGCCGGATGAGTCACCACCTCTCTCAGATCGATCTCCGCATATCCATCCTTGAGTTGAAATGGTCTTCAAGCTATTAAGTCTGCAATAAATTTGCTATTGAATGCTTTCACCGGCTTCTTCTCTTCTAGCATGGCGGTCCTTGACTAAATCCGCACTTTAACTTTGCCTTTATGGTCTTTCCCGGTTGTCCCGTAAGTGCCAGGTGGAATCCCGCATGAAAGACAAAAAGATGCATTAGATTAGCATTTTAATTAAATCGAAGCTTAAAACATTAAAAACAGATTAAATCCGCAAAATAAGCTTGCATGTCGGCTTCTCGTTTGTCCCATTCACGCTTTGACACGTGTCGCTACCCCAGGAAGCCTTCTCGTTTCCCCTCGAAATGCACTTTCAGGTCAACTATGACTTTCTCTCTCCTACCGCGATTCTACGACATGTCGCGATTTCGCGACATGTCGCGAAATCGCGGCCCCGCCGCACGCATCGGCAACTTCCTCCCTCGTCGGCCGCGAAACGCGACATGTCGCGATTTCGCGACATGTCGCGAAATCGCGACCCTTCCCGGCCTCCGTACGCTTCTTGATTTTCAGCCGCGATTCTAGAACACGTCGCGATATCGCGACGCTCCCTTACCCGCATGCGTTGACCGCGTTGACCGCGATTTTGGAACATGTTTCTGACTTAGCCGATTTTTCATTCTGCAGCCCACTTTCTCTCTCCTTCCGCGAAAATGCGACATGTCGCGATTTCGCGACATGTCGCAAAATCGCGCCCTCCGTACGCCTTGCTTCTCTCTCCCAAAATCGTCGCGATTTCGCGACATGTCGCGAAATCGCGACCTTTCCGGCACTTAGCCGCATTTTGACTTACCCGTCGCGATATCGCGACATTTCCGAAATGGAAGTGTCGCGATATCGCGACACTACCAAAAATGGAAAGTTTGATTTTTCAGTGAATTATGCAACTGTTTTCTGGATTTTCTCGGTACCGGTGCAAGATTTTGCTTGTGCATGAATGATTCTAGCATGTAAAAAGTGAATTCTTGGATAACACAGACTAGAATGCAAGAAAAAGCACAACTTTAAAAAGGAGGCAAGCAAAATATGGATTTAAAACCTGAAAAGATCAAGAGGGTCCCTGCTGCAAAAAATGGAAGTTCATAATTTTCTAAGGATGGAATCTCATTTTTCAGTGGGGGTGTGTTGCTTATCAACAAATGGCGATATCTCATGGGTAAAATAGTAGCACTATTTTAGAACCCAAGACTCCGGTTTCAAAACAAAAAGACCATGCATCATACCTTGCCACAGGCATTCTTCACAATAAATTGACTACTAACTACCAATTGTTAAAATTTCCCAAGGACATACTAGGCTGGATTACTTCAAGGAAGATTTCTGATGTGCAATTACAAAGGTATAGAACTTTCTTCAAGGATGACTGAATTGAATGATAAACTTGGATTAATCAACTTTTCTAGATTGTAAATGGGGAAACCGAGTAGAGCTCCGTTTACTAGTTTAGCTTTTTACAAACTTAGACAGAGTTACCCTTTAGATTTACACGACCCAATTTACAACTGTAGGGCAGAATCTAATATTGGTCGCCTCTTTTGATCATATAACTCTTTTTTTCTTTTTTCTTTTTTTCTTATCTCTTTTTTTTTATCTCTCTTCTTTTTGAAATATATCACTATCCGGAAGACCTTAGAGAAATTACAATTTTCTTTTAATATTTGATCAATCTGGAACTGTTTCAGTCTAGGCATTGATAGCCTCTGGTGACACCCAAATAATTGCATGAACCATAGTCCCCTCTTATAACCAGACTTTTCTTGGATTCCCCTGGAGTTCCTCCAACTAAACAAAGATAACAGTTTTTCTATCATTAAAACAATCGTGGCAAGTAAGACACAAGATCCAATCATCTCTCTACCTTCATCCTGGATAACAAAATAGTTCCACAGCTTTAGTGCAAGCGGATTATCTCAATTAGAATAATGAGCAGAATGGGGAGGCACTGGATTGAGGATTTATCAACTAGGAATAAAACAATTTTCAGCAGGCTGACTTTTCATTGATTGCTCAGGCAAAGGTTAAAAGACAGATTATTTCAGAAGCCAAAGGACTTTGTACAGACTTCCAAGGACAGGCACAGGCTTCAAAGCAAAACAAAATAAAACCGCATAGACCAAATAAAATAAACTAAAAACTAAAACGTATAACAAAGGAATAAAACAAACGCAAGGCTATTTACAAAGGATGCAAAGCACAGCTGTACAGGTAGTAAAATTAAGAACTAAAACAAAATACTATACAGACAGCAAAGAAAAGGAAAAGCAGGAAGAAAATAAAAACTGTACAGGCAATAAAAGAAATAAACTAAAAGAACTAAAGCAAATAAAAACTGCAACTGAAATAAATTAAACTGCAACTGTACAAACAGCAAAGAAAAAGAAATGCAATAAAGAAAAGACTGTACAGACTAAAATAAAAGCAAGCTAAAATAAAAAGACAAAGAAAGGAAATAAACTGCACTGACAAAGAAATAAACTGAAAAACAAATAAATTAAAACTGCAGAGCATTAAAATTAAACTCAAAAAATTAAAACCGCACGTACATTGAAATAAAACCGCACCGACAAAGAAATAAAACCGAAAAACTTCAAAGCTTATTTACAATGCATACATATGTTACAACTTCCCTTCATACTCAAAAAATGCAGCAGTTGGGAAAGCAGAGAAATGGTGCTTTAAAAAATTTTTGACCATGCAAGTAATTTAAAAAAAATTACCTTTCCCCGCCCCGTTGACGAAATGCACTCCGGATCGTGCTTCAAAAATTTGCTATCTCGGGAAAGACTTGGGTTTATCGTCTTCCCCGTCCCATTTGAAAAACAAATCTGCAACTCCTTCAAATTAAACAAATCATATAATAACAAATCATATGATAACATGTTTATGCTTCTAATTAAAGGGTTTGCAGTAGTTCTTTCAAAAGGACTCGAATGTAAAAAAACCCCAGGATCAAATACTTTAAAACCTTGACAGACCTGCACCACCACATTTTCAAAATGATGTGACAACCGAAAGAAATCATGTTTTATCTCGTATGCCCCGGTTCTTAACAACTTGAACATTTTGTGGTTGCCGCACTGCTTCAATATCCAGGACTTCAATTTTTATCCCTCTAGCAGAATCGCTTACAATTTTCCTTTTCACCTGAGCCTTGCTTAGACTTAACCTCATCAATGTGCAATGTCCAAACATCATTGTTGTTATTGATTAGGGCTATAATTGTTCTCACCTTTTCAGTTGCCAAATCATAAACTCCAATATCTCGCATCAACACGCTTTATAGCCTTCTCTTTGATATTATGTTCGTAAGTTGCAGTGCTTATGTTGAGACAGTTCATCAATTCCAAGTTGGTCGACCACATTCATATTTACCATCTTTTCCTCCTTTTCTTGAAATTCAACAGGTGGTCCAGAGTAAGCCTCAATCAAGTTAATGTTTTGTCCAACAATCCGAGGCGCTTCATAGAGGGTGATGTCAGCTTTAAGTTCCCTCATATCCTCAATGATGCTATCCTCCTCAGTTACTTCTGCATAGTGAGATTGAATCTCACTTTCATCATCCTCTGATGAGGAAGGATCATTGTTAAGTTCTGGACTCTCACATTTCAAGTCATAACTGTCCATTTTGAACTCGTTGAAAATCTTGCATTTCATCCACGAAGTCTCGTACAAGACTTTCTCGTCTCTTCGAGAAAAGTGACAGAATCCGAAACCCCGGTTGTACTATTTTTGGGTGAACTAGAAAGATCAATATTTCTTTGATCTCTAGGAAAATTTAACTCACCAGGAAAAACTTCGGATTTGGGTGGTGCCGTATCACAACCGTTCGGCTCAAGCACCCGCACTTTGAACTTGTCGAACTTTTCTCTCGTATTTTGCACATGCCGAGTGGATGTGACAGCTTAACGGAGTCTCCTTGGGTAGAGCATGACATGTTGGCACTAACTCATGATGTGGAATGGGGTCCGGAACAGTGCATGTTCTCGTGTAACATAGGATATCAAAGGACCGCTCAAAATTTGAGGCCCTAACTCGTCTTTCAAGAATTAAGGCTTCTTTATAAGCCCCCGCCGGGGTTGTGATATTAATGTCTCTCTTGAGGAAAATAGAGGTCACCGAATCCAATGCATTCTTGTAGATTTCTAAGGCCGGATTTGCATTTGGGATGTAATGGCCACTAATTCTACCGTAAGCTCTTTGGAACCTCATATTGAAAGACCCGACAGTTTCTCCCGACTCTCTCTTGATGCTGGAAAATTGCTGATATAAAATGTCGGGATCTATCACTTCACCGAACCGTGATATAAAATCTTTCTCTAGATCATCCCAACTAGTAATGGAATTGCTGGTGAGGTTTAAAAACCAGTCATAAGCTCCCTCCCCGGAGAGTGAACGGGAACAATCTGCAGCAACATCTTCATGTCGTATATTCAACAATCTTAAAGCATTTTTAAAAGCTAGCAGATGTTCTTCTCAGGTTCTTGTCCCATCATGTTTATACCTAGGGAGGTATCTTTCTGGACTTCTGGGCAAGTCATGGGCTATACCCGGAATGTTCAAAGCTATGGAGCCCAACCAATTTGCCATTAATACTTGGCTGACAGTGATGTTCTGATTTGTAATTGGATAACTGCAAGTGATGATAGAACTGTTCTTAACAAACCACCGAACTTAAGGCCTTCTCTCGGCAATTTCAAAACCGCACCGACAACTTTCAAAAACCGCACCGACAATTTAAAAACCGCACCGACAATTTAAAAACCGCACCGACAATTTAAAAACTGCACTGACAATTTAGAAAACTGTACTGACAACTTAGAAAACTGTCCGGAGTTCACTGTGGGTCCTTCAAATGTTTTTGTTATGCCCTTACAATACTTGAACCGAGTTCATGCCCTCCTTCTAGCGCCAATTAGATGTTGGCCGAGGAGGAGGGGAAAATTGGCTACCAGACTTTGGATAAAATACAGTTTTACAGCTCCACATACAGTCGGATTTCTCAACTCAAGTGCACTAAGAACAGATGTTCCTGGCCCTCCTTCTAGCGCCAATTAGGTGTTGGCCCGGCTTTCATGCACACCCCGGGAAAAAGGATGAAGGCAAGGAAAGCTCCGGAGACACCCACGGGACCGATCCCACTCATCTTTAGGATCTGGCTGGTTATCCAAGGTGCGAGTTACGTAGTTGGGTCGAATGGCAATTCACTCTTTTCCACTTCCGGAATAGATTTCAATATGGATTGCTCCGTTACCTTACAGGGGGTTCCCGAACTTGTTCGAGAGGTTGCAAAAGTTGTTGACAATCAGATTTGACTTGAATTCTTTGATCTAGCTCTCATGGGTCAGCAGATTTAAATAAAAGGCAAACAAAGAAAATAAAAATGGATCATTCACGGAAAGCAAAGAGAGGGTAGGGTAAGGCAGAAAAGAGAAGCTTATCAAACATCAAACTGTAAAACTTAAAACTACCAATCTTATCTATGCTATCAGCTTCACAACGTAACAAATCCCGTAAGAAAGTGTCCACTCAGTCTAAGATCACTTTCAACTAAGAGCACAAGGCAGAGTGAAACGGATCTAGTAGAAAATTATAAATCCAAGGGGCAACTGGTTAAAACTGGTATCTTTCACCGGTAGCCTAGCTCGCACAGTGAAGACAGAGCAATTAGAACAAACTTACACCTGAAATCTGTAATTTCCCCTAGCAGACAATAGAACAACTGAAGCCTAACAAAGATATTTAATCTTGACAATGGCAGATTTACAAGATATATCTAACAAACTTTAAATGGAACGGATAACAAAAGAAAATACACTTATCACACTCGCAAAAGATTAGGCTCCCGGCCATGCTATCACGTAAAAGCTAAAGCACATCAACTCCAAGTCCGTAAACAAAGGATTTCACAAAATTTGCAAGAAATTGCTTATAAGCCTTTATTTCTAAGTCTCCGCCTCCCCGCGATTACATTTAGAATTTGTATTTATAGACTCGTGACAGACACTCGATCTTTTCCAAAATATCTTGCTCAAACCCTAAATCTTATCGCACTTAAACCCTAGGACCCGGGTTTTACAATAAAAATCCATTTAAAAATCAAAGTCCGGATAGAACTTAACCCTTCGGCAAATCAGGGGAGTCCACTGCCATAAATGGAGAAGATAAAATCAAATGCAACTTGCATTCATTCGCACTGCAAATAAATGCCTCCATTAATTCTGCCGGTGAGCCGGATGAGTCACCACTTCTCCATCAATTCGATCTCCGCAAATCCATCTCTGAGTTGAAATGGTCTCCATGCTATCAAGTCTGCAATAAATTTGCTATTGAATGCTTTACCGGCTTCTTCTCTTCTAGCATGGCGGTCCTTGACTAAATCCGCACTTTATCTTTGCCTTTATGGTCTTTCCCGGTTGTCCCGTAAGTGCCAGGTGGAATCCCGCATGAAAGACAAAAAGATGCATTAGATTAGCATTTTAATTAAATCGAAGCTTAAAACATTAAAAACAGATTAAATCCGCAAAATAAGCTTGCATGTCGGCTTCTGTTTGTCCCATTCACGCTTTGACACGTGTCGCTACCCCAGGAAGCCTTCTCGTTTCCCGCTCGAAATGCACTTTCGGGCCAACTATGACTTTCTCTCTCCTGCCGCGATTCTACGACATGTCGCGATTTCGCGACATGTCGCGAAATCGCGACCCTGCCAGCGCATCGGCAACTTCCTCCCTCGTCGGTCGCGAAACGCGACATGTCGCGATTTCGCGACATGTCGCGAAATCGCGACCCTTCCTGGCCTCCGTACGCTTCTTGATTTTCAGCCGCGATTCTAGAACACGTCGCGATATCGCGACGCTCCCTTACCCGCATGCGCTGGACCGCGTTGGACCGCGATTTTGGAACATGTTTGCGACTTAGCCGATTTTTCATCCCGCAGCCCACTTTCTCTCTCCTCCCGCGAAAATGCGACATGTCGCGATTTCGCGACATGTCGCAAAATCGCGCCCTCCGTACGCCTTCCTTCTCTCTCCAAACTCGTCGCGATTTCGCGACATGTCGCGAAATCGCGACCTTCTCGGCACTTAGCCGCATTTTGACTTACCTGTCGCGATATCGCGACATTTCCAAAATGGAAGTGTCGCGATATCGCGACACTACCAAAAATGGAAAGTTTGATTTTTCAATGAATTTATGCAACTGTTTTCTGGATTTTCTCGGTACCGGTGCAAGATTTTGCTTGTGCATGAATGATTCTAGCATGTAAAAAGTGAATTCTTGGATAACACAACTAGAATGCAAGAAAAAGCACAACTTTAAAAAGGAGGCAAGCAAAATATGGATTTAAAACCTGAAAAGATCAAGAGGGTCCCCGCCGCAAAAAATGGAAGTTCATAATTTTCTAAGGATGGAATCTCATTTTTCAATGGGGGTGTGTTGCTTATCAACAAATGGCGATATCTCATGGGTAAAATAGTAGCACTATTTTAGAACCCAAGACTCCGGTTTCAAAACAAAAAGACCATGCATCATGCCTTGCCACAGGCATTCTTCACAATAAATTGACTGCTAACTCGCCAATCGTTAAAATTTCCCAAGGACATACTCGGGTCGGATTACTTCAAGGAAGATTTCCGATGTGCAATTACAAAGGTATAGAACTTTCTTCAAGGATGACTCGAATTGAATGATAAACTTGGATTAATCAACTTTTCTAGATTGTAAAAGGGGAAACCGAGTAGAGCTCCGTTTACTAGTTTAGCTTTTTACAGCCTAGACAGAGTTACCCTTTATATTTACACGACCCAATTTACAACCGTAGGGCGTAATCTAATATTGGCCGCCTCTTTTGATCATATAACTCTTTTTTTCTTTTTTTCTTTTTTTCTTATCTCTTTTTTTTTATCTCTCTTCTTTTTGAAATATATCACTATCTGGAAGACCTTAGAGAAATTACAATTTTCTTTTAATATTTGATCAATCTGGAACCTGCTTCAGCCTAGGCATTGATAGCCTCCGGTGACACCCAAATAATTGCATGAACCATAGTCCCCTCTTATAACCAGACTTTTCTTGGATTCCCCTGGAGTTCCTCCAACTAAACAAACATAACAGTTTTTCTATCATTAAAACAATTGTGGCAAGTAAGACACAAGATCCAATCATCTCTCTACCTTCATCCTGGATAACAAAATAGTTCCACAGTTTAGTGCAAGCAGACTATCTCAATTAGAATAATGAGCAGAATGGGGAGGCACTGGATTGAGGATTTATCAGCTAGGAATAAAACAATTTTCAGCAGGCTGACTTTTCATTGATTGCTCAGGCAGAGGTTAAAAAATAGAATTTTAGAAGCCAAAGGACTTTGTACAGGCTTCCAAGGACAGGCACAGGCTTTAAAGCAAAACAAAATAAAACTGAAATAAAATAAACTAAAGTAGTACAAAGGAATAAAAAAATGCAAGGCTATTTACAAAGGATGCAAAGAAAGACAGAAGAAAATTAAGAACTAAAACAAAAGACCGTAGAAAGAAAGAAAAGGAAAAGCAGGGAAGAAAATAAAAACCGTACGTGCAATAAAAGAAATAAACTAAAAGAACTCGAAGCAAATAAAAATTGAATCGAAATAAATTAAATCGCAATCGTACAGATAAAAAGAAAAAGAAATGCAATAAAGAAAAGACTGTATGTACTAAAATAAAAGCAAGCTAAAATAAAAAGACAAATAAAGGAAATAAACTGCACTGACAAAGAAATAAACTGAAAAACAAATAAATTAAAACTCGCAGAGCATTAAAATTAAACTCAAAAAGATTAAAACCGCACGTACATTGGAAATAAAACCGCACTGACAAAGAAATAAAACTGAAAAACTTCAAAGCTTATTTACAATGCATACATATGTTACAACTTCCCTTCATACTCAAAAAATGCAGCAGTTGGGAAAGCAGAGAAATGGTGCTTTAAAAAATTTTGACCATGCAAGTAATTTAAAAAAAATTACCTTTCAGTGACGAAATGCACTCCAGACCGTGCTTCAAAAATTTGCTATCCCGGGAAAGACTTGGGTTTATCGTCTTCCCCGTCCCATTTGAAAAACAAATCCGCAACTCCTTCAAATTAAACAAATCATATAATAACAAATCATATGATAACATGTTTATGCTTCTAATTAAAGGGTTTGCGTAGTTCTTTCAAAAGGACTCGAATGTAAAAAACCCCAGGATCAAATACTTTAAAACCTTGACAGACCCGCACCACCACATTTTCAAAATGATGTGACAACCGAAAGAAATCATGTTTTATCTCGTATGCCCCGGTTCTTAACAACTTGAACATTTTGTGGTTGCCGCACTGCTTCAATATCCAGGACTTCAATTTTTATCCCTCTAGCAGAATGCTTACAATTTTCCTTTTCACCTGAGCCTTGCTTAGACTTAACCTCATCAATGTGCAATGTCCAAACATCATTGTTGTTATTGATTAGGGCTATAATTGTTCTCACCTTTTCAGTTGCCAAATCATAAACTCCAATATCTCGCATCAACACGCTTTATAGCCTCCTCTTTGATATTATGTTCGAAGTTGCAGTGCTTATGTTGAGACAGCTTCATCAATTCCAAGTTGGTCGACCACATTCATATTTACCATCTTTTCCTCCTTTTCTTGAAATTCAACAGGTGGTCCAGAGTAAGCCTCAATCAAGTTAATGTTTTGTCCAACAATCCGAGGCAGCTCATAGAGGGTGATGTCGACTTTAAGTTCCCTCATATCCTCAATGATGCTATCCTCCTCGCCATTTCCGCATAGTGAGATTGAATCTCACTTTCATCATCCTCTCGATGAGGAAGGATCATTATTAAGTTCGGACTCTCACATTTCAAGTCATAACCGTCCATTTTGAACTCGTTGAAAATCTTGCATTTCATCCACGTAAGTCCGTACAAGACTTTCTCGTCTCTTCGAGAAAAGTGACAGAATCCGAAACCCCGGTTGTACTATTTTTGGGTGAACTAGAAAGATCAATATTTCTTTGATCTCTAGGAAAATTTAACTCACCAGGAAAAACTTCGGATTTGGGTGGTGCCGTATCACAACCGTTCGGCTCAAGCACCCGCACTTTGAACTTGTCGAACTTTTCTCTCGTATTTTGCACATGCTGAGTGGATGTCACAGCTTAACGGAGTCTCCTTGGGTAGAGCATGACATGTTGGCACTAACTCATGATGTGGAATGGGGTCCGGAACAGTGCATGTTCCGTGTAACATAGGATATCAAAGGATCGCTCAAAATTTGAGGCCCTAACTCGTCTTTCAAGAATTAAGGCTTCTTTATAAGCCCCCGCCGTGGTTGTAATATTAATGTCTCTCTTGAGGAAAATAGAGGTCACCGAATCCAATGCATTCTTGTAGATTTCTAAGGCCGGATTTGCATTTGGGATGTAATGGCCACTCATTCTACCGTAAGCTCTTTGGAACCTCATATTGAAAGACCCGACAGCTTCTCCCGACTCTCTCTTGATGCTGGAAAATTGCTCGATATAAAATGTCGGGATCTATCACTTCACCGAACCGTGATATAAAAGCTTTCTCTAGATCATCCCAACCTAGTAATGGAATTGCCGGTGAGGTTTAAAAACCAACCATAAGCTCCCTCCCCGGAGAGTGAACAGGAACAATCTGCAGGCAACATCTTCATGTTGTATATTTAATAATCTTAAAGCATTCTTGAAAGCTAGCAGATGTTCTTCTGCAGTTCTTGTCCCATCATGTTTGTACCTAGGGAGATATCTTTCTGGACTTCTGGGCAAGTCATGGGCTATACCCGGAATGTTCAAAGCTGTGGAGCCCAAACAATTTGCCATTAATACTTGGTTGATAGTGATGTTATGATTTGTAATTGGATAACTGCAAGTGATGATAGAACTGTTCTTAACAAACCACCGAACTTAAGGCCTTCTCTCGGCAATTTCAAAACCGCACCGACAACTTTCAAAAACCGCACCGACAATTTAAAAACCGCACCGACAATTTAAAAACCGCACCGACAATTTAAAAACCGTACCGACAATTTATAAAACCGTACCGACAATTTATAAAACCGTCCGGAGTTCATCGTGGGTCCTTCAAATGTTGTCGTTATGCCCTTACAATACTTGAACCGAGTTCATGCCCTCCTTCTAGCGCCAATTAGATGTTGGCCGAGGAGGAGGGGAAAATTGGCTACCATACTTTGGATAAAATACAGTTTTACAGCTCCACATACAGTCGTATTTCTCAACTCAAGTGCACTAAGAATAGATGTTCTTGGCCCTCCTTCTAGCGCCAATTAGGTGTTGGCCCGGCTTTCATGCACACCCCGGGAAAAAGGATGAAGGCAAGGAAAGCTCCGGAGACACTCACGGGACTGATCCCACTCATCTTTAGGATCTACCTGGTTATCCAAGGTGCGAGTTACGTAGTTGGGTCGAATGGCAATTCACTCTTTTCCACTTCCGGAATAGATTTCAATATGGACTGCTCCGTTACCTTACAGGGGGTTCCCGAACTTGTTCGATAGTTGCAAAAGTTGTTGACAATCAGATTTGACTTGAATTCTTTGATCTAGCTCTCATGGGTCAGCAGATTTAAATAAAAGGCAAACAAAGAAAATAAAAATGGATCATTCACTGAAAGCAAAGAGAGGGTAGGGTAAGGCGTAAAAGAGAAGTTTATCAAACATCAAACTCGTAAAACTCTAAACTATCAATCTTATCTATGCTATCGACTTCACAACGAACAAATCCCAGAAGAAAGTGTCCACTCACCTAAGATCACTTTCAACTAAGAGCACAAGGCAGAGTGAAACAGATCTAGCAGAAAATCATAAATCCAAGGGGCAGCTGGTTAAAACTGGTATCTTTCACCGACAGCCTAGCTCGCACAGTGAAGACAGAGCAATTAGAACAAACTTAACCTCAAATCTGTAATTTCCCCTAGCAGACAATAGAACAACCGAAGCCTAACAAAGATATTTAATCTTGACAATGGCAGATTTACAAAGATATATCTAACAAACTTTAAATGGAACGGATAACAAAAGAAAATACACTTATCACACTCGCAAAAGATTAGGCTCCCGGCCATGCTATCACGTAAAAGCTAAAGCATATCAACTCCAAGTCCAGAAAACAAAGGATTTCACAAAATTTGCAAGAAATTGCTTATAAGCCTTTATTTCTAAGTCTCCGCCCCTCGCGATTACATTTAGAATTTGTATTTATAGACTCAGGACAGACCCTGATCTTTTCCAAAATATCTTGCTCAAACCCTAAATCTTATCGCACTTAAACCCTAGGACCCGGGTTTTACAATAAAAATCCATTTAAAAATCAAAGTCCGGATAGAACTTAACCCTTCGGCAAATCAGGGGAGTCCACTGCCATAAATGGAGAAGATAAAATCAAATGCAACTTGCATTCATCCGCAACTGCAAATAAATGCCTCCATTAATTTCGCTGGTGAGCCGGATGAGTCACCACTTCTCCATCAATTCGATCTCTGCAAATCCATCCCGAAGTTGAAATTGTCTTCATGCTATCAAGTCTGCAATAAATTTGCTATTGAATGCTTTACCGGCTTCTTCTCTCCTAGCATGGCGGTCCTTGACTAAATCCGCACTTTATCTTCGCCTTTATGGTCTTTCCCGGTTGTCCCGTAAGTGCCAGGTGGAATCCTGCATGAAAGACAAAAAGATGCATTAGATTAGCATTTTAATTAAATCGAAGCTTAAAACATTAAAAACAGATTAAATCCGCAAAATAAGCTTGCATGTCGGCTTCGTTTGTCCCATTCACGCTTTGACACGTGTCGCTACCCCAGGAAGCCTTCTCGTTTCCCCTCGAAATGCACTTTCGGGCCAACTATGACTTTCTCTCTCCTACCGCGATTCTACGACATGTCGCGATTTCGCGACATGTCGCGAAATCGCGACCCTGCCAGCGCATCGGCAACTTCCTCCCTCGTCGGCCACGAAAACGCGACATGTCGCGATTTCGCGACATGTCGCGAAATCGCGACCCTTCCCGGCCTCCGTACGCTTCTTGATTTTCAGCCGCGATTCTAGAACACGTCGCGATATCGCGACGCTCCCTTTCCCGCATGCGTTGACCGCGTTGGACCGCGATTTTGGAACATGTTTCTGACTTAGCCGATTTTTCATTCTGCAGCCCACTTTCTCTCTCCTTCCGCGAAAATGCGACATGTCGCGATTTCGCGACATGTCGCAAAATCGCGCCCTCCGTACGCCTTGCTCTCTCTCCCAAAACTCGTCGCGATTTCGCGACATGTCGCGAAATCGCGACCTTTCCGGCACTTAACCGCATTTTGACTTACCTGTCGCGATATCGCGACATTTCGAAAATGGAAGTGTCGCGATATCGCGACACTACCAAAAATGGAAAGTTTGATTTTTCGATGAATTATGCAACTGTTTTCTGGATTTTCTCGGTACCGGTGCAAGATTTTGCTTGTGCATGAATGATTCTAGCATGTAAAAAGTGAATTCTTGGATAACACAACTAGAATGCAAGAAAAAGCACAACTTTAAAAAGGAGGCAAGCAAAATATGGATTTAAAACCTGAAAAGATCAAGAGGGTCCCCGCCGCAAAAATGGAAGTTCATAATTTTCTAAGGATGGAATCTCATTTTTCGATGGGGGTGTGTTGCTTATCAACAAATGGCGATATCTCACGGGTAAAATAGTAGCACTATTTTAGAACCCAAGACTCCGGTTTCAAAACAAAAAGACCATGCATCATGCCTTGCCACAAGCATTCTTCACAATAAATTGACTGCTAACCGCCAACTCGTTAAAATTTCCCAAGGACATACTAGGTCGGATTACTTCAAGGAAGATTTCTGATGTGCAATTACAAAGGTATAGAACTTTCTTCAAGGATGACTGAATTGAATGATAAACTTGGATTAATCAACTTTTCTAGATTGTAAAAGGGGAAACCGAGTAGAGCTCTGTTTACTAGTTTAGCTTTTTACAGCCTAGACAGAGTTACCCTTTAGATTTACACGACCCAATTTACAACTGTAGGGCAGAATCTAATATTGGCTGCCTCTTTTGATCATATAACTCTTTTTTTCTTTTTTTCTTTTTTTCTTATCTCTCTTTTTTTATCTCTCTTCTTTTTGAAATATATCACTATCTGGAAGACCTTAGAGAAATTACAATTTTCTTTTAATATTTGATCAATCTGGAACCTGTTTCAGCCTAGGCATTGATAGCCTCCGGTGACACCCAAATAATTGCATGAACCATAGTCCCCTCTTATAACCAGACTTTTCTTGGATTCCCCGGGAGTTCCTCCAACTAAACAAAGATAACAGCTTTTTCTATCATTAAAACAACTCGTGGCAAGTAAGACACAAGATCCAATCATCTCTCTACCTTCATCCTGGATAACAAAATAGTTCCACAGCTTTAGTGCAAGCGATACTATCTCAATTAGAATAATGAGCAGAAGGGGGAGGCACTGGATTGAGGATTTATCAGCTAGGAATAAAACAATTTTCAGCAGGCTGACTTTTCATTGATTGCTCAGGCAAAGGTTAAAAGAGAATATTTAGAAGCCAAAGGACTTTATACAGGCTTCCAAGGACAGGCACATGCTTTAAAGCAAAACAGAATAAAACGCAGAGAAATAAAAAAATAAACTAAAAATACGTACAAAGGAATAAAACAAACTGCAAGGCTATTTACAAAGGATGCAAAGCACAGCTGTACAGGCAGAAAATTAAGAACTAAAACAAAAGACTGTACAGACAGCAAAGAAAAGGAAAAGCAGGGAAGAAAATAAAAACTGTACAGGCAATAAAAGAAATAAACTAAAAGAACTGAAGCAAATAAAAATTGCAACTGAAATAAATTAAACTGCAACTGTACAGACAGCAAAGAAAAAGAAATGCAATAAAGAAAAGACTGTACAGACTAAAATAAAAGCAAGCTAAAATAAAAAGACAAAGAAAGGAAATAAAAAGCACTGACAAAGAAATAAACTGAAAAACTAATAAATTAAAATCGCAGAGCATTAAAATTAAACCGAAACAGATTAAAACCGCACGTACATTGAAATAAAAACCGCACCGACAAAGAAATAAAACTCGAAAAACTTCAAAGCTTATTTACAATGCATACATATGTTACAACTTCCCTTCATACTCAAAAAATGCAGCAGCTTGGGAAAGCAGAGAAATGGTGCTTTAAAAAATTTTGACCATGCAAGTAATTTAAAAAAAATTACCTTTCATGTCCCGTTGACGAAATGCACTCCCGATCGTGCTTCAAAAATTTGCTATCCTGGGAAAGACTTGGGTTTATCGTCTTCCCCGTCCCATTTGAAAAACAAATCTGCAACTCCTTCAAATTAAACAAATCATATAATAACAAATCATATGATAACATGTTTATGCTTCTAATTAAAGGGTTTGCAGAGTTCTTTCAAAAGGACTGAATGTAAAAAACCCCAGGATCAAATACTTTAAAACCTTGACAGACCCAGACCACCACATTTTCAAAATGATGTGACAACTGAAAGAAATCATGTTTTATCTGTATGCCCTGGTTCTTAACAACTTGAACATTTTGTGGTTGCTGCACTGCTTCAATATCCAGGACTTCAATTTTTATCCCTCTAGCAGAATGCTTACAATTTTCCTTTTCACCTGAGCCTTGCTTAGACTTAACCTCATCAATGTGCAATGTCCAAACATCATTGTTGTTATTGATTAGGGCTATAATTGTTCTCACCTTTTCAGCTTGCCAAATCATAAACTCCAATATCTCGCATCAACACGCTTTATAGCCTCATCTTTGATATTATGTTCGTAAGTTGCAGTGCTTATGTTGAGACAGTTCATCAATTCCAAGTTGGCTGACCACATTCATATTTACCATCTTTTCCTCCTTTTCTTGAAATTCAACAGGTGGTCCAGAGTAAGCCTCAATCAAGTTAATGTTTTGTCCAACAATCTGAGGCAGTTCATAGAGGGTGATGTCAGCTTTAAGTTCCCTCATATCCTCAATGATGCTATCCTCCTCAGTTACTTCTGCATAGTGAGATTGAATCTCACTTTCATCATCCTCTGATGAGGAAGGATCATTATTAAGTTCTGGACTCTCACATTTCAAGTCATAACTGTCCATTTTGAACTCGTTGAAAATCTTGCATTTCATCCACGTAAGTCCGTACAAGACTTTCTCGTCTCTTCGAGAAAAGTGACAGAATCCGAAACCCCGGTTGTACTATTTTTGGGTGAACTAGAAATATCAATATTTCTTTGATCTCTAGGAAAATTTAACTCACCAGGAAAAACTTCGGATTTGGGTGGTGCCGTATCACAACCGTTCGGCTCAAGCACCCGCACTTTGAACTTGTCGAACTTTTCTCTCGTATTTTGCACATGTTGAGTGGATGTCACAGCTTAACGGAGTCTCCTTGGGTAGAGCATGACATGTTGGCACTAACTCATGATGTGGAATGGGGTCCGGAACAGTGCATGTTCTCGTGTAACATAGGATATCAAAGGATCGCTCAAAATTTGAGGCCCTAACTCGTCTTTCAAGAATTAAGGCTTCTTTATAAGCCCCCGCCATGGTTGTAATATTAATGTCTCTCTTGAGGAAAATAGAGGTCACCGAATCCAATGCATTCTTGTAGATTTCTAAGGCCGGATTTGCATTTGGGATGTAATGGCCGATCATTCTACCGTAAGCTCTTTGGAACCTCATATTGAAAGACCTGACAATTTCTCCCGACTCTTTCTTGATGCTGGAAAATTGCTGATATAAAATGTCGGGATCTATCACTTCACCGAACTGTGATATAAAAGCTTTCTCTAGATCATCCCAACTAGTAATGGAATTGTCGGTGAGGTTTAAAAACCAATCATAAGCTCCCTCCTGGAGAGTGAACGGGAACAATCTGCAGGCAACATCTTCATGTCGTATATTCAATAATCTTAAAGCATTTTTAAAAGCTAGCGAGATGTTCTTCTCAGCTTCTTGTCCCATCATGTTTATACCTAGGGAGGTATCTTTCTGGACTTCCGGGCAAGTCATGGGCTATACCCGGAATGTTCAAAGCCGTGGAGCCCAACCAATTTGCCATTAATACTTGGTCGACAAGTGATGTTCTGATTTGTAATTGGATAACTGCAAGTGATGATAGAACTGTTCTTAACAAACCACTGAACTTAAGGCCTTCTCTGGCAATTTCAAAAACTGCACTGACAACTTTCAAAAACTGCACTGACAATTTAAAAACTGCACTGACAATTTAAAAACTGCACTGACAATTTAAAAACTGTACTGACAATTTATAAAACTGTACTGACAATTTATAAAACTGTCTGGAGTTCACTGTGGGTCCTTCAAATGTTGCTTTTATGCCCTTACAATACTTGAACTGAGTTCATGCCCTCCTTCTAGCGCCAATTAGATGTTGGCTGAGGAGGAGGGGAAAATTGGCTACCAGACTTTGGATAAAATACAGCTTTACAGTTCCACATACAGTCGGATTTCTCAACTCAAGTGCACTAAGAACAAATGTTCTCAGCCCTCCTTCTAGCGCCAATTAGGTGTTGGTCCGGCTTTCATGCACACCCCGGGAAAAAGGATGAAGGCAAGGAAAGCTCCGGAGACACCCACGGGACTGATCCCACTCATCTTTAGGATCTAGTCTGGTTATCCAAGGTGCGAGTTACCGAGTTGGGTCGAATGGCAATTCACTCTTTTCCACTTCGGAATAGATTTCAATATGGACCGCTCTGTTACCTTACAGGGGGTTCTCGAACTTGTTCGATAGTTGCAAAAGTTGTTGACAATCAGATTTGACTTGAATTCTTTGATCTAGCTCTCATGGGTCAGCAGATTTAAATAAAAGGCAAATAAAGAAAATAAAAATGGATCATTCACGGAAAGCAAAGAGAGGGTAGGGTAAGGCAGAAAAGAGAAGTTTATCAAACATCAAATCGTAAAACTCTAAACTATCAATCTTATCTATGCTATCAGCTTCACAACAGAACAAATCCCAGAAGAAAGTGTCCAGTCAGTCTAAGATCACTTTCAACTAAGAGCACAAGGCAGAGTGAAACAGATCTAGCAGAAAATTATAAATCCAAGGGGCAGCTGGTTAAAACTGGTATCTTTCACCGGCAGCCTAGCTCGCACAGTGAAGACAGAGCAATTAGAACAAACTTAACCTCAAATCTGTAATTTCCCCTAGCAGACAATAGAACAACTGAAGCCTAACAGCATATTTAATCTTGACAATGGCGATTTACAACATATATCTAACAAACTTTAAATGGAACGGATAACAAAAGAAAATACACTTATCACACTCTGCAAAAGATTAGGCTCCCGGCCATGCTATCACGTAAAAGCTAAAGCACATCAACTCCAAGTCCGGAAACAAAGGATTTCACAAAATTTGCAAGAAATTGCTTATAAGCCTTTATTTCTAAGTCTCCGCCCCCTGCGATTACATTTAGAATTTGTATTTATAGACTCAGGACAGACCCTGATCTTTTCCAAAATATCTTGCTCAAACCCTAAATCTTATCGCACTTAAACCCTAGGACCCGGGTTTTACAATAAAAATCCATTTAAAAATCAAAGTCCGGATAGAACTTAACCCTTCGGCAAATCTGTGCAGTCACTGCCATAAATGGAGAAGATAAAATCAAATGCAACTTGCATTCATCCGCAGCTGCAAATAAATGCCTCCATTAATTCTGCTGGTGAGCCGGATGAGTCACCACTTCTCCATCAATTCGATCTCCGCAAATCCATCCCGGAGTTGAAATGGTCTTCATGCTATCAAGTCTGCAATAAATCTCCTATTGAATGCTCTCACCGGCTTCTTCTCTCCTAGCATGGCGGTCCTTGACTAAATCCGCACTTTATCTTCGCCTTTATGGTCTTTCCCGGTTGTCCCGTAAGTGCCAGGTGGAATCCCGCATGAAAGACAAAAAGATGCATTAGATTAGCATTTTAATTAAATCGAAGCTTAAAACATTAAAAACAGATTAAATCCGCAAAATAAGCTTGCATGTCGGCTTCGTTTGTCCCATTCACGCTTTGACACGTGTCGCTACCCCAGGAAGCCTTCTCGTTTCCCGCTCGAAATGCACTTTCGGGCCCTCTATGACTTTCTCTCTCCTGCCGCGATTCTGCGACATGTCGCGATTTCGCGACATGTCGCGAAATCGCGACCCCGCAGCCGCATCGGCAACTTCCTCCCTCGTCGGCCGCGAAACGCGACATGTCGCGATTTCGCGACATGTCGCGAAATCGCGACCCTTCCTGGCCTCCGTACGCTTCTTGATTTTCAGCCGCGATTCTAGAACACGTCGCGATATCGCGACAGCTCCCTTTCCTGCATGCGTTGACCGCGTTGACCGCGATTTTGGAACATGTTTCTGACTTAGCCGATTTTTCATCCTGCAGCCCACTTTCTCTCTCCTGCCGCGAAAATGCGACATGTCGCGATTTCGCGACATGTCGCAAAATCGCGCCCTCCGTACAGCTTGCTTCTCTCTCCCAAAACTGTCGCGATTTCGCGACATGTCGCGAAATCGCGACCTTTCTGGCACTTAGCCGCATTTTGACTTACCCGTCGCGATATCGCGACATTTCCGAAAATGGAAGTGTCGCGATATCGCGACACTACCAAAAATGGAAAGTTTGATTTTTTCAGTGAATTATGCAACTGTTTTCTGGATTTTCTCGGTACCGGTGCAAGATTTTGCTTGTGCATGAATGATTCTAGCATGTAAAAAGTGAATTCTTGGATAACACAGCTAGAATGCAAGAAAAAGCACAACTTTAAAAAGGAGGCAAGCAAAATTGGATTTAAAACCTGAAAAGATCAAGAGGGTCCCTGCTGCAAAAATGGAAGTTCATAATTTTCTAAGGATGGAATCTCATTTTTCAGTGGGGGTGTGTTGCTTATCAACAAATGGCGATATCTGCGGGTAAAATAGTAGCACTATTTTAGAACCCAAGACTCTGGTTTCAAAACAAAAAGACCATGCATCATGCCTTGCCACAGGCATTCTTCACAATAAATTGACTACTAACTGCCAACTGTTAAAATTTCCCAAGGACATACTGGGCTGGATTACTTCAAGGAAGATTTCTGATGTGCAATTACAAAGGTATAGAACTTTCTTCAAGGATGACTGAATTGAATGATAAACTTGGATTAATCAACTTTTCTAGATTGTAAATGGGGAAACCGAGTAGAGCTCTGTTTACTAGTTTAGCTTTTTACAGCCTAGACAGAGTTACCCTTTAGATTTACACGACCCAATTTACAACTGTAGGGCAGAATCTAATATTGGCTGCCTCTTTTGATCATATAACTCTTTTTTTTCTTTTTTTCTTTTTTTCTTATCTCTTTTTTTTTATCTCTCTTCTTTTTGAAATATATCACTATCTGGAAGACCTTAGAGAAATTACAATTTTCTTTTAATATTTGATCAATCTGGAACCTGTTTCGGTCTAGGCATTGATAGCCTCCGGTGACACCCAAATAATTGCATGAACCATAGTCCCCTCTTATAACCGGACTTTTCTTGGATTCCCCAGGAGTTCCTCCAACTAAACAACGATAACGAGTTTTTCTATCATTAAAACAAGTGTGGCAAGTAAGACACAAGATCCAATCATCTCTCTACCTTCATCCTGGATAACAAAATAGTTCCACAGTTCAGTGCAAGCAGACTATCTCAATTAGAATAATGAGCAGAATGGGGAGGCATTGGATTGAGGATTTATCAGCTAGGAATAAAACAATTTTCAGCAGGCTGACTTTTCATTGATTGCTCAGGCAGAGGTTAAAAAATAGAATTTTAGAAGCCAAAGGACTTTGTACAGGCTTCCAAGGACAGGCACAGGCTTTAAAGCAAAACAAAATAAAACTGCATAGATTGCAAATAAAATAAACTAAACAACAAAAAATGGACAAAGGAATAAAACAAACGCAAGGCTATTTACAAAGGATGCAAAGCACAGCTGTACAGCAACAAAATAAGAACTAAAACAAAAGACTGTACAGACAACAAAGAAAAGGAAAAGCAGGGAAGAAAATAAAAACTGTACAGGCAATAAAAGAAATAAACTAAAAGAACTAAAGCAAATAAAAACTGCAACTGAAATAAATTAAACTGCAACTGTACAAACAACAAAGAAAAAGAAATGCAATAAAGAAAAGACTGTACAGACTAAAATAAAAGCAAGCTAAAATAAAAAGACAAAGAAAGGAAATAAAAAGCACTGACAAAAGAAATAAACTGAAAAACAAATAAATTAAAACTGCAGAGCATTAAAATTAAACTGAAACAGATTAAAACTGCACAGACATTGAAATAAAAACTGCACTGACAAAGAAATAAAACTGAAAAACTTCAAAGCTTATTTACAATGCATACATATGTTACAACTTCCCTTCATACTCAAAAAATGCAGCAGTTGGGAAAGCAGAGAAATGGTGCTTTAAAAAATTTTTGACCATGCAAGTAATTTAAAAAAAATTACCTTTCGAGGCCTTGTTGACGAAATGCACTCCAGACCGTGCTTCAAAAATTTGCTATCCGGGAAAGACTTGGGTTTCTTGTCTTCCCTGTCCCATTTGAAAAACAAATCTGCAACTCCTTCAAATTAAACAAATCATATAATAACAAATCATATGATAACATGTTTATGCTTCTAATTAAAGGGTTTGCGAGTTCTTTCAAAAGGACTGAATGTAAAAAACCCCCAGGATCAAATACTTTAAAACCTTGACAGACCCAGACCACCACATTTTCAAAATGATGTGACAACTGAAAGAAATCATGTTTTATCCGTATGCCCTGGTTCTTAACAACTTGAACATTTTGTGGTTGCTTGCACTGCTTCAATATCCAGGACTTCAATTTTTATCCCTCTAGGAGAATGCTTACAATTTTCCTTTTCACCCGAGCCTTGCTTAGACTTAACCTCATCAATGTGCAATGTCCAAACATCATTGTTGTTATTGATTAGGGCTATAATTGTTCTCACCTTTTCGGTTGCCAAATCATAAACTCCAATATCTCGCATCAACACGGTTTATAGCCTCCTCTTTGATATTATGTTCAGAAGTTGCCAGGCTTATGTTGAGACAGTTCATCAATTCCAAGTTGGCTGACCACATTCATATTTACCATCTTTTCCTCCTTTTCTTGAAATTCAACAGGTGGTCCAGAGTAAGCCTCAATCAAGTTAATGTTTTGTCCAACAATCTGAGGCAGTTCATAGAGGGTGATGTCAGCTTTAAGTTCCCTCATATCCTCAATGATGCTATCCTCCTCAGTTACTTCTGCATAGTGAGATTGAATCTCACTTTCATCATCCTCTGATGAGGAAGGATCATTATTAAGTTCTGGACTCTCACATTTCAAGTCATAACTGTCCATTTTGAACTGTTGAAAATCTTGCATTTCATCCACAGAAGTCTGTACAAGACTTTCTGTCTCTTCGAGAAAAGTGACAGAATCTGAAACCCTGGTTGTACTATTTTTGGGTGAACTAGAAATATCAATATTTCTTTGATCTCTAGGAAAATTTAACTCACCGGGAAAAACTTCGATTTGGGTGGTGCCAGATCACAACCTGTTCGGTTCAAGCACTCGCACTTTGAACTTGTCGAAACTTTTCTCTGTATTTTGCACATGTTGAGTGGATGTCACAATTAACGGAGTCTCCTTGGGTAGAGCATGACATGTTGGCACTAACTCATGATGTGGAATGGGGTCTGGAACAGGCATGTTCTGTGTAACATAGGATATCAAAGGGCTGCTCAAAATTTGAGGCCCTAACTGTCTTTCAAGAATTAAGGCTTCTTTATAAGCCCCTGCCAGGGTTGTAATATTAATGTCTCTCTTGAGGAAAATAGAGGTCACCGAATCCAATGCATTCTTGTAGATTTCTAAGGCCAGATTTGCATTTGGGATGTAATGGCCAGTCATTCTACCGTAAGCTCTTTGGAACCTCATATTGAAAGACCCGACAGTTTCTCCCGACTCTCTCTTGATGCTTGGAAAATTGCTGATATAAAATGCTGGGATCTATCACTTCACCGAACTGTGATATAAAAGCTTTCTCTAGATCATCCCAACTAGTAATGGAATTGCTTGGTGAGGTTTAAAAACCGGTCATAAGCTCCCTCCTGGAGAGTGAACGGGAACAATCTGCGAGCAACATCTTCATCTCTGTATATTCAATAATCTTAAAGCATTTTTAAAAGCTAGGAGATGTTCTTCTGCAGTTCTTGTCCCATCATGTTTATACCTAGGGAGGTATCTTTCTGGACTTCTGGGCAAGTCATGGGCTATACCCGGAATGTTCAAAGCGGTGGAGCCCAACCAATTTGCCATTAATACTTGGCTGACAGTGATGTTCTGATTTGTAATTGGATAACTGCAAGTGATGATAGAACTGTTCTTAACAAACCACTGAACTTAAGGCCTTCTCTCGGCAATTTCAAAAGCTGCATCGACAACTTTAAAAATGCATGACAATTTAAAAGCGAGACAATTTAAACTGCACCTGACAATTTAAAAACTGCACTGACAATTTATAAAACTGTACTGACAATTTATAAAACTGTCCGGAGTTCACTGTGGGTCCTTCAAATGTTGCTGTTATGCCCTTACAATACTTGAACTGAGTTCATGCCCTCCTTCTAGCGCCAATTAGATGTTGGCTGAGGAGGAGGGGAAAATTGGCTACCAGACTTTGGATAAAATACAGTTTTACAGTTCCACATACAGTCGGATTTCTCAACTCAAGTGCACTAAGAACAGATGTTTTGTGGCCCTCCTTCTAGCGCCAATTAGGTGTTGGTCCGGCTTTCATGCACACCCCGGGAAAAAGGATGAAGGCAAGGAAAGCTCCGGAGACACCCACGGGACTGATCCCACTCATCTTTAGGATCTAGTCTGGTTATCCAAGGTGCGAGTTACAGAGTTGGGTCGAATGGCAATTCACTCTTTTCCACTTCTGGAATAGATTTCGATATGGATCGCTCTGTTACCTTACGGGGGGTTCTTGAACTTGTTCGGTAGTTGCAAAAGTTGTTGACAATCGGATTTGACTTGAATTCTTTGATCTAGCTCTCATGGGTCCGCAGATTTAAATAAAAGGCAAATAAAGAAAATAAAAATGGATCATTCACGGAAAGCAAAGAGAGGGTAGGGTAAGGCGAGAAAGAGAAGTTTATCAGACATCAAACTGTAAAACTCTAAACTATCAATCTTATCTATGCTATCGACTTCACAACAGAACAAATCCCGAGAAGAAAGTGTCCAGTCGGTCTAAGATCACTTTCAACTAAGAGCACAAGGCGAGTGAAACAGATCTAGCGAGAAAATTATAAATCCAAGGGCAGACTGGTTAAAGCCGGTATCTTTCACCGGCAGCCTAGCTCGCACGGTGAAGACAGAGCAATTAGAACAAACTTACACCTCAAATCTGTAATTTCCCCTAGCGAGACAATAGAACAAGCGAAGCCTAACGACATATTTAATCTTGACAATGGCGGATTTACGACATATATCTAACAAACTTTAAATGGAACGGATAACAAAAGAAAATACACTTATCACACTCTGCAAAAGATTAGGCTCCTGGCCATGCTATCAGAGAAAAGCTAAAGCACATCAACTCCAAGTCCGGAAACAAAGGATTTCACAAAATTTGCAAGAAATTGCTTATAAGCCTTTATTTCTAAGTCTCCGCCTCCTGCGATTACATTTAGAATTTGTATTTATAGACTCAGGACAGACCCTGATCTTTTCCAAAATATCTTGCTCAAACCCTAAATCTTATCGCACTTAAACCCTAGGACCCGGGTTTTACAATAAAAATCCATTTAAAAATCAAAGTCCGGATAGAACTTAACCCTTCGGCAAATCCGTGCAGTCAGCTGCCATAAATGGAGAAGATAAAATCAAATGCAACTTGCATTCATCCGCAGCTGCAAATAAATGCCTCCATTAATTCTGCTGGTGAGCCGGATGAGTCACCACTTCTCCATCAATTTGATCTCCGCAAATCCATCTCTGAGTTGAAATGGTCTCCATGCTATCAAGTCTGCAATAAATTTGCTATTGAATGCTTTACCGGCTTCTTCTCTTCTAGCATGGCGGTCCTTGACTAAATCCGCACTTTATCTTTGCCTTTATGGTCTTTCCCGGTTGTCCCGTAAGTGCTGGGTGGAATCCTGCATGAAAGACAAAAAGATGCATTAGATTAGCATTTTAATTAAATCGAAGCTTAAAACATTAAAAACAGATTAAATCCGCAAAATAAGCTTGCATGTCGGCTTCTGTTTGTCCCATTCACGCTTTGACACGTGTCGCTACCCCAGGAAGCCTTCTGTTTCCCGTCGGAATGCACTTTCGGGCCCTCTGAAGACTTTCTCTCTCCTGCCGCGATTCTGCGACATGTCGCGATTTCGCGACATGTCGCGAAATCGCGACCCTGCCAGCGCATCGGCAACTTCCTCCCTCGTCGGCCGCGAAACGCGACATGTCGCGATTTCGCGACATGTCGCGAAATCGCGACCCTTCCTGGCCTCCGTACGCTTCTTGATTTTCAGCCGCGATTCTAGAACACGTCGCGATATCGCGACAGTTCCCTTCTGCATGCGTTGACCGCGTTGACCGCGATTTTGGAACATGTTGCTGACTTAGCCGATTTTTCATCCTGCAGCCCACTTTCTCTCTCCTACCGCGAAAATGCGACATGTCGCGATTTCGCGACATGTCGCAAAATCGCGCCCTCCGTACAGCTTGCTTCTCTCTCCCAAAAACTGTCGCGATTTCGCGACATGTCGCGAAATCGCGACCTTTACGGCACTTAGCCGCATTTTGACTTACTGTCGCGATATCGCGACATTTCCGAAAAATGGAAGTGTCGCGATATCGCGACACTACCAAAAATGGAAAGTTTGATTTTTCGAGTGAATTATGCAAGCTGTTTTCTGGATTTTCTCGGTACCGGTGCAAGATTTTGCTTGTGCATGAATGATTCTAGCATGTAAAAAGTGAATTCTTGGATAACACAGCTAGAATGCAAGAAAAAGCACAACTTTAAAAAGGAGGCAAGCAAAATATGGATTTAAAACCTGAAAAGATCAAGAGGGTCCCTGCTCCAAAAATGGAAGTTCATAATTTTCTAAGGATGGAATCTCATTTTTCAGTGGGGGTGTGTTGCTTATCAACAAATGGCGATATCTGCGGGTAAAATAGTAGCACTATTTTAGAACCCAAGACTCCGGTTTCAAAACAAAAAGACCATGCATCATGCCTTGCCACGGGCATTCTTCACAATAAATTGACTACTAAGCGCCAATTGTTAAAATTTCCCAAGGACATACTGGGTTGGATTACTTCAAGGAAGATTTCGATGTGCAATTACAAAGGTATAGAACTTTCTTCAAGGATGACTGAATTGAATGATAAACTTGGATTAATCAACTTTTCTAGATTGTAAATGGGGAAACCGAGTAGAGCTCTGTTTACTAGTTTAGATTTTTACGACCTAGACAGAGTTACCCTTTAGATTTACACGACCCAATTTACAACTGTAGGGCAGAATCTAATATTGGCTGCCTCTTTTGATCATATAACTCTTTTTTTCTTTTTTCTTTTTTTCTTATCTCTCTTTTTTTTATCTCTCTTCTTTTTGAAATATATCACTATCCGGAAGACCTTAGAGAAATTACAATTTTCTTTTAATATTTGATCAATCCGGAGCTGTTTCGAGTCTAGGCATTGATAGCCTCCGGTGGACACCCAAATAATTGCATGAACCATAGTCCCCTCTTATAACCAGCTTTTATTGGATTCCCCGGGAGTTCCTCCAACTAAACAACATAACAGTTTTTCTATCATTAAAACAACTGTGGCAAGTAAGACACAAGATCCAATCATCTCTCTACCTTCATCCTGGATAACAAAATAGTTCCACGAGTTTAGAGCAAGCGAGACTATCTCAATTAGAATAATGAACGAGAATGGGGACCTGCGATTGAGGATTTATCGACTAGGAATAAAACAATTTTCAGCGGTGACTTTTCATTGATTGCTCGGGCAAAGGTTAAAATACAGAATATTTTAGAAGCCAAAGGACTTTGTACGAGCTTCCAAGGACAGAGCACGAGCTTTAAAGCAAAACAAAATAAAAGCCAAAAATAAAAAACAAAAAAAAGACAAAGGAATAAAAAAGAGGTTTTCAAAGGAAAGCACGGAAAATTAAGAACTAAAACAAAAGAGTACAGACAACAAAGAAAAGGAAAAACAGGGAAGAAAATAAAAGCGTACGAGGCAATAAAAGAAATAAACTAAAAGAATAGAAGCAAATAAAAATGAAATTGGAAATAAATTAAGCAAAAACAACAAAGAAAAAGAAATGCAATAAAGAAAAATTTTGAGACTAAAATAAAAGCAAGCTAAAATAAAAAGACAAAGAAAGGAAATAAAGGAACGACAAAGAAATAAATGAAAAACAAATAAATTAAAGCTAGAGCATTAAAATTAAGTGAAAAGATTAAAAGCGCAGAGACATTGAATTAAAACGCACCGACAAAGAAATAAAAGTGAAAAACTTCAAAGCTTATTTACAATGCATACATATGTTACAACTTCCCTTCATACTCAAAAAATGCAGCGGTTGGGAAAGCGAGAGAAATGGTGCTTTAAAAAATTTTGACCATGCAAGTAATTTAAAAAAAATTACCTTTCGAGTCCTGTTGACGAAATGCACTCCAGGTCGTGCTTCAAAAATTTGCTATCCGGGAAAGACTTGGGTTTCTTGTCTTCCCTGTCCCATTTGAAAAACAAATCTGCAACTCCTTCAAATTAAACAAATCATATAATAACAAATCATATGATAACATGTTTATGCTTCTAATTAAAGGGTTTGCAGAGTTCTTTCAAAAGGACTGAATGTAAAAAACCCCCAGGATCAAATACTTTAAAACCTTGACAGACCCAGACCACCACATTTTCAAAATGATGTGACAGCTGAAAGAAATCATGTTTTATCTGTATGCCCTGGTTCTTAACAACTTGAACATTTTGTGGTTGCTGCACTGCTTCAATATCCAGGACTTCAATTTTTATCCCTCTAGCAGAATGCTTACAATTTTCCTTTTCACTTGAGCCTTGCTTAGACTTAACCTCATCAATGTGCAATGTCCAAACATCATTGTTGTTATTGATTAGGGCTATAATTGTTCTCACCTTTTCAGTTGCCAAATCATAAACTCCAATATCTGCATCAACACAGTTTATAGCCTCCTCTTTGATATTATGTTCAGAAGTTGCGGGCTTATGTTGAGACAGTTCATCAATTCCAAGTTGGGTGACCACATTCATATTTACCATCTTTTCCTCCTTTTCTTGAAATTCAACAGGTGGTCCGGAGTAAGCCTCAATCAAGTTAATGTTTTGTCCAACAATGCGAGGCGGTTCATAGAGGGTGATGTCGGCTTTAAGTTCCCTCATATCCTCAATGATGCTATCCTCCTCGGTTACTTACGCATAGTGAGATTGAATCTCACTTTCATCATCCTACGATGAGGAAGGATCATTATTAAGTTATGGACTCTCACATTTCAAGTCATAACTGTCCATTTTGAGCTGTTGAAAATCTTGCATTTCATCCACAGAAGTCTGTACAAGACTTTCTGTCTCTTCGGGAAAAGTGACGAGAATCTGAAACCCTGGTTGTACTATTTTTGGGTGAACTAGAAATATCAATATTTCTTTGATCTCTAGGAAAATTTAACTCACCGGGGAAAAACTTCGATTTGGGTGGTGCCGGATCACAAGCTGTTCGGTTCAAGCACCGCACTTTGAACTTGTCGGAACTTTTCTCTGTATTTTGCACATGTTGAGTGGATGTCACAATTAACGGAGTCTCCTTGGGTAGAGCATGACATGTTGGCACTAACTCATGATGTGGAATGGGGTCTAGAACAGGCATGTTTTGTGTAACATAGGATATCAAAGGGCTGCTCAAAATTTGAGGCCCTAGCTGTCTTTCAAGAATTAAGGCTTCTTTATAAGCCCCTGCCAGGGTTGTAATATTAATGTCTCTCTTGAGGAAAATAGAGGTCACCGAATCCAATGCATTCTTGTAGATTTCTAAGGCCAGATTTGCATTTGGGATGTAATGGCCGATCATTCTACCGTAAGCTCTTTGGAACCTCATATTGAAAGACCTGACGGTTTCTCCCGACTCTCTCTTGATGCTTGGAAAATTGCTGATATAAAATCTTGGGATCTATCACTTCACCGAACTGTGATATAAAAGCTTTCTCTAGATCATCCCAACTAGTAATGGAATTCTTTGGTGAGGTTTAAAAACCGATCATAAGCTCCCTCCTGGAGAGTGAACGGGAACAATCTGCAGAGCAACATCTTCATCCTTGTATATTCAACAATCTTAAAGCATTTTTAAAAGCTAGGAGATGTTCTTCTGCAGTTCTTTTCCCATCATGTTTGTACCTAGGGAGGTATCTTTACGGACTTAGGGCAAGTCATGGGCTATACCCGGAATGTTCAAAGCGGTGGAGCCCAACCAATTTGCCATTAATACTTGGTCGACGGTGATGTTACGATTTGTAATTGGATAAGCGCAAGTGATGATAGAAGCTGTTCTTAACAAACCACTGAACTTAAGGCCTTCTCTGGCAATTTTAAAAGCTGTGACAACTTTAAAATGAGTGAAATTTAAATGAGAAAATTTAAAACATTTGACAATTTATAAATATCTGTGGACAATTTATAAAAGCTAGGAGTTCACTGTGGGTCCTTCAAATGTTGCTTGTTATGCCCTTACAATACTTGAACCGAGTTCATGCCCTCCTTCTAGCGCCAATTAGATGTTGGGTGAGGAGGAGGGAAAATTGGCTACAGGACTTTGGATAAAATACGAGTTCGTCACAATACGGTCGGATTTCTCAACTCAAGTGCACTAAGAACAGGATGTTGTGGCCCTCCTTCTAGCGCCAATTAGGTGTTGGTCCGGCTTTCATGCACAACCCGGGAAAAAGGATGAAGGCAAGGAAAGCTCCGGAGACACCCACGGGACTGATCCCACTCATCTTTAGGATCTAGTTGGTTATCCAAGGTGCGAGTTACCGAGTTGGGTCGAATGGCAATTCACTCTTTTCCACTTACGGAATAGATTTCAATATGGCTGCTCTGTTACCTTACGGGGGTTCTGAACTTGTTCGGTAGTTGCAAAAGTTGTTGACAATCAGATTTGACTTGAATTCTTTGATCTAGCTCTCATGGGTCGCGATTTAAATAAAAGGCAAATAAAGAAAATAAAAATGGATCATTCACGGAAAGCAAAGAGAGGGTAGGGTAAGGCGAGAAAGAGAAGTTTATCGGACATCAATGTAAAACTCTAAACTATCAATCTTATCTATGCTATCGGCTTCACAACGAGAACAAATCCCGAGAAGAAAGTGTCCGGTCGGTCTAAGATCACTTTCAACTAAGAGCACAAGGCGAGTGAAACGGATCTAGCGAGAAAATTATAAATCCAAGGGCAGGCTGGTTAAAGCTGGTATCTTTCACCGGCAGCCTAGCTCGCAGAGTGAAGACAGAGCAATTAGAACAAACTTACACCTCAAATCTGTAATTTCCCCTAGCGAGACAATAGAACAAGCTGAAGCCCTAACGACATATTTAATCTTGACAATGGCGGATTTACGGACATATATCTAACAAACTTTAAATGGAACGGATAACAAAAGAAAATACACTTATCACACTCTGCAAAAGATTAGGCTCCTGGCCATGCTATCAGAGAAAAGCTAAAGCACATCAACTCCAAGTCCGGAAACAAAGGATTTCACAAAATTTGCAAGAAATTGCTTATAAGCCTTTTATTTCTAAGTCTCCGCCTCCTAGCGATTACATTTAGAATTTGTATTTATAGACTCGGGACGGGACCCCTGATCTTTTCCAAAATATCTTGCTCAAACCCTAAATCTTATCGCACTTAAACCCTAGGACCCGGGTTTTACAATAAAAATCCATTTAAAAATCAAAGTCCGGATAGAACTTAACCCTTCGGCAAATCTGTGCAGTCAGCTGCCATAAATGGAGAAGATAAAATCAAATGCAACTTGCATTCATTCGCAGCTGCAAATAAATGCCTCCATTAATTCTGCTGGTGAGCCGGATGAGTCACCACTTCTCCATCAATTCGATCTCCGCAAATCCATCCCGAAGTTGAAATGGTCTCCATGCTATCAATTCTGCAATAAATTTCCATTGAATGCTCTCACCGGCATCTTCTCTTCTAGCATGGCGGTCCTTGACTAAATCCGCACTTTATCTTTGCCTTTATGGTCTTTCCCGGTTGTCCCGTAAGTGCCAGGTGGAATCCTGCATGAAAGACAAAAAGATGCATTAGATTAGCATTTTAATTAAATCGAAGCTTAAAACATTAAAAACAGATTAAATCCGCAAAATAAGCTTGCATGTCGGCCTCGTTTGTCCCATTCACGCTTTGACACGTGTCGCTACCCCGGAAGCCTTCGTTTCCCGTCGGAATGCACTTTCGGGCCCTACTATGACTTTCTCTCTCCTACCGCGATTCTGCGACATGTCGCGATTTCGCGACATGTCGCGAAATCGCGACCCTGCAGCCGCATCGGCAACTTCCTCCCTCGTCGGCCGCGAAACGCGACATGTCGCGATTTCGCGACATGTCGCGAAATCGCGACCCTTCCTGGCCTCCGTACGCTTCTTGATTTTCAGCCGCGATTCTAGAACACGTCGCGATATCGCGACAGTTCCTTCTGCATGCGTTGACCGCGTTGACCGCGATTTTGGAACATGTTTGCGACTTAGCCGATTTTTCATCCTGCAGCCCACTTTCTCTCTCCTGCCGCGAAAATACGACATGTCGCGATTTCGCGACATGTCGCAAAATCGCGCCCTCCGTACGACTTGCTTCTCTCTCCCAAAAACGTCGCGATTTCGCGACATGTCGCGAAATCGCGACCTTTACGCACTTAGCTGCATTTTGACTTACTGTCGCGATATCGCGACATTTCCGAAAATGGAAGTGTCGCGATATCGCGACACTACCAAAAATGGAAAGTTTGATTTTTCAGTGAATTATGCAACTGTTTTCTGGATTTTCTCGGTACCGGTGCAAGATTTTGCTTGTGCATGAATGATTCTAGCATGTAAAAAGTGAATTCTTGGATAACACAGCTAGAATGCAAGAAAAAGCACAACTTTAAAAAGGAGGCAAGCAAATTTGGATTTAAAACCTGAAATGATCAAGAGGGTCCCTGCTGCAAAAATGGAAGTTCATAATTTTCTAAGGATGGAATCTCATTTTTCAGTGGGGGTGTGTTGCTTATCAACAAATGGCGATATCTGCGGGTAAAATAGTAGCACTATTTTAGAACCCAAGACTCCGGTTTCAAAACAAAAAGACCATGCATCATGCCTTGCCACGGGCATTCTTCACAATAAATTGACTACTAGCGCAATTGTTAAAATTTCCCAAGGACATACTGGGTTGGATTACTTCAAGGAAGATTTACGATGTGCAATTACAAAGGTATAGAACTTTCTTCAAGGATGATGAATTGAATGATAAACTTGGATTAATCAACTTTTCTAGATTGTAAATGGGGAAACCGAGTAGAGCTCTGTTTACTAGTTTAGCTTTTACTGACCTAGACAGAGTTACCCTTTAGATTTACACGACCCAATTTACAACTGTAGGGCAGAATCTAATATTGGCTGCCTCTTTTGATCATATAACTCTTTTTTTCTTTTTTCTTTTCTTTTCTTATCTCTCTTTTTTTTATCTCTCTTCTTTTTGAAATATATCACTATCTGGAAGACCTTAGAGAAATTACAATTTTCTTTTAATATTTGATCAATCTGGAACTGTTTCAGTCTAGGCATTGATAGCCTCTGGTGGATACCCAAATAATTGCATGAACCATAGTCCCCTCTTATAACCAGCTTTTCTTGGATTCCCAGGGAGTTCCTCCAACTAAACAGCATAACAGTTTTTCTATCATTAAAACAACTGTGGCAAGTAAGACACAAGATCCAATCATCTCTCTACCTTCATCCTTGGATAACAAAATAGTTCCACGATTTAGTGCAAGCGAGACTATCTCAATTAGAATAATGGGAAGGGGGGGCTTTGGGATTGAGGATTTATCGGCTAGGAATAAAACAATTTTCAGCGGGTGACTTTTCATTGATTGCTCGAGCGAGAGGCTAAAGGAAGAATTTTAGAAGCCAAAGGACTTTGTACAAGCTTCCAAGGACAGGCACAGGCTTTAAAGCAAAACAAAATAAAAGAAATAAAAGCAAAGAATAAAAAAAAAACTAAAAAAAAGTAGAGACAACAAAGAAAAGGAAAAGCAGGGAAGAAAATAAAAAGCGTACAGGCAATAAAAGAAATAAACTAAAAGAACTGAAGCAAATAAAAATTGCAACTGAAATAAATTAAACTACAACTGTACAAACAACAAAGAAAAAGAAATGCAATAAAGAAAAAGTGTACGAGACTAAAATAAAAGCAAGCTAAAATAAAAAGACAAAGAAAGGAAATAAAGCGCAACGACAAAGAAATAAAGCTGAAAAACAAATAAATTAAAAGCTGCGAGCATTAAAATTAAACGAAAAAGATTAAAAGCGCACGAGACATTGAAATAAAAGCTGCATCGACAAAGAAATAAAAGCGAAAAACTTCAAAGCTTATTTACAATGCATACATATGTTACAACTTCCCTTCATACTCAAAAAATGCAGCGAGTTGGGAAAGCGAGAGAAATGGTGCTTTAAAAAATTTTGACCATGCAAGTAATTTAAAAAAAATTACCTTTCAGGTCCAGTTGACGAAATGCACTCCAGGTTGTGCTTCAAAAATTTGCTATCCGGGAAAGACTTGGGTTTCTTGTCTTCCCTGTCCCATTTGAAAAACAAATCTGCAACTCCTTCAAATTAAACAAATCATATAATAACAAATCATATGATAACATGTTTATGCTTCTAATTGAAGGGTTTGCGAGTTCTTTCAAAAGGATTTGAATGTAAAAAACCCCCAGGATCAAATACTTTAAAACCTTGACGAGACCCGAGACCACCACATTTTCAAAATGATGTGACAGCTGAAAGAAATCATGTTTTATCTGTATGCCCTGGTTCTTAACAACTTGAACATTTTGTGGTTCCTTGCACTGCTTCAATATCCGGGACTTCAATTTTTATCCCTCTAGGAGAATGCTTACAATTTTCCTTTTCACCAGAGCCTTGCTTAGACTTAACCTCATCAATGTGCAATGTCCAAACATCATTGTTGTTATTGATTAGGGCTATAATTGTTCTCACCTTTTCGGTTGCCAAATCATAAACTCCAATATCTGCATCAACACAGTTTATAGCCTCCTCTTTGATATTATGTTCAGAAGTTGCAGGCTTATGTTGAGACAGTTCATCAATTCCAAGTTGGGTGACCACATTCATATTTACCATCTTTTCCTCCTTTTCTTGAAATTCAACGGGTGGTCCAGAGTAAGCCTCAATCAAGTTAATGTTTTGTCCAACAATGCGAGGCGAGTTCATAGAGGGTGATGTCAGCTTTAAGTTCCCTCATATCCTCAATGATGCTATCCTCCTCAGTTACTTTCGCATAGTGAGATTGAATCTCACTTTCATCATCCTCTGATGAGGAAGGATCATTATTAAGTTACGGACTCTCACATTTCAAGTCATAACTGTCCATTTTGAACTGTTGAAAATCTTGCATTTCATCCACAGAAGTCTGTACAAGACTTTCTGTCTCTTCGGGAAAAGTGACAGAATCTGAAACCCTGGTTGTACTATTTTTGGGTGAACTAGAAATATCAATATTTCTTTGATCTCTAGGAAAATTTAACTCACCAGGAAAAACTTCGATTTGGGTGGTGCCGGATCACAAGCTGTTCGGTTCAAGCACTGCACTTTGAACTTGTCGGAACTTTTCTCCGTATTTTGCACATGTTTGAGTGGATGTCACGATTAACGGAGTCTCCTTGGGTAGAGCATGACATGTTGGCACTAACTCATGATGTGGAATGGGAGTGCAGAGCAGGCATGTTACGTGTAACATAGGATATCAAAGGGCTGCTCGAAATTTGAGGCCCTTAGCTGTCTTTCAAGAATTAAGGCTTCTTTATAAGCCCCTGCCTGGGTTGTAATATTAATGTCTCTCTTGAGGAAAATAGAGGTCACCGAATCCAATGCATTCTTGTAGATTTCTAAGGCCAGATTTGCATTTGGGATGTAATGGCCGATCATTCTACCGTAAGCTCTTTGGAACCTCATATTGAAAGACCTGACGGTTTCTCCCGACTCTCTCTTGATCCTTGGAAAATTGCTGATATAAAATCTTGGGATCTATCACTTCACCGAACTGTGATATAAAAGCTTTCTCTAGATCATCCCGACTAGTAATGGAATTCTTTGGTGAGGTTTAAAAACCGGTCATAAGCTCCCTCCTGGAGAGTGAACGGGAACAATCTGCAGGCAACATCTTCATATTGTATATTCAACAATTTTAAAGCATTTTTAAAAGCTAGCAGATGTTCTTCTGCAGTTCTTGTCCCATCATGTTTATACCTAGGGAGATACCTTTCTGGACTTCTGGGCAAGTCATGGGCTATACCCGGAATGTTCAAAGCGGTGGAGCCCAACCAATTTGCCATTAATACTTGGCTGACAGTGATGTTACGATTTGTAATTGGATAAGCGCAAGTGATGATAGAAGCTGTTCTTAACAAACCATCGAACTTAAGGCCTTCTCCGGCAATTTCAAAAGCTGCATCGACAACTTTCAAAAATGCGACAATTTAAAAGCTGCATTACAATTAAAAATAAAACTGACAATTTATAAAACACTCGACAATTTATAAAAGCTGGAGTTCTTTGTGGGTCCTTCAAATGTTGCTTGTTATGCCCTTACAATACTTGAACCGAGTTCATGCCCTCCTTCTAGCGCCAATTAGGTGTTGGGTGAGGAGGAGGGAAAATTACCGGATGAAAAATACGTCCCTGGATTTCTCAACTCAAGTGCACTAAGAACAGGATGTTGTGGCCCTCCTTCTAGCGCCAATTAGGTGTTGGTCCGGCTTTCATGCACAACCCGGGAAAAAGGATGAAGGCAAGGAAAGCTCCGGAGACACCCACGGGACTGATCCCACTCATCTTTAGGATCTAGTTGGTTATCCAAGGTGCGAGTTACCGAGTTGGGTCGAATGGCAATTCACTCTTTTCCACTTACGGAATAGATTTCGATATGGGTCGCTCTGTTACCTTACGGGGGTTCTGAACTTGTTCGGTAGTTGCAAAAGTTGTTGACAATCGGATTTGACTTGAATTCTTTGATCTAGCTCTCATGGGTCGTGATTTAAATAAAAGGCAAATAAAGAAAATAAAAATGGATCATTCACGGAAAGCAAAGAGAGGGTAGGGTAAGGCGAGAAAGAGAAGTTTATCGGACATCAACTGTAAAACTCTAAACTATCAATCTTATCTATGCTATCGACTTCACAACAGAACAAATCCCGAGAAGAAAGTGTCCGATCGGTCTAAGATCACTTTCAACTAAGAGCACAAGGCGAGTGAAACGGATCTAGCGAGAAAATTATAAATCCAAGGGCAGGTGGTTAAAGCGGTATCTTTCACCGGCAGCCTAGCTCGCACGGTGAAGACAGAGCAATTAGAACAAACTTACACCTCAAATCCGTAATTTCCCCTAGCGAGACAATAGAACAAGCTGAAGCCCTAACGACATATTTAATCTTGACAATGGCGGATTTACTGACATATATCTAACAAACTTTAAATGGAACGGATAACAAAAGAAAATACACTTATCACACTCCGCAAAAGATTAGGCTCCTGGCCATGCTATCACAGAAAAGCTAAAGCACATCAACTCCAAGTCCAGAAACAAAGGATTTCACAAAATTTGCAAGAAATTGCTTATAAGCCTTTTATTTCTAAGTCTCCGCCCCTGCGATTACATTTAGAATTTGTATTTATAGACTCAGGACAGACCCTGATCTTTTCCAAAATATCTTGCTCAAACCCTAAATCTTATCGCACTTAAACCCTAGGACCCGGGTTTTACAATAAAAATCCATTTAAAAATCAAAGTCCGGATAGAACTTAACCCTTCGGCAAATCCGTGCAGTCAGCTGCCATAAATGGAGAAGATAAAATCAAATGCAACTTGCATTCATTCGCAGCTGCAAATAAATGCCTCCATTAATTCTGCTGGTGAGCCGGATGAGTCACCACTTCTCCATCAATTTGATCTCCGCAAATCCATCTCTGAGTTGAAATGGTCTCCATGCTATCAAGTCTGCAATAAATTTGTCATTGAATGCTTTTACGGCTTCTTCTCTTCTAGCATGGCGGTCCTTGACTAAATCCGCACTTTATCTTTGCCTTTATGGTCTTTCCCGGTTGTCCCGTAAGTGCTGGGTGGAATCCTGCATGAAAGACAAAAAGATGCATTAGATTAGCATTTTAATTAAATCGAAGCTTAAAACATTAAAAACAGATTAAATCCGCAAAATAAGCTTGCATGTCGGCTTCGTTTGTCCCATTCACGCTTTGACACGTGTCGCTACCCCGGAAGCCTTCCGTTTCCCGTCGGAATGCACTTTCGGGCCCTACTATGACTTTCTCTCTCCTGCCGCGATTCTGCGACATGTCGCGATTTCGCGACATGTCGCGAAATCGCGACCCTGCCAGCGCATCGGCAACTTCCTCCCTCGTCGGCCGCGAAAAAGCGACATGTCGCGATTTCGCGACATGTCGGAAATCGCGACCCTCTCCTGGCCTCCGTACGCTTCTTGATTTTCAGCCGCGATTCTTAGAACACGTCGCGATATCGCGACGGTTCCTTACTGCATGCGTTGACCGCGTTGACCGCGATTTTGGAACATGTTTCTGACTTAGCCGATTTTTCATCCTGCGGCCCACTTTCTCTCTCCTGCCGCGAAAATGCGACATGTCGCGATTTCGCGACATGTCGCAAAATCGCGCCCTCCGTACAGCTTGCTTCTCTCTCCCAAAAGCGTCGCGATTTCGCGACATGTCGCGAAATCGCGACCTTTACGCACTTAGCCGCATTTTGACTTACTGTCGCGATATCACGATATTTCGAAAAATGGAAGTGTCGCGATATCGCGACACTACCAAAAATGGAAAGTTTGATTTTTCGGTGAATTATGCAACTATTTTTTGGATTTTCTCGGTACCGGTGCAAGATTTTGCTTGTGCATGAATGATTCTAGCATGTAAAAAGTGAATTCTTGGATAACACGGCTAGAATGCAAGAAAAAGCACAACTTTAAAAAGGAGGCAAGCAAATTTGGATTTAAAACACTGAAAATGATCAAGAGGGTCCCTGTTGCAAAATGGAAGTTCAGAATTTTCTAAGGATGGAATCTCATTTTTCAGTGGGGGTGTGTTGCTTATCAACAAATGGCGATATCTGCGGGTAAAATAGTAGCACTATTTTAGAACCCAACACTCCGGTTTCAAAACAAAAAGACCATGCATCATGCCTTGCCACAGGCATTCTTCACAATAAATTGACTACTAACTGCCAATTGTTAAAATTTCCCAAGGACATACTGGGCTGGATTACTTCAAGGAAGATTTCTGATGTGCAATTACAAAGGTATAGAACTTTCTTCAAGGATGAGTGAATTGAATGATAAACTTGGATTAATCAACTTTTCTAGATTGTAAAAGGGGAAACCGAGTAGAGCTCCTGTTTACTAGTTTAGCTTTTTACAGCCTAGACAGAGTTACCCTTTAGATTTACACGACCCAATTTACAACTGTAGGGCAGAATCTAATATTGGCTGCCTCTTTTGATCATATAACTCTTTTTTTCTTTTTTCTTTTTTCTTATCTCTTTTTTTTTATCTCTCTTCTTTTTGAAATATATCACTATCTGGAAGACCTTAGAGAAATTACAATTTTCTTTTAATATTTGATCAATCCGGAGCTATTTCGGTCTAGGCATTGATAGCCTACCAGTGGACACCCAAATAATTGCATGAACCATAGTCCCCTCTTATAACCTGACTTTTCTTGGATTCCCCAGGAGTTCCTCCAACTAAACGGCATAACAGTTTTCTATCATTAAAACAAGCGGTGGCAAGTAAGACACAAGATCCAATCATCTCTCTACCTTCATCCTGGATAACAAAATAGTTCCACAGTTTAGTGCAAGCAGACTATCTCAATTAGAATAATGAGCAGAATGGGATTGAGGATTTATCAGCTAGGAATAAAACAATTTTCAGCGGTGACTTTTCATTGATTGCTCGAGCAAGAGGCTAAAATAAGAATTTTAGAAGCCAAAGGACTTTGTACGAGCTTCCAAGACAGGCACGAGCTTAAAGCAAAACAAAATAAAATAAAAAAAAAAAAAAACAAACTGACAAAGAAAAGGAAAAGCGAGGGGAAGAAAATAAAAGCGTACGAGCAATAAAAGAAATAAACTAAAAGAACTAGAAGCAAATAAAAAATAGAAATAAATTAAAAATCGAAGACAAAGAAAAAGAAATGCAATAAAGAAAAAGTAGAGACTAAAATAAAAGCAAGCTAAAATAAAAAGACAAAGAAAGGAAATAAAGCGCACCGACAAAAGAAATAAAGCTGAAAAACAAATAAATTAAAAGCTGAGAGCATTAAAATTAAAGCGAAACAGATTAAAAGCGCATGAGACATTGAAATAAATAACCGCAGCGACAAAGAAATAAAAGCGAAAAACTTCAAAGCTTATTTACAATGCATACATATGTTACAACTTCCCTTCATACTCAAAAAATGCAGCGAGTTGGGAAAGCGAGAGAAATGGTGCTTTAAAAAATTTTTGACCATGCAAGTAATTTAAAAAAAATTACCTTTCAGTGACGAAATGCACTCCAGGTTGTGCTTCAAAAATTTGCTAACTGGGAAAGACTTGGGTTTACTGTCTTCCCTGTCCCATTTGAAAAACAAATCTGCAACTCCTTCAAATTAAACAAATCATATAATAACAAATCATATGATAACATGTTTATGCTTCTAATTGAAGGGTTTGCGAGTTCTTTCAAAAGGATTTGAATGTAAAAAACCCCGAGGATCAAATACTTTAAAACCTTGACGAGACCCGAGACCACCACATTTTCAAAATGATGTGACAGCTGAAAGAAATCATGTTTTATCTGTATGCCCTGGTTCTTAACAACTTGAACATTTTGTGGTTGCTTGCACTGCTTCAATATCCGGGACTTCAATTTTTATCCCTCTAGGAGAATGCTTACAATTTTCCTTTTCACACGAGCCTTGCTTAGACTTAACCTCATCAATGTGCAATGTCCAAACATCATTGTTGTTATTGATTAGGGCTATAATTGTTCTCACCTTTTCGGTTGCCAAATCATAAACTCCAATATCTGCATCAACACGGTTTATAGCCTCCTCTTTGACATTATGTTCAGAAGTTGCGGGCTTATGTTGAGACAGTTCATCAATTCCAAGTTGGGTGACCACATTCATATTTACCATCTTTTCCTCCTTTTCTTGAAATTCAACGGGTGGTCCAGAGTAAGCCTCAATCAAGTTAATGTTTTGTCCAACAATGCGAGGCGAGTTCATAGAGGGTGATGTCGGCTTTAAGTTCCCTCATATCCTCAATGATGCTATCCTCCTCGGTTACTTACGCATAGTGAGATTGAATCTCACTTTCATCATCCTACGATGAGGAAGGATCATTATTAAGTACTGGACTCTCACATTTCAAGTCATAGCTGTCCATTTTGAGCTGTTGAAAATCTTGCATTTCATCCACCGAAGTCTGTACAAGACTTTCTGTCTCTTCGGGAAAAGTGACGAGAATACGAAACCCTGGTTTTACTGTTTTTGGGTGAACTAGAAATATCAATATTTCTTTGATCTCTAGGAAAATTTAACTCACCAGGAAAAACTTTTGATTTGGGTGGTGCCAGATCACAACTGTTCAGTTCAAGCACCTGCACTTTGAATTTGTCAGAACTTTTCTCTGTATTTTGCACATGTTGAGTGGATGTCACAGTTAACGGAGTCTCCTTGGGTAGAGCATGACATGTTGGCACTAACTCATGATGTGGAATGGGGTGCAGGAGCAGGCATGTTACGTGTAACATAGGATATCAAAGGGCTGCTCAAAATTTGAGGCCCTTAGCTGTCTTTCAAGAATTAAGGCTTCTTTATAAGCCCCTGCCGGGGTTGTAATATTAATGTCTCTCTTGAGGAAAATAGAGGTCACCGAATCCAATGCATTCTTGTAGATTTCTAAGGCCAGATTTGCATTTGGGATGTAATGGCCGATCATTCTACCGTAAGCTCTTTGGAACCTCATATTGAAAGACCTGACAGTTTCTCCCGACTCTCTCTTGATCCTTGGAAAATTGCTGATATAAAATCTTGGGATCTATCACTTCACCGAGCTGTGATATAAAAGCTTTCTCTAGATCATCCCAACTAGTAATGGAATTCTTTGGTGAGGTTTAAAAACCGGTCATAAGCTCCCTCCTGGAGAGTGAACGGGAACAATCTGCGAGGCAACATCTTCATCCTTGTATATTCAACAATCTTAGAGCATTTTTAAAAGCTAGCGAGATGTTCTTCTGCAGTTCTTGTCCCATCATGTTTATACCTAGGGAGGTATCTTTACGGACTTACGGGCAAGTCATGGGCTATACCGGAATGTTCAAAGCGGTGGAGCCCAACCAATTTGCCATTATTACTTGGGTGACGGTGATGTTACGATTTGTAATTGGATAGCGCAAGTGATGATAGAAGCTGTTCTTAACAAACCACTGAACTTAAGGCCTTCTCTTGTGGCAATTTCAAAAGCTGCATCGACAACTTTCAAAAGCTGCCCGACAATTTACAAAGCAGCGACAATTTAAAAGCTGCATGAAAATTTAAAAGCGTAGCGACAATTTATAAAGCACTTGACAATTTATAAATGCTGGAGTTCATCGATGGGTCCTTCAAATGTTCGTTGTTATGCCCTTACAATACTTGAACCGAGTTCATGCCCTCCTTCTAGCGCCAATTAGATGTTGGGTCGAGGAGGAGGGGAAAATTAACTACCCAGACTTTGGATAAAATACGGTTTCGGGTGGTTCCACATACGGATTGATTTCTCAACTCAAGTGCACTAAGAACAGGATGTTCTGGCCCTCCTTCTAGCGCCAATTAGGTGTTGGTCCGGCTTTCATGCACAACCCGGGAAAAAGGATGAAGGCAAGGAAAGCTACGGAGACACCCACGGGACTGATCCCACTCATCTTTAGGATCTGGTTGGTTATCCAAGGTGCGAGTTACCGAGTTGGGTCGAATGGCAATTCACTCTTTTCCACTTACGGAATAGATTTCGATATGGGTTGCTCTGTTACCTTACGGGGGTTCTCGAACTTGTTCGGTAGTTGCAAAAGTTGTTGACAATCAGATTTGACTTGAATTCTTTGATCTAGCTCTCATGGGTCGTCGATTTAAATAAAAGGCAAATAAAGAAAATAAAAATGGATCATTCACGGAAAGCAAAGAGAGGGTAGGGTAAGGCGAGAAAGAGAAGTTTATCGGACTTTAAGCTGTAAAACTCTAAACTATCAATCTTATCTATGCTATCGACTTCACAACAGAACAAATCCCGAGAAGAAAGTGTCCGGTCGGTCTAAGATCACTTTCAACTAAGAGCACAAGGCGAGTGAAACGGATCTAGCGAGAAAATTATAAATCCAAGGGCGGTTGGTTAAAAGCGGTATCTTTCACCGGCAGCCTAGCTCGCACGGTGAAGACAGAGCAATTAGAACAAACTTACACCTCAAATCTGTAATTTCCCCTAGCGAGACAATAGAACAAGCTGAAGCCTAACGACATATTTAATCTTGACAATGGCGGATTTACAGACATATATCTAACAAACTTTAAATGGAACGGATAACAAAAGAAAATACACTTATCACACTCTGCAAAAGATTAGGCTCCTGGCCATGCTATCAGAGAAAAGCTAAAGCACATCAACTCCAAGTCCGAGAAACAAAGGATTTCACAAAATTTGCAAGAAATTGCTTATAAGCCTTTATTTCTAAGTCTCAGCCTCCTGCGATTACATTTAGAATTTGTATTTATAGACTCGGGACGAGACCACTGATCTTTTCCAAAATATCTTGCTCAAACCCTAAATCTTATCGCACTTAAACCCTAGGACCCGGGTTTTACAATAAAAATCCATTTAAAAATCAAAGTCCGGATAGAACTTAACCCTTCGGCAAATACGTGCGATCAGTTGCCATAAATGGAGAAGATAAAATCAAATGCAATTTTCATTCATCCGCAGCTGCAAATAAATGCCTCCATTAATTCTGTTGGTGAGCCGGATGAGTCACCACTTCTCCATCAATTCGATCTCCGTAAATCCATCCACGAGTTGAAATGGTCTCCATGCTATCAAGTCTGCAATAAATTTGCATTGAATGCTCTCACCGGCTTCTTCTCTTCTAGCATGGCGGTCCTTGACTAAATCCGCACTTTATCTTTGCCTTTATGGTCTTTCCCGGTTGTCCCGTAAGTGCTGGGTGGAATCCTGCATGAAAGACAAAAAGATGCATTAGATTAGCATTTTAATTAAATCGAAGCTTAAAACATTAAAAACAGATTAAATCCGCAAAATAAGCTTGCATGTCGGCTTTCGTTTGTCTCATTCACGCTTTGACACGTGTCGCTACCCCAGGAAGCCTTCTGTTTCCCGTCGGAATGCACTTTCGGGCCAACTATGACTTTCTCTCTCCTACCGCGATTCTGCGACATGTCGCGATTTCGCGACATGTCGCGAAATCGCGACCCTGCACGCATCGGCAACTTCCTCCCTCGTCGGCCGCGAAACGCGACATGTCGCGATTTCGCGACATGTCGCGAAATCGCGACCCTTCTGGCCTCCGTACGCTTCTTGATTTTCGGCCGCGATTCTAGAACACGTCGCGATATCGCGACGGTTCCCTCGCATGCGTTGACCGCGTTGACCGCGATTTTGGAACATGTTTCTGACTTAACCGATTTTTCATCCTGCGGCCACTTTCTCTCTCCTGCCGCGAAAATGCGACATGTCGCGATTTCGCGACATGTCGCAAAATCGCGCCCTCCGTACGGCTTGCTTCTCTCTCCCAAAAGCGTCGCGATTTCGCGACATGTCGCGAAATCGCGACCTTTACGCACTTAGCCGCATTTTGACTTACATGTCGCGATATCGCGACATTTCCGAAAAATGGAAGTGTCGCGATATCGCGACACTACCAAAAATGGAAAGTTTGATTTTTCGGTGAATTATGCAAGCTGTTTTCCGGATTTTCTCGGTACCGGTGCAAGATTTTGCTTGTGCATGAATGATTCTAGCATGTAAAAAGTGAATTCTTGGATAACACAGCTAGAATGCAAGAAAAAGCACAACTTTAAAAAGGAGGCAAGCAAATTTGGATTTAAAACCTGAAAATGATCAAGAGGGTCCCTGCTTGCCAAAAATGGAAGTTCATAATTTTCTAAGGATGGAATCTCATTTTTCGGTGGGGGTGTGTTGCTTATCAACAAATGGCGATATCTGCGGGTAAAATAGTAGCACTATTTTAGAACCCAACACTCCGGTTTCAAAACAAAAAGACCATGCATCATGCCTTGCCACAGGCATTCTTCACAATAAATTGACTACTAACTGCCAAGCTGTTAAAATTTCCCAAGGACATACTGGGCTGGATTACTTCAAGGAAGATTTCTGATGTGCAATTACAAAGGTATAGAACTTTCTTCAAGGATGACTGAATTGAATGATAAACTTGGATTAATCAACTTTTCTAGATTGTAAATGGGGAAACCGAGTAGAGCTCTGTTTACTAGTTTAGCTTTACAGGCCTAGACAGAGTTACCCTTTAGATTTACACGACCCAATTTACAACTGTAGGGCAGAATCTAATATTGGCTGCCTCTTTTGATCATATAACTCTTTTTTTTCTTTTTTTCTTTTTTTTCTTATCTCTCTTTTTTTTATCTCTCTTCTTTTTGAAATATATCACTATCTGGAAGACCTTAGAGAAATTACAATTTTCTTTTAATATTTGATCAATCTGGAACCTGTTTCGGTCTAGGCATTGATAGCCTCCGGTGGACACCCAAATAATTGCATGAACCATAGTCCCCTCTTATAACCAGCTTTTCTTGGATTCCCCAGGAGTTCCTCCAACTAAACAGCATAACAGTTTTTCTATCATTAAAACAACTGTGGCAAGTAAGACACAAGATCCAATCATCTCTCTACCTTCATCCTGGATAACAAAATAGTTCCACAGTTTAGTGCAAGCAGACTATCTCAATTAGAATGGTGAACAGCATGGGCATAATTAGAATGGCGAACAGCATGGGCATTGGATGATGACCATGAACACTGGATTGAGGATTTATCAGCTAGGAATAAAACAATTTTCAGCAGGCTGACTTTTCATTGATTGCTCAGGCAAAGGTTAAAATACAGAATATTTCAGAAGCCAAAGGACTTTGCACAGACTTCCAAGGACAGGCACGAGGCTTCTAAAGCAACACAAAATAAAAGCGCATGGATCGCAAATAAAACTGCAAAGCAACTAAGACTAAAACTAAAACTGAAGACTGTATAGACAAAGGAATAAAACAAACTGCAAGGCTATTTACAAAGGATGCAAAGCACAGCTGTACAGGCAGCAAAATTAAGAACTAAAACAAAAGACCGTACAGACAGCAAAGAAAAGGAAAAGCAGGGAAGAAAATAAAAACTGTACAGGCAATAAAAGAAATAAACTAAAAGAACTGAAGCAAATAAAAACTGCAACTGAAATAAATTAAACTGCAACTGTACAGACAACAAAGAAAAAGAAATGCAATAAAGAAAAGACTGTACAGACTAAAATAAAAGCAAGCTAAAATAAAAAGACAAAGAAAGGAAATAAAAAGCACTGACAAAGAAATAAAGCGAAAAACAAATAAATTAAAAGCTGCAGAGCATTAAAATTAAAGCGAAAAAGATTAAAGCGCACGAGACATTAAAACTGCACCGACAAAGAAATAAAAGCGAAAAACTTCAAAGCTTATTTACAATGCATACATATGTTACAACTTCCCTTCATACTCAAAAAATGCAGCGAGTTGGGAAAGCGAGAGAAATGGTGCTTTAAAAAATTTTTGACCATGCAAGTAATTTAAAAAAAATTACCTTTCGTTCTGTTGACGAAATGCACTCCAGACCGTGCTTCAAAAATTTGCTATCCGGGAAAGACTTGGGTTTCTTGTCTTCCTTGTCCCATTTGAAAAACAAATCTGCAACTCCTTCAAATTAAACAAATCATATAATAACAAATCATATGATAACATGTTTATGCTTCTAATTAAAGGGTTTGTAGAGTTCTTTCAAAAGGATCGAATGTAAAAAAACCCCAGGATCAAATACTTTAAAACCTTGACGGACCAGGACCACCACATTTTCAAATTGATGTGACAGCTGAAAGAAATCATGTTTTATCTGTATGCCCTGGTTCTTAACAACTTGAACATTTTGTGGTTGTTGCACTACTTCAATATCCAGGACTTCAATTTTTATCCCTCTAGGAGAATGCTTACAATTTTCCTTTTCACTCGAGCCTTGCTTAGACTTAACCTCATCAATGTGCAATGTCCAAACATCATTGTTGTTATTGATTAGGGCTATAATTGTTCTCACCTTTTCAGTTGCCAAATCATAAACTCCAATATCTGCATCAACACAGTTTATAGCCTTATCTTTGATATTATGTTCAGAAGTTGCAAGCTTATGTTGAGACAGTTCATCAATTCCAAGTTGGTTGACCACATTCATATTTACCATCTTTTCCTCCTTTTCTTAAAATTCAACAGGTGGTCCAGAGTAAGCCTCAATCAAGTTAATGTTTTGTCCAACAATCTGAGGCAATTCATAGAGGGTGATGTCAGCTTTAAGTTCCCTCATATCCTCAATGATGCTATCCTCCTCAGTTACTTCTGCATAGTGAGATTGAATCTCACTTTCATCATCCTCTGATGAGGAAGGATCATTATTAAGTTCTGGACTCTCACATTTCAAGTCATAACTGTCCATTTTGAACTGTTGAAAATCTTGCATTTCATCCACAGAAGTCTGTACAAGACTTTCTGTCTCTTCGGGAAAAGTGACAGAATCTGAAACCCTGGTTGTACTATTTTTGGGTGAACTAGAAAGATCAATATTTCTTTGATCTCTAGGAAAATTTAACTCACCAGGAAAAACTTCAGATTTGGGTGGTGCCATATCACAACTGTTCAGTTCAAGCACCTGCACTTTGAACTTGTCAGAACTTTTCTCTGTATTTTGCACATGCTGAGTGGATGTGACAGTTAACGTAGTCTCCTTGGGTAGAGCATGACATGTTGGCACTAACTCATGATGTGGAATGGGGTCCGGAACAGGCATGTTCGTGTAACATAGGATATCAAAGGGTCGCTCAAAATTTGAGGTCCTAGCTGTCTTTCAAGAATTAAGGCTTCTTTATAAGCCCCTGCCAGGGTTGTGATATTAATATCTCTCTTGAGGAAAATAGAGGTCACCGAATCCAATGCATTCTTGTAGATTTCTAAGGCCAGATTTGCATTTGGGATGTAATGGCCAGTAATTCTACCGTAAGCTCTTTGGAACCTCATATTGAAAGACCTGACAGTTTCTCCCGACTCTTTCTTGATGCTGGAAAATTGCTGATATAAAATGCTGGGATCTATCACTTCACCGAACTGTGATATAAAAGCTTTCTCTAGATCATCCCAGCTAGTAATGGAATTGCTGGTGAGCTTTAAAAACCAGTCATAAGCTCCCTCCTGGAGAGTGAATGGGAACAATCTGCAGGCAACATCTTCATGCTGTATATTCAACAATCTTAGAGCATTTTTTAAAGCTAGCAGATGTTCTTAGGGTAGATATTTATAATCATTCAAAAGGGTGTAAGTAGGCATCCATAAAATAGAAGAATATATTTATTTATTTTATCCATTGGCAGGGTTTCCTCCAATGTAAAAGTGATTCCATCTCAAAGGTGATTCTATGCATTCTCATATTTTTTTATATTTTCATCCACTTGTTAATTCAAATAAACTAGATAGGACCTAGGGCCCTACCATATGGTATTAGAGCTTCGAATCTGGATACCTATTGGGTTATATTTCCTGCAAAATACAACCTATTGTGCTAAGACATACAATCCATCACCATCCCTATAAAAGCCAAGAGTAATCCACTCTCTGTCTACACCTACGAAAGCTGAGCATCATCCACTCTCCATCTGCACTTATGAAAGTTGAGCGCCATATAGTCTCGTCGACCAAGGCATGCCACTATTTCACCTAATTCCACAACAATCGACTTGTAACAAGATGCCTGCAAAATTTTGCTCAAGTCAAGACAAAAATAACTCTCAAAAAATCAATCGTGAAGTATATAAAATATTTTGCATCGTCAAATACAGTGCGAGCATTATTTTGTTTGATAAGGAAAATTAAAACTTCAAGAAGAATTAAAAAAAATTAAGAACTACATCTAAGTTTTTTTAAATTATTTTTTTCATCACCGTAAAGGAAATCTGCCATCATCAAAAAATATTGTGAAGGTATCGACCAACAACTTTCATCAAGGGAGAAGTGGGAATTATCCCACATTCATCCCTATGGAAGAAAGGGGATGGTATATAAGCTATCGTTTGTACTATAGCAATTGTGACCACCCAATGGTGGTCACATAGCTGGCCTCTCATGCGATCCACCACTTGTGCTACCTATCTATCCCACACCCACGTAGTGTATCTACATGTCACCCTATGCCTCTAGTATCCACTGTACCCCACTGCTATCACCTCATTCCTTGTGCTCTTTGCACCCTCCATGCTCCAATTGTGTCGCTAATGTGTTAGCCTCCTTTTCACTAATCCACATCACTTATCACTAACTCATGCTCCCCTCGTACATCATTCCCCTCTTCATCGCTCATCCTTACCTACTCCACCACTTGTCCTTACCCACTCTTCTACCTCATGTCCCGCATCGCCTACTGCTGACGACTGCTTCTTCTCGATTTCAAATTAAAAAATAAGTGACCATTGATGACCGCTCCTGCCCGATTTCAAATTCAAATTTAAAAAATAAGTGACCGTTGAGGTCCAAAAAAGTTGGATAAACCAAAATTTTGGTAGAATTTTATCAAAATTTTTGCAATTTTTTTAACTAAAGTACATAATTTTTGCAAAAAAAATTCAAACCTTTATTCCACTTACCAAAGAAGACTTACATTTTGCAACCCAACCCTAAAATGGCCGATGGTAGGAGATCATAAGATATTACCTTCAAGGAATTTATCCAAGAGTTTTGCCAGTGGAAGGACAAAATTACAAATAGTACTATATGAAGAGAGGAGTTCTCCCAATGGAAGGACAAAATTATAAACAACACTATACAAAAGGAGGAATATGATAATAGAATGGTAGCAATGGATTTAAAAATTGATGCCCATAGCCACTCCGTCAATATGATACAACAAAATATAGCACTAGTCCAAGCTGGCCAATCTACCAGAGGATGAACATACCAAGCACCACTTGGGGGGCCACAAACTTCCATCCTGCCTAGAACTACTAAATTGGATTTTTCAAAATTTGAAGGAGGTGATCCCACCAACTAGATTTATTGAGTCGACCAATACTTCTCCCTCTACTAGATCCCTAAGGCACAAAAGGTTCACATTGCATCTTTCCACATGGAAAATAACACCACCCAATGTTATCAGTGGTACAAAAACACTAATGGCACCCCTACATGGCTAGAATTCACAAAAAATCTACTAGTACAATTTTTCCCTAATAAATTTGAGAATTTTACGGGAGTCCTTACCTAGCTCTGTCAAACCGCTTAAGTGCTTGAATACCAAGATCAAATTGAAAAATTGGCCAATCACACATCAGGGTTAGATACCTCATTCTTTCAATATTGTTTCATCAGTGGCTTAAAGGAAGAAATTTGATTAGAAATAAAAATGTTCAATCCCACTACCATGATGCAGACCATGGGATTAGCCCAAATGGTGGAAGATAAATTCAATAACCAACATCGACTAGGAAGACCACCTATGGGAGAATCACAAAATACTTACACCACCCCAAAAATTAATCGAATCTTACCAATTAAATGTATCAGCCTCAAGGAAATGAAGGAAAGAAGAGAAAAAAGCCTTTGTTATCATTGTGATGAGAAATTTGTACCCAATCATAAATGTATTACACCTAAATTATATATTCTAGATGTAGCTATTCCTTGTAGTTCAACCAATGATGAAGATGATATTGAGGTAGAAGTAGTGACGGATACACCCGATGATAGTGCTAAAGGTCCACTAGAAATTTCTTTTAATGCACTCACCAAAAATTCTTCTCCCCAAACTATGAAAGTTCCAGGATCCTTCAAACGACAAAATCTTATTGTGCTTATTGACTCTGGAAGTACCCATAATTTCATCGATCCATGTGTGGCAAAATAAGCTAACTACTTTATACATCCTTGCAATAGTTTTGAGGTCATGATTGGTAATGGAGGATGAATCACCTGTAAGAGGAAATGCCAAAATGTTAAGCTCACCATGGGCGATTACAACATGAAACATGACATGTATGCAATTCCATTAGGAGGATGTGATATTGTCTTAGGAGTGCAATGGTTACAAATGCTCGAAATAATCCAATGGGATTTTGAGGAATTATGGATGAAATTCACAATAAAGAATCAAATGTATACTCTTAAAGGATTACAATATAACTCTTCCCAAAATGTAAGTTCTCACCGAATGGAGAAAATTATTCACCAAGGATGCAAGGGAATGGTTGCCCACATTTTTTCTATCCAAGCCACCAAGGAGGCCCCAAACAAGGTACCAAAATTCCAACAACTACCATGCCATTCTAGCATATTTCATGCACCAAAAGGGTTGCCCTCCCATCGTCGTTTTGATCCTACGATCCTTCCTCACAATCACCCACCAACACTTCAACCTTCACAATATACCTACTTACAAAAAGATGACATTAAAATAGTGCAATAACTTGAGCAAATGCTACTTGGCAAACAAGGGATAAAGCTCCTAACTTTCAACTTTGAGGACAAAGCTCTTTTAAAGGAGGGTGGCATGTTAGGATCCTAATCCTAACCATTAACCATTAATTAATCACTCATTATGTTTATGGACCATTGTGTCCTTTCACTCACAACTATAGGGTAGATATTTATAATTATTCAAATGGGTGTAAGTAGGCATCCATAAAATACAAGAATATACATATTTATTTTATCCATTGGTAGGGTTTCCTCCAGTGTAAAAGTGATTTTGTGCATTCTCATCCATTTTTCATATTTTCATCCACTTGTTAATTCAAATAAACCAGATAGGACACAGGGCCCTACCAATGTCAAAGTGCAAGTTGTATATGTGCAAGCTATTCCTTGCATAGCTAGGTAGAGTTTTGACAAAGGAACCTATTTCCTATATAAAGGGTAGTAGGTATAGAGAATGATATAGCAAGAGGAAGTAGTGTAGACTAGAGTGGTATGATGTATTAGTGTGATGTAATATGATGGAGTGTGATATGCTCAATACCTATTCTTGAGCAATAGCTCTATTCATGGAGTTTTTCATTTCCTCCAGAGCTATTTTGTAAATATCTGCATCATTTCTATTTATAGTATTTTTAGTCATCTCATTGATTTACTTTATTTCATATTATTCTACATCTTGTGATTGTTATCTTCTATTACATGCTGCATCAAAAGCTAACAGTGGTATCAAAGCTACGGTAGATCAACATGAAAACCACCATTATCATTGACCTTGAGTTTTTATCAACCTAACGTGACATTGGACCAGTCACTATCAAAAATTCTCAGAAGAGTATAGGTGGTAGAATTAAGGAGAGCCACAAGTTACGACTGAAAGAAATCTTAGTTTCTAGAATACTGAGATTGCATATGGCTAGAGTATTTCCACAGAGTTCCAAGGGAAAACTTGTGAAGACTAGGAATCAACATTTTATCCACTAGTTATGATGAATCAACTAATGAAGCTCATCTAAGAGATCTAGAGAAATTGAATTGAAGTTTCTTTTATTGTAAGGAATTAATTATCGGATGATTGGGACACCTCCTAAAATAGAAAGCTAGGAGATTTCAACTTTGTCACCTAAAGGTTAGAGTGATTTAATAGCGTAGATATTAGTTATTACAAGAGAATAATACTATAGAAGAGACTTCTAGAGAAGAATTATGGTGAATTTGGGAGACATGATATCACCATTGCTAGATTAAAAACTTCACAAGAAGAAAAGACCACAGAAGCCTCAAAAGGCCATAAAAACCTTGATCAAGAAGAAAATGCTATAGAAGCCTTGATCCAGAAGAAAAGGCCATAGAAGCCTTGATACAGAAGGAAAGACCATAGAAGCCTTTAAGAAAAGGCCACAAAAGCCTTGGTACTGAAAAATGCCACATAAGCCTTGATATTTAAAAAGGCCACAGAAGCCTTGATCCTGAAGAAGACTTTAGAAGAAAGTATCTAGTTCATAAATAGATTTTAGTACTAATATTTTGTTGCAAGAACAGGAAGATTCAGTAAGTTGGGAAAGATTTATACAAAAAGGTTAGGAGGAGTATCTTATTCAAAATTAATCCAACACCTGAAGCAAAAGAGATCAAGAGAATATCTTATTGATGAAAAAGGACTAGGAGGGTCATGCTTGAATATAGAGACAACAAAATCAGAGATCCAGGAGAAGATATCACCACCAACACTTCCAAAAGTAGAATGTTGAAGATAAGGTCTCAAGGAAGACCAGAAGAAGCTGCAAGATCAAAGGCCTTGCAGAGGTCTCTACGAGCATCTAGTAAAAAGTCTTGGAGAGCCTTGCTGAAGAATTAATCAAAGGAGTTCCAAGGAGAACTCATTGAAGAAATTCACTATTGGAGATAGTGAAATATTTGGGGAAATTATCGCCATCCAACAACAAGCCCAAGGAGAAGAATTTGGTAAGGAGTGCCAAATATCAGAAGACCTCAAGACATACAAAATCTTGAGAAGATCTTGTTTGAAGTCAGAGTTTGACAAGAAGATTGAAGGAATATTCAGATAGAAGAACCCTACCAAATCTAGGAAACTTGGATATTACCTCTCACAAAAAGAAGGTACCACTTCAAAATCAAAGATCTCTTCATATCTACAACAAAAAGGAGGAGACTACAAGAGGAGAACAAACCACCAAAAATTCTAGGCTTGTGAAAGGGAGACCATATTTTGGTGAAGACAAAGCTATTCAAGGCAGCCTACAGAGAGCTGCAAGATATTACTCAAGGTACAAACTTGGTGATCATAGACACCAAGATCTACATCCTCTACAAAAGTAGATTTATTAAGTGGATTACTTATCAGATTTATTTAAGCACCTTAATTGGATTGAAGTTGAAAAAAAAGTAGAGTTGAATTAGAGTCTTCAAAAAATGCAAAAATAAATAATTCCTTAAGGTTCATTTGCACTTTAGGAGTTGATTAGATTTCAGAATCTCAAACTATCTATCAACTACCTATCATCTACTTTGGAAAAGAAAAAGAAGACTAGCTCCTATTACCTTGCTTTTAAAAAATTGCAGAATAATTCTTGAAGATTTATTTTAGATTATTCTTGATTAGTTGCAGTAGATTGATTAAGTGCATTAGTTTTTGAGAGTTGATTGGAGTAATAAGGTGATATGTTAGTGCATTAAAAGTAAAATATTATTAGATTTACACTATTATATTGTTCTAAAAAATATTTTTGTTTGTGTTCGTGAGAAGGGCACAAAAACAAATTTGTTAGTTTCTAAAGACACTATTAGTGCACAAATATCTAAAAATTTGGATGGCCTGAGGAAGCCACAAAATAAGCTCAATCCTCCAAGTATTGGAGATGAAAGTAACCACCAAAAGAACATCAAAGGAAGCATCGAATGAGACTTGGTGAGTCTCAAGTTCAAAGCACAAGAAATATTGTAGAACATAAACCAAAAATAAAGCTTCCATCATGTGGTTACAAGCTTGGATCCATTTATAAAATATCCAAGTAAAAAAGGGAAGGTGTCTAATCAAAGAGACAACCTCAAAACCCCTATATTTCACTCAAGATTTTGCCTCAAAACTAAATATTTAGATGTAAAAAGAGGAGTGCAAAAGAATGTGCAATAAGGAAATTTTGTGTAAAATCTATTTTACATTATATTGCACTATCCTAATTTGGTTATATAGGGATAAAAGACATATTTAAAGGTGCCCCAAATGCACTACACTTGCTAGAAAAACCAGTCGAAAGCGGTCGTATGCTAGCAAAAATTCAAGCTTAGCTTAAGAAGCCAATCAAAGGAATCATACTCATCGCATCTTGGATAGCCAAACCTGCAATATACAATGTACAAAAGCAAAGGGATAAACAACGTCAATCAAGTGCAATAGAATCTATGAAAGGAGGATGTAAGCAAGTAATTAAGAAAGGTAAAATCGAAGTACCATTGGAGTGTAACTTACTCCACATATGTTGGTAGAAATCGGTGCTCAAAGCCTCAATATTGTTGCTCCATATCCTAGCTAAAAATAGTGTAGGTGAATGAAAGAGGAATTGAGGATTTTAAAAGCTAAAAGGATCTCCAAAAAGTTCTGTTTGAACCAATGAAAGGGAGGACATCCATGCAAAGAAGAAAGTGACACTTGTCACCAAAGGAAAACCCTAACACTCAAGTCAAGAGAGCATTCATATTCAAGAAAGGAGTTACATGAATATGTTGGTGCATTGAGTGTATGGGATACACTTGTCCATTGGAAGACCGAAATTTTGCTAAATTTCATAATGATCATACATTACAAGAAGGAAGACAAACATTTATTTTGCACCAAACTCTCCTCAAGAACTCGAAAGGAAATAGATGTGCCACTTGGCACTTTAGGAAAGAAACTTCTCCACATTAAGGATGTCAACAATCGAGGTCAACAAGCAATTTTCATCTCAATATTTATAACTTCACCGTCTACATGCACAGGGCAGAATTGTAGCATGGAAAGAAGGTGTTAGAGCCTTAAATGCTCAATCCAAGCGAGGTCAAAGGAAGAGCCCAAGCAACACCAATTTTGGAATGCTTAAATATCCAAGCGATTCCATTGGAGGGTATAGTCATAAAATTCAAGATGTCTACGTAAATACTATAGTCCTAGCTTCTCAACATCGTATATTTCTTGGTGAAAGGTAAAGTGTGATTTCCATTCTTATGTGATTTCTTTCCTTGGGAGTTATAAGGTTACAATTGAAGGAGTTTAAATAATTGAAAGCCATTCATCAAAGGGAATACTTTATCAAATAAATATAATATTTGCAACATAAAACCTAGGAGTAATAAAGGTTTCTACTGGAATAATTAATAATTATTTGCAAATATTATTGTGGTCCAATTTATCCAAATATTAGGTAGTCATAAAGGCTACTACATCAAATTAATTAATTGGAAAATTAGATACACTAAACCTAATTCTCAAAGGATTATTTATAAAGAGAGGTTTATCATAGTTTTAACAGAGGTTGGATATTCATAAAATTATTGTCTCAAACTTCTCAAAGGGAGACAAAATATCCAATATTATAACCTCCTTAAAATTTGGGAACAATGCTTAGTTCAATTGGAGAATTAAGGGATAATAAGAATTGATTTTGATATTCTACAAAACCTTACAAAATCAATCAAATATTGAACTATAATTTACAAAAGCACTATATATTATCCATAGCATCCTAGGGAGTCATAAGGTATCTACAAAACTTGGTAATATCATCATCCATAAAAGAATATCAAGTTACAAAATATAAGATTTCCTCAAAACCAAAAAAATCCTTAGGAGTATATACTCACATTACTTGGGAGACGCAAGGAAGTCTACAAAACAAGGATTAATAAAGGTTTTATCAAACCAAGCTTATATTATTGAGGAATCATATATCCTATTATAGGGAGTCATAAGGTAGAATTCTAAGATTCTTGTAAAATTGAAAAGAAGGATCTATGATGGATGATATCCTGAGAAATGCTTTCAATAATTAAGAACTACTGCATGAAGTAGAATATTACTCCCAAAAATTAATAGATACTCTATAAGGATACGAGTATCTATCCATTAGTGACAAAGATAAATTTTTCTTATTTCTTAAATAAGCTAAAGAAGGTAACTTTACAACATTGATTGGTTATCTTCATGATATTCTCTTCACAACATGGTGGAATTCACAAAGATTGGTTATATTTTCACCAGAAGAATGTTTTATGGTGTATCTATCACTAATTGTGTTTGTACTTACTCAACACAAGGAAAAAGCTAAAGAATAATATTATTGTGATGATAAACTAACTTGTCATGAAGCAGAAATTCTACTAGCACTGATGCAGAATCACAAGAGAAGAAGGAAAATAAAAGACATGCTAAAAAGAAACATGGCATCTTGAAGACTAAACTAGTTGAACACATACAACATTAAGAAGAGTCAAAGATCATTAGATGGAAGAAGATCCACATTGAAGACTAAAGTATTCAATATTCAAATAATGTAATACAAGGGGTGTTAGAAATAGAGTATATTACATCATTTGGATCATGTAAATGTACCTTTCTTGGTACATACTTAGGACATTGTATTACTTGAGGGGGGAGTTATCTATTTACTTCATGCAATGTAATAAATGCACAAGTGTCAAAGTGCAATATGTATATGTGCAAGCTATCCCTTGTACAACTAGGTAGAGTGTTGGCCAAGGAACCTATTTCCTATATAAAGGGCCATAGGTATAGAGCATGATATAGCAGTTGGAAGTAGTGTAGACCAGAGTGGTGTGATGTAGCAATGTGATGTAATATGATGGACTGTGATATGTGTTGAGCAAGGTGCAACAAACAGTATTGTCATTGTTGTCAACACAGTCAGACAGATCTATTGATGCAGTGGACAGGAAGTTCAAAAGCTAGTCAGATTCAGAAAACAAGAGTTCAAAGGTTACTCAGAGTATGTATAGTGATTCTCCAAGAAGACCGAAGTGGACCACTTGCAAAATTTCAAAGAAAAAGACAAGTAAGAAAAGTGTCACGATATCACGACATATACAACAGGCAAGAAAAACTGTCACGATTTCGCGACATGTTAGAAGAGAGAGAAGAAGAAAGAAAAACTGTCATGATTTCGCGACATGTTAGAAGAGAGAGAAGAAGAAAGAAAAACTATCATGATTTCACGACATGTTGGAAGAGAGAAAAAGAAAGAAAAACTGTCACGATTTTACGACATGTTGGAAGAGAGAGAAGAAGAAAGAAAAACTATCACGATTTCGAGACATGTTGGAAGAGAGAGAAGAAGAAAGAAAAAGTGTCACGATTTCGTGACATATTGCAAGAGAGATAGTACAAAAGAAAAAGTGTCATGATTTCGTGACATGTTGAAAGAAAAAGAGGCAAGTAGAAAAAGTGTCGTGATTTCACAACATATTGCAAGGAAGGTTGTACGGATGAAAAAGTGTCACGATTTCACGACATATTGCAAGGAAGGTTGTACGAACAAAAAAGTGTCACGATTTCATGACATATTGCAAGGAAGGTTGTACGGACGAAAAAGTGTCATGATTTCGTGACATGTTGCAGGAGAGAGAGTCCGAAAGAAAAAGTGTCACGATTTCGCGACATGTTGCAGGAGAGAGAGTCCGAGAGAAAAAGTGTCACGATTTCGTGACATGTTGCAGGAGAGAGAGTCCGAGAGAAAAAGTGTTGCGATATCGCGACATGTCGGGTTTTCGCGACCCGAAAGCAAGAGAAAGAGCTAAGGAGAAAAAATGTCGCGATATCATGACATGTCGGGTTTTCGCGACCCGAAAGCAAGAGAAAGAGCTAAGGAGAAAAAGTGTCGCGATATTGCAACATGTCAGGTTTTCGCGACCCGAAAGCAAGAGAAAGAGTAAAGGAGAGAAAGTGTCACGATTTCACGACATGTCGTATTTTCGTGACTAAAGGAGGGGAGAGAAAGTAAGAAGGTGAAAGTGTCGTGATATCGCGACATGTGTTTTCACGGATTGAAGCCGAGAAGAGTAGCATTGAGGCAAAAGTGTCGCGATATCATGACATGTGTTTTCGCTAGTTGAAGCCAAGAAGAGTAGCAAGGAGGCGAAAGTGTCGCGATATCGCGACATGTTGTGTTTTCACTGGTTGAAGCCGAGAAGAGTAGCAAGGAGGCAAAAGTGTCATGATATCACGACATGTTATGTTTTCATGGGGCCAAAGCTAAGAAACAAAGCAAAGAGAAAAAGTGTCGTGATATCCCGACATGTTGTATTCTTGCGGGCCAAAGCTAGGAGAAAGCGTACGGAGAAAAAAGTGTAGTGATATCGCTACATGTTTTATTCTTGTGGGCCAAAGTTAAGAGAAAGCGTATGGAGGAAAAAGTGTAGCGATATCGCTACATGTATTCTCGTGGGCCAAAGCTAAGAGAAAGCGTATGGAGGCAAAAGTGTCACGATATCGTGACATGTTGTGTTTTTGCGGCAATAGCAACAGAAGAGTTACAGGGGCAGTTGAAGCCAACGAAGACTGATGTTAGCCGATGAAGATTAGGGTTTGCAGTCGACAAAGATTAGGGTTACAACCGACTAAGATTAGAGTTTTTCATCATGAAAATGTTGTTATAAAAGCAGGGTTGTTTGGAGAATTAAGGGTTGTTGAAGATATCGTCGAATGCATGTCGAAGTGTGAAATGTGGCCGTAAGAGTGCAGAAAGTGTAGAAGCAACGAGATGATGGTGAAGTGCACAAAGTGAGTGAAGAAGTCGTGTCGAATTGTCCTAAGTGAATTTGTGATTGCGCAGAGAAAGCAAAAGGAGCAGAGTGTGCAAAAGGAATAAGACGATTGTGAAATTGGACTGCAGAAAAGCAGAGTGTGCGAAGTGTTTGCGTAGAAAGAGCAGAGAGCGCAGAGAACGCAAAGGTGGAGAAGACTAGTTAGGGTCATGCAAAAGCAAAGGTATTTTATCATCAAACTTATAGATTCAAAATTGAAGTCCAGGTTGCAGCTTGGCATCAGGGGTTGGTGCTCCTTCCAGTAGGTGCTAGTAAATCAGAGGTTGGTGCTCCTTTCTATTGGTACAGATAAATCAGGGGTTGGTGCTCCTTCCAGTGGAAGCTGGTAAACTGTTTGTAAAGTTGGTGCTTTGCAAAGGCTGGATTTGGATGGTAGTCCAAGTAGTCATTCTTGAGGAGTAGCCAAATTGGTGAACCTCATTAAAATCTTGTGTTGTGTGATATGTTCTTTTGTGATGCTTGCTTTATCTAGTTTTAAGGTTTCATTATTTTAGTTTTAAGTGCTCTGAAGTTAAGCTTAAAGTACCACACTGATTCATCCCCCCATCTCAGTGCCATTGTAAGACTAACAATATGCTCAATGCCCATTCTTGAGAAGTAGCTCTATTTATGGAGTGTTCATTTCCTCTAGAGCTATTTTATAAATATCTCCATCATTTCTATTTATAGTATTTTCAGTCATCTCATAGATTTACTTTATTTCATATTATTCTGCATCTTGTGATTGCTATCTCCCATTACATGTTGTATCAAAAACTAACAATACTTCTATCTTCTACTGCCAATGAGGTATCTAAAACTTCCCTTACCAAACTCCACTATTTTTAACATTGCATAATGATATATGGTTAAATTTAGATGTTTCCTTCAACAATTGTGTTTACTATTAGAGATAGTCCATTCACCTTTTGACTTCAATTTTTACGCTCCTTCTGAATTGAGTTTTGGAGGCAATTGTTGCTCTTCTCATTCAGGTGTTAAAAATTTGGAGACAACTGTTGAGCTTCCCCTTAAATGCTGGAATTTTAGAGAGCAACTATAGCTCTTCACCTTCTTGAGTTGGCTCTTAGAGGCTATGCAATTCCATTGCTTGGCTCCAATGAGTTCCTCTATTCTTGTCTTTGATGAAGATTCTTTATTCTTTTTATTTCTTTATTCAAGCTTGCTACTTCAGATTTTTTAATATGCTGATATGTTATTTTTTCATATCTCTTCATTTGGTTCGACGATGGTTGCTCACATGATTGGCTTGAAAATTTGTAAACTTGTTTTTCTTAAATGTTGATATTTCATCCTATAGTCCTGCATCAAACTACATTGCTATCTTCTTAAAGTATTAGATATGACATAATTTAACAAGATAAATGGCTTATACTCAAAATTGAATGGCTCTTATTCTTAGTTGCATCTTCTTTACTTCTCCATTGAGTATATTGGCATTGTCCTTCTATCTATACTTTGATTTGATTAATACTGCCCTCTTTTTAGTTTAACTATGAGCCGAACACTATATTATTCAACTCCTTTAGCTACATCTTGAATATTGGGCATCTCTATATGATCCTGGGATATTTTAGACCTTGAATTTCTTTATTAAATTTTCTAGTGACTGCTTGTCTTGCTAGAACTCAAGCTTGCACTCTTTTCTTTCAAGTTTAATGAATGATATACCTATCTTGAGACTGATCTTATTTTCTCAATACTTGATACACCAACCTTATTTCTTTCTCTTAATTTAGAATCAAATGTTTAGTTATGTATCTTTTCTCTACACTTTGATTACTAAATCTTTATATGGTTGCCAATGTCAAACCTCTTTAAACTTTATCAAGGTCAATATTAATAACCTAAATATTCTTCCTTTATATCTTGTTGCTTTCAATGCTCTGCTTCAAGAACTTATATATGTAACTTGAGATTTGATGTATATTTCTCAAGACTTGATATATTTCTTTTGTTGTTGCCATCATTTCTTTCAATGTTAAGGTTGATTTCTTTGTGACCTAAATCTTCTTTCTCATATGTCAAGGTCTATCTTCAAGACCTAAAATCCTTTAATATTCTTCAACTTAAATCAATATTAGCTTGATGAAAGATTTTTGCTTTCTCTTGCACTTAAAATATGAAATTATTCTCTATATATTGTAGGAAGCTTCTCACTCTTCTTTTTAATCAATATTTACTACAAATCTGTCTTAGGTCACACCTAAGAACTCTAATGATGTCAAGGTGACTCATATTTCAAAGTCAATATGACTTGATTGTACTGAATCCTTCGAATTCATTCTATGTTGATAGAAATTAGTGCTAAAGATTATCCAGGTTCCCAAAATATTTGTATATTTAAAATCAATGTCAAGGGTTGGCTATTTTCTCGAATAATCGACTATCTTCAAGTTGATTCCCCCAATAGTTACGTCCTAGTCTTCGTTGGTTATAACTATGGAAATAATCTATAAAATGAGTCCCAATCTTCACTAGTTATTCTATAACCATGGAAATACCCTAGCCTTTCTACTTACTTTGATATTATAATAGAGTCCAATTCTATATCCCTTTAAAGTAGACAAACTCTAAATCAATTTTATCAAACTGGACAAAATCAATTTTATATGTAGCTAAATAAATTTGACCTGTGCAAGAACTTCTTGTTTTAGCTCTAATACCACTGACGACTTTTGAAGTCTTAATGTTAATATAAAAAACATAGAATAATTTCCACAAGACCAGATATATAATAGCCATAATATAGTAAAATCAAGATAATGATGTAAGTAGAATAATATGAGAAAACTATTAGGTATATCAAGGCTTGTAATATATTAACCAACATTCATTAATATGCAAAAATATTAATGTAAATAGCCTAAATCATACATGTACAAAGCATGTAGCTTAACTTACAATATTAGTTTCTCAAAATGTATGTAATATTTATTACTCCTCTTTCTCTTACAAATGTATCACAATGCTCGATATACTTGCTATATCTTCTATATTTTCTATGCTCCTCCATGGAGTAATATATAGCCATTGTAGGATGACTCTTTGGATACTTGAATCTTCCTTTTCTTATGCCAAGTCTCATGACTCTTGGATTCTCTACTTGACACTTGCATACACATGACTCTATCTTGTATGCACACCTAGACATGACTCTTCACATAGCACACTCTAATCTAAAGACACTTGTGCACACTTACACATAAGACATATGCACATATACTCACATTACACTTGCACTTGCTCACATGACACTTGTTTTTAGAATAATTTTAATGTGTACTTTATCTTATGCATGTTTACCACTTATCATAATCTCATAGAGGCTCTTATGCCTATATATTTGTACTTATTTCTATGTATAATATATCATCTCTTTTTAGTCCCTTCATTTGGTATCAGAGCAAGATCCCTTCCTGCCTGAAAGCTTGAGGGGAGAATTATATCTTTGGAAAATCTCCCCTCCCCATTGGTGGTGCACCTCCATTCATTATCCAAAATCTCAGGGAGTATACTCTCCACTTTAGTGGATCAAAAACCAAAAAATTAAATGGAAAGGAATTCATGGTTACCCCTATAGCTTCAATGCTTGGAGCCATGAATTCGGCTAAGTTTTGGTATGAAAATTTTTTATTAAAAGAATGGGGTGCAACACCGAGACTTCCCAGGTGGTCACCCATCCCAGTACTACTTTAGTTCAACATGCTTAACTATGGAATTTTTGATGGGATTTGTTGCCACCAAGATATTTTTTCTACCATATTTTCATAGCTTCCTGATAAGGAAGAAACCAGTGTTTCTTGTCAGCAGTGCTAAAAGTGTTTCTTGATATTCGTGCATTCCTACTCAACATAAAAGGAGAAAATATGGATGAATTCACCACAATCGTGTCATTTATTTTTGGTGTCGAGTCTGATAGGAACTTGCTTTGCCCATGATCCCTCATGTTCAAGAGCACCCATAGTAGCACATAGGGTGCTGTCATAGGTGCCCACACTCGATACCCACCTAGCGCGTAAGATGCATAGGTAAAATTTTCCATCATGGCCCTCAATTTACAGATTCTCAATGACCTCCCTATGTGTAGTACCTCTGCCAATGCTACCACCTATTTAAAAAATGATACATTTTTTTTCTTGTCTAAGGCTTCTTCTACCATGCATCTTCAGTAACCTCCATACCCTCACATGTTGAAGGACTAATAGGATTATTGCTTGCTATAATTCTCTTTATTGCAACTAAGGCTGCTTCCTTGGTTAACACTACCAAATATGCACCTAAAAAACTAGTTGTGCATTTTGCAATTTTCTTAAAATCAAAGGAACCTTCCAGGATTAACCAACTTGTAAGTACTAACAAGATCTCTACACTTGCATTTTCATCTAGAACACCAAGAATAATTTCATGATCAAAGCAGTCATGTCTTCAAAGCATAGGATCTATAGCATTAGGTCTATTTGTAGCACCAATCACTAGAACATGATTCATATTGTTGTGGTTGGTAGCAACTTTGTTCTGCTCACCATAGAGATCCCCTAGAAGAAAAATGATGTCATGAATCTCCTATCCTCGCTAGGTGAACCATGGCCTCCCAATATGATTTATCTACACAAATGGCACTCATAATCACTCTCTTATTTGAATCTTAGTGCCCACTCTATGCCAAATTGGTGCACTTAGTGCCTATGAACACAACCCAGAATAAGAAATTGGCAACGATGTCAATTTTTCCAACTTGTTGCAAGCGAAACTTGTCAACTTTCACTAGAATTTTGTTTTATTAAACTTTATTTTGTTTTGGTTGCAAGGAGATATTGATCAGAGTCTCATTGATTTAGCACTACACAGTGTGCCTCCATGACTTGGTTGTGTCAATTTGATGCTCAAACCGATGAAGGTATTAGGTTTTTGTTCCCACCCATAGTCAACATCATGGTGATCTTGAATTGATTCACCTATATAGAGAGATTTCTTCTCCCTGTCACATTCATGAGTCTTCCAGATCCTCTGCAAGGCATAAACATGATATGTGGAGGGAGTTGATCATCTGTCAGTAGTATTGAAGTTGCCATCGAACACAACCAACATTGTGAACATGAAAATCTCTTTGGCAGTTCATTTTTTTAGCATTTTTTACGAAATCGATGAATAAAATAAAAAATATTGAGCACTCTTGACTTAAAATGTGCTCTTATTTTTTGGACATGCACTAGATCACTTTTCCCATATAGGATGGAGTGTGCTTCCCTATGCCCACATGGCTTGGCATTATCTCTTGTAGAGAGGCCCAATTGTGGAGTAGGTGTCATACACCATCATAGACCTAGCCCATAATGACAACCCACTTTGTCAGCCATTCCAAAAACTTTGCTCAAGATGAGGACAAATTTTACCACAAGGTGAACACATGGGGCCCATTCATTTTCATCCCACATGGAAATTGGGAAGTGTCAATTATTTTATTTGTTTATATCCCTCCATTAAAGGAAATTGGATGACAAAGGCAATGCATGATAATAAAAAAACAAAATATAAAATTGGAATATTTTGGAGAATATTCCCTCCTTTAAGGGGTATTTCACCCCCTCTTATTTTGCTCCCAAGAGAGCCTGTTCTATTTCTCATAAATCAAAGATCCATTCAGATCCGAATTTAGCTTTATATATAGTTTTTGGAAAGATTTTTTTGAGCTGGACACATTGGTGGTGTCCATTTTGATTTTTAAAACTATTTAATATATGTTTTTGTGGCTTGAATTTTTTTGTATTATGGAGTACATTTTGGTTGAAACTAAAACTCAAAAAATATAAATGAACCTAGTAACTAATATTCTTCTCTGTCACACCTAGCAAATGTAGTGACTGGTTATCGATGCATTTTGGTAGGATGATAAGGTTACCATAAGGACACTTATCACTCTAGGGACTACAAAAACTTACCATAGACTCTATCTAAAGACTACATAGTTTCTTCCATTTTGGGTAACAACTTCTAAAGACTACAAACATAGACACTTCAAAAGATTCTTCTTTCTCCTTCAATTGGATTCTAGTCTATGGCTCATTTTTTTGTAATTTGGAGTGCATTTTCGGTAGAATCTGACACTCCTATATGACTCAATATTATTTGTATAAAGGTTCATTTTTGATAGAGATCAACACCTTCTAGATGAGTTTCACCATGAGGGGGGATCATACCCATGGTGAACCTAGTAAGTAGTGACCTATAGAGGAAAAAAACCTAGAGGTTGACCTAGAGGCAATAGACCCGAGGAAGAGGCTAACCTTGAGGCAATAAATCAAAGTGTTGACCCTAAGGCACTAAGACAAGGTTGAACTAGAGGTGACAAACTCGATGATATGACTAACCCTAAGGCAACAGACTTAGATATGAATCACGGATCTTGTAAAGAGCAAGAGACAAAAAAATCAGGAACCTAGACATTATTCAATGTGTATTAGAAAAGTACACATTAAGGGAGGATGTTAGAATAAGTTTAATGTGTACTTTGTCTTATGCATAATTTATCTTATGCATGTTATGACACTTGTCATAATCTCATATAGGATCTTATGCCTATATATTTGTACTCATTTCTATGTATAATATATCATATCTTTCTAGTCCCTTCACTTGTGCATTTACTGCACATACACACTTATATAACACTTGTGCATTTCCTGCACATAATTACATTACATGAAATATTACTCACACTCTAATCTAAGACATGACCCTAGTCTAATATTTAAAAGATGTACCATGAGGGTACCATGGGGGTATATTAGCATGTACCAAATAAAATAATATTCTCCAACAAAGAAAATAAACAAACCTATACTAACCTAAAATTTAGTTTCGATCTTGTAAATTAACAATTCCAATTTAAAACTGACCCTGGCCTGACCAATATTTAAATAGCTTGAGGTCCAATATGGTGCAATATATAGAGGAGAAATAGGCTATGAAATGGACTGAGTGCAACCATTCAGTCCAACCACACCATCATGTGTAGATTGAACACATATTAATTTTAAAAGCCTTGCATTATAAAGATAATCATTAAGTACATTTGATTTGAATTTGCTCACTTTGGTGGATTATAGGAACATAGCTCAAAATAATATCAGGCTTGGTTCAAAAAATCCATCCAACTACAAACATTAAAGGTAAACAAAGAAGAAGCTAAGTCTAAGGGGCTAGCCATTGTATGGTTTCCAACCCTTCTAACTATCTAGTGAGTTAATATTTATACAATTTTTTGTCTCTTCTCATAGCCTGATTTTTACAAATTTTTAATTGTTGTTATTTCATATTTATGGGTGTGTATCAAATCTATGATTTGATTCTCCCCCCCCTAAGTGACATGAGATTATTGGGATTGCTTCTATTGTCCTTTGACCATGCCATATTAAATTTTATTCTTATCGACATCCTAGGTTTACTTGCCTAGTTTACCTTAAGTGTTTTAGCTTTTGCTATTTCGTCTATAACAAGTGGATGGTGCATTAATTATTTTACTACTTTCATGCTCTACAAATCTCTTGATCATGTATCTACCATGCCTCCTTAAATTTTATTTCCCTTAAAAATTTTAGCTACTTAGCTCCAAGTGTTTTAATTTTTGCTTTTTCAGTTGCAAGTGGGTTGGCCATTAACTTCACTGCGTTTGTTGTCTTTGAATTTTGAGAAGCCATGCTATAAATCCTTCACAAAAAAAATTACATGTGATAAAAAGTAAAAAATTATAGGCACTAAAATATTTTATTTATTAGGTTAGAGGGTCTAGCCTATTGGTCAAAGTGCCCCCTTGGGAGGGTGGAGACCACAATTCAAATCCCTCAAGCCTCATAAAATTGGAGGGCGTATCATGCCAACACTTTTGACTACATTAAAAAGTTTACCAGTGTCGTGCCAACCTTTCTCTACATTTTTTGGCCATTTTCTATGTTTTATTGATTTTCTACCTTTTTAGCCATTTTCTATGTTTTCCAATGAGTATCATATTTTTGGCCATTCTTTATGTTTTTCGACAAGTTTCTACCTTTTATAAACTATTTTCTATGTTTTCTAGTGAGTTTATACCTTTTTTTGCTATTTTCTATGTTCTTTGGTGAGTTTCTATCTTTTTTGGTCATTTTTATATTTTTCCAGTGAGTTTTCTTGGTTTTCATTCTTTTGGTTGCACTTAAATCTTCTATTTGCTTTTGAGTTGTTGATTTTTCAAGATCATATGGTTGTTAAATCTTGTCAGAACATTTTAAATGTTTTATCTACTAAATTTTCTTCAAACTTTTGATTCTTCGTGAGTCATTAATTTACCCAAATTTGAAAATTGTCAAATATTAACAAAACCCTAAAATATTTTATCTCTTAAGGTTTTCCTTCAAACTTTCAACTCTTTATGAGTTGTTGATCTACCCAGATCAGATGAATGGGAAAGCTTGTTAGAACCCTTAAATATTTTATCTCTTAAGTTTTTCTTACAAAATTTTGACTCTCTGTCAATTGTTAATCTATCCAAATTGAATGATTGGTGGGGATTCTTAATATTTTAATCTTTAAAACCTCTTAAATTTATGATAGTCATTGATCTAAGATCAGATGGATGGCAGGGCTTCTTAATATCTTAACATTTAAAAACCTCCCAACTTCATGAGAGTCGTTGATCTAAGATTGAACAACTAGCAAGGTTTCTTAATATTTTAACATTTAAAAACCCCTTGACTTCATGAGAGTCATTGATATAAGATCACACAACTAGTAGGGCTTCTTAATATTTCAAAATTTAAGAACCCCTGACTTTATGAGTCATAAATATGAGATCAATTTACTGATGGAGCTTGGAATCAACAATTTGAACAACATGAAAAAAATAAGTAACTTCGGGTGTCCAACCTCATCGAAACATAGATAAATTTATACTTGTCAAAAATATCTTTTTAAACCACATCTAATGGATGTATTTTATGAATTTTTACTAAGTGGTGAAAGAGATATAGGCTTCAAAATTGATGCCATGGGAAAAAGCAGGTGCCATGGTCCACATGGCCATTAAATATCATGTTGTAAACTGGTCATTCAAGAGATCAATTATTCCTAGAACATAGGCAAATTTATACTTGTCAAAAAGCCCTTTTTGAGATGCATTGAATGGAGGTGGTTTCATAAAATTTCACTAAGTATTTAAATATATATATTCATTTAAAGTGATGCCACCTATGTTGCTAGGGAAAATGCTAGATTTACAATATCTTAATTTAAATAGGTGGGTTGCTGAAGCTTTGGAAATAAACTTATATGGGTACTCATTGGAAAGATTTTTTGATCTAATTTTTATGGGAGAGGTTATTTGATATTTTAGAAATTTTATCATACATAACAATAATAAGCATTAGGACAAGTTCAAGGCATGCAAAGATTGGACATCCACAATTAAAAAAATTCAACTAAGAACCTGAGTTTTTGGATGGTTGACTATTATGTGCAAGCCCAAGAATAAAAGAAAAAAAATTCCCAAAATAAAATGTGGGTCCCTAGTCCATGTAGACTAGGACATGTTATGCAAGCAAAACAATACGTACCACCTTGGCCATGTATTCAGTAGTTTAATTCCATGTATCATTGGCATTACATGTATTACCTTTCTCTCACGTACCAACTAGTATATAGAGATGGGTCAAGTATATCAACACCTTAAATATATAGGGAGGCCCCTAAGGTATGCAGGTTAGATTTGTATATTAAAGGAAGGAGATAGAAGGTTGCTAAAACATCTTCTCTTTCTTCTTTAATCAACACTATAAACAATTAAAACTTAAATAATCCTCTCTCCTCTTAAATCTATGGTTGAGAAAAGCTACCTAGTATATAGTTCTATTCACCAATTGAACATTAATATTGATCCTCCTACTAGGGATCATGGTGAACAAACTACATTTGAGAAACCCACCTTCATCTGAGTAGATGAGGGTTGTATTCCTTAAGGTTCTCTAAGCACTACCCATAAGGAATATGGGAGGGTGGTATTCCAATCTACAACTTATATGGCCTATTTATTATATAAGCATAGGGAAACCATAAAGTCTTTCCTTAGGTAAGGTCATGAAACCCTAGGTACCTCTGTAGGGGATGATACATTACATCATCCCCAACAACCCAACTCAAATCCTTTGCCATTAGATCAATTAGACCCATCCTTTGGGTCCATAAGTACGAACCTTAATGCATCAACATCTCACTTCGATGATTCAAATCCTCTTGTTATCACAACACCAATGGATTCCAATATATAAAACATCTTGCCTTCATTAGAGCATCACTCATATCTGCCTATCCTTGAGGAGTTATTTTAGGGTAATGTTTGTTGTCATCTCAATAGATAGGCACAATACACACTCCCAATAATATTGTACCACCAAGTGTCCTAATCTTCAATCCTAATCTTAATTTATCCCATGGTCCTCATTCTAATCCCACAAGTGCAAGGATAGGATTTGAGAAAACTCTAACCCCATAATATATTATCCTCCATATTCTAACCATTTCATATTAGGTACCCTATTGTTAAACTATACAACACTAGCTTTGAAATTATATACCCATGTATACCATTATCCTTCTCAATTCAATCACCAATAGATTCCCTCAATATATAAACATATACCTATTGTTTCATCAAATCATGTTTCTCTTGAACTTCAAGCCTTGACTTCTCAACAAGAGTAATCAAAACAACAAATGGTCATTATACAAGTGTCACCATCCAATCACAAGTACTCATATAATTACTTGTGCAACCAACCTATAGATCCTTTTGTAGCTAGTCACCCTTTTCCTCCTAACTTTGAAACCCCTAAGTTTCAAATATACAAAGGGAAAGAGGATCCCATAAACTATGTTAGACTATTTAGAATTGCTTGTAAAAAAAATTCTTATAATGAAACATTTCTAAGAGCTTTAGTGGCCTTACCTTTGAATGGTATTAGTAGATATCAAGTTATTCCTTGAAAAATTTAGGGACCTCATTGAGATGTTTGTTAAGAAATTCTATGTATACATTAAGGAAAAGGCCACCTTTATTGATCTATACCAACGCAAATAATCTAAATATGAGAATTTCACCAAATTTCTAGAAAGATGGTGAACCCTAGTGGGGAGACTACAATATGTCCTTCCACCTAGATACTTGCTAAACATATTCATAGAAAACCTCAATGAGAATCAAGTCTTCTACCTAGATATGACCAATGTTCTTCCTTCGAATATGTAATTGACATGGTCAAGAGAGTAGATACCACCCTCATCCAAACAAGGTGATTAAATAATAAATCCCATAAAGAGGAAAATAAGCTTCTCTCTAACTCAAAGGGGAAATACAAGAACAAATATGTTATAGATGATAGAGTTTTAGAATTATGCCATATCAACAACACTAGTGCTACCACAAAGTTTAAAAAGGTTGTATTAGGGAAGCCCCAACAATAAAAAACTAAAAGAAGGTACTCCTGGCTAGGCAAACCTCTTACAACCATTTTAGAGTATTTCTAAAAAACAAAATGATGAGCTTTTTCCTACTAGGTGAAGCTAGAAGGTAAAAGTCTTCATAATTTTATGCCAATGAACAATGTGCCTTTCATTGCATCAATGGTCATGCGACTGACTGATTCATGGGCCTCATAAATGCATTCCAAGACCTGATAAAAACAATGAAGTTGATCTAAATGGCTTTGAATCTCTACCTTCTTTCAATTAAGATTTGGGAATCTTCTAAAATGTGTAGCCCAATCATAATCATAATCAAAGTATAATAAATACCATTCCATCCTAAACTAAGGGATGGTAGGTATGCTCTATTCTTCTAATAATATCTCTCACACTTGTGTTGTAACTAGAAAACAACACAAAAATCAAATATTTGATCAACCTTTAAGACCTTTTTTGGTCCTTTGTACAAAAATAACTTCTCCACCTAAAGGACCTCCTCTAATAATCTAGTTAAGGACCAAGGCTAAAGTCATTTTTGACTTGCTCTAGTAGCTCAAAAGCACCCCAAACAAAATCTACCTTCTTGAACTTCTCAATATCACCAAGATATTTTGCTCTAAATTTTGAGTGAACAAATAATTCCTCAAGACCTTAACATGAATGGCCTTAATTTTGTAGTAGGTACCATTGCGGTCAATCATGCAACTATTTTTTTGTTAGAAACATATAGTAACATCCTAAGCATACAACTAGGGGCACATAGGGGGCCACCCTCCCAATAAATCAAAATTGGATCTCTGCAAGGAGATCCCAACATTTTTACCATTGTGATGTCCCAACAGGGACAATGATGCGACTATATCATTCTATGAAGATGATATTCCTTAATCCTTTTTGGTTGGATATTTGCCATCATACATCATAGGCCATGGCAAAAACAAGTTCATCAAGTAAATATTAGTCAATAATGGTTATGGTATTAATGTCTATAGACTAAATTTCATCAATCATTTTTGGGATAACCAAGCAAGATTTGGAGAAATTTGATCTTGTTATCAAAGCTTTCGATAATAGGGAACGTGAGTCTAGTAACATAATAGTCTTGCACCTCAAAGTTAGATCCTGCACTCTCAACACTCTCTTCTTTCATGCTATGTGATTTAACATACAACCTTCTTCTTTGGAGGTTGTGGATCCACAATATGCATACCTCCCTTCAACTCTCCATCTATGCCTTAAGTATAAATCCAAGGGCAAAGCTTAACACATTCTAGCTAACCACAGATCTTTACCTATTGTAAGGTGATCGAGCTCAAAAATTTAAAAGCTTACCTTTGTACTTCTCTCAATTCATCCCTCAAATCATCTTCTTATTCTTAGTTTTCTATCAATAATGCATTAAGGTTTCTCACTCTAATTTATTCATCTAAGAATTAACTTAAGGATCAAAATGTTGATCTAGTCATTAATAATAATATATTTCTTAGTTTATAAATCAATATTCATTGGATAGAAGAGGACATCATTTGCTAAACCCTATTTTTCTTGTACACGAATTATATTTATTATGTTTTTACAAAAAAATAGAAAAATAAATATTTAATCAAAGAATTTAATAAAATATACTTAATCATAAAATTTGTATATTTGTACTTTTTAAAGCATGGCAAATTCAAATGTTAATAATAACAAGGTAAGAAAACTATCAGCAAATCTGAAGGTTGAAGGAGCGTGGAAGGCTGGAGGCTAAAGGAGCATGGAAGGTTGAAATATGAGTTGATATTTGGAGTGTCAAGGCTGAAGGAGCATGGAAGGCTAGGTTGGCTAAAAGAGCATGAAAGGCTGGGTTGGTTGAAGGAACTACAACGAAAGGCTATGATGTTGGGTGGAAAGCTAGGATGGCTAAAGGAACATGGAAGGTCAATAATTATAAAGTAGCGTGGAAGGTTGGGATTCTTAGTGGAATGTTGGGAAGGTTGAAGGAGTGTGGAAGGCTGGAATTTGTTGGGTAGAAGGCTTTTTTGAGACCAAATCAGCTGAGGGAACCACAACAACAAGCTGGGTTGTTGAGTGTAGTGAAGGAAAAGGTTGGGTTGTTGGGTGGAAGGTTGGGTCAACTAAAATCCCTTGTTTTTATCTTTGGTGTGTCTATGGGTTTGGAACCCATAGGTATTGGGGTGGTTTTTCCCCCTCTTTACAACAAAAAAAATGTGTGAAGGATTAGGATTTTTTTCTAAAAAATATCTCATATTTTAGGAGCCATATCTTTGTAAAAAGTTATCCGATTCAATTGATTCTTGGACCAACTTGTGCATAATCTAAATAGATATAAAATGAGGGAGATTTGATCCTATGAAGTCAATCATTTGGAACAAGGGTAATGATGATTTTTCAAGTCACAAAAAATGAAATTGCAAATATTTGTTAGCTAGGGTTCGAATTATGGGAAGAGCAATGAAGGACTAGGACTTCAGTGAGGAAGGAAACTAGCAATCTAGATTTGGTAAAGCAAACTATGATAGTGTGATATTTTGGAAATATTACTCTACTAATAGATAGTAGAGGTGAATTTTTAGCATTGTGAAGGCTACTATAGGAAAATTTCAAGAAATATGCTAAATTCTGGAATAATTGTATTCATATAGAAAATTGAAAAGATCCAAAAAATGAAAATTAGGAATTCAAATATTTTATGTAAAATGATGTAGGTTTCTAGCTATAGCATCTCAATTGATATGATAAGTATATTTATTTATAAACTCTCAATCTCTAAAGAAGAGAGTTATAATTTGTCAAGGGTGGGGGACCCGAGTACAATCCCTTATTATCCAACAAAAAAAACAAGGTAAGAAAACTTGCAAAGAAAGTCATGCCCTATGTTATTCTTCGCATATTTATCTAATATTGGGATATTTTACCTTTTTCAATTGATTATATGGGATTGAAATGGGTCCCACTCGTATTACATCATCACCACATAGTGGTCTTATAACAAAGTTTGGATATATTTTTTTTCAATTGATTATATGGGATTGAAAGGGGTCCCACCCGTATTACATCATCACCACATAGTGGTATTATAACAAAGTTTGGATAGTATCCATGTATCATTTTGCAAGATTTAAACCTTGGTTTTCTATTTAAATGTTGAGGAATTTAACTAGTTGAGCTAATTCCACTTGATTTTCAATGAGTTTACATAGGTTTTTATGAGGGATCCTAGTCCCATCATATCGAGTAGGGTTTGAACCTTGGACCTCCCAAAGAGAGGCCAAAGGCCTTACCACTACAATAAGTTTACAACTTTTCACCTCTCCTTTTATAGAAGTGCATAGATGGATTTTATAAGAAACATTGTATATCAAAAGGATAAAGAATATATTAAAAATAGACATCTATGAATATTTAAGTATAAATATGAATAAAAGATGATAAGACGACCATGCAAATAAATAGGACTTGTTCAATTAAATTGTAACTAATATTTAGCTTTGAAAAAACAACTGACAAGGCATATTTATAAACTAGTTGATATCCAATCAAATTACATGAGCTCAAGAGGTTAAATACATCAACTTTGAAGAACTAAATCATCTTAGTAAGTGATATATGTATATTACCAAAAGGTGTTGTAATACCACTGTGTAATTTATTAAAATACCATGATAACATGATGATAAAAAATAAAAAACAAATTATAAAACTAATTAAAATCTATAAGGCTTGTCCTCAACCCATATAACCAATTAAGAATAAATTCAAAAAATTAGTTGAAATCCATAATCAAGCATGAAAAAAGAATAAAAATAAAAGGATATGAATTAAGGTAGGGAAAAAATTATATAATTTAAATGAAATGAAAATCTACGATTATAAAGCTCACATGGGTCATATACACCAATGAAGAATAAATTCAAAAAATTAGTTGAAATGTCTTGGTGGGGACAACTTAGGGCTTTCGATTCTCTTTGGGAGGTCCAAGGTTCAAACTACGACGTGTGTGTTAGTGTGTTAATATATATATATAAAATCCATAATAAAACATGAAAAATAAATAAATAAAAGGATATGAATTAAGATAGGGAGAAAATTATATGATTTAAATGAAATGAAAATCTAGAATTATAAATCTCAAATGAGTTATCTTGACTTATGTAGTGGATTCTATTTTTGGTAATGCTACTTTAATTTTTTTTTTTTTTTATAAATGAGATTGAAATAGGGTTCATCCATATTACATCATCATCACATAGTGATATTACAACAAGTTAGCTATTTAAGCATGTATACTTTAGCAAGGTTCAAATATTGGTCTCAAGGAATCTAACCCAGTTGAGCTATATCATTAGATTAAAATTTTGAGTTAAAAATACATGTTTTATGAGGGGTCCTAGTACAAAGGTCCCATTGTACTAGGGTTTGAACTTGGATCTCTTGAATGAAAACCCAAAGACATACCACTATGGTATCCCTCACAATATTCTATTTTAAAAATGTTACACTAACAACATTGTTAAAATATTATGGAAAGGTAATTATGATGTAATTCAAGCGGGGCTTGCTTTGATTCATATAATTAGGTAAAAAAACCAATAAGATTTATAATTGAATTAAGGTAGGAAGTAAATTATTGAAATTATTTAAACTTTTAACCTATGTAAGGTTTATAATTGAATTTGACAATGATCTCATTTAAATGAAATAAAAACTAATTTTCCTAGGCTTATATGTCTCATATTGGCTAATGTACCAAATTTTTATTTCTAATGCACTTTCAACTAATATGTCTCATAACAAAATCAATGCAAAATTAAAATTGTTACCTTCACAATGTGAGACAAAATTTTAACATTATATACAATGAAATGACCAAAAAATACAAAAAAAATATGATCTCTGTAGATAACAAAAGTACGCACCATGCAATGTTGAATGAAAATCAACAAATATTGATATTAAATCTTTGAAATGTTGTGCTTCCTCTATTATATTATACTGTTTTACCCACGTAGGGGTTTACAATGAAAATCAAGAGCAATTTTCGTTATGTAAATACAATGGTGCTCTGGTACTCTCGTTGCTACAATAATAAGGCAGGTTTTCAGTGATCACCGCTACATTTATTGTTGATTGGGATCATGTACCGTGTCTCTGGATAGATGTACAAGCCTACAGATGTGAGATTTAGGGCAAGCAATTCTTTGGACGGTGATCGTTAGGGGGTGGACGATTGTCTATGGGTAGACGATCATGGATGATGATCGTTTGGGTGTGGATGGTTGAGTTGTATGTACTAGTAAGATCGAGAACAGACGAATCTGTGGGTTTGAGTGACTTTCAACTGCTGCTTAGTTTTTATTTGAATCTGGTTCATACTTGTGGGACCTACACGCATGCCAACTACAAAGAATCAATAATACCTATCGAACCTCGCTAAGTGAGGCCTGATTGTAATAAAATAAATATTAAATGCAAGTATTGAAAAAGCAATAAACATGAAGAAGTAAAATAAAGTAAGTTGGCCTTTTACCTTCTATGAACCGCTATGGCTATTTTCTATGTTGCTACATTGCGTATGAGATGCTGCATAATTGAACCATGTTGCATCGAGAGGCTTCCTATGTGGGTTGGACTACCTTGGGTCGAGATCACCCAGGGTGGGACGGTCATGATTTGTAGTGTCTAAAAGGTATTCGAAAGTGGATTTGAGTCTGCAAAAGGATGCAAATGAGTTCTACATAGGACAAGGATGATGAAATATCGAGATATCGAGAGTATGATCATTAGAATTGCTCAAGAATTTTTTAGGGCTTTGCTATGCTTTCCATCCTCATGCTCCAAAGGGAGGGTGAGGCTTACTTTATTATTTTCCTAGCGGGAAAGGATAAGGAATTGGCTCATCCAGTTAAGTGCATGTACTGGGAGCTTTTTCCTTGCATTATATTTGTCACTGAAAGTGTGTGCAAGATAAATTTGGCCTTGTAATTATCACCAATTTATTTGATGCATGCAATTTTGTGATATTTATTTATTTTTATTTTTTATTAGATATGCATGATCAGTTAACTAAATCTGCATGGATAGATTTGTATGTTTATCCTTTTAACTGATCCTGTTGATTGTGTGCATGTTTAGTTAATTGACTTAGTTAACTGAGTGCATGATGTGATTGAGTGTGCATATCTAAGTTAACTAGGTGCAAGATTATCTTCCCTTTGTGGCTTAGAGGTGAAATTGCCAGTAACTCCAAGTTTGCTTATGGAAGGCCTTTTTCGTGCATGTGATCGATTTGGATGGTGAGAGGTGGAACTGCCAGTGCCATGGATGACATGGAGGGGTGCCTGTGAGGGTCAATGCATCCATGAAGAGGGGTGCAAGGTTGTGTAATCCTAAGCAATAATTAATTAATTATTTAATAAATAAATAAATTAATTTAATTAATACTTAGGAAATTTATTGCTTATTTAATATTAATTAGATGTAATTAATATTAAATATATTAATTAATTATGATCAATTAATTAATATTTATTATGCTATATTTAGGTGTCTACAGATGCCCCTTTTTGTATCACGTTGTGTGAAAATGCAATGTGATGCAAAAATAAATGACACCCGTGGATGATGGATGAATGACGTGATGACTCTTGTGCTTGAAGGGGTCCGATGTTTGATTGCTCCAATTTGAGATCGATGTGGAATGCCCCAGTGATGGAGGTGATAAATGCCTTTGAATATTATCATTGAACTAATGACTAACTAAACTACTAAGGCACGAGCTTACCGTCGTTGTGCCAATGTGCTGTGTCGGTGGGATTTTTGTGACCACCATTGTTGAACTGAATTTGTGGGAATCTATGACAAGATTCTTGGACATTTATCAAATCCATACTAGGTGTGTTGCATACCAATCATAACTGAGGTAACAAGTTGATATTGTCTACCCCCTCAAGTGTCGAGTCAATGAAAGTTAGCATGAATGAGATCGACAAGGTAATTGACATCACGAGTTGATGGATAGATATGATTGACTATTGATAATGCTGGGTGGTTTGTTGTTTTTTTTTATTTTTATTTTTAACAAAATTTCATGACCATCTATGATAGTCGTGTTTTGCATGCTATAAAACAACAAATGGGGTGCACGACCCATCATTTTTGCCTTCGCAGATGAAAAAACAATGGAGAGGGAGGATTACGATGAGGAATTTGAACTGAAGGGCTTGCAGTTTGGTGAGGTGGGATATGGTTATGACATCAGGTGGCAGAGTAGCTGGCGGTATAGGGTTGGTACGTAAAAAATGCCTCAACTTGTTTAATTTGTAAATAAAAGGAACCCTTTTGAGTTTGCTTTTTATTTATTATTTATTTTTTGTTTGCATGTGTGGCTGTTGAGACCGTTCACATAGCAGACGACTGTGTGTCCTAGCAATCTATAAATGGATGGTCATTAGGGTTTATTTTATGATCTTCTACTTTTTGTGTGTGCATGTCTTATGATTTTCATAACCGTCCATGGGTGGACGGTTGCATTGATCGGTCGTCTTTTGCTGGACAATCGCTATGTTTTGTTGTGTGCTTGTTTCTATTTAGTTTTTGAGAAACCATCCATGGGTGGATGTTTGAGTTGCTCAACCGTCCATTTGCGGTCAATTTCTTTTTTTGTTGTTATATTGTTTTTGTTTGATTTTTGAGAAATTGTTCATGGGTGGATGATTGCGTTGCATGATCATCCATTGGTGGATGGTCATTTTTTTAGTCATTTTGCTAATGATGAATAAAATTGATTTAAATTTGATATCATTATATTAATGACTAATTTTGCTTCTTTGTTGGTGTATGCAGTGGAAATTGATTAGACTGTGTCATCGATTCAAGGATTTGGTTTACAAGGCTCAATGCAAGCTAAAGGAGGTTGACTAGAAGTGGTTGGATGCTATAGGGCTATCTTATGTAGCCAAACTAGATAAGATCTATGTAGACCAGATATATCTGACCGCTCTGATTGATAGGTGGGATATAGACATTTATACATTCCACATATCTACAAGGGATATCGTAGTGATCTTGGATGTTGTCTGGCATATTTTTTGAACCCCAGTGGATGGGGAGACTATTGAGACTGCTCCTACAAGCAAGAGAGATGCTCTCTTGTAGTGAGTGTATGGGCAGCATGCAACTTCCATTATTATTGACAACAATGGGGTTGATGTGGACAACCACCTATAGCTATAGTGGATTACACTAAGGCATGCCATTCTCATGGTCATGATATCAAATGTGATACTATTGAACTCTTCAAGTGCATAGTTCCCATAGATCCTATTAAGGCTAGTTTATGACTTTATGGAGGGGTCTAAGGTGATGGTGTGGATGTCTTGTTTACTTGCACAAACATACCAAGATCTGTATGAGATACGATATAGCTTGCTATTCTAGATTTGGGATTGGGAGCACTTCTCCATTGGGATGTAGCTTGCTACTCCAGATTTGGGCTTGGAAGCACTTCTCCATTAGGTTCCCTAAGGGCTTACTATACTTGATAACTTAGCAACTGGGTGATAATATGCCCTATGCCATGATATGTTGTAAGGATTAGGAGGAGGGCAAGAGCTTCTCCTTTGCCAACTTGTGGATGCACTATGATGAGAAGTTCTTAGAACTTTACTCAGATCAAGTGACATGGAGATCATGGCTAGGTGGACCGACATGGCCCAAAAATGGTGATCACTTGGGTAGAGTGCTATGGGAGAGATGGGTAGTGGCTTGATACATGATGGAGTATGAGTACTTTTAGTACTCCTATGTGCTTTGGCAGTTTGGGTTACCCCAGAGTGTTCCACTGCCTCCTATGTTGTAAAAGTGATGCTAGAGTGAGGCATCTCCTAACCCTATGTTTGAGCCCATGGGGGATGATGTGGATGTAGTTGTGCTGAAGGTGGATGTGGTAGTTGTAGGGATGATGTTAGATTATGACATGTAGTTTTATGGATAGGCCTTTTAGTGGAGTCCAACGAGTATAAGAGGCAGGGGTGAGGAGGAGGCTCACCTGTAGGTAGTAGGGCGATGGGTTCAAAGGTGGTAGGATCATAGGGTGGGATTATACCTAGGGATGGACCCAGGGGTTGGACCATATTGATAGGTAAAGAAGGTAGTGGCGAGTGAGAGCTCCAATGAGGGGGTCAAATAGTAGCTCTAACTCAATAGTCAAGACTTATATATTTGTAGATCGAGTACACATCCTAGAGAGGTAGATTATTGAGCTGGAGATTGCTATAACTCAAGAGTAAATCCAGATAGATGAGGAGTGCTAGAAATGGTATGGCTAGGAGGATGAGTGCAACATATTATAGGCCTAGTTATAGAGTTTGCAGAAGGAGCTAGATCAGTGGGTGGTAGAGCAAGATGTGCTATGGATAGAGCATGACCTACTACGAGTGGAGTGAGATGTTTCTAGGGAAAAGCATGATGCCCTTCAGGATTAGGGAATAAGGAGAAGCTAGGCTATGACTGTGATCATGGTGTAGCTAAAGTAGGAGAGGGATCACATGGAGCAGCAATGGGACTAGTCTAAGATATTGGAGAATGCAATACTGATTAGAGGTATTCCACTTTTAGACATGCCATAATCCTTGATGTAGGAGCATCCAGTGGTGTAAGAGTGATCTTGCATCACCCAAAAAAAATTGTAATTATTTAATTTTGTAAAACTAGTTTAACTTGCAGGTGAATTTTGAAGTCCTTAGAGGTTAAATTTATGGATTTTTAGTTAAATGTGGTTTCTAAGGACTACCCCACTTAGTTCATCTCATGCCCTTTCCAAAAACATGTTGTAATAGTCAATCGGGTCAATGAGCGTGAAGTTATGACCTTGACAAGTTTCCCCTAAAATTTCAAATTTCAAACTCATAGTTTTAGGCGGGAAAGGAGAAAACAGGGTCAAAATGGGGGAATTTTGATTTTGTAATCAGTTATTATCATTTCAATTTTGTAATCAGTTAGTCTCTATAAACTCTGTCTTTGGGGAATGGAATGCAAGAAATATTTGGTTCATTTGGCAGTTTATCTATATTTTTTGGATTGTATGTGCTTGTTTAATGCAACTCTGCTTCAAGTGATATTAGAGTAGGAGTTCTTGAGTGTGTAAATAGAGTGCCGAATGTGAGGCAGTTTACACCAGGATATGTGGTTAGGGTTTGTGAGATAAGCGAGCATTTTGCCTCCATGAAGAAATCATGGTGGTGGGAGAAATATGGTGCTAGAAGAAGATTTCAAAGCTTTGCAGAGACAAGTTCAAGCTCTACAATAGGAGTTGCGTAGAGGGTTTAAGCCAAGGAGAGAAGAGGGAAGGAAAGGATAACCAGGTGGGAACGAATGGTGGAGAAGTTGAAGAGGTAGTTCATTCCAGCTAATTATGAGTTGGATCTGCTCAAGAAAGTTTAGGGTTGAGATAGTCGAGTAAGTCTATCAAAGAATACACAAAGGAGTTCTATAAGATCCTAATAAGAACAGGCCATTCTAAGGCCAACAAGGAGAAGGTATCCTGCTATATAAATGGGTTAAGAGCAAGTATTCAAGAGGAATTAAGTCTGGTCAAGATGACCACCATAGAGGATGATTACCATTTTGCCTTGAGGGTTGAAGAAAAGTTGAACAGGAGGTTTGAAAGAAAATAGATAGGAAGAGGTCATGGTGGAAGAACTGGTGGGAGAAAAAATGGAGGACAAAATGAGGACCAAAATAAAACTAGGGAAATAGGAAACAGTCAAGACTAGAAGGGGGAGAATGCTTACCGCCCCCATGAGTAGAATAATAACTACCAGAATAATGGCTACCAAAGAGGAAGAGGGAGATCTAGACGTGGGCCTAGAAGAAGAGGTTTTTGTGGAAAATGCTTCCAATGTGGAGAAGAAGGGCATCGGGCATACGAGTGCCAACAAAACCAAGGAGTAACAAATAAGAGATATGAAGGTGATGCGTGAGCTATTATTGTAGATGAGGGTGTTGAGTCTGAGTACTCTAAAGAAGTAGAAAGAGGAGAAGTTATGATCACAAGGAGAGCCTTGTTGAATGAGGATGGAGATCCAGATCAAAGGAAGAGTTTATTTTGTAGAAGGTGTAAATGTGCAGGTAAGGTTTGTAATGTTATCATAGATAGTGGTAGCATAAATAACCTAGTTTTAGAATGAATGGTTACCAAATTACAGTTATAGAGGAAGATACTCCCGGGTCCATATCGGATTGCATGGTTGTAGAAGGACCATAGGGCTTTGGTCAGTGAGCAATTCTTGGTAAAATTTAATATTAGGAGTTATCGTGATGAGGTCCTGTGTGACATCCTACCCATGGATGCTTGCCATTTGCTGTTGGGAAGGCCATGGTAGTTTTATTAGCATGCAATACATGATGGGCATGCCAACACTTACTCCCTAACAAAGTATGGAGTGCGTCATAAGCTAAAGCCACTGAAGGAGGTGGATGAAAAGCTATGTAGCAGTGCCAAAATATGTTTAGTTGATGGTAGGAAGTTTTTGGATGGTTTGAAGCATGAGCATATGTGCTATGCATTAATTCCTAGAGTTAGGGAAGAATAATGCAATGATACCCCAGTAGAAGTCTTAGGTATGTTAGAATAATTTCTAGATATTATATCAGATAATGTGCTTGAGGGCTTACCACCAATGAGGAAGATTAGTCACCATATAGATTTGGTACCGAGAGCTAGTTTACCCAATAATGCAACCCATAGAATGAATCCTATAGAAAGTGAGGATCTAAACAAACAAGTCCAAAAGTTACTAAAAAATGGACTAATTCGAGAGAGTTTTAGTCCATGTGCAGTACCTACAGTACTAGCATCAAAGAAATATGGAGAGTGGATGATGTGTACAGACTACCGAGCCATTAACAATATCACCATAAAATACATATTTCCATTGCCAAGGATGGATGACATTATGGAATCTTTGAGTAGAGGCCCTCTCTGGTCTTGAAGGTAGTCTTGAGTGGAGGATGGATGACATATTTCCAGTTTTTATAGAAAATTTATTAGAAATTTTAGCAGTATTTGTGCACCCCTAACAGAAACCATGAGAGGGGATAAGAAAGAGTTTAAGTGGACCTTAGGAGCAGATAAGAGATTTGATATGTTGAAGAAGAAGGTCACAGAGCAACCTATTTTGGCACTTCTAGATTTTAACAAGGTATTTGAAGTAGATTGTGATGCTAGTGGTAGTGCCATAGGAGCTGTATTGAGCCAAGAAGGTAAACTTGTTGCTTATTTTAGTGAGAAACTCAATGATGCTAGGAAGAAGTATTCAGTTTATGATCAAGAGTTTTATGCTATAGTTCAACCTCTGAAGAAGTGGAGACACTATTTGTTGCCAAAAGAGTTTTTTCTATATACTGATCATCAGACCTTGCAGTATATTAATAGTCATGGGAAATTGAATCATAGGCATTTGAAATGGGTTGAGTTTATACATAGTTATACCTTTGTTTTGAAGCATAGGAGTGTGAAGTCAAACAAATTTGTAGATGCCTTAAGCAGAAGGCAGTGTTTGTTGACAAAAATGAAGGTGGAAGTCATAGGGTTTGATGAACTTAAGATTTTATACCCTGAAGATCTAGATTTTGTAGAGGCTTGGAGAGCTTGCATGACACTTGTTACTTTAGACATGACAAAATGGTTGGATTTTATAATCCAAGATGGAATGTTATTCAAAGGAAACCAATTGTGCATTCTCAGGAGTTCAACGAGAGAGAATATGGTCAATGAGAAGCATAGTGGAGGGTTGGCTGGACACTTTGATCAGGATAAGACCATTGCTCTTGTTAATAAGAATTACTATTGGCCATAGTTGTAGCAAGATGTGAAGATATTTGTACAAGGTTGCAGAGTATGCAAGATGGCCAAGGGTGTGAGACAGAACACATGATTGTATAAGCCATTACCTATACCAGAGAGACCATGAGAGGACATCAACATGGATTTTGTTCTTGGCCTACCAAGGACACAGAGGGGGAATGACTCCATATTTGTAGTGGTTGATAGATTCTCAAAGATGGCACATTTTATTCCATGCCAAAAAAATAATGATGCAGTTCATGTTGTAGGGTTGTTTTTCAAAGAGGTGGTACGACTTCATGGTCTACCAAAAAGTATTGTTTTCGATAGGGATACCAAGTTTGTTGGGTATTTCTGGAGGACCCTATGGAAGAAATTGAAGACAAATTTGAAATTCAATTCTTGATACCACCCATAGACTGATGGGAAAATAGAGGTGGTGAACATAATTTTGGGTAATCTACTGAGATGCTTGGTAGGAGATAAGCCTAAGGGGTGGGACTTGGTTTTAATGTAGGTAGAATTTGCATACAATAATTCTGTGAATAGGAGTACAAATAAATCCCCATTCTAGATTATGTATGGGAGAAGCCCAAGGAATACTTCTAAGTTGAGAAAGATGGGCAAAGAGGAAAAGAGTAGTGCTGAGATTGAGGACTTTGCAGAGCACCTGAAGAGCCTGCATGAAGAAGTGAAGCATCATATCAACAAGATGAACACTCAGTACAAGACAAGAGCAGACCAGAAGCGACGACTTAAGGAGTTCCAAGTGGGAGATCAAGTTATGGTTCACTTGAGAAAGGAAATATTTCCTACTAAAACCTATAACAAGTTAAAAATGAAGAAGTTTGGACCATGCAGGGTCATAGGGAAACGAGATTCAAGGAATGCCTATGAGGTAGAATTGCTAAGTGGGCTGAACATATAATTTGTGTTTAACATTTTAGATTTGGTAGAGTATCATGAAGGTGACAATAATGGCGGGTCAGTCGCATAATTGTGGAGTATTCCAACATCTACTCTAGAGACATAAGAGATAGAATAGATCTTAGATACCCACATTGGAAAAAGCACAAGAAACAGACAATATGCAGAATATCTGGTTAGGTGGAAGGGCAGGCCTGTTGAAGATTTATCTTGATTGTCGAAGGCTGAGGTTGAATGCCTTGGTTTTCTTCCAACAACAGAGAAGTGAAGCCCACTTCTCAAATTATCCTGGGTGTCTAATGCAGAAGCATCAAGTGGTGTAAGAGTGATCTTGCATCACCCCCCAAAAAATTGTAATTGTTTAATTTTGTAAACCTAGTAAAACTAGTTTAACTTGCAGGTGAATTTTGAAGGCCTTAGAGGTCAAATTTGAGGATTTTCATTTAGACACAGGCCTTGGTGCATAGAACATGAGAATTATCTTGCTTAGTTCATCTCATGCCCTTTCTAAAAACATACTATAATAGTCAATTGGGTCAACGAGCGCGAAGTTATGACCTCGACAAGTTGCCCCCAAAATTTCAAATTTCAAACTCATAGTTTTAGGCAAGAAAGGAGAAAACATGGTCAAAAGGGGGGAATTTCAAATTTGTAATCAGTTAGTCTCTGTAAGATCTGTCTTTGGGGAATAGAATGCAAGAAAGCTTTGGCTCATTTGGAATTTTCTCTATATTTTTTGAATTGTATGTGCTTGTTTAATGCAACTCTGCTTCAATCCTCCTCATCCTATCAGAGTCTAAGGAGTGGAGCATCCTGTGCTCCGCTAAGTGTTCCTCATGTACTATGATTAAGAGACTGACCTCATAGGGTTTAAGGGTAGGTTCTTCTCATAGTTTGACTTACCAATAGGGGAGCCATAGTCAACAAGCTCAAGGAGAGCCAGCTGAGGGCAGTAGAGAGAGCGATGGAGGAGGACAATGATGGGTGTCGAGCCTTGTATCATTTTTGTATATGCCTTGTATCATTTTGCATTGATGATGATGAGCTTGAGAGCTCAATGTATGTAGCCTATGGGCGAGGTTGTATGATGTATTTTTGATATGATATATATATATATGTATGTATATATACATACATATATATATATATATACATATATATGTATATATACATATATATATATATATACACATATATATACATACATACATACATATATATGTATATATACATATATATACATATGTATGTATATATACATATATATATATACACACATATATATATATATATATATATATATATATATATATATATATATATATATATATATATATATATATATATATATATATGATTATACATCATTTATTCATGTGTCACATTTATTTTATTGTGTTGATGCTTTGTAGAATGTGTGATTAGATGAATCTCTTTTTGATTATGCATCTCAATGTGTTTATGTTTTAATGCGATGTTTTATTTGTGATGTAATGAATCACTTTATTTGATGATTATATGCAATGTTTGATGAATGGAATGAATGTATGCATAAACTTTTTGGTTATCATTCGCAAGTGCTTTAGACATGTTTCATTATTCATGACTTTAATCAATTAATCAAGGGCATCAACCCAATAATACTGACATATATGGAGTATGGATGTAAATAATGTAATGTAATGTAATGATGCGATGTGTTACTATGGATGCTAAGATGACATGACTTGTTCTTTCACTTGTCTTAGGGAAGAGTAATCTGAAAGTGCTTTCATGATGCTCAAACACCCTAGTGACCTCAATCAAACTCCTCTACTAATCAAGTAGGCACTTGATGATACTAAGACCAACCAGGTTATTCAAGTTTCACATAGACCAACTATGTGTGAAGTGAATGTTCATTACCAATTTTGGGTGAGGTTAGACTCATCATTTGTAACTTATGCCAATAAGCTAGCTCATCCGAGAGCATACATAGATCTATACAAAATAATGTCACTAATGTAATAGATGTGTCACCATGTGTAAGGCTACTCCATTTCCAAGATGACTTATAGCCCATTGTTGTAATGAAGATCACCCCATGGTTGTCAAAAATTAAGAATTCTAGGGATTCAAGCTCTTTACCCCTTTATTTTTTTTTGGGGATGGGGGTTTTGGGGGTACTTGCTCATTTTGTGGAAGAGCAAGGGATTTTATTGCTTTGTGGGGCTTGCTCATTTTGTAGAGGAGCAAGGGGATTTTATTGCTTTTGCTTTTTTTTTTTGGGATACTTGCTCATTTTGTGGAGGAGCAAGGGATTTGTAATTTTTGCTTTTGGGGGCTTGCTCATTTTGTGGTAGAGCAAGGGATTTTTTTTGAAGGGGGGAGCTTGTCCTTTTGTCAATTCTCAGTATTTTAGACCATGCACATAATTGGATGAGTAGGGGAAACCATTCGCTTTATGGAAATAGTGACTCATGATTTTATCTTTCCTAGACACCAAAATTTGATTTAATTTGTGATACTTGTGTGTGATCTGAGTGAAAACTTAAGGTCACCAGGAAGGCCTATAGTACTCAAGGACTTATTGATGTTCAATGTAGGTTGAATGAGACACTAGGTATGGCTGAATGACCAAAAGTACCTAAATATTTGTCAAACCATAGATGCGAGAAAGATAACTTGTCATAGGGTTTATTTTCTTTTTGCATTTTTCTCATCTCTTCTTCTATTGTTTGGATGGATGGTTGATGTAACTGACATGCTTATAATGAGGGAAATGTGAGATACAAACCCTAATGAAGATGACCTTGATTAATGTGATAATATCACTTATGATAAATGAATAAAAGCATGTATTGAATTATAACCAAATTTTAATTGGTCATGATGAAATTTTATTGCTTTGTTGTTTTTGATGATTTTGTATTGTTTTTGTATTTTGATTTTTGTATTGTTTTTGTATTTTTATTTTTTGTGTTTTGATTTTTGATTGATTTTGATATATTTTTTTTATGTACAATGCTAGCTATGAGCTAGGCATAGAAAGCATGCAAATGAAGGATATTTATGGGTTCTAGCTCCTCAACTCCATCAAGGGTTGCAAGTTTGTAGGCTCCTATTTTGAATGTCTACTTGACTATGAATGGATCGAGCCAATTGGCTATAAATTTATCATGTAGATGCGATGATAAACTTGAGTTTTGTTGATTCTCCTTGAGAACCAAATCACCTACTCGATATTCTTGAGGATGCACTCTGTTGTTATATGTATATTTAACTCTCTCCTGATAGATGCAAAGATGCTCTAAAGCATTGATTCATCATTCATCAAGGAGATTCAATTGATCCAGGTGCACTTGTCATGTGATGTCATCATTAATGAATTCTTGCAATGATATTCATAATGATAGGATCTCAAGCTCGAGAGGCATGACTGCTTCGACACCATAAACTAATGAAAATGGTGTTGCCCTAGTTGGCATGTGAATGCTTGTGCGATAAGCCCATAGTGCCAAGGGGAGTTGCAAATGCCAATATTTATGGTTTTCCTTAATGGTTTTCTTTAGGATGGCAATGATAGTCTTGTTGGTTGCCTCAACTTGTCCATTACTCTATGGATAGTAAGGAGTCAAGAAACTATGTTTAATGTTGTACTTTGTGCATAGTGCATGAACATCCTTATTTTTGAATGGAGGGCCATTATCAGATATGATCTTTGATGGTATGCCAAAATGATAGATGATATGGTGGAGTATAAACTCTACAATCTGAGGTCCTATCATACTTGTCATAGGAATTGCTTCAACCCATTTCATGAAATACTTTATGGTCATTATGATGAATGTATGGTGACCTAAAGGAGGAGATATTTTTCCTACTAAATCGAGACCCCATTGTGAAAAAGGCCACAAAGCTTGAATCAATTGTAATGCTTGCAATGGAATATGAGTTAAATTGGCATGATGTTGGTATTTTGGACACTTCTTGATGTATGCACAACAATCACGTTCCATGGTGGGCCAATAGTAACCCATGCATAGAATGCACTTTGTGATGGCCATTCCACTAAAATGACCACCACAAGTACCATCGTGGGCTTGAGAAATAACCCATTGTACCTCTTGAGGTTTGAGGCAATGAAGGAGGATACCATCATAGCTGTGATGATAGAGAATATCCCCCAAAAGCGTATAATGAGCCACTTTCTACTTAAATGTTCACTTTGTGATTGAAGATAAATCTATGGGGAGTATACCCATCTTAATGAAATCTTTAATCTATGAAAATTTTTCATTGTAAGGATCAATCTGAACTATGTTCACACTTTCTACTATTTGAGATGATTCTCATTGAATAGCAGACTGCATGAGTGTCACAATTTTCACAAATGTATTGCTATCAAATGGATTCTATGAAATGAGAGATCCAAGAGAGGCCATTGTGTCAGCAAACTAATTGGATGATCGAGGTACATTATCAATTTTGTACCAATCAAAATGTATTAGCAATTTATCGATAATCAACTTGTACTACTATAAAATGGGGTCTCTACATTGATAGATTCCCTTAACTTGCTTGACGATGAGTTCAGAATCATCATAAATGCTGAGTCACTTAATGCCCAATGCGATAGTAGTCTGAAGTCCTAGGATGAGGGCTTCATATTCTACATTATTGTTTGTGTAGGGGAAGTCAAGTTTGAATGAGAGGGGCATAGGAGCCTTTTGAGGTGTGATGAACACCACACCAACACCATTCCCTTGCTCACATTTAGAACCATCAAAGAAAAGGACCACATCAACATCCTCTTCTAGTTTGATCGATTCTTCCTGCTCAGTTATGTTGAATACAAAATCATCAAGCAATTTGATTATGAGTGGTGCATCGGTTGGTAGTGGAGCTTTGATGAGCTGATCCATGATTACCTAACCTTTGATGGATTTTTGACTTATGAATTCTAGATCAAATTTTATTAAAAGCATTATCCATTTTTTCATCCTACTATTTGTGTAGGTGTGACTCATCATGTAGCACAAAGGGTTCTCTTTGGCAATGACATATGTAGTTTGACCAATCATGTAGTGATGCAACTTCTTAGTTGCGAAGACTACTGCTAAGCATAGCTTTTTAACATATGCATACTTTACTTCATAGCTCATGAATGTGTGATTGATATAGTATATAGCCTACTCTTTATTTTCTTTATTTTTTTATGCTAGCATAGTTCCTAGTGCAAAATCTATTGTAGATATATACATATGAAATGGTACACCTGGTCGAGGTGGTGTCAACATAGGTGGTGATGCTAAATATTCTTTGATGGTATCAAATGCTTCTTGATAGTCTTGAGTCCATTCAAACTTAACCCCTTTTTTAATAGGTGATTGAAAGGCTTGCATTTGTCTGATAATTGTGCTATAAAGTGATGGATTGATTGTATCTTGCCTTGCAAGCTTTGTAACTCTTTGAGGTTTGTAGGGGGAGGCATGTCGATGATTACCTTAACCTTGTTTGGGTTAACTTCAATGCCCAGTTTAGAGACTATGAACCCTAAAATTTTTCCTGATTTGATGCCAAAGATGCACTTCTTTAGGTTAAGTCTCACATTATGCTCTAGTAATCGTATGAAAACCTGGCATAGAACACCTAAATGCTCACCATGAATTTTTGCTTTAGCCAATAGATCATCCACATAGTCTTCAACTATTTTATGCATTTGATCATGGAAGATGTAAGTCATGGCATGCTGATATGTAGCACCTACATTCTTAAGTCTGAATGACATGAATTTATAGCAAAATGTCCCCCAAGGTATTGTAAAATCCATTTTATGTTGGTCATCAAGATTAATTTGAATCTGATTGTATCCTAAAAACCCATCCATGAGGGAGAGCATTTCGTGGCCTATAGTAGAATCAATGAGCATATCAATGTTCGGTAGAGGGAAGTCATCCTTGGGGTACGCTTTGTTTAAATCATGAAAATATGTGCAAATGTGTATCCCCTCATTAGGCTTACTAATGGGTACCATGTTTGAAACCCACTCTGGGTAGTCTATGGGTTGAATGAAACCCACATCTAGCAATTTTTGTAGCTCTTATTTGACCATTAGAGCTATGGTAGGATGAAGCTTTCAAAGATTTTGCTTTATAGGTTTTGCATCGGGTCTTAGTACGAGGTTATGAACCACTAAATTAGGGTCCAATCCTAGCATGTCCTTGTATGACCATGCAAAAGCATGCTTGTTCTTAGTGAGAAAAGTGACTAACTCTTCATGCTCTATGGAATCGAGGCTCTTTGCAAGCTTGATGACTTATGGGTTGTTAATATCTGTGCTAATATCAATGTCATTGGTCTCCTTGATGAGCATGTGTGACCCTCCTCTAACTGATGAGGAGTAGGAATAAGGTGGATGTCATCTACTATATTTTCTAGAATAGGTGACTTAGTGTCACTTGTATCGATATTATGAACCATAGGTGACTTGAGTGATTGGGTTGGTGATATGTAGACATTTGCTTGATGAAGCAATTGTCTTGATGGCATAAAATATTTGGGTGATGTTATGGCAAAAATCTCTCAAAATATATGAGATCTAGATTGATGTGAATGGGGTTCGATGGATCACTTAGATTATGAAGGAGTGCAAATAGGTCAATGGTGACCATGTTTATTTGTGATGGAGTGGTTTGGTTGTTCGTATGATAGAAGTTGGTCCAATATCAATGGATGTTGGTATTATTGAAATGATGATAGCAGATGCGATGGACACTACGGAGGTGACATATGGACTAGATTGTTTGGGTGCTCCATCGAAAGGAGCATTAGGAAAATGGGAAGTGGTATAGGGAATATATGATGATAAATATCCTCATCATCTACAAACTTCATGAGGGGGATGATGGGGGAAGAGTCTTCTTTCGAGCTATCAAAAGCAATTGAAAGTGCTTCGAATATCTCATCTATCTCATCCTTCGAGGTATCGGGCTCTATGTCTTGGATCATTACGACTTGGAAAGGATTTTCACTAAGATCTTCATACTCATTGTCACTATCCTCCTCGAGACCAAGGTTGAAATATTGGAAGTTTTCCTCAAGGAGGTCCATTGGTTGATTATGGTGATACCCTAAACCAAAATTTTCATCAGGGAGCTGATAATATGGTTTGATGAGGTATCAAATTCCTTGCTCATGATGACCTAGGCTGAATCCTCTCCAATGATAGTGTCGAAAGTACTTTATCACAAAGGAGGGATTAAACAAAAATTTGAGATCACCAGCAAATGGTGATGTGGGCTGCTCCTCAAGAGGTGTATCAAAGGAAGTGTCAACTCTAGCATACATGAAATTCATTGAGTTGGATGTAGAACCCATGGAAATAATGGCACCAATGCATGGGTGACCAAAATCCCTAATTGACTCAATGAGGGGAGGTGTGAATGTTACATTCTACACTAGATACTCACCTATCCCTAGACTCATTATATGGACTATGACCTACGTAGTTTGGGAAGTAGATGTGGAAATGGTTCCAACATCCTCTTCTAATGGATGAACTATCATGGGTGAAACTTGGGTGATACCTGATGTGGATGGAGGCTCAATGGTTGGGTTTGGTGGAGGTGGTGGTTTAGGCCATGTGGAGGGTGAACTAGATGGAGGTGTTATGATGGATGAGGAGTTGGTGGATTACCCAACACTTGATGTGGTTGCTAGCTCTAGGATAGGTAGAATATTTAGAGGTCTTGCTATGGGGGGTGGTCTAGTAGTTGTGGTTAATGGAGGTGTAATAGTGACTTGGGCCACTATGGATGGGGGTGGTGTGATGGTGGGTGTGGTTGGCTAGAGTGGGGGGTTTGTGGAAGGCATGGGTGGTGTTTGTGGGTAAAAGGGGAGACCTTGTGCAGATAAGGGTTGGCTAGGAGGTGGAGGATTTGGCCAAGCATGACTAGGTTGAATGGTCAAGTGTGATGGGTATTGGGGACTGTATGAAATAGTCGAGGTAGTGTAGTGGGTTGGATGGAGTGGAATGGATGGTAAATATTGATATGCAAGTGGGTTGGGGGTTGGTGATGGGTGCAACATAGTGGGATTAGATGCCACTAGCATAGGGGCTAGTGCAGGTGAGGTTGGGGTGAGGTATAGGTGGGTGGATGGCAAGGGAAGCTCATGCGGGTTAGACACCATGTTGCAATACTTAAATGGTTCCTCATCAGTGGGAATGCAATGCACATGACCCTCATGAATGTACTTGAGGTAGTGATGTAATGTTGAGGGGATGCATCACATATCCCGAATCCATGGTCATCCTAGTAGGACATTGTATTGCATCTCTCCTTCAAGGATGTAGCATAGTGTAGGGATGGTCTTTACACCTACTTGAATAGGAAAAACAATCATTCCTAGCATTGAGCACAATGCATCATTGAAGGCCCATAGGGTAAATGGGGAGGCAACTATGTGTGATGGTGGGAGGTTCAAATGTTGAAGGGCCATAGATGTAATGATGTTGATTGATGACCTAGTGTCGACCAAGACTCGTTTAAAGGGCTTGTGATCTATATGAGCTATTATGTGCAAAGAAGGATCTAGTTCTTCTATGGGTAAGGTTTTGATTTCATGATCGTAGAAGGCAATGGATGGCTCATTGCATATTTTGATGTTGCCCATAAAATTTGCAAAGGTATTAGGATCTTGTGTTTGTACTTCAATGGATTTTAGGATTTCCATTAATGCCTCACGATGTGGGGGTGATTTTTGTATAAGCTCATATATTGAAATCTTGGTCGATGCCATTCTTAGGCTCTATGTGAGGTGATTGGTGAGGGATATGATGGGTCTTGGAGGATGCAACATGGCTTGCACTAGTGGTGGGGGTAATGTAGAGGATGAGGGAATATTGTTGGAGTTACTCGATGGTGTTGGTCACTCAGGATAGCATTGGTTTCGAGTAACTATGTGTATCATCCCTACAAAGTTTTGATGTTGTGGCCTAGTGTTGAGGTGGTTTACTTGGTTAGGCAGTGTGGCAGTAAGTGGTGTGATGTATTGTTGGTTGTGTGCTAACAATGGGTCCTAGTAGATGCCAAGGTTTTGGTTCTATGGAGCCAAAGGATTGTCAATGGCTATGGCCCCCTTCTCTACAAGATCTTGCACTATGTTCTTGAATGCAATGCAATCATTAATGTCATGGCCCTTTTGCCTATGATAAACATAGTAATGGTATTCTTTGTAGGACTTTGGTTTGGGCTTGTTTGGATCTTGTGGTTTCACTTCTAGATAATATAATTGCCTGTGCTTCATACAACCATTGAAAAATGATCGAATAAGGCTTTAGAAGTGGAGTGTAATTATGAGGGGGCCTAGAAGGATGCCTATTGTGGTTGTCTTGTTGTTGTTGGTTTTGCAATTGTGGGGGAGGTGACACAACCTGGTATGTGATCTGTTGTGGTTGAGGTTGAACTTGGGGATTTTGTTGAGGTGGTTGTTGATGTTGTTGTTGATTTGGACCACTTGGGGTGCTCAACACCACCTGATTAACTTGGTTGGGCTTTGATTGATTGTTGGAGGTGCCCTTAGAGTTCTTATTGTTCCACTCTTTCTTTTTTAGCTTTATTTCTCCCTCCTAGATCTTTATATCCTCTATTATCTTAGCTTGCGCTAGAGCTTCTTCTAGTGTGCGGTACTATTGGAGTTGTAACAATAGCGATATTGGTTTTGAACAACTCCTAGTAAACATTCTTGTAAGCTCAGTGGTGGGGAGCGAGAATGGTAATTTTGTTATCATGGCTCACCACCTAGCACCATAATCTAAGACCATCTCATCATCAAATTGCCAAATATTAAAGACGTCTGTCATAGTTGTCTTCTTCTTCATACTTAATGAGAAGCATTCTAGAAAGAGGTTGGCCATTTGCTCAAAGTTGTATAGACTATGTCTTGGCAAATGATTGAACCAATCTAGAGCTCCTCCCCCAAGAGACATTGGGAAAGTATGCAACATGAGCGCATCAATGTCATTGAGTAGGTAGCATGAGTTGATGAAGTTGCTCATATGCTCTTGGGGATCCTCCTTGCCTTTAAATTTGTCAAATTTTGGCATTATGAACAACAAATGATGATATGGAAATACTCAACATGAAGCTGATTATTCATTATTGGTAATAGAATATATAATGCTTACAAAGGAATCACGTGGTTACAATGGTTGTAACAATTTGCCATTCAAGACCAACCACTTGTAACTAATAGATATGTAGGGATAACAACCTGCCAAACATGGATGCAAACAAACAACTAACTTCTAGATGATAAAACACATCTCTAATAGTCTAACTATGCATCCTAACAAATAACTAATGCATATCCAATGTGGGCATACTATACCTCACATAAATACAAATGCAAGAAATAAGAAATATCTAATGTGGGTATACTATGCCACACATAATACAATGTAATAAAATAACTTAGGTTTATAAATAAACCTAAGGTAATATAGTATCCTCAACACTCCTCCCAACCATAGAAGCATTGGACCCCAATGCTCTCAACAAATGTGGAAATTCATGGGCCATATGATGGTGAGGAATCCAATGAGCCATATGTGGAAAGTGACCATGACGGGTGACAAGGTAAGAAGTGGAAGAACCCTATCGAGTGTGATGAGTCTTCATCTCAAAAAATCTATCTGTAATGAGCGTAAACTGAGGGTCAGGTGCCACTATTGTTGTAGGGCTGATGACAGGTTCAGGTACCAAAGGAGGATCCTGATATGGTGTCTCTAGAAAGTGTCACTTATCCAAAGGAAGCCAAACTCTATCTCCAACCTAAAATGAATGAGGATTGTGATGCTTGCCCATCACTCTCTGTTGCTCTTGTTGAGTCTTCTGCAAGTCCTATGTTATCTTGCCCTGAAGGCTCTATTGGTGCTAAATGAAGGAAGTGACCTTAGCTTGCTCCTTCTCCGTATGTGCAATGGTGGAAGAGGGCAAAGCCAAAGGCAACTTCTATGGAGCAAGTGGTTGTGTGTTCATAGGTGTACCCAAAATGATGCCAATGGAATGGTTGGTATCTTTCTCATGAGTGAGAGTGATGGGTTCCTTAACCACGAGCTCTTGTGATTGTTCAATTTGTGGAAGTGAAGCTTCTTCTTTATCATGAGTCTTTGGTGGTGCTTGTTATTTATCTTGTGTGGGACTTATGCAAGTAGGAGCAAATACAAGTGCTTGAATTAATGGCTTATGAGCTTACCTACAACTTAGCATTAAATTTGATGTGGGTGTAGTGCTTTGTATCAAATATGTTTTATCATGCAAGTCCAAGGTGTATGTGTTATTTTTAGCATGATACACTACATTCCTATCAAATTGATAGGGTTTACCAAGAAATAGTCCACAAAAATCCATCTTAGTGATATCACACCGTACCTTATCCACAAACTTGTCACCAAAAGCAAAAGACAAGGTGCAAGTGTGTGTGATGTTGGATGTAGAGTCTACATCCTTCCACCCAAGTGCATAGGGTTGAGGATGTGGCTTTGTGGGAAGCTTCAACTTCTCGACAATGGTCCTCACGATGATATTCTTCTGTGAGCCGTTATCTATGATACAATCCACATAAAAATCATGCGTAAGGTGGGCTCGAGTGACAAAAAAATGGTCACGACCCCCTTGAGAAAAAATATTTGACATGAGGGTAACTTTGTTTAGTTTACCCTTCAAAGTAGGATATTCTTCTTCTGTCCCTATAGTCACAATGGGACCATCTTGTGGTTCCTCATTTGTAGGTTGTACAATTAGGGACTTCTTCTTCTTCATTATTTCAAAAGTAAAGCATCTAGATTTTGTATGACCATGCTTTTTACAAAAATCACAATACAATATTGAAGAAGAAGAATCTTTAGAGTGAGAAGAAGAAGAATGTGCTTTAGGAGAAGTGGGAGGAGAAGAAGAATGAGGGGAAGAATGAGAAGTGTTCTTCACCTTTTTTGATGTTGATTCGTGCCTTTGGAACTACTTTCCTATGAAGGTCGAGATCTATGAGAGGCACCAACTTTCTCCTCTACGAGAATGACATGCTTGAATACCACATCCAAAGTGAGGAAATCATTGAATTTGATTTCCCTAAAAATATGATCTTGCAATCCATGAGTGAACTTGTTAATCAAATCCTCTTCTGAATATTTCACACCAAGAAGAACCCTTAGCCTATTGAATTGAAAAATATAGTCAACAAATCACATACTATAGGCTTGCCTCAACCTATACCACTTGGTCGTGAGGTCACTTTGGTAATTTGGTGGGAAAAATGTGTTCTTCAGAATTTGGATCAATTATTTCCAAGTCATGGCAGCATTATGGCTTTGTCTTTCTACAATCAAAATTTTTGCTAAGCCTATGAGTTTGACTATGGCAAAGGCAACTTGTTCATCTTCAAGAATTTCAGCATAGGTGAACCAAGTTTGCATATCTAAAATCCAAGTAGACAAGACATCAAGATCTCTTGATCCATCATACAATTTGACCTCACATTTTGCCTTGTTGGCATTGTTGTGATAAATTTTGACATCACCAGGAGTTAATTGGACAACAATATCTTTCACTTTATCTACCAAAATATCTACTACAATAGTAAGATTTTCCATGTTTGTTTTGAGATCAACAGCCATTTGATGACGTGTATATGCCAGACTAGGAGGATTCTAAAATGGTTGCAAGAACTATCTAGGCTCTTAGGAATAATTTGCAAGTTTTCCTAATGCACAATTTGCCTAGATTTACAAATATTGCCTTCCAAATTACAAAAAGAGGGCTACTATAGTGCTTCAATTTTACACAATCAATTTACAAAAATAATTTACCCTTCAAATGAGTAATGGGTAAAAATATTAACACTAAAATTAAGGAAATTAGCTCTTAAAATTGCAAAAAATAGTTTTTTTTTTTAAATAAAGGGATAAAAATTTGTTGATAAAAAGTCTGGATTACAGAGTACAACTGAGCTTCCAAACATGACTCAAATAAATAGGCAAACAAGCTAAAAATACTAGACTAGAATGACACCCAGAAAAGACAACAAGAAAAAACCACATTAAGTTTGTACATCCTTGTGGATCAACTCCCACAGGCATTGAGAGTCCCCAGATGGGAGACTCCCAATTATCGATACTCCAAGGATCCAGCAGCTCAGAAGCCCTTTTTGCCAGGTAATCAACAACCATATTCCATTTCCTTGGAATATGCACAAAGGATATAAATTCAAACTCTTCACTCATTCTGAGAATTTGAATGACTACAGAGGCCAACTGCCAATTAACTTCCTCCACCCTTTTATTGTTTAAAATATTAACCACAATTTGAGAGTCAAACTTGCAGATAATCCTATGCCAGCCAAGAGAAAACCCCCTTCGCAAGGCCTCAAGAATTGCAAGAGCTTCCATAAAATTGTTGGAGTGAACATCTTTATAAATGGAAAAGAAAAAACTGACACCACCAGTAGAATCTCTTCCAACACCGCCAATGCCAACATGTCCATGATTACCCCTGAACAATCCATCAGTATTAATTTTTAAAACTCCTCTAGGGGGTGGCCTCCACCTACCATCTCTCCTAACCTTCTTGCTGAGTTGAGTAACCCTACTAGGGCTAGAAGAGTTAACACCATCCCCAAAGAGACCAAGGGCTTGCTGTACCTTCTCCTCCCTAGAATCCAAAAGAGGGTCCACATCACATTTACCATGGATGGTTTCCTGAACCATATACAAGATCCTTTGCTAGATCTGTTGAACAACAAAATAACTAACCTAAAATATGTGTCGGTTCTGTTTGAGCCAAATTTTATAGATGATGCAAGAAGGGCCCAAATTCCAAGCCACCCGAAGGAAGGAGGCCTTGGTCGAAGGTCTACCCAGACTACTCCAAAACTCCACTAGGGATAGCTCATGAAAACATGGATGGTTCCAGGTGCTCCACCAATGATGCCAAATGTCTCTGGAAAAGGAGCATTGGAAAAATAAATGAGAAGAGTCATCCTCATTATTACTGCAAAGGACACAAAAAGAGGGACCCTGAAATCCTCTCTTTCTCACATTATCCCAAGTGAGGCATTTATTACGAGCTACCAAATAGAGAAAGAAGTTACATTTTGGCAAGGCAAATTTATTCCACACCTTTTTCCACCAAGTGACAGTAAGACTCCCATACTTTTTCTTATTAAGAACCTGATAACCATAGGCTACTGAGTAGGTTCCATTAGGATTAGGGTTCCAAGCCAGAATATCTTTACCCCTGAATGAAGAACAAGGCCTCCTCATAAGAATAAGAGCAAGCACCTCTTTTTCCTTGGCCAGTCCCCCCTGGGGCCATTCTTGCGAATATTTCCACCTGTACATCTCCATATTTACAAAAGACTGGATTTTTTTAAAGTCCTCCACATGAGACCAGCCTGCTTCCAAGAAAAAAATGCTTAGGGAACGTAACCTAGGATATTGATTCAATATAGGAGGGTGGCCATCCCAAGAATCCTCCCAAAAAAGAGCATTTGATCCCCGATTGCAAATCTAGAACAAACCCTACTTGATTAAATTAGCTCCTCTTTTTAGAGTGTCCCAGATAACTGAACCTTTCCCAACCAAGATGACTCTAGGGATCTCAACCTCATAAATACCTCTCAAGTACTTACAAGATATTATTTTAGCCCAAATATGATCTTGAGAGGTACACCATCTCCAATAAAGTTTTGTAGCCAAAGCCTGCCCAAAAAGAGCTGTCTGTCACAACCCAAGGCATCCCTCTTGCAGTGGCCTACATATAGAATCCCACCTAACCAAACTCCATTTAGATTGATCAAGTTTTCCAGGCCATAAAAATTGTCTTGAAAAAGCATCCATGTTCTTGATGAAGTGAGAGGGAGCTATTTGTACAAAACATCTATAAATGGGTAAATCTTGAACAACAGATGATAAAAGCAACACTCTACCTGTAGTGGATAGCCATATGAAATTCCATTGATTCACCTTCCTTATAAACTTATAAAGCATAGACTGCCAAGAAGATCTAGGTAGAGGATGAGATGAAATTGGAATACTAAGATAAATGAAGGGGGAGTCCCAACCTGGAATCTTAGAATACAAGCAATCATGGCTTGAATAAGAGGAGGGGTATTGAAGAAGAAAATGGAAGACTTGTCCTCATTAATCAACTGTCCAGAAGCACAAAGATATATGTCAAGAGACTGTCTAATATTTCTAGATTCCCTGATAGTGGCAACTCCCAAAAAAGCAATATCATCAACAAATTAAATGTGGAAAAGAGGTGGCAAACTAATATCCCACTTCCACCCCTGAATGAGACCCTGCATGACTTGAGACTTGAGCAATATTACCAACCCTTCCACCATAATGATAAACAAATAAGGAGAGAAAGGATCTCCTTGCCTCAATCTCCTTGAGGCCTCAAATAGCTCTGATGGCTCATTATTAACAAGAATAGAGAATGAGGAAGAAGACACACAGCTCATAACCCATCTAATCCATTCCTCCTCAAATCCAAAAGCAGCAAGAACTTTCTGAAGAAAGGACTATATGACCCAATCATAGGCTTTGGCCATGTTCAACTTAATGAACATAGTTTTCTCCTTAGAAGTTTCCATCGAGTGGATAGATTTTGTAGCAATAACAACCCCATCCAAGATTTTTTGACTAGCAACAAACCCTCCTTGCTCCTCAGAGATGATTTTGCTCAACCATATCTTCAGCCTCTCAACAATAATTTTTGTGATCTTATACACAACATTGCAGAGAGCAATAGGCCTAAACATATCCAAGGATTTTTCTCCCTCTTTTTTGGGTATAAGCACCACAAAGGTAGCATTTAAGGCCCTTAGCATCTGTTTGTTCTTTTGGGACTCATGGACCACCTCCAAAAGATCAAATTTGATTAAATCCAAAAACTCTTGATAAAACTCAACCGAGAAACCATCTAGACCCGAGGATTTTCCTTTTTCATATTGAATACAACATTTTCAAACTCCTTAATGGAAATTGGACCTATCAAGTGCTCATTCATCTCTCTAGAAACAATTGCTAGAATATAGTTTAGAATAAGCTTTTCATTCTCATCATATGATAGTTAGTCCTCCTTGAAGAGAGAGGAAAAATACCTCTTAGTCTCTTCTGAAATATCCTTGAAAGAAGAGAGCAGGCACCCTGAAAATTCACAAGAGAGGTAATCAGTTTACCATTACAATGAGCCTTAATTGAGCTATAAAAGAAGGTTGTGTTCATATCCCCTTCCTGAAGCCAATCTACTTGAGCTTTTTGTTTCCAAAAAATTTCTTCCCTTAGTTCCCATTCAACAAGATCTTTCACAGCCTCAGATTCCTCAACAAGAAGCTCCTTTGTGAATCCCTGATCTTTAATCTTCCTTGAAGTTTCTTCCATCCTCCTAAGAGCTACCAAATTAACCAAGGAAAGGTTACCAAAATTTAGTCTATTCCATCTCTTCAATTTATGTTTTACAAATTGTAGTCACTTCATAAAGGAATACATAGCGGTGCCATGAGGAGGTTTGCTAGTGGTCCACCAGCCTCGCATGAAATCATGAAGCTTAGGATCACGAAGCCACATAAGTTGAAACTTAAAGGAGGGATTATTTTTTAGCCCTAACTCCAAAGCAAAGAGTTTTATAGACCAATGATCAGATCCCCTACCCTCCAGAATCATAGAGCTAGCACTTATGTTGTTACCCATCCAATAACTAGATATCAAAAACCAATATAGTATCTCTGAGATGGAAGCTTCCCCACACCTTCTATTGTGCCAAGTAAATATCCCATTATCTAGATTTATGTCAACCAAGTTTAGGTCCTGGATATGAGCACTGAAGACAGAAGAAAAATGCTCAAGATGGTCCACCCCACCATGTTTCTACTCCAGACAAGTGATAGAGTTGAATTCTCTAGCCAAAATCCATGGGTACAGGGGAACCAAACTTCTCACAAAGCAAATGTGCTCCCACAAACTCACTTTACCATTGTAATCAATAGGAGCATACACATTTGTAAGTAGGATGGTTTCACCAGATTCATTATCATACTTGACCATCAAAATAGACCATCTGCTAGAAATCCAAGTAAGAGGGGATATATTAATCGGGTCCCATAAACAAGCAACACCACCAGTATATCCACATGCACCAATAAACTAGCATTGCCCCCTTCTCCACAACTTGGGAGAAATATTAAACATACTATCAATAGCCAATTTAGTCTCATGAATAAACACCACATCCAGAGAATGCACATGAACCAAATCACAAACAAATTTTTGTCTGGGGATGTTGTTCAACCCCCTTACATTCCTTGAGAGGATAATCATTTTTGGGGGTTATAAAAATGGAAGTCCAATGTTCTCACCAAGCCTGACTCCACCAAAGTCTCCCCCATTAACTTAATTTTATCTTGGTCCTTCTTTCGACCCACCTTCATATTCTTATCCAATTTTTTTTAATTATTTTCTGTTGCAATCCCAACACCATAGGAGTTTTGCAGTCCAAATATGACTGCATCAGTTCTTGAGTAGGAGAGGGCATAACTAAATATGTACCACTTTCCAAAATAGTTTCCCTTATAGGGCTAGACCAAACCATGCCCCCTATACTCAGATCCAAAGCCCTTTTTTCTTTATTTAAATCCCCTAGATCTGATTCCTTAAGTTCCTCCTTAAGAAGAGACATCTGATTCGGCCTTGTTATATGTGCATAAGGTAGCGACATTTTAGGTATCTCCATGCACTAATCAAGATCATCTAATATTTCAAAACAGTTGAGTAGAGCATCTGGCTGGCTATCCTTAAGGTCTTTATTTGCCCTTCGTCCTCTATTTTAGGCTTTTACCAGAACAAAACCTTCCTTATCCCGTTCACCTTCCTTTATCGAGGCTTTTCCTTTATCCAAAATTTGTCCAAATCAAGAAGCCCCAAGATTTGAAGCCACATGAGGGACAAAATTAGGGCATTTTCTTTGCAGGTGGCCATATTCATGATAAATCCGACAATGAAATGGAAGAGCTTCATAGTCAAGTTTTTGAACCCATGTAGTTGATCCAAATTGTATTTCAATAGAATATGGAATAAGATTATTTAATTCAATTTCAACACAAATACAAGCAACAAAGATTACCTTTTTATCCGTTGTCTATTATGATGGTCCATTCGGCTTCCCAAGAAGAAGGGCAATCTTATGCAAGATATCAGTTCTTCAAAATTCCAACGGGAGCCATGGAAGCCGCACCCATATTGGAACCTGCGATGACCGTTCCTCTAATGGGTTGAAACCCACATTCCAGGGTTTAAGAAAGAGTCCCACTTGGTTATATAAATAAGGACCCTCTTCAAATGCTTTGTTACGATCTGTAATACAAGAGAAAACCACCATAAAATAGTTGTTTGCACTCAGCATCACCTCCACATCGCCTTCAAGATTCCAAGTCTTCCTGACCCAAGCCTCCACAAAGGGGAGAGAAATTTGGATGCCCAAAAATTTACCAATAAGGGCATGTATGGTTAGATACTCCACATATTCCGCCATCGAGTCTGGTTGAACCACTAGAACTGTCCTGGATTCACATCGTTCCAAACATCCATTGTTATTTAACACGTGATTCTTGACATGCACTGGAAAATCATGTTCCTTCCAGTCATTTTTAGATGAAAAAATATCTAGAGCATGCACTCTCTGTGCCAGACCCAATGCCATCATGACATTCCTCCAATTTTTCAAACCTCCTCCAGAAGCTGTTGCCATCCTCGTAGAGCAGGTTTTCTTCATCAAACCCTAACAGAGTAGTTTTTCCTCATCAAACCCTAGCAGAGCCTTCTTTCTTCCTTTAAACCCACTTATTGTTAACACTTATGCATGTAGTATATTACTCTAGATATGAAAAAATCCAAAAATCAGTTTGATGGAGGCAAAATAAATTGACTTTTGAGGTGAAAATTGCAAAAAATTGAAAAATTCACCTTTCTATCTTGTTTGACATTGAAATATAAATTTTGAATTATGAAACGATGAGAAATTTCATTTTGCACCAAAAATATTTGGATTTCGAACAATCAACCCATCGGTCAACAACCCTGACTGCCAGTCAACTACGGTCCAAAAAACTACCAACATCCAACGTCCACCATCCGCAAGTAAATTTCCAAGGGTCAATGCCCACCATTTACAGGTACACTACCACATGTCCAACAAAGGCTACCACAACCTCCAAGCCATGCTAGCAGCTGAGCGTGACCATTGAAAGGTGGTCACCTCAATAGGGGTGCGGGCAACCTTTTAAATAACTACAAGTCATCTGCAACCTCAATATGGGATAAATATCCATAATAAAAGAATAAAAAAAACTTGCATGATCCACTTAATGGAGGAGCCTGAATCCGATCGAAAAACTGAGAACCTATCAACAAGATCGAAACCTATCAGGAAGTCACCAGAATACTATCAAAGTCGACAGAAAATCAATACTCACCAAGAAATGGTGTCGAAAAGCAAAAAAAATCATCAAAAAGTAGAAAGTTGCTAGAAATGGATTGAAAAACGGTTGCGATCACCAAAAATTGAAAAAAATCACATCGAAAAAAAGAAAACTATTGCAGACATTGGGAGTTGAACAATTTTTCCGAATATCAATGAATCATGCTAGGAATAGAATTTAGCTGTCAGAACGAGAAAACTAATATTGGGATGTCATGAAATGTAGCTAGTGTAGATTAAAAATACAACGCCAAACAGAAATAAAACCACAATAATGGAATACAGGAAAGTTGCACAAAACAAACAATTTTTATTAATCAGTGGAGTTTAAAAACTCCTTTTGAGTACAATAGGGCCTGTAACCCTTTTTGTGATACACAAATTACAATTTGTGCTAGGTTTCTCCAAAACCCTAGCTGGCATAAAGTGGTGGCATTTCCGAAGATGTATCCTTAATCCCAACAAAGTGAGTGGGTTTTGTTGTATCCTTTGGCTCGGACCACTCCAGCTTAAACAACTGCTATCAACACACTAGATCTGCCATTAAAATCCTGTACACATTAACACTATCAAGGAGTTAGAAATTAATAAGAGGGCTCCACTGTGTGAGCCCTCAAACAAAATTTAAAACCCTAGAAAAATAGAATGCAGGAGTTCAACAACAGATTAATAAAAGAAAAGAAGTTACTTGCTTTAAACTGATTTATACCTGTTCTCTGTTAACGCGGCTAGATCAGGTGGCATCTGGAAGTAATGTGGCTATCAAATCGACTGCAGAAGGCACCCTGGTGCACTCGCTGAACGCCCGTGTGCTTCTAGATCAAGGTTTCAGACGTCGGTCTGAGTCTATGGCTGCGGGTAAACGCCCGTGGGCACTTGTGACAAGAATGGGGAATTCTGCAGAGTACTGTAGAAGAGATGGCGGTGAAGTTGGCGACGGATGCGATGATGGATGCGGCGAAAAGGGGCGGCGATGGATGGCTGAAGAGATAGATGAAATAGAAGAGATAGGTCCAAAAGATAGCAAAGATAACAAAGATAGCCAAGATAGAAGTAGGGTTTGAGCCATCAAGGTGGCTCTATTTATAATCTACTCTTAGGGCACACTTTAGGGTTTTAACGACACTTTGAACGTGTGGCTAAGATTAAAGTGGATCCAAGGGTAGAGAATAAATCTAGGTTGTGAAACGGATTAAGAAGGATGGACGGATGAGATTAAATGAAATATGGACGGCTTAGATTAAATCACTTAAACTATATTTATATATATATATATATATATATATTAAAATATATTAAAATATATATATAAATATTAATTTAAATAAATTTGGGGATGAAAAATGGTGGGAAAGGTGAAATTGGGCCAAATAATGGCGGGAAAGTGTGGATTTGGGCCAAATAATGGCGGGAAGGATGAATGATTGACATGTGGCTGACAGGAAGGTATAGATGACTTGCAAGTGGCTAAATTTTGGTGTCTACAGATGCCCCTTTTTGAGCTGCTTTGTGTGAAGACACAATGCAACACAAAAACTTAAGACACCTGAAAAGCTGGATCAGACGCAACTCTCTCTCAAGATTAAAGCACAACTTTGAAGACCAAAGAATAAAAGAATATTTAAAATTTTTCAGCTTACCCCCTCAATTGGCGAGCGAGAATGGTTCTCACAAGCCAATTGGAAGAAAATGAACCGTTTTTGCCCCAACGGTGAAAAAAGGGGTTGGTGTATGAAGCATCTATTTATGTCCCAACAGGAAAGGGGTTGGTGTACAAACCAGAAAAGAATATGATTGAAGATGATATGAGTGATTTGAAAAATGGACCGTTTTCTGCCCCAACGGTTATAAAGGGATTTTTGCCAAATTGTAAGTTCCATGATCATGTAAGATGAATTCCACTATATGAAAATTAGAAATTGATAACGGATGCCCCAACTCCTATGTGTGAGTCCATACTGTTAATGAAATTGCCTTGTTGGTGCCATTGATATGCAGAGATGAAAGATGCATGAAAAGAGTCCAGAACTCAGAGATGCTCCTAGTGACTGTATGGATAATTCCTCGGGTCGGAACCAATCAACCTAGGTAGCCTCAATCTCTAGCAAGACTCAAAATAATGATGATATTAAAGATTGTCCATGTTTAAGGCCCCATGAACTAGGCCATCAATGACAACTGTTGAGCAAATTAATCTTGGTATGAGGTCACTTGAAAAGTAGAATATCCAAAATTGATTTCCAATTTTCAAACAGTGAAATAGTTGATTATGATAAATGGTAGGTGTCCTTATGGTGGTTTAATCCTCTTACCGAATTGCATGGATGCAAATCGCTGTAATCGCCAAGGTGATAGAATATACCACTAGATACGAGGTTTACTTTAATTTGATTTGGCAAAAATATGCATGATGAAAGAAGAATGAATGAAATTGACGATAGATCAGAAGAATTGATGAATGTGGTTAATTTTGTGAAGGTTTTCAATATTTTTAACCCAATTTGTAAAACAATGATGAATGATGCGCTTTTTGAGCGAAATGACAAAATTTTTATCCAAAACTATTGTAACCTTCACAAAATTTTTTATTATGATAAGAAGAATAGATGAATGCAATTTGATAAAAATTTGGAGGAGGTAAACTTCAATTTTGCAAGTTTTGTTCCTTTATTCAATACTGACACCAAACGTCGGTCTGCATTTGGGGGTGGCAGAGACGCCCATAGGTGTTTAGGCACTCTGCAGATGTAGCACTGCATTTGAATGCGCCATGAAATGCCCCACTGCATTTCAGGGTGCCAAAACCAGCTATTTAAATAGTTTCAGCGAAAATTTCGCTCATTTGTGCGTTCGAGCTTGAGAGAAGTGCGTCTGAGGGAGTGGAGTGAAGTGAAAGGTTGTGTGGGAGAGTGAAGCACGCGGGAGCTATGGCGGAGATGGGAGTGGACGTGCCAGTGCAGCCAGCTGAGGTATTTGTTCATTTAAGCAAGTACTTATTATGTGTTTTTTTTTTTTTTTTGGGAAAAATTTGTAACAAATTTTTGTTTTGTTGTTTTGCAGCTTAGGGTGTTAGAGGCACAACACCGGTTCTCCCCTATCATTTTGAGGATGAGGAGGTCGTTGTCCCAGGAAGACTGGGAGGTATTGGAGGCAGTGGGACTAGCGGAGGCAGCCCGGTTGGAGGTAGTTCGGGCGGATGAGGGGTACCTATTTTGATGGTTAGCTTAGTGCTTAGATGCACTCTTTATGAGCCTTGGTGCTCTATTGTATATTGTAGCCTTTTGGAATTCATTGTACAGTTTGAACTTTATACATATATATATACATGGCTTTTATTTATTTGGTGTTTTACTCTCTTTTGTGTGAATGCCTATGTTTTTGTGATGCATGCTTTTATATGTTTTAATGTTTTTGATGCATATGTGATGGAATGGAATGCAAACTTATAGATGATTAATGCGAGACTAAGTAAATGAAATATGCACTAAGAAGCACTCATACTTTTAGATAGTTAGATTTAGCGAACTGTTATCATAATTGTTTAATCAAGGGCATCAAACTTGGTGGCTTGTGAATGGATGACGTATGGAATGACATGAATATGGAAGAAAATATGGAGGGTGATATGGAAGAAGATATGGAGGAAGATATGGAGGTTGATATGGAAGACTGTTTTACAAAGACTCAAACATGCTAGTGGTATCAAACAAACTTACTAACACTGCCTAATTCAAGACTGTTTTACAAAGACTCAAACATGCTAGTGGTATCAAACAAACTTACTAACACTACCTAATTCAACTAGGACCAAATGTGTGTGCATGCGAGTTCATTAACCAAATCAGAAGCATGGTAGTGACTCTAGGCAATCAAAAACCTGTGTGTGTGCAAGTGTGTTCATTAACCTCATCTTGCATAAATTAGGTAACCTTGTTATGGAGAAGACCCCGAAGCTAGTTTGTCCGTATGAGCATTCAGAGGTCTCTTTTTGATGAGAGACATGTCGCCACGCTATAAGTATACTCCACCGCTGACCAAGCGTCTATAGCCCCGATGAAGGTTAACTCCATAGTCCATGTTGTTTTTGACCTTTGCAAGCCTTGGGGATGACTACCTATCCGTCCGATCGGACAAGTAGTACGATCCTACAACTTATTTGGGATCAGTGGTGTGTGAAAAATGTTCATTTCCTTAGAGCTTTGGGGAATCGGATTCTCAACCGAAGTATGATGAGAATTTTACCCTATCCTTACTACTCCGTTTATATTTATATTTTGTGATTGCTTGTGATAGTGGTAAGAACCACTATTTTATGGACTATGTTTGCATGATAGGACAAACGAGGATTACCATTTTCACTTCAAGGCACAACCCAAGGATGGTGTTATCTCTCTTTGACACAAGATGTTTTTAAGATGTGAAAATTGTGATAGGTTCAAGACCGCTTTTGAAATCATTTCCCAATACTCAAGATTTTATTTAGTGTAATTTGTGATATGGCCCTAGAGAACTTTGACATGCATTTCAAATTTTGCTTAAAACACTAGGAATGGCTGAGTGATCGAAAACATTTTGGCAATGTAAATATGTGCAAATGGAAAATGGGTGTACGAATGACAATTCGGTTTGATGGATTTTATGAAGGTGCCCTTGATTAAGGCAACATGACTTTTGCTTGACCAAATTTTATATCCAAAAGATAGAATGGTATCTAACATGATATGCAACTATGGCTGAAAATGAAATGTTATGGTTTTCAATGAGATGTATGCACATGAAATGCAATGTTTTTGAATGAGATGTATGCAACTAACAATGAAATGCAAATTCTTTTTTATTTTTTTATTTATTTTTTTTTTTTTACAAGCCATGTATATATGTACATATAAAATTCAAACTATGCGTAGAATGCGGAGCTAAGACTGGCGGAGATGCTAAGTACTGCTTGATGTCATCAAAGGCTTTCTGACACTCATATGTCCATGAAAATTGTACCCCATTTTGCAGTAGGTGGCAAAATGGCCTACATTTATCAGAAAGTTGTGCAATAAAGCGATGGATTGAATTAATCTTTCCTTGCAGACTACGCAACTCCTTCAAATTAGTTGGGGGACACATTTCCATAATGGCTTTGACCTTGTTTGGGTCCACCTCAATACCTCGTTTAGAGATAATAAAACCTAGGAGTTTGCCTGAGGTAACACCAAAGACACATTTCTTAGGGTTCAACCTTACTTTATGCTCTAGAAGTCTATCAAAAACTTTTTCCAATACATCAAAATGCTCTTGTCGAGTTTTAGATTTTTCCAATAAATCATCCACATAATCTTCGATAATCTTATGCATATAATCGTGGAAAATATAAGTCATGGCTCGTTGATATGTTGCACTTGTGTTCTTAAGGCCAAAGGGCATCACCCTATAAGAAAAAGTTCCCCAAGGTGTGGTAAATGCTGTTTTGTGTTGATCTTCAGGGTTTATTCGAATCTGGTTGTATCTTGAAAATCCATCCATGAACAAAAGCATTTCATGACCAGCGCAGGTGTCGACAAGAGTATCAATGTTTGGAAGAGGAAAGTCATCCTTAGGACACACTTTATTTAGATCTCAAAAATCGGTGCAAACACGTATCCCCCCGTTAGGCTTGCGAACGGGTACCATGTTAGAAAGCCACTCAGGATAATCAATCGGGACGACAAATTTAACATCCATCTCCGATTTAACTATGAGGGCCACGGTAGGATGCATTTTCCTAAGTTTTTGTTTGACAGGTTTAGCATATTTTTGTAAGGTGAGGTTATGGACAACCAAATTAGGGTCTAGGACTGGCATGTCTTTGTAAGACCATGCAAATATCTCCTTCTTCCGCTTGAGTAGAGCAATAATTTGCTCTTGTTCCTCTGATGATAGACTTTTAGCCAGTTTCATAATTTGGGTGCCATCTTGGTCTGTACTAAGGTCTACATCAATAGTTTCTTCAATAGACATGTGGGAACCTTCCTCAAGCTGATGGGGAGTAGGGATCTGATTTATGTCATCTAAAATGTCATCAAGCTCCTGTGCCTTGCTCTCGTCTATGTCCGCTCGGAAAACCTCTCGGCTTAGAAGATGAAGGTGAAGGTGGAGGTGAAGGAGGAATGTAGTTGACTGAAGCCCTTAAAAATTCCTCGAAAATGATGAACTCTGAAATAGATGGAGGGGATGAAATCCGATCCATGTCAATCAGGCTTGGGTTGATCAGGATTGGCTTATCCGGATCATATGGATTATGGAGTGGTGTGAATAAGTCTTCAAAATTCATTGTCAACTTATGGAAGAAAGGATGGGTGAAATGGAAGGGAAAACCGGTGAAGACCTCGGAAGACCTGAAATGCAAAACAACATAGTTTTTCAGTTTTTTTTTTTTTTTTTAGTTTGAGTTTTTTTTTTTTTCGAATTTTTTGATTTTTTTTTTTTTTTTTGGTTTGGTAGTGGTGAAAACCACTATTTTAGTATATACATATAATATAGGTTTGGATTATGGCTTATGGATGTGGTGGAGGGGGTGGTTCACCTCGTTCTTGTGGAATAAGCAAGTGAAAGATGGCCTCTTGGAGAGGGAACAATTGGAGATAAAACTCGTCTTGTTTAATGAGGGGAACAATGGGCACCGACTCTTCTTCAGATTCATCACCATTTGACATGACGTCAAATTCTTCATAGGCTTCATCTTCGGATTCGTCGGGGTGGAGGATTTCTTCTTTTGAATTAAGATTAATGCTTTGAAAAGCTCATTCAAAAGAAGAAAGGGATGGAAGTGGTTGGTAGCCTAGACCAAAACGCTCAGTGGGTCTCTAATATGGCATATCGATGCGTTCAGTTACCCCTTGCTCGTATCGACCTAGGCAAAATTGCTGCCAATTATGTCTATGGAAATAGCGAGAGGGAAAACCCTCCATCCTTTCGATATTGGCAGGGACTGGATGCTTAGGTTCTAGTATGGTGGTAGGACTAGAAGATGACTCTATTCCCCCATATACAAAATTAATGGAATTTGGCATAGAACCCATGTTATAAACCGATCCAATGGATAAATGTTGGTCATGTGGACGACCAAAATCTTTAACTATTTGCACATTAAACGGTGTGATGTGGACATCTTGAATGGCATACTCACCAATACCTGCATCAGTGAGATGGACCTTGACTTGGGAGGGAGATGGACTAGATGATGGAATAGGAGAATGTAGGGTAGAAGAATTGGAAGGATTTGGTTGGGTTGATGCTTCACTAACTTGTGAAACATCAACTAGTGATGGTTGGGAAGATGGAGGAATAATAGGTGATGTTGAAGAAGGTGTAGAAGAAGGGGGTAATGACGTGAAAAGAGATGATTGGTCATGGCCACATGTGCATGTGGTCACTGATGAAGAAGAAGGAAGATTAGGAGATGAAGAAAGTTGTGAATGAGATGGAATAGCGAAAGATGAAGATGGTTGCGATATGATGGGTAACTCCTCAGGAATGGGAGCTTTAGAAGAATATGGTATAGAAGAAGTAGATGGGGTCAAGAAAAGATGAGTGGATGGCAACACAATCTCATAAGGATTTGAGACATAGTTGCAATGTTTGAAGGGTTCAATGTCAGTAGGTACACAATGAACCTGTCCCTCATATACATACTTCAGACATTGATGCAGTATAGAAGGGACACATCTCATCTCCCTAAGCCAAGGCTGTCCAAGCAATACATTGTATGCCATGGACCCTTCCAAGATGTGAAACAAGGTATGCAAAGTTCGGGCCCCTACCTCAATGAGTAAGATAATCGTGCCAACCGTGGAAGATAAAGCATCATTGAATGCTTTAAGAGTAAAAGTCGACTTCGTGATAAGGGATGGCGACAGATTTAGATGACTCAACGTCGATGTTGTAATGATATTGATTGAGGAACCGATGTCAATTAAGACTCTTGAATGGCTTGTTATCGATCTTGGCCATGATATGTAGTGGAGGATCTATACTTTCTATTGACATAGGTTTGATTTCAAAATCATAGAAAGTGATGGAGGGATCCATGCATGTTTGAATACTCCCCACAAAGTTGTTTAAGGCATTAGTATCTTGAGTTTGAAGCTCGATTGACTTTAAAATTTCCATTAATGCCTCTCTATGCAGAGGAGATTATTGAATGAGGTCATAGATCGATAACTTGGCAGAAGCCATTTTTAAACTGGTAGTTAATCGGCTACTCAATGACATGATGGGTCGTTGGCGTTGATTAGCATGATTTAGCGATTGTTGAGAAGTACTAGCACGTCGTTGGGTCACTGTTACCTAAGGTGGACTGGGGGTTTGTATAGGTGGCTGTGGTTCAGCCTGATTTGGTTGGTTCACCCTTTGACCCCGGGTTACTACGTTAATAGTACCCATAAAACCTTGGTATTGTTGTACATGGTTGACTTGATTAGGAGGAGTTACCTGAGTTACTCCCCCTGAAGTTGTTGGAGCTTCCTCCCGATGTGGAAGGGGTGTTTGAAATATACCAAGATTTTGATTTTGTTGGGCTAAGGGGCTATCCAATTTAATGGCTCCAATCTCAATAAGATCTTGGATCACATGTTTGAAAGTTGTACAATTATTGATATCGTGCCCATTTTGCCTATGATAAGGACAAAATAAGTACTCTTTGTAATACTTCCCCCTTCTAGATGGTTCTAAAGGTTTAAACTCAGGTAAATTTAACTGATTTGTGCTATATAACTTGTTGAATATGACCGCATATGGTTCATCTAAAGGTGTGAACTATCGCTTGGGACGATTGTTTTTCCAAGGTCGAGTTTCCATGGTTGGCCCAGTATTGGGATTTGGTTGAGTAGGGGCGGGTACCGCATGATAAGCAATTGGTTGCGGTTGACTTTGCATTACTTGTTGTTGTTGAGCCATTACGGGCTGACTCGCCACCACTTGATTAACTTGGTTAACATTTGAGGTCGTACTAGCCTCGTGTTTGTTTGTTTTGGCCATAATTATTATTTCGTTGTTGGCCCTTTTGTTGCCATTCTTTTCTACGGGGTTTTAAAACACCCTCTTGGACTTTAATGTCTTCTATGATACTTGCTTGGGCCAAAGCCTCTTCAAAAGTCCTGTATTGTTGTAATTGGAGTAACCAAGAGATAGGTTTTAGAAAACTCTGGGTAAACATTTTGGTTAACTCCTCCATTGGTAGGGAGAATGGCAGTTTATTAATGATAGCCCTCCAACGGTTTCCAAAGTCATAAACAGTCTCATCGTCATGTTGCTTGAGCTTGTATAAGTCAGCTAATGAGACTCTCTTTTGTACATTTAGGGAGAATCGTTCTAAAAATAGATTAATCAATTGTTCGTAAGCATAAATGCTATGGTGAGCTAAATGATTGTACCATTGTACAGCATCTCCCCCTAATGTCTGAGGAAAAGTTCTAAGCATAAGAGCATCATTATTTTGGATTCTAAAGTAGGCATGCATGAATGAGCTCACATGTTCATGAGGATCCTCAGTTCCTCAAAATTTGTCAAACTTCGGTAATGTGAAATCAGTCGGATATGGCGGTGAAGGTACCGAAGGATGAATTGGTTGATTGATCAACGACCTTAGCATAGGTTTCTGACTAAATGAGCCAGGCATGTTGAGCATAAGGTTGTCAATCTGTTGTTGTATAGCATGGAGTCGAGAATCTTCATGAAAATTTTGACTCGTTTGATGATTATGAGGATGCAATGGAGGAGTGGAAAATTGATGAGATGGGATGAAATTGCCTGGATTAGGCAGTGTAGAATGGACAGGTTGTTGGTATGGATGATACCAGAAAGAAGGTGATTGGGGTGAATGATGAACTGGACTGGATTGGGAGAAATGTGGGGTAGGAATGGACACCATCGAAGATTGGGGTACCCAGGTGGGGCCTGAGCTAAGAAAAGCTGGCTGGGTAGAAATTGGTTGAGGTGTAGGATTTACTATGACAGGTGGTTGAGCATTTTGTTGTTGTTGTTGCTGAAGCAACTTGTCGAGGTACTCCCTAACCTTATTAATATCTAACCCAATGGAGGTGGGATGATTGAATGAAGGTGGAGGGCAGGCTGCCATGGTAGTCACAGGGGACTGCATAGCAGGGTCAATGAAGGTGGCTGAAGTAGATGGTACCTGGGAAGAAATAGTAGACTGTGCCCCAGGTAGGGTGAAACCATAAATGGTTTGGGAAGAAGAGGGTTGAAATTGGTCATGGCTAGAGGAGGTTCCACCAGCCTCATAGAGAGAATTGGTGTACACCCAGGTAAATGGAGGAGAAAGTGGTTGGGAAGACACTACATTTGTCTCCAAAGGAGGACAATTGAGCATCTGGGAAGATGTTGGAGATGAAGCCGACTGAACAGATACCACATTAGCCTCAAAAAAAGGGTTAGTGTATACCTGAGTGAAACCAGCGGGTATGGTTAATGCAATATCCTGCTGAAAAATAGAATCTTGTATAGGGGAATCTTGGATTGGCTCAAGGGCATAACCAGTGCCATATCTTAAGTGAGTTTGCACTTCGGCCATATCAATGTGGGTAATATGACAGGAATTGTCTTCCTCCATGGGCATGGCCATGTGACAGACAGTAGAAAGACGTGAAAGACCTGCAGGCGAACCTACTTGAAATTCACTAGGATAAGTGGCTATGTTGGTGGTGGGGATGTTCTGTGAATTACCCATTTGATTATTTAGATTTAACATTTTAGATTGATTCCTTGTTAAGACCATAACGCAATAAATCTAAACAAATTCAGAAAAAGAAGAATGCAAAACTGGAATGATAAATTTACACTAAAGAAATTATCAGAAAATAGTCACAACCTAGGTTTCAACCAATGTGTCTTACCTGCGGTTAATTAATTATTTTCTGATCTTAATCTGTAGTAAATTTAAGTGTCCGGTTTATGAGTTTTGCATGTGATCTAATCTTGAATTATTCACAAAAAAGGTAAAAAACTATGGCTAGGAAAGGACAACGAGATTCTTACTGGTGATGAAATCCAGCAAGTTTGCTCTGGGGTGACCTATGGTGTCTAAGGCAGAAGTTTAATGGATGGAGATGAATTCCACCGTCACTAAACTTCAAGCAATACCTGGTGATGAAATCCAGATATTACTGTTTTAAATGCAATATGAGATGCAGTGAATTTTATTTTAAGTGTTTTTAGTTATCTAATGTATACATACAAAGCTATAAATCAAAAGTTCTAATGATCTAAGCAAGAGGCTACTGAAAACATGCCATTTCCTCTGAAGAAGTGAAGTACACCGTTTAAAACCCCCTGCCTACCAATGATATCAGATATCAAAGGAGCAACCGGAAGGTTCGTCCACTTCTCTGCCTGGAATCACCCAATGGCAGGAGTACTATTGACATCCAATCAATAGTCCTACTTAGATGACTAAAACAGATAATTCGTAGCTATTCTAATATGCAGCTAGGTATGCAAATTTTTTTATTTTTTATTTATTTTTTATGCAACCAATAATGCAATGTAACAAAAAGAAAAAAAAATGTAACTAAAAATAACTGTTCTTTTCCAGATTACTTAGTTTTTGTTCATTTTAAAGTAATGATCTGAAAAAGAAACAGAATACAACAAAAAAACCAAAAACGTAAAAAGTACAGTTTAACAAAGAAAAAAAAATGCACTTACTCGGAAGCCTATGCTTTCTCTGTGAAACTGCATTCAAACGCCCAAGGGAGTCTGCACAGGCTGAAACGCACCTCTGCGTTTTGGATTGGACTTCCAGATGCCGCTCTGTGTCTGCTGTGTTTTCTACAAGCTCAGAAACCCTAGTTCACTAGAACAACGAATTTCACGATTTCTGGAACCTACAAAATAAAACATAAAACAGGAATAGATTAGTAAAGCAAGTATTAAAAACATGGAACCCTAGGGGGTCCCACCGTGATCGCCATTTGTAGATTAAAAATACAACGCCAAACAGAAATAAAACCACAATAATGGAATACAGGAAAGTTGCACAAAACAAACAATTTTTATTAATCAATGGAGTTTAAAAACTCCTTTTGAGTACAACAGGGCCTGTAACCCTTTTTGTGATACACAAATTACAATTTGTGCTAGGGTTCTCCGAAACCCTAGCTGGCATAAAATGGTGGCATTTTCGAAGACATATCCTTAATCCCAACAAAGTGAGTGGGTTTTGTTGTATCCTTTGGCTCGGACCACTCCAGCTTAAATAGCTGCTATCAACACACCAAATCTGCCATTAAAATCCTGCACACATTAACACTATCAAGGAGTTAGAAATTAATAAGAGGGCTCCACTATGTGAGCCCTCAGAAACAATTTAAAACCCTAGAAAAATAGAATGCAGGAGTTCAACAACAGATTAATAAAAGAAAAGAAGTTACTTGCTTTAAACTGATTTATACCTGTTCTCTGTTAACACGGCTAGATCAAAGCGACATCCGGAAGTAATGTGGTCATCAAATCGGCTGCAGAAGGCGCCCTGGTGCACTCTCTGAACACCCGCATGCTTCTGGATCAAGGTTTCAGATGTCGGTCTGAGTCTGTGGCTGTTGGTAAACGCCTGTGGGCACTTGTGACAAGAATGGGGAATTATGCAGAGTACTGCAGAAGAGATGGCGGTGAAGTTGGCGACGGATGCGACGAAAAGGGGCGACGATGGATGGCTGAAGAGATAGATGAAATAGAAGAGATAGGTCCAAAAGATAGCAAAGATAGCAAAGATAGCCAAGATAGAAGTATGGTTTGAGCCATCAAGGTGGCTCTATTTATAATCTACTCTTAGGGCACACTTTAGGGTTTTAACGACACTTTGAACATGTGGCTAAGATTAAAGTGGATCCAGGGGTAGAGAATAAATCTAGGTTGTGAAACAGATTAAGAAGGATGGACGGATGAGATTAAATGAAAGATGGATGGATTAGATTAAATCACTTAAACTATATTTATATATATATATATATATTAAAATATATTAAAATATATTAAAATATTAAAATATATATATATAAATATTAATTTAAATAAATTTGGGGATGAAAAATGGCGGGAAAGGTGAAATTGGGCCAAATAATGGCGGGAAAGTGTGGATTTGGGCCAAATAATGGCAGGAAGGATGAATGATTGACATGTGGCTGACAGGAAGGTATAGATGACTTGCAAGTGGCTGGATTTTGGTGTCTACAACTAGATCCCACAAAAACATGCCAAAATTTGTCAAATATTTGCCAGGCCTCTTTGGAATCAATGGAAATGGCTGGAAAACCGTTTAATCATTGAAACTACAATTTTTAACATTGGAAGAAGATTATTTTACCAAAATATTTTCATGTCATCATAAATTTACAAAATCTCATCATCACCTACCAACCAATTCAAACTTTCCACATGCCATCGGTGGATTGAACAACACGTTTAGGGTTTCTTATTGGTCTTTTTTTAGACATTTAAAAAAAAAAAAAATTTCTAAAAGAAATAATGTTTCACCTGCAATTTATTTTTCATCGCCTTGCTTGCAATTTTTTTCTTTGTCCATTTGCCCTACGTATAACGTGTTTGCCTGCAAGATCGTGCTATGGAGGGGAGGGTAGTAATAAAATTCCAAGCTTGGTCAGTGTCAGTCTACCATCAACTGCCATGTGTTGGGTGAGCATCAATTAGGTGATGTCAATCATCTATTGGTATCACCTATAACAGGTCGATGTGCAACCTATAAAGAGGGGAGGAGGAGGTTGTTGGAGAAAAAAGGAGAGGGGGACGAGATGGAGGAATAAGGGGAAGAAGAAAAGTGGTGGCATGGTGTCCTATCCTCTGTTGATCAATTATGGAGGCTGATACGATAGGTACAAATCAAAAAATTGGTCGATGGGTAAAAGAAAAGTAGGAGGCTGATAAGGAGGGATAGAATCCTCCCTTAATCAAACTTCTTATACTTCCCAACAATTTTTTATTCAATTTTTTGCACCATCCAAAACTTTCCACTACCAATTCTTGTGCACCCTTTGGCAGATCTGGTGCTCTCTTAGTAAGGAGATTCAATGTCTCCTCTTGGCCATACATTGGCCTCAAAATTTTGTAGCTACCCCTAAAATATGTCTTGATCCCTCTGATCTTCAAAGCAAACAAAAATTTTCTTCAATCTCCAAACAAGATAAAATATTCTTACCTTCCTTAGGATAAGTCTAGTTACCCTCAAAGGGTATTCGATGCAAGGGTAATTTTCAACCATCTACCACCTCAGGAGCTTCACAAAAATGATGCTACGGGCTGGAACAAGCCAATTCCTCATAGTAACTACCCTTGAATATGGTGCACTAACATCAAAATAGTACGAGTCACCTAGAAATTAAGTTGGCACTTTACCTTCCTTCTTGCATAAAATATCCTATGGCTCTGATTACCATTGATATAAAAACAATCAAACGTAAAGTTTATTATTCATTATTGGCAATAGAATATATAATTCTTACAAAGGAATCATGTGGTTATAGTGGTTGTAACAATTTTTCATTCAAGGCCAACCACTTGTAACTAACAGATATGTAGGGATAAGAACCTGCTAAACATGGATGCAAACAAAAAACTAACTTCCAGATGACAAAACACATCTCTAACCATCTAACTATGCATACTAACAAATAAATAATGCATATCCAATGTGGGCATACTATGCCCCACATAAATAAAAATGCAAGAAATAAGAAATATCTAATGTGGGTATACTATACCACACATAATACAATGTAATAAAATAACTTAGATTTATAAATAAACCTAAGGTAATATATAGTATCCTCAACAAAGGATATGGTGGTGAAGGCACTAAGGGATGTATGGGGAAGTTTTGTAGTTGATTGAGTGTTGGATTTTGGTATCTTGTACCCATAACTTCATCTGTAAAGTGTGGACCTGATCGATCTGAAGAGATATATAGAAAACTTATTACAGAAATAAAGCAAAAATAAACAACTTAGAAGAAATAACACCACACAATGCACAAATGACACACGAGATTTACCCTGGTTCACCCGATGTGGGCTACTCCAACAAAACAAGAGCCACTCCTTGATATTATTATTCTCTTTCTTGCCCAAAAATGGGACATTACAATAAAATATAAAGGAAACTCTTACAACCCTAAACCACTATGTGGTATTAGAATACAATGGGTACAACACCATGGGCTAAACCACCCACATCCACCAACCACCCACCAACCATGGGAATCCCAAAAATTGCTTTGGAAAAAGGGAATTTTTTTTTTGCCATTGCCAAAAAATGCCTTTGGCATGGTCGGGGGGGCTACCGCCCCCTGGACCCCCCCTATGGAGGGCTTCACCCTACTCTTGAGGACCTATGCTCCTATTACCCTTCATACCTATCGTACAATACTTCCTTAGTAAAGGATGAGACACATCCAACACGACCAACCATTAAATTGAATCTAACACAGGTTGAGGGTCCCATTGAGATGTGCCATCCTAAAATCCCAACTGACTATTGATGTGGGGTAAGCTATTGTTGAGTGTATGTGTTGGATGGTAAACCCTGGTTAAAGGGTTGTTAGTAGTTGATGGGTGGTTCCTTCTATTGTTGTTGTTGTTGGAATGGTGGTGGTTGATGTCGATGTTGAATGACTTGTTGGTAGGTCATATTTTGTTGTTGGTGGGGTGGTTGAATGACTTGTCATTGTTGGGTGTTTTATTATGGGTGATGTTGAGGTGTTTGGGATGTTTGATGTTGCTATTGATAAATATTGTTGTAGTGACTATTGCTACTGGTAGTACTATTCTTGTGCAGATTTTTGTGGGTGTGGTGTGGGTGGAGGTTACTACTATTGGTAGTACTGTTGCAATACCTATTGCTATTAGTAGTACTATTGGGGTGGAGGTTGCTGTTGAGGTTGTTGTGGTAGAGATTGAGGTTATTATTTATGGTACTAGGGTGGCTATTATTATTGGTAGTACTATTGGGGTGGAGTTTGCTGGCCATAGGCCTTGGCCTTGGGTGGTGGTTGGGTGGCAACAGACGATATTGGGTAAATATCTGGTGAGGGGCAAAGGTTGGCTCAAAGGTGACTGGAAGTAAATACAAGATGTATCTTATACTTGTGGGGGTGTTAGTGCATGGATGGTATGCAGTCTAGTTGCTCAGGCTAGGGATTGCATAAAGGAATTATCTTATGTAGAGGAATTATCTTGGGTCCTTGTGGTGGCAGCTGAAGCGAGGGCTAAAGTGGGTGAGTTAGATGTAGGTAACTGTGATGCCATATTAACCTAACCCATGGGAGGTTGGTTTTGGTCTACCACTATTGCACCTAAATTGGACTAGGGATCAAAGCCTAAAATATGAAAGAATGGTGCAGGCATACCATATTGAGGATTTGGTTCAACAGGCCAAATTGTATGGTTGTAGACCATTTATTAGGGTGTGGGCAAAATTGATCAGGGTGAGATGGTGAGTAGTGGTAAGGATAGGTGAGGTGATATTTATGTGAGAATAGAGCTACTATAAAGGGCCAAGGATACCTTAATGTCAATGACTATGATATAGCTTGAAGATTACAAGTTACTGGTATACTCTGGTTCTATTCTAGGGATATGGTAATAGGTGGTGCCTAGGTCCTGTGATCTAGTCAACGAGGAAGTGAGCTACTACATGTAGCTGGTATAACTTCTTGAGGGTGGTTGCAGGGCTACTTCTTACTGAGTAGGATGGGCAATGGTGGATGAAGGGGCTAGAACTTTATGGTCCATGGCAGCTTGGTTTATGGCTTTAGCTCGAGCTTGACTTCAAGTTGAGACCATTAGTCAAGCAGGTGTATGGGATGTGGCTATGAACGTGTGTTGGTGATAGTGGAATTTTGTGAATCTCTTTTTGTATTTTTATTTTTAACTCTATCTACACAAGCAAATAAAGCAAAAAACCAATTTTTATGTTATTCATTTTAAAGGTTTAGTGTTTTTTTTGATGAACTTGTGAGACCATTTTCAATTTTTGATTTTCTTTTAATTTTATAATGTTTTAATTTTTTTTGGGATTTTATGAGTTTTATGTAGCCTAATCCTAGAACTACAGGTGCAATAATGAAATGCAAACTAAAATGGGTGTGTTGAAGCTCACTTTTCTGATGAAAAGTGATGCAACAACGATTGAATGTGGCTGCCTAGTATGATTTGGTTGAATGTATCCTAAATACAAATAAAACCTCCTGAAAGAGGCCATGTTGTCTATTGCCTTGCTACTAGCCCATCTGGACTTTCACTTCACCCTCATGTGAGCTTGGGCATGAATGACAACTGTGATTCCTAAATTATTAAGCCCTAGGAATTGGAGGGTGTCTAACCTTCCTACTTTAGGATGCACCCAAAAGTAGGGGAATTTTCGATGATGAAATCTAAAAATCCACTCATGGGGGGCCAATAAGGTTTATAGGGTGTGAGCCAATGAATGGAGATGAATCCCACCATTGCTGGTCTCGATCAACAGTTGGTGATGAAATCTAACTCGATGTTTTAAGTGAACCGTGCAATGTGTGATGTTCATTTTTATTTTTATTAGGTCTATTTTTTATTTTGATTCCTAGCTATGATGCCTAATGCAATATATTTTTAGTGCAAGGAAAGAAATATAATATGCTCTTTTCTCTTTCTTCACACAAATGCAACATACATTATTTCAAACCAAAATGATCTACCATGCTATGCAATGCTTACTTAATGGAAGTAATTGCTATCTAAAAATGAAACTATTTTAAGAAATATAACTATGAAAATGCACTCAGAATAGAAATATTGAAAGTTCCCTACATGTAGTCCTATGTTGTGTGAAATACCAGAGGTAGAGGTGATTATGCATCGTGACCATACAAGATGGGATGGTTTTGTCTAAGATTGTCTATGTGCAAACAGTTGCACTCTATTGTCATACAGGGTCGGATGGTCCTGCCCCTACATATTCTATGACCTACATAAAAATAGAAACAGAGACCTATCATATTTCTTGAATGCAACAAAAGTAAAAAATAACAGAATATTAAGATTAAGCATTAAATGATAGCAACACAAAAAATTACATAAATCAAAAGTTCAAGGGATGGGTGGGTCCCATCATGATCTCCATCTTGTAGATAGCAAAAGTATGCACCATGCAATATTGAATGAAAAACAATGAATATTAATATTAAAACTTTGAAATGTTGTGCTTCCTCTATTCTATTACACTATTTTACCCACGTAGGGGTTTACAATGAAAATCAGGAGTGTTTCTCATTATGCAAAGACAATGGTTCTTTGGTACTCTTGTTGTTACTATAGTTATAAGGAAAGTTTTTAGTGACTGCCACTACATTTAATGCTGATTGGGGCCATGTATGACATCTCTAGATCGATGTATAGGCTTGCGAATGCAATATTTGGGGTAAGAAAGTCTCTGGATGGTGATCATCTATGGGCGGACAACCATGGTTGATGATCATCTATGGGCATACACTCATGGTTGATGACCATCTGTGGGAAAAAGGTCATGGTTGAAAACTGTCTGGGTGTAAATGATAGAACTGTATGTACTATTATAAATGAGAATAGGTGAACCTACAAGTTTGGGTGGCTTTTGGCTCTTGCTTGCTTCTACTTTGGATCTGCTTTGCACCTGTGGGACTTGCACGCATGCCAACTACAAATAATTAGTAATACCTATCGGTCCTCATTAAGTGAGGTCCGATTGCAATAAAATAAATATTCAATGTAAGTATTAACAAATAATAAACATGCAAAAATAAAATAAATTTGATCTTTTACCTTCTGTAAACCATTGTGGCTATTGTCTATGTCGTTGCATTGTGCATGAGATGTTGTTGCTTTGTAACTAAACTATGCTATGATAGGAGGCTTCCTACATGGGTTGGGAGCTGACTGTTTGAGGTTGGATGATCACGGGTCAAGACCATCCAGGGTGGGACAGTCATGATATGCAGCATCCAAAAGGTATTCGAAAGTGGATTTGGACCTATGAAAGGATGTGAATAGGTTCTGCATGATATGGGGATGGTAAAATATCAAGATCTCAAGAGTATGATCACTAGGATTTCTTGAGAATTCATTAGGGATTTGCTATGCTTTCCATACTCATGCTCCAAGGGGAGGGTGGGGATCAATTTATAATTTTCTTGACGAGAAAGAATAAGGAACTAGCTCATCAAGTTAAGTGCATGTAATTGGGAGCTTTTTTCTTGCATTGGATTTATCATTAAAAGTGTGTGCAAGATAAAATTAACCTTGGAATTATCACCAATTGATTTGATGTGTGCAATTTCATGATATTTATTTATTTTTATTTTTTATTAGATATGCATGATCAGTTAACTAAATGTGCATGGATAGATTTGTATGTTTATCCTTTTAATTGATCATGTTGATTGTGTGTATGTTTAGTTAATTGACTTAGTTAACTGAGTGCATGATGTGATTGAGTGTGCATATCTAAGTTAACTGATTTAGTTAACTAGGTGCAAGATTATCTTCCCTTTGTAGCTTAGAGGTGAAACTACTAGTAACTCCAAGTTTGCTCATGGAAGGCCTTATCCGTGCACATGATCGATTTGGATGGTGAGAGGTGGAACTGCTAGTGCCATGGATGATGTGGAGGGGTGCTTATGAGGGTCAATGCATCCGTGAAGAGGGGTGCAAGGTTGTGTAATCCTAAGCAATAATTAATTAATTATTTAATAAATTAATTAATTAATACTTAGGAAATTTATTGTTTATTTAATATTAATTAGATGTAATTAATATTAAATACATTAATTAATTATGATCAATTAATTAATATTTATTATGCTATATTTAGGTGTCTACAATCTCAATTAGGATAATCTATAAATGACATACAATTGGCCAACATTGCACAAGAAATAAACATCACAAATTCAAAATTATGTGAAAGCAACTTACATTAGTTGTTTTAATTAAATCTCACAATCGCCTATCTATAACAATTTAATATAATTTTTCAATATTAAAAATACTTTGGTAAAATATGTGAAGGAAAGTAAGATTAAGCTTGAAAGTAGAACAAGTTTTCATATTAAAAATTTAAAATTAGTTACAATTTTGTTTTGCCTAGATTAGAGTACTTCAATTGGGTGTTTCTCTAATTTCAAACTTTGTATAGGGCTCTACATGTCAATTGTCCATACTTGTGCATGATGTCATATATGTATATTGGTGTATACATGCAAAATTAAGTTTAATTATGCATGCAGCCAATACAAATTAAATTTATGGAATATGAGTTTCAAGACAAGAAAAATTATATGTATTGAATATATTAAATTGATGTATAAAGTATTATAAGATTATATTATTTAGATACAACTTACTCATATTGAATAATTATGAAAAATGTAGCATGCTATTTTATATCAAAGTATTTCATAATTGTAGTTATGTTGGTCACAAATATACCTAGTAACAAAGTCTATGCTTTGTGTGCCCTAGACCCGACCAACATTGAAAGGCCAGAGGAAAGAAATGTCCTCCGAGCCAATCTCTAGAGAGGGTTGGATCCCTTACTAATCCTACACTAGGTATAAGCTTAGAGAAACAGGAAAGAAATGGGAAATGATAGAAATAAAAGGAAAATATGGCTAGGGTCTAGGGCGCACAAAGCATAGACTTTGTTACTAGGCAGATTCATGACCAATAAGTTAGTATTTACTTGAGACATAAAACATGGAAGGAGTTTTTCATTACTATTTTCTTGAAAAACAAAAATACATATGGTTATGGTTAAGAAGTCAAATGATTTAAAGTTTCATAGATAATCAAATATGGGTCAAACTCGATACTAGACAACATTTTAATTTTTTTCTCATGCAAAAAGGTTTATACTTGGGTGCCTCACCCTTGAAAAATATTAAATCTCTCCTATAGAGCTTTTTTTTAAGCAAAAAATACTTGCAAGGCTGCCTTGATCTGAGAGACCATGACCAGGGGGTTCTACACCATCAAATTCACCTAGGAGTCACGCTCGACCCTGCTCGCACCAACATTATTAATTGGATTTTGGGTACCCAATTCAACTTTTTGGTAGGGTGGAGATTCGAACCTGGGACCTCCCTTGGAGGATTTCCCTCTCCTCTCCAAATCACCTAAAACACCTGGATCTCCTATAGAGCTTTATGGTTTACAAACATATTCTATACTCATCTCAATTGAAATGCTATAACTAGACACAAACATCTTTTTAAAAAAAAATTGAATTCTTGATATTCATTTTTTTGAGTTTTCTTCAATTTTATTTGTAAATACAAATATTCAACATCCTTATTCTTAAAATTTTCTAATATTGTTCGTCCATTCATTCAAGAGAAATATTGATTAGTGGTGGCCTTCTATGATGCCAAGCTACCATTGTGCTACTTGCTACTTGAATATCCATAACTGCTTTGTTGGCTCCATGCTTCTGTTGCTTTGCTATGATATTTTGAATGGTTGGTCCTATTGTTCCCTGATGCTATTGCACCCCTTTGAAATCCAAAACCACTATGCTTTTTCTACAAAATATTACCATACTTTATGCCTTTTTGACTCCATGTAGATTTATAATATTGATGTCTTAAACCATACCTCCAAGATTATTATACCTCAAGATGGTGTGGGTGCCAATATGCTGCAACCTTAACCTACCATTCTATTTTATTTGATGCTTCAATAATTTATTTTATTATTTTTAATTCTTCTTCATAATATTCTCTCTTATATCCTTCTTTTGGTGTGTCCTTATGCACTTTTGATAGGACCTCCTTAGACTTTGTTGTTGCTTCTTCCATGGACTCTATTGTTGCTACTGTTGTAAATTCAAATTTTAAGTCTTGTTTTGGTTCTTCAACTCGTTCCCCTATAATATTTGCTTCTTTCTTCTCCTTAGATCCTTGCTTTTTCCTTCTGAATGCAACCGTGAACTTGCAAATTATCATTTGTATTTTTTATTTGATTATATTCTCTTTATTTATTTCTTTTAGTTCTCTCTGAAACCTTTTTATTTCTTCTTCATATCCTTTGATGGTGACCTTCAAACTAGTTATCTTTTCATATGAGTTCCACTAACTCAAGAATGCATTATCCATTTCATCCCAAGTGGGATTATAATTCTATTACTTTTTAACACTTATCCGCAAAACATAAGCTTCCTCTATTAAAATTTTTATAAGTTAAATTTGCCAAAAATGGTCACTAGAATATAGAGATCTAAACTTCATCCACCATTCTTAAGCATAAATGTCATATTTTCCAATTAAAACTAGTAACTCCATGATCTCAACCCAAAAATTTCCTAAAGTAGCTAGGGTTTTGGAAACAAATCTAGGGATTTTCAAAAAAAATTCAAACATCTTCTATTCCTTACTATCAATAAATAATTCTATAATTTTTCTTCAAAAATAAATTAAATTGCAACTTATTTGCTTACCCTAACTAACAAAGATATCTATAAATTTTTTTCCTGATTTGAAAAATTCTCACTACTCTTGTCTTGGAAGACTGACTTCATAAGGTCGTATATCCCTTAATACAACTTGGATTCCTTCATATGACAACTCATTTTAGAGCTCTTCAAATTTTGCACATGTTGGTCCATGAATCATCTAAATCAGATAACCCTTCACATATATATAACTTCATACATGTTGGTCCAAGAATCATCTAAATAAGACAATATTTTCACCTATTGAACATTCAATCTTAATACATTAAAAAAATGATGATAATATTATCAACTTTTAAATTTTGTAGTCTAAAGAGGGTGAGATAAGGGCCTTTAAATTAATATAAGGATAGGAAAAAGTATATAATTGTGATTATAACTTAATATCTATTTTCCATGATTGGTTCATAATAATATTAAAAAAAATCAATGTCATGACCACTTATCAGTGATTATGTCTAAGTATCCTATAATTATCCCATGTTTGTAGTTCCATTTCATCACATTTTTAACATACAATTATCTATACATAGATATTAGAACATAATATTGTTAATCCCTACCATCCATAAAAGCTATAGGTAAGTACTATATTCTACGTACATTTGAGAAATGATCATTCTCTATTTAAAATAATTGATGAATGGTCATATTATAATCATGAAGTTAGATGTTTTGAAGTCGTTCATCTATAAGTAATAGTTAATATTTGTGTAGTGATTTTCAACTCACTACCATCAAAATCGACACTTTATGAAGGTCATATGACAAGGGTAGGAGTAGTAAGTATTTCTTTAGGTTTGATGCCTTGAAAAAAATATTTTTATAATTGGCCATATTTTTGCAAAAATTCAAAGATATTTTGTTACCTCTTTTTGAGAAAGTTTTGATAAAAATAAGTATGAATATGGTCGAGAGATGATGAGACTGAGCAAAGAATATAATCATATTTACATAATTTTTCTTCCAAGTAATAAAGTGGGTGATTATAATCACTTATTCTACCAAATTAATTGAATGCACAAGTAAAAAGGTTTCAATGAAAAATTAATTAGATTTGGTTCACTCCCTAAAGAGCAAATAATCAAAACTAAATTATGATGATGTCATCATGGGAACAAATTGAAAGTCTTTCAACCCTAGATTCTATTTATTATTCAAAGGGTATGATTATTTCTTAATGATGTCAATACCACCAATCAAAATTTAATAGGAGATATTGTGAACCTATGGAAAGAAAGGACATCCCACATGCCTGAAACATCTTCAAGTGACATTAACTTAGCAAATCAAGAAATAAAATAAAATTTTGAATGCATCCATGTTATTCTCATGCCCTTAGAGCCTAATCTATAAATTTTAAATGTACTCAACCCACATCTTAGTCATCGACCATAATATGTAAACCATGTGGTAGCATTTCTTAACATTAATTTTGAAAGCTTGTAAAAGGAAACCCTCTCTAGGTATGAATCCAAGGTGAAAATAAAAGTGCTCATAAGCTATTAATAATTTTATCATGCAAGGTTTTCCAACCAAAATGGAGTGGGAATGCAAGTTCCCTAGAACATGCATCTCTTAAGAATGGTCATGCACATTATGCAATATGGAAATAAAAGTTGAAGCTCAAGGTTAAAGGACAAAAATAGAAATATCTATTTTTTAAATTAGTTATATGGGATTGAAACAAGCCCCACCTATATTACATCATCATCACATAGTGGTATTACAACAACGCTTGGATATTATCCATGTATTATTTGGCAATATTCGAGCCTAGGTATCCTCCTTAAACATTGAGGAATCTAACAAATTGAGCTAATACCACTTGATTTGAAATATCTAAATTGAAGTTGAAGACTTTGTCCAATTTTAGATATAATATCTCGAAATAAACTATCATTTGTAGATAATTTATTTTAAATTTCATTTTATTTTAATGTTTTTAGGTTTTTAAAACATTATAAAATAAGTGTTTTAGCACATTATAAAAATTTGGATTCTTATCCCTAAAAATTTGGAGTGGCTTTTTAGCTAATTTTTTATATTATTTTCCTTTTCATGTAGCAATTGTACTTGGAGCATTGAATCATTTACTATGTGCTTTGTTGCCTTGAGAATGAATGCTGTAGTCATAATATTATGGTTATTGTTGTTTGATCCTTAGTTTTTTGTTAGTCCTCCTCTTGCTATTCAATGTGCTTATTGGATGATTATTTTAATTAGTTATATGGGATTGAAATGAGACCTACTTGCATTACATCACAATCACATAGTGGCACCATAATAACTTAGCAATTATCCATGCATCACTTCACAAGATTTAAACTTGGATATCCTTCTTGAAATTTGAGAAATTTTACCAGTTGAGTTATGACCATTTAATCTTATTGGATGATTTATTATTATGATAGATCAATTATAATTATAATTATCTAATCCAAATTTCTTATGATTTTTTGGTTGAAGAACAAGAGGTTGTACTTGGGTTCCCCACCCTTGACAAATCATAACTCTATTTTTCAGAGCTTGAGAGTTTGCATATATATTCAATTCTCATCTCAATGGAGTTGTTATAGCTAGAAACCTACATCATTTTACATAAATGTTTCAATTCTTAATTCTCATTTTTTGGATCTTTTTAAATTTTTAATGTGAATATAAATATTCTAGAATTGAACATCCTTCTTGACATTTTCCTACAACAACCTTCATAATACCAAAACTTCTCCTCTATTATGTATGCATTGCATTTTAGTAGATTAATATTTCCAAAACATCGCACTATCATAGTCCGCTTTACCAGATATGGATTGCTAGTTTCCTTCCTAAAGCATAAGTGCAACCACAAAAATATAATAAATAGTTTATGTGTAGACATCAAATCCTAGCTATTTTCCTTCCATATTAGCCTTCCCATCATTTCTACCATCAAAATCTAGCCAATTTGACCACTTTTCCTATTTTCCTATCATTTCTGATCATTATTCATATTTATTTATATATATTTATTTTATATATACTTAAATATAATATTTTATATTATATTTTAATATATATTTAATAAATATGTATTTATTTAAGTGAATTAATCCCAACCATCCAATTTCATTTAATCCCGACCACCCATTTACATCAATCCATGCCACACCCTAGATTTATTATCTACCCTTGGATATGATTTAATCTCAACCACATGATTAGTGTCATTGAAAACCTAGCATACATTAGGTTATATTATAAATAGGAGCTATTTTGATAGCTCAACCCCTGATTCTGAGTTTCCTAAGTTTTAGAGTTCTCTATGTCCTTGATTTTGAGTTCCTTGAGTTTCCTAAGTATAAGAGTTCTCTAAGTTCCTGGATTCCTTTGAGTTCTTGATTACCCTAATTTTATGAATTTCTTAAGTGCTTAAAAACCTTAAGTGCCCTAGGTATCCTCTCACCACTTCCACCATAATTCTTGCTCAGCGTAACCCCCCATCGCCATCACCATCCTTCATCCCTCACTAGATTTGCTTCTATAGAATCCTTCCTCTCAACCCCGGGCACCCACAGATGTTTCTTGTAGTAGCCACGCACCCGTGAACATTTTACGCTCCCACTCCTGAAGTCCCCTTAGCCTTCGAGTGATGCTAGGGTATTGCTACACCAATCACATGCATCAGACATCACATCAGAACACAATACACAAGTAAAACAAATCTACTATTTGTTATTTTTATTAATTGCTTTTTATTTATGTTCACTATACTTGCAACATCTAGTTAGTATTTTATTATCATATATAGAGGGCCTCACACTATGGAGCCCTCACATATACTACTGACTATTTTTTGTGTCATTGTATGTAGATTTGAGGGTGCTATATCAAAATCTAGAGTGGCCCATCCTTGGATACCCAAAAGTCCACTCAACCTTGTTGAGATCAAGATGCGCTTCAAGACATCATGAAATTCCTTATTAGGGTTTTGGAGAACCCTAAATTGTTGTAATATTGTATCAAAAGGACTCAAGGATCCAAGCTTGTAAAAAATGGAGTTTCTAGGCTCCCCCCGTCAATAAATAATTTATTATATTGTGTAATATTGTGTTTTCTTTATATCTTATTTTGTTCAAAGCATTGTCTATGTGTTGCATTTTGCATCTTTCAAATGGTGATCATGGTGGGACCCCCTAAGGGTTTCTATTTATGATCTATTTTACTAATTCACTTTCTATTTTATTATCTCACAGTTTTTTTAGAAGCACGAATTTTGCAAATTTCATTGGATCTAGGGTTTTTGAAGTTTGTAGAAGTTTGTAGAAGGTGCGCAAAGCATCCAAAGGCATCTGAAGGCAATAAAGAAGCACCCAAAGGCATTCAGAGCCATCCATAAGTTCCCATGGGCATCTCAACCAGCATTCAAAATTACCCAAAGGTTTTTATGGAGAGTTAGGAGCAAAAATGTTGGATTTCTAGTAAGTCGACTATTTAAAACCCTAGTTTTCTATTTTATGTATTTTGGATATCTTCTGTCTTTTTCAGATTTTAAATAATAAAATGAATCATAATTAGAAAATCTAGAAATGAATGCATATTAGTTTACATTTTTAGATCTACATTCATTCACATATTTAGATTAGGGTTTTTGTTTTCTAGGTGTAAACTACTGCATTTTATCTGCATTTGAACTAAAAATTGCATACTCTAGTGTTGCATATTAGGGTTAAATATATTTTATTTTGTATATCTAAGTTGGAACAATATTAGATTGCCAAAAGTATCCGTGCCAGTTGGGTGATTCTAGGTAGAGGGGTGGACGAACCCTTTGGTTGTTATTTAGACAGGGGGTCTTAAGTGGTGTACTTCATGCCCTTTGGAGAACTTGGTAGTATTTTTTTGGCTTCTAATTTAGGTTTATAAAATTAATTATTTTTAACATTATTTGTATACAATAGAAAACATAAACCTTAAAAATATTTCAGACACATCACGATTCATATAAAACATAGTGGTTGGATTTCATCACCAACCATTGCTTAAGATTTGGTGATGGTGGCATTCATCTCCATCCACCAATATTTACCCTTAGAAACCTTAGGAATACCCCCAAGAAAATTGTTGGATTTCATCACCAACAAGAATCTCATTACCCCATATTCACCATAGTTTTTCACCTTTGTTTCATTAAGAAATATTGGAAAATCAAAACACAGAAAACTGGTACATAAAAATGAACACACATTAAAAGAAGATAATTAATGAATGAGGTAAGCCACATTGGTTGAGACTCAGCATTATTTGTTTATTTTCTTATGCATTCCAATTTTTGTTTATTCAGTATTTTAATTTGCATCTTGATTTACTTTACTTATGGTATTAAATAGAAATCAAAAGAAAGCAATAAGTCAAGAAAAAATTAATGGAACCTTCATCCACATTCCCCACCACTTCAGTGGTAGATACCTTGAATGTGACACAGGCAGATTTATCTACAGGTCCCTCACATTATTTGCCTTCCACAACCTTCCACATGGCCATGTCCTAGGAGGAGTCAACCTCTCCTACAATTTGCAACCACATCACCCATATAGACATGGCAAGAGTAGAAGCTTTCATGAAGTCTTCTAATTATGTCTTAGAGTCTATTCCCAACTTTCCTAGATAGGGTTCTATTTTATAGCAAGAGCCTGTCTATTCCCAATCCCCATCCACCTTTACCTAGGTGTATGCTAACCCTATTTTTGAGGTATTAGTTGCACCTTCATCCCATACATCCATCCCTTAACCTTTAGGTGCTCCTAGCACCTCATATACCTCCACCTACACCAACCCCTTGTATGAAGCACAAGTTAATGTTGCTTCACAATTTCCAACTTCATAAGTTGCCATACCTAGTGTAACTTGTATCCCAATCACATATTCCATACCATCTACCTCCATACCCATAGCCTCTGATAGAGATATTAGTGAAGCATTGGAACACCTAAAAAAATTGCTTAGACAATGTCAGAACACTCAACAACAAGTATAGGTTAACCCTACACCTTTACATAACTCTACTTAGACTGCCCTTATCAACCAGGGTCCATCGTGGGTACCTCAGTCTTCGATGGTATCTATCCTGATTCCCCCATCAAACCATACCATTAACCATCCTATTCCCATTGTCCAACCTGTTAGGACTGAAACTTGAAGGGATTAATTTTATTGACACAAATGGTTACAATATATAGGCATAAGCCTATATTCAACACATGACACTTGTCAAGAGAAACTGACAAGTGTCAAGGTGAAGGCATAGTGCACTTTAACTCTAACATTCCCCCTTAAAGTGCACTATCCTAACTAAAGAAGAAATAAAACAAGTCAACATTAGGTAACATTCCCCCTTAATGTTGACTTCTCAAAAAACAACCTATCATCCTCTCTTATTGCTGATTTGGTCTAGGCTCGTGCTCTTTACGCTTGGCTCTCCAACTATGAATAATGCTAGATTCACTATGTATACATCTCGGTCTATTGCCTCAGGGTCAGCCACTTCCATGGGTCTGTTGCCACTGGGTCAGCCGTCTAAGTGCCTCAAGGTCATCATGGGTTCCTCAGGGTCAGCCACTTCTGGGTTTTTTGCCTCTGCAGGTCATCCTCAGAGGATGTTGCCTCTCGTAGGTCACTAACTAGTCCCACCATAAGGTGTCGGTCTCTTCCGAAAATGCACCTAATACAAAGGAAAAACGAGCCATATAAGAGTGTCGGTCTCTACCGAAAATGCACTCAATACAATAAAATGAGCCATAGATCCAAATATGGAGGAGAAGAAGAAAAGAAGAGAATCTTCTGAAGTGTCTTCGTCTGTAGTCTTCAGAAGTAGATCCGGAAAAACCTCGGATAGAGTCTAGGGTGTCTATGTCTATAGTCCCTAGAATAAGTGTCCTTATGGTGACCATGTCATCCCACCGAAATGCATGGGTAACCAGCCGCTACATTTTCCAAGTGTATAGAAAAGATCACTAGGTACAAGGATCACATATAAAATTACCTTGGGAGTGTCGGGTACAATCGAGAGTGCACTCCAAGGTATAAGAAGTTTGAGGCTAAAAAACTAAATTGAAATAGCCTCAAAATTACAATATGACACCACCATTGTGTCCGTCACGAAAAAACATTTCCAATGACTATAAATACCCCTATACTTGTATTTGAATGGGGCCTTCAACATGTGGAAACCAATACCATGCCTATTTAGGCAATAATAGACAACATCGCTGAATGGCGACATCGCTCTCAGGCAGAAAAAATAGCATCAATTTCCCTCGTAGGGGAATTACATGGGCCATTTAGGGCCATCATCTCTCTAAAAAATACAATAAGAGGCCATGAGGGCCTTCCACTTCCACTTCCATGTGAAAACAAATGATTGGCCCATTAAAAAAAATTGTCCCCTAAGTCCATCTAGGCGGCAAATACACATGGACACTTCCCAATTAAAATGAATGCCCCTCTTAAAAATAAGTATGCTCACCATCATTAAAATAACCCCCATACAATTGAAAAATTGTCCCTTTTTAGTAATGGCCCCCACATTGTAAATATTATTCCCCACATGTTTTTAATAAATGATAATTATGGGGGTTTTTTAAAAAACTTATAATATAGTGACATTACCCACTATACGACTGGCAGTTTTCACTAAACTCCTCCTTCCCCCCACCTCACTGTCGCAGCATGCTCGACAGGTGGTCGACGATCCGTTGATCCATTCACCCACCTCTCTGTAGGCCCCACACATGGCGACGCCTGTCCGTCTATGACTGTTGTTGAAATTGTAGATCACTGGTGAACATCTATCCCATTTTGATACTGGATGCGCTACTACCACTTACCTCAATAGCTAGATTCTATGGGTGCTGCAGGAGTCCATCACCAGCAAGCTTACCCCCTCCAGCAATTGATGGGTGCTGGAAATCAATAGGCTCCGGATTGGACTTCATCATGATCGCCGCCATTGCTACTGATGATACGTGCCAATTAATTCGCATCAACCAGATCACTAGGAATGCCGTAAACTATGAACTAAAAGCCGAACATAGATGTTTGTTTTTAAAAAAACACATGATTTTTTTTTTTAAATCTTCTCATCGACAAATCTGGCTATCTCCGCCAAACTGCACTAATCTGAATTCTCACGAGCATCCGGCACGACTTTCTTAGAGATGACGCTAGGCAAGAAAGCATAGGTTTCTCCTCCACCAAATCATAGGTAATGAAAAAATAATGCACGTAGGTAGAAAAAAAAATGGTCTTTAGATAAAAAAAATAGCAGTTCATTTGCTCTTAATCAAGCAGCAAGCAAGCAGGCAGCACTAAAAATCTGCATATAATTCATGATGTAGCCATTGCTATCCTTATCGAAGGCATGAAATAGCTCCAACAGGCTCTCCTGGTTGTGCCCTACCTCCATGTTGTCTGCCACGGCAGGCGCGATCACGCTCAGCAGCTCCTCCAGCTGGTCTCCCATAACAAAAAATCTATTGTAACCTCTCAATCTACTACTTCGTTACTAGTCGATGGTGTCGAAGGTCCTGAGCCACACTCTGTTCTTCTTCCATGTCATAGAAGCCATCGTAGGCGTTTGTAGTAGCGCCTAGAAGACGCATTGATGTCGACGATCCACAGGCACCCGCACTACCATCGACTATCCTCAACATGTCGCCCGATCACTTATCGAGCAGCTGTCGAAGGTCCTTCACCTTCTTTTTTGCCATGTTCGTCGGCCTGGCCGTGCCTCCATCGCCAATGCCATATATCATCTACCATACTTTCGTTAGCATGTACAGGAGAAGAAGTCTTGTTCTCCTCGATTTCCCGTCAGTCGAGAGCCGTAAATGGAGATAAAGATGTAGTTTTCAAAGAATCCACCATGTAGCTTACTAATTTTCTCAAAAAAACTCCTTCCCGATGATGACAAAGTGATTGGAAAAAAAATAGATTTGGCAGCCATGATTTTTTTTTTTCAAGCTATCTAGTTTCTGATCCATTTAAAAAATGGAGAGCATACTCCCTAGGCTTGGAAAAAAAATGGGGGAAAATGAGGGAGAAATGGGGGAGGGAGGATTTCCATGAGGGAAATCCCCCCTCAAGGGTTTCAAAGGCAAGAGAGGGAACCTGCTCTGATACCAAATGTTAGGACTGAAACTTGAAGGGATTAATTTTATTGATACAAATGGTTACATTATATAGGCATAAGCCTATATTCAACACATGACACTTGTCAAGAGAAACTGACAAGTGTCAAGGTGAAGGCATAGTGCACTTTAACTCTAACACAACCTAGCCATAACCTTCATCCTTCAACATCATTCTATAGTTTCCCATCCTTTCATCAGAAATCCCCCATTCATCATATGCCATCCAATTTACCTAACCACCAATATCAATCTCCTCATAATTTGATCACTCCAAAAAACCTCTCCATGCCACTGCAAACCCATCAGGTAATTTAGGGCTTTCAAATTCTTGAGGAAGACCCTATAATTAAGGCCATGCAAAAACAAATAGATTAGTTGATGCAGTTTAATCCTATTTTTTTGAATCATAAACCAACTTTACGCTAATTGATCAATCAACCAATTCATCCTTTGGTACCAACCCCGCCATATCTGGTAGACTTTATGGTACCCAAGTTTGAAAAATTTAAGGGAACTAAGGATCCCAAAGAACATGTGAGCACCTTTTTTCATGCATGCTTTAGAATTCAAGACGATAATGCTCTCATGCTTCAAAATTTTCCTCAAAAATTAGGAGGGGATGCCATAGAATGGTACAATAAATTGCCAAGCCATAGTATCTATACTTTTGATCAATTTATTGATCAATTATTTGATCGTTTCATCCTAAATATTAAAAATAAGATCTCATTATCTGATGTCTATGCCTTAAGACAACAAGATGATGAATCTATCTATGATTTCAGAAATCGTTGGAGGGTTATCATCACAAAATTGCCATTCACCCTACCAATGGATGAGCTAATTAAGCTATTCACCAAGAGTTGCTTAAAACCCATCTCTTGGATGCTCCAACTAAGAACTTATCAATCCTTTGAAGAAGCTTTAGCTCAGGCTAGTGTCATTGAGGATATCAAAATCTAAGAAGGCATCATTAAGCCCAAGAAGAAAGAATGGTAAAATAAGGGCCAATACAAAAGTAATTATTCAGGCCAATAGAAATCAACACAGGCTACCCTAGCCACCCAATCCAATCAAGTCAATCAAGTGGTCATGAGCTAGCCGGTAATGGCTCAACAACAACAACCTATGCAACAAGTACCATAGAAAATTTCCTATCATGTGGTCCCCTCAACAACACAAGCTCCAACAGTTCAAAACATAGTGCCACCTGTGGAAAACCATCCCCAACGATAGTTTATCCAATAGAATCACCAATATACCCCACTAGATGAGTCATATGCCTCTCTATTTAGAAGGTTGTATGAGAAAAATAAACTTGCTTTGCCCGACATTAGACCGGATGATCCCACCAAACATGGTAAAAATTACTGGGAATACTTATTTTACCCCTATCATAGGCAAAATGGGCATGACATCAACAACTACCATGTGTTTAAAGACGTAGTCCAAGACCTTATTGACTTGGGGGTGATCAAATTCGGTAATCCCCTCGCTCAACAAAACCAAAACCTTGGTATATTTTAGACACCACTTCCTCATCACGAGGAGGTGCAACCAAACGTAGAGGGAGCTAACACTAAAACTCCCCCTAACCAAGTCAACCATATTCAACAATACCAAGGGTTTGTAGGGGCCATTCATGTGGTCACTAGAGGTCAATGGAATAACCAACAAAGGCAACCACCTCAAGAAAGTGTCTCACAACCCTCTACATTGCCACCCATCCAAGTTTCCCCCATTCCATCATCACCCATTCATATACCTAGTCAATCGAATCCATCAAATCCACCCATCAATCATCCACCCCGACTAGTCATCTCATTGAGTAGCCGGTTAACTACAAGTTTGAAAATGGCATCCACCAAATTGTCAATATATGAGCTAATCCAACAATCTCCCCCACATTGGGAGGCATTAATGGAAATTCTAAAATCCATCAAATTGCAATCGCAAGATCCTAATGCCTTCAACAACTTTGTGGGGAGCATTCAAACATGCATGGAGCCTTCCATAAAATTTTATGACTTTGAGATTAATCCAATCTCATCGAGATCAGTAGACCCTCCATTGCATATCATGGCTCTAATTGATAAGAAGCCTTTCAAGAGAGTCCTCATTGATACCGGTTCCTCTATCAACATTATCACCACATCCGCTCTCCATCATTTGAACCTTCCTCCATCTCACATCACCAAATCATCCTTCACCCTCAAAGCATTCAATGATGCTTTGTGTTCCATAGTTGGCACTATTGTTTTGCCCATCGAAGTAGGGGCTAAAACATTGCACACAATGTTCCACATCTTGGAAGGATCCATGGCGTACAATGTACTCCTTGGAAGACCTTGGATGAGGGAAATGAGATGTGTCCCCTCCATTTTACATCAATGCTTGAAATATGTCCATGAGGGATAGGTACATTGCATACCAATGGATGTCGAGCCATTTAAGTATTACAATCTCATCTCAAATCCTTATGAGTCCATGCTCCCTTCCACTCATCTTTTCCTATCATCATCATCCAATCCATCCACCACTCCACCAACCTCTTCATCAAAGGATACCATTCTTGAAGAGCTCCCCATCACCAAGCCTCAACCAACCACCATACCCTCATCATCATCATCAATGACTACATGCACATGTGGTCATAGTCAGTCCACATCATTACCATCCATATCATCATCATCACCATTCCATAACCTTCCCAATCCAATCCATCTCCTTCACCTAATGTCTCACAAGTCAAATTGATAGATTGTGAGATACCTCCATTTCCACCCTTTCCTGATCCATCACCTGACCATGATCCTCCCATATCATCCCAAGTCAAAGTCCATCTCACCAATCCTGGTATTGGTGAATACATGGTCGATGACATCACCATCACACCCCTCACCATCCCTAGTGCTAAGGATTTTGGTCACCCATGTGACCAACCTTTAGCAATAGGAGTAGTTTACAATATGGGTTCAACTCCAAATAGCATTAATTTTGTATATGGGGGCATTGAATCTTCATCAAGCCCAACACCCATAGAAGAGCCCAAAGAACCAAAACTTACCAATATTTCAAACATGTCAGGATTTCCATCTCGATATTTCCACATTATCAATTGGCAAGGCCATGGCCTAGGATTGCATGAATAGGGCATGCATCAACCTATCGATGTTCCATATCAAGAGGTGCACGACCGTTCAGGTCTAGGTTTCCACCCACTTCCTACCATCTCTTCTTTTGAACAAGCCTTCCAAAGGCTTAACCTCAATTCAGGAGAAGAAGCCCTCCATCCTGATAATTCTGATGAGGAAATCTATGAAGAATTTGAACTTATGTCGATAATTTTAGATGAATCTAAAGAAGAATTGGAGCCCATCATTCCCCATACCGAACAAGATGAGTTTTATCTCAACATGTTCCCCATCCATGAACCCATTTTTCACTTGCTTCTTCCACAAGAGTGAGTCGCCCCTACCGGTGAACCACCACCTCCATTCCATTAAGCCATTCCATAAGCCAACTTGTAACATATGTACATAATTCAAAATAGTGGTTATCACCACTACAAAAAAAATCAATCAAAAAATCAAAAACATGTTTGCTTTCTTTGCATTACATATGTAAATATACCATTTAATAAAATATGTTTTGTGTTGCTTGTTGTTGTTCAGGTTAACCAAGCTCCTAGCACCGGTTCCTAGGTTCCATCCATTCCATCCAATCTTGTCCACCTTGCCCATAAGTCAACATGAATCCTGTTGATTTATTCACCCCACTCCACAATCCATATGATCTGGCTAAACCAATTCCAATTGACATAAGCCTTATTGATATGGACTGAATTTCCTCACCTCCAACCTTTTCCAAATTTGTCTTGTTCGAGGAATTATTAAGGGCTTCCACCAACTACATTCCTCCCTCCCCTCCACCTTCGCCTTCACCTTCACCTTCGGATCTCGAGGTTTTCCAGGCAGATATAGATGAGGATAAGCCAGAAGAGTTTGATGACATCTTAGATGATATTCATCTGATCCCTACACCCCATCAGCTTGAGGAAGGTTCCCACATGTCTATTGAAGATACTATCGATGTGGACCTTAGTTCAGACAAAGACAATCCCCAAATTGTCAAGCTTGGCAAAAGCTTATCACCCGATGAACAAGAGCAATTTATTGCTCTCCTCAAGAGGAAGAAGGGTATATTTGCATGGTCATACAAGGACATGCCCGGTCTTGACCCTAGTTTGGTTGTCCATAATCTCACCTTACAACCTGATGCTAAGCCATTCAAACAAAAACTTAGGAGAATGCATCCTACCGTGGCCCTCTTGGTAAAAATAGAGCTTCAAAAACTCCTAGACGTGAACTTCATAGTTCCTATCGATTATCCTGAGTGGCTCTCAAACATGGTACCCATTCGTAAGCCTAATGGGGTGATACACGTATGCACTAACTTTCGAGATCTTAACAAAGCATGTCCTAAGGATGACTTCCCTCTCCCAAACATTGATACTCTTGTTGATACTTGCATTGGCCATGAAATGCTTTCACTCATGGATGATTTTTTAGGATACAACCAGATTCGAATAAATCCTGATGACCAACACAAAACAACATTCACTACACCTTGGGGAACTTTTTGTTACAAGGTGATGCCCTTTGGCCTCAAAAATGCAGGTGCCACTTATCAACGTGCCATGACATACATTTTCCATGACTACATGCATAAGATTATCGAAGACTATGTGGATGATCTCTTGGCTAAATCCAAAACTTGACAAGAACATATTGGTGTATTGGAGAAAGTTTTTGACCGACTCCTAGAGCATAATGTAAGGTTGAATCCCAAGAAATGTGTCTTTGGTGTTACCTCGAGAAAACTTCTAGGATTCATTATCTCCAAAAGAGGCATTGAGGTGGACCCTAACAAGGTCAAGGCTATCCTAGAGATGCCTCCCCCAACTAACTTAAAGGAATTGCATAGTTTACAAGGAAATATTCAATCAATCCATCATTTTATTGTGTAACTTTTTGACAAATGTAGGCCATTCAATCACCTACTACAAAAGGGGGTGCCATTCTCTTGGATAGATGAATGTCAAAAAGCCTTCGATGACATTAAGCAATACCTAGCTTCTCCACTAGTCTTAGCTCCTCCTCATCCAGGGGTCCCATTTTATCTTTACATCTCAACAATGAACTTTGCATTAGGGACAATGCTTGCACAAAAGAATGAACAAAATCGAGAGCAAGTTGTCTACTACATTAGTCAAACATTGGTAAGCTATGAAACTAAATACACTTATGTAGAAAAATTGTGCTTAGCAATGGTTTTCACCACTAAGAAACTTTGACATTATATGCTTAGCCACACAACTTATATCATAGCTAGAGAAAATCCTCTGCGTTACATGATGTCTCACACTTACAATAATACCCACACCACTAAATGGATAATGCTCCTTATTGAATTTGACCTAGAATTCATTAGCCAAAAATCCATTAAAGGGTAGGTAATAGTCGATCAACTTGCAGAAGCTCCACTACCTAGTGATCATCCCTTGATTATTGAGCTCCCAGATGATTCGGTATTTGTTGTCACTGAACAAGAAGAAGATGTCATTCCGAAGGAAGACATCGATATCACATTATTCTTTGATGGCTCTAAGTGCACAAAAGGTCAAGGTGTTGGAGTCATATTTCACACACCACAGGGGGTACCTATCCCCTTGTCATTCAAACTAGACTTCCAATGCACAAACAACACTATAGAGTATGAAGCCTTAATATTAGGTCTTCAATCAGCTATAGCTATGAGCATTAAGCGTATTAGGATATTTGGTGATTCTCAACTTGTTGTAAAGCAAATCAATGGAGAATACCAATGCAAAGAACCTACCATTAAGCTTTATCATGAAGTAGCAATGAAGTTGCTCTCTAAGTTTGATTGGTATGAAATCAATAGTTTGCCACGTTCGACTAACAGATTTGCAGATGCGATGGCCTCCCTTGGATCCTTGATTCCAAAAGACTCCTTTGGAGAGGTACAACCCCTTATCATTTCAACGGTCTCTAAATCTACAATTTCTCGTGCTGAGTCAAAATATGAAAAGGATGTTTGCTTTATCCAATCAGATTCATATGAGCCTTGGTCGAGCCAAATAGTAGCCTTTCTCAAGTTTGGAACACTCCCATCTGACATGTCTCGAACTGCCAAGCAAACTTTCAAGCAAAAGGTAGCCCATTTCATTCTTTTGGGGGACGTGTTGTATAAACATGGTTATGATGGAGTCCTCCTTCATTGTCTCGAGGCTAGCGAAGCTCAAAGAGCCATAGCTGAAGCCCATGATGGTACTTGTGGTGGTCATTTTAGTGGAATGGCCATTGCAAAGCGTATTCTATGCATGGGTTATTATTGGTCCATAATGGAACGTGATTGTTGCACCTATGTTAAACATTGCAAAAAGTGCCAAGAACATGCTAATCTAACTCATGTACCATCACAAGCTTTACAACCTATTCAAAGCCTTTGGCCCTTTTCACAATGGGGCCTAGATCTAATTGGTAAAATTTCACCTCCTTCCTCGGGACAACATACTTTCATCATCACAGCCACTGAATACTTCACAAAGTGGGTTGAGGCAATTCCTCTAACCAGTACGATAGGACCTAGAATTGTGGAGTTCATACTCCATCATATCATTTGTCATTTTGGTATCCCCTCAAAAATCATTTCAGACAATGGCAAGTCTTTCAAGAACAAGGATGTTCGAGCACTTTGCGAGAAATATAACATTCAACATAGTTTCTCGACTCCTTATTACCCACAAGCAAATGGATAAGTTGAAGCTTCCAACAAGACCTTAATTGCTATTCTCAAGAAACTTGTCAAAGAAAATCATAGAGATTGGCATACACAAATTCCCTTGGCATTATGGGCTTATCGAACAAGCATCCACATGCCTACAGGGGCAACACCATTTTCATTGGTCTATGGAGCCGAAGCAATCATGCCTCTTGAGCTCGAGATCCCTTCCTTGCAAATTTCTTTGTAGGAATTCATAGATGATGACACTGCTAGACAAGCACGTCTTGACCAACTCACACTTCTTGATGAGAGGTGAGTCAATGCTTTAGAGCATTTACGAGTTTATCAAGACCGCCTCAAACGTGCTTACAATGCCAAAGTTCATCTACGTGAATTCCAAGTAGGAGATCTTGTCCTTAAAGAGAATCAACAAAATACCAATGCATTGTCGCATCTTCGTGATAAATTCATGGCTAATTGGTTAGGTCCATACATAGTTACACAAAGAGTGGGTAATGGTACTTATAGGCTTGCTAGTCTAGAGGGAGAGGAAGAATCCGAACCACTTAATGTTATACACTTGAGAGCATTCTATGCATGATTTGATTATTATATATACATGGCTAATACACAAAAACATTTGCATACACTTCATTCATAACATTGCATTTTACACATGTCATTCTCAAATATTTTAATTACACACATTCCATTTCACAAATTGCATGTCATACATTGCATTCACATCCACATTCCACATTTCATATAGGGATCATTTATTAAGTTCAAGGTCTTAATTGGTCCAACAAAAGTCATGTTGCCTTAATCAGGGGCACCTTCACAATGTCATCCACAAAATTCCACAAAGTCAAATTGCCATCAACACAAGCCACATTCACAAACTCCTAGGTGTTTTCGGTCACTCAACCACTCCTAGTGTTTTAAGCAACCTCCAAAATACATGTCGAGTTCTTCTTAGGACCATTGCACATATACACTAAGAAAAATCTTGAGTTTGGGAATTGATTCCAAAAATATTCTTGAACCAAGCACAACTTTCACATCTTAAAAACATCTTGTGTCAAAAAGGGATAACACCATACTTGGTATGAACCTTGAAGTGAAAAGGGTCATCCTTGCTAGTCCCATCATGCAACATAGTCCATAAAAATAGTGGTTCTCACCACTATCACAATTCCAAAAATAAAAGAAAGAGTAGGGACAAATCCCTAACAAAAACTCTAAATCTTTTTATCACACACCACTGATCAATTGGGTTGTAAGGATCGTACTACATTTCTAGTCAGACGGTTAGGTAGTCATCCCCAAAACTTAAGAGATCAAAAACAAAAGTCATGGACTATGGAGTTAGCCTCCACTAAAGCTATAGATGCTTGACTAGTAGTGGAGTACGCTCATGCATGGCGACATGTCTCTTTTAAAAGAGACCTCTGACCGCTCATACGAACAAGCTAGCTTCTTGGTTTCAACCATAACAGGTTTACCCAATTTACTCAAGATGAGTTAATGAACTCACTTGCACACACACTGGTTCTTGATTGTCTAGGGTCATTACCTTGCTCTTGATTTGGTAAATGAATTCACTACACACACATTTGGTCCTAGAAGGATTAGGTAGTTTTAGTGGGTTTGTTTGATGCCACTAGGATGTTTGAGTCTCTGCAAAATAGGTAGTCTTCCATATCAACATCCATATCTTCTTCCATATCAACATCCATGTCATTTCATGTCAACATCCATGTCACTTCATGAGTCATTCATCCCATATGCCACCAAGTTTGGTGCCCCTGATTAAACAATAATGCTAGAAAAGGGTCAAGCAAAGATCTAAACTATAAATGATCATTAGCATCTTGCATTAATCATCCATATATTCCATCCATAACATATCATATGCATTAATCATAAATATAAACATGCATTCCATAAAAGCATTCCACAAAAACATTCACACAAATATATATAACAAAAGTGCATCTAAGCACTAGCTACATCCTCCAAGAAGACCCCTATGACCTAGCAGGAGCCTTAGACCTAGCAGGTAGCCCTAGACCTAGAGCTATGCCTAGACTCGACTATGCCTAGCACCCTCAGATGTAGATGAGGTTGGAGGATCTGGAAGTGGAATATGATGTTCCATCAACCTATCCTCCAATGCCTCAATATATCTATGCTGAGAGTGAAGGTATTGTATGTCGACCTCATGTCGATGCTCCCTCTCTACTAGCTCTACCTAGAGAACCATAATCCTTGCATCTCGCTCTACCACCTGCTACTCTAGTTGTGCCCACTCCTCCTCGCTTTGGCTTGGGGGTACATCTAGAACCTCCTCCATCTCCTCCTCATATATGCCATCTCCTCAAATCTTAGGAGCCTACTACAATCCACCCTTAGTTCTTCACCTTCGACTGTAAGATCAAAGGTGTCATTGTCTCTTACGAGCATCTTGGGTCTCTCAGGTATCCTCACCCTTGGAATATCGACCACCACCTCCATCAGATTCACTCCTCGAGGTGGTACCCATGGTGGTTAAGCCATAAACCATGCATCATACTCCATGGTCATCCCTACATCCTCCACATCTAGGATGTCCACCTCCTCATCATCCTCCAAGGCTACCCTCCATGGCTCTATGCATGGTAGCCCCATCTCCTCTCGATGCCTCCTATACTGCATCGGCTCATCAGGGATATCCTACCTCAGCCCAAATTGGTGGAGTACTCATAAGAACTAGAAGTACTCTACCTCACTCCTATGCCTCCCAATCACCCACCTACCCTAATGCACCCATCATAGATGCTCTCCATCCCTAGTCCATTGGGCACCCAACCATGGCCTCCACACCACTTGGGTGGATGTCAATCTAGCCCATAGATCCCTGTACCATTGACTCATCCTCACTGGATGACTCGAATGCACCTCCTCCACCAATGCCCATCACCTAGCATAGGGTTTCTCCCTACCAAAATCCTCCATAGGTAAGCCCTCTAATCGAGCAACTTTGAAGTGCTCCCATCCCTAACATTGCAGTAATAAGCTGCACCCCAATCCCTTTTGCCCCTACCTCATCACATCATATAGCTCTCGGTACACCTATGCTAATAAGGTGGGAGCCCATGCATACACCTACCTCATCATGAGCATATCACTCACCACCCCTATCAGGTTCCAAGGGAACCTACACCTAATATTGTTCGGGGCCACAATGTTGGCCAACATGAACATCACCAAAGCTTGGAGGGGATCTAACTCCTTGTCCACATACATGGAAAAATAGGGTATGCCTCCACTCTCCACCTTCACCCCCTCCCATGCATCCCCAAACATCTACCTCATCTCCATCTTTCGGTTGAGCCCAACCTCAACTTGGATCCCCTCCATCGGTACCTTGAGGATGCGATATACATCCTCCAAGGTAATGGTCACCTCACTTATGGGGAGCTAAAATATCCCCCTATCTGCATCCCACCTCTCTACCAAGGTAGAGAGGTACCCCTCATCCACCCTCACCACATCTAGTCGGGCTACCTCCGCTAGCCCCACCTCCCTAAGTAGCTCCCACTCATCCCCCGTAATCGCCTTCCTCATCTCGGGGATGTAAGGTGAAAACTAGTGTTGAGCCTCCAAAACTCTAAGCTGTAGCACAACACAAAATATTTGTTAATAATTAAAAAAAAACAAAAAATTTACACAATACATAATAAACAATGGGTTACCTCAGTCGCTCATGCCCCAACCACAACCCCAGCCCCCACACCAGCTCCCTCTACTACCTCACCTCACCTCACTCCTCACTCACCCTTCACTCCTCAGACGCAGCTTCTCAAACTCTGTAGATGCACAAATGAGCTTCAATCTCACCCAACAAGCTATTTATAGCTGCTTCAGGTGCTTTGAAGCACCCATGGGCATTTCCTGGTGCACTGAAGCACCTACGGGTATTTCTACAGATCGCAAGCACCCATGGGCGTTTCATGTCAACATTGACAAAAGCCAAATCAGCACAAAATAGTAGCTACCCCCAACCAAATCACTCCAAATTTCACTCACCAATGCATTCCATCATTTTATCAAGTTTTGTGAAGATTATAATTGATTTGGATGCATAAATCTCATTTGCGACCACATTGACCAAAATTCACCAAACAAATTCCAAAAGCGCCTAAAATGGCCCAAATCTTCACAAAATGACCATCATCATTCATATCATCACTCACACATCATCTTCACCTCATTTCACATCATCATTTACATATTTTCCAAGTTCACATAACATGCAAGTGAATCTTGTATCTAGTGGGTTATTCAACACACTCGGCGATTGCAGTGATTTGCATCCATGCAATTCGGTAAGATGAATAGCTTACCATAAGGACACTTGACCATGATCATCATCACTTATCTCCTTGCTCAAAATCACAATCATATTTGGTATTTCCTCATATTTAGAGTGAAACATTACCAAGAACAATTTGCACAACTGTTGTCATTGATGGCCTAGTTCGTGGGGCTTAAAACATGGACAAAACTCAAATTTCATCATTCAAAATCTCCTTAACACCTTAGAGATAGGCACTAGCTAGGATGATTGGTTCCAATTGTGGGAATTATTCCATAGTCACTAGCAGGCCATCCAAGGTTGATTCTTTTTCCTTTGCATCATCATTTTGCATATCAATGATGCCGAAAAGGCAAAGTGTTTCAACAACATCGAATCACCCCAAATTTGGGGACAACCATTTTTGGTTATGACTTTCCCACAATGGGATACATCTTACATGATCATGGCATCTACACTTGGCAAAAATCCCTTCTTCTATTGGGGCAAAAATAGACACAATCATATCACCAGATTTCAAAACTCCCCTTCCCACCGTTGGGGCAAAAATGGTATCAAATTTTACATCATTCATATCATCCTCATCACCTCACATTTGCACAAAACCCTTCATCTATTGGGGTAAAAATAGACACATCATATCACATTTCTCACCAACCCCCTTCCCACCGTTGGGGTAAAAATGGTATCACATCATCCATCATTCATTTGCATAGATTTTTCAATTGGCTCATGAGATTCATCCGTAACCTCATTCACCAATTGAGGGGGTAAGCTACGCAAAACTCCAAATTCTTTTATTCTTTTATCTTCAAGCTCGTACTCCACATCCCAAGAGAAGCTGCTTCTACACCTGGCCAAAATAGGTGTCTCATGTTTTTGCACTACATTGTGTTTCACGCAACACAGTACAAAAAGGGGCATCTGTAGACACCAAAATCTAGCCATTCATCCTCCATCCAGGCTTTCCCACCATTTCCACCACCAAAGCATAGCCAATTTGCCCACTATCCCTATTTTCCCACCATTTTTTATCATTATTCACATTTATTTATATATATTTAAATATAATATTTTATATTATATTTTAATATATATTTAATAAATATGTATTTATTTAAGTGAATTAATCCTAGCCATCCAATTTCATTTAATCTCGACCACCCATTTACATCAATCCATGCCACACCCTAGATTTATTATCTACCCTTGGATATGCTTTAATCTCAACCACACGATTAGTGTCATTGAAACCCTAGCATGCCCTAGGTTAGATTATAAATAGGAGCCATTTTGATGGCTCAACCCAAATCCTGAATTCCTTGAGTTTCCTAAGTTTTAGAGTTATCTAATTCCCTAATTCTGAGTTCCCTGAGTTTCAAAGTTCTCAAGTCCCTAGATTCCTCTGAGTTCCCGATTGCCCTAAGTTTGTGAGTTCCTTGAGTGCTTAAAACCCTTAAGTGCCCTAGGTCACCTCGCACAACTTTTGCCACCATTCTCGCTCACCGTAACCCCCCATCATCGTCGCCATCCTTCCTCCCTCGTCGGATCTACTTCTGTAGAATCCTTCCCCTCAGCCCCAGGCACCCACGGGCATTTCCTGCAGCAACCAGGTGCTCGCAGGTATTTTACGCTATCATTCTTGAAGACCCCCTAGCCTTCGGGTGATGCTAGGGCATCACCACACCAGTCCTCTGCATCAGGTTTCTCACATCAAAACATAGTACGTAAGTAAAATAGATCTACTATTTATTATTTTTATGAATGTGCTTTCTATTTCTGTTCACTATACTTGCAGCATCTAGTTAGGGTTTTATTATTGCATATAGAGGGCCTCACACTGTGGAGCCCTCGCATATACTACTAACTATTTTTTGTGTCATTGTGTGCAGATCTGAAGGTGCTACATCAGAATCTGGAGTGGCCCAGCCTTGGATACCGAAAAGCCCACTCAACCCTGTTGGGATCAAGACGCGCTTGAAGACACCATGACCTTGCTTCTTAGGGTTTCAGAGAACCCTAAATTGTTGTAATATTGTATCAAAAGGATTCAAGGATCCAAGCTTGTAAACAATGGAGTTTCTAGGCTCCCCCCATCAATAAAGAATTTATTCTATTGTGCAATCTTGTGTTACCTTGCATTTTATTTTGTTCAAAGCATTGTCTGTGTGTTGTGTTTTGCATCTTTCAATATGAAAGCACATTAATGTTATACAATAAAACAAATAATACCAATGGAAAATATTAAATTAAATCTGAATCATTATTTGAATCAGGTAGTCAACATTTTCTTGTCAGCTTCAGGTAAAATTACTTCTTCCTTTAACCATGGAGAAGATAATTTAACTTCATGATCCTCAATTAAAACTCCTATATTTGATAGTCTACCCGCACATTTGTTTCCTTCCCTTAATATATGTGTAAACCTGATTTCTTCAAACTCTATAGCAAGATATTAAATTTCCATAATTATCTCTTGTATGTTCCATGGATCCTTTGCTTTCCTCAAAATTGCATTTATTACTATGAGTAAATCACCTTCCATCCATACTTTATTCCATTTCATTTATCTTAAATCCATTATTGAAATCATAATGAGATAAAATATCTTCCCTATTAGTACTAATTATTCCTCCTCCTACTAGTTTTGGATTTCCTTTAGATGCTCACTCAAAATTCAATTTGACTAAATCCACATCTGGTGGTTTTCACTTTATATTCTTTGTGTTTCTCTTGTACCCAACATCATAATTCCATTTGATGACTTGAATCCATCTATCAAGGATATTTACTTCTATATTAGGGATTTGGTGATTTGATAGGGTTGGTTTAGACTCCTCTATGGCTAAAAAATCTTCCTTTTCATTACCTCTAAATTTCTTTCATTTCCTTTAAATATTCTTCTATTCCTTTCTAGCCATACAATCCAAAGTATTGTATCTTTAGATATATCCCAAATTGTCTGTAAAGCCTTACTTTATAGGTTCTCTTCCAGTGTTTTAACCATTCTTCAAATTTTCCATTCATCACCATGCATTTACCAAATATATTAAGAATCCATTGCCATAATTTCTAGACTATTGAGAAGTGTCCCAAGTGATGGTCTATACTCCCCTCCTATTTTTGACAAAGAACACATTGTGAGGGGCCATGGAAACCCCCTTTTCATAAGGTTATCCTAGGATAAAATTATTCTACGAATTACTAGCCAAACAAATATTTGGACATATTTCTTATAATTTTTTATGATTTTTTCCAAAATAGTTAAAATAGGAAAAAATACTAAACTTATTTAGTTAGATTTCTTGGCTCTTTTACCTTTATAAATTATAATATTTATAAAATAATTAAGTATTTGACCCTCCAAATATTGAATTGATGAAAAATCAATTATCCAAATATAACATTGCTCAAAAATATATAGTTACCCAAGGAAAATTGATCATATACGTACACACACTTATATATGTATGTATGTATATACATATACATACACTCACACATATATGTGTGCATATACACATACATACATACATACATATATGTGTGTGTATACATATATATGTATATATAGATATGTGTGTATATATTATTAGGATCCCATCCTAACATTGTTATGTAATTTTATTTTTTGTGTGGAAAACATCCCAAAAGGGATGCCACTTTCGGGTAAGACCCAAGGAGGCAGGGGTATCCACATTATTATGTAATTTTCATATTATTATTTAGTGGCCCATTTCCAAAATGGGGATCCCATTATAATGATATTTTTTAATAGTATATGGCAATTGAGATGCCTAGACAAGTGGGGCCATTTAATGTAACCACTATAAATAATGTAATTACTTGTTTGGTAGAAGATTCTAGCTTGAGTGGCACTTTGCATGTAAGCCAACTCTTGAGCATTAGGTTATGGTTGCATGAAGTGTATCTTTAAAATATAAGGGTGCACAAATGAATCTCTTTTTGCATATTGAATGAAAGTATGGAAGGAGGTTGGCCCCTCAAAGAGGCCCACGATTCTGTGTTGTGATTTATGAGATTAATATACTTCTGCATTTACATTTCATATTGCAATATTTTGTTCTTTTATGAATTTCTACTTTTATTATAACGTTTATGTGAACATGCATATTTTAATTAGAAGGTTCTTAACAAGTGGAATTGGAGCACTTTTTAGGGCTGTGTTCAGCTACAATTGCAATAGTTCTTGCTTTGCCATTTTTACTATTAGGTATAATTTTGTGTTTTCATTTTTTACCTATTTCCTTATTAAAAAATATCCAACCATTTTATTTGTTTTAGTTTATTAGGTTAGAAACCCTATGCTAGGGGTTTTAAAATATCATAGAAGAGTTGTTATTGGCTAATTTAGATTACCTGCAAAGCATCTAGCAAAGTGAGGGGTGATCAAGCTCCAATACCCAAGCCTTAGACAAAAAATATATATAGAATTGAGCTCTCACACATCTTTAGGTATATCATGAGACCCCTAGGATTAGGAGAAACCTTTATCCCTAGGAATATTTTGACCATGTATTTTCCATAGTACATTGAACACATCTAGAAGGATCACCCTCTTGTACTGTTAGAGAGGTAGGTAATGTGCTCAAAGGTATGCATGGAATTATACTTGAGTAGTGTTCTAAAAAATTGGTCCAAGCACTATCATTCATCAATGTGGTATAATAGAGGGCCTATGGGAAGTACACACACCCTAGATTAAAGTACCATATTTCTATTTATCTTAAATGCTAAACAATTACATCACAAAAATTAAGCATACTAAGGAGACTACACTATCACAAGAATTAACCGAACAAAAAACTACTCACAATAAGGTATATTAGTAATAGTCATGTATCAACTAGTAATAGTCTAAATAGATTTTGGTAGTGCAATATCAGTTTCAAAGTCAGTAATAGTCTAGACAGGGTTTGTTAGTAATGGTAAGATATCAGTCATAATAGTTTAGATAGAGTCGACTAGGAAATTACCAGTTACAAAGTCAATTGTAGTTGAGACAGAGAAATAAAATAGCTGTCAATTAGATAATCAAAAAGAATCATTGTCAATAATAGATATTATAGAGCTTTCTTATGGGGTGTCAAACAAAAGTTAATTTTTTGAGTGAACAAAGACTTTAGGAGAAAAATGAACAACACTTGAAGACAACACTCCTCTAGAATAAAAAAAATTCTAGGGTGCCACAACATATTATTGTGGATATAGCTCATTATGATCATCTTGTTGAACAAATCATTTTGGTACATAGCCTCCATGCACTTTTTTAAGGTGTAAAAAAATATCATTATGAGACCTAGTCCATTGTATTCATATTTTCGAGATGATCATTTTGATATATAACACCCAAACACTTTTTTTGGCCTATTACTAAAAATAGTAACTCTTGTAACAACACTTCTATTTTTAATAATTTAGTGGAAATGGTTCAAATCATACATAAATGGCTAGAGGAACTAGAGGAGCACAAAAAGAGTTATAACAAAGAAACCATATGGAGCAATTGAGTCTCACACTTTGGAAATGAATTTAAATATATGAGGGGTCAAATAATTTTTATAAGAAATGACTAGATTAGATCCAAATTTGAATTTGAAGAAATACTCCTAAAGGTTAAATATCAATTAAGGGAAGTCCCAAAGGTGTTCAGGCATCTTAACATTGAAAAACTAGGTGGTAGTTTAGGCAATAAAGAGAAGGAAGTCAATAAGGAGAAAAAAGGCTATCATTTTCTTCTTGACACAGATGCCCCATTTAAGATACCTAAATTAGATATTTTCTAAGTTCAATAGAAAGGACGTTGATGGGTGGTTATGTTGAGTATATTAGTTCTTCAAAATTCATAATGTACCTAAATATTTGTGGGTCACCATGGCATCTTTTAACTTTGAATCTGAAGCCTTTCAATGGTATCAATGGTTACAAAACATGATTTCAAGTCTTTCTTGGGAATATTTTGAGTCCTAATTACTCAATTGTTTTGGCTCTATTGAATATGAGGATTTTATAGGAATCTTGATCAAGTTGAAACAAACCTCTATTGTCTATGAATATCAGACCCAATTTGAAAAACTGGCTAATAGGACAAAGGGGTTGAATGAAGGATATTTTTTAGATTTATTTTATCAATGGATTGAAAGATGATATTAAGGCTGAGGTAAAATTTTCAAACCACAATATATGATGTAAGCCATTGGATTAGCGATATTAGTAGAATATTTTTTTGGCTCAAATGAGACCATCTAAATTTCCACAAGCTAAACCACATTTTCTTTCAAGTTCACATTGAATAATAGTGATAAGTCTATCCCATTCAAGAATTTGAATATGGAGGAAATGGATGCATTTCGAGCACAAGGCTTACACTATAATTATGATGAGAAGTATTAGCTAGGGCATACATGCACCCAAAATAAGTTATTTTTGTTGGATGTAGAGGATGATGATTACACAATGACACTGAGAGGGGGGGGGTGAATCAGTGTAGCTATTAATTTTTATATCTACAGCATTTAATATGAAATAAAGAGAACTTGACAACTGAAAAACAACTTGAACAAGAGAGCACACCACAACACTCAATATACCGAGGTTCACCAATTTGGCTACTCCTCAAAAATGACTGCTTGGACTCCAATCCAAATCCAGTCTTTGCAAAATCAATTTTACAAATACTTTACCAGCATCAACTGGAAGGAGCACCAACCCCTGTAATTTTCTACTGCAACAGATGGAGCACCAACTCCTAGTGCCAAGCACCAACTTGGACTGCAATTCTGATCAATTTAGAATGACATAAAAATGTCTTCACTTCATGCACGACCCTGATCGGTCCGCAATTAACCCAACTCTACACACTCTCACGGCTCTGCTTATTTTTCTCTTGATTCTTTTCTAACCCTCCTTTTACAAGCAATTTCTCTCTAACAGCAGCAACATCTTCTCTGTACGACTATTCTTTTATAACCTTTCAATCCTACATGCAGTCGAATCATATACCCAACTGTTCGAATTCTTTTCTCCTACAAATAAGTGGTTGTTCGAAAACGACTGTTCGAAACCCTGCAATACGGCGTTTCGATTTCTTGTAGTATGGCTGTTTTGAATGCTGCAAACATATCTTCTCGAAAAGCATATCTTGATCCTTCATATTCGGCTCTTTGAATACAAGCAAAAAGTCTGTTCGATTCCATGAGTGCGACCGTTCGAAAGCTGAAAAAAAAGACTTTTCGAAAACCTTTCGATACTTTATATTTGATTCTTCGAATACATGCAAACGGTTGTTCGAATGCATGATTGACACTTGTCAATCATGAATCGCAGATCTGACATCAGTTACATTTTACGTAACTGGCTGCATGATTTTCCTGTCTGCTTTTTCCGACACGTGTCACCTTGCATGCTCCTGCGGGTTTTACCTGCCAGACTGTTACCTGTCGCGATATCGCGACACTTTTTGAAGCCACACACTTCATGCCCTTGCTATCGCGAAATCGTGACCATTTTGGCTTTGACAGCTTTCCTTCTGTTCATGTCACGATATCGCGACACTTAGAACTTTTGCTGATGTCATCCTTAAGCATGTCACGAAATCGTGACCGTTTTGGCTCTTGGAAGCTTTCCCTGCATCTTGTCGCGATATCACGACACTTTCAACATTTGCTGACGTCATCCTTAAGCATGTCACGAAATCATGACCGTTTTGGCTCTTGGAAGCTTTCCCTGCATCTTGTCGCGATATCGCGACACTTTCAACATTTGCTGACGTCATCCTTAAGCATGTCACGAAATCGCGACCGTTTTGGCTCTTGGAAGCTTTCCCTGCATCTTGTCGCGATATCGCGACACTTTCAACATTTGCTGACGTCATCCTTAAGCATGTCGCGAAATCGCGACAGTTTACCTTTCACTTTCTCTCTCCTCTGCCATGTCGCGATATCGCGACAAATTGGCATGCACTTTCTCTCTCCTCGGCAATGTCGTGAAATCGTGACAATCTTCCTTGCAGTTTCTCTCTCTTCAGTTTTGTCGCGATATCGCGACACATTTTCTCTCTCCTCAGCGAAAACTCGACATGTCACGAAATCGTGACATTTTTGCTCGCATCTTCTCTCTCCTCGGACATGTCATGAAATCGTGATAGTTTTGCTCGCATCTTCTCTCTCCTCGGACATGTCGCGAAATCGCGACAGAAAACATGTCGCGATATCGCGACAGTTTTCTTCCTTGTCTCTTTCTGCCAGTTTTTGAATCTGGGTCACCTCTGTTTTCCTTGAAACTTTCTGCACTTGATCTGACTGACCTCTGAACCGCATCAACTGCATCAATCTAACTGTGTTGACAACAATGACAATACTTTTGCAATGCTTTTGCTGCACCTTGCTCAACAATCTCCCCCTTTGGAATTGTTGGCAACACACTGCAACCTTGCTTAATTTCTTCTCCCCCTTTGCCAATAATACCAAAGGGTTGTTGTAGACTCCCCCTGAGTCTATGCACAACATTCTCAGACTTAAAAAGTTTGAATGCTCCCCCTGAGAATGTGTTTCCCATAGCTAGTCAATGCTTGGGTGGTGTGACTACTCCCAACTTCTTCCGAAGGTATTCAAATACTTCCTTTGGCAAAGGTTTTGTGAATATATCAGCTACTTGCTCTGTAGTTGGAACAAAATCCAATTTAACCTCTCCTTCCGCAACTTTATCCTTCAAGAAATGATATCGGATTGCAATATGTTTGGTTCTTGAATGCATTCATTGGATTCTTGGATATGTTGATAGCACTAGTGTTATCACATTTAATTGAAATTGGCTCTTTGAAATGAATACCAAGATCTTTCAACGTTTGTCTCATCCATAATATCCGAGTACAGCATGTTGTTGCTTGCAATGTATTCTGCCTCTGCAGGTGGATAGAGATACTGATTCTTGTTTCTTGCTGTGCCATGCTACCAGCCTGTCACCAAGATAAAATGCTCCTCCACTTGTGCTCTTTCTATCATCAATACATCCTGCCCAATCTGCATCAGAATATGCAATCAAAGTGAAATCTTTACCTTTTGGGTACCACAACCCATAATCCATAGTGCCCTTGAGATATCTGAAGATCCTCTTTACAGCTGTTACATGAGTTTCTTTGGGACGGCCTCGAAATCTTGCAACCATACATACCGCTTGTAATATATCCGGTCTAGTGGTTGTTAAATACAACGAGGCTTCCAATCATAGACCCGTACATTGTTTGATCTACATCCGGGGATTTATCATCCTTGCTCAACTTGCGACTTGTTGTCATAGGAGTGCTTGACCGGTTTCTTGTCTTCCATTGTGAACTTTTTCAGCATTTCTTTTACATATTTAACTTGAGAAATAAAAATGCCTTTTTCATTTTGATTGACCTGCAGATCCTAAGAAATAAGAAAGTTCACCAATCATTGACATCTCAAATTCTTTTTTCATTTTAATTGATATGTCTTTGCAGTATTCATCCATTTTGCTGCCAAATATTATGTCATCTACATAAACAACAAGAACAATAAGATGACCCTTCTCTGTTTTGACATATAAGTTGCTATCCACCAAACCTTTCTTAAACCCTTGTTTAATTAGATAATTATCCGACCTTGCATACCATGCTCTGGGTGCCTGTTTTAATCCATATAAAGCTTTCTTTAACCTCCAAACAAAATCTGGATTGTCACCAAGTTGGAAGCCATCTGGTTGTTCAATGTAAACCTCTTCTTCCAGTTTTCCATTCAAAAATGCTGATTTTACATCCATTTGATATACTTTGAAGTTTTTATGAACTGCTAATGCCAGAAACATTCTGATTGCCTCTAGTCTGGCTACCGGTGCAAAAGTTTCTTCAAAATCAATGCCTTCAACCTGAGCATAGCCTTTACATACCAATCTTGCCTTATTTACGACAACCTTGCCCATCTTCATTCAATTTATTTCTAAAAACCCATTTAGTGCCAATTATGTTTTTATTTGTTGGTCTAGGTACTAATTCCCAGGTATTGTTTTTCTCTATCTGATCTAGTTCTTCATTGATTGCCTTCATCCAACTTTCATCAGTGCTTGCTTCAACAACATTTTTAGGTTCAATACTAGATAACAGAGAATAGTTCCTCACTACTGTTCTTCTTGTCTGAATACCATCTGTGGGATCCCCAATAATCTGTTCACTTGGATGATTTTTCTGCCGATTGTCTGTTTTAAATTTCCTATTTTCTTCTTCTTCAGATTCAGTTTTTACACCATCTGGATCAATTTTCTGATTCTTCTCTGTTTCTTTTTCATCATCACCTTCAATGACTTCTTCATACATAGGGTAGTTTTCTTGATAAGTAGTTTCTTGTTCTCTACCTTCATCAACTTTCACATCAGCACTTTCAACAATTTTCTTCAACCTCTTGTTGTAACATGTGTACGCCTTGCTTTTTGTTGAGTAACCAAGAAAGATACCTTCATCAGCTCTATCTTCAAATTTACCGAGGTTATCTTCAGTCCGTTTTATGTAGCACTTGCTGCCAAATACTTTGAAATGTCTTGTTGTTGCCTTTCTACCAAACCACAACTCATAAGGTGTTTTGCTTTCATGTGGTCTCAGCATGCACCTGTTTTGAATGTAAACTGCAGTATGGATCGCCTCTTTCCAAAATCTGTCAGCTATTTTGTTTTCTGCCAGCATTGTCCTTGCCATTTCCTGCACTGTTCTATTCTTCCTTTCTACAACACCATTCTGTCGAGGTGTCCTAGCTGCTAAAAACTGTCTTCTTATCCCATGTTTTTGACAGTATTCTACAAATTCTTCGGAGATAAACTCTCCTCCCCTGTCTGATCTTAGGCATTTAATTCTTTTTCCTGATTGATTCTCAACAAGATTTTTGAAGGTTTTAAACATCTCAAAGGCTTCTGACTTGAGTTTCAAAAATAGTACCCATGTCATTCTTGAGTAGTCATCTATACACAGCATAAAATATTTGTGTCCATTTATGCTTTCAGTTCTCATGGGTCCACATAGATCAGTGTGAATTAGTTCTAATGGCTTGCTAGTGAAGTATTCTTTTGCTTTGAAAGTGGCTCTGGTTTGTTTTCCCTTTTGGCATGACTCACGGATGCTATTTACGGGTTTGCCAATGTTTGGTATATCTCTCGATTGCTCTTTTTGAACTGATTTTTGCCAGATTGTCAAAACTAATATGCCCAAGCCTCTTGTGCCATAGCCAGTTTTCATCTTCCTGTCCAATCAAGCATGTTCCTTCTACAGTTTCTGAAAGTGTATACAGATTTCCAGAAGTTCTCAGTCCAGTGGCTATTAACTTTCCATTTTTTGTCTTTCTTACTTCACAGCCCTCCTTCTTGAAGATTACATCATGACCTCTGTCACATATTTGACTTACACTTAGCAAGTTATGCTTCAGGCCAATTACAAACAAGACTTCTTTTGATTTTATATTGCCATCACTTATCTTGACTGATCCCTTTCCAACAATCTTTGCTCCATCATTATTTCCAAATTTCACAGAACCACCTTCATAATTCTGTAAATTCTCAAACTTTTGCTTGTCACTTGTCATGTGACTGGAACAACCACTGTCAAGTATCCAAGGTGCTGATTTGTTCCGAGCTTTAAAAGCGGTCTGGACAATCAAAGATTCCTTTTCTTTCCATTCGGGTTTGATAGCAGATTTTGCTACTTGTTTTGCCTTTGTCCTTTCATTAGCATGTGCCTATTTTTCAGGAAATTTTTGGTTTTGTTTCAACCCACTTGGCTGAGATTTTCTACCCTGATAATTATTTGATGCAAAAGTGCTTACACGGTTTCTAGCAATATGTCCAAAATTATGACAATTATAACATTCAACTGCATAATTCATTAAAGGAGAAAAAACATTTCTGTTGGTAAAATTCCTTTGAGATACATTATGCCTGCAATCTGAAATCTTATGGCCATAAGCATTGCATTTAAAACAATAACCAGAAAATGCATGATTAAACCTGGGTGCCGGTCTTTGCCAGTTTGAAGTAGGAGCCATGACTCTTCTCCTCCTCGGATGTGTGACTTTTGTGAATCCATCTTTGTCAGTATTCTTCTTGAATCTGGCATTATTGTTTTCTTTTGCATGATTTTGTTTTTCTGGTTCAACCCTGATCTTTTCTTCTTTCTTTATGGGTTCTATATTCAAGTTCTTTGAATCCTTTGAAGATTCTCCTTCATCAAAGCCTAAACCAAATTTGATGCGAGAAGGCCTTTGGTTATTTAACATTTTATCCAGACTTTACAGTACTTTCTTCAAACTTATGAAAACAGTTCAATTTTCTATTCATCTCCTCTAATCGCATCCTTAACTTAACAATGTCTTCCTCTAGCTTGCTGCATTCAACTGTCTTTACAATTAATTGTTCATCAAGAACTTCAGACATTTTCTTGAATTCCTCTGTCTGTATTTTTAGATTGTTTATTATGTCTGTGGCATTCTCTAATTTCTTTGAAAAATTTTTATTCTTCTTCCTTTCTGCACTCAACTCTTCAAGTGCAGCAACCAATTCTCCTTCCAAATACACTTCAACTTCATCCTTGGAATTTTCATCACCTTCCTGATTTTCCTCTGTTCTTTCTTCTTCAAGTGCCATGAACAGAGCTTCACCTCCTTCTTCTTCAGACTCCTCATCTGTGCTTTCTTCAGAACTGCTGACATTCTTGGTTATGAAGCTTTTCTTCTTGAAGTTGTTCTTTCTGAAATTTTGTTTCTTCTTCCAGTCACCTTTTTCTTGGTGTGAACCTTCACCATTTTTGGTTCTCTCCTGCATTGGACATTTGGCTGCAAAATGACCGACTCCTCCACAATTGAAGCATTTAAAAGGTAGCTTCCCTCTATATTTTCCTTTTCCTTTTGTGAGTTTTCGAACAAAATTGGCTTCTGTTTCATCCAGTGTTCCTTCATCCTCAGATTCATGTTCAGCTTTTACATTCTTGTGTGCTTTAAAGGCTGCTTCTCTGTCTGTAGACTTGGTTTGTCCTATTCTCATTTCATATGTTGTCAGGGAACCATGCAACTCATCCATGCTGAAGTTGTTTAGATCTTTTGCCTCTTCTATTGCAGAGACTTTGGAGTTAAATCTTTTGTGAAGTGTTCTGAGAACCTTTTTCACAACAACTGCATCATCAATTTCTTCACCGAGTCCTCTGATTGCATTAATAATTCCGTTGACTCTCAGCATATAAGTCTCTATGTTTTCATCTTCATTCATTTGCAGTGCTTCGAACTGTGCTCGATGAGTTTGCAGTTTTGCTTCCTTAATCTTATTGTCTCCTTCATGGATGCTCTTCGATTTATCCCACATGTCTTTTGTTGATTTACAACTCATGACTCTTATCAGTTCACTGTCAACAAGCCCACACATTATGGCATTCTTAGCTTTGGAGTTGTTTTCAAATTTCTTTTTCTCGGTAGTATCTGTTGGAGGGGTAGTGGGTGTTGTGTATCCACTATCTACAGAATCCCAAATATCGTATCCCAATGCACTCAGATATGTTTGCATTCTGAGTTTCCTAGAAGGTGTAATTTGTTCCATCAAATAAGGGAGCTTTGTTGGATGAAAATCCTTCACCACCTGCCATTGTTTCTTCCAAGATCTCCTTAGCTGATTAAGCTTGTACAAGGAACCTTGCTCTGATACCAATTGATGATTACACAATGACACTGAGAGGGGGGGTGAATCAGTGTAGCTATTAATTTTTATATCTACAGCATTTAATATGAAATAAAGAGAACTTGACAACTGAAAAACAACTTGAACAAGAGAGCACACCACAACACTCAATATACCGAGGTTCACCAATTTGGCTACTCCTCAAAAATGACTGCTTGGACTCCAATCCAAATCCAGTCTTTGCAAAATCAATTTTACAAATACTTTACCAGCATCAACTGGAAGGAGCACCAACCCCTGTAATTTTTTGCTGCAACAGATGGAGCACCAACTCCTAGTGCCAAGCACCAACTTGGACTGCAATTCTGATCAATTTAGAATGACATAAAAATGTCTTCACTTCATGCACGACCACAGTGAGTCTGCAATTAACCCAACTCTACACACTCTCACGGCTCTGCTTATTTTTCTCTTGATTCTTTTCTAACCCTCCTTTTACAACAATTTCTCTCTAACAGTAGCAACATCTTCTCTGTACGACTATTCTTTTATAACCTTTCAATCCTACATGCAGTCGAATCATATACCCAACTGTTCGAATTCTTTTCTCCTGCAAATAAGTGGCTGTTCGAAAACGACTGTTCGAAACCCTGCAATACGGCGTTTCGATTTCTTGTAGTATGGCTGTTTTGAATGCTGCAAACATATCTTCTCGAAAAGCATATCTTGATCCTTCATATTCGGCTCTTTGAATACAAGCAAAAAGTCTGTTCGATTCCATGAGTGCGACCGTTCAAAAGCTGTAAAAAAAAGACTTTTCGAAAACCTTTCGATACTTTATATTTGATTCTTCGAATACATGCAAACGGTCGTTCGAATGCATGATCGACACTTGTCAATCATGAATCGCAGATCTGACATCAGTTACATTTTACGTAACTGGCTGCATGATTTTCCTGTCTGCTTTTTCTGACACGTGTCACCTTGCATGCTCCTACGGGTTTTACCTACCAGACTGTTACCTGTCGCGATATCGCGACACTTTTTGAAGCCACACACTTCATGCCCTTGCTGTCGCGAAATCGTGACCATTTTGGCTTTGACAACTTTCCTTCTATTCATGTCACGATATCGCGACACTTAGAACTTTTGCTGATGTCATCCTTAAGCATGTCATGAAATCGTGACCGTTTTGGCTCTTGGAAGCTTTCCCTGCATCTTGTCGCGATATCGCGACACTTTCAACATTTGCTGACGTCATCCTTAAGCATGTCGCGAAATCGCGACCGTTTTGGCTCTTGGAAGCTTTCCCTGCATCTTGTCGCGATATCGCGACACTTTCAACATTTGCTGACGTCATCCTTAAGCATGTCGCGAAATCGCGACCGTTTTGGCTCTTGGAAGCTTTCCCTGCATCTTGTCGCGATATCGCGACACTTTCAACATTTGCTGACGTCATCCTTAAGCATGTCACGAAATCGTGACAGTTTACCTTTCACTTTCTCTCTCCTCTGCCATGTCACGATATCACGACAAATTGGCATGCACTTTCTCTCTCCTCGGCAATGTCACGAAATCATGACAATCTTCCTTGCAGTTTCTCTCTCTTCAGTTTTGTCGCGATATCGCGACACATTTTCTCTCTCCTCAGCGAAAACTCGACATGTCACGAAATCGCGACAGTTTTGCTCGCATCTTCTCTCTCCTCGGACATGTCGCGAAATCGTGACAGTTTTGCTCGCATCTTCTCTCTCCTCGGACATGTCGCGAAATCGCGACAGAAAACATGTCGCGATATCGCGACAGTTTTCTTCCTTGTCTCTTTCTCGCAGTTTCTGAATCTGGGTCACCTCTGTTTTCCTTGAAACTTTCTGCACTTGATCTGACTGACCTCTGAACTGCATCAACTGCATCAATCTGACTGTGTTGACAACAATGACAATACTTTTGCAATGCTTTTGCTGAACCTTGCTCAACAGAGGAATCAGTAAATATTGAAAAGTTTGATAAAGAAGTCAAATGACCAAAGGAACAACCTAAATATGAGGGTGAAACACAAGAAGAACCACAACCATAGATCTCTGTCCATGCACTATCAAGAATTTCTAACCCCTATATGATGAAGGTAGTAGGATTACTCAAAGGGCAACATATTACAATTCTCATTGACTCAAGTACACATAATTTTATTTATCCCCAAGTAGCTAAGCAAGCAATTTGTTACATACATGATTATAACTCCATTGAACTTATGGTGGAAAATAGTGGAACTACCTTGTAATGGTAAATACCACAATGTTAAGTTGAAGATAAGGGACTATGAACTCAAAACTAATATGTTTGCTCTTCAACTAGGAGGATGTGATGTTGTGCTATGAGCACAATGGCTAGGTACTTTGGGAACAATAGTTTAGAAATTTATAGAATTATGGATGTAATTTTCATAGGATAGTTAGTCCTACACTCTTCATGGTTCACTAGTAGGATATCTATAGATTATCAACTCAAGCCATATGAAGAAGTTAAAAAATCCTCACATGGGATAGTAGCTCAAATATTTGTAATTCAACTACAAAATTAAAAAGAAGAGAAGCCCCATGATGATTTGCAAAATTTTGACTAAGCATGATGTAATATTTGTGAAATTAATAGAATTACCTCCACATCATTTTGATGATCATGCAATACCATTGGTACCAGTTATCTTGCCACCTAACATCAGACCTTACTGATACCCATATTCCCTTAAGTCAAAAATTGAGAAATTGGTATAAGAATTACTATAAGCAAGGGTAATTAGGGCTAGTAACAATCCTTATTATTCTCTAGTTTTTTCTCTAAATAAATATGGGTCATTATGGTTGTGTATAGATTTTTTTTTTGGTAAGTTAAGTTGAATTAAAAGTGGATTTTTATCAAGGATCCCAAAACCTAATTACATCAAACTTCAAGAGGAATAGTCCAAGGATGGACATCAAGAAAGGCTTGAGGAAAACCTTTAGGAACACCTTCAATAAATCATTCAAGAATGTAGTGAGGAAAAACACGTAGAACAAAATTTGAAAAGCCTGCCAGATGAGAAAGGAGAAGGCAATAGAAGAAATGAAAAACCCACCTCAAAACAAATTTGAAACTTACTAAAGGCAGGAAAATGAAATAGACATCTAAATTTAAATTTGAAACATCCCAAGGGTGGGAAAAGGAAATAGGCACCAAACCACCCATGGAAAACCAGAAACCATGAGAGAAACAACTTCCCACGTAGGGGAAAACCAGTCAAATGCAAAAAAACCACCCTACACCAAAGGGTGGAGTAGAGAAACTAAAATTATAGTAAATACCACCTAAAAAAGGATGGGAAGCAACCAAGGATGCCATAGGATCACTCAAACTAAGAAAAAACTAAATCCCTTGCAAGCCTGAAATATGGAACAACAATATGAGGATTTCCTCAGGCCACAAAATCCTCATGCAATGGATCACAAGCCTAAAAAATGGGTCAATATTCTAAGGAACTCCACAGGCCACAAAGTCCTCATGTAGTGAAGAAGGAAGCCTTCAAATATGCCAACCCAGTAGAGGAAATAGTAGAAGCAAAATAACACATCGTAGGAAATGGACGGGAAAGTTCCAAAGGAACCCAAGAGGAAGGAGTCACAAGGAAGCCCAACTATTGATGATAGAGCCCAGACAAAAAGGAAACAACTAGAAATCCTAGATAACCTTTAGCATAACCAAATAATATCTTTTAGGAAATATATGAGGAAGTACTACAAGGACACGACAACAAGGAAACCAGAGGCCCTCCCAGGAAGACCATGAAATAAATTAGAATCCCGCTAGATCCACAACATCAATTCCAAAGAGTAGAGTCATAGAAGAAAGCACATGGTCCTCCCCAAGACCAAAAGGATGTTGTGTAAAACTACTCATGAAGCCTCTTTCCCATAGCCCCAAAATTCCATAAGTAAATATCCTCCAAGGGCAAATTTCAAGAAGACACCTAAAAAAACCTAGAAAAAATCCTAAACAACCTAGAAAACCCAGGGAAAGTCCCAGGGAAGAACCCAAAACCATCCCAGGACCTAGGAATCAAAGGAAAACCCCACCATAGGGCAAGGAAAGGGGTAGAACATTGGATCAGTGATCTCCCTCCCCAAGGAGATCATCTACAACACCATCCTACCAAGGAGGAAGGGTTAAGGAAGTGCCAGGGAAGCTGGGACAGGATCAGGGACCTAGGACAGGGCTAGGTAAGGGATGCAGGGAAGTGGAACAGGACTTCCATAGGAAGTCACCCACAGAGCCCCTCTGGTCCAATTAATAAGATTATCATTAAGGATAAATTTCCTATCTCAATGTTCAATGAATTTTTGGATGAGTTACATGGTGCAAGGTTTTTATTAGACTAAAGGAGGAAGATATCCCCAAAATAATATTTTAAACTCATGAGAGCCATTATGAATTTTTGGTCATGCCATTTGGCCTAACTAATGCACCATCCACATTTTAGATCCTCATGAATAATGTCTTTTGCCCATTCCTTCACAAATTTATTCTAGTTTTCTTTGATGATATTATGATATATAGTTGTTCTTGGGAGGAGCACCTCATACATTTGGATCAAACTCTACAAATTTTGTCTAAGAATAAAATTTATGCCAAGAGGTCTAAGTGTTCTTTTGGGATGATAAAAGTGGAGTATTTGGGTCACATTATCACGAAGAATGGAGTTAATGTTGACCATAAAAATATTCAAGCTATTAAAACTTGTCTAAAGCCTCAAACCCTCAAGGCATTTTTAGGATTTTTGGTACTCATAGGGTATTGCCATAAATTTATACAAAAATATGGAAATATAGTAGCTCCTTTAACAACCATGTTGAAAAATAATTCTTTTATTTGGTCAAAACTAGTGGAGAAGGCTTTCAATGACTTAAAGCAAGCGATGACAACCACCCTAGTGTTAGCAATGCTTAATTTTTCTAAACCCTTTGTAACTAAAAGTGATGCTTTGGGAAATGGAATAAGGGTCATGTTTATGCAAGAGGGAAGGCCAATAGCCTTCACAAATAAAGCACTTTTAGGCCAAAATTGGGCAATCTACTCATGTAAAGGAGATGCTAGCTATCCATATCTCATTACGCATCATTTTTCAATCAAAATAAACCACCAAATTCTTAGGTACTTCTTATAACAATAGGTCATGACACCTAAAAAATAAAACTGGATTTCTAAATTGATGGGTTATGATTATGAAATCACATATAAAAAAGGAAATAACATAGTCGATGATGCACTCTCCCAACAATTTGAGGATTAGATTATGTTAAATATTATCTCTTCCCTCATACCTCAATGGATTAATTCTCTCAAAAAGGACATGGCCATAGACTTAGCCTTGCAAATTTTTTTTACTAAACTTCAAACAGAGCCTAACTCATGCCTGAGATACACTTGGGATGGAAAAAACTTTACACATCATTACTAATTTGTTATTCCATAAACTTTACAAATGCAAGAATTCATCTTGAAGGAGATGCATGCCTCACCAAAAATGAGATATTATGGGTTCTCAAACACTTATAAAAGGATTAAGCATACTGTCTTCTAGAAATGAATGAATAAGGTTATTCAAACCTTTACGACTGAATGCGACATGTGCCAAAGAATGAAAGAAGAAATGGTGTGTTCCCTTGAGACCCTTTAGCCCTTGCAAATTCTAGAACAAGTATGGATAGATGTTTCCATGGATTTTATTGAAGGGTTACCCAAGTTGGGAGGAAAATTAGGTATTTTGGTGGTAGTGTATCATCTCACAAAGTATACTCTTTTTTGCTCCCTCTCCCATCCCTACACAGCCTCAGTAGTAGTCCAAATATTTTGAATTCCATAATTCACCTTTCTAGAAGCCCACATATATTATGTCAGATGGAGACCCTACCTTTACTAGTCATTTTTTGCAAGAATTGTTTAAGTTATAGGGAATTTAGATCAAAATGAGTTTATGCTATCAACCATAGATGGATGGACAAACAAAAATTGTTAACAAATGCTTGGATACCTACCTTCATTGCTTTACTTTTGAACGTCCTACATAGTGGGTGAAGTGGTTTACCTTGGATAAATGGTGGTATAATACTTTATATCACACTATGACCAAGGTTTTACCCTTTGAACTAGTATACATTTATCCTCCATCAACACCCTCCTTCTACATTCTAGGAATATCCAATGTTTACATCATTGAAAATACACTCAACCAACATGCCATAGTACTCCAAAAACTTAATATGAATCTTGAATTGACCCAAAACCATATGCATCAACAAGCTCATCAACACCATTCTAAGCATAACTTTAAAGTGTGATAGATGATTTTTATTTTCCTACAACCCTATAAATAATAATCACTCCAACTTCATAGATGCCAAAAACTAGTTGCCAAATACTATGGACCCTACTAGGTATTACAATAGACTAGTTCAACAATCTACAAATTGACCCTTTTAGCTACATCAATCTAGTCTTTCATATATCCTCTCTCAAGAAGGTTGTGTGAAATTAGGTATAGGTTAAATCCACTTTAATAGAATTGGATGAAGAAGGTTCCATTCTTCTTGAGCATAAATAAATTTTGGATCGAAGATCATGCATCCTTCGAAACTGTAGCACCCTAAAATTGGCACAGTGAAATTCTAGTAATTACATTCACTCCAGTAAATAATTCAAATTCAAATTTTAACCTCCCAAACCACCTGTTAACCGCTATGTAATCTGTTTCCCCCTTTTTCATGCCATTTTTAGAGGTTATTTTGACCGTTTGATGATATCGTCGCCGATCAGATGATATCGCCCCAGATCTAATGATTTCGTCTAGGCTAGGATGTCCAGACAATCTTGTCTCAAAACTAATTTTGCATAATTAGCTTCTATTCCAACGGGTCTCTAATCCGGGCAGAAGCGTGTCTACACCATTAGAGACCCTCCCCCATTGGAGATCTCCCAAATAGGGATGATCTCCAACCTCCTAACCTCCCTCCTAAACCTATTTAATCCTAAGCCCTTCCCTTAGCACCCCCCTAGCTAATAATTCTTGTAACCCGGCTTCATATGCATTAAGACATCTCAAATTGATATTTGCAGTAGTTCTATACCAATTTTGTTGCAGGTACCTTAGTGTTTTTCAATCGGAGCCAGCTTACATCGTCACGGATGATCCTGTTCAGATCAGAGGCAATCTTGTCGAATCAGAGATGATTTCGTACCAATGCAAGATGATTTCGACTGCAGTCAACATTGAGGCAATCAGTGCCTAAAGTTTGCATTTCTCCATATTTTCTCTGCTGTTTTATTTTGCAATTAGCTAGTTTATTCAGTATTTTATACTATTCTGCATTTTGGAGTTCACCCATCTAGATCAAATGCATGATTAAATCATAATTATTATCTAATTAGCATAATTCATTCCTGTTTCTATTTTTAAGTTTCAGTTTGATATTGTTGTTGTCATTTTACATTGTTTCCCTCTATTAGGATAGTTGCATTTTTTGTATTTTGCACCTATTTCTCTGTTTGTAGGTCTCTGACGAATTAGTCAGATCTCAGACGATCTTGTCAGATCTCAAATAATTTTGTCGAATTCCAGACGATCCTGACTGCTTCAAGAATCAGAATCTCCATTAGACATCCGGATCAAGTATTCTTCTTTTAATATTTTGTAATTTCTTTGTTTTTTGTCTTTAATTCTGTTTTTTGTATTCATTTAATCTACATCTTCATATAGAATAGCTTAGATGCATTTTGGCCAAACCTAGGATTTGAATGCTTAAGGCTAAAACGAACACATAAAAACACATTCCCAACCTAGGCATGGAAACTGCCATTAAATGTTTCCTGGTGAACCCACCATCCATCAAAAAATCACCAATATACACCTCCCTTGAGAGGCGGGACCTTCGCAAGGCCTCTCAGTCCGAGGTACCGCGCCATCCTTTTCACATCCCCCTTTCGGGCATGGATCCTATAGCCTAAAGGTAAGGGTGTGAAAAATTTGGAGCGATACATTTTGGTGAACCCGACGTGAATACATTTTAAACCTTTTGAAAACAAAAAAACAAAAAAATATAAATATGTATGTATACAAAGAAAAAATATAACAAAATCATCATTTCAAGTTTGTATGTTTTAGATTCAATTATAAATGGTAGATATTAAATATTACTTTTAGAAGTACTAAAGAAACCATGAGTTTTTACTCAAATCAATATGAGCCCATCAGTAATGTTGGAAGAATTTAGTTAAATACATTTGTTGATTATGACCAACCTCATCCCTATTCAACACCACCTCCATCACACTTTTCCCATTTTTCATCCTTACCCCAACAGGACAATCCCTTTGCCAATCCTCTTCATAACGATATTATCTATTCTCCCATATATCCATATTATGTCTATCGTTCCACATACAATCCTCCACCACCTTTTCAATATTCTTCTTTTAATACAACACATCCATTTCAACAAGAAAATACTTATTCTTCCAAATCTACCATGTACTCACCTCATGCTTCGCAATCTTCCTGTCATCATTCTACCCATGATAAAGAAAGTAGAGGTGAGAAACCATTAGGTCCTTTTATGAAGAAAGTCCTAAGGCATTTATCAAAAACCTCTCAAAAACCTTCATCACGTAAATTTACTAAGCTCAATCAACCAATGGATATAATTCTCAAGTATTTACTTGACACAAATAAGATTGAACTCCCTTCCATAAGACAACCTGATACCACAGCAGATTGGTTTAAACCTGAGCTACATTGTGAATATCATAGAGTAGATGGACATGTGACACAAAATTATAAATATTTAAGATGTGCAATTCAAGATTTGATTGATGATGGTCTTTTTAATATAAAGGAATTACAATCTACAACTGACTATAAATCTTCAGTAAACAATAAAAATCCTACACAACAAATACCAATAATCAATCAATACATGGAGATCTCCCAAGAACCCCTATTCAATTATCAACAACAAGAAACCAATCAAATATTGCATTTTAATGTGTCCCATCATGATGATATTATTAATATTGTAACAAAAACTACAAATGAGCAACCTCAAGTTCAATCAACTCAATTTGATATTCAAGATATGGATTCCTCATTTGACCAACCTTCAAAACTATATTTGACTCTAGAGAATGATCCAAAATGGAATGTAAGCATAGAAAGCTCATCTTTAGAATCAAAATCTCAATCTGAAATCCACTTTGATAGCCAACAACAAGTGATTCATCTTGAAGCAAAGATATCCCTTTTAGAAGTATTACAAATTTATCACAAGGAAATTTTGTTCAAAATACCTAGCCAACAATTTGTTCCTCATCATATTTTCTCTAAGAACATAATTAATGGTATAAACCCTCTTGAGGTTAACCATATTTCATTCTATGATGAGGATATTCCTTCCTCTACTCCACAAGAAGACTCCTATCTTTACATTACAGGATCTAGTAAAGAAACACATGTTAAAACTATCATGACAGATAATGACTCTTCTCTTAATTTATGCACTTATCAATTATTCCAAAAATTCAAAACAAAGGAAGAAGATTTTAATGAATCAAATGTTATTATAAAATCTTTTAACAATGAAATTCAAGAAGTTCAAGGTACTATAATTCTTCCCTTTAATATTGGATCCAAGATCCTGGATACTCTGTTTTATGTGGCATATTGCCCTTCACCTTACAACCTACTTCTCAGAAGTCCTTGGATTCATATGATGAGGGTTGTCCCTTATCCTCTTCACCAAAGTTTAAAGTTTAAAATTGTTACCATACATGATGACCCAACACCATTTGAAGAATATTTAACGGTTGAAACATCAAGTTCTATACATTCTCTATTGTCACAATTATCTTCTATCCATCACTTTTCTTCATCCATATATGATCATTCTTGTTTATCAAATAACATCCATGCATATCTTTCACATATGCTCCCTCCATATTATCAAGACTTGAAAGATAATAATAAGAATGAAGAACTTTCTTATCCTTCTTACATTTTATTTTGTAACATGATCAATTTTACACATATAAAGGTAAAATCTTTTGCTACATTATTTTACATTATAACAAAACTTTTGTTATCACTACCTTTTATTCATCACCTTTTGTTCTTACCTTCACCTCAACCAAATTATCCTTCAAAACCTCCTTTGATTTTGAAGCAACCTTAGACATGTTATACTCAAATAACCTTGTATAGTGTATATAGATCATCTTGTATATACCACCAATTTCAATTCATAAATTAAAATCAAAATACAAAAAAATAAAAATCCTCAAAAAAAAAAATACTAATGCCACTAAGGACCTTAAAGGTAAGTTTGAGCCCAACTGGCTTGGACCATACATTATCACTGCTAAATTTGAATCAGGAGCATACAAATTATCTACCTTAGATGGTAAAGAACTTAAAGAACCCATGAATATTTTGCATCTTAAACGTTACTAGGTATAAATTTGGTCATTTCATCCTTGTATATATTTGTTTAAAATATTTCAAAATCACTATTTTGTATTTCTTTCAATTTATAAATTCAAAAACACCAAAAACATTCCTAATCATCAAAATCTTCAAAACTATTTGTTGTATTTATTTATGGCACTTGTTAATTTTTTGTTCAAAAACAAAAATAATAAAAAATCAAAACAACAATATTCTTGACTCTTTCGAAACCAAAACAATATAAAGAAGAAAGAGAGAGTCAACATTCTCAAAAATTCTCAAAACAGTATCTATATCTATATATTCTTACAAATGTTGCAATTATATGTTTCAAATTATTTTGGATAAATTAACATTTATTTGGAATCCCTCACTTTCACAAACACAAAATAAATATCTTGATTTTATTTGGCATGATTACTAATCTCTCCTATGTCAAAGTTCACAAAATTCAATTAAATAAAGTTTGAGCATAGAGAATTGATCTTGTTATTTACTTAAACCAAGAACATCTTTTCACAATAAAATGATTATATTTGTAATTTCTGTGCTTTGCTACATAGTAGAAGTGGTTTCTTCAGCGAAAAGTTTTCCCTGCTATCCTATCATGCACATGGTCTAGAATCTTTGAGAATTGTCAAAAAGACAAGCTCACCCCTACCCAGAATAAAAATCCCTTGCTCTATAGCTAATCTGAGCAAGTATCCCTAGTATAAAGAAAAAGCAAAGTTCAAGAAAAAGAGAAAAAGAAAAAAAAGTTATTTTCATTACAACAATGTTTCAAGCATTATCTCAAAAATCAAGCAAAAAATACAAAAGAAAAAGAGAAGAACAAAAAAATAAAGCAAAAGCAAAAGCAATAAAATTCCTTTCCCTACCCTTTGAAAAGAAAAGAAAGGTTGATGAGCTTGAATCCCTGGAATTCTCAATTATTCAAAAACTGTGAGGTAAGCCCCATAACAGGTGGTTTGTGCCCAACCCGCTTGGCCTTGGGTAACTCCTAGCATGGCGATATGTCTGTCACATTAGCGACCTTATTTTGTACAGACCTATGTCTGCTTATGGATTAGCTAGCTCTTGATAATCCGACCTACATAGTAGTCTAATATGGTTATATGCATCTACATCATGGTTAATGAACACTTATTTGGCTTCTTCAAATCACTTGTATCATAGTATCTTGCTCAAAACTGGTAAATGAACATAGCAATTGCACACACATTTTATATTTGAGAGATTTTGTGTATCATTATGATAAATCAAGATTGGAAATGAATTCACATATGCACATGGGATTCCTTATAAATCTAAATTTTGTCTTTAAAATACTTTGAAATATAATTTTGCAAATTGTTTGGAATAATTCATTTTTTAACGTACAGTTGTTTCGACAACTATATGCATAATAGAAAAATCAAAATTTCTTTCAAACCATCCAATCAAAACACACACACACACACACACACACACACACACACACACACACACACACAAATATATATATATATATATATATATATATATATATATATATATATATATATATATATATATATATATATATATATATATATTGTCAACTTTCGCGACGATGGTATAGTCCCAAAACCAAAATTGGAATTTTATGCCTAGCGCAAGTCCTTATCTTCATATTTTTTGTTTATTAAAAATCAATCATGCAATAAAACTATCTCCTTTTTGGATTTCGTGATGATGGTATAAGTCTATACCTACATATTCTATGCCTAGCGCAAACCATTGTAACAATTTTTATTCCCCATTTATTTTAACAATAATGAAAAACATATGACTTAAATCATTATGTTACACAAATTATGCTTTTAAAAAGCAAACACATTATCAATATTTCATGTCATTATGTCAACCTTCAATTTTGCAATGATGGTATAATTCCTAGGGAATTATCCAAAAAATTTATCACACTTAGGAATTTATGCCTAGCAAAAATCATTTTAACATTATTTCTTGCATATTATTTTTATGAAAATCTAAAAACAAACCATCATCATCATAATTTGCACTATTGCACCAAAGCCTTAAGACAGTCTCTTAAGCACTCTTTTTACTTTTAACAATATTTCTATACTAGGATTAGCTTGATGACCGAGTGAGCGACGACTCCATGAAATGGTCTATAATAGCAACAATGTCCTTTGAAATTATTGTTAGAAGTCTCTTTTTATTTTTTATCACATTACATCACAAACAACCAATTTGTTACAATAGATTATTTCAATTAAAATATTACAACATGACATCAAAATTATAAATTTTCAAAATGACATAATTACATGAATCCTCAATCCAATCATCAAATCAATCAATCCAAACATAAAAGCATCATAAAAATACATAACACAAGTCATATGATCAAAAATATCTCATCTCATATATATATCAATAGTATATATACATCATATCAAAATTGGATTGGTATGCCACAATCTGTACCTCGGCATACTCAATCCTCTATCAAAAATAATAAAAACTATATATCAATCTATACAATGTAGTACAATAGTCTAGCTTCAAGAACCCCTCGAGCTCTCAGCCTCATCTCCTCCCCCTCCCTGAGGTGGACAAGGTGGCCCCATTGCAGTATGTGTAGTACTGCGAGTCCTAGTCGTCGATTAGGACGAAGTCCTCGATGACCTGATCTTGATCGGATCTGTGATGTTAGCTGGTAGGGGTAGTCTATCCTCCTCTGGCACCATCTGATAGTATAATGTCTGATAGAAAGTGATTTGGGCAATATCCCGTGTTAGCTCCCCAGTGCTCGCCCCTCCGCCCCATGCCCTGAGGCATGCAATCTCATCTCTAAGCTGTGTAACCTCAGCTCGGTGTCATGTAGCCTCCTCTTATAGGGTCTGCACCTATGCCTGGATATGGATTGTCTTCACTCAAAGAGTCGTCGTCTCACTACTCTACCTTGTGTCGACACCCTTGCCCTTGTCGGGCGATGGTGGCCTCTCTCTCTATGGAGAAGGGGGTCTCTCCTCCCTCCTCTCCTGCTGTTGTGGCATCTCCTACGCCTATTGCCTCCTTAGATCTCTCTCACCGTGACCCTAGGCCGCCTCCATAGCCACCTAATGTCGCCTCCCTATATGATGCACAACTACATGAATCAGACCCTGAGCCCTCATCATTCGAGGAGGGTGGATGCCTGCGTACCAGGCATCATAGCCATCGACTACCCCCGCATCGTCCCCATCCACTGGCTGAATGGGGGCATCGTCTGAGTCCTGACTCTAGAAGTGTTGTATGTCTAGAGCCCCGCTAACTATGGTGTTATCCCAGATAGTCTGGAAAAACTCATAATCCCTGAGAGATGAGATCCCCTGCTGTAGACCAAACTATCACAAAACTCGATCGTAGCGGTGGAGCTCCACCTCTCCCCTCTCCATCCATAACCAGCAGACTCGCATAACATGAGCTAGCTCCTGTCCATCCTCAGCCCACCCTGGGTGCTCTCGTCATGGCCTCCAGGTGATCTGCTCTGGGACAAGGTCATCCAGTAGTCTTCAAGACATCGGTAAGTCAATCTGCCGCTGTGACCCTCTTTGGAGCCACCAGTAGAAAACTTGGGGCCTCTCCTCATCAATCCCTATCAAAGGAAGCCCTATCGGCCTTCGCATTGCAATGTTCTCCCAAAACCAAACCTGTAGGAGCAATGTCATCACCAGACATCGATCGCCCTTGTACACGACCCTATGCAGGATCCTATACAATCGACATAGCACATAGCTGCCCCAAGAGAATCTGTAACCATGGTCTCGCATATCGTAGATCACATTTGCTAGCATCCATGGTACCCTACACCCACTCTGGTGGCACAATAGAAGTACACCAATGACTCTAGCAAAAACCTGTGTGAGTCTAGATGCCCTAGGCATCTGACATAGTGCCTCGATGTTAACTTTGCCCTTCTCTAGGGCGAAGCTCGGGTCACCACACAATCGCCCCATAGAATGGCCCTGATTGGCCATAGGAGTGATCAAACGTCCTTGTATGGGGATCCTCAGAATCCTTCATACATCCTCTAGTGTGGGAGTCATCTCCCCTATCGGTAGCCAAAAACAAGAAGAACCTGGATACCACCTCTTTGTTAGGGCTGTCAGTATCCCCATGTCTATAGACACTTGTGGCATTTCTGCCACATGTTGTAAGCCGGCCTGTACCAACTGATTTCGCTCTGCTTGTGTTAGAGCGGCCAATTCATCTCTCAAACCTCCATATTTTTATTCTCTGCTCTTTAGCAATCCTCTCTGCAACATAAACAACAACAACAACAATAAAAAACAAATCATTAATAAACAATTCAAGTGATTAATAATGCAAGTAAAATCAGTTCAATTTTATACAACTGATGATATTGTCCACTATTGAACGATATCGTCCCAAATTTGAGCATATTCGTCTTTGATTTTTCCAGCCGAAATCATCCTTAATTTGATGAAATCGTCCCCCTTTCGCCAATTTCGCCCTTAGACAAAATCGACGAACTTGAGACGATTTTGTCGAAATCGGGACGATTTCGTCTCGACGACATCGACAACCCAAAAATGGTTGTGATGCTTAGAAATTAATCAAAATCCACCTAAAAAGCATATAAATTCAAATTAAAACATTCTAAGTTAAGTCTAGACTCTTACCCGTAGCCCGCGTCGGACCTCTGTTGATCAGTGCGTCGTCTCCACCATTTTGCTTTCAGAGCTCTAAAAACCAAAAAAATGAACAGTAAAAATGAATTAGGGTTTTACCGTATTTTTCTTAATTTTATTCAAAAACATAATTAACAACATTTTAAAAAATTTTGCTTTTTCATGTTTTTACCTTAAACGTTTGATTTGGGTAAAAACACGGAGGGGACACCATAGTAAGCTGTCGTACGATTCGACTAAGAATCGTCGCCTAAAAATGAGAATAATTTTTTGCTTTCTTGTAGATCAAGAAGAACTCATATTTAACGCATTTTCTTCAAAAAATTCGCTAAAGAGGGGGCAAAATGTAGCACCCTAAAATTGGTGCAGTGAAATTCTAGTAATTACATTCACTCCAGTAAATAATTTAAATTCAAATTTTAACCTCCCAAACCACCCGTTAATCGCCGTGTAATCCATTTCCCATTTTTTTGTGCCATTTTTAGAGGTTATTTTGACTGTTTGACGATATCGTCGCCGATCAGATGATATCGCCCTAGATCTGACGATTTCGTCTGGGTCCAGACAATCTTGTCTCAAAACTGATTTTGCACAATTAGCTTCTATTCCAACGGGTCTCTAATCTAGGCAAAAGTGTGTCTGCACCGTTAGAGACCCTCCCCCATTGGAGATCTCCCAAATAGGGATGATCTCCAACCTCCTAACCTCCCTCCTAAGCCTATTTAATCCTAAGCCCTTCCATTAGCACCCCCCTGGCTGATAATTCTCGTAACCCGACTTCATACGCATTAAGACATCTCAAATTGATATTTGCAGTAGTTCTATACCAATTTTGTTGCAGGTACCTTAGTTTTTTTTAGCTAAAGCAAGCTTACATCATCGAGGATGATCCTGTTCAGATCGGAGGTGATCCTGTCGAATCAGAGATGATTTCGTACCAATGTGAGATGATTTCCACTGCAGTCAACATTGAGGCAGTCAATGCCTAAAGTTTGCATTTCTCCATCTTTTCTCTAATGTTTTATTCTGCAATTAGCTAGTTTATTCAGTATTTTATACTATTCTACATTTTGGAGTTCACCCATCTAGATCAAATGCATGATTAAATCATAATTATTATCTAATTAGCATAATTCATTCTTGTTTCTGTTTTTAAGTTTTAGTTTGATATTGTTGCTATCATTTTACACTGTTTCCCTCTATTAGGATAGTTGCATTTTCTATATTTTGCACCTATTTCTCTATTTGTAGGTCTCTGACGAATTCGTCTAACGAATTCGTCAGATCTCAGATGATCTTGTCAGATCTCAGACGATTTTGTCGAATTCTAGACGATCCTGACTACTTCAAGAATCAGAATCTCCATCAGACATCTGGATCAGGTATTCTTCTTTTAATATTCTGTAATTTCTCTATTTTTTGTCTTTAATTCTGTTTTCTGTATTCATTTAATCTGCATCTTCATATAGAATAGCTTAGATGCATTTTGGCCAAACCTAGGATTTGAATGCTTAAGGCTAAAATGAACACATAAAAATACATTCCCAACCTAGGTGTGGAAACTGCCATTAAATTTTTCCTGGTGAACCCACCATCCGTTGAAAAATCACCAATATACACCTCCCTTGAGAGGCGGGACCTTCGCAAGGCCTCTCAGTCCGAGGTACCACGCCATCCTTTTCACATCCCCCTTTCGGGCACGGATCCTATAGCCTAAAGGTAAGGGTGTGAAAAATTTGGAGCAATACAGAAACTATGTCATCACTGAGGTTATTGTTCAATGGTACAAATTACAAACTGAAGATGCCACTTGGAAGTCTCTTCAACAACTACAATAATAATTTCCTCATCTTCGACTTTGAGGACAAAGCTTTTTAAATGGGAAGGGCATGTTTGGACCCCATCCTAACATTATTATGTAACTCTCATATTATTATGTAATGACCCATTTCCAATGTGGGGACCCCATTCTAATGATATTTTGTAGCATTATATGGTAATTGAGGTACCTAGACAAGTGAGGTCATTTTAGGTAATCGTTATAAAGAATATAATTGTTTGTTTGGTAGAAGATTGTAACTTGAGTGGCACATTGCATGTAAGCCAAATCTTGAGTGTTATATTAGGGTTGCATGAAGTGTATCTTTAAAATACAAGGGTGCATAAACAAACATATCTTTTTGCATACTAAATGAAAGTATTGAAGGAGGTTTCCCCGTAAAAGAGACTCATGATTTTGTGTTGTAATTTATAAGATTAATATACTTTTGCATTTACATTTCATATTGTAATATTATGTTCTTTTATGAATTTCTAATTTTATTGTAATATTTATGTGGATGTGCTTATTTTAATTTCAATATATATATATATATATATATATATATATATATATATATATATATATATATATATATATATATATATATATATATATATATATATATAGTGTATGTATAGATATGAGTGTGTATATACACACACATATGTGTGTATATATGTATGTATATATATATACATACCTGTATATGATCAAGACTTTGGCATTTTTATACCCAAGGCAAAGTGATCATATATGTGTGTGTGTTTGTGTGTGTGTGTGTTGGCATGACTAATGTGATATAAATCTAAAAACTTATGTTTAAAGGACTTCAATCTATCTATTAGCATTTCCACTAGAAATATTAGCATCATGTGTTTACTAGGTCTCAAGTGTGATGATATAGGAAGTAACTAATATTCTAAGAACTAATGGATCCTATTAAAATAAGAGTTAATAAATATATCTCTCATTGAGGGACACTCATTTTGAAATATAAAGACAAACAATATCTCACACTTTCGTATCAAAATTTTGACTTACAATGGCTTAAGCAATGACTTATATATGTATAGAATACCAAACATAGAATGATATAAGCCATTTAACATTGCCTACTTTTGATCATAGTTCTACAATTACATTGAAATGCTTACCTAATTTTATTGGTCCCAAAGAAAATAAGTATGAGCATATTTACATGAGAGTAATTCATGATATCCCACATTAGGGCATCATGGTTCATTTTATAGCATCATCCATGAAAGTTAAATTTTGATGAAATATGAAAGTATATGGAAAGGAAGAATTTCTAACTATATTGGCTTACTAATGGCTTTATCTAAAGGTTGGAATAAACAATAAACACATATTCTTTACTATTATAATTTAATACCATAGGTTGGCATCCTATTGAGAATACACATGACTCAATATATGATTCCATTAAACATGAACATAGAATTTAGTATGTATTATACCATTATATACATAGGATTATGGTACTTTACAAATGCTTTATAGCTAGATATTGCATTAGTTATGAGGTAGACCAATTATAAATCCTTTTTTGAAGTTTATTAAAAGTAGTCAAACAAAAGAGATGTTAGAGTTGATTAAAAAGTTACTTTCAAGACCTCCAAAGCCATTATTAGTTGAGCTTAATGAATAATTCAAATATCCTTCCATCTGATAATAAATATTACCCTTAATCAACTATTAAATCTTCCAATATTACAACAATTCTCAAGGAAATTTTTCCATAAGCTCTCCAATGAAATTTTTTGCTTTTGTTCAACCAAGGAATTGTCTTGACTTAGAATTTAATGATATACCCTAATTAGCTTCAAACAAGTTGAGAGGAAGGGTTGATGGCTCCTCCCAACCTTTATATTAAGGTTGGCTTACCACTACCCTTACAGAATACTCCTACACTAACCTACACTAATTGCATGAAAAATAAAGGGTAAAAAATAAACTTACATAAAATATTAAGGATGTAAGGGATTCAAATTAAGTATGGTGTTTAGATAGAGAGAGGAAGTGTATGTGATTAATAAATAGTAAAAATTCAAATAACAACAATGTTACCCATTCATTAATTATAAAATTTCTAAGTGAATAACAAGATAGGTAAAAGGGCTATGCCTCTATCACTGTACTTAGAAAATCAAGAGGATGGTATCACTAATGGAATGCATAAAGACTTACCAATATCTCAACAATATCATGAGATTCAAAGCACAATGTGGGTTTCATAGAGTGTAGCTCTAAATTATCATGGCCAAAATATCAATATAATGCAACCCATGGGTCATATTTATAGTTGTAATTCAGCCCTTAGTTACTTAGGGTGAGAAATAAATGCTCCTTGTAAAAGTAAATATTTGGGGCATCTCTAACAAAATGATGAATATCCAAATGTCACATACCTCTAATAGTCTTAAAAGAATTCCAAAATGAATTAGTGTGCCACTACAAGCCAAAAATATCATTATCAAAATATTCTCTGGAAAATTTATCTTTATTTTTACCTCTCGACTAGATATCAAGCAATTTTCTCTATGAAGTGAGAGAATAACTCAAATTTTCTAGTGAATGGCTAGTTGAACTTGAGAATTTTACTCTTTGGAGCTAATCGGTTCCTTTTGTAAGCATATTGGTCACAAAATAATCATATATGTTGGATTTAGATAAATTTTAGAGGGTTCTAGAAGGCATCAATTGCTTGATCTCACTATTTTGTGTTCCTTCAAAATTATGAATTCTAAGGTAGTGCCAAGGCACTAAATTTATGATAAATTTATAGGACATCAATAATTATTAGAAAGAGATCCTAGATACTGTTGGTCATAAATCTAGCCTAACAAGAAGGGAGAGGGAAATGGTTTAGCCTAATGCGCCCATGGATCTACACCAACTGTGAATGACCACCACACTATGGGGAAGGCGGGTGGCTGATATCCAGAGAAGGCCAGTTCCTGGATGGTGTTCCTAGCTAGATGCCCATGAAATCTAGATAGTATAATTAAATGAGAACACTCAGATAGCCATCACAAAAATAAACATTAGCACACACATACATGAAACAGATTGCAAGAGCACTAGTCAAAGACCAAACAGTGACACACTTGTATTTACAAAATGAAGAAGGCTTTACATATGAATTGTAATAGCTATAGAGCCACCCTTTGGAATGGATAGCATTCTGCTATTTATAGAATATTTTATAATTGATTCAAATTTCAAGCATTAATGATGTTAGGCAAGAGAATATTACTAAGGTGAACTGGCGTTTAGCTGGTACACCGCTCCTAGGAGAATATTGGTTGTTTGAAAGAGAGCAGGAGCCTTCTACATGAATCTAGGCCTTTGATAACTCTACCACTCCTACCAGATATTGAATTCTTACCTACTCTATCCCTTCAATCCAACAACGGGCCTTCAACTAGGTAGGTGAGCGACTAAATTAATTACCTTGTAAGCCATGCTAATTCAAACCATCTTGCCACTCGTGGAGAGCCCGTACCTAAGTAGTTATGATAATTAATGCATCTTCTTTGGGTTTGCCAATATCTACAATACCAAACGAACACTTTGGCTTGTACTTTGTCCAAATTCCTACCCACTGACATGTTTTTAATGGGACAGGGAATCAAGCCTAATATTCAATTACCACTCTCCTAAAATTCTTCCCAGGATCATCCTTAGTTAGGTTGGCAGTCCCACCATCCACTAGATTTCTTGACCTTTGATAAGGTGGGATATTATTGACAAGTGAGAACAATTGCCTAATTTGAAATTTTTTGCCTCACTATAGGATAGAGATTCAGGGTTAGCCTCTGATGGTTGTCCTCCAAGAAATATGCCCAACCAGTCTTAGCCATATTATGAGTAGGGTGGGATTTTGGGATCATTCCTTGCTTAGTAGCCACCTGTCTCTCCACCCATCAGACCATTTGCTTCCACCATTCACTCCATAAATGCCAAGGCTTAGCTCCAAAATTAGCCATTTTTGTAGGCCATCATTTTGCACAAAAAAGTGGGTGAAGGAATGCAAAATTTAACCCATAATATTGGTGAATTACAGGGGTTTTCCACTTGTGGAAAATAAGAACCCAAAAATCTAGAAAATATGAAATCCAAAATAGGAGGACAAGGAGGAATATTTGAAAGGAAGGTATGCAGATGAGAGCAATGAAGGGAAGTTATGGGACCATAAGAGGTGTCAGAAGAAGTAACACATTTAACACGATGGAATATTAAGAAGAAGAGGAATGAGAAGGGAACATGAAATAGAAACAACAAGCAAAACCATGGAATGGGAATAGAGAGACATAAGATAAAAGAGAGAGGGTCACAAAACAATTGAGACACAGGGACGAATGCGAACAACCAAAAGAGTTGAAGGCAAAAAATACCAAAAGAAAATGGAGGAAGGGGAAGAAGAAATATGGGAGGAGAGATGAAAGGAAAAGTAATCCAAGAATCATTTCATGAAATTAATAGGGTGAATACCCATTTTTATGAACTATCTCCATGAATTACAATCTCCTAAACATACCCCACTAGGCACAAAAGGAATTCCAAGAGTAGATAGATTTCCAATGACATTTACTTGTATTGCCACAATTCTTTTTCTTCAGGTAGTCCAAAAAGGACTCTCTTTTACTAACTATTATCCACCAAGGGTCCATTCTATTTTAGTTGTGGTATGCATCTTATATTTCCTAACCACACTTAAGGATACATACAAGCCACTATTTATAACATGTTTGTCCTACTTATGAGAGTCCCAATATCTTCTTGATGTAATTTTCGAGGATGTAGTATGAAGCCTTGGTGATTGCTAGTTGCATCCATTGGGCTATTGGGTCAAAACAAATAGAAGGAAAATAAAACTAGGAATACAATGAAGGTATAGAAGGAGGATACTATATTTCCAAGACACATTCTAGGGATCCTTCACTTGCTCTTTTCTTCAAAACATCTAGCATTTCAACCAACTGGTAATTTTTTATAAGAGCATATTACCTATAATACGCAATCAAAATGATGGTATCCTATGATCGACTGTGCCTAGAGCACAACTTTATTTACTTAACATAAAATTCTGGCATGAAAAGCACACCTGAGCTAGGTATTTTGCATAAATAATCCTATGAATCTACCATGGTTGGCCATATTTTATTGAATTTGAGCCATATTTTGTATTGCATCTGGCACCATCTATGCTGGCTCAAAATTGCAATAAAATTACAATTCTTATTGGTTTACCTGAATACCTTGGTACTTAGGCCATCAAAATTTATAGTGGTAGATAATTATATCATATTATTCCATATGGCCACTAGTGTAATGTTAGGGGGATGACTCCAATGCATCTCATTCTTGGGGTTGTCTTGTTGCACTAGTCTTGCCATATATTATTTTGCCATCACTGGGTCTTGGTCCTTGCTACATCCTCCAATGATGTCATCCCATTAGTCCATTTGGACCGAGGTGATCTACTGGGGTGTTTTCAGGAACGTGTATGCAATAATATTCTTCTTGCTCCTAAGGTGGCCCTACTTCCTAACTTGGCACAAGCATTGTTGCGGTGACACTTGTGCAAGGTTGTACTGGCCAAAATTTTCCTTCTAGCACCCACTCAGATTTGACAACTTCCTCATAAAGTTAGGGGAATTTATTTTCCTTAGACTGGTAGAGAAGGAGAGCTATATTAGAGCTAAAGGTATAGATATAGTATAGATATGCTTGAGAAAAGGATGAGAGAAGTAAACAAGGGATTCTTTTCCAACTCTTATCAAAATGGATGTTGAACTTTGCCATATTTTCAAGAGGATTCCTCTTGATAAATGTAAACTGAGTTAGTAGCTGGAAGATGTCCTCAAACCCACTAAACGCATCCAAGAGAGTTTCGACCAAGTCCATCCATGTGGAGATTCTCCCATGCTACAAGGTTTTATACCAGAGTAGTGCTTTACCTTTGAGAGAGATAACAAGCAACCTGATCATTACATATTCTTGCATGATATTGTGAAGGATGGCCTGGAAGCCATATTTTCAAGGTGCTCCTTCACAACCCCTCTAATGCCATCATACTTTGGCAAGGTGTCAAAGGTGGCTTCTAGGATATCATGCAAATCAAGGAGATTGAGAGGACCTGCATCATTCCAAGGAGGAATATTGAACCAATCCATTATATTTTTGGTTCTTTAGACCCTCTAGATATTGTCACCATGTTGGAGTTGTTGGATGAGCATTCTTTCTCTTCCAATGAGATCAATATTGCTCATTAATCTTGAGTCCTCTATAGAATAATAATTTTATCAATGCATTGAAGAGGAAATTGGTCTTAGTATCTAGATCGCTATGGAGTGGAGTTATCAGGTGAATAGAAAGATGCTATCAATAAGAGCTTCACCAGACTTGTATAAAGAGTTGAGACCTTTTAGTCCCATCGGGTGTACTAAAAATTATTGGTCATAAATCTAGACTAATAGGAAAGTGAGAGGGGGGGGGAATGGTTCAACCTCATGCACCCATGGAGCTGCACCAACATTAAATGACTACCATACCCTAGGGAAGGTGGTTTAGTCGATCTTGAAAGAAGGTCAATTCTTGAATGGTGTTCCTATATAGCTACCTACAAACTAGGGGAGGAAAAGGGAGAGAGAAGGATAAAGAAAATAAAGGAGATCATAGCCAAAAATAACAAGGATAGATGCAAATACATTAAGACACATAGTCTACCCACCTACAGAAATAAACATGGGTGTGCCACCTAAGATATCAACTGATGACACTCTTGTCTTGCACTAAGCACCAACAGGTTGAAGGCAAATTCTAGAACTAGGTGGATGGGTGCATGAAATATAGGATGCAAAATTAGAGCACTCCCACCCTCACCAACTTTAGCAAAAATAAACCCTCTTCCCCAATGTGAATGCGAATACAAATTCTAGAACTACCCAATGAAGCCCATAAAATCCAGATAGCAGAATTAAATGAGAATGCTCAGATAGCCATCACAAAAATAAACATTAGCATACACACACATGAAACATATTGCAAGAGCACTAGTCAAAGACCAAACAATGACACACTTGTATTTACAAAATGGAGAAGACTTTACATATGAATTGTAATAGCTACAGAGCCACCCTTTGGAATGGCTAGCATTCTACTATTTATAGAAGATTTTACAATTGATTCAAATTTCAAGCATGAATGACGTTAGGTGGGAGAAGATTACTGAGGTGGACTTGCATTTAGCTGGTACATCACTCCTAGGATAATTTTGGTTGTTTGAAAGAGAGCAGGAGCTTTTGCATGAATCTAGGCCTTTGATCACTCTAACACTCTTGCTAGGCATTGAATTATTACCTACTCTACCCCTTCAATCCAATGACAAGCCTTCAACCAGGTAGGTGAGTGACTGAATTAATTACCTTATAATCTGTGCTAATTCAAACTATTGTGCCACCTATGGAGAGCTCATACCTAAGTAGTTGTGATCATTAATGCACCTTATTTGGGTTTCCAATGTCTATAATACCAGAAAGACACTTTTTCTTGGACTTTGTTTGAATTCTCACCCATTGGCATATTTTCAATGGGGTAGGAAATTGGGCTTAATATTCAGTTACCACTCTCCCAAAATTCTTCCCAGGCTCATCCTTAGTTAGGGTGTTGGTCTCGCCATCCCCTAGATTTTCCACCTTTGATAAGGCATGCTCTTCTTGAAAAGCAAGAACAAACACCTCATTTGAAAATTTTTGCCTGATTGTAGGATGGGTATTCGGGGTCAGCCTCTGATGCTTGTCCTCCCAAAAATGCACTCAACCAATCTTAGCCATCTTGTGAGCAGGGTAAAATTTTGGGATCATTCCTTGCTTAGCAGCCACTCGTCTCTTTGTCCATCAAACCATTTACTTCCACCATTCACTCCATAAATTCCAAGGCTTAGCTCTAAAATTAGCCATTTTCTTAGACCATAATTTTGCACAAAAGAGTGGGTGAAGGGATGGAAAATTTCACCCACAGATACTACCTTTATACTTGGGCGCAAAGTCTACAAAATTGGGATCCTATTACAAAATTATCAAAATTAGTTTCTCTTTATATGGTCTTCTATGGTAGTAGTCCTAATAGTTTTTGCCAATCTTCATCTAAGGGTCAAATATATTAGGCTTATTTCGCAACTAACCCTTGAATTTATTTGACCATTTTCTATGCCAGGGTATTTATATATGCCATAGTAGTTTTGAAATTCTAAAGGTCTCTCTAAGCAATCCATATATATTTTAGTTTTCTAACCAAGTTTTTGAAGTCCATCCCTAGTTGTTGTGCCTATAAGATATTCAAAAGGTATTCAATATCTTCTACTTAATCTATAAGGTATTCAAAAGGATTCTCTAATAATTCATCTTGCCTCCCCTTGAGATCATGGATTTTTTTTAGATATATCATCATTCAGAATCTTCATCTAATGGTTAAAGATATTAGGCTTATTTCTCAACTAACCCTTGAATTTATTTGACCATTTTCTATGCCAGGGTATTTATATATGCCATAGTAGTTTTGAAATTCTAAAGGTCTCTCTAAGCAATCCTTATATATTTTAGTTTTCTAACCAAGTTTTTGAAGTCCATCCCTAGTTATTGTGCCTATAAATATGACATAAAGGATATAATATTTAGTGCCTCTTGGTATTCACCCCTAGTAGATAGGTGTTCTTCCACATATTTAATAGATTTTATTACTTTTTTTAATGTGCTCTACTAGGTTACAAATCAAAAGTATTCATGTTTATCCTCTACTTTTACCCTTATTTTATCCCAAAGGGACTTGACTTGGTGGACATCAAAATATTTCTTAGAATTTGTAATTGTCTTGGTTGGTTTTAAAGATAACAACTCTACAATTTTTATCTTTCACTTGTAGGGCCCATTGTAGTTGTTCAATTTGACTCTACTCTTGTGCAAGTTATTCCAAAAGATAATACAATTACAACATGTTATTTCTAGCCTTGATAAGTCAATATTTGAGGTCTTGGACCTGTTTCTTCAACTAATAATTTTTTAAGATATATTTATTCAAAGCCTTATTTTCCTACTAGAGTTGATCCATCTATGCCTTAAGTTGGATCAATGTTTCTTCCATATTTTTGTTCTTTTTCTACAATTCTTCATACTTAACTACTAGTTGAATAAACTGAATGGCCAAACTAAGTGTGAGTTGGATAGTAAGTTGTATTATCTGGTGTATGTCCATTCAGTTTAGATCCAACTTGGAAACCCTAGCAATCAATTAGTAGAGGTTGTTTCCACTTTTGAGGAGCTAGTTTCTAATACCTCTATATTATAGATGTTATTCCATTTAATAGCTAGCTATGAATATATTAGGATTGATACCTTGGAGGTTTTATCATTAAATTATTTATATTTCTTTTCCATTTCTTTGATTCAACAACAATAACATAAAATGCATTCTCGATATCTATCTTCTTTGGCTTACAAATAAATTTTTATGCAAAGGCATGACTTGGCCTTGTAGATGGATTGATGGGGTTCTCCTATATATTTAATCTCCTTAGTTGGTGTAAGTGATGCCATTGCTTAGGATCTATCTTGTCTACAATGGAAGATGTGGTGGGCATGTGGATATGGTAGGTGGGGCAAACTAACTAGTGATGGAAGAGCATGGTACTGATATAGGAGTGTGATGTGATTTCTATTGTACCAAATATTGAAGATATTACCTTATTTGGTAGCAAGTAGAACATTTATAAATATTATATTAGGTAGTGTATTTATATTTTGTCTAATATATGTGTTTATGTGTGAGAAGTGTCCAAGTCTTATGTAATAAAGTGTGCAAGTGTCAAAGTGTACAAAGTGTGAGTGTGAGTTGTGAGAGTACAGGGTGTCAAATCAAGATTCATAGATGTTAGGTGTTAAATATGCAAGTTAAGAGTCACATGATATGTCACAATATTTAAAGTGAAGAGTCATGAGAGTTTTTCCATATGTGAGGAATAAGAAAGGATGCATCTCTTTGATGTTTGAGGAGAGCAATAGTTGAGTATTGAAGAGTCATGTAAGGTTATTTAATGGAGACAAAGCTCCATGCATTGTAACAAGTTCCTTGATATATTTGATTATTTATGAATAATATTGTGATTTTGATTATTGTGAAATATTGTAGTTATTCTATGAATGATATTCATTGATATTGGCCATATAGTTTTTTATTGGTTGGATATTAAGGGGTTGTACTTGGGTCTTTTACCCTTGAAAAATTACAACTCTCTTCTTTAGAGCTTGAGAGTTTACAAATAGACACACTTATCATCTCAATTGATATGTTATAGCTAGAAACCTACATAATTTTACATAAAATGTTTGAATTCTTGATTTTCATTTTTTGGATCTTTTCAATTTTCTTTATGAATACAAATATTCCAGAATTTAGCATCCTTATTTATATTTTTCTATAGCAGCATTCACAATACCAAAAATTAATCTCTATTATCTATGAATTGCATCTTAGTAGAGTAAATTTTCCAAAACATTGCACTATCATAGTCTACTTTACCAAATATAGATTGTTAGTTTCCTTCCTGAAACATAAGTGCAACCAAAATAATAATAATAAATAGTTTATATGAAAACACATCTTTGTTATAAAATAAAGTAGATATTACCAATGGAAAATATTAAATTTAATCTTAATCATTATTTTATTCAAGCAGTCAACATTTTCTTGTCAGCTTCAACTAAACTTACTAAAGAGAAATAACACCCTGATAAACAAATTTCAAAAAATAGTATTTCATAATCAAAGGAAAAACAAAGAAGAAGAACACATTACACAAGAATTTATCCTGGGAAACCCTTTCAAGAAAATTCCTAGTAAGAATATTTCATTATTGTATAAACTTGACCATCTCCAATACAATAATATCCTTTCGCTCTCTTTTTGCTCATGATTACATTTCTTGCAAATTCATTACCAAACTGTCATGTAAGTGCTGCTTTATATACCAAAAACATAAGAATGGGTTTTACAATACCATGGGTACAAAACCATGGGATGAAATTATATTAACCCAAAAACATCCATATGGATCTAAAAATAGATTAAACCCCCCAAAAAAAATTTCCTTTCATTGTTAACCCCTCATGAATAACATGGAAAATATTCAACATAATTCCAACATTCTCCCACTTGTTGAATACTTTCCATAAAGGATAATAACTGCCATTGTCAACTATTAAGGGCAACCATACCCATAGATATTCTACATGAAGAAATTTTTTGAGCTGGTACAACCTTTGTTAACGAATTAACAACATTCTTCTCTGTATCAACTTTTACCAATATCACCCGATTCTCTTCAACCATCTCTCTCAAAAAATGGTACTTGATATCAATATGTTTTGAATGATCATGAAAACCAAGATTGTTTGCAAAAAATATTGCATTGTGACTGTCATTGTCAATTCTCATAGCCTTTTGCTTAATACCAACTATTAAACACAGTCTTTGTAGCCACACTACTTATTTACAGGTATGAGTTGTTGCAATGTACTTTGCTTCTGTAGTGGACAAAGCAAAAACTGATTAATTTTTAATCATCCAACTTACTTCCCCTCCAAATAGCCTGAACACATAATCACTCATGGATCTTCTCTTGTCAATATCTCCAGCCTAATCAGCATCCACAAACCCTTGTAGATTTACAATATTATTGTCTCCATATTTTCCTTCATAACAAATATCATAATATGTAGTTCCAAGCAAGTATCTGAATATCCTCTTTACACCAGTCCAATGTTCCTTTCCTAGATTGGACATATATCTACTAACTACTCCCACTACATGTGCAATATCAGGTCTAGTACAAACCATTGCATACATCAGACCACCCACAAAACTAGCATAAGGAACATGATGTATTTCTTTAATTTCCTCATCTATTTTAGGACACTGTTCAACAGATAACTTTTGACCAATTGGATATGGAGTACATACTAGTTTACAATCATGCATCCTAAACATATGTAGTATCAAATCAACATATTTCCTTTGATTTAACCACAACTTTCTATTTGTATGATCTCTTATTATTTCCATACCCAAAATAAATTTTGCAGCACCCAAATCCTTCAGGTCAAATTCAAAAGATAACTGAGATTTTAATAACTTTATCATCTCTTTATTGTTACTAATTAGCAACATGTCATCCACATACAATAAAAAGATAAAAAAAAATTCACCTTCCTTTTCAAATATAAACATGGATCTGCTTTGCTTTTTCCAAACCCAAGTGTCAAAACAAACCTGTCAAATTTTTGGTTCCACATCCTTGGAGACTGCTTCAACCCGCAAAAAGACTTATTCAGCTTGCATACCAAGTCCTCATTACCTTTTACACTAAATTATTCTGGTTGTGACATATATATATCTTGATCAAGTTCACCATGTAGAAAATCTATCTTTACATCCATATGTTCCATTTCAAAATCAAAAGCAACATAGATAACCAACATAACTCTAATTGATGTTAGTTTAGTGATAAGAGAAAAAATATCACTAAAGTCAATTCCCTCAACTTGAGAAATCCTTTTGCTACTAGGCAAGATTTGTACATCTCCAACTTTCCTTTTATATTGTAATTCTTCTTGAACAACCAATAGGTTTTTTGCCAAGGGGTAATTTCACCAAGTTCCATGTATTATTTTTATCCAGGGACTCCTTTTCTTCTTCCATAGCTATTTTCCAAGACTTATTATCACTTGAATGAAGTGCCTCCTTTACAGTCTTGGGTTCTTCATCAGTAACTAATAAATTAAATGCAGAACAAAAATTTGAAGGGCTATACCTTTTTGGGAGTCTTCTCACATGATTTTATCTCCTCAAAATTGGAGTTTCAAGTTCTACATCTTCAACTTCCTCTTCACCTTCTTCCTTTGAATATTCCTCTTCAGAATCTCTCTATAATTCAAGTTCTACCATAGGTTCTTTGTCTTGTTCCAATTTTACCTGAACTATTTTTGGTTCTTTGCTTGGTTGCATTTCCTATTTTGGAACCCCTTTTGTTTCTCTAAAGATCACATTACGATTGTAAGTAATCTTCTGTGTTTCTATATTCCACAACTTATATCCTTTCACATCAGTACTATAACCCAAAAATATACATTTCTCATATATATAGTATAGCTTTGTCCATTTCTCTTTTGGGACATACATATAAGCTTCACAACCAAAAATCCTTATATTACTAAGAGAGGGTTTCTTACCAGTCCAAGCTTCTTGTGGATTTTTTTCCACCAAAGTTGAGGTAGGAGATCTATTGATGAGGTAGCAAGAAGTTAACATGGCTTCTGCCAAAAAAAAAATTTCTAACCCTGCACCGTTTAGTTTGCTTCTGGCCTTATCCATCAACATTCTATTCATCTATTCTACAACTCCATTCTATTATAGAGTATACAGATTTGTCCTATGCCTTTATATTCCAAAATCTTTACAAAACTGCTCAAATTCATTAGAGCAATACTCACCACCATTATCACTTCTCAAAACCTTTATCTTTTTCTCTGTCTTATTTTCTACAAGAGCCTCAAACTCTTTAAATTTATTGAAAACATCAGATTTATATCGTAAAAAGTATACCCAAGTATTTCTTGAGAAGTCATATATATATATATATATATATATGGATTTACCTAATGATGGTATTTTTGCAGGTCCAAACACATCACTGTGAACTAGATGCAAAATTCCTTTAGATATTGTAGAACTACTTGGAAACTTAACTCTAGTTTGCTTTCAAAAAACATAGTACTCACAAAAATCAAAATTTAATGGGCAATCAAAAATTCCTTCAACCATACCTTTCATTTTCAATGTATGAAGGCCTTTCTCACCAATGTGCCCTATGTGTTTATGCCACAACATTTTCTTCACTATAAGAATACTTGGAGCTTCTTCTATCTTTTTAATTTTATCTACAACTGAAGGATTATTGCAATCAATACTTACAGTGCTAACCTCAAGTTTGAAAAAAGTTCCTATACAAAATCCCCTTGCCAACACTAAGCATCCATGAACCATCTTGCAACTATCCTTATTAAATTCCACAATCACACCCACATCATTCATCTTACTAATGGATATAATATTTCTTTCCAAACTTAGAATATGCAACACACTAGGAAGGGTTTTAACTCTTCCATGTTTTAACCTCAATTTGAAACTTCCTCAACCTATTATTTTCTATGTCGAATTGTATCTCAAGAAGACCTTCATCTTCATTTATCTTTTCATATTCACAAAACCCCTCACTATGAGGAGTCATATGAAAATAAGCACCTGAGTCAATCAATCATGAGTCATCGTGTTCACTTGAGCATGCTACAGCTATGAACAGGTCCCTTAAATCTTCATTTATGCAGACGTTCCTTCATAAACATTTTTAGATCTACAATATCTTTTATAATGCCCTATTTTACCACACTTCCAACATTTCCTTTTGTCAGGAACAATAAATTTTCCCCTAGATTTTGATCTCCTTTATCCTGATTTCTTTTTGCTTCTTTCTTGAGAACATCCTATCACAACCAGGACATGCTTCTAATGATAATCCTCAAAATATTTTCGTCTCATTTCCTCAGATAGCAATGTTCCTACTATATCCTCTACATTCAATGTAGAAGTAGTGTTGGAGATAGCCATAACTAGGTTATCCCAGGAGTTAGGTAATGAACAAAGTAAAGTAATACATTTTTCCTCTTCATCATTTTTTACATGTACAAAGTTTAATTGGATTACCACTGTGTTAAAAGTATTTATATGTTCAATCATAGAGTCACCATCATTCATCCAAAAAGACTACAAATTCTTTCAAATAAAGAGTTTATTTACCAAAAACTTTGTTTGGTATAGTGCTCCTAGTTTTTTCCATAACAACTTTATTGTGGCCTTTGTCGATAAATTCAACAATACTGAATTAGATAAGCATAATATAATAGAGCTCCTTGCCTTCCTATTGATATTTAATCATTCCTCATCTATCGTTCTTTTTTGTTTTACTCCCGAGACTATGACCCACTGATATTTATCCACCAACATATCCTCCATATTGAGTTTTCATAACTCAAAATTCTATCCATTGAATTTTTTGATCTCTACCCATGTGCTTCTTGTCATTTTTCTTTGCTCAGATTCTTTTGCACATTGCTCCCACTCAAGAATCAATTTATCCCAAGGTTGAAACCTTTATTCCTTGAATAAAGCTAAAACCTAGATCTGATACCAAATGAAGATAAATAACACCTTGATAAACAAATTCCAGAAAAATAGTAATTGTAGAATCAAAGGAAAAACAAAGAAGAAGAACACATTACACAAGAATTTATCCTGGAAAACCCTTTTGGTAAAATTCTCAGTAAGAATATTTTCTTATTATATAAACTTGATCATCTCCAATATAATGATATCGTTTCAATCGCTTTTCGCTTGCAATTACATTTCTAGAAAATTCATTACCAAACCCTCATGCAAGTGTTATTTTTTATACTAAAAACACAAGGAGTTTTACAATACCATGGGTATAAAACCATGGGCTAACATTACATTAACCCCAAAACATCCATATGGGTCTAAAAATAGATTAAACCCCCCAAAAAAATTTCTCGGGGGCTAACGTCCTCATACCCCCGATCAAGGCTCAATCCAATCCCAAACCTCGACGAGGAAATTTTTACAAAGTGTAAATTCCTTTCAGATTTAACCCCTCCTGAATAACATGGAAACTATTCAATATAAGTCCAACACTTACTACTTCCTCTAACCATGGAAAATAGAATTTAACTTCACAATCCTCAATCAAAACCCCTCTATTGGCTAACCTATCAACATATTTGTTTCCTTTCCTTAATGTATGTGTAAACCTGATTTCTTCAAACTCTTTAGAAAAATATTGAATTTCCACAATTATCTCTTGTATGTTCCATGGAGCCTTTGCTTTCCTCAAAATTGCATTTATTATTATTAGAGAATCACCTTCCATCCATACTCTATTCCATTTCATTTTTTTGCATATTTTTAACCCTTCTAAAGCCACCCAAGCTTTAGCTTCATTATTTTTCTTAAATCCACTATTGAAAGTGTAATGAGACAAAATATCTCCTCTATTATTTCTAATTATTCCTCCTCTTGCTAGTCCTAGATTTCCTTTAGATTCTCCATAAATATTCAATTTAACCCACTCCACATCTGGTGATTTCCACTTTATATTCTTTGCCTTCTTTTTGCTTCTCTTGTACCCAACATCATAATTCCATTTAATGACTTGACTCCATCTATCAAAGATATTTGATTCCAGATTATGGACTAGGTGAGTTGATAGGGCTGGTTTAGACTCCTTTATGGCTAAACATATCTTCCTTTTCATTACCTCTAAACGACTTACTTTCCTTTAAATATTCTTATATTCCTTAATTTCTAGCCATACAGTCCAAAGTATTGTATCTTTTGATATGTCCCATATTATTTGTAAAAACCCATTTTTATAAGTGCTCTGCCATTGCTTTAACCAATCTTCAATTTTTCTATTCATCACCATGCATTTACCAAATATATTAAGAATCTATTTCCATAGTTTCTAGACTATTGAGCACTATCCCAAGAGATGGTCAATACTTTCATCCTTTTTACAAAGAACACATTGAGAGGGGCCATGAAAACCCCTTTTCATAAGGTTATCCCAAGATAAAATTCTTCTATGACCTACTAGCCAAAAAAATATTTTAACTTTAGGAATGCTTGGGCTATCCCAAATATCTCTCCATATTCTAGTGATATTACTATTTTGTTGGTGCTTTACATTATATCCACTTCTTGTTGTTTATTCTCATGAGCTATTCAACTCCCAAATCAATTTATTCTTAGCTCCCCTTGGAATAATCATAGTTGTTATATTTCTACTCAATTGTCTCCTAGCATCAATGTCTTGTATACTTGTAAAAAAATATTCTTTCCATTTGTATCTTCCTTCTTGATCCTTTTACAAAAAATTTGAAACCCGATCACCATATTTATCTTGAAGCAATCTCATCGAAGGTTTCAATATTGGATCTAAATTGAGTGATATTTTATCACACCAAGTATTCATCCAAATATTAAAATTTTCTCCAATTCCCACCACCCATATTAAACCTTTCAGCATTAGATCAATAGATTTTTTTAAACCATTTCAAAAAGTAGAACCATTTGGTAGAGAGAATATAATAAATATTAAAATTGGGTTATTGGGATCAACATACTTAGAAGAATTCTTGCCCATTGTATTTGATTCTCTTTCTACAATATACAGATTAATTTTACCCTAAGAAATAAGTTAGAATATTTAAGAACTCTTAAACCAAGACATACCCTAGTTTTATCATCACACACCTTACTCCATTATACCAAAGAAATTTTCTTTTTATCATGTAAACCTGGCCATAAAAAGGATCGTATAATATATATTAAACTTTTTTCAACTAATTTTGGCATAGTATACAAAGACATTTAATATGTTAGAATGGCCTGTAAGATTGACTTAATAAACTACACTCTTCCTGCTAAAGTAACCATATAATTTTCCAAGCTAGAATTTTATTCTAAAATTTGCTAATAACTTGATTCCATAATTATATCCTTATTCTCCCCTCAAATAAAGGCATACATTGATAAGTTGCTAGCAAATTTGCCTCCTCCATTTGAAGTAACCTGTAAATTATTGCTTTGATATTAGCTGGAGTGTTAAGCAAGTAAATTTTAGATTTTGTCCTATTAACTTTTTGCCTAGATGCTCTTTCGCATTCCTTTAAAAAGTTATTCAAATATTTGGCCTTATTTATCCTTGCCCTTACAAAAAGGGTTGTATCATCCATAAACTGTTGATGGGTGATGCTATCAATATTATTACTAACCTTAAGTCCACTTATAAGCCCATATTTGTAAGTCTTATTTTATTTCCTACTTAAAACCTCTGCCATAATAATGAACAAATAAGGAGATAGAGGGTCTCCTTGTCTAAGGTCTCTCTTGGCTTTAAAATATTTAGTTACTAACCCATTGACCAACAATGAATAAGAAACTATAAAGACACAATATTTAATCCATATAACCCATTTATTCTTGAATCTAAACTTTCTAAAATTGTAAAAAGAAAATCCCATTTAACCCTATCATAGGCTTTACTCATATCAAGTTTTAAGATTATTGCTTTCTCTTTTCTTGAAGTTTTTGAATGTATAACTTCATGAGCTACTATGATCCCATCCAAAATTTATCTCCCTTTCATAAATTCTCCTTGCTCTTTTAAAATAATTTTGTCTAACAATGCCATCACTTTGAAGATAATCTTGTATGCCATATTGCATAGGATTACAGGTATAAAAGAATCAAAAAATTTAGCATCCCTCTTTTTTAGAATTAGGGTAAGATATGTTGCATTTATTTTATAAGGTATGTATTGTTTTACCCTAGATTGTTCTACTACCACCAATAAATAATCCTTCACCATATCCTAATTATGTTGGTAAAAATCTACAGAGAGCCCATTTGGACCTAGGGATTTATCCTAATTAAAAGATAAAATAACTAAATGAACTTCTTCTAGAGTAATAGACTCCATCAATTTCCTATTGTCTTCATTTTTTATAACTGAAGGTACATCTTGAAGAAGTTTATCATTTTGAACTTCAGTCTCCTATGATCCTAGAATATTATGATAAAAATACTTTACCTCTTTTCTAATTTCACTATGATATTCAATCCAAACCCCTTATATTGATTTAATTCTACTAATTCTGGATGTTGATCTCTATACTATAACCATCCTAAAAAAAAACTTTGTATTTTTATCTCCTTTTAACCAATTATAACTTGATTTTAATCTCCAAAATCTCTTCCTTACTCCAAATATTATGATATTCACTAAGAAACTCCCTTTTCTATGAGCTTGGATTATTATGATCACATTATTGGAATTTTAAAAGTTTATATTTTAGTCCTTTCTTCTCAAAAATATTTCCAAAAGTGTTCTTGTTCGATTCTTTTAATCTAGATGTCATAGATTTAGTTTATTTTGGAAGAGCATACAACCCATAATTTCCTGAAGAATTACATGTTTGTGGTATCATATCAACAAATTGAGGATGGTCTTCCCATATTTGCCCATATTTAAAATATGATCTTTTTTTAACTCACTTGCCACCATTTTAATTCATTGGCTAGTGATCTGAACCAATCTTTGTTAAGGTATTAATTTTAACACAAGTTCCTTCATCTAGCTAACTATCTGAGAGTATGCATTTGTCTAATTTTTCTTCTATTAGGTTTTGGCCTCTCCTATTTTTGGTCCATGTATAGTTATCTTCTTCAAACTCAATCTCCCATAAATTATTATTTTGATTAAAAGCTGAGAAATCTCTCATACTTTAGATTAATTTCCTAATTCCTCCAAATTTTTCATATATCTTGGTTATGGCATTAAAATATCCTATGATCATGAATTAGGCTTCTTGGTATTTATTTCTCATAAATTATTAAATCCCACTCCAAACTTCTAATCTACCTAATTGGGTTGTAGGTTCATAGACATTGATAAGGATGAAATATTTTTTTGCAAAGTAGCAAGTGACTAAAGAGGTTATCTAGTGTCTAATTTTATGAATGGTTACACATGAGGTTATAGAAATATTCCAACAAGTTAGAATTCCCCCTATCACTCCTTCAGAATCCATAACATCACATTCACATCTTGACCATATTGCTTTCATAGTTTTTGAAACTTCTTTTGTCATTTTAGTTTCCTGGATACAAAGAATATTAGGCTTATTACTTAAACATAGGTCCCTGATACGCCTCTGCTTTGAGGGAGCATTAGCACCCCTTATATTCCATGAGATGATATTCATGTCTAATTAGGGGCTATTGGCTCCACCTGCATATTATCAATATCATTTTGTTGTTTGGTAAAGAGAAGTTCAACCAACTTAGTTTGTGTTTCTTTCTCTATGTTTGTTCTTGCTTCCATAGATCTTGATTGATAATTTGAAGGTTTTCCTATTTTTGCCTTGTCTATATCATAAGTAGTTCTTATTATTCTATTCCTCAATATATTTTCACACTTTTTTTTTCATCATATTTATCCTCTCCTGGCTCTACTACAAAATCTTTTGACTTGTCCTGCTCATGTTCTGGTATTTTCTTATAAATGGCAGAGGTATTAACTTCTAAAACTGCATTTTATTTACCATTTTTTCTATTGAGTGGTGCATGTTACTTCAATAGTATCTTCAAAGTCTGATGAGACACATTCCTTAGGTTCATCGAGAATGTTCTTCCTTAAATCAGGATCATACTTAATAGACGGTTCCTTGTTATTATGTTGAACCTATTATACTATGTCCTCTAAGTTTTTATCTACTTTTTCTTCATAGGCTAAAGCCTCAAAATATTTAGTATTTATTCCAATATCCTTCATTACTAGTCTCCACTATTTATTTTATTTCATTTTCTAGATCTATTTTTTGTAAGTTGAAAACCATCTTCATCCATAACCATTTATAAGTTTCTCTAGATATTTTCTACATATAATTTTGTTGGGCTCTTCTTAGGGCATGATATCTCAATATGCCCCACCTCATGACATATTCTACATCTAAAAGATATGTTTTCATATTCCATGGTTTGGATCCACATCTTATCCCCATACTTAAGAATGATTGATTCTATTAAAGCTTTACTTATATCAATCGTGACCAATATTCAAGCATAAATAGCCAAAAATCCATCTTTTGTGGTATCTAAAATCTCAAGGAATTATCCTAGAGTGTTTCCTATTGAAGAAATATATTTTCCAAAATTCAATGGGTAACCCAAATATCCTAACCCAGATTATTACTAGGGACAAATTTACATTTTTAGGTGAAAATTCTTCATACAAGTGGGTACAGAAGAGTCCTGATCTTCCCAAAACCAAGGACCCCCTTTTATGATTTTTCTCTTTCTTCCCTAGAAAAAAAAATGACTAGGAAGAAAAATTTGGGAAGAAAGGATAGAATCACTCCTGGAGACTTCCAACTCCTATCAACCCATTTTCTTAAGGCTGAAGCCCCTGATCAATACCCATTAAATTTACCAAAAACTACCCTATCTTGGAGCAACAAGGATCTCTTTGAGGTGCGCTCACTAACATCTATAACTAGATATGATTGTAAGGATTTAAATATAAATTTATCAATGGAAAGGAAACTAAAACTCAAAATCTATTGAAATTTATCAGAATATCCTATAGAAAATATAATATTTGATAAAAAAAAATTATAATAATTTGCATGCAAAATTTCTAAGATAAATAAGGGGATAAAAACTTGGCTAAAAAATTCTAGGTCTAAATAGAATTTCTTGCCTCATTGAAGTCCTAGCCCTTCATTGTTCTTCCCATCATCCAAACCCTAGCTGACAATTATTTACAATTTTGTTTTTCGCTATTTGAAAATTTGTCACTACCCTTGTTTTGAATGGTTGAATTCATAGGATTGTATCTCCCTCAATATTGATTAGATTCCTTCATATGACCATTAATTTTAAAGCTATTCAAATTATACAAAGGTTGGTCCAAAAATTAGTTGAATTGGATAAATCTTCATGAAGATATGACTCCTAAAATATGAGACATTAAAAAAAGCCCTAATCCTTCGTGAAGAAACCATTATTCTTCTTTAAATTTTGCATCTTGATATTGGCCATAGAGTTGAATGCTCTAATATTTTAATTAATATTTTATCCTATTAAAGCGACCTATGAGATAATCTAGGAGAATTTCCAACAGTGGTATCAGAGTTGCACTTTGGCCAAATTGAGAAGACTTTGTGAAAGAGAAAAAATTATTGGAGTTGAATATTTGTGGAGGAAGTTTGAGAAATTTGGAGATATTTGAAGAATAGGGTTGAGGTCACCCAAATTTTTATTAGAATATTTGTGGAGGAAGAAATATAAGAGTTGTAGTATTGAATATTGAAGGCACTTGATATTCAACGAGGATAAGTTGGAAGATTAAGATAGCAGATTATTATTCCAAGAACTGTGCGAACTATGATTATGAAAAGTGTATAGATTATGATTTTAATAAGCATTCAAATTGTGAGCCAAAAGGAGATAATATATGAAGTTAATAGGAGATATACTATGAGATAAAAGGATATGGTTTTTGAAGCAAAGAGGATACCTAAGCCTGAAAGCTAAAGGAAATGTAAATTGGTGAGCCTAAGAGGATATGAAAACCAGTGACCTAGGATGGGATCCTACCTAGAGCAAAGAGAATACCTAAATAAAAGAACATGTGAAAAAACCAAGAGGTTAAAGCATAGAATAATTGGAGCAAATAACTTGAAGTAGAGAGCATTTACAATGAAGAAGCCTAAAATGGAGAATAAATGAAGCATCTAGAGAATGTAAAAAGTCTATGAGCCTGAGGTGTCAAGGAATGAAACATAGAAGATTCAATGCAATCAAGTAATGTATATTTCCAAAACATTACATGAAACCCTAATTCCAAGTAGAGTGCATGACATGGAGTCGTAAGGTAAAAGCTTTGATTTATTAAAGGTATATTTGATCTTTAGGTGCATAATTTTTTATTTGGAGTTATAAGGCTGAAAAGAGAAATTGAAATTTGATTTGACTTTAATGAAAATAATGAATTTATGAATAGGAGTTATAAGGGAATAAAATATTTAAAATTTGAATTGAAATTGGAATTTATTGAAGGGAGGATGAAATTAGAATTTGGAGTAATTGAAGAAAATAATTAAACTAGAGAGAGAAAATATATTGTTTGAATGAATGGAGTGAAGTGAAATGAATTATTGATTGTGAAATTGAATGAATATTGAATGATTGAAATTTGAAGAATTGTGAATTTATGAATTTGATATTTTAGGAGATATAAGTGAAGATTAAAAATTGAAATTGAGAAATAAAAGAAATTTTATGAAATTTAAAATTTGAAGATTGAAGAATTTTTTATGAATGTGAAATTGATGAATGATTAATGTGTTTTTGAGATTTGATAAATTTGATGAAATTGAAATTAATATTGGGAGCTATAAGAATAGTGAAGAATTGAATAGATTGATTGCTTGAAGATTGAAGATTTGGAATTGTTTGAAGAAATTGCTTGAAGAAATTAATTTTTAATTTTTGGAGAAATAAGGAATTCTACTTCAAAGGAATCTAAATTATTCAAGATGAATGCATATCAAAGATAATACAAATTCAAAGGGCCGAATAATATGAGAAGAAATTTTTAGAATCAAATATTTTATCAAAGACATGAAATAATATCACATCAAAACATGATAAAAGAGGGAAACACACAATACATAGATTTAGGTGCTAATCATTAGATGACAAGGGTTTTAAACATAAAATATTCCAATGAAAATAGTGGATGAAAAAGTTTACCATGTGCAAGGATCTAAAATTGTTACACACAGTTTGTCATATTCAAGATTCATCTTAGAAGATGTATTGTATGTACAAGGTTTATAAAATAATATTATTTCTATAGCCCAATTGGTTGATTGAGGTAGAATAATGGAATTCAAATACATCAATGGAAATAGAAAATGTGTCATCAAGAAACAAAACAAAGTTGAAGCCATGGGTTCCATCAAGAATGGAATATTTTCTTTGGATACAATGGGATTATCACAAGAAATTTTAGATTATCTTTTGCCAGAAGAACATTTTAATAATAATTTGACTTCTCCAAAATATAGGAAACAAGATAGTGGATTAGGCATAGTGCTATATTATCAACCAGACTCAATAGATAGGATCCATGGATGGACATAAGGTGAAGGTAAAATACCAATATTAAAGACTAACAGTCTTCACACAAAATAATGTTATATGGGGGGTGTTGGAGATATTACATTATTTGGTAGCATGTGGTTCATTTATAAATATTAGATTAGGGAGTGTGTTTATATTTTTTCTAATGTATGTGTCAACATGTGAGAAGTGTCCAAGTGTTATGCAATAAAGTGTGCAAGTGTGCAAAGTGTGAGGTTTAAGTTGTGAGAGTGGAAAGTGTTAAGTCAAGAGTCCTAGATGTTAGGTGTCAAATATGCAAATGAAAAGTCATATGATATGTGGTAAGATGTAAAGTGAACAATCATGAGAGTTTTATCATATGTGAGGAATAAGAAAGGATGCATCTCTAAAATGTTTAAGGATATCAATAATTAAGTATTGAAGAATTGTGTAAGTCTATTTAATGGAGATAATGCTTCATGTGTTGTATCAAAGAAATAACAAGTTCCTTAATATGTTTGATTATTTATAAATAATATAATGAATTTAATTATTGTGAAATATTAGCTACGAGCTTACTACAATGGTAAGGGCTTTGGACTCTCTTTGAGAGGTTCAAGGTTCAAAATCCACTCGGTATGAGGGGACTAGGACCCCTCATAAAAACCTATGTAAATTCATTGAAAAAATTATTGTGGAATATTTTTGTTATTCTATGAATGATAATCATTGATATTGGCTATATATTTGAATGCTTTAATATTATGATTAATATTTGATCTTGGTAAAGGGATTTGTGAGAGAATCCGGGAGAATTTCCAACACCAAAATCTCAGATAATAGTGATATCATTGGTGAAGACATGGTTTAAGGTGATGGTGATGTTGTGTATGGTGCTAATGGTTCCATGGTGGATACTTGAATGGAAGGTAATGGGAACAAATTTATAGGTGTAGTCTTATGTTTTACAAACACTCATGGAGGCAAAGAGCCTCTAGGAGAACCATGGGATGCATTGGTAGAGGGTGAGATAAGTGTAGTAAAATAAGGGATGGGAAGAGAAGAAGAAACAAGAAGATAAGAATTATGAACATAAAAAGAAGCAAGAGTAGTGGAGGGTAGAAGGGATGTGAAAATGGTAATAGATATAGCCATGGTACTGGCCATTACCAACTTGGAAGGGTATCCTCCTTCAGTAATTTTATCCTCTTTGAGTTTTGTTATCTAGTCCTACCATTCCTACATTTTTGCCACCTTTCCAAGCATTGACTCCTATTTTTTGAAGCCCCTTTACCCCTAAATGGTCATTTTTCTCACTATTGAATAAACCATTACTAATATTGTTGATGTAGTATAAATTGTCATCTCAAGTATTAGCATATTTTTTGGTCTTTGAGGGCTTGATGGATCAATAATTGCTTGATTGATCACCTTAACCCTCTCTTAGCACTCTTAAGGTACTTTTTATCCCATATTGTAGATAATCGATCATTAAGTTGGCTATCTTTGGTTTGTCTACTTATCCATATCATACCTCATCTTTTGCCATGTTGGGATCTTCCTATTGATATACCCCAAATCTCTCAATGCATCAATATTTTAATGATTCATATCAATATTGGGGTTAAATTCATCCTTGTACTTGACATAAAAGGTATGACACTCTAGTGGGTTGTTATATCATATTTGAATTTTGTCTTTATAGTGGTGAGGGCTAGTTCTTTGCTAGGATTTACCTCTTGAATAATTTACTTATTTTATGTACAAAGAATATATATAGCTCTTTTACCCTTAGAGTCTCCATAAAAATCCCAATTGGATCATAAGACCATTGATCCCTCAATTGATCCATCCCATGTCTTGTAACCTCACCTCTATCACTTGGTGGAACCCATGCACTTTTGGTGTAATCTTCATGATTTGATTGAGTGGGTAGAAGGTGGTTTTATTCTCTCCCTTGAAATATTTTAGGTCCAGATAATAAAGTTATTATTGGTGAAAATCAACAAAAATTCAATTAATGAGTTCAAAATTTATGTACAAGAGAATACCCAAATTTGCTCGTAACAAATGAAGCTAAGATTAGCAAAAAATAAAATATGCTAACAACTTCTAATCTGATAATATGCTAAAAAATTACATTGGCATATTAACAATAATGTAATAATATTATATATGCTATATCCTATAGCTAACATCCCCCCTTATTACATTATTTTATGTACATAGAGAGTTGCGAAACAACTCAAATTTGACACGTGCAAGTGCCTTAGTGAAAATATCTGCAACTTGTTCATCGGTGGGAATGTACTGGAGCTGAATCTTGTGCTTTGGAACCTCATCTCGAATAAAGTGACATTGAGTGTCAATATGCTTTGTTCATTCATGGAACACTAGATTCTTGACGAGTTTCAAAACACCTTGGTTATCGCAATTCAAGTGTATTGGAAGATTCTTTGGAAGACCCATACTTGAAAGAATGCGACGTAACCATATCACTTCACACATTGCTCCTCGTGTTGCATGATATTCTGCCTCTGTAGATGAAAGTGCAATAACTTGCTGCTTCTTGTTGTGCCAAGAGATAGGACCAGATCCAAGATGAAATATGTATCCTGATGTTGATTTTCTATCATCTATAGATCCAACATAATTCGAGTCTATGTATCCTTGCAAGAAGAACTTATCATTCTTCTTGTAATCCAGGCCATATTCTGGTGTGCCATGAACATAGTGAAGAACTCACTTTACTACCTTCCAATGATTGACCTTAGGTTCCTGCATGAACCTCGAAAGATAGCTTACAACAAAGTTGATATCCGACTTGGTATTCATCGATATATGAGACTCCCAATCAACTATCGATAGAGAGTTCCATCTACCTAAGGAGATTTGTCGTATCGAGATAGTTGTAACCCTATTTCCATTGGAGTTGCTTTGGGCTTACAATCTATCATTCGATATTTTTCAATTAATGCCTTGGCATACTTCATTTGTGTAACCCTGATGTGGTTCTTTTTCTGCACAACTTCCAAGCCAAGACAATAATGGAGAAGTCCTAGATCTATCATTTCAAATGACTTTTTCAAGTCACCCTTCACTACTTCAATCATCTCTTCTGAACTACTAGTGATGATCAGATCATCAACATAGAGCACAAGGATCACTATTTCAGAACCAACTTTCTTGAAATAGAGATTGGCATCTGAGGGACTTCTCTTGAAACCATGTTGCAGGAGGTGATTATCAATCTTTATGTACCAAGCTCTCGGAGCTTGTTTCAACCCATACAAGGACTTGATCAATTTGTAAACTTTTTGTTCTTGTCCTTGTACAACAAATCCTTCAGGTTGAGTCATGTACACTTCTTTTAAATCACCATTTAAGAAGGCACTCTTCACATCCATCTGATGAAGCTTCCATCCAAACTGAGCTGCCATTGCACAGAGTACATGAATGGTTGTCATTTTTGTAGTTGGTGTGAATGTCTCTTCATAATCTATGCCTTATTTTTTAGCATAGCCCTTTGCAACAAGGTGGGATTTATGCTTGTCAATAGTTCCATCTACCTTATACTTGACTTTGTATACCCATTTGTAGCCAATGGGTTTCTTACCAGTAGGCAGATCAACTAACTCCCATGTTTTATTCTTCATAAGAGACATATTTTCTACATCCATAGCTGCCTTCCATTGAGGCACACTAAGGGCTTCTTGCACTGAAGTTGGTTCATGCTCTACAACTGTAGTCATAAAACTGTAGTCTTCCTCTTCACTCCTGTCTTCTTCTTCATCATCTACATCTTTTGCATCTTCAACTTCTTCTCTTTCTTGATGAGACATACTTTGAGTACATGGTCGATCTGAATTGAGATCAGGAGGTGCATCCAATTTTGCATCTCTTATAGTGCTAGTATACCATTTTGGAATTTTCTTCTATTTTGGGGGAGTCCTTGCCTTAGGCTCCTCAAAATCTAGGTATATAGTAGGAGATGTGTCTTTGCTAGTTTCTGGTGTATCCAACTTGGGAGCTTCATCGAATACCACATCTCGACTTATATGAATCTTCTTGGTTTTAGGGTCAATCAATCGATACCCCTTGGATTCTTCATCATAACCAAGAAAGATACATTGTAAAGTTTTCTCATCTAACTTGTGCCTTTTCTTCTTTAGAATGTGCATGAAGGCTTTGCATCCAAATATCCTTAGATGAGAAATGGAGGGCTTTCTTCCACTCCATGCTTCTTGTGGTGTGACTCCTTGAAGAGCTTTTGTTGGTGCTCGATTTAGGAGATACATAGCAGTAGTGACATGTTTCTACCCAATATTGTTGCCCAAGATGTGCACCTATGAGCATACATCAAACCATCTCCATGATGGAATGATTCCTCCTTTCAGCAACTCCATTTTTTTGAGGAGTATAGGCTATAGTAAGTTATATTTTTATCCCATGTTTAGTGAGATATCTTGAAAACTCATTGGAGGTGAATTCTCCCCCTCGATCTGAGTGGAGGGCCTTGATTGAACATCCTGATTCTTTCTCAACACACTTCTGAAACTTCTAAAAATACAAGAATGCATCTGACTTCAGTTGTAGAAAGAAAACCCACATCTTTTGGGAGTAATCATCAACAAACAACTGAAAGTACTTCTTTCCACCATAACTGTTTGGCATTGGTCCACATAGATCGGTGTGTATCAACTCCAATGGTCTTTTGGCTCTTGAAGAGCTCAATTCAAATGGTACTCGGTGTTGCTTCCCTGCTAAGCAATCCGAGCATACAAGCAAAGTATGGGAAAGGTTGGGCAGACCTAACACCATATCATGCTTACTCAATTTGAGTAGATAGCCTGAACTTAGATGCCCATACCATTTGTGCCATAAGGAAGTAGCTTCTTTTGAGTTGGCAGCCATGGCAACATGAGGGGTATAAATAACATCTAATACAAACAATCCATGTTTGTAGGAAGTTGTTGCGATATGTTTACCCTTGGTAATGAAGCAACGATTTTTTCCATTAACAACTTTGAAGTCAACCACCATATGTTTGTCCAAGATTTGAGGCACGGACAACAAGTTGTTGGCCAATCCTGGCACATATAGGACCTTCTCAATTTGGCATTTTCCATCGGGAAGAGTTACTGAAACATTACCTTCTCCTTGGACTTTATAGGTCTTATCATCGACAATTGTTATCGGTTTACCTTCTTTTACCTCAAATGTGTCAAACCACCTTTTGTCACCAGTCATGTGTTTGTTGGCACCAAAATCAATATACCAAACATTATCTTTTTGTTTGGGATTTGTTTGAGTCATGAGCACCTTGTGTGCCCTCTCAGAATCTGAATCTGATTCTTCAATAGCAACATTTCCCTTTTGTTGTCTATTTCTTCTTCGTGGTTTGTTTTGGCCCTTTTTCTGTTGTGGTTGCTTATTCTTGTCACTTTTGTTGAACCAACACTTGTTGGTGTCATGATTGTCCATCTCACAAATATGGTAGTACCTCTTCTATTTTTGAGGTGTCTTTTGTGAGGATGTGGTGTTTGAACCCTTTGAGGAAGATCCCTTCTGAAAGTAGCCTTTTTGCTTAGCTCTAGATTTCTTAGAAAAAAGTGCATTGTTGGACACTTCATCTCTTTGGTTGTTATCTGCTTCATGTTGTTGAAGCAAATTAACTAACTCTTCAAAAGAGACTTGTCTATTAGACACTTGAAGGGAAGTGACCATCATTCTAAAAGAATCTGGTAAAGCTCTCAAAATGATTGAGGTTAAGAGCTTATCTTCTACTTTCTCACCCATTGCATGCATCTTAGCTCTCAGTTCAACAACTCTACAAAGAAACACTTCTACACTTTCTCCATTTTTCATGCTAAGAGTGTGAAGTTGGGATTGAAGGTTAAGGATCATGGCTTGATTCCTTCCCTCATATATTATTGACAATGTATCCCATGCATATTTTGCATGCTCCTTTTCACAAATGTGCGGTTGAACTTCATCAGTAGTGGCAAGAATTATGATCATCAGTGCTCTCGCATCGGCATCATCATATGCTTCTTGTTTATCATCTACTATAGTTGGGCATGTAACTTTTCTAGTCACAATATCCCACATATTTTCAACCTACAATATTGCTCTCATATTTGTCTTCCATGGAGCAAAATTTGGACCTTTGAGTAGTTGTGAATCTGACAAGTATGCTTTTGCAATGGCCATTGTGAGGGTTCCTTATAACACCAAATGGTCCCCCTTTCTTTATACCGCTAGACTGATAGACTTGATCTATTGAATATACCTATTTTTCCTATAATACCCATCGGTACGTGGAATAAGCTCGTCCCCTCAATATACGTGATCGTACATGAGGACTCAAAGGTATTGTATATAGATCGATCTGTGGCACATAAGTAGTACTGAAAGGGATTCACTCTATCTTTGACACCTGCTTAAAAATCCTTCCGCATACATAGGGTGCCAAGTCCCTTAAATACTTGGAAGAATTTTTAATTTGAGGATTTATGCCAAGTAATAGTAGTGAATGGGGTAATAATGGAGTGAATATCAAAAATTGGCTTTCCTTATTTCTCCCCAATGGTTTATAGGGAACAATAGCCCAGACATCATTGTTGCAGCTATATTAGGCGTTAGATATAGTAGCCCAAAGCATGACAACATCACCTGTAAGTGTGGGCTAGAGGTACCGTAAATACCAAACGCTGCCTTGCGCAATAAATTGCACAAAAAATAGGTATAAATTTGGGGTATTTTGCTACCACAATATGTATATTTGTCAATGCATAAAATAGAAAATTAAATGCATTCATACATCCATTTTCATGCCCACAAATTTATGATTTTTGAAGGTGTCGGATTCCACCAAAAATGCACCTTTTACAATGCCAATTTTTCAAAATATTTTTGCAATAATTTTTTATTTGCAAAAAAATGATATTCACAATTTTGCTTTTGCTTTGCCCTTGTTTTGAGTTTGATTTGCAAAAAACAACAAAAAATTGTGTTGCCCCCCTTTTGTGTTTTGGTTTTGCAAAATAACAAGGTTTTGTGCAAATTTTGTAGCCCTCTTTGAATTTTTGTTCACCTTAAATTTTGCAAAAAATCAATGTCAATGTTGTTTGATTTTTGTTTTGCAAAATGAATACCCCTTTGTTTGGTTTTGTAACTTTTTTTAATGCATTAATTCTTGAAATTAATTAATCAAGTAATTTATTGTTGTTTAACTAAGAATTAATTAATTCAAATAAATTTAATTAACTAATTCTAAAGTTAAAAAACAAAAAAAAAAATTAATTGAAAAAATGATTTAATTAAATTTAAAATAAAAAAATAATGCAAAAAAAAAAATGTTTTGAACAACTGGACCTACGCGCTTCGACTCCTCCAAGCGGTATCAATAGGTAACTTACGGGCTGACACAAAAACCAACCAAGTAGAACTGACACAGTCAACAGGAATCACACGAGTGGCACACAATCCAAGAGGACCCACTTAGGCAACCTGGACTACCTCCAACCAGTAGCGGCCCCACATAAGGGTGGTCACTTTTGATTATGCACCTTTGCCCATATAAAGTCCTATGGTGTTGTCTCGTAGTGAATGTGGGATAAAAACCACATTAAAAAATAAACGAACATGCCTAGTCCACGATTGTCTGGATAACATTAATTCATGTGTCATCTGTTGAACAGAGGGAGGCTTATGTAGTGTGGTGCATTCAGATTAGAGGGATTGAATGGTTTGATTTCAACCTTAGGGAATGTAATTTTAATTTTTTATTTTCTATTTATCCTTCACTTTTGGTTGTCGCTTGCACGATCTACTATGATCTGCAACTAATATGGTTGCATCTTAGCCTACATGTAGTATAGGTACTATGATCATCGATTTGAGAGGAGGACCTATAATAGCCAAGAAAAATTCACCCAAAAATTAGCTTCCTTTAGACATTTGCAATGGATTGGAGGATGGTCGTTCTTTGTTGTATTTTATTGCTAATCAAGAGGACCTCTGTTGTGCGTGCTAGCGATGTTATGCAAAAACTCCTACGATCGGCCTAAATTGAATTAGGAGGATGATGATCTAGGTATATCAAGTTGATCTAAAAAAATATACGATCTACTTGTCTCTGCGATGTAATTTTCTACCTACACAAAATAAATCACATCCAACACGTTGTCTATGCAAACTTTAGTTGCTTCGTGGGGCTATTAGCACATGGGTTGTACAAGACTGCTCCTTTTTGGGGTATCTCATTCGAGGAGTGGTAAGTTAGGCCTTCTACTACACTACAGAGGGGCTATTGCTCTAGGATTGTGTGGGCTATAGGTTAGATGTAACACAACCCTCTGGCTATGGTGGTTTTGTGGGATGCATTGCGAAGATGGTTGCAGCTTTGGCAATTGAAATCAGGGATAAAGAGGGTATGTTCCCTTTTTTTTTATTCTTCTTTTACTAAAATAGGGATCAACAAAACATGAGAGGCTAATAGGGCCAACTGTGCATCTATTTTTCTTATTCTCTATCACAGATAATTATCAATAGTATTGCGATTAAACATCTAATATGCCTATCAACTATAAATGCAAATGTTCTACCTCTTTTCTCTAACTGTTGGCTCACCAATATGAGAACACAATCATCTAGTAGAGGCATGACACAATATAGGTGCCATTGATCAATATTGCTTTGATACCAATGTTGGTCAGAATCGATAACAATTCAATTCATGAGTTTAGAATTTATGTATAAGAGAATGCCCAAATTAGCTCATAACAAACAAAGCTAAGATTAGCAGAACATAAAATATGCTAACTTCTAATCCAAGCATATGCTAACAAATTACGTTGGCATATTAACAATAATGTAATAATTTAATATATGTTATATCCTATAGTGTAACAGTTATCTCACATATTCAATATTAAGTATGTAATCTGGTATATATATGAAAAAATAGAATGCCATGGCTAAAAATCCATACAACCAAATAAATTATTGGGTCCTCCCTAAATAGTAATCATCGTTTGGTCATTCTATCAAATTCATTAGTTGTCATGTCTCATATTATAGCCTTGGTGCCTTGCCCCTAAATTTATCCATAATAACCTCATACACCTTGTCATAGAAGCAAAAAAAGGTCTTGTTTACTTCTTAGTAAGGTACATCCATGCACTTCACCATTGAAATACACTCACTGTTTACCCCCACATAATCTAGCTATAATTTTAAAAACTATGTTTTTATATATCATGCGCCAAATCAGGTATGAGGTGTACTTGATTTTTTCTCCTCTATTAAATGCATTCAACTGGCTATCCATATAGTCTGTAATTTACCTAGTATAATCAATCATTTGGGAGTATCTGGGGTAGTTTTACATGATATGGATCAAGGTATATGCTATTTATAGATATTTACGTTATTTATTTCTCCTAAAACTACAACAATCCCTAACAACATTATTTTCACATCTTTCTTGAATATCTCAAACTTAAGTGAGATGCTAAAGCTAGCTAGTAGGTTGGGCTTCTTCAAGTATTAGACTAGGAAGTCCCTCTAATAGGTGCTTCTACCCTAGTAGTAGAAGTCATTTTGTGTCTTAGGGTTGCAAGACACCCACATGACTAGGTTCACAACCACTTCAATATCTTCTTGATATTCCCATCTTAGATATAAAACGACTTCTCACTCCATTGAGCAGTTTGAAACTTATCCTTGAAAAGTCACATCTTTTAGCACATACCTCAATCAATTTAGGGTAGCTCCATACCTAGTATGATAGACACATTTCCAACCCTAAAGTCTATATACAACTAATGCTCTAGAAATACATTTGTAGTCCTAGGTTAAACCATCTAAAGTTTTGTCTCCTAACTTTTCCAATTGAATGTGTATACCCCCCTATTCAATTATTTTAAACGGGTATTTGAAGAGCTCTTTAAGTCTCTTTTGGGAAGGGAAGGCTTGATTCTTTCTCTTTACTCTTTTATTTTTGCCTTTCCCCTTTAATGTCCTAGCCTCTTTTAGTAGAATAAGAATATGTGAAAGTGGAGCTAATATGGGTGGGGTAACAATAGTGGAAGGTGGTAAAGTGGGGTTGGCTTCTAGGATGGATGGGATACCAAAGGTAGAAGATGTTTCTATGATTAAATTATGGTAAAAAAATTAAAATTAGAATTTTTAGAAAAAATAATAATTAGAGCTCTTGGGTATGGAAAAATTCACTCACTTTTAGGCACTTGGATATTTTTTAAATGCAACCAATTTGTTGGGGTTTGACACTTTGTAAATTTTTGGTTGTGAGGTAGTTCACTTGTATGATCAAGCAATTCACTTGATTTGGCTCGTTGGCTAATTATGTGCTTATGTCTATAAATATTTATCAACTTGCCCCTATAGGATATATCCCTGCCTAACCCAATAGGGGAATCTCACTAAGGATCTACCTTGGATCCCTTTTAGGTAATGTGTAAATTGCATTGTGATTATTTGCACCAAGTGGGTCACTCGAGTGGGTTAGGAGGATCAATGGGTGAATGGAACATGACATTGTATAGTTAGCATGTGGTTGGCATGCATAAGCAAAGTCATTGGGGAGGCAAGTTACTTGGGTGCTTGAGTGGAAGTGAAGGAGGCTACATGGGTGGAGGGCTAACAACGTATTCAGGGTTGATTCACTTGTCTTGGTGATCAACTCATAGAGTGTGGCATTGACAAGCACATCACTTGCTTTTGCAAGTAGTTCACTTATAAAGGTGAGCAAATTGCTCATCCATCTAGTTTGATGATTTTTTTTTGCATAGATGAAAACTACACTATTAGGACAATAGACTAGATTTGTCATAGGAAGTGAAGAAGAAGATGAAAAAATGAAGGATCAAAACAAGAATTAGAATATAAAGGGAAAATAGTTACTAAAATGTGATAACCATAAAAGAATAAAACATATGTATAATATTTATAATTTTCTTTTGGCAAAATCAGATAGAGATGCTATTTGTTTGTGTAAATTAACAATGTCCTTCCATCCATGATGGCAAGTTTATTGGTTTTTGTTTCCAAACTCTCTAAAATTTGATAAGGCCCACTCTAAAGGGAGTTGAAATTTTTATGTTCTCTTGTTTTTTCTTGATCTTCATCCCACTTGAATATGATATATCCTTCCTTATATTTATCTGAGTAGCTCACTTGATGAACCATCTTTTTATGACCTCTTGATGTTACACCATTATTTTAAATACTTTATCTCTTTCTTCCTCTAAATTCAATAAAGCATTCAACCTTGATTACATTAGCTCAATGTTTGTATCATCATATTATAACTATTGTGACATTTTGAGGGAAGGGAGTTGCAAGTTTATCAAGAACATAACCTCTTTTACATAGACTAGATTGTAGGATGATGACCCAATAGATGCCTTCAATGTCACTCGATCTGCCCATAGTACTTTGTGTAGCATGGTATGCTAGTCCCTTTAATATTTAAAAATAACCCTCTTCAATATTCTTATTATATTCTTGTTGGTCAATTTTGCTAGTTTGTTGCTTTGTGGGTAATAATTAGAGGATGTTAAGGGTAAACTTCATCACCTTGGACCCCTTGAAATAAAAGCATTATTAGTGACTATGGTGGTTGGAGTTTTGAATTTGGTGGTGATACATTCTAATAGTTGGATCATAATATATTGATTTGTTGATTTGGCTAGGATTGATTCAACCCACTTTAGGAAATAGTTTATAGTAGTGAGGATCCATCCATATTTTACACTTGCTAGTTGACTAATTTTGCTAATGAAATCTAGGCCATGTTCTTAGAATGGTTTAGTCACAATAAAAATATTTAGTGGGATTGACACTTTCCTTCTATTTCCCTTGAACATACAATAATATTTACAATTATTAACCCATAGAAAGTAATCAAAGAATATGGTGGGTCAATGGTTTGTAGTCATTGCAAAATGATGCCCCTTTCATTATGAAATGTTTTGATCAAAGATTCCACCTTTTCTTCTACAATGCAACATAACAAGACACCATCAATTCAAGTATGGTGCATTAATTTATTATTGAATTATATTATTTCCTTAGCTATAAATTCTTTTGGTACATATTTTGTGGCCATATATCTATAAATGTCACCCATACATCTATTTTGGTCATCCACTTCTATATCCTTCACTAGTGAAACTTGATCTTTAGGAACTAAAATTGTCAAATTTTTACATAAGGCCCCTGTTGATAAGCAACACACCCCCACTGAAAAATGAGATTCCATCCTTAGAAAATTCTGAACTTTCATTTTTTGCAGCAGGGACCCTCTTGATCTTTTCAGGTTTTAAATCCATATTTTGCTTGCCTCCTTTTTAAAGTTGTGCTTTTTCTTGCATTTTAGCTGTGTTATCCAAGAATTCACTTTTTACATGCTAGAATCATTCATGCACAAGAAAATATTGCACCGTTACCGAGAAAAATCCAGAAAACAGTTGCATAATTCACCGAAAAATCAAACTTTCCATTTTTGGTAGTGTCGCGATATCGCGACACTTCCATTTTCGGAAATGTCGCGATATCGCGACGGGTAAGTCAAAATGCGGCTAAGTGCCAGAAAGGTCGCGATTTCGCGACATGTCGCGAAATCGCGACAGTTTTTGGGAGAAAGACGCAACCTGTACGGAGGGCGCGATTTTGCGACATGTCGCGAAATCGCGACATGTCGCATTTTCGCGGCAGGAGAGAGAAAATGGGCTAGAGGATGAAAAATCGGTTAAGTCAGAAACGTGTTCCAAAATCGCGGTCAACGCGGTCAACGCATGCAGGAAAGGGAACTGTCGCGATATCGCGACGTGTTATAAAATCGCGGCTGAAAATCAAGAAGCGTACGGAGGCCAGGAATGGTCGCGATTTCGCGACAAATCGCGACATGTCGTGTTTTCGTGGCCGACGAGGGAGGAAGTTGCCGATGCTCTGGCAGGGTCGCGATTTCGCGACATGTCGCGAAATCGCGACATGTCGTAGAATCGCGGCAGGAGAGAGAAAGTCATAGTTGACCTGAAAGTGCATTCCGGCGGGAAACAGAAGGCTTCCTGGGGTAGCGACACGTGTCAAAGCGTGAATGGGACAAAAAGAAGCCGACATGCAAGCTTATTTTGCGGATTTAATCTGTTTTTAATGTTTTAAGCTTCTGATTTAATTAAAATGCTAATCTAATGCATCTTTTTGTCTTTCATGCAGGATTCCACCTGGCACTTACGGGACAACCGGGAAAGACCATAAAGGCGAAGATGAAGTGCGGATTTAGTCAAGGACCGCCATGCTAGGAGAGAAGCTGCTGGTGAGAGCATTCAACAACAAATTTATTGCAGACTTGATAGCATGAAGACCATTTCAACTTCGGGATGGATTTGCGGAGATCGAATTGATGGAGAAGTGGTGACTCATCCGGCTCACCAGCAGAATTAATGAAAGCATTTATTTGCAGTTGCGAATGAATGCAAGTTGCATTTTATTTTATCTTCTCCATTTATGGCAGTTGACTGCACAGATTTGCCGAAGGGTTAAGTTCTATCCGGACTTTGATTTTTAAATGGATTTTTATTGTAAAACCCGGGTCCTAGGGTTTAAGTGCGATAAGATTTAGGGTTTGAGCAAGATATTTTGGAAAATATCAGGGTCTGTCCTGAGTCTATAAATTCAAATTCTAAATGTAATCGCAGGGAGGCGGAGACTTAGAAATAAAGGCTTATAAGCAATTTCTTGCAAATTTTGTGAAATCCTTTGTTTCTGGACTTGGAGTTGATGTGCTTTAGCTTTTCCGTGATAGCATGGCCGGGAGCCTAATCTTTTGCAGAGTGTGATAAGTGTATTTTCTTTTGTTATCCGTTCCATTTAAAGTTTGTTAGATATATGCTGAAAATCTGCCATTGTCAAGATTAAATATGTTTGTTAGGCTTCAGTTGTTCTATTGTCTGCTAGGGGAAATTACAGATTTCAGGTGTAAGTTTGTTCTAATTGCTCTGTCTTCACTGTGCGAGCTAGGCTGCCGGTGAAAGATACCAGTTTTAACCAGCTGCCCCTTGGATTTATAATTTTCTGCTAGATCCGTTTCACTCTGCCTTGTGCTCTTAGTTGAAAGTGATCTTAGACTGACTGGACACTTTCTTCTGGGATTTGTTCTGTTGTGAAGCTGATAGCATAGATAAGATTGATAGTTTAGAGTTTTACAGTTTAAAGTCTGATAAACTTCTCTTTTCTGCCTTACCCTACCCTCTCTTTGCTTTTCGTGAATGATCCATTTTTATTTTCTTTGTTTGCCTTTTATTTAAATCTGCTGACCCATGAGAGCTAGATCAAAGAATTCAAGTCAAATCTGATTGTCAACAACTTTTGCAACTACTGAACAAGTTCAGGAACCCCCTGTAAGGTAACAGAGCAGTCCATATCGAAATCTATTCCAGAAGTGGAAAAGAGTGAATTGCCATTCGACCCAACTCTGTAACTCGCACCTTGGATAACCAGCTAGATCCTAAAGATGAGTGGGATCAGTCCCGTGGGTGTCTCCGGAGCTTTCCTTGCCTCCATCCTTTTTCCCGGGGTGTGCATGAAAGCCGGACCAACAGGCCCTACCTTGATGATATGGCAGATTTTATTTCAATTTCACTTTCTTGGATCTTGTTAATTCATCCAACTTTGATTTCCCCCAACTCACCATGAAGTAGAGTGGATCAAATATCTAGATGTACTACAAAGACCATGGTCTTGTTCTATAATAGTTCATACTAGAATTTCATGAGAGATTTCATTATAGAAAATACTTGTTTTGTGATAAAAGTGTACTTTCCTTCATAGTTATGGAGATCTTGGTTCATAAATGAAATGGGATGTTTCTCATATTTTTCATTCTTTTGGGTTAGGATGGTGATAATACTTTCATTAGTTTTGAAGACATAAATCCTAAAATCTTTGGAATTGTTTTGGGATAATCAGGATTGGGTCTCATGTAATGGTATCCTTGATATATTAGAAGGCCTTTCTACCCTAATTAGTCCATAATAGGGTAGCCTTATTATTTAGAATTTTGATGATTAGTTTAACTATCTAGGAAAATTGGTTATGAATTTGGCCACAAATTAGATTTGGCCTAGGAAGAACCATATTCCTTTGACTAAAGTAGGCAACAGAAGATCTTAGATCAATTTTATCTTGTCCAAATATATGGATATGCCTTCTTTTAGCACTACATGACCTAGTATATTGAATTCTTGGACCATGAAAATAAAGCTTTTGGGATTTACTGATATACCAAACTCTTTACAACTTTGGAATATTGACTTAAAATGTTCAATGTGCTTTCTCCTATCTTTGGAATACATATATCATCAAGGTATATGAGGATTATATCATCAACAAGCCCAATAGAAGAAATTCCCATAGCCCATTATAAATTATCCTAACATTTGATATCCCAAATGACATTATTTGATAAACAAAGATTCTCTATTTTGTAGTGAAGGCTATCTTATGTTGGTTGTCATATTTAAGCTAGATTTGATTCTACCCAAAGAAATCATCCAAGAGCAAGACCACTTTGGGACCCTACTACCTTTTACAAAATATGATCTATTGTAGGTAGAGGATATTGATATTATAATGAAGGTCTATTTAGATTATTGAAATTGATGCACAATCTTATATCACCATTCTTCTTGTATATATGAACAAAATTGTCATACTGGTTGGAGTGTTTGATTGGAAATATGATCTAGGCATATAAGAGCAGCAATAATTCCTTCTTCATCACTACCTCAATTTTAGGGTCCATTGGTCCTTGCTTTTGTCAAAAATACCTAGCACTAGGATCTAGATCAATAGTATATTCTATGATATTTTATTCATATACCTTGAGATCTTCATACAACCATGCATCCCTATACTTGCCATAAAGTTACTTGAAAATGCTAATTTCTTCATAGTTGAATTCTTTCCCAAGAAATAAGTTCTTTGCTTCAACAACATTGACTAGATAGTACGAAGAGGCTTTCACTTTTAGAATTTTTTCCTTGCTTTATCATCTAGGTTGAACATGATTTCTAGAGTAATTAACCCCTTTTTCAACTAGTTTATCTTTATTTATAACCCCATATTTAATGTTTTTCCCATATTAATTCTTCTCTTTGACATGCTACACCTATGTTATCAAGAACTCTATAATTTATTCATTTTAATTTAAGACATATCAATGATCAAATTTATTAGGGATTACTAGCCTATATATTTCTTCTAAATCCTTTTTTTATCCCATGTGTTAGTGGTGGGGTTGAATCTAGCCAACATACCTATCAACTCATCTACTTTGTTATTCAATTCCCTATGGATTGCTTTGATTTCATTTGTATCAAAAATATTTATCAAATCCTAGAATTGGAGCATATATGACTTTAGATGCTTGTTCTTTATGGTGCATTAGTAATTAACTTGATTTATAATAAATATGGTGTAACCATATATCCTTAGGATCTTGATTCCTGTATTTTTTTAAATTTCCTCAAGTCGGTACATAATGATTCATAGTCTACCATGTTATTTGTATATATGAATAATAATTGACATGCAAAATGAAATTTGTGCATGGTGTGAGTCAATGGATTGAATGTTGGAACCTACATCACTTCTGGTTTTGGCACCATCAAAGTGCATCATCTAGGTTTTGTTAGCTCCTTGACTTGCCAAAGCTCGAATATTAGAGGTTGTTCTGTTGGAACAAAATCTGCCTTCGGTTAATAGTGTTGCGCCTTAGACTTTGCCAACATTGAATAGACAGATCTTGCTTGAGATCATCTGTCTAGTCTCCAGAGAAGGCTGGTTCCTTTGAGTTTTTTAGAGAAAATGGGAACAAGAGATAAGGGAAATATAGCCTAAGCTAGAACTTTTCTCATGGTACATATTAGACAACAACAAACATTGATGATGCAGATTACTACTTTCAAAGTTTTCTTTATATCTTCTTTATAGAAAACATGAATTCCTGAGTGTGACTTTTAGATGTTCGTCTAAAAGCATGTAAATATATTTTAATGTTCAACTCTAGAAACAAGATTTATACGTGCACAATCCAGATTTTAGAATAGATACATTATAAAACTTAGAATGAATAAAAGTTAAAACACCAGATACATACACTTGCACATAGAAGTTTCGAAAGCCAGGAAGAAGAAATCTTTTATTGCTTGTAATCCAAGTACATGTACATCAAGCTTGTAAATGTCCAAGAGCCAACCTTTTTTTTGGAGTCACTCACCCCTATATATACCCTAAAAGAGTATCTTTTTCTAAGTACATCTTACTATTTTACAAGCAATCATCTGTAGTTTCTAATAATACACAAGTCTTCTATGAATTAGATATCTTCTCTGCAGATTAGATTCTAGACGAGCCTGTCACATTTTCAATCATCTGGCAAGCTTGCTCTATCCTAGATTTCTGATAATCATGTCAGAAATCACTTCTTGGTGTCAGTGCATGCCTTTGATTGCCAAAAATACATTTTATTCCTTTACAGCTGGCGTGTCACGAAATCATGACATTCTTTCCTTGCTTTGCTCTTTTGCCGCCTCCAACCATGAAAATGAGACATGTCATGAAATCATGACATTCTTCTCTTGTTTTGCTCTTCTGCCGCTTCCAACCGTGAAAATGAGACATGTCACGAAATCGTGACATTCGTCTCTTACTTTGCTCTTTTGCTGCCTCCCATCGTGAAAATGAGACATGTCATGAAATCGTGACATTCGTCTCTTGCTTTGCTCTTAAAGGTGAATGAGTCATGTCTTTCTTTGCTCTTCTCGCTTCTCGTGAAAATGAGACATGTCATGAAATCACTGACATTCGTCTCTTACTTTGCTCTTCCCTTCCACCGCGTGAAAATGAGACATGTCACGAAATCATGACATTCGTCTCTTCTTGCTCTTTTCTTCTTTTGCGAAAATGTAGACATGTCGCGATAATCGTGACACTTCCTCTTTGTTCTCTTTTGTTGCTCTTAGCCATGAAAATGCAACATGTCACGATATCACGACACTTTTGCCTCCTTGCTTCCTTTTGTTGCTCTTAGCCGAGAAATGCAACATGTCATGATATCGCGACACTTTTGCCTCCTTGCTCCCTTTTGCTCTTAGCAAATCATGTCGGATATCGGACACTTTTTTCTTTTCATGCAACATGTCGCGATATCGGCACTTTTTTTCTTTTGGCTTCTTCTCTTTTTTTTGCCCAAATGCAACATGTCAGGATATCGTGACACTTTTCCTCTTCTCTTTTTTCTTTGCCATGAAAATGCAACATGTCGCGATATCGCGACACTTTTCTCCTTGCTCCTTTTGCTTTGCCACGAAATACAACATGTCGCGATATCGCGACACTTTTCCTCCTTGTCTTTTTGTTGCTCTTTTTTGAAATGCAACATGTCGCAATATCGCGACACTTTTCCTCCTTGCACTTTTTTCTTACTGTTGGCCAAAATGCAACATGTCGCGATATCGCGACACTTTTTCTCTTTTCTTTGGCCGCAAAAATGCAACATGTCACGATATCGCGACACTTTTTCCTCCTTGCTCTTTCTCTTTGCTTTGGACCGTGAAAATGCAACATGTCACGATATCGTGACACTTTTTCCTCCTTGCGGTGTTTTGCTTTTTCTTTGATCTTTAGCATATGGGCCACTTCGGTCTTCTTGGAAAATATGCAAAAAGGTGCATCAGCTATTTTTCTGTAGTTAGTCACTTTTTGACTAACATTCTTGGCGCCTTCCGGGGGATTTTTTGCTTGCAAAAATTTTGAACCAGGCCTTCATCCATTGGGAAACGGAGTCAACAACGCAGTTGTAAAAATAATCTTTCAGAGAAAGACAAAGAACATAGGAAAATGCACTTAGATTAAAAGTGAACATTACCTCATCAAAACTCCCTTTATACCTTAGTATCTCTATTCAAAAAAAAATGTCGACTTCTGATTGGCTGCGATTGAAATTTTTTTTGTTAAGGCCAAAAAATGGTAATATTTACAAATATTGTCCGAATATACTTATATTATATTGTACATATAATTCCTTTTCTGCTTTCTCAACAGAAATATAACTTTAGGTGAAATGCATTCACCGTGATGGGAAGAACCAATCCATCTTGATCTTTCAACTCGAAAGCATTGAACTGTTTCTCCGAAACAATTTCAAATGGTCCCTCCCAGAAAGCATCGAATTTATCATGGTTACCTGGCTTAGCTTTCTTTACATTCCATTTCAAAACCAAGTCTCCCACTCTAAATTTTTTGGCAGTTGTCTTTTTGTTGAACCATCCTTCAGTATCTGCCATATGCTTTTGATTGTGATTGTATGATTGCTCTCTTTGTTCTTCTAACTGTAAGAGCTGCATTACTCCTGCAACTGTGTGTAGAATTTGGTCAATCTGAGGTAGCGGGTAATGATCTTTGAGTGATGCTCTGTTCAGATTTCTGAAATCTACACACAATCTGATATCTCCATTTTTCTTCCTGACTGGTACCAAGTTTGCCACCCAGGTGGAGTGTTTAACAGGGTATACTATTTTAGCTTGAAGGAGTTTTAGCAGTTCTTGTTTCATCAAAGATTCTATCTTCGAATTCACTGGTCTTTGCTTTTGCCTAAAAGGCTTAGCTCCTTCTTCTGATTCTATGGTATGTTGAATAACATCTTTATTGTACACTTTTAGATCACTATACACCCAAGCTATGATGTCAGGGAATTTTTTACACAATTCTCTGATCTGGTTCACTTCCTCTTCTGTACAACTGATTCCAACCTTAATCATTTTGTCTGGCTCCAACTCTACATCTTTGTATCTTCGTTTATCGACCTTGATTTTCTGGCCAACTGCTCTATCATTGTTATCAAACAGGCTTTCAAGGGTGATGAGACCCTTAGGAATATGATTGTTTTTTAACTGAATAATATCCTCTTCCTCTTCATCCTGCAGATCCCGGTTGGCTGAGCAATTCATTTCATGGATTAAGAAATCCAATATCTGTTCATCATTTTCAAAAACTTGCCAAAAAATATTTTTATCAGGCATTGAAGGCCTGTATATAAGTCTAACAGTTTTAGACTTCTGAATAACATTACTTACAGGACAAAAATTAGCTCCCACTGAAGCTAACAAATCTGCGTGGGTATTCTGTTCTCTAGGGATAAACTTTATATTTAGGGCCTCAAAGGCCTCTAAGAGATCCCACACTTTGTTCCTGTAAGCCTTCAAATAATGTTGTTTACTTATACATTTTTTGGTGACTTGATTCACAATAAGTTCTGAATCTCCATAGATGAGTAACTGTTTGATTCCCAATTTCTCAGCCTTTCTTAACCCTAAGCACAGGGCCTCATATTCTGCTGCGTTATTGGAGCAACTCCAAGTCAACCCTGTAAGAGAAAACCTTTTCCTCTCCGGTGGGAGAAATCAAAACTATTCCGGCACCAGCTCCATTCTTGCACCTAGCCCCATCAAAGAAAAGCTTCCACAATTGATTCACAGAACCATCCTTTTCTAGGGAGGGTATCAATTTTCTTTTTGGTTTCTCAATAGAATAGTTTCCTATTTCTGTTTCTATCATGGCATTAAAATTCTGTAGAGAAAACTCGTCCTCATCTTGGAGCTCTTCTAATGTTTCTTCCATTAGATCTTCTTCTATTGTTTCTTCAGTCATCATATTTACACGGTCAGTTTCACCAATATTTTCTACATGAAACGTCGATGGTTTCTCATTAAAAATCTTGACCCTTCTACCTTTGAAAGGTATCTCCAAATGAGAATAATCTAAGGATAAGTATCCTCCTATCTTTGTTGTGAACTCTCTGGATAGACACATACCAAAATAGGGCTCCAAGTCTACGACTACTACCTCTTGTATGACTGTCATCTGAGGCATTTTATGCAGCCGTATGGGAATATCCTTTATCACTCCTACAGTTTTTACTGGAGTACCATCTAACTGTAGGATGCCTGCACTTCTCCTAGTGTACTCCATTCCCATAATATCACATACTGCTTTGGGTATCACAGTGGTAGCAGCGCTTGAATCTATCATGCAGTTGTGGACAACCCATCCTTCCATTTGAAGGGACAAATAAAAGGGTGGTGGCCTGTTCTTACCAAGTGGCCGACGTTAAGTTCGTTAGAACCATTTTTGAAGATGATGCAGTCCCACCTCCATTTTTCATTGTTCTTAGGGATTCCTGTAGGAGATCAATTTGACCCGGGATTTGAAGAGCATCATACATACTTGCCTTAGAAGGAGTCTTTTTCATTTCCTCTACTATACTGAATGTAGGTGAATCAACTATTCTTTCTCTTTCTTTGGCAAAAGTTTCATATTTATTTTTGTATCCCTGGGTAGCTTCAGTTCTTTGCCTTTTTGTCAGCGAGGGGAATCTCAACCTTTCCCTAGCTTGTTCTTGGGTTTCATTTTCCCCCGAGGAATAAATTATTTGTGTGTTTCTTGCCCTTGAATTTTGGCTGGAAACTGATATTTTCTTTCCCGAGGGAGACTTCCCTTAGGAGTTTCTTTGGGAACTTCCTTGGGAGCAGGGGAAACATTCAATGGCTGAAGCTCTTTAGGGTCTACTTGCAGTGGTTTCTTACCTGATCTTGTCAAAACTGAAACCTGTTCTACTGTAGGCATCATGAAGTTGTGGTCCTTCTCTCTAATTATATTTACATGGCCTTTCATTTTTTCTTTACTCTTTTCAACTGCTATACTTTGTACATAATGTTGGTGTATCATACACGAACTTTCCCCATGTGGATCGTTACATGTAGTACACCAAAAGTTAGAATCGGTGGGAGGCTCCTCGGCCTCCACTGTCTCATTTGTATATACCGTGCTCGGTCTCTCTTGTCCCCTATTGCTTGATTGTGCTGCATCTCTTGTTACCTGAGGGAACCTCCTTGGCAGAAAATTCCTTTCAGCCTCTCTCTTTTTCATGGATGCCATTTCATTTGACAATGTCTTCATTGTATCAATTATGGTCATGTATTGATCACTGGGGGGAGTTGATGCAAGGGGTGTAGCTGGTAATGCAAGGAATGTAGGAGGTGCGGCTATAGATGGGAGGGCCTGCGTTGATGGGAGTACAGGCAGTTTAGAAATTGATGCTTGGGAAAGCTCTGGTAAAATTGGCAATAGACTTTTTGATGGATATCTTTTTGTAGCGATGAGATCAGCTTCGCCCTTTGCTGCCTCTAGATAGATCCCAGGAAAAGTGGTTACATGGGATTGCCTTATTATCATACTGAGATCTGAATCAAAAGCCCTTAAATAATAGCATATAGCTTGTTCTTCCATGGGCTTTAGGCCTTGCGGTACTCTATCACGAGTTCTGGTAAATCTGATGTTGAAATCTTGGATTTCTTCTTGTGGATGCCTCTCAATGATAGTGAATTGATTCAGCAATGTGAAAGGATCCGCATGTATATTAAATTCATCGACCAGACGGCCGACAAGTACTGCCCAAGAAGTAATGGATCCAGTGGGAAGCGCTCTATACCAATAGAGCATCTTTCCTTTCAAAGATATAATCAACAATCTGACCATTACATCTTCTTGAGTGATGTTGTAAATAGATGCTAGCGATGATACATCTAAACAGTGCTCATCTGCTATTTTGCCTATTTCGTCAAAGGTCGGTAATGCTTTTAGTGCAGCTTGTGGAATTTGGTGGTGTGTTCCCAAGTTCAAAGGGCCAGTTTGATTCCACACAAGATGCGTTGGGGCAGGGGCGGCTGCCATGATTGCTAAAGGAGTTACAACCGCTATGGGATTGCTTGCAGATGCTCCTACAATGGGTGTTAAAGAGGTGCTAATGGTGTCGGGCGGATTTGATCGTGCGGCTAGCACAGGGTGTGCTTTTAGGCTTTCGAGATGTAGTTCAAAGAACTCGATAGGTTCTTCAGAGTTTCTAGCTCAGGATCCGGTTATCATATGGCTATATAACCAGAAGGTTTTTAGACAAGGTCTTTCTTTTATGGTCTAAATTGCAACGGAGTCGCCAGGTGGTTTTTCTTGAGATTTTTAAACAAAAAGGCTCTTAAGGTAAAACACCAAAACTTATACAATACTGTGGGATTGTTGGTCCCACCGGGCGTGCCAAAAACTGTTGGAACAAAATCTGCCTTCGGTTAATAGTGTTGCGCCTTAGACTTTGCCAACATTGAATAGACAGATCTTGCTTGAGATCATCTGTCTAGTCTCCAGAGAAGGCTGGTTCCTTTGAGTTTTTTAGAGAAAAGGGGAACAAGAGATAAGGGAAATATAGCCTAAGCTAGAACTTTTCTCATGGTACAGATTAGACAACAACAAACATTGATGATGCAGATTACTACTTTCAAAGTTTTCTTTATATCTTCTTTATAGAAATTACATGAATTCTCGAGTGTGACTTTTAGATGTTCTTCTAAAAGCACATAAATGTCTTTTAATGTTCAACTCAAGAAACAAGATTTATACGTTCATAGTCCATATTTTAGAACAAATACATTATAAAACTTAGAATGAATAAAAGTTAAAACACCAGATACATACACTTGCACACAAAATTTTTGAAACCCAGAAGAAGAAATCTTTTATTGCTTGTAATCTAGTACATGTACATCAAGCTTGTAAACGTCCAAGAGCCGACCTTTTTTTGGAGTCACTCACCCCTATATATACCCTAAAAGAGTATCTTTTTCTAAGTACATCTTACTATTTTACAAGCAATCATCTACAGTTTCTAATAATACACAAGTCTTCTATGAATTAGATATCTTCTCTATAGATTAGATTCTAGACGAGCCTATCACATTTTCAATCATCTGGCAAGCCTGCTCTATCCTAGATTTCTAATAATCATGTCAGAAATCACTTCTTGGTGTCAGTGCATGCCTTTGATTGCCAAAAATACATTTTATTCCTTTACAACTGGCGTGTCATGAAATCATGACATTCTTTCCTTGCTTTGCTCTTTTGCCACCTCCAACCACGAAAATGAGACATGTCATGAAATCACGACATTCTTCTCTTGCTTTGCTCTTCTGCCGCTTCTAGCCGTGAAAATGAGACATGTCATGAAATCATGACATTCGTCTCTTACTTTGCTCTTTTCTCTCCCACCATAAAATGAGACATGTCACGAAATCGCGACATTCCGTCTCTTGCTTTGCTCTTCTCCGCTTCCACAAGAAAATGAGACATGTCACGAAATCGTGACATTCTTCTCTTACTTTGCTCTTTTGTCGCCTCCCATCTGAAAATGAGACATGTCATGAAATCGTGACATTCTCTTCTTTGCTCTTCTTCCTTCCACCAAAATGAGACATGTCATGAAATCGCGACATTCGTCTCTTACTTTGCTCTTTCGCTTCCCACGAAAATGAGACATGTCATGAAATCATGACATTCATCTCTTACCTTGCTCTTTCTCTTTCTTTTCCCATGAAAATGCGACATGTCACGATATCGTGACATTTCTCTTCCTTTCTCTCTTTGTTCTCTTAGCCACGAAAATGCAACATGTCACGATATCGTGACACTTTTGCCTCCTTGCTTCCTTTTGTTGCTCTTAGCCATGAAAATGCAACATGTCACGATATCGTGACACTTTTGCCTCCTTGCTCCCTTTTGTTGCTCTTAGCCATGAAAATGCAACATGTCACGATATCGCGACACTTTTTCCTTTCTTTGCTTTTGCCTGAAATGCAACATGTCGCGATATCGTGACACTTTTTCTCATTGATATCTTTCTTCTTTTTTTGCCGTGAAAATGCAACATGTTGCGATATCGTGACACTTTTTCTTTCTTTTTTGAGAAATAACATGTCACGATATCGTGACACTTTTCCTCCTTGCTCCTTTTTTTTGCTCTTAGCCGTGAAAATGCAACATGTCGTGATATCGTGACACTTTTCCTCCTTGCTCTTTTTTTGCTTTGGCCGTGAAAATGCAACATGTCGCGATATCGTGACACTTTTTCCTCCTTGCGCTTTTTCTTCCTTTGGCCGTGAAAATGCAACATGTCGTGATATCGTGACACTTTTTCCTCCTTGCTCTTTCTTTGCTTTGGCGGAAATGCAACATGTCGCGATATCGCGACACTTTTTCCTCCTTGCTCTTTCTCTTTGCTTTGGATCACGAAAATGCAACATGTCGCGATATCGCGACACTTTTTCCTCCTTGTGGTGTTTTGCTTTTTCTTTGATCTTTAGCATATGGGCCACTTCGGTCTTCTTGGAAAATATGCAAAAAGGTGCATCAGTTGTTTTTCTGTAGTTAGTCACTTTTTGACTAACATTCTTGGCGCCTTCCGGGGGATTTTTTGCTTGCAAAAATTTTGAACCAGGCCTTCATCCATTGGGAAACGGAGTCAACAACGCAGTTGTAAAAAGAATCTTTCAGAGAAAGACAAAGAACACGGGAAAATGCACTTAGATTAAAAGTGAACATTACCTCGTCAAAACTCCCTTTATACCTTAGTATCTCTATTCAAAAAAAAATGTCGACTTCTGATTGGCTGCGACTGAAATTTTTTTGTTAAGGCCAAAAAATGGTAATATTTACAAATATTGTCTGAATATACTTATATTATACTGTACATATAATTCCTTTTCTGCTTTCTCAACAGAAATATAACTTTAGGTGAAATGCATTCACCGTGATGGGAAGAACCAATCCATCTTGATCTTTCAACTCGAAAGCATTGAACTGTTTCTCTGAAACAATTTCAAATGGTCCCTCCCGGAAAGCATCGAATTTATCATGGTTACCTGGCTTAGCTTTCTTTACATTCCATTTCAAAACCAAGTCTCCCACTCTAAATTTTTTGGCAGTTGTCTTTTTGTTGAACCATCCTTCAGTATCTACCATATGCTTCTGATTGTGATTGTATGATTGCTCTCTTTGTTCTTCTAACTGTAAGAGCTGCATTACTCCCACAACTTTGTGTAGAATTTGGTCAATCTGAGGTAGCGGGTAATGATCTTTGAGTGATGCTCTGTTCAGATTTCTGAAATCTACACACAATCTGATATCTCCATTTTTCTTCCTGATTGGTACCAAGTTTGCCACCCAGGTGGAGTGTTTAACAGGGTATACTATTTTAGCTTGAAGGAGTTTTAGCAGTTCTTGTTTCATCAAAGATTCTATCTTCGGATTCACTGGTCTTTGCTTTTTCCTAAAAGGCTTAGCTCCTTCTTCTGATTCTATGGTATGTTGAATAACATCTTTATTGTACACTTTTAGATCACTATACACCCAAGCTATGATGTCAGGGAATTTTTTACACAATTCTCTGATCTGGTTCACTTCCTCTTTTGTACAACTGATTCCAACCTTAATCATTTTCCCTGGCTCCAACTCTACATCTTTGTATCTTCGTTTATCGACCTTGATTTTCTGGCCAACTGCTCTATCATTGTTATCAAACAGGCTTTCAAGGGTGATGAGACCCTTAGGAATATGATTGTTTTTTAACTGAATAATATCCTCTTCCTCTTCATCCTGCAGATCCCGGTTGGCTGAGCAATTCATTTCATGGATTAAGAAATCCAGTATCTGTTCATCATTTTCAAAAACTTGCCAAAAAATATTTTTATCAGGCATCGAAGGCCTGTATATAAGTCTAACAGTTTTAGACTTCGAATAACATTACTTATAGGACAAAAATTAGCTCCCACTGAAGCTAAAAAATCCAGTGTGGTATTCTGTTCTCTAGGGATAAACTTTATATTTAGGGCCTCAAAGGCCTCTAAGAGATCCCACACTTTGTTCCTGTAAGCCTTCAAATAATGTTGTTTACTTATACATTTTTTGGTGACTTGATTCACAATAAGTTCTGAATCTCCATAGATGAGTAACTGTTTGATTCCCAATTTCTTAGCCTTTCTTAACCCTAAGCACAGGGCCTCATATTCTGCTATGTTATTGGAGCAACTCCAAGTCAACTTGTAAGAGAAAACCTTTTCCTCTCCGGTGGGAGAAATCAAAACTATTTCGGCACCAGCTCCATTCTTGCACCTAGCCCCATCAAAGAAAAGCTTCCACAATTGATTCACAGAACCATCCTTTTCTAGGGAGGGTATCAATTTTATTTTTGTTTCTCAATAGAATAGTTTCTTATTTCTATTTCTATCATGGCATTAAAATTATTTAGAGAAAACTCATCCTCATCTTGGAGCTCTTCTAATGTTTCTTCCATTAGATCTTCTTCTATTGTTTCTTCAGTCATCATATTTACACGGTCAGTTTCACCAATATTTTCTACATGAAACGTCGATGGTTTCTCATTAAAAATCTTGACCCTTCTACCTTTGAAAGGTATCTCCAAATGAGAATAATCTAAGGATAAGTATCCTCCTATCTTTCTTGTGAACTCTCTGGATAGACACATACCAAAATAGGGCTCCAAGTCTACGACTACTACCTCTTGTATGATTGTCATCTGAGGCATTTTATGCAGCCGTATGGGAATATCCTTTATCACTCCTACAATTTTTACTGGAGTACCATCTAACTGTAGGACGCCTACGCTGCTCCTAGTGTACTCCATTCCCATAATATCACATACTGCTTTGGGTATCACAGTGGTAGCAACGCCTGAATCTATCATGCAGTTGTGGACAACCCATCCTTCCATTTGAAGGGACAAATAAAAGGGTGGTGGCCTATTCTTACCAGATGGCGGACGTCAAGTTCGTTAGAACCATTTTTGAAGATGATGCAGTCCCACCTCCATTTTTCATTGTTCTTAGGGATTCCTGTAGGAGATCGATTTGACCTGGGATTTGAAGAGCATCATACATACTTGCCTTAGAAGGAGTCTTTTTCATTTCCTCTACTATACTGAATGTAGGTGAATCAACTATTCTTTCTCTTTCTTTGGCAAAAGTTTCATATTTATTTTTGTATCCCTGGGTAGCTTCAGTTCTTTGCCTTTTTTTCAGCGAGGGGAAACTCAACCTTTCCCTAGCCTGTTCTTGGGTTTCATTTTCCCCCCGAGGAATAAATTCTTTGTGTGTTTCTTGCCCTTGACTTTTGGCTGGAAACTGATATTTTCTTTCCTGAGGGAGACTTCCCTTAGGAGTTTCTTTGGGAACTTCCTTGGGAGCAGGGGAAACATTCAATGGCTGAAGCTCTTTAGGGTCTACTTGTAGTGGTTTCTTACCTGATCTTGTCAAAACTGAAACCTGTTCTACTATAGGCATCATGAAGTTGTGGTCCTTCTCTCTAATTATATTTACATGGCCTTTCATTTTTTCTTTACTCTTTTCAACTGCTATACTTTGTACATAATGTTGGTGTATCATACACGAACTTTCCCCATGTGGATCGTTACATGTAGTACACCAAAAGTTAGAATCAGTGGGAGGCTCCTCGGCCTCCACTGTCTCATTTGTATATACCGTGCTCGGTCTCTCTTGTCCCCTATTGCTTGATTGTGCTGCATCTCTTGTTACCTGAGGGAACCTCCTTGGCAAAAAATTCCTTTCAGCCTCTCTTTTTTTGGTTATCATTGTTAGTCTTACAATGACACTGAGAGGGGTGGGTGAATCAGTGTAGCTCTTTAAACTTGAATTTACAACTCTTAATACAGTAGCAATTAAAACTAATTACTAGATACAACAAGTATAACACAAGAGCATCACATGACACAAGATTTAACGAGGTTCACCAATGTGGCTACTCCTCAAAAATGACTGCTTGGACTACCATCCAAATCTAGCATTTACAAAGCACCAACTTTACAATCAATTTACCAGCACCCACTAGAAGGAGCACCAACCCCTTATTTATTTGCACCAACAGAAAGGAGCATCAACCCCTGATTTACCAGCACCTACTGGAAGGAGCACCAACCCCTGATGCCAAGTTGCAACATGGACTTCAATTTTGAATCTATAAGATTGACAGAAAGATACCTTTGTTTTTGCAATATCCTGACTAGTCTTTCTTTGCCTTTGCGCTCTCTGTGCACTCTGCTTTCTCTGCACAATCACTTCGCACACTCTGCTTCATTACAGTCGACCTTCATGATCGTCTTCTCCCTTTTGTGCACTCTGCTCTCTTTGCACTATGACCGAACTTCGTACACTTCAAAAACTTCTTCAAATCTCCAAACAACCCTCCTTTTATAACAGAATTCTTATGATGAAAACCCTAATCTTAGTTGGCTGTAAACCCTAATCTTAGTCAGCTTTCATGACAACTGTAAACCCTAATTTTAGTTGGCTATCATCGGTCTTCGTCGACTTCAACTCAACTACAAAAATACAACATGTCGCATTAGTCAGTTGTAAACCCTAATCTTAGTCGGCTTTCATGACAACTGTAAACCCTAATTTTAGTCGACTGTCATCGGTCTTCGTTGGCTTCAACTACAAAAATACAACATGTCGCGATATCATGACACTTTCACTTTTTCTCTCTTTCTCCTTGCTTTGGCCCCCAAAAATACAACATGTAGTGATATCGTGACACTTTTTCTTTCTCTCTCTTTCTCTTTGCATCGGACCGTGAAAATACAACATGTCACGATATCATGACACTTTCGCCTTTGTATGCTTTCTCTATTCCTTTGTCGTGAAAATGTGACATTACACGATATCATGACACTTTTGTTATTTTGCCTGCCTGCCCTTCTTGAGTCATGAAAATGCGACGTGTCACAATATCGTGACACTTTTGCTTCTCTGCCTTCTTGTCCTTTTCGAGTCGCAAAAAAGTGACATGTCACGAAATCGTGACACTTCTACCTTCGAAGTCTTCTTCTCTGCTTTTATCATGAAATCGTGACACTTTTGCTTTCGTACTTCACTTCTTTTCTTTTGTCGTGAAATCATGACACTTCTGTCTTCAAAGTCTTCTTCTCTGCTTTTATCATGAAATCGTGACACTTCTACTTTCGTACTTTACTTCTTTGCTTTTGTCATGAAATCACGACACTTCTACTTCTGAAGTCTTGCTTTCTACTTTTGTGACAAAATGGCGACAGTTCTTCTTTCATACACTTCCTCTCTTTCTTTTGTCGTGACAATGCAACATGTCACGAAATTGTGACACTTTTCAAACTTGCTTTCTCTCTCTTCGAACTTGTCGTGAAATCGCGACACTTCTTCCTGCTTTCTCTTTTTCTTCCAACATGTCATGAAATCGTGACACTTTTCAAACTTGCTTTCTCTCTCTTCAAACTTGTCATGAAATCATGACACTTCTTCCTGCTTTCTCTTTTTCTTCCAACATGTCGTGAAATTGCGACAGTTTTTCCACTTGCCTTTTTCTCTTCCAACATGTCACAAAATCGCGACAGTTTTTCCACTTGCCTTTTTCTCTTCCAACATGTCACAAAATCATGACAGTTTTTCCACTTGCCTTTTTCTCTTCCAACATGTCGCGAAATCGCGACAGTTTTTCCACTTGCCTTTTTCTCTTCCAACATGTCGCGAAATCGCGACAGTTTTTCCACTTGCCTTTTTCTCTTCCAACATGTCGCGAAATCGCGACAGTTTTTCCACTTGCTTTTTTCTCTTCCAACATGTTGCAAAATCATGACAGTTTTTCCACTTGCCTTTTTCTCTTCCAACATGTCATGAAATCGCGACAATTTTTCCACTTGCCTTTTTCTCTTCCACTTGCCTTTTTCTCATGTCGTGAAATCGTGACAGTTTATCCACTTGCCTTTTTCTCTTCCAACATATCATGAAATTGTGAAAGTTTTTCTTGATTTTTCTCTCTCTTCCAACATGTCACGAAATCGTGACAGTTTTCCCTTCTTTTTCTCTCTTCCAACATGTTGCAAAATCGTGACAGTTTTTCTTGCTTGCTGCATATGTCGCGATATCACGACACTTTTATTACTTGTATTTTTCTTTGATCTTTTGCATATGGGCCACTTCGGTCTTCTTGGAAAAACACTGTACATACTCTGAGTAACCTTTGAACTCCTGTATTCTACATCTGAAAAGCTTTTGAACTTCCTATCTACTGCATCAACAGATCTATCTGACTGTGTTGACAACAATGACAATATTGTTGCTGCACCTTGCTCAACAATCTCCCCCTTTGGAATTATTGGCAACACATGTGCAATTTCTTGTAACTCTTCTCCCCCTTTGAAAATAATACCAAAGGGCTACTACAGACTCCCCCTGAGTCTATGCACAACATTCTCAGGCGCAATTTATTACACTTAGCAAAAATCATGACCACTCCCCTTGAGAATGTGATCCCTGTAGCTAGTCAATTCTTGGGAAGTGTGACCACTCCCAATTTATTGCAAAGGTACTCAAAAACTTCCTTGGGCAATGGTTTTGTGAAGATATCTACTACTTTCTCTATAGTTGGAACAAAATCCAACTTAACCTCACCTTTCACAACTTTCTCTTTTAAAAAGTGATACCTGATAGCAATGTGTTTTGTGCGTGAATGCATCACCAGATTCTTGGAGATGTTAATGGCACTGATGTTATCACACTTAACTGATATTGGCTCACTAAAGCTAATACCAAGATCTTTCAAGGTTTGTTTCATCCATAATACCTACGTACAACATGTTGTCGCTGCAATATATTCTACCTCTACTGTCGATAGATAAATTGACTCTTATTTCTTACTGTGCCACGTGACCAATCTGTATCCAAGATAGAATGCACCTCCACTGGTACTCTTTCTGTCATCTACACATCTTGCCCAATATGCATCTGAATGCAAAATAAGGGTGAAGTATTTACCTTTCGGATACCATAACCCATACTCCATAGTACCCTTGAGGTATCGAAGAATCCTCTTCACTACTGTCACATGAGTCTCCTTGGGATTAGCCTAAAATCGTGCTACCATGCATACTTCCTGCAAAATATCTGGTTTGGTAGATATCAGGTATAGTAAGCTTCCAATCATAGATCTATACATGGTTTGATCAACAGGTGGAGATTTATCATCCTTGCTCAACTTGCAACCTGTCGTCATGGGAGTGCTAACTGGCTTATAATCCTCCATTGTAAATTTTTTCAACATCTCTTTCACATATTTAACTTGAGAAATAAATATGCCCTTCTTATTTTGATTAACTTACAACCCGAGGAAATACGAAAGTTCACCAATCATTGACATTTCAAATTCTTTCTGCATCTTATTTGCTAAATATTTACACAACTCATCTTTGCTACTGCCAAATATGATATCATCTACGTATACAACAAGAACAATAAGATGCCCATTTTTTGTTTTGACATACAAATTACTATCCACCATACCTTTCTTAAACCTTTGTTGGGTGAGATAGTTGTCTAGCCTTGCATACCATGCTTGGGGTGCCTGTTTTAAGCCATATAATGCTTTCTTCAACTTGCAAACAAAGTTGGTATCATCACCAAGTTGGAAACTATCTGGTTGCTCAATATAAACCTCTTCTTCAAGTTTTCCATTCAAAAATGCTGATTTCACATCCATTTGAAAAATTTGAAATTCGTGTAGACTGCTAAAGCCAGAAACATTCTAATTGCCTCTAGTCTCGCTACTGGTGCAAAATTTTCCTCAAAGTCAATGCCTTCAACTTGTGCATAACCCTTACATACCAATCTTGCTTTGTTTCTGACTACCTATCTGTCTTCATTCAATTTGTTTCGAAAAATCCATTTAGTCCCGATTATATTTTTATCTACAGGTCTAGGTACTAACTCCCAAGTTTTGTTTTTCTCGATCTGATCTAATTCTTCATTTATTGCCTTCATCCAAATTTCATCTTTACTTGTGTCAACAACATTTTTGGGCTCAATGCTGGATAATAGAGAGTAGTTACTTACTACTCTTCTTCTTGTCTGAACACCAACTTTGGGGTCTCCAATTATTTGCTCTCTAGGATGATTTTTTTGCTAGCTGCCTGTTTTGAATTTCTTATTTTCTTCCACTTCTGAATCACAACTTAAATCATTTGAGTCAATTTTTTGTATCTTTTTTGTTTCGTTTTCCTCATCTCCTTCAATAACCTCTTCATAAATTGGGTAGTTCATTTCATAGCTAATTACTCGTTCTCTACCTTCATCAAATTTAACATTGGCAATGTCCACAATTTTCTTTAGCTTCTTGTTGTAGCATTTGTAAGCTTTATTTTTTTATGAATAACCAACAAAAATACCTTCATCTGCTCTATCTTCAAACTTACCAAGATTATCTTCAGTTCTTTTGATGTAGCACTTGCTGCCAAAAACTTTGAGGTATATTTTTTTTGCCCTTTTACCGAACCACAATTCATAAGGAGTTTTTCTTTCATGTGTTCTTAGCATGTACCTATTTTGGATATACATCGCAGTATGGACTGCTTCTTTCCAAAAAATTTCTGCTAGTCTGCTTTCAGCCAGCATAGTCCATGCCATTTTCTGCACTGTCCTATTCTTTCTTTCTACCACTCCATTCTACTGAGGTGTCCTGGCTGCTGAAAATTGTCTCCTAATACCGTATTTTTCATAGTACTCTGTAAAATCCTCTAAAATGAATTCTCCTCCTCTATCTGATCTTAAACATTTGATCCTCTTTCCTATTTCATTCTCAACTTGGTTTTTGAAAATCTTGAACATATCAAAAGCTTTTGATTTATGCTTCAAGAAAAATATCCATGTCATTCTGGAATAGTCATCAATGAACAACATAAAATATTTGTCACCATTTATGCTTTGTGTTCTCATGGGTCCACATAAATCAGTGTGTATTAGTTCCAAAGGTTTGCTTGTGTAGTACTCTTTTGTTTTCAATGTGACTCTAGTTTGCTTCCCCTTTTGGCATGAAGCACAAATGTTGTTTGCAGGTTTGCTGATGGTGGAAATATCTCTCACTGCCCTTTTTGAGGTGATTTTTACTAGATTATCAAAATTGATATGACCGATTCTCTTGTACCACAACCAATTTTCTTCTTCCTATCCAATAAAACAAGCTCCTTTTGAAGTTTCTAAGAGCGTGTACAGGTTTCCAGATGTCCTTGATCTAGTTGCTATCAATTTTCCACTGTTTATTTTTCTGACTTCACAACCCTGCTTCATAAAAACTACTTCATGACCTTTATCACAAATTTGACTTACGCTCAACAAGTTATGTTTCAACCCATCCACAAACAAGACTTCTTCTGACTTAATTTTTTTATCACTAATTTTAACTGAATCTTTGCCAACTATCTTAGCTCCATCATTATTTCCAAACTTTACTGAACCACCTTAATATTTTTGTAACTTCTCAAATTTTTGTTTTTCACCTGTCATATGACTGGAGCATCCACTATCAAGTATCTATGGTACATATTTATTCTATGCTTTAAATGTTGTTTGTACGATTAAGGATTCCTTTTCTTCCTTAAGTCAATCTTTTCCTTTCCACTCCATTTTGATAGTGGTTTTAGGTTCTTGTTTTGCCTTTCCATTATCAACAGCTTGTGCATGTTTTTCGAGAATTTTTCTATTTTGTCTCATCCTATTTGGTTGAAATTTTCTTCCCTAAAACTGATTTGATGCAAATGTACTTCTATAGTTTCTTACAATGTGTCCAAAATTATGATAGTTATAAAATTCTATTGTATAATTCATCAGAGGAGAAAAAGCATTTCTACTAGTAAAATTCCTTGGTCTTACATTATATTTGCAGTTTGATATTTTATGTCCATAGCCATTGCATTTAAAACAAAAACCAGAAAAGGGATAATTGAACCTGGGTGATGGTCTTTGCCATGTTGCTAAAGGTGCCATAGGTCTTCTTCTTCTTTGATGTGTGACATTGGTGATTCATCATTGTCAATTCTCCTTTCGTGCCTGGCATTATTGCTTTCTCTTGCATGAGATGTGTTTCCTTGATCAACCTATTTCTTATCTTTGTTCTTTATGGATTCTACATTTTTGGCCTTTGATCCATTTGATGATTCTCCTTCGACGAAACCCAGACCAAATTTGATGCATGCAGGCCTTTGGTCATTTATGATCTTATCCAGCTTCATAGAACTTACTTCACGTTTGTGATAACAACTAATTTTCTTATTCATCTCTTCTAGCTGCATTCTTAAACCAACAATCTCTTCTTCTAGCTTGCTGCAATAATCTATTTTCATGGTTATTTGCACTTCGAGATCTTTGAAGATTTTCTTGGATTCTTCTATCTGTAGTTTCAAACTGGATATGATTTCATTTGCATCCTCAATCCTTTTTGAAAGTTTATTATTCTTTTTCTTCTCTATTTTCCACTCTTCAAGTGCAGAGATCAACTCACCTTCTAGATCTATTTTAACCTCAGGGTTTTCACCACATACTTTAGATTTCACTCCTTCCTTTTCTGATCTTACTTCTTCAAATGCCATGAAAATAGCTTCACCTATTTCCTCTTCAGAAACCTCACCGGAGCTGTCTTTTGATGAACTGGAATTCTTGGAGATGAAATTTTTTTTCTTCAAGTTGCCTTTTTTGAAATTCATTTTCTTCTTCCAATCACTTCTTTCTTGGTGTGATCCTTCATCATTTTTTTTCTTCTCTTTAAGTGGACATTTAGTCGTAAAATGCCCAATGCCTCCACAGTTGAAACATTTAAGTGGTAGATTTCCTCTGTATTTTCCTTTTCCCCTTTTTATTTTTCTAACAAAGTTTGCTTCCATTTCATCTGATGTCTCTTCTTCCTCGGACTCTTGTTTTGCATTTTTATCTTTAAGGCCTTTAAAAGCCGCTTCTCTGTCTGTGGGTTTAGATCTTCCTATCCTCATCTCATATGCAGTAAAAGAACCATACATCTCATCTATACTGAAATAATTTAGATTCTTAGCTTCTTCTATCGCTGAGACTTTAGAATCAAACCTTTGAGAAGAGATATTAATACCTTTTTCATGATGGTAGAGTCTTTGATATCCTCGTCGAGTCCTCTGATCGCATTAATGATTTCATTAACTCTTAACATATATGCCTCAATGTTTTCATTATCATTCATATTTAATGCTTCGAACTGAGCTCGATGTGTCTGTAACTTGGCCTCCTTAATCTTATCATCTCCTTCATGAATACTCCTTAGTTTGTCCCATATCTCTTTTTTCATTTTACAGCTCATGATCTTTACTAGTTCATTGTCTGCTAATCCACACATGATAGCATTCTTTGCTTTTGAGTTACTTTCAAACAGTTTCTTTTCATCAGCCTCTTTTGGAGGAGTGATGGGTATTGTGTATCCACTAACTACTAAATCCCAGATGTCGTATCCCAAAGCACAGAGATATGTCTGCATCCTAATTCTCTAGAATGCGTAATTAGATCCATCAAACAATGGTGCTTTGTTTGATGAGAAACCTTCACCACCTTTCATTGTGTTACTTCCAATATCACCCTAGCTGGTTAGGCTTGTACAAGAACTTAGCTCTGATACCAATTGTTAGTCTTACAATGACACTAATAGGGGGGGTGAATTAGTGTAGCTCTTTAAAATTGAATTTATAGCTCTTAATATAGTAGCAATTAAAACTAATTACTAGATACAGTAAGTATAACACAAGAGCATCAAACAACACAAGATTTAACGAGGTTCACCAATGTGGCTACTCCTCAAAAATGATAGCTTGGACTACCATCCAAATCTAGCCTTTGCAAAGCACCAACTTTAAAATGAATTTACCAGCACCCACTAGAAGGAGCACCAACCCCTTATTTATTTGCACCAACAGAAAGGAGCACCAACCCCTGATTTACCAACATCTACTGGAAGGAGCACCAACCCTTGATGCCAAGCTGCAACCTGGACTTCAATTTTGAATCTATAAGATTGACAAAAATATACCTTTGTTTTTGCAAGATCCTAACTGGTCTTTCTTCACCTCTGCGCTCTCTGCACACTCTGCTTTCTCTATGTAATCACTTCACACGCTTTGCTTCGTTATAGTCAACCTTCACGATCATCTTCTCCTTTTCGCACACTCTGATCTCTTCACACTATGACCAAACTTTACACACTTCAACAAATTCTTCAAATCTCCAAACAAACCTCCTTTTATAACAGAATTCTTGTGATGAAAACCCTAATATTAGTCGATTGTAAACCCTAATCTTAGTCGACTTTCATGACAACTATAAACCCTAATTTTAGTCGACTGTCATCGATCTTCGTCGGCTTCAACTCAACTGTGAAAATACAACATGTCGGGATATCGCGACACTTTTGCTTTCTCTCTCTTTCTCCTCGCTTTGGCCCCCAAAAATTCAACATGTAGCGATATCGTGACACTTTTTCTTTCTCTATCTTTCTCTTTGCATCGGACCGCAAAAATACAACATGTCACGATATCATGACACTTTCACCTCTGTATGCTTTCTCTATTCCTTTATCGTGAAAATGCGACATTGCGCAATATTGTGACACTTTTGTTATTCTGCCTGCCTGCCCTTCTTGAGTCATGAAAATGCGACGTGTCACGATATCGCAACACTTTTGCTTCTCTACCTTCCTGTCCTTTTTGAGTTGCAAAAAAGTGACATGTCATGAAATCACGACACTTCTGCCTTCGAAGTCTTCTTCTCTACTTTTGTTATGAAATCGTGACACTTCTGCTTTCGTACTTCACTTCTTTGCTTTTGTCATGAAATTGTGACACTTCTGTCTTCGAAGTCTTCTTCTTTGCTTTTGTCATGAAATTACGACACTTTTGCTTTCATACTTTACTTATTTGCTTTTGTCATGAAATCACGACAATTCTGCTTCCAAATTCTTGTTTTCTACTTTTGTCATGAAATCACGACAGTTCTGCTTCTGTACGCTTCCTCTCTTTCTTTTGTCGTGACAATGCGACATGTCACAAAATCGTGACACTTTTAAAACTTGCTTTCTCTCTCTTTGAACTTGTCACGAAATTGCGACACTTCTTCCTGTTTTCTCTTTTTCTTCCAACATGTCACAAAATCGTGACACTTTTCAAACTTGCTTTCTCTCTCTTCAAACTTGTCGTGAAATCGTGACACTTCTTCCTGCTTTCTCTTTTTCTTCCAACATGTCGCAAAATCATGACAGTTTTTCCACTTGCCTTTTTCTCTTCCAACATGTCACAAAATCGTGATAGTTTTTCCTCTTGCCTTTTTCTCTTCCAACATGTCACGAAATTACGATAGTTTTTTCACTTGCCTTTTTCTCTTCCAACATGTCACAAAATCACGACAATTTTTCCACTTGCCTTTTTCTCTTCCAACATGTCGTGAAATTATGACAATTTTTCTTGCTTTTTCTCTCTCTTCCAACATGTCGCGAAATCGTGACAGTTTTCCCTGCTTTTTCTCTCTCTTCCAACATGTCACAAAATCGCGATAGTTTTTCTTGTCTGTTGTATATGTCACGATATCACGACACTTTTCTTATTTGTCTTTTTCTTTGATCTTTTGCATATGGGCCACTTCGGTCTTCTTGGAAAAACACTGTACATACTCTAAGTAACCTTTGAACTCCTGTCTTCTGCATTTGAAAAGCTTTTGAACTTCCTGTCCACTACATCAATAGATCTATCTGACTGTGTTGACAACAATGACAATATTGTTGCTGCACCTTGCTCAACAATCTTATGGCTATATAACCAGAAGGTTTTTAGACAAGGTCTTTCTTTTATGGTCTAAATTGCAACAGAGTCGCCAGGTGGTTTTTCTTGAGATTTTTTAACAAAAAGGCTCTTAAGGTAAAACACAAAAAATTATACAATATTGTGGGATTGTTGGTCCCACCGAGCATGCCAAAAACTATTGGAACAAAATCTGCCTTTGGTTAATAGTTTTGCGCCTTAAACTTTGCCAACATTGAATAGACAGATCTTGCTTGAGATCATCTGTCTAGTGTCCAGAGAAGGATGGTTCCTTTGAATTTTTTAGAGAAAATGGGAACAATAGATAAGGGAAATATAGCCTAAGCTAGAAACTTTTCTCACGATACATATTGGACAACAACAAACATTGATGATGCAGATTACTACTTTTAGAGTTTTCTTTATATCTTCTTTATAGAAAACATGAATTCCTGAGTGTGACTTTTAGATGTTCGTCCAAAAGCATGTAAATATATTTTAATGTTCAACTCTAGAAACAAGATTTATACATGCACAGTACAAATTTTAGAACAGATACATTATAAAACTTAGAATGAATAAAAGTTAAAACACCAGATACATACACTTGCACATAGAAGTTTTGAAAGCCAGAAGAAGAAATATTGTATTGCTTGTAATCCAGTACATGTACATCAAGCTTGTAAACGTCCAAGAGCCGACCTTTTTTCTGGAGTCACTCACCCCTATATATACCCTAAAAGAGTATCTTTTTCTAAGTACATCTTACTATTTTACAAGCAATCATCTACAGTTTCTAATAATACACAACAAGTCTTCTATGAATTAGATATCTTCTTTGCAGATTAGATTCTAGACGAGCCTATCACATTTTCAATCATCTGGCAAGCCTGCTCCATCCTAGATTTCTGATAATCATGTCAAAAATCACTTCTTGGTGTCAGTACATGCCTTTGATTGCCAAAAATACATTTTATTCCTTTACAGTTGGCTTGTCATGAAATTGCGACATTCTTTCCTTGCTTTGCTCTTTCGTCGCCTCCAACTGCAAAAATGAGACATGTCACAAAATCATGACATTCATCTCTTGTTTTGCTCTTCTGTCGCTTCCAGCTGTGAAAATGAGACATGTCACAACATTGCGACATTTGTCTCTTACTTTGCTCTTTTGCTACCTCCCACCATGAAAATGAGACATGTCGTGAAATCGCGACGTCCGTCTCTTGCTTTGCTCTTCTGTCGCTTCCAACCACAAAAATGAGACATGTCACGAAATCATGACATTCATCTCTTACTTTGCTCTTTTGCTGCCCCCTACCGTGAAAATGAGACATGTCACGAAATCACGACGTCCGTCTCTTGCTTTGCTCTTCTGTCGCTTCCAGCCACGAAAATGAGACATGTCATGAAATTATGACATTCGTCTCTTAGTTTGCTCGTCTGTCGCTTCCAGCCACAAAAATGAGACATGTCGTGAAATCACGACATTCGTCTCTTCCTTGCTCTTTCTCTTTGCTTTTTCCCATGAAAAGGCAACATGTCACGATATCGTGACACTTCTGCCTCTTTGTTCTCTTTTGTTGCTCTTAGCCACGAAAATGCAACATGTCGCGATATCGTGACACTTTTGCCTCCTTGCTTCCTTTTGTTACTCTTAGCCGCAAAAATGTAACATGTCGAGATATCACGACACTTTTGCCTCCTTGCTTCCTTTTTTTGCTCTTAGCCACGAAAATACAAGTCACGATATCACGACACTTTTGTCTCCTTGCTTCCTTTTGTTGCTCTTAGCTGTGAAAATGCAACCTGTCGCGATATCGTGACACTTTTGCCTTCTTGCTCCCTTTTGTTGCTCTTAGCCATGAAAATACATGTCGCGATATCACGACACTTTTGCCTCCTTGCTCCCTTTTGTTGCTCTTAGCCACGAAAATACATGTCGCGATATCGTGACACTTTTGCCTTCTTGCTCCCTTTTGTTGCTCTTAGCCATGAAAATACATGTCGCGATATCACGACACTTTTACCTCCTTGCTCCCTTTTGTTGCTCTTAGCCACAAAAATACAACATGTCGTGATATCGTGACACTTTTACCTCCTTGCTCCCTTTTGTTGCTCTTAGCCATGAAAATACAACATGTCGCGATATCGTGACACTTTTACCTCCTTGCTCTTTCTCTTTGCTTTGGACCGTGAAAATGCAACATGTCACGATATCGCGACACTTTTTCCTCCTTGCTCTTTCTCTTTGCTTTGGACCGCAAAAATGCAACATGTGATATCACGACACTTTTTCCTCCTTGCTCTTTCTCTTCGCTTTGGACCACGAAAATGCAACATGTCACGATATCGGGACACTTTTTCCTCCTTGCTCTTTCTCTTTGCTAAATGCAACATGTCGCGATATGGCAACACTTTTTCCTTCTTGCGGTGTTTTGCTTTTTCTTTGATCTTTAGCATATGGGCCATTTTGGTCTTCTTGGAAAATATGCAAAAACGTGCATCAGCTATTTTTCTGTAGTTAGTCACTTTTTGACTAATAGTTCCATAATGAAGTAATTTTGAAGCTTACTTTATTCATAGTCAACCATTAGATATTATTCATCCTAAATCACACCACATATCATGTCAATCTTAGAAGCTTGATCATCTTCAGGTCCCTCATGATCTTCCATATATTTTGGAAGCTTGTTCTAGTTTATACTACCAACTTAATCCAACTTGTATAGAAGGTAGTTGTAAGAATTATTGTTCTAAATCTTGATTACCTTCCTATACTTGGGCATATTCATGTGGGTACAATCCATTGTTAGGTATCCATATTCTGATAACTTGTGTGTCCACCGTCTAGACAACAACATACCAAATTATGGAGGAATATTGACAACTATCACCTCTTGCATCACTACCAACTCCAAATGCTTAGTGATGGTCATAATCAGGTCTTTAATAACTCTTACCACATTTACCTTGGGGACATTCATCTAAATAGGATGACTAGCTATTTTGGTACAGGGTAAACACATCTCTTCACAAACTGCTTTTGACATCATTATTATTGCTACCCTTGAATCCACTATACAACTTCTCAACATATAGTTTTTGACTTTTAGGGTTACATAAATGGAGGTGGCTTTAGTATTTTAGGTTTTAGGGTATTTATGTTGGATACATTGACTTGGATATATTATAGATGCTCTGCTATTAATTTTTTTATTTAGCCATGTTAGTTTGAGCTAGCTCTAATTGCTTATACTTAGTATAATTTCTTTCTTTTTCCTTGAGAGCTTCTTGGATCAAAAATCACTAACCAAGAAGGGATAACACTTCCAATGCACTTACTTTGGTGGGTGTTTTTAAAATTCTTCTACAATTTTGAGAATAAATTCTATAGAGTTACTCTTATTTCATGCAGTGAACCTCTACTATTTCCTTGTGACTATTGCACAACCTTATATACTAAGGAAATGATATTTCAATTATTGCTCAATATCATTATAGATATAATACTTTTCCTTATTATCATATTATCTATGGATATATTTGTTTCTCCTCCATTCCTTCTTTTTATTTTACCTTTTTTCTTTGTTTGTTTATCCTTATTGGTTTGTGTGTTTTCTTGGGCCTTATCCATGTTATTCTTCTCAACAATCCTATTTTGTTTTTATTTCTCTTATTGTATAACTTTTGGCCCTTTATCCTTCAAGTGTAATGGTGACCTTACTTTCCTAAGCATTTTTCTATCCTTATTTGCCTTTGTCTATTTATAAGTTGGTTGCTCCTCAAATACCTTCCTCTTGCTCTAGGACCCAAACCCTTATTGGTTAGCTTCATATTCAAATGTGGACTCTTTATCTATTTATATAGTGCTAAAATTGGTAAATATAACATTATTGGGTTTGTAGAATAGAAAATTATTACTAAGGTTGAGGTTATTGGTACATAGGTTGTGTTGCCACAGGTGTCAATTGGCCTAAGATAGTAGTCTGTTTAGCCTAGCATTTTTGGTCATACTAGATTATTTGAGTGTCTAGTGGCTCTAGAACATTCTATATATCATTACTTGGATGCCATGGTAAACACCATAGTATATTGACCTCTGAATTGGAATTTACTACATTGTTATGAGATTGATTTATTCCTTTTTTGGGACCTTATTGAGGCACTTGATCTTTAGTGAGGGATAGGATTTTCTAAGGCTACTAGTTTTGTTGTCGACATCATCTCCTTTAGTGTTATTTTAGTTCACCAAATATTTTATCACTTCCAACATCTTGTTCATTCCAAAATTATTAGTTGACTCATTGTTTGTGTTGGATGGAGTAGGAAGAGATAGAAGTTATAATTGAAAAGTTACTTTTTATGATGAGGTCTAGCTAGGATGCATGACAATATACAGATAGGGTGAAGGATTAGTAGCAAAGGTAGATTGAGTATTTATAATGGGAAAAATAGGGGGTGTAGGACTAGGAGTCGATAATTTATGGGTAATGTGGGTAGCATAGGTCATAGGTGGGGTAGATGGTAATTTTTCTATTCTAATTAGAACATCTTCCACCTGGTTTGCTTCTTCAAAAGCTATAATTTATGTGTCATGTTTAGCATTACAAACCTTAAATGCTAAATCAAACTAAAAATATTTAATGTAGTAAGTTAATGTTTGTTCTTCATTAGGCCTAACATTTTAAGGGATTAGATTTAAGGTCCACTAGAATCTATTAAAATTGTGTATGTTTTCTTAGAGATGCCTTTGTATCATAATAAATTTAAAAAAATACAATAATTATTGTCCCTACTACCAAATATACACATGAATGGTTCTTTGATTGATGCCCAACTAAAACATAATTATTTGATGAATCCTTATACCATAACCCTACTTTATCATACAAGGAGTAAATCGGTAAGAATGCCATTATGTCTTCCTCCTAGATGTAATGGATTGACATAAATATAGATAAATCACTAAGTTGATCTAGTGCCATCTTATTTCTAATTTTGTCAAAAGAGCTAAGGCTTTCATAGCAACCAGGGGATTAGTAAAATAAGCCACTATATTTAATAATCCTTGGTAGGTCCAATAAAAATACTAATTTTATTCCCTAGGTAGATGTATTGGATTATTCTATGATGGAGGAGGTTTATCTTACTACTATTATGGAGGTGGATAAGGATATACCATATAAATCTAAGGTGGATATGGGGGATACCAAGGGAATTGGTATGAAGGGTAATCAGGTAGAGGATAATGAGTGTTTGGTATTTGAAAGGAGGGGATGGTGGATTTTGATAACCCCGTATGTTAATTTGAAGGAGTTTGCATGTTTAGAGATGGAGGAGGATATTGAAAGCCTTGATGAGAAATATATTGGTTTGAATATGGTAGGCCTTGCACATTTTCTATGCCTAATTGGTTAGAGGTAATGTTTATCCTAAAGGATTTATCTAGATCACCTACATCCCTAATTTGTTGGAAATATGTTGGAAATATTGAGCATATTAAGTTGTCATTGATTTCAAAGGGTTGATGTCAAAGAGAGCATGGAATTCAAGGCAGAAATATTCTTCTAAGGTTGGACAGTTATGCAAGGCAAGGAATATCTCAAAGCAAAGAAAATTGGTAAAAAGTAAAGGTTTATAATATTTATTTTAAATATTATAAAGGACAAAGAGGTTTAAGAATGGGACATAGTTCTAAAAGTGGACAAAGGTTTAAAATAAAGCAAGGTTTAAATGTTAATGAGAAGGTAAAGGTTTAAAAGGGAAGGCCAAAGGATAATATTATAATATTCTTTAATATTATAATAAATGTTTCAAAAAGGTTTATGTTATAATATTTATTTTAAATATTATAACCCAACCCAAAGGCGCCAAATGTTTCATTTCAAATAAAAGGGTTAAATTTGTGCCAACATTCAAAGACCATGTGAAGCATATATATACACCTTGTTTTATTTCCATATTGGCAATGTTATGTAATGCAAGCTTTATTTTGATATATTTCATGGTGATTATTGCAAATGACAATGAAAAATATTTCAACAAATTTTAAAAGGGTGTGTGAAGTAATTGAATATCAAAATTTTGCATGTGCCTAGGTTTTTCCACCTGCTGGGGTAGCCCAGTTGGCTATGTGGCTTGCATGAGCATTGACGAGAGAAATATCATAGGGTTGAAACCCTTGGACATCATTTTGTGTGTTGAGATTTTCTAATTGTGCATTGAGGACAAAGATATATTCGATGCACGCTCCCTTTGGTTCCAACCACCATGGTAGGGCAGTTGGTTAGGGCACTGATGATAGCGTTGTATTGGAGAGGTTCGTGGGTCAAAACCTGTCGGGTGTGTTTTGCTTGGCTTTTGATGGTAGTTGATGATTTTTGGGAAACACACTAAGGTTTTTTGGTGTTGACGGTAGTTAATGAGATTTGAAGTGCACCAATACCTTGAGCAAGGTAAGGAAACAAATTTTGATTATATTCTAAAGTTAGGAGTTATAAGGTGTACTTAATGATTATTATATTTTGTGTATTGTGAGTTGAAAATTAGGGTGTATTATTGAATGATTATAAGTTAGGAGTTATAAGGTGTACTTAATGATTATTATATTTTGTGTATTGTGAGTTGAAATTTTAAGGTTTTAAAAGCTTCTTTTTGAAATATTAAAGAGGATAAATAAGGTATTATTTTCTAGATTTATTGTGGACATTTTGGAAAGATTTGAGTGGATGATTTTTCTATCTGTGCTAGAATTTGAAAATCACTAACCATATTTTTGAAGGATCAAAAAGAAAATTATTTTGAGATAGGTTTTGAAGGCACATCATCATCAAGGCAATTTTAGAGGTATGGTGTTTTTTGATTCCTTCTAAAGGTTGATATTTTTTTGAAGGAAATATTTATGATATCATATGATGGGGATATAAGGATTAATTTATGTGTATTATTGGAAATATTTGTGCTAGAGTGTGAAAGCTAAGTTATGCTTTATTGTTGAATGAAATTGGAAACACATATGTTAGGGCTTGAGAACAAAGTTTTGCATTATTGATGAATGAAATTGGAAACATATGTGCTAGGGTTTGAGAACAAAGTTGTGCATCATTTTTGAATGAAATTAGAAACATATGTGCTAGGGTTTGTGAACAAGTTGTGCATTAGTGTTGAATGAAAGTGGGAATAAAAGTGCAAATTGTTTGAGAACATAAGTGTATATTGCTTTGAGTGAAATTGAAGTGAAAGTGCAAGGGATATAGACCAATGTTTGTGAAGCAAATCTATGCATTAGTTTTGAGTGATATTGGGAATAAATTTGCAAGGGCTATAGACCAATTTTGTGAAGCAAGTATGTGCATTGGTTTTTTTTAATTTTGTAAGTACATAAGAAGGTCATCTATCAAGTGCTAGACTAGAGTATCATTTTGAATGCAATGAATGTGAGACATGTGAAAGAAACATACTTAATGAATGTGATAATAACATATTGAGTATTTGTAATGCATATCATTCTCTATATGTTCATGAAGAAAAATAATTCTGGGTAGAATATGTTTGAATTACTTTAGTCAAAGAAATCACTTTTGGGAAAGATATATGCAATGGTTTCTATGCAAAAATTAGGAATGGTTAAGCAAGTTTTGTGAGGATTGAGCAAAGTTTATGAGCAGGATCTATGAGTAGATTTGAGGTATATTTGTGTAGGTTGTGTGAGCAAGTTTTGAGGTAGATTTGAGCAGGTTATATGAGCAACATTGAGGTAGATTTGAGTAGGTGATATGAGCAGATTTGGGAAGGTTTATGTGAATAACACAAGCTTATACTGAGAGGGGGGGTGAACAGTATAAGACCACTTTTAACTTTATCTTTCAAAGAAGCTTTCAAATCAATAACATGCAGAATAAAGATAGAAGTAATAACAGCAGTAAAACAATACACAAAATATCATCCACAAAGTGGCACAGCAATTTACGTGGTTCACCCAAGATGGGCTACTCCACGGATAAAACTTTTCTTCTAAAAGTTGTATCAAAGTCCTCTGGGAATCCTTCCCAATTACAATGTTTATGAGCCTCAGCTCAAAGGAGATGCCTTCCCCTAATTCTTCTTTGGCTGGTGATCCTCTAGAAGACCTCTATCTCCTATGCCCTTAGCAAGTGGAACTCTTCCCATAGAAGACACCTGTCTTCCCTGCTCTGGCTGGAGATCTCTGTCCTCAACTCTATCACTGCAAATTGGTCCTCTTATCTACACCAAAACACAGTCCTTCGGTCTGGCACAAATCTGTCCTTTTCCTATTTTCTTTTTTGTTACAGTTGTACTTGGTCAAAACCAACTTTTCATAGTCTGCGCAAACACAATAGCACTCGATCAACTTATACTCTTTTGCAAAAAAACAACAGCATAGTCTTCGCACATACAACAGCACAGTCTTTGCATAAACTCCATGCAAACATAGCAGTATCAACTTCATGCACTTTGTGTTCTTACAGTCTCCTACACTTCGATGATTCGATAAAATGCACTCTTATACTGCAATCGATCTTCGCACTCTGCTTTTTCGATGATCGAACCTTACTGTCGCACTAAATCTGCGAACGCCACTCTTCAAATGCACACTCGGATGATCAATGAAACTCTTCAAACAGCCCTCTTTTTATACACATAATCTCAAGATTAGAACCTTGATCTTAGTCGGCTGTTTTACCCTTTGATCACATCAGCTGCAAAACTTTGCGCTGTGTCGACCCAGATTTAACTCTGTCGGCTTCACCACCTCCCTGTTGCTTCTGGCACGAAACTTCAACATGTTGCGATATCGCGACACCTTTGCCTGCCGTACATCTTCTATAGCTTGTTGTAGTGATATCGTGACGCTTTTGCATTTGTCTGCTTCCTTTGCTCTTCTGTCGTGAAATCATGACACTTTTGCCTCTTGTTGACGTCATCTTACTTCTATCGTGAAATCATGATGCTTTAGACTTCAAAGCCTTCTTCTCTGCTTCTGTCATGAAATCGTGACACCTTTGCCTCTTGCTGATGTCATCTGTAATCCTGTAGCAAAATCACGACACTTCTTGCTTCTTCAACCTTTTCTTGGTTTGCACCAACGAAAATGGAACATGTCACGAAATTACGACGCTTTCACTGCCTTAAGCTCTTTTCTGCCAAAAGCCCGTGAAACTGGAGCATGTCGCGAAATCGTGACGCTTTCATTGCCTTAAGAACTTTTCTGCCATATGCCCATAAAACTGGAACATGTCACGAAATCATGACACTTTTGCCAACTACAAGCTGCCAACTCAACCTATCACGAAATCGTGACACTTTCTGCATCCGTACAACTTCTTTGAAACCTTTCACAAAATTGTGATGCTTTTAGCTTTTGAAAGCTTTCTCTACTGCCTATCATGAAATCGTGACACTTTCTGCAACTCAACACTGCCAACTCAACTTGTCGTGAAATCGTGATAGTTTTGCCAGAACTTTCTCTCTCCTCAAACATGTCATGAAATCACGACAATTTTGCCAACACTTTCTCTCTCCTCAAACATGTCGTGAAATTGCAATAGTTTTTCTTGCTTCATCTCTGCCTTCCAGCATGTCATGAAATCGTGACAGTTTTGCCAAAACTTTCTCTCTCTTGAAACATGTCACGAAATTGCGACAGTTTTTCCAGCCGCCTGCAAATTTATTCTAACTTATCTTTTTTCTAGATCTTTTGCAACTGGGCTACTCTGATTTTCTTGGAGACTTACTGACCAGCTAAAACCTTCAACAAAATACATACTTAGACATAAAAACAAATTGCTTCAAGAACTCCTTGACATCAAAGACAACAACTACCAAGAGCTCTTTTGACATCAATGACAACAAATATACTTGAGCAAAGGCAATGTACTCAAGGTACCCAAAATTGCCAACATTATGAATAACAATAATGAGCAGATTTGAGCAGGCTTATGAGCAAGTTTAATAAGCATATTTGAGTAGAATTTGAGTAGAGATTTGAGTAGAGTTTTGAGCAGATATTTGAGTAGAGTTTTGAGCATATATTTGAGCAGATATCTGAGTAGATTTTTGAGCAGGTTTGAGGTAAATTTGAGCAGGTTATATTGAGTATATTTGAGTGGTTTTGTAAGCATTTTTGAGCAAGCCTTATGAGCAATATTTGAGAAAATTTGAGTAGTTTTAAGAGCATATTTGAGCAAGCCTTGTGAGTAGGCTTTGAGCATATTTGAGTAGATTTTTATGAGGTAGATTTGAGCAAGCCTTGTGAAAAGGCTTGGATCATATTTAAGTAGTTTGATGAGCAAATTTGAGCAAGCCTTGTGTGTAGGCTTAGATAAGATTTGAGCAAAGGGGGATTGGTGTCTCCTGTGGATAGAGGTCCATGAACCAAAGCAAATGGAATTGGTGTATCCTATGGATAGAGGTCCATGCACCAGAGAAAATGTGATTGGTCTCTCCTATGGATAGAGGTCCATGAACCAGAACAAAGGGGATTGGTGTCTCCTATGGATATAGGTCCACAAACCATAACAAAGGGGATTGGTGTCTCCTGTAGATATAGGTCCATGAACAAGAACAAAGGGGATTAGTATCTCCTATGGAGTGGTGTCCATAAAACCAAAATTAGAGGGTACTGGTGTCTCCTGTGGAGTGGTGTCCACAAAACATGAAGTAGAGGGGATTGGTGTCTCTTGTGGAGTGGTATCCACAAAACCATATCTGAGGGGATTGGTGTCTCCTATGGAGTGGTATCCATGAACTTAAGAGGGTATTGGTGTCTCCTTTGGGTTGGTTCCCATAAACATTGTAATAGGGAATTGGTTCCCAAGAGATTTGTTGAGAAAATTTATAAGAAATATTTTCTCCATGGACGTAGCCCACATTGGGTGAACCACATTAAATATTTGCCTCTTATGTGTGTCATGATCTATGCATTGTTTCATTATTGTAATTGATGATATTGGATAATACTACTTTGGAAAGAAAAGTAAAAATGTGTATCTTATATTGTTCACCCCCCTCTTAGTATAAGCTTGTGTTCTTCAATTCGTATCAAAGTGGGTTCCTTTGTGAAATTCTAACAGCTTGAAGGAAGATCTTACAAGAACACACATTGCCAAGAAAGGAAAAATAATATCCTTCTAAGAAGGAAGGAACACACATGGCCATGAAAGAAAATGAAAATACTTCAGTAATTGAAATCCAAGAAAATGGAGAGAAAGAGGAAACTATGGTGGACATAGAAGAAGAATTTGATTTTGCTCTCAAAAATATTGTTACTCTAAAAGGGGAAGTGGAAATATATAAAGAAATAAAATTAAGCAGTAGTGAATAAGAGACTAACTTTATGAGAAGAATCAAGAAGGATATGTAGTTTGTGAAATATTTTAGTTGTGGTAACTTTGGTCACTATGCATTTAATTTTCCACAAGCTAGAAATAGTAGCAATTAAGAAGAAAAGGAATACAAGAAAAAGAAGGAAAGGAAAATCTATCATGAAAATAAAAATAGGCATGGTCAAGATAAGCATGAGAAGAAGATATTTCAAAGACACAAGAAGATTTTTTATGTTGAAGAAGCAAGTAGTGTTTCAAGTGACAATGATGAAGGTCTCTTAGATAGTGAAAAAGAAGAAAATTGATTCTTGGCCATAGAAGAGAATGAAGATGCTCCGGTTGTCAAAGACCAAGTAAAAGAGAAAGTAGATGATCCTATAATTGAAGACCTAGAAAATGAGAAAGATCCAAAAAAGGAAGAGGATGTCACAGTTGATATGGAAAAGGAACTTGTTGATCTTGAAGAGTTAAAAAGGAAGAAATTAGAATTGAAGGCTCAAATACAAGAGGATGAGAAAACAAAGGCAAAGCTTCTACAAGATCTCACCAATTTAAAAATTAAAGTTGAAGAGGCAAGGAAGGTTGAAGAAGGTATGGCTAAAAAATTAAAGGTAAAAGAGCTAGAGTGTGAAATACTGGAACATGAGGTTGTTTCTCTAAAGAAGGAAGTTGAAAAGCTACAAAAAAATATCAGGTTTGATAAAAGCACAGAAATAATGAATGATATTATCAAAGCATAAAGATATCCATTTATAAAAATAGGACTTGGTTTTGAAGAAGGTCAAGAGAAACAAAAGGGGGAATCAAGCTCAAAAGAAAAGGAAGCTTCAAAGGAAGTGATTGAAGAAGAGCCTAAGACCTATGTTGATGTGTTGAGAGGTGATAGTATCACATAGGAAGCAAACAAAGAATCATCAAGGAACATGGACCATCACAGGAAAAGCAAAGAAAGAACCATGAGATCAAGGCAAGATGAATATTTCTTCCAAGATTATTATTTCACATGTAATCAGTTTGGTCATAAACTTATACATTGCAAGGTTCATGGTAAGAAATATTATGGGTTCACCAAGATGAACTTCAATTTATATCGTCCAAGGCAAGATGAATATTTCTTTCAAGGTTATTGCTACTCATGTAATTGTTTTGGTCACAAAGCTATACATCTCAAGGTTCATGGTAAGAATTATTATGGCTTCGCCAAGAGAAATTTCAAGTCATTTACACCTTCCAAGGACTTCAACATCATGTGTTTCAATTGCAATAATTTTTGGCATAAATAAAAGTGGTGTAGAACAAAATTTTTTAAACTTCCAAGGACAAGCAATAAAAAGGATGCTCAAAAAGTTTAAAAATGTATGACTTCAAAAGTATGGATAAAGAAAATTAAGAAATAAGAATAGCACAGTAATTTGGGAGTTTCACTCCCATCCCAAAATTGATCACCTCAAGTAAAGGAGGTGGTGAGGGGGCTATGCTAAGTGTCTTATATTTAGTCCCAAAAGGAGCCCTTTGCCATTGATGTCAAAGCGGGAGAGATTACAGTAATAGGGAGATATTTCAGTAAGGAGGAGCAGCTTCTTAGGGGGAGCAGTTTGGGAATCCAGTTGTAGTAAAAGAAAATCTTATTTGAAAGGGTTGCCATCAATGACAAAGGGGGATATTGTTGGAAATATTGAGCATATTAAGTTGTCATTGATGTCAAAGGGTTGATGTCAAAGAGAGCATGGAATTCAAGGCAAAAATATTCTTCTAAGGTTGGACAGTTATGCAAGGCAAGGAATATCTCAAAGCAAAGAAAATTGGTAAAAAGCAAAGGTTTATAATATTTATTTTAAATATTATAAAGAAGGACAAAGAGGTTTAAGAATGGGACAGAGTTCTAAAAGTGGAAAAAGGTTTAAAATAAAGTAAGGTTTAAATGTTAATGAGAAGGCAAAGGTTTAAAATGGAAGGCCAAAGGATAATATTATAATATTCTTTAATATTATAATAAATGTTTCAAAAAGGTTTATGTTATAATATTTATTTTAAATATTATAACCCAACCCAAAGGCACCAAACGTTTCATTTCAAATAAAAGGGTTAAAGTTGTGTCGATGTTTGAAGACCATGTGAAGCATATATATATACACCTTGTTTTATTTCCATATTGGCAATGTTATGTAATGCAAGCTTTATTTTGATATATTTCATGGTGGCTATTGTGTGAGCACTAACGAGAGAAAGGTCGCAGGGTCAAAATCCTTTGACGTCATTTTGTGTGTTGAGTTTGTTGGATTGAGCACTAAGGACAGAGAAATATTCGGTGGGAACTCCCTTTGGTTCCAACCACCATAGTAGTGTAGTTTGTTAGGGTGCTCGTGATAGCACTGTGTTGGAGAGGTCCACAGTTTGAAACTTATCGGGTGTGTTTTGCTTGGATTTTGATGATAGTTGATGATTTTTGGTAAATGCACTAAGGTTGCTTGGTGTTTACAATAGTTAATGAGATTTGAAGTACATCAATACCTAAGGAAAAAAAATGTATTATACTCTAAAGTTAGGAGTTATAATGTGTACTTAATTATTATTATATTTTATGTATTGTGAGTTGAAAATTAGGGTGTATTGTTGAATGATTATAAGTTAGGAGTTATAAGGTGTACTTAATGATTATTATATTCTGTGTATTGTGAGTTGAAATTTTAGGGTTTTAAAAGCTTATTTTTGAAATATTAAAGAGGATAAATAAGGTATTATTTTCTATATTTATCGTGGACATTTTGGAAAGATTTGAGTGGATGATTTTTCTATCTGTGCTAGAAATTGAAAATCACTAACCAGATTTTTGAAGGATCAAAAAGATAATTATTTTGAGACAGGTTTTGAAGGCACATCATCATCAAGATATTTTTAGAGGTATGGTGTTTTTTTATACATTCTAAAGGTTGATATTTGTTTGAAGGAAATATTTGTGATATCATATGGTGGAGATATAAGGATTAATTTATATGCATTGTTGGAAATATTTGTGCTAGAGTGTGAAAGCTAAGTTATACTTTATTGTTGAATGAAAGTGGAAACACATGTGCTAGGGCTTGAGAACAAAGTTATTCATCATTGATGAATTAAATTGGAAACACATGTGCTAGGGTTTGAGAACAAATTTGTGCATCATTGTTGAATAAAATTGGAAACATATGTGCTAGGGTTTGTGAAAAAGTTGTGCATTAGTATTGAATGAAATTGGGAATAAAATTACAAAGTGTTTGAGAACATAAGTGTACATTGCTTTGAGTGAAATTGAAGTGAAAGTGCAAGGGCTATAGACCAATGTTTGTGAAGCAAATCTATGCATTAGTTTTGAGTGATATTGGGAATAAATTTACAAGGGCTATAGACCAGTTTTGTGAAGCAAGTATGTACATTGGTTTTGTTTAATTTTGAAATTACATAAGAAGGTCATATATCAAGTGCTAGACTAGAGTATCCTTTTGAATGCAATGAATGTGAGACATGTGAAAGCAACAAACTTAATGAATGTGAGAAGAACATATTGAGTATTTGTAATGCATATCATTCCCTATATGTTCATGAAGAAAAACAATTCTGGGTAGAATATGTCTGAATTACTTTAGTCAAAGAAAACACTTTTGGGAAAGATATATGCAATGGTTTCTATGCAAAAATTAGGAATGGTTAAGCAGGTTTTGTGAGGATTGAGTAGATTTTATGAGCAGTATCTATGAGTAGGTTTGAGGTAGATTTTTGCAGGTTGTGTGAGCAGGTTTTGAAGCAAATTTGAGCAGGTTCTATGAGAAAAATTGAGGCAGATTTGAGCAGGTGATATGAGAAGATTTGGTAGATTTATGAACAACAATAATGAGCATATTTGAGCAGGCTTATGAGCAGGTTTAGTGAGTAGATTTGAGTATAATTAGAGCAGAGTTTTAAGTAGAGTTTTGAGCAGAGATTTGAGTAGATAATTTAAGCAGAGTTTTGAGCAGAGATTTGAGTAGGATTTGAGCATAGTTTTGAGCAGGTTTGAGGTATATTTGAGCAGGTTCTATTGAGCATATTTGAGTAGTTTTGTAAGTAGATTTGAGCAAGCCTTGTGAGCAGGCTTTGAGAATATTTTAGTAGTTCTATGAGAAAATTTGAGCAAGCCTTGTGAGTAGTCTTGGAGCAAATTTGAGCAAATTTTGATGAGGTAGATTTGAGAAAGCCTTGTGAGAAGGCTTGGAACAGATTTGAGTATTTTGGTGATATTTGAGCAAGCCTTATGTGTAGTCTTGGAGAAGATTTAAGCAAAGGGGGATTGGTGTCTCCTGTGGATAGAAGTACATGAACTAGAGCAAAGGGGATTGGTGTCTTCTATAGATAAAGTTCCATAAACTAGAGCAAAGAGGATTGGTGTCTCCTATGGATAGATATCCACGAACTAGAACAAAATGGATTGGTGTCTCCTATGGATAAAGGTCCACAAACTAGAACAAAGGGGATTGGTGTCTCTTGTGGATAGAGGTCCATGAACCATAGCAAATGGGATTGCTATCTCCTATGGAGTGGTGTCCATAAAACCAAAAGTAGAGGGGATTGGTGTCTCCTATGGAGTGGTGTCCACAAGACCTAAAGCAAAGAAGATTGGTGTCTCCTGTGGAGTGGTGTCCACAAAACCAGAGCTAAGGGGATTGGTGTCTCTTGTAGAGTGGTGTCCATAAAATTGAGAGGATATTGGTGTCTCCTTTGCGTTGGTGCCCATAAATATTGTAATAGGGAATTGGTTCCTAAGAGACTTGTTGAGAAAATTTATAAAAAATATTTTCTCCATGGATGTAGCCCACATTGGTTGAACCATGTTAAATACGTGTCTCTTATGTGTGTGATAATTTATGCATTGTTTCATTATTGCAATTGATGATATTAGATAATACTGCTTTGGAAATAAGGACAAGCAAAGAGACCAACTCCAGTAGCAAGTCGACTAGAGAAGCCACACAACTAAACTATAAAAGAAAAGTAAAGTCATCCAAAAAAATATTAACCAAATAGCCAAACCAACATTAGCATAAATGAAAAGCAAGGTATAAAATTTATTGTTATATAAGTGACATATATATATTATTCTAAAATATTGGAAATAACATTAGCGAGATAGAAACATAGTATAGTAAGAAGAAGATATACTATGAAAAAAGAAAGCAAGCAAGCAAAAAATTTAAAGGAAGAAGTAGATTTTTACAAATGGAGTAGCAGAGCTTCCAAAGGAAGCAACAGAGATTCCAAATAAGAAGCTAAATCTCTAACATCGAAGAATATTTTGCACTAGTATTTTGCATTGTCAAATCACCCAACAAAATGGAAATGTATAATTTTGTTAGAATCTAAATCAACCAATGAAATGGTAACATTTAAGGTTGCTAGAAGTTAAATAAAATAGTGAAAGAGCAATTTCTAACATTACTAGAAGTTGAATCAATCAGATAAAGGTGCAACATCTATCATCTTTGGAAGACAAAATAACACAATAGAATCCAAGTCATTCAACATTGGAAAATATAGAGTAATCTAACATTGAAATTAAAAAGAGTGCTTACAACAAATGTGAGACACATGCAACAACAACTTGTAATGCATTGAGCGTTATAGGTAACATGTTTTCCAAAACACATGAAACATTTCACAACAAGTGAGCAACATTGAGCGTTATAGGTAAAGAAGGTAATGCATTTTCTAGAATACATGCAACACTCCACATGAAAGATATCAATCATTAGGAATTTTTTAACTAGTTCCTAAAAATAAAAAGGAACATGTTCTAAAACTAAAGGTCTAAATGCCAACAACAAGCACACAAATTGAAGAAAGAGAGCGGTCCAAAGTAAGTGAGAAATTCAAAAAGTATTCTAAGGTTAGAGCTTAATTTAAATATTTATTAAGTTTTTAGAGGAGTTATAAGGTATATTTGAATAATTAAAAGGATATAATTTATTTATGGAGTGATAAGTATTTGTTTTTAAGTTTAATTTTTATGTTAGAAATATGGAGTAATAAGGATGTCTACTTAGTTAAATTTTTTATTATTTGAAATATTAAAGGTAGAATATTTATGTTTGAAAAGTGTGGAGTGATAAGGATTTCTACATTAATTTAGTTTACTTGTTTATTTCAAGTATTTGAGTATTTGAGTTTTTTAAGTTATTTTTGATAGAAGTTTTATTATTTTCAAATTTGGAGAAAATTTGAGATTAAATATTTTACTAAAAAATTTTGAAATTTTTCAAATTCAATTTAGAAATTAAAATATTTTCTACATAAAATACTATAAAATTTAAAAAAAATTAAATTTCATATCATTTGAGTTATTTTCTTAATTAGGAAGACATGGTTTTCTACCTCAAAGCATTTCAAAAGTTTTTTAATGAGTTCCATTAGTCTAACAACAAGATTTATCTTTTAAAGTCACAACTTCTAAAAGGACTAAATTTTGCATCATGGAAAAACAAAATGAAATCAATCCTAGTTGCAGAAAAACTCTAGGATATAATTAGTGGAACAAAGACAAAACCTAGTGAGGATGTGGGAGAAATACAAAGATTTGAATAAGGTGATGCTAAAGCTTTTATGTAGATAAAATTTGGAATAATTGATGAAATACAATATTATAGTGGAGCAAAAACTTCTACAAAAGCATGGGATACTCTATGCAAAATATTTGAAGGGGAAAATAAAGCTACTATTCTCAATCTAAAATCTCAGTTGTATTCCTTAAAAATTAAACATGGATAAAGTATATAATTCTTTCTTCAAAAAGTAGTAGATATAAAAGCAAAACTATTAATGCTAGGAGAAAAAGTAGAAGATAAATTTCTTGTTCAAGTAATATTAAGAGCACTTCCAGAGAGCTACAAACATCTAGTCACATCTTTGCAAGTTTTAAGTAAAGAAACTATATTTGACGACTTAGTCAACATTCTACAAGAATCCAAAGTAGAAAGTTTGGTCAAATATGAAATGACTAATAATGCCTTGGTATCTAAAGATAATACACAAGGTAATATTGCTTCAACTTTAAGATACAAATCTAATTGAAATTTGAGATATTGTCAAATATGTAAGAAAAGGGACATAGTATATTTTTTTGTAGATACAATCAAAGAAATGAGTATTAAGGTAATCAAATGAAATATGAATCAAGTTGGTCAAATAAATAAACCAGTACAACAAAGACAATATCCATATCAATATTGATACAATTATCAATGACAACAACAAGTTCAATCTCAATATCAAAAAAATCAATATCATCCTTTGTATCAATATGGTCATCAACAAAAACCACAATTACAGTATAGAGAAAACAATAAAAAATGAAATTTAGCTCAATAAATTCATGAAATTCAAGAATTAGAAGAACTATCTGAAGAAAATGAATTCAAAGCTCTTACAGTAAAACTCTTGACAAATGAAAAATTTTATTCTAAGGGTACTAATGTTGTAGAACATTAGAATACAAGAATTGAAATTGTAGGAAGACAATCAAGAAAAATCAAGACCAAGACTGAAAAGAACAAAATAAAGAAGCAAAAGAAGAAGATCAAAAAAATAGAGAAAAAGATAGCAAAACAAAAATAAATGCTAGAACAATAACCTGATGGATCACATGCTGAAGATGATTTAGCAGATTCAAGAGAGGAAGAGGTTCGTGAACAATACAATGTCACTTGAAGATTGAATACAAAGATAAATACCATGATTGAATATTAAAGTCTTCAATAAAAAAATAATGGAATACATGGGGAGTGAGAATATTAAATTATTTGGTACATTATAAAGTATCCCCATGGTACCTTTCTGGTATATTTATAAATAATAGATTAGAGTCAAGTCATTGTTTAGAGTGTGAGTTATATTTCCCTCTTTATCTAAGTGTGAATGTATAGGAAATAAACAAGTGTTATGTAAAGTTGTAATGTGCAAGAAATGCACAAGTGTCAAGTAAGTTAGAGTGCAAGTGTAGGTTGAGTAAATGTGCACAAGTGTCTTGTATGCAAGAGTGAAAATATGTAATGTAAATATGTGCACAAGTTTCTTATATTAGAGAGTGCAAGTAGAAGTGTAAGAGTCATGTATAGGTGTGCATATGTTATAGATTCAAGTATGCAAGTGGCAAGTAGATAAGCCAAGAGTCATGAGACTTGGCATATGGAGAGCAATAGTCAAGTATCTAAAGAGTCACATTACTATGGATATATTATGGAGATAATGCTCCATAAGAAGAGATATCAAATACAATTCATATATCTCATTATTTTATTGTAAGAGGAAGAGGAGCAATAAATCTTGTATACATTTTGAGCAATTAATATTGTAAGTTGTTCTTCATGCATAGTACATGAATGATTCAGGCTATTTACATTCATATTTCAACATATTAATGAATGTTATTTGATTTATTATAAGCCTTGATATACATATTAATTTATTCATATTATTCTACTCATATTATTATCTTGACCTTATTATATTGTGGCTATTTTATATTGGGACCTATGTGATATAACTTGTGATATTTTGTGGTAGTATAAGGCTTTAAAATTTAACAACAATTTAGAACAATATACTTACAAAGTAGAGCAAATCACTCATAGAAATGGACTTAGATGATATTCATGTGATTAGCTCAAAATGACATGAATTGATCCAAAATTGGAGTGAATTTCAACCTATGAGTAGAATTGACAAAATTATTTCAATTCTAAGCTAATCAATTCATTTGTGATGAATGCAAATTTGGCATAAAAATCAGGGAAATTAACCAATTTGAGTAAAATTGATATATAATGAGGGTGATTACCCATCGAGTGTGCCTAATAGTATGTTGAATTAGGGAATTATCTTGACTTCTAATTTAATGATGTACCCCAACTCTAACTTCAACGGAGTTGGAAGGAAGGGCTGAAGGTTGCTCCCAACCTCCAGATTGAGGTTGACTTGTTAGTATCCTTGTAGAATACTCCTATGCTAACATACACTATTCATATAAAAAGTAAAGTGTGGAAAATAAACATGCATAAAATATTAAGGGTGTGAGGGATTTGAATGAAATACAATATTTAGTCATAGCAAGGAAGTGTGTTTGATCGATCAACACATAAGAATATGAATAACATCAATATTTTCCATTTATTAGGAATTGAATTCTAAATGAATGACAAGATGGAAAAAAGGACAATGTCTTAATCATAGTACACTTAGCAAACCAAGAGGACAATGTCACTAATGGAATGCATAAGGACTTGCCAATTTCTCAAAAATATCATCAAATATAAAGCATAATAAGGGTTTCATAGAGTGTATATCTAAATTCTCATGGTTAAAAGATCAATATAATGGAGCCCATGGCTCCTATTTATAGTTGGTGTTTACCCCTTAGTTACCTATGGTGAGAAATAATTACTCCTTGTAGAAGTAAATATTTGGGTCCATATCTAACAAAATGATGCACCTCAAAATGTTACTTACCTCTATATATGCCTCTTATAAGCTTAGAAGGATTACAAAATGAATTAGTGTGCCACTACATGCCAAAATATCACTTTCAAAAGGTTCTCAAGATATCTACCTTTTTTTTACCCCTCCATTGCTAGCAAGAGATTTGTTGGAAAATATGTCTGATTATATCATAGGTAAATATATCTAGGATCAAATAATCACACACAATAGTGCTCATAATATCTCACACCAAAAATACTTCTCTATTACATTCATAATTCATAATTACTCAATACAAAAATTATTCAGATTACATTCAAAATATTTCTCAGTTACATAGCATGGATCTTTGTCTTCAATATATAACTTTATATAGAAACTCTTAAATATTCCTAACTATTGCTCTCCTCTAACTCCTAGGATATGCAACTTTTCACGTGCCTCATATTATAAAAAAACTTCTCATGATTACATAACCTCCTACTTTATATCTTGACACATCTCATATGACTCTTCACTTCATACGTGGCACCTAACACTTATAAATATTCACTTGCATAATTGATACCTTGCACACTTACAAATCACACCTACAAACGTAATTCACACTTAATTAAATGGCACATAAAAATCCTTCTCACTTTAACACATTCTTTAGACAAATATTAAACACACTACTGAACTAAAAATTACAATAGTACTCAATGATACTTCATGATACTCAATGGCACCAAATAATGTAATACCTCTAACACCCCCCCCCTCCCGTATTACATTATTCAGTGTGTATAATTTTAGTCTTCAATATTTGACTCTTGTCTTCATCCTACGGCTATTTGCTTTGTGTTTTATTCTTAGTCTTGGTCTTTTCCTTTTGCTTCTCTGAATTCTTTCCTATTCATGTCACATTAGTCTAATCATAATTATAATATGACTCATATTGTTCATCGATATTATTTTCACTACTATTTTATTTGTTATCATATGTAGAATATAAAGATTCACTATTTTCATATTCATTGTCAACTAAATGCTTATCGTGATTTTTATTATCATTTGATGACTTCATGTATTTTGTATATTGTCATCCAATGTTCAAGTTTTTTTTGTCATCAATTTCTTGATCAGAGTATTTGATATTTGACATTCTTTTTCCTTTCTATAAACTCAAAATTCTAAGGAGAGCAATGCCATATATGCTAGTTTCCCTATATCAATAGGTATTGTAATGGTATTTTTAGAATCCTCATTTGCTTTAGTGAGTTTTGTGCTTAGATAATCTTCAGGTGCTACAAATTGTTCATCTTTGTCTTCTCTAAAAATTATTTGTAAGATCTTTAAATTTGCATTTTTTTATTATCTATCATTCTCTATCATGCTTTGTGTGTAATGCTTTAAAATTTTCATCATTTATTCACTATCCTCTAAAGATGCATTTTGAGTAATTTCTTCCATATTGAGCTTTGCAAAGCAATTCTCTCAATATTTTTACATTTCCTTTGATTTTGAATCTCTCAAATCTTGATTTCAAATTCAAATTTTAAATTTCTTCTTTTAATTAATCTTCAAATCATTTATCAATTTTTAAATTCATTTTTTCTCTTCTTATAACTCCCATATCTTAATTTCAAATTCTTCCCTTATTATTTTCAAATTAAAATTTCAAATTTCAATTTCTACTTATATCTCCCGTAGTTCTCAAATTTAACTTCACAATCAATATTCAAATGAATTTGTCAAATTTCAAATTAGTTACTTTCCTTTTATCTTCTTATATCTCCCAAAATTTCAAATTTCACAATTTCACTTTCAAATTTCAATTTAACCTACATTTCAATTAATTCACACTTCAATTCAAATCTCAAATGTTTAATTTTCATATATCTCCCATTCATTAATTCATTCCTTAAAAATTCCTTTTGAATCCCAAGTTTAACCTTTAATTAAAACTATTCCCAAATTTATTATCAAATCCTTATACCTCCCAAGTTTAATAAAGGCAATAAATCAAGGGCCCAAAAAATAACATATAAGTCAAATGTGCCCCTTATTAATCTTAAAAATTAAGGCTTTACCTTAATCTCTTCCACGTTGAACTTTATGACATTTGAAAACCAAGCATTATGCAATTGCAACTTATCTACGTCTAGCAAGCATTACTTTTGCTATTGTGGTTTGACTAGTTCACTTCTTGAAATGCAATCCAACTAGTCTTATTGAAAACCAAGCATTATGCAATTGCAACTTATCTACGTCTAGCAAGCATTACTTTTGCTATTGTCGTTTGACTAGTTCACTTCTTGAAATGCAATCCGACTAGTCTTAATTCTGATATATTATTTATGCTTAAACATCTTCAAAATTTTCCTTTGGTTTCACTATTATCAGATCCAAAATATTCTTTGGCTTCATAGTTTACACTCAAATCCTTTGGCGTCACTATTCTCAAGTCCAACATCCTCTCAATTCTACTGCTTTCACATCCTTTCCAACAACACATTCTTCTTCAACAACACGTTTCTTAGCAACTCATTCCTCTAGCTTCTACTCACACTTGTATTCTCTAGCAACATGTTCTTCTTTAGAAACATGTTCCTCAACAACTTGTTCCTCTATATTTTGCTCACACTTGTCTTCTTAGCAACATGTTCTTCTATCTTATGTTCTCTTCCAAGCCTTCTCAAATTAATCCTCCAATCCACATCAATATTATTTCCTTTCTCTTAGTCACCTTCCACATTCTTCACCTCAAAGTATTAATATCTCTTCTCCACAACATACCTCTATGACTCAATATCTATTCTCGTCATCCAATATAAATGGCTTCAACTCCAAAATACTTCAATATCTCCTCCAAGATGTACCTCTAATATCTCAACAACAATCTCAGTTTGCACTTCTCCAAATATTTACCTTCAACTTTTTCTTCTCCAATTTTATTTGTCAAATAAAATTTCTTTCCTTTCCACTCTCTTTTCCAACATTTAAGCTTCCACCAAGGTAGCTATCATGGAGTGCACTCAATGTAACTCTAATACCATTGTTTGCAAATATGTCCGATTATATCATAAGTAAATATCTCCAGGATCAAATAATCACACACAATAATGCTCAAAATATTGCACACCAAAAGTAATTCTCTATTACATTCATAAATTAGAATTATTCACAATACAAAACTCATTCATATTACATTCAAAATATTTCTCAATTACATAGCATGGAGCTTTGTCTCCAATATATAACTTTACATAGAAACTCTTCAATACTCTTGACTATTGCTCTCCTCAAACTCTTGAGATATGCAACCTTTCACATGCCTCATATTATGAAAAATATTCTCATGATTACATAACCTCCTACTTCATATCTTGACACATCTCATATGAATCTTAAATTCACACTTGAAACCTAACACTTATGACTCTTCACTTGCATACTTGACACCTTGCACACTTACAACTCACACTTTCTTACATTACTCACACTTAACTAAATGACACATAAACACTCTTATCACTTATACACATACTTTAGAGAAATATTAAACACAATCCTAAACTAATATTTATAATAGTACTCAATGGTACTTCATGATACTCAATGGCACCAAATAATATAATACCTCCAGCATGATTTCTCTAGGAAATGAGCAAATCACTCGATTTTGCTAGAGAATCACTAGTTGAACCTGAGTGGTTCACTCCTTGGATACAATCATGTACATTTGCAAGTGAATAAGTACTAAACCAATAGACATTTATGTTGGACTTAGAGAACTTTTTGAGGGTTTTGGAAAGCATCAATTGCTTGATCTCACTATTTTACGTTAAAATTATAAATTCCAAGGTAGTGTTAAGACACTAGAACTTTTTTTACCCCTTCAATGAATGATATGATTGATTGTATACAAAAACAAATATATAATTTAAGTTCCATCATTGGGGACCTTATCTAACAAGCTTACCATCAATGAAAAGTGAGGTAATGATTGTAGATATGATAATTTGTAGTAGTGTTGAATGCCTTTTTATAAGATATGAGAGTAATATTCCTAAATTATTGTACAAAAACAATATGATAAAAAATGTAATGAATGAAAATTAGAAAGGATTTTGACGCTATATTTATAACAACATGCATGATTCATGGGTTTGTTTTAGATAGGTAAATAACTTGGTCTTAAGAGGAAACAACTTATACGAATCATAGATATAGAAAATCTCTAATTGTAGCTTGAGATGTTATCCTAATGACTTCAACAATAACTAAAAATCATAGATTGAATCTTCTTAGAGTTAGGTGTCATGAACACATCTACACACATATAATGGTGCCAACTATAGAAGAAACTAAACTATTTTATGTTCCAACTATTTGTAACTATTATATATTTATAGAGAGAAAAGAGTGAAGACTGATTTAATTTTTCTCTTAGATTTTATTCCTTGTATCCTTTCCATTTCTCAATTTAGAGACTCAAATTGTTCTTACTACTTGTGGTTCTATATTTCTGCTACTTTTAGTGTAATTGAACAAAGTGTCCTCCATCCTAAAATACCATGCACCCCATGTACTACATTTTTGCACTATTATTAAATTGGTTATAATAAACCTTATATTTTGTAGTATATTTACATTTATATTATCTATAAATAAAGGTTTACATTCTTCTTTGAAAAAGAATTCTATTGTGTACTATTTCTTGTTTCATAACTGTGAATAGTAACTTTAATGTGTCACATTGGGTAGTTTCTCGATGTACCACCTCATCTTGAGACCAAAAATGCATATTAAGTGATATTAGATATTATTCATGCTCATTTTATTTGTTTCATATTACTTTATCTTGAAATGGTTCTTATCCTAAATAGAGCCTTTAGTACACTTCACTATTAGATTATTGCTCATACACATTTGTGTTACAAGAAGAAAGGCATTACACTAGGTTTTATGTCAAGGTGCCCTAAAGAATGTCATATTTATAGATAAATATTTGATATGGGGAAGTCATAACCATAGGAGACCAAGACACAAGGTGCCAAAAAGCTTATATGAGATACCCTATAATAATATAGATACACACTTTGTGTTGTTTTGCAACCTCATAATTAATATGGAAGCCATATTCTCAACTATCAACCCTATACCTTTATAGATCTATAACACACACAAAGTGCAAACCAACATAAACATTCCAATAAGAGTTGGATACCAGGCTTCAACAACTTGAAGCCGTTGCCACTTGATTCTCTAACTGTAATAGAATAAGCTTTGAACCCTTAAAGATATAAAAAAAATTTGCTTGTTTATGGAAAGCAACTAACACCAAGCTCATATATGAAGGAGATAACATTACCTCCTAGACCATGTGCTAAAATTTTCCATGGAATAAATTCTAACCATTACATCACTTGAATATGAATGCATGTGTTTCCAATAATTACATCAACATAAAAATATGTCTAGAAGTACACTAACAAATTCAATGAACTTCTCAATCGACTATGCATCAATAGTGATGAAAAGTGTCAAGCTCAAAAGTATATTATTCATCTTCATTACCATATCCATTCAAATATGGAGTTCCTTCTAGTTGACTTCTTAAATAAAACTTTCTTAGTACATCAAAATTGGAAGAGATATCATAAGCAAAACAAAAAAGATTATCATCAACTTCATATAGGACACTATTGGTGCCAAAATCCAAGTCACCAATTGAAATACTATATACAATGAAAGTGCCAAAGGGGACTGTAATGCCATTTAAGCTAGTGGAATAGAATAAAGGTTAAAAAATATGAACAAAAAGTTCTAAAACCATCACAAGACTCACACTCAGTGATATTGAATATAGAGTTCAATAAAAAATATTAGTGTTTCAACTAGAAGTTAATAGCTACAAATTTACATTAAAAGGGGAAGAGAAGGTAAATACCACATGCTTTAGTGCCATGACTCAATAGGTTAGCAATTCTTAATCTTAAATATTTATAAATAATAAGACTGCATATTTTAGATTTGATTCTAGGTAAAAGAAAAGTTTGTCCATGTTATCATTAACATAGGGGTCCAAAAAACATCATTATGTAAGACATAGTCAAGTGCCTCAACTTCTAGATAATAACATAATCACAACCTTACTTATTAGGTTAGCTTTACTTGGATAAAGTTATATAGGTTCAGCACCAATGTAAGTGCACTAACAATCACAATACAATATCATATGCTCAATCTAGATGTAAGTGCACTAACCAATTATTTTATTAAATCAATAATTATTGTGAGGGATTTTCTATGATTCAATTTCGTATAGTAATCTCCACTACAGAAGAGGATTTGCTATTATTTTAGTCCACTCCATGCAATCTAATCCAATTATGGATGATTCACAGGTTAGGTGATTTACCCAAATGAGGATGGATGATTGAATCAATTTGTGGGGATACATCAATATATAGAATCAAGAAATTGCTAATAATTACTTTTCATAATTACCAAGTTATTTTTTCTACTTTTAGAACTTTTAACCTTTCATGCACTTTTCCATTTTTCTAATTGTCTTTCTAACTTTAAAATATATTTTCACATTTTCTAATTGTCTCCCTCTTAATGCTTAATGTTTCAATTTTCACATTTTCTAATTCTCTCTCTCTCTCTCTCTCTCTCTCTCTCTCTCTCTCTCTCTCTCTCTCTCTCTCTCTCTCTCTCTCTCTCTCTCTCTCTCTCTCTCTCTCTCTCTCTCTCTCTCTCTCTCTCTCTCTCTCTCTCTCTCTCTCTCTCTCTCTCTCTCTCTCTCTCTCTCTCTCTCTCTCTCTCTCTCTCTCTCTCTCTCTCTCTCTCTCTCTCTCTCTCTCTCTCTCTCTCTCTCTCTCTCTCTCTCTCTCTCTCTCTCTCTCTCTCTCTCTCTCTCTCTCTCTCTCTCTCTCTCTCTCTCTCTCTCTCTCTCTCTCTCTCTCTCTCTCTCTCTCTCTCTCTCTCTCTCTCTCTCTCTCTCTCTCTCTCTCTCTCTCTCTCTCTCTCTCTCTCTCTCTCTCTCTCTCTCTCTCTCTCTCTCTCTCTCTCTCTCTCTCTTCTCTCTCTCTCTCTCTCTCTCTCTCTCTCTCTCTCTCTCTCTCTCTCTCTCTCTCTCTCTCTCTCTCTCTCTCTCTCTCTCTCTCTCTCTCTCTCTCTCTCTCTCTCTCTCTCTCTCTCTCTCTCTCTCTCTCTCTCTCTCTCTCTCTCTCTCTCTCTCTCTCTCTCTCTCTCTCTCTCTCTCTCTCTCTCTCTCTCTCTCTCTCTCTCTCTCTCTCTCTCTCTCTCTCTCTCTCTTCATATCTTCTTTCATGTGATGTGTGGGGCCTCATTTTTCATATCTTCATCTCTTCTTTCATGTGATGTGTGGGGCCTCATTTCTACCACACGTAGCATTCATCCAATGGTTCTCATCACTCCCCTCTTTTTGAGGATACACTTGCTACTTTCCTTTTTATTTTGGGGCTACTCTTGTAGCTACTTGTCTTATTCAACTTTATTACTTTGGATCTTATACCCTATTAAATGTATAGACTAGTTAGGACTCAAATATAGGACATACATGTGTTTAAGTTGCTCTACCAATGAGATTTTGGACCCTTCTTGAACCAACCTATTATCTAGTTGTAAACTCTACATTTATTTATCAACCCAGGGTGAATGATTTAAAGGGCAATAATCCAATATAGATTATACCAAATGATTAATCTTCAGACTTAATTTTGTTTCTCTTAGTTTCAGGTTTGCAGAAAATAATAACAGTTATAGAAAAATAAATTGTGCTGAATTGAAATAAAATGCAATGTATGATTTATATTTAATTAAATGCTTTTTATATTTGTTGATGTGGATCCACGTGCAACCTATTGATTTAACTATCTATTTTTACCTTATAGTCTATGATGATGCAATTTATTTTAATTGATAAATTAAAGTTAATCTACGTACTAACTATTCCTATTCTATTTTAGGGGCGAGAGAATAGGGACTGGTTGTAGGAGTGGGCCCTGCCTCCTAGAGGATAGTGTAAATATTTCTCCCCTAAACTATTTTACTTCAGTAACTAATGTGCATTAATACTACTAACATTATTCTACTTTATGAATGCAGGAAAATACAATAAAGACTACATAAGCAAGTAAATCATAATAAAGCAAATGACACAGTTACCAAAGACATGATGAAAAGTGTTGCTGCTTTATTGCTGGAAATTCAAATGTACAGTATCTTCGAGCATCAGGTCTTCAGAAATTGTATACAAAATATTTGAACATTATACATTTCACCATTAGACTTCAACATTAGACCTTTTCAAAGGTCTCTCTTGTACTTTATAATGTCGCTTGGACATTCTTAATGAAATTCTTCCATGTATTTTTCCATGTGGCTCTGTTGGCTTGATGATTCAGACACTATATTTTCAACAATAAAAAGCTAAACTTATAATATTTTGTAACCAACTTGGACTTTGTCACAATCCCTATGGTCCAAGTGGCAAACTAACGAACTAACATAACAAAGGTTCTTAATTTAAATAATCTATTGATGCAAAAAATACAACTATATGCCCCTTTATTTTAGGAGAGGATAAAATAGCTTGCATCAGAATCTAAAACATCTTAACAATATAATAATTTTACAACTTTATAATAATAACTTTATAACAACTTTAATAAATATAAAATTCTCATGCATAATGCCAACATGTCAATCAACTATGTTGACTGTGTATGCCTTGTAATACTGCTACGTTGTCACTAGATGTGGCTCAACAACACGTTGGATAGTTTGACTTAGCCAACCTTCTTTCTGTAACATCTTTTAGTAGATACTTTCTGTAATAACTTTCTATAGTTGTATTTCATAGCATCTTTCTATAGCATATGATCGCGTGGCTCCTTAACACATCATCCTCATGGTTGGTCTATCCATACCTATTATCTAGTCTATGCCTTGCCTCATCCTACTCTGTGAAGCTCCTGCAACGTTCTCCTACCAAAACACACAGAACTTGCACACTTTTGCATAAAATATAAGCATAAATCACTTTTATCATTATGGATCAAATTCATTTATAAATCACATAAATAAGATAAAATGATCATAAAACTACATTCATTTTCATAAATTTATAGATAGAAAATGAATTAAACTTGCATAAAATACATGTTGTTTTAACACTCATCATTCCCCCAAATTGAAGGAGATGCATGTCCTCATGCATACAGATTGAAATTATAGTATGTCTAATAAAAATTTTGCAATAATTGTTCAATCATTTCACCATTTTTGTAGACATAAAATAGGGCATTATAGTGTTACATAAATATTTTTGTAGATATAAAGCAAAATATTATAATTATTTTTAGAATTCACTTGACAATTCTCATCAACAAGGAACTATAATTTTCATAAATTATTTGCATTTATTTTATGGAAATAAATCTATTGAAATATGAAACAACATACTGTAAATAACTTATTTTTAGATATGCAATAGAAAAATATTTGCAGATATATAGAAGATAAAATAATAAAATGAAAACTTCTGCAAACAACAACATTATTAACATCAAATAAAGTTTGTAGAATTATGCAAGTTTTATCAAATGTTTGTTATAGATTGTTCAACTTTAGATCTAAGTCTAGATGAAATCTATGTAGGTTTTGGTCTCCTTGTTGGTAAATTATTTTCCTTCTTCACCTTCTACACCTATTCTTTGGCCTCCTTGGAATCAAGTGGTAATTCAATAGATATGGTTTTGATGTGCTTGACTTCTATGGATCCTCCATCTTGTGACTCAAGCTGTGCATCCTATTTTTTGGAGGAGGAGGTTCAGTTATTTCAACGATACGGTTGATAATTGTGTCTATGTCTCTAGGCATCTCGATGTTAAGGAGTAATCCTGTTGAAGGTATCCCTACTTCGATAGATGGTTCTGGCCTTTGAGGGTGGTTCTGTTGAAACACTTTGGTGAAGGGAATCGAGTTGTCTTCCTCAAGTACTTGGGTGAAGTCAATGACTTTGTTGAAGTTTACCGATTTCTTCGATTTTCTACCAGATGTGGAGCTTTTTTTGGGAGAGGTATCGATGAATGGGCTAGCTAGTCTCACCACCCTATCCATGGAGAGTTGTTTGAGGAGATCGATCTGGAGAGTAAGGGCATATCTTACTAGGGTGGCATGCTTGGTAAACTCATTTTTGAGTCTATCCAACTTGATATGCAACATAATTTGTATTTAAATTTTCTCAAGAATTTCTGTAGATGGATTTGATGGAGGTGGGTTTGTCTTTGGACTAGATGCTTCTCCTGTTCCTTAAGTTTTTGGAATGAATCTCTCATGTCTAGTTTTTTGATAGGTTGATAAGACTTGGAGGTTTTGGAATGGCTAGGGCATTTATGTATAGGGGATTCTTCCTCCTCTAGACTCTCAGACTTAGAATTTCCCTTAGATGCACTATCTCCCATGGATTTTGACATACCTAACTCATAATGGATGGAGAGGTTAGCTTCTTCCACTATTGTATCCCATGGTATCCTAGTTTCACTTGCTTTATGTAGAACTATAAGTTTTATCAACCTGTGATGGGCGATTAGGTGAAACTTGGGGCTATCCTTAGAAATTTTAGGCTGGACTCAGGTAATTGTAGCTTTAATTGAGCGGTAAATAAAATATGGAAGGTTGATGATACAGTCCTCATGCCTTGGGTATTTAAGGTTCAACATCATTTTGAGGTGGTAGCCCCCACAATTAGATAATCTCCCCTCTAGTGTAAATAATTTTATAAGGATTATGGTAGCCTCTTGCCATTTTATGGGAAGTGAGGAGGTTGCTACCCCTTTGATCCACCCCTCTCTATCTCTAGTCATAGTGCATATTTCTCTAAACCTCTCGACCATCTGATTTACCCCCTTATAGGTAGATTTATAATATTTTTGGCCAACTTTAGGAAGACTTAGGACCTCGGATATTATACTGACAGTTAATTTAATTTGGATTTCACCTATGTGGGTCACCATGGTCATGGGATCATAGTTCATGATGAACTACTTTGCCACACCTTGGTCATGCCCTTGGAATTTTGTTAGGGCATCCCACTAGCATGCCTCTTGGAACAAATTTTTCATGGTATCACTAGGGTTCTAGGTATAGATAGATGAAGGTTCACTCCGCTTATGGAAGGTAGCTCTAGGCATGATTACTAGTTTAATGGATAGGGTAGGGTTTTAGGTAGAGTAATTTAAAATATGCTTCAACTTTTAAAATATTATCATGGAGTTTCTTAGTTGAAGGAAAACCTACAGAAAATTTGATAAACAATTACATGCATAAAAGACAAATAAATTTCTCATATCTATGGTTATAAAATAAAATAATTTTTTACCTATTTTAACCTATGCAAACGTAATGTTGAGATTATCATGTATATTTAATTTTAGTTCTACATATTTTCCTGTATTTTATTATAAGCATGATTTTAAAAAGAATATTGTTTTCTTCTTTCAAGATATATTCTATGGCTTCTTTTTTTATGATATTCTCTTTGTAAAAAAATTATTTTGAAGATTGTGTTCACCACCTTACCTATTTGTATTCATGTAAATTTGCATCATCATCTACTTCATGCATTCCCTCAACGTCTTTCACCTATAATTCTCCTTCGACCTTCATCATCGCATGGTAATTTTTATCTGTTGCTCACTAGTTTCATTCCTCAACTATGATAGTTTCATCTTTGGTTGCATGGTGGATCCCCCTCATGGTTATAGAGCTTGCTATAAAAATATTAGGGTTAATTTATTTTTTTTTTAGGTTTAACATCCAATGCAAATCATGGGTAATTTTAGCCCTTCGTTCTTCTTTGATCGATGACCCATAACCTTGATCTATGGTGCTTTCCCTGATTCGCTTCTCATGGCCAAGTGTCGATGATCACCCCTCTTTGTGTGTGGTGGTCGGTGCTATCTTGTAGGGGAAGCTTCTATCGATGCCATGTGATTTAAACCAAACCTAAATCGTAGCCCTCCATTTCCTCTTAATCGATGATCAAGAATCATGATCTATAACATCTTCTCCCACTGGTCCGTGTGGCCAAGTGTCGATAATCAAATGCTAGGGTCGTGAGGTGGTCAATCTCCCTTACACATTTCTTATTTTGGTGTGACGCTTCCCACCACCTTGCATGGGGTAAAATTAAAAATATTTTTAATACCTTAATGTTATGAATTCGATTGTCGAAGGGGGATTATTTTTTAAATAATAAAACTTTAAAACTTTTAATCCCAACTTCCCTTTGGATTCATGCATGCATACCCTCTTTATTGATGTCTCATTTGTGGCTAATCACATGCATATATTTTTTATCCTCTCATTTGTTGCCATGCCTTCCACATGTATGGTCGGCCTCATCATCATATTTCAAATTTTTAAACTTTTATAAACTCCATATACGATACCTTATATTTACCTTTTGGTCGATGTCCATGTAATCATTTCCATTGGTGGTATTTGATCCATGTTTTTACCTTCTTCCTATAGATGATTTATTAAAATGTGCTCATGATGCCCTTCCTTCGACCAATCATAACTATACACATCATCCTTAGTGCTCTAGTTGTAATTTTCAGTGTGCAAAGTTTAGAGAGGTCAACTCGTAAACCTTGTATGCATGATTCCCAAAGTCATGTTTTAATCATCCATTCTATTGTGCACCATTTCAATGTTGAATCCATGTTTCGATTTTGTGTCATGATTCTTAGGCTTGAAAAATGTCTGTGTCATGGTGTTTGGTAATTTTTAAATATTATGCAAATTTACCCTTTTTTCTTCAAAATCCCTTGCATAAATAATTTTTAATATTTGCCTTGTATAATTCCACTTTTGACACGTGTCACAAATATGGAATTGTTGACACTTAGAATTTTTTATAAAATGCGTATTTTCGAAGATATGCTATAGAAAATGTCTACAAAAAGTATCTATGAAAAATGTCTACAAAAATGTCTATAGAAACTATCTATAGAAAATATCTACAAAAATTGTCTATAGAAAATGTCTACAGAAATTGTCTACAAAAACTATCTACAAAAGATATCTATAAAATATCTATAGAAACTATAATTGTAGAGTTGAAAGAATACTTTACCTATTTCTTCATTCTTTTTTTTTCTTCCCCCCAAACTGTATCATGAATTATGAATGAATCTTCTACTTACCTCCCCCAAACTGTATTTTTGGCTATATAGCCAAAACATGATAGAGAGGATTTTATTTTGTAAAAATTTATATTATGGAAAATATTATATATATAGTAATTTGTTTTATTTAATTAATTAATAATATGGGGGATTTACTTATATATTATTTATGCCAAGTCATTAAATAGGCTTGTAGAATAATAATCTCTTTGCAAAATGGACTTACCTTCTTGGCTTCTAAATAAGTGATCCCATGGTTTTATTAACAATTCCTGCTAATGCCTTAGGGATATTATTTCTTATCTTTCTTCCTTTAATTTCATTAAGGAGTTCCATATGAGAGAAGAATAATGGATTTATTCTGATATCAATCATCAATATTTGCAACATAGATCTTCAACATAGGCTTAGGTGCTTTCAAAACTTGTCTTGGATGAGAACAATAGGATAGTCATTCTGATATTATCTTGATGGCCTTTCCTATAGAAATGTGCATCTATTTGGTATTCTTATAGGGGTGCAAAGCTTTGGGGAATTGGATTCCCAACCACTCTATCAAAGTTTTGATGGGAATTGTAACCCTATCCTTACTGCTTTGCCCCTACAAGTAAATATTAAAGCTTTGGAAATTCGAGCCACATTTTTGTAGGATGAAATGGATTATGATATATGTATGGCAATGTGATGATGGTATTTGCTTATGACTCTATTTGCCTTAGGTATAAATGATCTAGAGTTGTTTTACAAAGACTCAAACATCCTAGTGATCTTTAAACAAGTTCATCTATTCATCTCACAAATCGATATGATGCTAAGGTTGTCCTAGTGGTTTCAAGCATCTCAAGGACCAACTATGTGTGTAATGAATATTCATTTCTCATTATGAGTAAGGATTGACTAATCCATTGGTCACTTATGCCAACAAGCTAGCTTATCTGTGAGCATCCATAGGTCTTGTACAGACTTGTCGCTACCGCGTAAGGATACCTTATTGCTAGGCGGGTTTCATTCAACCCATTGTTGTAATGAGGATCACCCCATGGTTTTTGAAACACTAAGAATTCTAGGGATTCAAGCTCTTTTCCCTTATTTTATTGGATTTTATTTGGGATACTTGCTCATTTTGAAGAAGAGCAAGGGGATTTTTATTGTTTTTGGGATACTTGCTCATTTTGAGAGAGAGCAAGGGATTTTTTTTTCAAGGGTGAAGGGAGAGCTTGTCCTTTTGCCAATTCTTTAGCTTTCTAGGCCATGCACATAATTGGATAAGTAGGGAAACCATTCACTTTATAGCAATAGTAACTTCATGGGTTATTCTTTCCCAACTTCACAATGTTTTTATTTGTTATAACATGTGTAGTCCAAGAGAAAACTTGATTGACTAGGAGCAATCTATGGCACTTTAAGGATTGTTCGATTTTCAATGGAGATTTTCTTAAAACACTAGGGGTGGTTGAGTGATTGAAAACACCTAGACTTTGTTTAGCAAACAAAGTGTTATGCAAGATGTGGCAGTAATTTCCCTACAAGTTTTCAAATTGATTTAACTAGAAGAGGTGTCTCCTTTGGAGCCTTTTGAAATAATATTGAGACTAAAGATTGATGAAAAATAAGATGAAAATATTATAGATATTGGAACTCCATCATGAAACAAAGGAAGTATATGATAATCTTCTTTTATCTTCCAAGTGGTATTTAACAATAATATATTTATTTATTTATTCTTAAATATTATTTATATATATATATATATATATATATATATTATGTGAAGAAGAAAGAGAAGTTGTCATTCAGTAATAGTTGATTGCAGTTCAGAAATGCACTGCAAGTCAACCTATTGCTTAAGATAATGTATGAACTCTTCTTTAGATAATGGCTTCTTGTAGAGTTTAAGCCTATGCCCATTTACTAGTAATCTTCTTGTTGAGTCATCTATAGGCTTAAGTTTAACTGTACCATTCCCAAACATTTCTTCAATCTCATAAGGTCCTAGCCATCTTGTCCTTAGCTTACCTTGAAAATATTGGTAGCGAGAATCAAATAACAAGGCCCAATCTCCTGATTGAAATGTTCATGGTACAATGTGTTTATCATGCCATTTCTTTCTTTTTTGTTGAGTTAATTCAGTCATGTGTAATACCTCTAGTCTTCTTTCATCCAGAATGTTTAACTTTTCCAATCTAGCTTTTTGTGCTTGATCCAAGTTCATGTCAAGTTGTACCATTGTGCGAAGAGTTTCTATCTCAAATTCGATAGGCATAATGGCTTGCTTGCCATAGACCATTTCATAAGGTGACAATCCTGTGGTGGTTTTCCAAGTTGTGTTATATGCCCATACAACTTCTTTTAACCTTTCTACCCAATCAACCCTATTCACAACTACAATTTTTGTAATGATATTTTCAAGTTCTCTATTTGTAACTTCTACTTGTCCATTAGCTTGAGGGTGATATGGTAAGGTATTTTTGTGTTTTATTTGATATATTTCGACAAAATGTTTGATTACTTTGGAGATAAATTGAGATCCATGATCCGAAACTAGTTCTCTAGGTGCTCCAAAGCATTGCATGATATTTTCATAAAGAAAATCAGCTACAGGTTCAACTTGTGCTCATGGTAAGGCTTTTACTTCAGCCCACTTGGTGACATAATCTGTACACACAAGTATATGCTTATTACCTACACTTGGAGGGTCTATTGGTCCAACAAAATCAATTCCCCATTTCTTGAATGGTTCAAACATTATTTGTGGTACCAAAGGTATTTCCATTGAAGGTGTAGGTTTACTAGCCCTTTGACAAGCATCACATCTATCAATAAACTTATAGGTATATTTATTCATAGTAGGCCAAAAGTAACCTGTTTGAAGCATTTTATTGACTATTCTTTGGGTGGCATAATGGCCTCCACAAGGTTCTTCATGTGCTACCTGAATGATGTCATATACATCTTCTTCTTGCACACATCTCCTAATTACTTGGTCAGGGCAAGATTTAAACAAGACTCCATTAATCCACATGTAAGGGGTGCTTTGATGTATTAGTTTTCTATGCTCATGCGGTGTAAAATTTTGAGGCATATTTCCTATTACTAAGTAATTTACAATATCAGCATACCAAGGAGTGAAAATAGAGAGAGCAAACAAATGTTCATCCAAGAAATTATCAAGAATTAACTCATCATCATCAAATATTTGCATACAAGATAAATGATCTGCAATAACATTATCCTTGCCTACTTTGTCTATAATTGTGACATTAAATTCTTGCAATAAGAGAAGCCATCTAACCACTCTACCTCCCACTGTAGCTTTGTTCATTAAGTATCTTATGGTAGAGTGATCAGTGTGAACAAATACTTCATACCCCATTATGTAATGTTTGAATTTATTAATAGCATGGACTACAACTAAGAACTCTTTTTCAGTAACTATGTAATTCAGTTCAGCCCCATGCAAATTTTTACTTACATAATAGATAGCATAAGGTATTTTGTTCTCTATTTGTTGTAGTACTACCCCTATTGCATATCCTGAAGCATCACAATGTATATGAAAGGGTAATTCCCAATTTGGTCCCCTCAGGATTGGAGCAGTAATCAATTTGTTCTTTATAATTTTGAAGGCTTCCTGACATGCTTTAGTCCAATTAAATTCACTTTCTTTGGTTAAGAGCTTAAGCATAGGAGCAACAAATTTGCTAAAATATTTAATGAATCTATGGTAGTATCCTACATGTCCTAAGAAACTTCTTACCTTTGTTTGTGTTTTTGGAGGTTGGAGGGATTGGATAACTTGAATTTTTGTAGGATCTACTTTAACACCTTCCTCTGATATGTAATGTCCTAAAATAATGCCTCCTCTCATCATCATGAAATACTTCTCATGACTCAGAGAGAGGTTTTGTTCTTGGCATCTAATTAGAACCTTTTGTAAGCTTGATAAAGTTTCTTCAAAGGTGTTACCATAGACTGTGAAGTCATCCATATAGACTTCTACACATTCATTAATCAAATCAGAAAAAATGGCTAAGACAACCCTTTGAAAAGTGGTAGGTGCATTGCATAATCCAAAAGGTAAGACTTTATAAGCATAGGTGCCTACAGGACATGTGAAAGTTATATTTTCTTGATCTTCTTCAGCTATGGAAACCTGATTATACCCACTAAAGCCATCCAAAAAATAAAAGTATTTCTTCCCAACCAAGGTATCAAGAACTTGATCAATGAATGGTAAGGGGAAATAGTCCTTCTTTGTCACTTTATTCAGTTCCATGTAATCCACACAAATCCTCCATTTACCATTATTTTTAGGGACTATCACTAATGGTGATACCCATTGGCTATCATAAATTGGATATATAAATCCTACGTTCAAGAGTTTAATGATTTCTTCTTGAACTACATCTTTCATAGTTGGATTCAACCTTCTTTGGGGTTGTCTTACTGGGTGGCAACCTTCTTGAATAAATATGCGATGGGTACAAATGTTTGGGTGTATTCCTTTCATGTCCTCATAGTTCCATGCAAATGCAAGTTGATGCTTCTTAAGCACATCAATCAGTTGTGATTCATGTATGCTTGTAAGCTCATTACTAATGTTCAAAGTTCTTCTTGATGTGATATCTATTTATTTGCAACTTTTTGTATTTGCATCTATTCCCATAATTTCATGTTTAAGCACATTTAAGTGATAGTCATAAGGTATCAATTGTTGAGTTTGACTTGTGCTAGCCTCATTAATGAACATAGTATATTTAGATAAACAACTATTATCTTGACCTTGATCTTCCTGTTGATCTCCTAGTAACAATGATAAGGGTCCCTCAATTTCTTGTTGTAGGTGTTCACTCAGAACATTGATCGATAAGGTTTGAATATCATCCAAATCATGAGGGAAATCATACCATAGTTGCTTTGGAAAATCTCTATCTAATGTTGATTCAGGAAATAGGCTAAGATCTTTAGTGTTTTTGCCATAAAAAATAGTCATGTTTTTAGATCTGCAACTGATGTAGGCATCAGCTATTGCAAGCCATGGGTATCCTAGAATTAAGGGATGTCCCCCTAACTTTTTCTTGGGTTGTAAGACTATAAAGTCTATAGGGTATTCCCATGAACTTACGGAGACTATAACATCTTCCAATTTTCCTTCTGGTCTGATAGTAGACCTATCTGCAAGTTGGAGTACTATAGAAGTTGGTTGTAATTTGTGTACTCCTAAGGATTATATTGTTTCCTTGGTCATGACATTAATAGCAGCTCCTAAATTGACCAAAATATTGTGCAAGGCTATTTTACCAATGTGAACTATAAGGATAGGTATTCCAGGATCTGTATATTTTGGTAATAACCTACCTTCAATCATTATCTCAGACAATTATCCAATGACTTGAATGGTTTGAGCTTCATTCTTCTTTTTCCTTCCTAAATTTGTACATATGTTCTTGATTAATTTGGAATAGATAGGAATATCCTTGATAGCTTGTAACAAAGGAATTTTAATGGTGATATTTTCTAACTCTTGAAGGAAATTGAAGGTTGGTTTAGATGGTTCCTTTGGTATTGCTAACCTTTTAGGAAATGGTATCTCCACTTCTTTCCTTTGAGGAATTTGGATCTCTTTTTTTTTTTTTTTTTTTTTTTTTTTTTTTAATTTTTTTTTTTTTTTTTTTTTTATTTGGGGTTCTTCAATTTTTATGAGAGTAGCTCTAGTATTGTCCAATATTTTTCTAGATCTTAATTGAATCTGTTGGCAAGGTACCACAGATATTGAGCATGTCTCATTTGTTTCATAGACCTATTGAACATTTTTGTTATTATTAGGGTTAGGCATTGGTTGAGCTGGTAAAGGTGGCTGCTTAGGAGGATTGTTTACATTGTTTGGAGGTGGAAGGAGTCTATTTTGAGGTTGTTTTTGAGGTACTTGCCCCCTAAATTGATTTTGAAAGTTTTGTTGTTGGGGCTGCCCTTGAGACTAGCTAGGTCCTGTTTGATTGTATTGGCCACTCATATTCCAATTAGATGCATTTTGATTTTGGCTTGCCATCCATGGAGGTGAATTTCCATATGGATTGGACATGAATTGTGCCCAAGGAGGCATGTTCCAATCTTGATTAGATTGATTCCAATTCATCCAACTTGGAGCATTTGACCAATAATTAGGTCTTTGTTGGTTGGAATAGTTAGAGTTTGACCAATTGGGTGGACCATTAAATGGACCATTCCTTATTTGAGCTATAAAGTAAACATCTTCTGCTTCTTCGACCTCAGGTTCTTTTATAGCAGTTTTGATAGCCAAAATATATTTACAATTTTTGGTATTATGGTTCTTGTCACAGATTTTACAACAAGTAGAGATGTTGGAAATGTTTGTAATATTGAGAGGACATTCCCTCAAGTTGTGTTTCTTCCTACATCTATGATAATATATTTCTTCAATGTTTTTCTCCTTTGGTTTCTTATCCATGAGGTCGAGAGATGATGTTAATGTACTCAATAAATCAGTTTTGAGACTTTCTAGCATATTACCAATCTCAGCTCGTGTTACTCCCCCTCCTGATGATGGGTGCTTATTACTTCTTAATGGCTTATTTCTTGAGTAATTTTTGCAAATATTTATGATTTCTCCCAATCCCATCTGATGAATATCCCCCTTTGCCATAAGGTTTAGTATGTCAAGGACATATTCCTTTAGCCCTTTAAGAAAAATTTCTTTTTGAACTTCCTCATCCAACTCAATGTTTACTCTTGATCCCACAAACTAGAATCTCTCGAGATAATCTTCAAGGGATTCATCATATTTTTTATTCATGCAAAACAACTCAACTTTCTTATCCCAAACTCTACAATAATCTTGGTACCTCTCTAGGAATATGTCTTTTAATCCATGTTCTCCATCCCATCAATTGCAAATACTTTCTCCTAGACCCATGAACCATCTTAAGGCTGTGTCCTTAAGTGTAGAAGGGAATAGTCTTAATTTTTTCTCATCAGTGGTGTAAAAGTAAGCTTGGCACACCACTTCAAATTCAAAGAGAAAGGCATCAGGATCCTCATGTGGTTTCCCATGAAAGGTAGGCAAAATAACAACAGAGATTGATTTTGGTTCTCTTGTTAGCCTATCTTCGAAAGAAGGAATTGGAAAGGCAAAAGTCTTTCTCTGTCCACCCCCTCTTTGATTTTCTACTTCTCCTTGATCATTAGTCCTTTGCCTTTGGTTTCTATTTACTTCCCCTTGTTCGCTACCTTGATCAGCCATGATTGAATATAATATTTCAAGAATTGGACTAGGTATAGGTTTAAAAAAGAGAGATGAAGGATCTATATGATCATCAAATTCTGGTTTGGGTAGTAGATATGTTTTGGGATCTTGTTCTAGAAATTCAATCTACTTTGATGATGCAAAATCTATAGATGTTTGGATTGTAGTTTTAGTTTCTTTTAACTCAAAAGTTTTAGATTTCTTACTAAGGTCTCTTTGGCAATCTGCTTCTAGTTCACTAATTTTAATAAATCTTCCCTTTGAATCTCTAGGTCTGTTCATGAAATTTCCAAGTTCTTTGGTTCTTGCAATAAATTTTTACCTTTTTAATCTTCCTTGAACAACCTATGGATATCATTAATTGGATCGAGTTGCTCAGGAGTCATATAATGCTCCTCATTAAATCCAAAATCTTTTGTTACTAGAGTAATTAATTGGACAATAAAAGCCTATTTTGGAATTGGGTTAGGGCTCTCGAACTATAATTTGCAATGCAAGTCTTGACACAGTTCTCTAAAGTGAACTACTCTAGGTGCCCTATGATATCTCTTGCTATATTCTAGGTTCACTTCCCTATCTTCTATTTTTTCTAGGAAACTATGAATGGTAATGGAATCCTCAAAATACTGGTCCCATAGGTAGGTGATTAAATTTATTATTGCTCTCCTATCCCCAAGCCACCATTCACAACTCCTTATAAGGTCAAGGTAGGGTGAGTGATAATCTAGCCCTAGAATTTTAGCTATGTTTACTCTCTTGATTCTACCCAATTTATCTGATCTATATTTTATGATATCAAGATGTTTGCATAGGTGTTCCCACTCTTTCCCAGATGTTTGGTGTCTTTTCTTAAAAAGAAGGTTAACTTCTTGTTCTAATAGTAATTTTTTGAGGTCAATGGATGCAGATTGTTTGATGCAATTTTCTATCATCTAGCAACATTTTTACTTCTCTTTTGTTCTTCCTTTTTTTTCTTTTCTTTTTGTTGATAATTTAAAGCAATCCTACTATTGTTAAGACTCAATCTGCAATTCATAACCAATGAATTTATACAGCCAACCCTTAACAGTAAGAGAAAAATAAAATTTTTTTTAAAATTCTTTACTAACTTTTTTTGGGGAAATTTTTATTTAAAAATTTTCTAAAATATTTTTTTTTTTGCAATAGGGGAAAATAAAGTTTTATTTTAAAAAAGTTATTACTAAAACTAGGTGTGATTATAGAATCTAAACCAATTTTAGCACACTAGGAGGAAAGTAAAATTCTATTTCTAAAATAATCCTAATGTTACTAAAATTAGGTGTGATTAAATGAATCTATTCAATTTTAGCATAATAGGAGGAAAATAAAATTTCTATTTCTAAAACAAATTTACTACCACTAAAACTAGGTGCAATTCATAGTCAATGAATTTATACAGCTAATCTTAGCATAGTAAAGTAAAATGAAATATTGCTTGAAAAGTAAATTTTGCTGGAAATGAAATTGTTGAAATAAAAGGTTAAATTGTTGTTACTTCTTTGATTTTAAGGAGCATTTCACTATGATTGTGTCACTCAATCACACCTACTTCCTATTTCCATAGGTCATAGAACCTAGACCAAAGCAAGCAATAACAACCACCCAATGCTTTGAAAATTTGAAATGAAAATTGTTGAAATCAAATATTAACTATGAAAGCAGTAAAATGATTCTAAGAAAAAAAGAACCTAGCAATGTCGAACAAAGGGGATTGTTGGGACTTCTTGTGCCACTCTGACTCGTATGCATGCCAAGGACTCGTACCTCTTCCCACATACAAGTAAGCCTCTCTTCTTGCACAACCAGCAGTCTTTGATTAAAAATTATGACACTACTCTCCCCGAACGATGCCAAAATGTCTAGTTGTAAACTCTACATTTATTTATCAACCCAAGGTGAATGATTTAAAGGGTAGTAATCCAATATAGATTATACCAAATGATTAATCTTCAAACTTAATTATGTTTCTCTTAGTTTCAGGTTTGTAGAAAATAATAACAGTTATAGGAAAATAAATTGTGCTGAATTGAAATAAAATGCAATGTATGATTTATATTTAATTAAATGCTTTTTATATTTGTTTATGTGGATCCATGTGCAACCTATTGATTTAACTATCTATTTTTACCTTATAGTCTATGATGATGCAATTTAATTTAATTGATAAATTAAAGTTAATTCTATGTACTAACTATTCCTATCCTATTTTAGGGGTGAGAGAATAGGGACTAGTTGTAGGAGTGGGCCCTGCCTCCTAGAGGATAGTGTAAATATTTCTCCCCTAAACTATTTTACTTCAGTAACTAATGTGCATTAATACTACTAACATTATTCTAATTTATGAATGCAGGAAAATACAGTAAAGACTACATAAGCAAGTAAATCATAATAAAGCAAATGACACAGTTACCAAAGACATGATGAAAAAGTGTTGTTGCTTTATTACTAGAAATTCAAATGTACAGTATCTTCGAACATCAAGTCTTTAGAAATTGTATACATAATATTTGAACATTATACATTCCACCATTAGACTTCTGTCATTAGACCTTTTCAAAGGTCTCTCTTGTACTTTATAATGTCACTTGGACATTCTTAATGAAATTCTTCCACGTATTTTTCCATGTGGCTCTGTTGGCTTGATGATTCAGACACTATATTTTCAACAATAAAAAGCTAAACTAATAATATTTTGTAACCAACTTGGACTTTGTCACAATCCCTATGGTCCAAGTGGTAAACTAACGAACTAACATAATCAAAGGTTCTTAATTTAAATAATCTAATGATACAACAAATACAACTATTCATCCTTCATTCTAGGAAGAGATAAAATAATCTTGCATCAGAATCTAAACATCTTAATAGTATAATAATTTTACAACTTTATAATAACAACTTTATAACAACTTTAATAAATATACAATCTCATGCATAATGCCAACATGTCAGTCAATTGTGCTGACTGTGTATGCCTTGTAATACTGCTACATTGTCACTGGACGTGGCATAACAACACGTTGGACAGTTTGACTTAGCCAACCTTCTTTCTGTAACGTCTTTCAGTAGATGCTTTCTGTAACAACTTTCTGTAGTTGTATTCCGTAGCATCTTTCTGTAGCGTCCATCCACGAGTCTCCTTAACACGTCATCCTCATGGTTGGTCTATCCACACTTGTTATCTGGTCTGTGCCTTGCCTCATCCTGCTCTATGAAGCTCTTGCAATGTTCTCCTACCAAAACACACAGAAACTTGCACACTTTTGCGTAAAACACAAGCATAAATCACTTTTATCATTATGGATCAAATTCATTCATAAATCACATAAATAAGATAAAATGACCATAAAACTAAATTCATTTTCATAAATTTACAGATAGAAAATGAATTAAACTTGCATAAAATACGTGTTGTTTTAACACTCATCACCTATGATTCAAATGTAAGATTATTGATACTTATTTCTCTAACATCCCTCCTTAAGCCACTTCATAGGTGTTCAAGGATCCTAAATTTAGCTTTAGATATTAGCTTGAAAACTACCTCTAAGATTCAATTATGGCTTCTAGATTATACTAGATTTAACACCAAACATAGAAATTTGAACACATTATAGTTTTTACATAATGCCCTGATACCAAATATCAAGATTTAATATTCTTATACTCAAATTCCTCTTATATAAAACTCTATAGAAGCATACAAGTTATCTCACTATTTCATCTTCCCATTAATTCAAATTTCAATATACAAAGATCTTTACATAATATAAAATTATTTGGTCAATCTGGGTGCAAGTGCACTACCCTATTATTCAAAGATGATGACTCGAACACCCGAAAGAGAATGGGAATAGCTACATGGAGTTTGACATGGCAGACATTGATATGCTTTGGTGTGAAGAGAACATAGGTGAGAACAGTGCCCAAAGGGTGATTCACGCAATATAGGCCAATAACCATCGACTATTTTATTTACCTAAACTTAGACCTGACAATTGAACGTGGACCAGGATGTCGAGGTGAAGCCATTTACGTGGAGTATTCGACCGGTATCGATGGGATATCAAGATGTCAAAGGTGATCAATATATGGGGCCATCAAAACATGAAAATGGAGGTCTCGTGTTGATAATTCCAGGTACAATATGGACCAATCACTCGATCACACGTAGGAGTCGAGCTGACCAAGAACAGCATATATGATGGATACCCAAAAAGTTAAAATGACGTAGAGTTGGATGAGAACATGGAATTCGATGTAATGTTCGAGGTAGGGTTACACATCGGCATCTCCCCATCAGGTAGAAACCTACGGAGTGCAACATGATTTCCTTAGATGCGTTGGACGGGTTCCATAAAACTAAGAAACGAATGCAAAGGAACTTGCACCAGAGATGCAGATCAAGAGTAGCTACAAATAGAGTTCGAACATAGATACATCGACGCTCGGGATAAAATGTCAATCGATATGCAAATGAACTGTAAACAAGGAGCAGATAAATACACAAAGCTAACCACCTAAGTTTCTTCACCAAGGATAGTAGCAGTTTATGCATCAACGCACAAGAAAGTCGGTTACCAAGTGTGCAAAGTGGCATGTCCTCGAATATAGCACAATCACAGTGGGTGTCACAAAGGCTTGTGTTCGAAGGTGGTGACCAGGTGCGTCTCAAAGGGATGAATGGTCCATCGAATCAAACGGTAGCATGAAGGAAATCCCTAGGACGAACCCCAACCATGGCAAAAATTACCAAGTGGCTTTAAATTACTTTTTATATAAAAGGTGAACAATGTGCTCGTATGGCTAAAATGTAATGTTCATATTATGTCTAACCTTAATGACATATGTTGAGGGTAATCGAAAGGGGGTTTAATTAAAGTGTTTCATGGAGAAGTGTTGACCCCTTCATTATGCTAAAGAAAATCAAATGTTGCGTGGAACAAAATAAAAAAAAAAAGTGTTTGGAAATATGTACAGTTGGCTTTTGGAAAGCCAAATGAAGATCAAAAGACAAAAATGAACAGAAATAGAGGGAAAAACGAAGAGTCGAAGAATGGGACTTTCAAAAAATTTAAAAGCTCAGAAAAATGGAGTTTGAGGGGTTGGTTCTTTTTACAAGACCGGAAATGCTGCCAGAATATGACTGTGAAAATGGAAACATAATTTTAATGCAATAGACCTTTTCAGAAATTTGGGATTTAGTTTGTGAAAAAGGAAGAGAAAATTTCTGCATGCATGGATTTCATGTTTTATTTTTCTTGTTTTCAGATTTCGGATTTATAAATGACGTTTAATGCACTTCTATAGTTATGTCATTGAATATTTGCAATCTAAAATTTATTTTCTGTGTCCTAGGAGCTAGCACTTAGTTTATTTTAATTGTGCAAATGCAGGTTAAAATAGATTAGGTTGCATGCAAGAGTTTCTCATATTTTCGGTTTTGCAGGATAGGGTGCCATCAAACTGAAAGGGCTTTGCATGTTTTCGTTTTCAGCATTCAAGATTATTTTCAGATTTTATTTTTTGTTTTCTAACCCTTCATTTTACATTTTTTTTAATACTTTGGAAATTAAAATAAAAATAATAAAAAAATGACAAAATTTATTACATGGGTGTGAAGAATGAACTTCAATCTTGCATACGCAATAGATTCGGACTCATTCCGAGGCCATTTTGATTTTATAAATATTTTTGAAAACTGTTATTTTTAAGGGTTTTTATAATTTTGGAATTTCATTTTTTTTACATTTTCAAGGCAAATCATATTTTTCTGCTTTATCTTTATTTGCAAGCATAAGATGACCTTTCCTTTATGAAAAAATCAATTTCATTGAAGGGGGGTTAATTTTATGGCATTTCATAAGCTATCATTTTCGGAGCAATAAATGCACCTTTCTTTATGAAAATTTTGATTTCATCAAAGAGAGGTAATTTATCATCACATCAAAGGCTAGTGTTTTTAAACATTAAATTATTTCTTCTTTATGAAAATTGATTTCATTAAAGAGGGATAATTCATAATGACATTTTGAGGCCACTATTTTAAAGCAATAAATTGGTGTCTCTTTATGAAAATTAATTTCATCAAAGAGGGACAATTTATTAATTATAGCAAAGGCTATATTTATCTTCATTATAGAAGCTACATTTAATGGATATTTTTATCATTTTGAATTCACATTCATAGATAGATTTAATCTTCTATTTCATGCTTTAAAGTAGGATTTAATGCAAGATAAAACTTGTTTAAAATCTACTTAATAAAGGAAGATAAAATCTACCTTAAAAAATTTCAAGATAAAAAGAATTAAGGCACTACATCATGGTCATATGAGGGCCAATTCACATTTACTTTTATTTAAGTTTTTATGAACAATCATTAACATAGCATGGTAAAATGAACCAACACATGCCCCTTGTTAACAGTTACTTGCAATCACTAAGGTGTTCCTAGCATTTCATTGATATTTTTATTGAGATTACTAATACACATGTGCAAATGCTAATATAGTGGAGACCTTGGAGAAGTTGTTTTGTTTTAACTTCTTTGCAAGAGAGGGTTTTGTAACCAAAATCCTAATGGAGAGTGTAATTTCACAATTGGGTAAAATTACTACTCAATAATACCACAATGGAAAAATACATTGGGCTTTCCTAATGGAGACCCAAGTTCAGTTCACAAGAAGGGTGGCCCTGATATGCCCCAACTTTTAAACCTATTCAAAAAACAAGTAATACTAGCACTAAGAAATTTGACCTTGTTGCACTAGCTGCATCATGTTTTTCATTATGTCAGTAGGTGGAAATCCTTCTCTATCCATAAGTTTATACTTTATATGATACTAATGGAGTTCCATTGCACTATTTAATGAAGCATCAGATTGACTTGGTTCCTATAACATCACTATAAAATAGCCATTATAATGTGAATGACTCTAGGAGAATAATAAAAATGGATGACAAAATTATGATCCAATTGATTACAAAACAAATTGACCAATATCATCATCATGTGGTAGTACCATTGTGCTAGTAACAAAAAAGTATGGGACACAGTTCCTCTACACCAACTATAGGGCATTCAATAAAATTATAGTAAAAAACATGTGCCCATTCTCATAAATTGATGACCTATTGGACCATTTGTATGAAGCTCGATACTTCACCAAGATTGACCCCAAGTCACACTCTCATTAATTTTCTATTGACTCAAAAAACATCTAGAAAAAAACTTGAAGACAAAAGAAAGAATGTATAAGTGATTGATTATTCATTTTAGTTTGGCCACATTCATGCAACTAAATAATAATGTATCTTCATACACTCTATGGCATTATAGGATTCAAGCCAATATAGTAAGTGCACCTATTATATCATAGATATATCTTATCTATGCTACATAATTGAATTCTAGAACATACATGTAGATCTAAAAAGGATGCATATCATATAAGAAATATTAATCCCAAAGAATCTTATAGAACTTGGGATTTGTCTAGGTTTTGTTAACTTTTATCATAAGCTTGTAATTGGCTTCTCACATGTCTTATGACCTTTGAATTTTGTACTTGCATATAAAGGTGAAGTTTCAATATACTTCAAAAAATAATTAAGAATTTATAGAATTAAAACAACACCTTTATTCAATGGTAGTACTTGCAACCATCGATCAAATTTTTTTCATTAAGACTAATTATTTCAACTATGAACTTGGTACCATGTTTATATAGAATGGGAATATAATGTAATGTGATTATGAGATGCTTTTAGACACTACTCAACATATGAGTATTTGTATTCCATTGTTCAAGTTGTATGTTTGTGTCACCACTACATCATAGGTAAGAGAATCGTTATTCATTTTGTTCACAAGCCTTTGTAATTCTTATATTCATAAAGTAATCAAAAAAATAAATACTACGTGAAATGGATGGGTTACCTATAATAATTCTAATGTATGATCAAACATTTTAAGAAAAAGGAGAATCAAGTAGCAATTTTTCTAAGTCATCCACTAGTATAGACTTTGAGTATTCTTGATGCTAGAGGGTATGGAATCATAGAATGGTAGGTGCTATACCCTAAATATGTTGACTTTGAAAACATCCAAAAACTTAATAAAGGGTAATTTTATGCTATATCACCACATTTAGAATGGAATATTGTGCTAACTTGGGAAGCCTCATAAAATATTCTTCTTATATAGACTTGGAAAGTGAACCTACTCACACATGATGAAATAATTGATCAAGGTAAACCAAGTGAGGTTTAATCTCTAATACTAAAGGAGACAATGTCTATACATTACCATATGAGCATAATATTTGATAAATTCCCATGACATAGCATAAAAGCTCATTCTACTATTTTGATCTCTATTATACCTAAGAAATTTTGCAAAAATATTAAAATTAGAGTATACTAGAACCTGCCATGGTGAAATTTAGATGAATGAAACCCTATTTATGCATGGCAAGCATAATAAAGTATCTCATGATGATATTCCACTCACATTTAGAGTTAAACATGATGCAATAATTTTTTATAGTAGACTTATATCCATTTTTTTAGATGTTATCATCCAAATAATGGATAAAAAATCTATTGAAGAAATTATATAGCTCCATTTATTACATGCACTAAGGTCTCTAACAAATACAAGATCATAAGGATTGAATATTAAAACTTTTCCCGATCACATCAAGGTATATGAAGATCCAAATAATGTCCTTGCTTTAATTAGAATAAGGATTCAAGCTTTAAGCAAGAGAAAGAGGAAGTAGATCAAGAAAGTGAGATTGATATAATCATCAAAAAATTACAAAATGAATATGAAAAATTATAGTCTCCTATAAATATATTCATTAATAAACATATGTAATCATAAATTATATGTTTTAAACTCTTCCTTTTTATTAAGGAAGAGTTTCAAAGTTTAAATAAGAATTATACACTATATGTTCACAAATTCTACTCCAAGAATGAGGTAAGCATTAGAATTATCATCATAAGTTCTTATAATAAGGCATAATAATATTCATATAGGTTATTATTCAGTTGTTCCAATAATGTCACAAAGTAGGAGACTTTATGCCTTGGGATTACACAAAGTTGAATAGCTAGGAGTTAAGCATGCCAAAATATTTGGTGATTTAAAATTTATAGTATGATAAGTTAGATTGCATTGTATAGAAAAGTAAAAGCTTATTAAACCTTACTTGAATAGAGAATAGAGACTATTTTAAGGTCATTAATAGTGATACCATTCTAAGAGTAGAAATAAGTAGCTAATTTGCTAATTTTAAGTCTTGTAATTTCATCGACTGTCGAGAAACTAATACTAGCCATAAGAGAATGTAGTTAAGATACTTTTTAGACAAACTTTAATAATTTGTGATATTTCCATGGTGATCAATATATCCTTAATTTCTTATTGAAAGAATCTCAACATACCAATAAAGGATTGAGTTTAAGGAAGATAAAAAGGATATGATGATCTAGTTACGAGGAAATTAGCTCTAAAGAAGACTCGCCACACACTCTTTAAAGTCTATTTTATCTAGACAATTGCTCTAAGAAATAAAATATAGAGGTTAAAGCTTTCGACTATTACTCTATTTAAAATTTTGGTATTTATTTATCGAAGAAAGATTACATTTCATTTGAATTCTAAATTTATGCAATGATTTTAATGACATCATAACATGGAACTATGATGATATTAAAGTTTATGACAATATCATCATCACTGAGCATACCATATAGATGATCCATAATTATAAGATCTTCAAGAAAAAGGAAAGGCCAATGAATCCAAAAATCCATAATATTATGAAAAAAGATTGATAAAGTTACTTTAAACTAAAATTATTAAACCTATAAAGTATTTCATATGGATAATGAATATATCTATAGTATAAAATAAGAATGGATATTTATACATTTGCATGAACTTTATAAACTTTAACCAATATTCATTGAAACATCATTAGCCATTATCAATAATGGATTTGGTTTTTGCTTCATTGGATAAAAATGCTATCCCTCCTAGATGGCTTTTCAATATATAATAAAATTTGGATTAGAGATAAGGATTAATCTAAGACAACTACTACAAAAGGGTTAATGTACTAATTATACAACATGCCCTTTAGTATATAATATATAGTTATTACTTTCCAAATTATGATGGAAATTAGTTTTTAAGGACTCATAATTTACATTACACTCATATACTTGGATGACTTGAAAGTCTTCTTGAAGAGCATAAAATACCATATTGGTCGCCTTAAAATATTCTTTGATAGGTGTAAAGAATTTGCTATCTTATAGAACCTGAATATATCAATTTTATATGTTCAATAAGTAAAGGTGTTAGGGCATGTTGTCTCAAGAGAAGGGTTGGTAACTAATCCAAATAGAGGAAATGTTATTCTTGGATTGCTCCTTCCTTCCTTTAAGAAAGGTATTCAATCCTTCCTAGGACTTATAAACTTTGTTAAGGACTTTATCCAATTTTTTTCTTAAATAGTAATACCTATCAAATTAATGTTAAAGAAGGAGAAAATTTTGATATAGATAGATGAAAACAAAAAATTTCAAAGGAATAAAATAGACTATAGTGAAAGTTCTTATGATTTTTAATCCTAACTATGATAGATACATAATATTGTCTATTCGTAGATTAGAAATAAATATTGTTGTATTTATTATATAAAAGAATGAAAATGAAGATGAATATCCCATTGCATTTATGGGTTAAACTTTTCATACATATGAGAAGAAATACAATCTTATGGATAAATAGATATAAATGGTTATACAAGTGCTTATAAAATTCTATCACTTCTCTCTCAATCAATTCCACTGTCTATGTAGTACATCCTTAGATTTAATTATACTTTCCAAACATGAACAAAATCCTCACATTACCATGATGATTTTCAGCTTTTTGAGGTATTTATTGATTGGTGTGCTTAGCACATTTGTGAGCTTATAGTGAACCTCCCCAGGCCTCGTGTTCATGAATATTGGTAGTGCCAATGATCCTCTTTTCATCGATCCCAAGGTTTTCATAGTTTGTATTTCCATATGTCATCTTTTCCTTGCTATCTGCCTTCTACCAAACCTTTTGAACTACTTTTTTCCAAATCCTTCCCGCGTGTCCTCATTTCATGTGTTGTTTCATCATCCCTTTTTGTCACCTATTTTTATCTTGGTACTTGTCGCTAATCTCCTTCATCCCTTGCCTTGTCTCGCTTCCTCTATCCACCATTTTCCTAGGCTCCCAGTGTCTGTTTTTCTTCACAAGAATCACACTACCTTAAATTTTTGTTTCCCATTTCATCAAAAGTTCCTAGGAGTGGCACACCTTTCTACTTTTGAAGGTGCTAGGAGTTGTTGGAATTCATAGTTTTTCAAGGTCTGTTGCTTTGTTATCCAGTACAGGGGAATTCTTCTTGTCTCAAGGACGTGTATCAACCCGAGGTGGTGGCATAGAAGCTTCCATAAGGATTCAAATATGTCCTATTTAAGAGGTTTTTTAAGGTAATTTATGTTCATTTATTGGAGAAATTTCCCAAAGGAAATGTGGTTTCATAGGAATAGCAAGCATATTCCAAGAAGACGACGAAGGAGGATACGTCCTTCACCCCTTCCTCAAGTGTTCATGGTTCTAAGAAGCAGAAAGTGGATAGTAGCTACCTGGACATAAATCAATCGATTAGAAATATGGATAAGATGGAGGATCAACCCACCCCAATAAGAAGCTCCCAATGCTTGAAGAACAATTTTGCTTAGAATCAAGGAAAAATGCATGGCATTATTGAGGAAGATTTTGAGGATCCTACAGTCAATATTCTTTAGGAATAATTTATAAATACCACCATAGCTACCATTACTAAGATGGAAAGTGTGGTGACCATAAACATAGAGGCCATTACACAAATAAAATACCTCAGTAATGCTCTAAATCTATTGTTTTTCTATGACAATTTCACGGAGGACCTCCCAACAAAAAGCACCGTTGGAGTCAGTGATGGATTCAAGGAAGACGATGTGGTGGAAATTACCAAGGATGTGTTCAAGGAAACTCCTAAGGATGTCGAAAAGTATGAAACCAAGGATTCTACCAATCCATAGTTATCTATAGTTTATTTGATGTTTCTGGATTCTATCTTGTTATGACGCTTTTTTTCCTGTTTCATCCCTGTCCTTTTGGCTTATTTCTAGTTTAACTTCTTGTATTAGGTTTTAATGGGATGCCTTGAAATTTTATGGATGATGCATCACTTAATCCTACTGATGTATTAAGGCATTAGGGCACCTTTCAAATGCCCTATTTAATACAATTTTGTTAATTTATCAAAAACAAATCCTTACATTACCTAAAAATAATGACTAGATCATAGATAATTATAATTCAATATGAAGGGTGTTTGTAGACATCAAAGTAACCTCACTAATAAAAGAATAAGCACTTCAACTACTAATAAAATAGTTGGTCTCAATGGGTATAAATACCCAATTTACATATGACCTTAGGTCAAGGTTAAACCAACCTTAAGGGTTTATTATTAAAATATTATAATAAACCCACCTATAGGCACCCAAATTTGAGCATATCGTCAAGTATCCAAAAATCACGAACATCTGCATCATTCAACTAATCAAACACCCAAACCAAACCAACCATCTCAAAGATCAAACTAGGGGTATTCATTGCTCCAAAATTAAAAGCATTGAGAGTTAAGTGGAAACATCGACAATGTTACTACTCACATGGAAACATGTTTGTAAACTCTTTTGCAAACTTTTAAAACTTTGTTTTTTTTTACTCAGTTAAGCTTGACAATGGTCATTTGACAAATGTTTATGATCCAAATGCTATTGACTATAAATAATAAAAAATAAAACTAAAAGTATGGCTAGTAGTTACCCATCACCCAAAAAACTTAGATCAATTTGCACCAACCACATCCACCACCCCAATTCATTTTGATCTTCAAAATCACAAAGCCATGCAAATAATACCTCCTCTTTAGCTACCAATATTAGTGGTTTCCATAGAGGATACTTGAGGCTATCATGGCTTTCTATAAATCCAGACCTCATCCAAATACAAGGTAATTCTCTAGTAGTGAAGCTCTACTAAGACTATTCTTTGAGACTTACAATTCTCTAGACAATGAAGAACTACTTGAATCATTCCTCACATATATAATGTTTTAGTAGTGAAGCCCTGCCATAATCATTTCTCATATGCTTAATTCTATGATAGCAAAGTTCTACTAATGTAATCTTTGATAGACATTTTTTTGGCAGTGAAGATCTATTGAAGTCATTCCCCATTTGCATATTTTGCATGGAAAAACTCTATCAAAGTCACCTCTCATACATAACCTTATAATAGTGAAGCTCTATTAGTGGTCTTCTTCCAAGGCTCTTAGAGTTATAGGCCCCTTATGATTTTTCCTATCTCACATTTTGGTGAACCCAATGTGAACACAACTATAGGTCCTATGATTTTCCTTGACCAAGCTAGACATTAAATCAAGATTAAAACTTATCAAACTTTAATCAATATCATTAATTTTTTGTAGTTAACATAAATTAAATATAGATACATGAATCGAACCAAAGGATAGTTCTATTAGGGATATTTTTAGCCCTTTGAGTAATTATTGTACGAGTTACTAGGCTATATTAGGTATATAGCAAGCCTGAGTTGCCAACTTTCTACATAGGATCTCAACGTACTTACATCTAGTAAGGAGTATATTGCAGTGGTCTAGTGGGAGTTAGAAGAAGGTATATTATTATCCCTCACATACCATCTTCGTTTTGGAGAAAATTTTAGCATCCCTTAAAGATTGTCATGCCACTGAATTTTCCTTAATCCAAACAACACTAAGGACTTTGGCAGATCCACCTATTTAAATTAGAGAAACACAAAATAAAACTTCTAAAGACTAAGTTGGGTAAGAGAAAACTAGGGTATTAGTTGGGTAGATGAAGTACTTTCTGGTTTCTATGGGATTGAAGATAATATTGCTACCCTAGGAGGGCCCAATAGGGGCATCTTCAGATCCTCTTTTAGAGAGATAATTATTTTACAAATTTTTTAAAGGAAATATCTCTAGAAGAGACTGAAGAAGCACAAAAAGCTGCATTAAAAATACTCTTTATAGTTGTTGGAAAAGGATCATCATCTCAAAGAGTCAATGGATGCTTGCCACAATTAGAATTAAGGCCAAATATTTTCATTGAGAAAATGAAGATAGAAGAAAAAATCTTATATAGAGCCAATCATGGTCTGATCTATAAATTCATGGGTATTCGCCCTACCCTGAATTTTTTGCATTCTTGGATTTGGAAAAATTGGGAGCCTCTTGGTGAATATTCTTTGTGTTTTATTAGTAATGGATATTTTATTGCTATTTTTTCCTCACTTGTCGATAGAAATAGGGATTTAGAATTGGAAAAGAGGAATCATGGTCTAACATGATTATTTGTTCAACCATGGAGAGTAGGATTTGATCCTCGAATTGAATCCATTGTTGTCTCAATTTGGATTTGTTTGTATGTGATGAGCCAAAATTGCTCATTTTTTGTACTTTTTTCCCCATAATGTGTGGCACATTTTCTTGTAGATATAAATGTTTTATAGAAATTATATATATAATTAACATTTTATTTTACATGTTTTCTAATATTTGTATTTAAGTGTAATTTGTGTAGATTTAGTGGAAATTGTTGCATTTTGGCATGTTTTCATCGAGGTCCCACTCGGACCTGGCACTTGCAATTTTATGAAGAAAAAAAATCTATGGAATATCAGTGAGAGGTACGAATTCAAGCGCCCAAATTCCTTTGAAGCACTTGACTCCCATTCAACACTTAACTATTAGGCACCTGCTTCCCGTTAGGCACCTACTTCCCGTTAGGCGCCTGCTTCCTGTAAAGCGCTTGTTTTCGTTAGGCACCTACTTCCTATTAGGTGCATGCTTCCTGACTTTTGCATACAAGGTGCTTGCTTCCTGACTTCTTCAAACACGACATCTGATTTCCACTAATGCCAAACTCCAGCATGACTCAGTGGTAGCAGGACATAGTGAAACTTCAACAACCAGCATGAAAATAATTCCAGCATTGAAATCGAACATGGGACAACATCAAATATGACTCGCCACCCATTTTCCAATTGCTATGTAAATGATTTATGTAAATTGGGTAAATAAATATCAGTTGTATTCTAGAAATAGAATATGCTAAAATATCATGATATTTTGCCCGATTCCTTCAATTAAGCAAGTAGTTGTAACAACGAATAATTTTTTGATTCATTCTAAGAATTGTAACAGGGTTGGCCGCATATCTTATAAATATGCAGGTCACCCCTGAAGAAGACCCCCTAGAATTTATTGTAAATTTTTGCTACCATTGTTAATAAAATCTCTAAGTATTTTCCTATAAAAATATTCTAAAGCATCCGATGATAGTCTACCATAGGTAGAACCTTATGGAAGCATGGGCCCACTTAAAACAAAGTTCTTCTCTTTTTCCTCTATTTTTTGTATTTGTTTTCATATATTAATTTGCTTTCCAGTCATTTCCCCTATTTTGTGTGATTTTCAGTAAGGTAGCATTTAGTTTTTGAATTCTTTCAGTATTGTTTTCTTAGATGTAGCATGAGATTATTGGTTTAAATAAAAACTTCAACAAATACCAAATACCCCCCAAACCATAATCTAAGGGACTCATCTCTGAAGGATGAATTATAATCATATATTTTTCATGGTTTCTCACAAGACTACGAGCTACCTCGGGTTAACAATTAAATGGAGGCAATTAATTGAACCATAGAAAAACTAACCAATATTTTGCCCAACATTTTGGCATAGTTGTCAGGGAGTAGCCATTTTAATTTCTTGTTCTAAAGGAAGCATAGTTACAGTAGTTTAGAGTATTTTCTTTGGAAACCTTCATCTGAAACTTTGTATGAGTCCACCTAAGAACAAGGGACAAGATGATCATTTTATCAAAAATAAATAAGTTGTTTCTCAGAATCCTTCTGCTTCAATAGAACCTAAACCTGATACTGAACTCTCACCATCACAATCTCCACCTATGCATTGGCAGGAATACCCACTATTTGCACAGGACCCTCTTGAAATAATTCAGTAGAATATTAGAGCAGGGTTGGAGATAAGTAGAGTTTAATTTGAGGAAGATCTATTGAATGTCGAACATTGGCAAGTAGTATTAGATTGAACCATATCAAATGTTGACTTATCCATCCTTCTGAAGGATAAAATAAATGAACTATAAGCATTGACAATTGATTTGAATGAAGTAGGGGTGGAAACTCCAGTAGTGGGCAGAATGGCTAAAAATCAAGAGGAAATATCCACTAGTTGTAGTTTTCCAATAATAGAGGCAGAGGGAGATCATAAGATGAAATATATATGTCCTACCCACCTTCCAACCTTTAGAGAACTACCAACAGAAGATACATATTTGTTTCTGTTTAAATTTAATATTTTATGTAGATATGTGGATTATACCACATATGCTCAAAAATTGAAATTATTCCCTTCCACCCTTGATGATTTAGCTTTGCATTGATTCATTAGCTTGGGGGATAAACGGATAACTACCTAGGAATAGTTGAAGAAAATTTTCATGGATCAGTATCAAGATTTTTGTAGAGCAAGATATGCGAGAGAGGAAGTCCTAGATATGACACAAAAGGAAGGGGAATATGTGGAAGAATACTGGGATAGATTTAGCTTCAATTTACAAATATCACCCCATTCAAAACTAGGAGATAGGTCCCTAAGAAGTATTTTTTTTAAAGGATTGAAAAATGAATCCTTGGAAGCTTTAAATATGATCTTTTGGGGAGACATTTACCAACACCAAATGGATGCTATTCGGCAGTTGTGTCAAAAATTTTCAAGAAGAAAGGGTAATTTAACCCCTAGAAATGTTAAGCAGTCAACCACTATCACTAAAACAAAAATAGGCAACATTCTAGAGGACCTTAATAGTGATATGTTATCATCATTGGATCTTCAAATGGATACTCTTTTACTTCGTATAAAGAAGTAGGAGAATGAGGTAGCATTGGCCTACTTCTATCCTAAATATAGAAGCAAACACCCCAAAAATAAGTTCTCAGAAAACAAATTTCGAGTATGTGTTATCTGTAAAAAGGATCATAAAACAAAGTTATGTCCACAATTAATTAAATCTAAAGAGGAACTTGAAGTAGCAAATGTGTACTTCATGGGTAATAAGAGGAACTGACAACAGTATCCTATGTGTAATAATATGCAATCAAAAATGTCATCTTATGGAGGCAACAATTACCAAAACCAAGGTCAAGCCCAACCACCCAACATGGGTTGGTATGGTCAACAACCTTGGAGTCCATTTCCCCAAGGAGCAAATACTTACAACCCTTACCCTTGGAACCAATACTAGTAGCATGGGCAGTAGTGGAGAAATTAGAATTCTTGGAATTAGTATCCACAGCATATTGCTCTAGCTCCACTATAGCCAAGTCTGCCTACACTTCTTACTCCAAGGACTCCTCAGTTACCAGCACAACCAACATCAAACCCAAACAAAAAGCAGTAGCCAGCCTATCAGATGGAAAATGAGATGTACCCTATGTATAATATTAACGTAGATTATGATCCTATCCAATTAAGGTCAAGAAAATAAGTAGGTGTAGAATTCAATCCTCTTGTAGAAGAAGAGGAACCAATAGATATAGAGAAATGGGAATTACCCCTTATAGAAGAGTTAGAAGAAGAATCAACACTTGTACATAACAAATAGAAGATTCCACCTTTCCCACAAAGGTTGTAGGAACCCAAGAAACCAATACAAATAGAGTTTGATATCCTCTCTAGTTTAAAAAAATTAACAGTCATAATCCCTCTCTTTTAGGCCATCAAGGACATACCTATCTATGGAAAGGCCATAAGAGATATGTGCCTCAAGAAACTAGGGAGGAAATCAGCTAAAATAATCAGTTTGGTAGGTCAATTAGTTGACCTCATATTAGGAAATACCTATAGCCAGAATTACACAAATATAGGAAGCCCTAGGCTGACTGTAAAAATAGAAGGTTGTGTTCTTTCCAACACATTAGTAGATTTGGGGGCAACCATCAATGTCATGCCCCATGAGACCATGCAAAAACTAAAATTGACTAATCTGAAACCCACTAAAATTGTGTTGCATTTGGCAGATAGATCTACAATACTCCCTAATGGAATACTATAAGATATCAATGTTACAGTAGATGCATGGGAGTATCCAACGTATTTCTTAGTGTTGTAATCTAAGTTTGGACTAGGTGGATACCCATTAATCTTAGGTAGACCTTGGCTAGCAACAGTTGATACCTAAATAAGTTGTAGATATGGGAAAATTACCATTCATATGGTTAGAATATAAACAAACTAATCATACATCCACCTACACAGTCTGCATATTTATTGGGAGAACCTGAGAATGAAAGTAAAAATATTGGTGGTCTGTCAATGATCCAACCTGTCATGACACTTGAGGAGTTGGAAGATGAAAGTGATGAGTATAATATGATATCTCACTTTTTTCAAGGAGAACTCTCATGTACTCCTCCTGAGTTGCCATTAGTAAAATACCACCATATTCAACAAATAGAAGTTGCACCTGGTATAATGTTGAACATAGATAACCAGTTGATAGCTGAATAGTAGACCAAACTAAAACAAACATTGGAAAAACATCAAGATGCCTTTGCTTGGGAGTATTCTGATATGATAGGAATAGCTCCTGAGACCTGTGCTCATAGGATATATCTGGAAGACCAGGTTAGACCAGTAATACAACCACAGAGGAGAATAAATCTAACTATGAAATAAATTGTCAAAGCAAAATTACAAAAACTTCTCACAATTGGATTCATCGACCCCATTTCAGATAGTGAGTGGGTATCACCATTAGTGGTGGTACCCAAGAAGAATGGAAAGTGGAGAATTTGTGTTGATTACAGGTTGTTGAATAAAGCAACTAAGAAGGACCACTTCCCTTTACCCTTCATAGATCAAGTCCTTGACACCTTAGCAGGCAAGAAGTATTTTTCTTTCCTAGATGGGTTTAGTGGATACAATCAAATCCAAATAGGGGAGGAAGATCAAGACAAAACCACCTTCACTTGTCCATGGGGGACATTTTCTTACCGAGTTTTACCATTTTGTCTATGCAATGCACCTATCATATTTTAGAGGGTAGTTATTAGCATTTTTTTAGATATGATTGGAGATACTGTGGAGGTATATATGGATGATTTCATTGTATATGGTGAAACTTTTGAAATTGCCACAGAAAATTTGGAAAAGACACTTAAACATTGTGAGGAAACTAACCTGTCCTTAAGCAATGAGAAATTTTATATGCTGATGTAGGAAGGGATAGTTTTAGGACATCACCTTTCTGTAGATGGGATCAAAGTAGACAGAAAGAAAATAGAAGTCATCCAAACCCTGCCTACTCCCAAAATACAAAAGGATATCCATAGTTTCCTAGGATCAGTCAGTTACTATAGGAGGTTTATATCAAACTTTAGAAAAATAAAAAACCTCTTACCACATTGTTAACTAAATATGCAAATTTTGTCTAGACTGGAGAATGTGAACAAACATTCAACACTTTAAAGAAAAAACTAATTATTGCTTTAGTACTGAGAGGTCCAAATTGGACCATATATTTTCATATATATGTTGATGCATCTAACAATGCAATAGGCTCAATACTAGGACAGAAATATGGTGATGATTTTTATGTCATCTATTATGTTAGTAAAAACCTCATAAGTGTTGAACTAAATTATACTATCACAAAGAAATAATTTCTTGCAGTAATACATGCTCTTAACAAATTTTGTCATTACATTACAGGTTATCAGGTATTTGTACACACTAACCACTCAGCGATTAGATACTTGACAAACAAACTTAGGATTAGTGGTAGAATTATTAGATGGCTATTGCTTTTATAGGAATTTTATGTGACAATAGTGGACAGGCCAGGAAAATACAATGTGGTAGCTGATTTCTTATCTAGATTGACACCTCTAGACTATGCAGTTATAGAAGACCAATTTCTAGATGAGCATTTGTTTGCTGTAAATGATCAGATACCTTGGTACATAGATATGGCTAATTATTTAGCCACAGGTAAAGTATCCCCTGCACTTTAACCTCGTGAGAAATAAAATTTAATTGATAAAAGTGTAGATTTCTCATGGATTGATGGGTGCCTGTTCAAAATAGGACCTGATCAAATCATGAGAAGATGTGTTTATAAATATGAAATTATTGAAATACTGAAGGTTTTCCATGATGAACTTTTTTGTGGCCATTTTTCTAGAAAATGGACTGCATGTAAAGTGTTGCAGGTTGGTTATTACTAGCCTTCACTATTCAAGGATGCAGCCAAGCATGTGAGCCAGTGTGATCAATGTTAGAGGATGGGCAGACCTACTCTTAGATATGAGATGCCACTCCAACCACATGTTCACATTGAACCATTTGATAAATGGAGGATGGACTTCATAGGACCTATTAATCCATAGTCAGGAGGTAAGAGGTATATCCTAGTTTGTATTGACTATGTGACAAAGTGGGTTGAAGTACAGGCTTTGCATGATTCAAAGGAGATAATTGTAGCAAAATTCCTGTATTCATCAATTTTTACAATATTTGGGGTTCCAAGGGAGATCACAATAGATCAAGGACCTCAGTTTACTTCAATTATAATTCATAAACTCATGCAACAATACAAAATCAGGCATAACAAAACCACTCCCTACCATCCACAGGTGAATGGACAAGTTGAGGTGACCAACAAAGAGTTGGATAATATCTTAACAAAGATAGTGCAACAACATAGGAAGGACTAAGCTACTAGATTACCAGAAGTAGTGTGGGCCTACAAGACCACCTGGAAGACTACTACTGGTTTCACACCATTTTAGTCAGACTATGGGAAAAATATCATTATGCCTATAGATTTTGAAGTCAAAACACTTAGGACTCTTGTAGAATTGAATATAAATCTGGATGATGCACAAAAAGAAAGAATTCAGTAGCTTAATCATCTATATGAATACCGCCTTGAGGCTCTACAAAAAATAGAGATCATTTAAAAACAAAGGGTCAAGTGGCATGACCATCACACCAGGCCAAAGCAGCTTAAAGTGGGAGAATAGGCATTACTCTATGATTCTCGATTCTAGGATAGGAAGGGTAAGCTTATGCAGCATTGGATGGGACCATATGAAGTGACTAAAGTTATCAACAATGGGGTTGTAAGGATCAAAACAATGGACGGTAGCAACATTACCTTAACAATCAATGGCCACCACCTGCATTCATACCATGTGTCTGAAGCATACATGATTGAGTCTAGATTAGTCATGGGTGAGACCCCAGTTGATTTTGATTTTATCTTGAGTCAGTAATATGTGGACCTAGTCCACATAGTCCCAAAGACAATTATTCTTTCAATTTTTCATTTTTTAGCTATATTTTTGTTTTCAGGAACAATACCCTTTGTGCAGTTGTTAGGTAGCCTAGGAAACATAGGCCTAATAAGCACAGGATCCATGAACCTGCACCTTCCAAGCTTTATAGGAGAATTTTTTTACAGTAGGAGTAGCTAGTCCCCATTCAAAGAGGGGAATACTAAATCTGAACCTACACAAGAGTGTTTGGATTGGTCTCTTTGGATAATAAAACACTCAACTGCTAGTTTAGGGGTGGATGCTAATTTTGTTCCTATTTTTCAATTAAAAGCACTGAAGGGCCTGATCAACCTAACAGCGCATATACAAGGACAAGCCAGTACCCGTTGAATAAAAGAGAAGCATAAATTTTCTATATTTTATGGGAAGGCACCTGCTTCCTGTTATGATAGAAGGCGCCTGCTTCCTGTTGTACGTCAAAATGTTTCTGCTCCCCATTGTACGGTATAAGGATCATGCTTCTCATTATACGATAAAAGTCACTTGCTTCCCGTTGTATAGTAGAAGGTGCTTGTTTTCCATTGTACGATATAAGGCACCTACTTCCCGTTATATGCTCCATAGTGCTTGACTCCTAGTATGTTACGAATATGGCGCCTACGTCCCGTTTTTTGGCAGATCAATATCTGACTCTTGGTTTCTTTAGGAGAACGATCAACTTCCAATTTTTAATAAATTGACACCAAATCTTCTTAGCATTGTAAAAAAAAAATTTGAGTTTGTATAAAGTTTTTTTTATAAGTACGGCACCTGACAGTTAGCAAAAAAGGCACCTGCTTCCCATGTTAGGCATAAGTGCCTGATTGCTAAGGCACTTGCTTCCCATGTTAAGTAGAGCACCTAATTGCTAAGGTGCCTACTTCCCATGTTAAGCAAAGCACCCGATTCCTAAGGTACCTATTTTCAATTTCCAAGGCACCTACGTGCCATAATTTGAAAAGAAGGCGTCTGATTTCCATACAAAAAAGGTGCCTAATTTCCATCTGTTGCGGTCGTTTTCTACCTTGAAATAATAACATGTCAGTATTAGGATGTGGTCCGAGCCATGTCAGCACCCCACGCATGTGCAAAGTCAAATCTATCATGTATAAAATTAAAAGTTAACATCAACCAACTTTCGAGGAGGGGATGTTTGTCGTCCTAAGGAGATACATTTTTTTCTAATTTTTGTTTTGAATTTTGTAGGATTTCTCGAATAAGTCACATTGCAGTTTCCAAGAACCAATCATGTCAAAGAAAATTTATTGCATGGGAACCATGGCCATCGTTGTCCATTGTGGTTTTCCCAATCATCAAACGCCAGCCAATAGCGATGCACCATGGATATCTACGCATATGCACCCACGAAATGAATTTAGGTGCATGTTTAAATTTTCTATTTTTTGTCTATATTATTTATGAGCATGTGTGTCTATGGAAATGTGTTGGCACAACCCCCCATTATTGCTTTAACCACTTGAACAAATCTACTTGGCATGGTGCTGCGTGGCATGCCTCTGATTGGGCAACCGTTTATGGTTACATCTTCGCACAATCAGGCACATGCTCAAAGAAAATTTACTGTGGATAACCATAATCACTATTTGATGTGCAAGGTGCAACCAAAGTATTGTCATTGTTGTCAACACAGTCAGGTTGATCAGTTGATGCAATGGACAGGAGTTCATTGATGAGCAAGGTGTAGCCAAAGTATTGTCATTGTAGTCAACACAGACAGAGGATCGGTTGATGTAATGGACAGAAGTGCAGAAGTCATTAGATGGATCGGTTGATGACGTGAACAAGATTTCAGAGCAGTCAGAGCATGTACAGTAAATTTCCAAGAATATAAAAGTGGCCCAAATTCAAAGGATCAAAGAAAAAGACAAGATAGAAAACTGTCGTGATATCGCGACATGTTTTCTGTCACGATTTCGTGACATATCGAAGGAGAGAGAAAAATCTAGAAAAGATGTCATGATTTCGCAACATATCGGAGGAGAGAGAAAATGTTGGCAAAACTGTCATGATTTCATGACATGTTGGCAGAGAAGAAGGCAAGTAAGAAAACTGTCGCGATTTCATGACATGTTGGCAGAGAAGAAGGCAAGTAAGAAAACTGTCGCGATTTCATGACATGTTTGGAGAGAAGGCACAGGCAAAGAAAATTGTCATGATTTCGTGACATGTTCGGAGAAGAAGGCGCAAGCAAAGAAATGTGTCATGATTTCGTGACATGTTTGAGAGAAAGAGCTTGCAAGGAAAAGTGTCGTGATTTCACGACAATTTGCAAGAGGAAGCACTAAGGAGAAAAAGTGTCACGATTTCACGACATGTCGGGTTTTCGCGATCCGATGAGAAGAAAAGCGCTAAGGAGGAAAAGTGTCACGATTTCGTGACATAATGTAGGAGAGAGAGTCCGATAGAAAAAGGTGTCACGATTTCATGACATGCTTCATTTTTGCGGTCCAAAGCGAAGAGAAAGAGGAGAGAGAAAAAGGTGTCACGATTTCGTGACATGTATTTTCGAAGGCCAAAGCAAAGAGAAAGTGCAAGGAGAAAAAGTGTAGCGATATTGCTACATGTTGTATTATCACGAACCGAAGCAAAGGTAAAGTGCAAGGAACAAAAGTGTAGCGATATCGCTACATGTTGGGTTTTCGTGACCTAAAGAGAAGAGAAGAGCATGGAAGCAGAAGCGTCGTGATTTCACGACAAATTTAAGGAGGAAGAGCTCAAAGGTGAAAGCATCGTGATTTTGTGACATGTTCCATTTTTGCGGGCATAAGGCAGAGAAAAGCATAAGGCAACGAAAGTGTCACGATTTTGCGACATGTTTCATTTTCGCTAGTACAAGCCAAGTAGAGCGTATGAAAGCAAAAGGTGTCGTGATTTTACATGTCATGTTTTCGCTAGTGCTTACAGAGAAGAGTGTATGGAAGCGAAAGGTGTCGTGATTTCACATGTTATGTTTTCGCTAGTGCAAGCCGAGAAGAGTGTACAGAAGTGAAAAGTGTCGCAATTTTGTGACATGTTCTGTTTTTGTGGGTACAAGCGAAGGAAAGTAACAAAGCAGCAAAAGCATCATGATTTTGTGACATGTGTTTTTGTGGGTGCAGTCGAAGTAAAGTTAACTGAAGGAAAACGATAGTTATAGATGCATTTGTAGAGGAAATACATGCAGCCAAAATAAGAAGAGTTAACTGGAGTCAGTGCGACAGTTATAGATGTAGTTACAGATAAAAATCATGCAAGCTATTTTAAGAACTGTCGAAGAAGGAGAAATCGAATAGTCGCATAAATAGAATCAAAAAATGCATGCATGCATAGAAAAGAATACGAACAATCATGACCAAGAAGACGAACAGTCATGGTAGAGGTATATGTTGCATGTAATGTGTTTAACGAAATGCCCATTCTATATATACAAAAGGAGTCACATAAAGGAGTTACAGTTAACAAGTGGCAAAAAATAATATTAAATAAACGGTTACAATTGACAAGTGGCATATGAGGAATGAAAGAAGGCGTTGTAGTTGGAGTTACAAAGCAAAAGGTTTTATATAAAAGGAGATTTGCGTGAAATAGCAAGGTTGGATCTTCGCGTGGGAAGATAGAGCAGCGTGTTGCCGAGCAGAAGAAAAGTGCTATGAAAAAGGATGTATAGAAAGCATGGCTGAGATAGAGTGCAGTAGATAGAGTGCTAAAATAGAGTGCTGAGATAGAGTGCTGAGATAGAGTGCAGCAGATAGAGTGTAGCAGAGAGAGTGAAGCAAAGAGTGCAGTAGAGAGAGGCTGGCTGTAAGTGAGCTGTGAGAGTGCTGTAAGAGTGCAGTAAATAGAGTTGTGAGAGCTGCAAGAGTAAGCTATAAGAAAGGAGTTCGTAAGTATGCAGTAAGTAGAGTTGTAAAAGAGTGTATGCTTCCATGAGATTTATTTGAGTTAAGATAGACCAGTGAGGGTCTTGTAAAAGAGAAGGCATTTTTATGTCAATCTAAGATTCAAAATAGAAGTCCAAGTTGGTGCTTGGAATCAGGGGTTGGTGCTCCTTTCTATTGGTGCAGATAAATCAGGGGTTGGTGCTCCTTCCAATGGGTGCTTGTAAACTGATTGTGAAGTTGGATCTTTGCAAATGTTGGATTTGGATGGGAGTCCAAGCAGTCTATTTTTGAGGAGTAGCCAAAATTGGTGAACCTCGTTAAATCTTGTGTTATGTGTTGCTATCTTGTCACACTTACTGCATCTGGTTTTAAGCATTCATTAGTTTTGAATTAAGAGATGAAGATTTAAATTTTTAATTAGCTGCACTGATTCACCCCCCCTCTCAGTGCCATTGTAAGAATAATAATTGGTATCAGAGCGAAGTTCCCAGTTCAGGCTAAATCAATCAAGGTTGATCTTGGATTAGTTCACAATGGGTAAGAAGAATAGATCCTCCTCCAAAAAAGGCATCTCAACCAGTGTCAGTTCTTGTGGAAGAGAAAACTAAACTAGAGAAGGTAGAAGAAGTGGATTCTGAAGTATGCAATGAAAACCTGGAGATTGAAGTAGATCTAGAAGGTGAGTTGATAGCCGCACTTGAAGAGTTGAGTATAGAAAATAAAAAGAACAAAAGAATGTCCAAGAAGTTAGAAGAATATGGGGATGAGATTGAAGATCTCTTCCTACAAGTTCAAAAGGCCAAGAAATCGGAAGAAGCCTTGAAGACACACCTGGATGATGAAGATAATGTATGCAGCAAAAGTGAAGAGGAATCTAACAAAGTTATTGTTGATCTAAAGTTGCAAGTAGAACAGTATAAAAGGATTGAAGATATTCTCGGGTCTCAAATCAATGAGAAAGAGACTGTTTGCCACCAACAAGAAGAAGAGATTGTTTCATTGAAGAAACAACTAGAAGAGGCCAATATAAATCTCAAATATGAGAAGAGCACAGAGTTGCTAGATAAAATGATAAAGCAAAAAAGAAGCTCCATGGCTAAGTCTGGTCTTGGATATGAAGCTAAACAACCATCATCTTCCAAATATGTAGTGAAGAAGAAGTTCAAGTTTGAAGCTGAATCTTCAAAAGGAAGAAAATATCAAAGAATATCTACAGCAAAGCAACCACAACAAAAGAGGTTCTCTCACTCTCACTCTTTTAATAATAATGCTTTTAATGGCTATTGTTCTAAATGCAACTGCTATGGTCACAAGGCATTTTATTGTGGATAGAATAATAGATCAAAGAGTTATGCTGATAGAAATACATCTGCTTCTCTGAGTGAACACCCTGTGCAATGTTTTAAATGTAATGGCCATGGGCACATAGCAAGGTTTTGTCCAAGCACTTCTGTATCCAATCTAAGGCAAGACCATAGATTTCATCATACACAAAGAATGCAATACAGACAGGGAATAAAACATGTGCAATGTTTTAAATGTAATGGTCATGGGCACATAGCAAGGTTTTGTCCAAGCACTTTTGTATCTAATCTAAGGCAAAACCCTAGATTTCATCAGACATAAAGAGGGCAACACAGACAAGGAACATATCATGTGCATAAAAGAAAAGAAAATAATCATCCATCAAGGATGCACAAGAGACAACCACGCAAGAGAAATGTTCAAGTTCACGAAAAGGTGCAAAATAGGGATGTAGTTGAAAAACTCAAGCCCAAGTTCAAGAAAGTCTGGAGAAAGACAGAAGAAAGGAAATCGTGTCTCCTTGGACTAAAGGAGACTACTCCACCATTGCTCTAAGCAAGATCCAGTTGGCACATCCTCAGGGGGAGCAATATTAAGGTCTTATTTTAATGCTTCTATGTATTTTTATGGTTATCTGAGGATGAAAGGTTAGTAGTCGATAAATTATTGTATAGTTGTTAAAGTGTGTTTTTTAGTTTATGTAGTGGTTTGTGGAAGTGTCGTGAAGTGTGGTGATTAAATGGAGAGCTGTCACCATTGGTAGTATTGCTATACATCATTATTGATCTGTTGATAGTTCTTACTGCCACTTGTTCAAAGCGTCGGATTATAGCAGACAGGTTTCGTTTCAATTGTTGATAAAATGCCAATCCAAGGTTAAGAAGTATGAGGTTGAGTAAGGTGCACTATGGTTGGCCATAAAGTGTTTGACAAAATGTCTTCTCCTATTTTGCACAGTTGAAAGTAAGGTGTGATCTACAGTAACTATAGAAAATTTAGATCAAGCTATAAATATAAAAAGGGATTTGGTTGTGCTGTAGTACAGTATTTGATGCTTGGACAGAGTTGAAAGTGGATTGAGGTAGCCCCTGGATTCTCCCGAGAGAGACAAGCATCTTAGGTTCAAGCTTGTTGAGAATATCCAAGATGCATGGTGGAGATGTATGGTGTGGCATTACCAAACCAAAATTTGGCTATATTAGATCATTGTAAGACTAACAATTGGTTCTTACTGCCACTGTCAAAAGTTAAGGATTATAACAGTTCAAATGATTTGGTTGGTTTTGTGGCATGTGTTTGATGCTTGCACAAAGTTGGCAGTAAAAATTACAGTGTTGGTATAGTGTTGGACAAAATTTGGTACAAGTGTGAGTCACTTGTCAATGTTGTTGACAGATGTGAAATCAGCGTGTTGAATGGGAAGATTAAAAAAGAGGTTTATAATGAGCAGCCAGATGGTTTCCAGCTTGGTGATGATTGGTTGAGTTGATTGATTGAGCCTTTGAAGAAGGCCTTTGGGAAATATTTGAGGATAGTGCTGGGACAGATTTCCAGATACATGATTTGGGCTTACTCCATTGAGATTGATTTGAGCAAGTTATTCTTTGCATTGGTGATTTATGTTGGTGGTTGTTTTGTTCAAATACCTTTGGAAGGAAAAGGATGTCTACTAGTTTCCTTTTCATGTAGTGATTGGTTGAATGCTTCAAGGTTAATCTTGAGTTGAATGATGTTGGTTAAACCTTGTCTATAAGCATTGTTGTTAAAGCCCTAATTGGTTGAGAAAAGATATTGGTTGTGGAAAGAACATGAGTATCATTGTTATATGAGTTATTGCATGGTTGGCAATTGTTGGGTTGTGTTTCATGTTCTTGAGAAAAGCATACTACATCTATCTTATTCCTTTGAGATTGAGTTTGGGAGTTAATTATAGAACATATTGAGTCTCTAACAATTCTCTTTATGCTTCTATGAGGTTGATGAATCACATTGGGTCTCTAACAATTCTCTTTGTGGGTTCATGCTAAGCAAGTTTTTCTTGATGAACTTGTGAGCTGATTTGGACAAGTTCTAGTGAAGACTTGTGAGCTGAATTGGATAGGTTCTAGTGAGGACTTGTGAGCTGATTTGGACAGGTTCTAGTGAGGACTTGTGAGCTGATTTGGACAAGTTCTATGTGAGCTTATTAAGCAGGTTCTGTGTGAGCCTATTGAAAGAGTATAGAGAACAGAGTCTAAATGGATAGAGATACAGCAGCCAACACAGTTGAAGATAGATCTGAGTATGATAGATCTAAGTAATGCCTATTATGCCTATCATGATGTCAAACAATGAAATGGAGTGGTCACATATTCCCAAGAATAGTCTAAGAATTGACTAGCTATCAGGATCAAATTCTCAAGGGGAGCATTTATGCATCTGTTTATCATATTGCTCATGTTTATGCTTTTTGCTAACCGTAATAATTTTTGCCTGAGAATGTTGTGCATGGACTCGGGGGAGTTTTGCGGCCACCCTTTGGTATTATTGTCAAAGGGGGAGAAGATTTATAGGTAATTGCACACAATTACGTGTGTTGCCAACAATTCCAAAGGGGGAGATTGATGAGCAAGGTGCAACCAAAGTATTGTCATTGTTGTCAACACAATCAGGTTGATCAGTTGATGCAATGGATAGGAGTTCATTGATGAGCAAGGTGCAGCCAAAGTATTGTCATTGTTGTCAACACAGACAGAGGATCGGTTGATGCAATGGACAGGAGTGCAGAGGTCATTAGATGGATCGGTTGATGAAGTGAACAAGAGTTCAGAGCAGTCAGAGCATGTACAGTAAATTTCCAAGAAGACAGAAGTGGCCCAGATTCAAAGAATCAAAGAAAAAGACAAGTAAGAAAATTGTCGCGATATCACGACATGTTTTCTATCGTGATTTCGCGACATATCGAAGGAGAGAGAAAAATCTGGAAAAGCTGTCACGATTTCGCGACATATCGAAGGAGAGAGAAAATGCTGGCAAAATTGTCACGATTTCGCGACATGTTGGAGGCAAAGAAGCCAAGTGGAAAAATTGTCACGATTTCGCGACATGTTGGCAGAGAAGAAGGCAAGTAAGAAAACTGTCACGATTTCGTGACATGTTTGGAGAGAAGGCGCAGGCAAAGAAAATTGTCGTGATTTCGTGACATGTTTGGAGAGAAGGCACAGGCAAAGAAAACTGTCACGATTTCGTGACATGTTCGGAGAGAAGGCACAAGCAAAGAAATGTGTCACGATTTCGTGACATGTTTGAGAGAAAGAGCTTGCAAGGAAAAGTGTCACGATTTCGTGACAATTTGCAAGAGGAAGCGCTAAGGAGAAAAAGTGTCACGATTTCGTGACATGTCGGGTTTTCGCGATCCGATGAGAAGAAAAGCGCTAAGGAGGAAAAGTGTCACGATTTCGCGACATAATGCAGGAGAGAGAGTCCGATAGAAAAAGGTGTCACGATTTCGCGACATGCTTCATTTTTGTGGTCCAAAGCGAAGAGAAAGAGGAGAGAGAAAAAGGTGTCACGATTTCGCGACATGTATTTTCGGAGGCCAAAGCAAAGAGAAAGTGCAAGGAGAAAAAGTGTAGCGATATCGCTACATGTTGTATTATCGCAGGGCGAAGCAAAGGTAAAGTGCAAGGAACAAAAGTGTAGCGATATCGCTACATGTTGGGTTTTCACGACCTGAAGAGAAGAGAAGAGCATGGAAGCAAAAGCGTCACGATTTCATGACAAATTCAAGGAGGAAGAGCTCAAAGGCGAAAGCGTCATGATTTCATGACATGTTCCATTTTCGTGGGCGTAAGGCAGAGAAAAGCTCAAGGCAACGAAAGTGTCACGATTTTGTGACATGTTTCATTTTCGCTAGTGCATGCAAAGAAGAGTGTACGAAAGCGAAAGGTGTCACGATTTCGTGACATGTCATGTTTTCGCTAGTGCATGCAGAGAAGAGTGCAAGGAAGCGAAAAGTGTCACGATTTCGTGACATGTCCTATTTTCATGGGTACAAGCGAAGGAAAGTAACAAGGCAACAAAAGTGTCACGATTTCGCGACATGTTATGTTTTCGTGGGTGTAGCCAAAGTAAAGTTAACTGAAGGAAAATGATAGTTACAGATGCATTTGTAGAGGAAATACATGCAACCAAAATAAGAAGAGTTAACTGGAGTCAGTGCGACGATTACGAGTGTAATTACGAGATAGAAATCATGTAGTTATTTTAAGAATCGTGAAGTAAGGAGAAATCGAATAGTCACATAAATAGAATCAAAAAATGCATGCATGCACAGCAAAGAATACGAACAATCATGACCAAGAAGACGAATAGTCATCGTAGAGGTATATGTTGCATGTAACGTGTTTAATGAAATGCCCATTTTATATATACAAAAGGAGTCACATAAAGGAGTTATAGTTAATAAGATGGCGATGTAGAATATTAAAGAAATAGTTACAATTGACAAGTGGCGTATGAGGAATGAAATAAGGTGTTGTAACTAGAAGTTACAAAGCAAAATGTTTTATATAAAATGAGATTTGCGTGAAGTAGCAAGGTTGAGCTCCATGCGAGGAAGATAGAGCAGCGTGTTGCCGAGCAGAAGAAAAGTGTTGTGAAAAAGGATGTATAGAAAGCACGGTTAAGATAGAGTGTAGCAGATAGAGTGTTGAGATAGAGTGCAGCAGAGAGAGGCTGGCTATAAGTGAGCTATGAGAGTGCTGTAAGAGTGCAGTAAACAGAGCTGTGAGAGCTGCAAGAGTAAGCTATAAGAAAGGGTTGTAAGATGTGCGATAAGTAGAGCTATAAAAGAGTGTATGCTTCCATGAGATTGATTTGAGTTAAGATAGACCAGTGAGGGTCTTGTAACACAGAAGGCATTTTTATGTCAATCAAGATTTAAAATAGAAGTCCAAGTTGGTGCTTGGAATCAGGGGTTGGTGCTCCTTTCTATTGGTGCAGATAAATCAGGGGTTGGTGCTCCTTCTAGTGGGTGCTGTGGTAAACCGATTGTGAAGTTGGTGCTTTGCAAAGGCTGGATTTGGATGGGAGTCCAAGCCAGTCTATTTTTGAGGAGTAGCCAAAGCTGGTGAACCTCGTTAAATCTTGTGTTATGTGTTGCTATCTTGTTACACTTGTTGCATCTGGTTTTAAGCATTCATTAGTTCTGAATTAAGAGATGAAGATTTAAGTTTTTAATTAGCTGCACTGATTCACCCCCCCCTCTCAGTGCCATTGTAAGACTAACAATTGGTATCAGAGCCAAGTTCCCAATTCAGGCTAAATCAGTCAGGGTTGATCTTGGATTAGTTCACAATGGGTAAGAAGAATAGATCCTCCTCCAAAAAGGCATCTCAGCCAGTTTCAGTTCTTGTGGAAGAGAAAACTAAACTAGAGAAGGTAGAAGAAGTGGATTCTGAAGTATGCAATGAAAACCTAGAGATTGAAGTAGATCTAGAAGGTGAGTTGATAGCCGCACTTGAAGAGTTGAGTATAGAAAAGAAAAAGAACAAAAGAATGTCCAAGAAGTTAGAAGAATATGGGGATGAGATTGAAGATCTCTTCCTACAAGTTCAAAAGGCCAAGAAATCAGAAGAAGCCTTGAAGACACACCTGGATGATGAAGATGATGTATGCAGCAAAAGTGAAGAGGAATCTAACAAAGTTATTGTTGATCTAAAGCTGCAAGTAGAACAAGTACAAAAGGATTGAAGATACTCTCAGGTCTCAAATCAATGAGAAAGAGACTGTTTGTTGCCAACAAGAAGAAGAGATTGTTTCATTGAAGAAACAACTAGAAGAGGCCAATATAAATCTCAAATATGAGAAGAGCACAAAGTTGCTAGATAAAATGATAAAGCAACAAAGAAGCTCCACGGCTAAGTTTGGTCTTGGATATGAAGCTGAACAACCGTCATCTTCCAAATATGCAGAGAAGAAGAAGTTCATCGCTGAAGGATCAAAGAAAGAAAAGTTGAAGCTGAATCTTCAAAAGGAAGAAAATATCAAAGAAGATCTACAACAAAGCAACCACAACAAAAGAGGTTCTCTCACTCTCACTCTTTTAATAATAATGCTTTTAATGGCTATTGTTCTAAATGCAACTGCTATGGTCATAAGGCAATTTATTGTGGACTGAATAATAGATCAAAAAGTTATGCTATTAAAAACACATCTGCTTCTTTGAGTGAACACCCTGTGCAATGTTTTAAATGTAATGGCCATGGGCACATTGCAAGGTTTTGTCCAAGCACTTCTGTATCTAATCTAAGGCAAGACCCTAGATTTCATCATACACATAGAGTGCAACACAGAAAGGGAATAAAACATGTGCAATGTTTTAAATGTAATGGTCATGGGCACATAGCAAGGTTCTGTCCAAGCACTTATGTATCTAATCTAAGGCAAAACCCTAGATTTCATCAGACACAAAGAGTGCAACACAGACAAGGAACATATCATGTGCATAAAAGAAAAGAAAATAATCATCCATCAAGGATGCACAAGAGACAACCCCGCAAGAGGAATGTTCAAGTTCACGAAAAGGGGCAAAATAGGGATGTAGTTGAAAAACTCAAGCCCAAGTTCAAGAAAGTTTGGAGAAAGACAGAAGAAAGGAAATCGTGTCTCCTTGGACTGAAGGAGACTACTCCGCCATTGCACTAAGCAGCTCTAGGTGGCACATCCTCAGGGGGAGCAATATTAAAGTCTTATTTTAATGCTCCTATGTATTTGTATGGTTATCTAAGGATGAAAGGAAAGTAGTCGGGGAAGTTTTTGTATAGTTGTCAAAGTGTGTTTTTTAGTTCATGTAGTTGTTTGTGGAAGTGTCGTGAAGGGTGGTGATTAAATTGAAGAGCTATCACCATTGGTAGTATTGCTATATGTCATTGTTGTTCTGTTGATGGTTCTTATTGCCACTATTCAAAGCTATGGATTATAACGGGTAGATAGTTTCATTTCAACTGTTGATCAAATGCCAATCCGAGGTTAAGAAGTATGAGGTTGAGTAAGGTGCACTATGGTTGGCCATAAAGTGTTTGACAAAATGTCTTCTCCTGATTTGCACAATTGAAAGTAAGGTGTGATCTGCAGTAACTGTAGAAAATTCAGATCAGGTTGTAAATATAAAAAGGAATTTGGTTGTGCTGCAGTACAATATTTGATGCGGTGGTTGAGTTTGGTGCAGAGCCTTGTTCTTTTGTGTGGTGGGGGGTAAAGTCTTTGTTTGTAAGTAACAATTGGTTTCGTTGGTTTGTAAATGTTTGGTTGGTTTGTGGTTGTGTTTGATGCTTGCACAGAGTTGGCAGTAAAAATTATAGTGTTGGTACAGTGTTGGACAAAAGTTGGTACAAGTGTGAGTCACTTGTCAATGTTGTTGACAGATGTGAAATCAGCATGTTGAATGGGAAGATTGAAGGAGAGGTTTATAATGAGCAAGCGAGATGGTTTCCGACTGGTGATGATTGGTTGAGTTGATTGATTGAGCCTTTGAAGAAGGCCTTTGAGAAATATTTGAGGACAGTGTTGGGACAGATTTCTAGATACATGATTTGGGCTTACTCCATTGAGATTGATTTGAGCAAGTTATTCTTTGCATTGGTGATTTATGTTGGTGGTTGTTTTGTTCAAATACCTTTGGAAGGAAAAGGATGTCTACTAGTTTCCTTTTCATGTAGTGATTGGTTGAATGCTTCAAGGTTAATCTTGAGTTGAATGATGTTGGTTAAACCTTGTCTATAAGCATTGTTGTTAAAGCCCTAATTGGTTGAGAAAAGATATAAGATTGGTTGTGGAAAGAACATGAGTATCATTGTTATATGAGTTATTGCATGGTTGGCAATTGTTGGGTTGTGTTTCATGTTCTTGAGAAAAGCATACTACATCTATCTTATTCTTTTGAGATTGAGTTTGGGAGTTAAGTATAGAACATATTGAGTCTCTAACAATTCTCTTTATGCTTCTATGAGGTTGATGAATCACATTGGGTCTCTAACAATTCTCTTTGTGGGTTCATGCTAAGCAAGTTTTTCTTGATGAACTTGTGAGCTGATTTGGACAAGTTCTAGTGAAGACTTGTGAGCTGAATTGGACAAGTTCTAGTGAGGACTTGTGAGCTGATTTGGACAAGTTCTATGTGAGCTTGTTAAGCAGGTTCTGTGTGAGCCTATTGATAGAGTACAGAGAACAGAGTCTCAATGGATAGAGATCCAGTAGCCAACACAGTTGAAGATAGATCTGAGTAATGCCTATTATGCCTATCATGATGTTGTCAAACAGTGAAATGGAGTGGTCACATATTCCCAAGAATAGTCTAAGAATTGACTAGCTATCGGGATCAAATTCTCAGGGGGAGCATTTATGCATCTGTTTATCATATTGCTCATGTTTATGCTTTTTGCTAACTGTAATAATTTTTGCCTGAGAATGTTGTGCATGGACTCAGGGGAGTTTTGCAGCCGCCCTTTGGTATTATTGTCAAAGGGGGAGAAGATTTACAGGTAATTGCACACAATTACGTGTGTTGCCAACAATTCCAAAGGGGGAGATTGATGAGCAAGGTGCAACCAAAGTATTGTCATTGTTGTCAACACGGTCAGGTTGATCAGTTGATGCAATGGACAGGAGTTCATTGATGAGCAAGGTGCAGCCAAAGTATTGTCATTGTTGTCAACATAGACAGAGGATCGGTTGATGCAATGGACAGGAGTGCAGAGGTCATTAGATGGATCGGTTGATGAAGTGAACAAGAGTTCAGAGTAGTCAGAGCATGTACAATAAATTTCCAAGAAGACAAAAGTGGCCCAGATTCAAAAGATCAAAGAAAAAGACAAGTAAGAAAACTGTCACGATATCGCGACATGTTTTTTGTCGTAATTTCGCGACATATCGAAGGAGAGAGAAAATCTAGAAAAGCTATCGCGATTTCACGACATATCGGAGGAGAGAGAAAATACTGGCAAAACTATCGCGATTTCGCGACATGTTGGAGGCAAAGAAGCCAAGTGGAAAAACTATCGCGATTTCATGACATGTTGGCAGAGAAGAAGGCAAGTAAGAAAACTGTCACGATTTCGTGACATGTTTGGAGAAGAAGCGCAGGCAAAGAAAACTATCGCGATTTCGTGACATGTTTGGAGAGAAGGCACAAGCAAAGAAAATTGTCGCGATTTCGCGACATGTTTGGAGAGAAGGCGCAAGCAAAGAAATGTGTCATGATTTTGCGACATGTTTGAGAGAAAGAGCTTGCAAGGAAAAGTGTCACGATTTCACGACAATTTGCAAGAGGAAGCGCTAAGGAGAAAAAGTGTCACGATTTCGTGACATGTCGGGTTTTCGTGATCCGATGAGAAGAAAAGCGCTAAGGAGGAAAAGTGTCACGATTTCGTGACATAATGCAGGAGAGAGAGTCCGATAGAAAAAGGTGTCACGATTTCGCGACATGCTTCATTTTCGTGGTCCAAAGCGAAGAGAAAGAGGAGAGAGAAAAAGGTGTCACGATTTTGCGACATGTATTTTCGAAGGCCAAAGCAAAGAGAAAGTGCAAGGAGAAAAAGTGTAGCGATATCGCTACATGTTGTATTATCGCGGGCCGAAGCAAAGGTAAAGTGCAAGGAACAAAAGTGTAGCGATATCGCTACATGTTGGGTTTTCGCGACCTAAAGAGAAGAGAAGAGCATGGAAGCGACAAATTCAAGGAGGAAGAGCTCAAAGGCGAAAGCGTCGTGATTTCGTGACATGTTTCGTTTTTGCGGGCGTAAGGCAAAGAAAAGCACAAGGTAGCGAAAGTGTCATGATTTCGCGACATGTTTTGTTTTCGCTAGTACAAGCCAAGAAGAGTGTACGAAAGCGAAAGGTGTCGCGATTTCATGACATGTCATGTTTTCGCTAGTGCTTGCAGAGAAGAGTGCAAGGAAGCGAAAGGTGTCACGATTTCGTGACATGTCATGTTTTCGCTAGTGCAAGCCGAGAAGAGTGTACAAAAGCGAAAAGTGTCACGATTTCGCGACATGTTCTGTTTTCACGGGTACAAGCGAAGGAAAGTAACAAGGCAGCAAAAGCGTCACGATTTCGTGACATGTTGTGTTTTCGTGGGTGCAGCCGAAGTAAAGTTAACTGAAGGAAAATGATAGTTACAGATGCATTTGTAGAGGAAATACATGCAGCCAAAATAAGAAGAGTTAACTGGAGTCAGTGCGACAGTTACAGGTGCAGTTATAGATAGAAATCATGCAAGCTATTTTAAGAACTGTCGAAGAAAGAGAAATCGAACAGTCGCATAAATAGAATCAAAAAATGCATGCATGCACAAAAAAGAATATGAACAGTCATGGTAGAGGTATATGTTGCATGTAACGTGTTTAACGAAATGCCCATTCTATATATACAAAAGGAGTCACATAAAGAAGGAGTTACAGTTAACAAGTGGCAGAAGAGAATATTAAAGAAACAGTTACAATTGACAAGTGGCGTATGAGGAATGAAAGAAGGCATTGTAACTGGAGTTACAAAGCAAAAGGTTTGTTATAAAAGGAGATTTGCATGAAGTAGCAAGGTTGGAGCTCCGCACGGGAAGATAGAGCAGTGTGTTGCCGAGCAGAAGAAAAGTGTTGTGAAAAAGGATGTATAGAAAGCACGGCTGAGATAGAGTGCAACAGATAGAGTGCTGAGATAGAGTGCAATAGATAGAGTGTAGCAGATAGAGTGCAGCAAAGAGAGTGCAATAGAGAGAGGCTGGCTGTAAGTGAGCTGTGAGAGTGCTGTAAGAGTGCAGTAAACAGAGATGTGAGAGCTGCAAGAGTAAGCTATAAGAAAGGGTTGTAAGTATGCGATAAGTAGAGATGTAAAAGAGTGTATGCTTCCATGAGATTGATTTGAGTTAAGCTAGACCGGTGAGGGTCTTGTAACACGAAGGCATTTTTATGTCAATCAAGATTTAAAATAGAAGTCCAAGTTGGTGCTTGGAATCGGGGGTTGGTGCTCCTTTCTTTGGTGCGAGATAAATCGGGGGTTGGTGCTCCTTCCAGTGGGTGCTTGGTAAGCTGATTGTGAAGTTGGTGCTTTGCAAAGGCTGGATTTGGATGGGAGTCCAAGCGAGTCTATTTTTGAGGAGTAGCCAAAACTGGTGAACCTCGTTAAATCTTGTGTTATGTGTTGCTATCTTGTTACACTTACTGCATCTGGTTTTAAGCATTCATTAGTTCTGAATTAAGAGATGAAGATTTAAGTTTTTAATTGGCTGCACTAATTCACCCCCCCTCTCAATGCCATTGTAAGAATAACACTATTAATTATGGTAATTAATTGCCTACGTGCATGAAAGCAATTATTTTAAAAAGCTACTTACAGCTACTGTGAAGCCACCTTCAAAGAAAGAAAAAACATATAAGTGAAGCACAGTAGTAATTCGAAGAGGAATTAGAAGCATCATTGAGTGAATTGTGAACTAAAGGAAAAGTATGGGAGGAAAATCAAAGAATCATGACCTTAATAAGAGCGAGCCAACTAACTGCTCGGGTATTTTTGCTGACGTTCAAATGCAGTTTGATGTTGCAGAATGGATGGACTATTGTCGACTGGTCAGTCAGGGCCAGGATGTGATGGTGGCAAATGAATTTATGACATCAATGAGAGATAGGGTTGTGCACATGCGAGGACTGGATATTCCAGTCATTGAGGACTATATCGCTAGAGTTATGGGTATCCCTATGATAGGGGAGTGCATGTACATGGAGGATAACATTACCCTCTATATGCAGAGATTTTTTGGAGCACCAACCGAGCACCTGATGCACATTGGATTGTCGAAATAGCACATTCTTGAGCTCTGGATGGTAGGTTTTGAGCAAATCACCCGCTTCTTCACATGTTCTAGTAGGTACTTTACACTAAACGCCAATAAATTCCATTTTCTCAATCACATCCTGCATGGGGATAAAATCAATGTCCCATATTACCTTGCATGCACTCTTAGAGACGAGGTCAGGCGATACCAGGTAGGCACAACCTCTTCCCTATCTCACCATGGCCTAATTTCAACCTTGGTGTGATATGTGGAGTCATATAGAAATGTGACAATTTAGGAAACTATGGGCAATTGCAGTGGCAAGGACACAAGTAGAGGGGGAGGTGCCAATTTTGAATGAATATACGGCATCTGCATCCCAACCTGCAAAAACTACAAGGGAAGCAGGACAAGCCTCGTCCTCTATATTTCCTCAATTTGAGGAGGAAGCGGGACAGGCTCTATCTCCTTCTGTCCCTCAATTAGAAGATGATGTAGAGTAGGATTTCATGCCTATTTCCACCAAGACATGAAGCAGAAGAACAAAAGCATAAATAATGGTTTCGAGCTCATCCGACGAGGAGACACCAATCGATGAGCTCAACATGGAGTAGTACTTGGGCCAGATTTTATAGGACATTTCTAGTGGGTCAACTCCTCAATAGGAGGTGGCCATTGAAGATGTACCACCAGAAGTCCAGGTAGAGGATTTGTAGCAACAACTGCAAGTTTTAAGAGAACAAGCTTCCACATGGGAAGCCAAAATTAAAGAAGAACAGGCTCTATTTGAGGAGTCCCAAAAGGATGTTGTCTTAAAAATGCATGAATTGTATCAAACAATTTGGCAACTACATATACAATTGTAGTTGCAGAGGCATATTCGTGCATCATAGTTGCAGGGTGGACTAGTAGGAGTCGAGCAACCAACCAAAGTTTATGCGACAGTGCAGATCAATGGGGCAACAGAAGTACCCCCTACTAATACAGGATCAAAACAAGGAGATGTTGCAATGGAAGTAGAGCGGCCCTATTCTACGTCTCCCTCTACAGAGCAGATAATTCAAGAGGATGAAGTTGAGGTTGAGGAGCCTCAAAATGTAGAACAATCTATAGAGAAAGGAGATGAGGAGGAAAAGGAGATGGAGGCCGAAGAGCCTCAAATTTTAGGTAAGGAGGGAGAGACAGAGCACTCTCTAGTTGATGTAGGGGCTAGACAACCTCAGGAGGAATTAGTCCCCATTGAGCAATAATTTGCTACAAAGGAAGAAGAGGCTCAGGAGCCTGAATCTCCTGTACACCAAAAAATAGCAGTTGCACCAACACACCCTGGGGTACAAAAAATAAAGCTGAGATCAAAGCAAAAAGCCACAAGGGCATCTCAACGATGACCCAAAACCAAAGTGAGATTTATCGAGTTGAAGGCATTGGGCATCAAATCTAATAAGGAATCAAAGTTGTATTCTGATGAGGAATGGCAAGCAGCAAAGAATTATTTTGCTTCCCAAAAACCAAAAATTTGAAAAGCTCTAAGAGGATATGGCAGAAGACAAGAAGAACTGGAAGAAGACTTTTAATAGGGTCCGTAAAGAATCATAAAAAGAGGCTAAGGAGCAATCTAGAAGGCCTCACAGAAAAATTCTAGTTACCCGACCTGAGCATTTTTGGTATTTGTATGGGTTGGAGGATGGAAAGCCTTCATGAATGAAGGCATATTTTATGAGGATGGGATTTCTAGGCCCTATGCAACCTGAATATCTAGCATCAAGCAGCAGAACTTCCCAGTGGCAAAAACAAAGGTCAAAGCTAAACCTGATCTTGACCCAACGGGATATATTTTCCCAGATCCAGGGTTGCTAAAAATTCTAGCATCCCATTTGGCAATGAAGAATCAGTTCCTATGGGTGAAAAGTTACCTCTTCACCATGAGTACTAGAGAATGGCTAAGCCTACATTCCAGAAAGATGCCACCAGTTTCTCTGGTTATTATCTGAACATTGACAAGGGTAAGGTAGCTTGGATAAGAGAACCGCCCAAGAAGAGAGTGTGGCCAAGTGAACCAGTTCAACGTAGTAAACACCAAAAATAGCAGGGTCAGGAGATAGCCACTCCCAAGGTACCAAAGGGATGAAAGCCCCGAGACAAAGAAAAAGCCAAGGTCACTAAGAAAAGAGGACACATACCAACAGGGTTTACTGGGATGTTGTAAACAGAAATGATAATTATCAATTCAAAGTGGCACAGGGACGTGCCACCCCTTAAGCATGGGGGGATGATGAGCCACATAATTGCTCATTTTTTGTACTCTTTTCCCCATAATGTGCGGCACATTTTTTTTGTAGATATAAATATTTTATGGAAATTATATATATAATTAACAGTTTATTTTGCATGTTTTCTAATATTTTTCTTTAAGTGTAATTTGTGTAGATTTAGTGGAAATTGTTGCATTTTGGCATGTTTTAGTCGAGGTCCCACTCGGACCTGGAACTTGCAATTTTATGAAGGAAAAACATCTATGGAATATTGGCGAGAGGTACGAAGTTAGGTGCCCAAATTCCTTTGAAGCGCTTAACTCCCATTCGGCACTTAACTGTTAGGCGTCTGCTTCCCATTAGGCATCTACTTCCCGTTAGGTGCCTACTTCCCGACTTCTACATACAAGGTGTCTGCTTCTCGACTTCTTCAAATGCGATGTTTGATTTCCACTAACATCAAACTCTAGCACGACTTTGTGGTCGGTAGAACAGAGTGAAACTTCAACAACTAGCATGAAAATAATTCTAGCATTGAAACCGAACATGGAACAATGTCAAAGATGACTTGCCACCCATTTTCCAGTTGCTATGTAAACAATTTATGTAAATAGAGAAAATAAATATCAGACGTATTCTAGAAACAGAATACACTGAAATATCATGATATTTTACCTGATTCCTTCAATTAAGCAAGCAGTTGTAACAGCGAATCATTTTTTGATTCGTTTTGAGAATTGTAACAGGGTTGACCACATATCCTATAAATATGTAGGCCATCCCTGAAGAAGACCCCTCGAACTTTCTTGTAAATTCTTACTATCATTGTTAATAAAATATTTGAGTATTTTCCTATAAAAATCTTCTAAAGCGTCTGGTGATAGTCTACCATAGGCAGAACCTGGTAGAAGCGTGGGCCCACTTAAAACAAAGTTCTTCCCTTTTTCTCCTATTTTCTGTATTTGTTTTTATAGATTAATTTGATTTCCAATTATTTCCCCTATTTTCTATGATTTTCAGCAAGGTAGCATTTAGTTTTTGAACGCTTTCAGTCCTGTTTTCTTAGATGTAGCATGCGATTATTGGTTTAAACAAAAACTTCAACGAATACCAAATACCCCCCAAACCATAATCTAAGGGACTCATCTTCGAAGAAGGAATTATAAGCATATATTTTGCACGACTGCTCATAAGACTACGAGCTACCCCGAGTTGACAATTAAATGGAGGCAACTAATTGAACCATAGAAAAACTAACCAATATTTTGCCCAAGAGTATGCATTTCCAATGGATTTATGGAGTGAGAAGGTATTGAAAATCATTGATAATTCCCTTAGAAGATATTTGGGTGTTTCTAGAGACACAATGGAAAGAAACACAATTGCTTATGCTAGATTATACATGGAAATGAATCTCAACCAACCTTTGTGGTAAAGGTTGAACTTGAACTTGTTGGCATATCTTGGATTCAAGAACTAGATTATGAGGTGTTGCACTTCAGGTGTATGGGTATTTGGCTCGGTCCTGCCCAAATAATATGAACACAAAAATGGAGGCTTCTCTAGGAATGTAAAATCTTCCTAAGGAGGATAAGTCAACAATCAATAAATAAACAACCAATACTTCTCATGGTAGAGAAGCATAGGGATATAGTTTTGAACAACCCAAAAGAAGGAGAAGGCAACAAAGAAAAGTTGACAAAGAGCAAACCCAACTCAAGCCCTCAAATAGCTATGAGATCTTCAAGACACTAGTGGACCAAGAAGAAGAACAATTCATGGAAGTAGTGGATGGTAATAATGAAAACAAAAATAGCCATGTTCAAGCCCCTCTTTCACCTCCTCCTATCCTAGAGTATATAATAGAGCATAGTGAGTTATCACAATCAGATATTTCAAGGGAATTGATAGTGCATAACCAAGAGCAACCGATAATTAAGGGTGTCATCATGGGCATAGCAGAAAAGAATAGAGAAAACCCAACTCTAGGGATAGTTTAGGTGGAAAAGAGATCAAATAATATCAACTCTCAAGGAGTGGGTAGAAAACCAAATAAGAAATTGATAGCAGTTTAAGGAGATAAACTAATAACTAGGGGATTGGTGAGGTGAATAGACTATTTTTAGTATCAAGGTAACCAATGATTATACAATCATGGAATGTTAGGGGGTTTTTTAATAGAACCCATCAATCTTCTATTTGAATAATCTTAGAAAAAAAAAAAAAAATTGCTTATCTAGGAGATAAAAATGTTAGTGGATCTTATGTGTAAAATAGTAAATAGAATTTGGAAGGGTGTTGATCATATGGAAGTGGTTGCCTAAGGGGCCTTGGGGGGTATTTATCTTTTGGAACTCTTTTGAATGGATGACAATTGAATTTGATATATTATTAGCCTTGATATACATATTAATTTGCTCATATTACTCTACTCACATTGTAATCTTGACCTTATAATATTGTGGCTATATTATATTCAATCCTATGATAGTTAACCTATGATATTTGTGGTAGTATTAAGGCTTAAAAAGCCATAAACTAATGAAATAATGGGCACTCCTACCGATAGAAAAATAGTTGGTCTCAAGGAATAAAATTACCCAAAATACATGTAATCTTAGGATAAGTTAAAGAACTAACCTTAAGGGTTGCTATTAAACTATTATAGTATCAAGGTGTATAAAGGCCCATAGGGCTATACAAATAAGCACAATACAAAATTTAGTCATGGCCTTAAGTGATGCTTAACACCACATAATCCTATGGTCTTGACATAGGATAATTCATACTTCAAGAATAACTAACAAAGAAAAGAGCTAGTCATATTTATAGGGTTTAAGAGCTTAGCATCAAAATTAATCCAACTAAACTCATCAAATGGAGGGACCATCGTGAGAATCTTGTCAAGTCCCTTAGTGACAACCAAATATCTTTCCTTGAAGAATATTATTATAAAGAAGACACACAAACTCAAGATTCACAAGTAAATGATTTTAGCTCCTTGAGGTCTCATGATGGATCAAACAAGGTATTGTCAACAAGCTTTAAGGTAGGATTTGGTTGGCAATGCCCTTTTTAGGAAATGGTAACTTGTTAAGATTTGTAAAATTAGAGAAAAACCTAGATTATTTCAATTTTTAGAATATATTATCACACATAGGATTTTGAGAGTAGGATAGCTAACTATATTCCTCAATACCTTTTGATGGGTCAAGAAATTTGAAGCATGATATATGCATGTTGGAAGGAGGATAAAAACCCTATATTTTTATATCAAATCATAGTAAAAGAACCATTCTAATCCACCATCTAGTACATGACAATTAGATACTAAGTGGTATATACTAGTTTACTATATGGGTCAAAGCAATTTTCATGAAGAGAGGTCATGAAACATAAATCATAAATCTCTTGAAAAGTATTATTGCAAGATTTGAAAAAATACCTGATGTAATCATCATCAACAATGCAAAAGCATTTATAGGATCGAAATTAATGTAGTTTGCAATGGATTATGAAATTATGATGAATAATTTATCATACTACTATCCACTAGGAAATGTATTGGCTTAATCTATAAATAAAAATATGATGAGGATATTTAAGTAAATTTTTTCATAATCATAAATAAATTGACAAACTCATTTATCTAAAGCTTTATAGGTTGGTTGATTACCCAAAAAGTGGTCATTGAAAACTCCTTATACAAATTGGTATATGGGAAAAATTAATTCTACCTACTAATATGGAGTTGTCATTATTGTAGTTGATAAAGTATTTAGAACTACAAGATGCTCAAATAGAGCCTATTTAGGATAAGATAAATGAATTGTTTTATTTAGAGGAGAAAATTAATAAAATATTTGATAGATTCATTGCACGTCAACTGCAATTAAATATGGTTTGATAAGAAACCCACTCAAATGGATTTCGAGAAAGGTAATTTAGTTCTCAAGTGGGATAAGATATAGCAACCCTAGGAAAGCATGTCAATTTTTATTCCCTATGGAGAGGACCATGCCAAATCATACCCATCAAAGGGAATAATGCTTATGGACTTACATCATTGCATGGAACAAAATTTTTCATTCTAGTTGATGGATAACATATTTTTGAGGAGGATTACACCTAATATACATATTGTATTGTAGTTTTTATTCTTTTTTTTTCAAAAGAATAATCTCTCCAAATGTTTTGACATGACACATTTCAATTAGTTCACCTAAAAGCTTAAGCTATAAGAAAAGATCCTCCCCATAGAGATCAGGTTCAACAAAAAGATTGAGGGTCCTACTTGGAAGGGCCAAGTATGAACCACAATCAAGTGAGGAGAGGCTCCCTTCATAAGGTTAATAATAAGCCACAATCGAGATGAAGCGAGGTGAGAATAAAATCTCTCCTTTTATGATTGTCAATGTTTTGATATAATGTGGTTCAACTAGTTCTCCCAAAAGCTTAAGTTATCAAGAGAGGCCCTCCTTATAGAGGTCAAGTTTGACAATGAGGTTAAGGGTCCCACCCTTGTGACTAAAGTAGATCAACACCAAGGGAAAAAAAACATCATTGATGGCTTGGTTGAACAAATCAAATGCGTCCAAATCTTTCAATAACATCAAAATGGTGTTTGAGTCTTATTTTCTTTTTATTCATTTTTCAACCAATTAATTCATTCAGTATGCTCCGACAAAGTGAGTATCATAATGACATTATATCGGTCCATGGTAGGCAATGAATGGAGCAAGAATTCTTTAAGTATCGTCAAAACTAAAAGCATCAATGTGCCCCAAGCATTACAAGCCAAAGTCACATAGCTAAAAGAAAACACAAAATCAAATTCTAAATAAAAGCTTTAATGGACAAAACCAACTAGATGCCAATTAAAAACTATAATTATAGCTTCAAAAAGTATTAATGATTTTAAATTTATTAAAGCTCACTCATCATTAATGGTATAATTTTGAACAATCATATTTCAAAGTTAGAATGATTGCTAAGGTTGTTTGAATTTAAAATATTAAATTCCTAGTGAAAAGGCTTGATTTAGGAATTGTTTGCACAACATCAAATATTTTAAAGTTTTCTACCCTTTGCATTTGAATCCTCTTTCAACTCATATAGTAAAGAGTCTTTGCTCAAAAGTAAGATATGAATCCTTCAAGAAGTTAGCAGCATTGTTTCTTAGAAGAACAAAATTAATTGTAGTATTTATAACTCTCATTATATAGTTATACCACAAGGATTTTGAACTTCAAAAAATATTCAAATCAAAATTTAGAAAGGAGAAGCAACAAAAAAATAATTTGAAGGTTGAAAAAAGGAAAAATCCTAGTCAACATATAAAATCCCAACTCAGTTACAGCTAAACTATACTCTAATTTTAAAAATAGCATCGAGTCTACACTCAAAGACATTGGAGTTACTTCTTCATAACCTAGTCATTCCATGATCAAAGTCCTTTTAGTTTCATAATTAAAAAATTAGGTCATTGCCCATGAATCCCCCACCTCTGTTTAGGCCCTTGGAGGGTCAACAATTGAGTAATGTGAAGCTTCAAATAGAGCCCTTCACAAAAAGCTTATGTCCCCAATTATGGATGACTATACAAGAATAATTGATCCAATTCTTACATGTTCAAAAAATAAATTATAGGATATCACCTTTTTACATTTTACTCTAGTGAATAATGAGACCTTAGCTTGAAGCAAAACATGGTACTCTGGCCTTGGCAAAAATTTAGTGCATAAGATAGTCCAATGTCAAGAATTATTGCAAAAAGCATAATCAAAGCACCAAGTTGATCATAGATGGCAATGGATATTTTCATCTTGTTCATTCCTCTAAAAAATATTGTAAATTTGTAAATGGTATAAAATCATGTCATCACTCGTTTTAGCTTCTTTTTTTATTTGTGGCTTTCTTAAGTTACTTCATATTGGAGTTGTATTCTAAATCATGTGACAAAAGAGTTCTAGTGATTTTATAGACTTGTTTCATCCATTTGATCTTCCAAAATTTTCAAAACAAATATGTACAATAAGACAATAACCTTGGATTGCACAAGATAGTCAAGAATTATTGCAAAAAACATAATCCAAGCGCAAGTTGATCACAGATGCCAATAGATGTTTTCATCTTGTTCATTCCTCTAAAAAATATTGTAAATTTGTAAATGGTATAAGATCATGTCATCACTCATTTTAACTTCTTTTTTTATTTGTGGCTTTCTTGAGTTACTTCATATTGGAGTTGTATTCTAAATCATGTGACAAAAGTGATTTTATAGACTTGTTTTATCCATTTGATCTTCCAAATTTTTCAAAACAAATATGTACAATAAGACAATAACCTTGGATTGCACAAGATAGTCAACCTCACTAAATATTTTACATCAACAAATAATTGGAATTGAGCTATGAAAATACAAGGAATTAATCCTAGGTTTGAATATCCTATTATACTAATAAAAAAAAGGAACAATTAATATGCCACATTTCATATACTACACAAAATAAGTCATTAAGAATTACACAGACAAATCTACACTTTTGAAATCATAGCAAAAAGGATCTTAGTTTAAGGTTTTTCTTGATCCGCTAGTTTTTGGTTTCAAAATTCAATTTGAAGTTAATGGATTTGAAGGATATAAGCTTCAAAATTTTAAATTATTTAAATTCTAGGAGATGCATTTGCCACCAAGTGATATTTATTTTTACGAGGTGTACATGGATATTGGCACAATCCTCACACCCCTTGGGGTATCATTTAGACATAATAGGTAAGGCAAGATCATTCATATTGATGACACCTTTAACATTTGGACAAAATGAGTCATATGGTTAAACCCCAATTATTTTGAGCATGGCATATTAGGTGCCTTTATAGTTTATACCTCCTACTTAAAAGGTGAGGTCACTATTATGTTGTGACAAAGTGACCATGAATACCCACTTAGGGGGTTAGCTCAAGACTCATAATTCAAGGGTTACAAGTTTGATCTTATTTTTTGTTACACAATCTTATCAAGCCCTTTTACTTTATTCACTTGGTTACATAGTTTGTTTATCGAGTTCAATACATGACACGTAAGTTGGTCAACAATGCAATCAATGTGATCCTAAATAGAGATTATCTCAAATTTATATTTATATATGAAGGTGATCATCCAATCACAAGCAACCAAATGTCTTCCTTTTATTAGTTCCAAGCAACAATTGGCACAATGAGATTGGTGGCAACATATATATGGCCCATTTAGTAGTAGTGCATCACATGGTAAGATCAAAGTATTGGAGGAAACAGTAAGGTTTGAAAATATCAATTTTTTGCTTCGGTTCTATTGATGGAGATTTTCTTTTGGATGCCATAACTTTGTCACATAAAAGTATTTTATTCTAGACTACATTGTTTTTTGAGCTCTAGGCAATGATGGTGTTGCTTCTGTAATAGTCTACAGGCTTTGGTGGAGGCAAATTTATGAATCAAGCCAATGGACACAAAGGCAAATTTATGAATGCCCACCTAGGGAGTTAGCTAAACTCATAACTCAAGGGCTACAAGTTAGATCTTGGATTTTGTTACACGATCTTATCGAGCTTGTTTACTTTATTTACTTGGTTGAGTAGTTTGTTTATCAAGTTCAATACATAACAAGTTGGTTGACTATACAATTGATGTGTTCCTACATAGATATTATCTCAAATATATGTGTGTAAAGGTAATCATCCAATCACAAGCAACCAAATGTCTTCCTTTTACTAGTTCCAAGCAACAATTGGCACAACGAGATTGGTGGCAACATATACATGGTCCAATTAGTAGTAGTGCATCACATGGTAAGATCAAAGTATTGGAGGAAACAATCAATGTTTTTTCTTGGGGTCTATTGATAGGGATTCGCTTTTGGAGGCCACAACTTTGCCATGTAAATGTATTTTGTTCAAGACCACATTTTTTTTTGAGCTCGAGGCAATGGTGGTGCTTATTTTGTAATATTCTACAAGCTTGGGTTAGACGCAAAGGCAAATCCAAATTATTTGAATGGACAAAATTATTATATCCCATGAAACATTTATTACACAGCAAGCACTTATAGAGCATATGTGATGAGGATGGCATGACAATCCTTGATGGCAAAATCCTACAAGATGAGGAGAAAGCCCTAGATATTTTCCATTGCTAACAAGATTTGCTTTTCAGTATCAAAGATGATATTGATCCGCTCATTACGTTTAAAAGTATTAAAAGTTTTTTTTGGAAAAGATTTTATGAAAGTTAGTTGCTTGTGGACAATATTTGCCATACATAAATTGGGGGATCTTGATTACATCTAGAACTATACTTTTAAACGGACATCTAAGAAGGATCTAGAGTTGCCAAAACTATTTTTGCAAATTTATCTTATTGATACGGTATGCTTGACTTGACGTCTTGTGTCATTCTTACATATATGGTGAAGCATGAAGAACCTCCCTTAATGATTTTTTTCCTTTTCTAGTTTGTTTTTTTGTTGCTTTAATGAATATGGGTTATCTTCCTAAGAAATATGCGCATGCAAAGACGTTTTCAAGACTATTAGAGAAAAAGGCAACAAAGTCTAAGTGCAGAGGATCAAAATCCTCAAAGATATAGGTAACTGGAAGATTATATATAAAAAAACTAGTTTTAAGAATTGCATTGTGAAACTCTATAAACTTGAGGAGGTTGCAAATATGATGAGGGACTTTTTGATGCTTCTCAAAACATTGATATGGGTTATCATAGTAAACATGTACTCATGCACTTAGCTTATTGGTGTTCTTCATCTCAAGAGTGGATTGTTGATTCTAAAGCTACAAGGCATATGTTGAAGCATCACCATCCTTTTCATTATTTTCAATTGCACAATAGAGAGACCAATCATTGGGGATGAGTAGCCTTGTAGGTTTCTAGGTATGGCCACCTCTTTATTAGTGGAACAAAAATTTGAGAGGTCCTTCATATTGCAAGAGTTGGACCTAATATTCTCTATATTTGTTGCATCACTCGCATGACTAAAGTAGAGTTTTGACTAATTCAATGGTTGTTAAGACCATTGATGACAGTTTAAGGATTTTTGCTTCAAGACATTGTTAAGGGTTAAATCATTTGTATAAATATGGCTACACCACCTTCGAACTAGAAAGGTCCTATTGTCATAGTGGCTAGGGTTGGTGATACTAGTGAGCTTTGGCATTAGTAGTTGGGGCATACTAATTTGGTTCCTTGAGGTAAATAAGTCTTCATATGGTTTGTAGTTTTCCCTTGATCCACCATCATGAATTTATGGGGATGTATATGTAAAATAGAAATGAGGGTCCTTCCTTGAGCATAAAGCATTTCATGCTTTTCAATCTTTGGAGTCAATTCATTTTGAATTTTGTGTCTGGATGGCTACTCATCCATTGTAGGCAATAGATACTTAATCATCTTTATTTATGGTATTTCTTGGAGTAGACTATTTAGTATACACAAGTAGAAGAATCGGGTTATTAAGATGATAGCATATTGTCTTATTTATGTTAGGCAAGTGGATTGTTGGCTTTGGGCAAAAGCAATACATTGGGTTGCACATATAAACAATTGGCATCCTACTCATGTTGTCATAGGCAAGTGGATCTCTCGCTTTGGGCAAAAGTGACCCATTGAGATGCATATATAATCAACAAGATTCCTTATGTCCCTAAAGGTAAAACCCCCTTAGAGAGATAGTTAAGTAAGAAGCCTTTAGTCTCACACAAGGACTTCTGGATCAATTACTTAGGTTCACATTCCTATTAGGTTGTAAAATAAGCTTAAACAAGAGTCATTAATGCATTTTTGTTGCTTTTGATCTAAATTCGAAAACATATCAGGTTTATGATCTTGTTTCCCTTGATGTAGTCTTTAATAGAACGATACCATTAATGAGGCATGTTCTTGCAAGACCTTGAGACCTCTCCCAAGTCTTTCGAGGATTATTTTCCATCTTACAATTTGCTCAAACTAATGTTTTTCTCAATCACTTAATGTTGGTAGATGTATTTTTTGCGATCAACCATATGTTTCAACTGTTATCTTGGTCAATAAATGGTTGATAATCTACGAGATCATTTTCTAGATCATATAGGTTAGTCTTCTAGGCATAAGGATTCTTATGGAGGAGTTGATCTTCCCTTTGCTCCTACAAGGGATATCATGTAGTTTTTGATGTTAGGTTCATTTCCTATACTCAACATGGGTTTTGTTAATGAGTTCCCACATATAGATGCTCATGCAATGGCATTGATGCCCAAGTGGATAAAGACCTTTTTTTTAATATTTTGATGAATAGCTTCCACCACATTATTGGAACCCTTGTTTGCCTTAAGCTCTACTCTCTGATGTTTATATGGGGACCCCACAACATATAGTCAAGTAAAGAGGTGTCATAAGTGGAGAGCAAACATGGAGGTTAAAAATGATACTCTCATGAGAAACCTAACCTAAGAGTCGTTTTACTTGTCTAGGGGAATGAATGTTGTTTATAAATGGCATTAGACCTTAGTGTCCATTGCTAGTTTGAAAGACATGAGGCTCATTTTATTGCAAAGGGGTTTTCTCAAGAGGGAGTTGAATATAATAGGACTTTCGTCATTCTTGCCCACATGGAATCCATTTAAATGATTCTCTCTACTGCCACTTCAAGGCAATGTGATCAAATGAATGTCAATAACACAACTTTTCAAGGAGATATTCAAGAGGAGATTTATATGCAACTGCTACCAAATTCTATTTAATTTGCCCACACCTAAGCAGGCAAATAAAGCATAGTATGAGAAAAACTACACCTTTTTCTCAATTATGGTTTTTCTTAAAGTGGGGTGGAACTTGATGTTTACATCGAACATCAAGATGGTCAACAACTTATTATTGGGTTTTATATCAATGCCCTAATCATATCATTGCCACAACTTTAAGTTATATAACATTTTTTTTTTTTTTTATTAGGTTAGCGTGAGAAACCTCTACGACCTACACTTAGGGTTGAACGGTCCCCTCCTAGCCATGACCCCTCGTAATGTCAAGAGCTAAACTTATCAATAGAGAATTAACACAGACACAACCACACACACATGCAACGGTTTAAACCCCTGACGAAGAGCCAAACCTCGAACCGTTGTGTTGTCCCCCCGAGACATTTAAGATAACAAATTTTGACACACCACTATTTCTTAGAATTCAAATTGTTCAACATTCTTTAAGGGTTTATTTATTAACCATAGTATGCTTTCAATCTTATTGTGACATCTTTTATTGGAGGATTACATGCCATCTCACCCCTTTGCTTCAACTCTGAAGCTAGAGGCAAATTGTTCCTCTCCTCAAGAGGACATTTCTGTCCATAGGTCATTGGTGGGTAGTCATCTTTTACCCACACTCAACTAGGCATAGCATTTGTTGTCAATCTTTGTTCCAAATATATGCGAGTACTTTGTGATCATTATTAAAATATTACCAATCAAATTTTGGGCTATATTAGAGGAATTGTTTATATAGGCAATAGATGCTTGTGTTTGTTTGAAGGGGGTTCTTCGATGCATGCTTGATCAATGATATGCACAAATGAAAATCTTCTTTGAGATTCCTTTTCACTTGGCTTTAGACCAATTGCTTAAAGTTCCAAGAAATAAGCTGCAATATATGTCATCCATGAAAATAGAATGTTGAACTATAGTCCAAGATCAAAAATATTTTGTGAGTACATTTGTTTCTTGAGCAATCAGACCTTCCTTAGAAAGACCCAAATACTTTTTATTGTGTTAGAAAATATTTCATTTGATTTGCAGCAAAATGGAGCATCAACAATCCATGTATATTGAAACTCCATATGCATTGCATTTAATAGTTTTCCTCTCAAGACCAACTTGTATTGGTATATGTCTAATAAATCAACTCATTGGCATCTTCACAAAGCTAATGTTAGAGATCAACTTCAACCAATTGTATTGGCACAAGAGAGCTTCCTTTAGGAGAAAGATGTTCAATTATACATTCTCTATAGCCTTTGTTCAGCTTAAAGAGAGATGATAGAAAACTTTTGGCATCCAAGGGCACCATATGTATCTTTTGTATCATTTATCTCCTTTCATGTTCCTTAATTCCTTTGTTCACTTTTTATGTAATGTCTTTCCATCCATTCTCTCAAAAGAATAGCGAACTATAACATTTCCTAACACTTGTCACACGTTTACTACATTAACCATTTTTTTTATCAACATTATAATTCATTGGACACAGTATAATTCTTTCACATTGAATACATACTTATCAAAGTTCTACATCTTCCCATTTTCTCCAAACATTGTTCCATGCTTATGTTTTAAAAAATAAATGTTATTTTTTATTTTAAAGTCTTCAAAGATTCAACTGCTTCCCCTTTTCATTTTTCAAATTTATCCATACACTAATCACGTTTTTCAATCTGCCAACCACCATATCCAATTTCTTAATCTAAAACTGAATGAGATATCCAAATGACTGGACGCTTGGAAATATATATATAAAGGAAGGTGTTTTAACACCTTTTCCTGGGGCCTCATAGTACAAAATGCTCAAGCAAATTTACTGTTCAGATTATCATATAAAAACGTCACTAACATTGTTACTTTAGGCCTAACAGAATCCCCATAGAAAAATGACATCTTTTCTTAATTCGAAAGCAAGATTGAACTCATGTAGCAAATCTGAAACATATACCTCTCTTATGTAGCTAAATAATTCAATAAATACAACTGGTAATCAGGTTATGGTGTAATTAAAAAGGATATGAATGTGTAAGGGTGTGTCTCAAGCCATTGTCATTCAATAGTTATAATGCACCAAATAATGGCTCTTCGCATTAACAGGAAATGAAATATGCCAACGTTCCCTCACCCTGCTTTCATTGTCCTTCAATAGTTATCATGCACCAAATAATGGCTCTTCACATTAACAGGAAATGAAATATGCCAATGAAATAACCACTAATTTATGGCATCCTAGCACATGCATGAGTCAATATGGAGGCAGAATAACAGTGTCCATACCTCTGAGTGCACAATACTAATTTACCTTTGAAACTAATCTGATAAAGTTTTTTTGCCAATATAATCACTTCTGCAAAAGCATTTTAGGAAAATGGTATTTTCTGTTTAAATTATAAGAAAGCGAAGATTAAATCTTCAAAGTAGCAATACTGCTTACCAAATCTCTAAGAGGGATTTTCCTCGTAAGTGTTAATCATCTCACAAAATTTAGTCCTAAGCACCACCTACAGAGAAAGCTGTCACTGGATATGCAATTTATTTTCTTCTCAAAAAAGTACCTACTACATTGCATGAACTGCTAAGCTGGGGCACAGTTTCAACTACATGATTACAAGAAAGACACGGTATACTCACTGTATTGATAAATAAATTCAAGGGTGCTTCTGTGTGTAAAATAGAATGAAATGCTTTGAACAGAAACAAGTATACTGATACTGTATAGAAAACAAGAAGCCATTCATTGCAATGTTAAAAAAGAAGCTTAGGGAATCTATATCATGGTTATTCGAGGAAAGAAAATTGACATTGTAATTGAGAGAAGCATAAGAAAAAACATTCCACATCAGTATCTCTGCCAGTTTATCCTCCACAAATTACAAGATGGTTGCTCTCATAATGATGCAAATTTCAATACTCCAAACCCTACATGTTTCCTTCCTGCCATGTAAGAAAAAAAAAAAGTAAATTGGTCTAAATATAAACTCATACTTCGCTCAAAATTACCACTAGGAACCATTGAGTATTTCATTCTAAAGGAGGAGCATAGCAGCAAAAGGAAAAAGATCTTCCATATCAAAATGGAGAAACACATAGTTCAAAATTCCTATTATTTATTTTGCAAGGTTACTGCTCACTGGACATGTTAGAAGAATGAGATCATATATCCTTGAAGCAAGAGCACAACTCCATGCCATGAAGAATTATGACATGAAAACCATTACATTTGAACACATTCCTGAATGAATCTGAAACCCATAGTGACTGGTAGACTATGTCACCGTAATCAACCGGATCCTCCAAACAGGAACGGTCACCTCTAGCATAAAGGATATGTGAATTTGGTGGGAATATGCGTATGCTGCTCTAATAAAGTGCAACAAGTAATGCTTTGTCATAAACTGTATGCCTATTAGCATACCATGGTCATTCTCCTCAAAGATTTGCATCCTTCAATCTTGATTGCCAAATGATAAGCTCACCCTTCCAAGAATTGAGTTTACTTCCCTATCAGAAATTATGCCAATAATCTAACTTCCAAAAATTATTCCAATAGCATCCTTAATCTGTTTGCAGCTTGAATTGCAGTTTTATTGGTTGGTTCCAGAACAAGCGCATAATTAAAATCTGTGCCATGAAAAAAATTGTGGAAACAAAATAAAAATGGGGATGAACAGATGAAATGTAGCAAAATATTCCTTACAGCAAATTGATCAGGCTTTAACCAGATATTTGTTGCAATCTAGATTGGTTTTCGTAGGGAGGGGAGGCCTGAGGATTAAATTAGATACCGCTGTAGAAGAAGCTAAAATATTTTTAAAGACTTTATCTAGCCTAGGAAAAACACAACAAACATGACAATAGTAGAGGATGTCAAATGCAAAGTAATGAATGTTGTCATGTCAGAAATTGTCCCAATTTCAAATTTTCTATTATTTTACAAATTTCTTCTTCAGTATATGCTATTTGTAACAGAAGAATTTAAAAATACAATGTTCATTCCTAAAGATTCTGAACTTACAATTTGTCAAATGGAACTTGATCTACTTGGGAAACTAGAAAAAATACAGATCCACAACCAACTACATACCTTCCATTGCTTCCTTGTAATAACCAAGAAACTCCCTTGCAGTTCCTCTTCTTAAATGTGCTTTGACATTCTGCAATACCACATTAGAAAACATATACTGATCAACATCAGAAATCTGAACTTTCTCCGGCTCTATATTTCAAGGACGGTAATCGAAACTGCTAGGTTAAGTTACAAACAGGTAATATCAAAAATTACAAGAATGTAAGCTGTAAAATGACTAGATACCATTGACCAACTAAAACACATCCCAAGGATCAACGACAGACACTACTCTCAATAATATGGACAACTACGACATAGAATTCAACCAGTGCAAAGTTCTTAAGAAGTATAGAATTTAGATCAAATGTTTTGAAATAACTGAGAACAATTCAGAATGGGATCCTCTAAAATGTTTAATATCCCAATAAATAGAAGAAGCAGGGATTTTCTGATCTTGAAACAATACTCAAAGCCTCAAAAAAAACATACAGCAATCCATAGAATTGACTGGGCTGTTTTAGAACAAACAAATTGCATATGAGGTTGCCTCTATGAATGTCTCTGGTCAGGGGGAAGGTTGGTATCTAGAAACTATCTTACTTGTCCAACATATTGAGATTTCCATGGACCCACCTCCCCACTTTCGGCACTCATTGGAAGTTCCTCTGCTTTTCCTCCCAGACAAAGAGATGATTCATAAGTCTGTCAAGGAGGATATCTACCAGCAATACACTCAGACTATGTAAATCTCTCCTCAGCCTGTTGGACTCAAAAGGATCTTCCATCCCAAGCACTTCATGCAGGTTGTCAATAGCATCATCACTCACTCTGATTATGTCAGACCCCACTCAGTCCCATGGCCTTAGGACTCCCCTTCATCAGACGAGTATACAATGCCACCACTTCAGAGTCAAAGCAATAGGGATGATAGGATTTGTCACCTCAGCTTTAAACAGAAGGTTGAGACAAAGAAGGCTTTGTTTTTAGGTACCTCTAGACATTGATATCAAGGGGAGATACTACTGTCTATACAGAGAGTCAAAGAGGTCACTCTCTGCTTTCCTTCAATATCCCACACAGAGGTGCTTGCACCTTTATATCTAGGAAGTAATTACTACCCTCAGATGACAGGCTCTGAAACAGCTATCATGCCACAATGGATTACCAGGCTGATAATCACATTCTTCTACCCTCTTCTGACAGCAAATGCTGCCAACTACTGCCTTCTTAGATAATATGACTACCTCCTTAGATGAGATTAACATCTGAAACAACACCTTCCCCATAGAGCCGCTATTAATGGGCCTTCCTCCTACAAAAGGCAGGCAACTTTGTCCATGCATGTATCATTGGACAAGATGTGGGTTAGTCAGGGCCGTCAGGGCCTGACTCCAACAAACATCATTAGGTCCTAAACTGATTCAGTTATGGCAGTCGATAATGATATAGCACAGACAGACATAACTGCTATAACATAGTCTGTCGACCTTGACTATATTTACTCTCCTTTTTATGTACAACCTTGACTGAACCTTGTAATTATTTAACCATGAGTCAGTATTTGTTTGGGCACATTCTCATCGATCACGCCTTCTTTGAGATGAATACATCTCTTATCTAAATTTTTGTATCTGATCTAATTTGATTCCTTTGATCAGTTCCATTGAGTGTTACTGGTGCTATGATACCGTCCATATCTCCTTTGTCCAATTATTTTATTTTCTTTCCATCTTCTTTGATACTTGCCACAATTCGAGCAAAGTAAGGGTTGCTCAGAGAAGGAAAATAATGCTAGAGCACTTCCAGCTTGCAGGCCTTGGTGCCTATTTGGGCTCTTTGCCATACATGTTAGCGCTAAGTCAACTTGTGGCATCAAAAGAACAAGTATCTTCGCTATATCTTTGGGGTTTTTTGATCTTCCATGATACTTGCCACCAATGACCATTATCATGGAAGATCAAAAGAAAACAAAATAATTAGACACATGAGATATGGACAGAGTACCAATGGAAATGATCAAAGGAATCAAATAAGATCAATACAAATGTTTAGGTGAAAGAACTACAAATAGTCATCTCAACGAAGGCATGCTCAGTGAGGATGTGCCCAAATAAATATCGGTCATTGATTAAACAATTACAAGATTCAATCAAGGTTGTCCATAATTACAAATGAGAGAGTAAATTAACAGCCCATTAAATATGTTGAACACAAGGCATGAGTCAATCGTAACTCTCAACACCCTCCCTTAAGATTCACTTAGGGAGTTGGGGATGTCATTACTCAAACACCCTCCCTTATTATCTCACATTTTGTTTTTCTAAATGAAACAAAATTGTGATTTGAAAAAATGTCACTATCATTGTTCCACACCACTACATAGGATCGTATCTTCCTCCCTACTGCTTGGATTCTTACATATGAGTACCCCTTCTAAAACTATTGGAATTCTGAAAAAGATGGCACAAGAATCATTCGAATATGACACCTCCGTGGAAAGATATGGTTCCTGTAAAGTGAGATGTTTTATTTTTAAACAATTTGCACAAATTTTGTAAATCTGAAAAACACTCCTCCCTTAGCTAAAATTGTTGGCATAGAAGAGATTTCACTATGAAATCTTTCGTGGAGAAGGTAGCACTATCTATCACACAATCTACATGAAGTGCAAGTGCTCCTTTAGGCATTACCTGCAATGCCACCCTGCACTCATCCCATGCAAACTCAGATCCGTTGCTAAGCCACTTCAGTTGCCAAACCGGATCAGATTTGTTGCCAAACACAAATCCATGGCCACCATTTGTTTCAATCGTGGAACCTCCACACAATACAAACTGCTGAAAAATGGCACAAAATGCCTCAAAATCTACACTTGAACTACAAAATTGCCATATCTTAAGTAGATGTAGAGAGCTCTCCTACACGTAATGCAAGTCACACTCAATCCTTCAGAAGCCAAAATACAACCATGACTCGATGGCTCTCATGCACAAAGTAGAAGCGCATGAATTGGAGGATGATTCATACAGACCTTCACTAGAATGGTGAGCCTTTGCACAGATCACCACCTCCATCACAATTCATACGAACATTGTCTCACTTCCAAATGCAGCTCACACTAATACAATGTGAGATCTGATGCAAGATCCAACCTCAAAGTTGATCCCAAGTGTAGAGGCAGTGTTGGTTCCCTCATTGTCTGATCTCTTGCTCTCGTGCACACAAACCCTCGATAGAATAATGATCCTATGCAGTGATAGAAAACTCTTCGATTTCTCGCAAGTTCTCAATTTTCTTGCAAAAAAATTGACTTGCCAAGAATTTTGCAAAACTCGGCCATGCGGAGAAAATGCAAAAAATGCAAAACACAAAACTCATTGAGATATTTTGTATGTTGTATTTTGTTGGTTTTGATGATCAAGAATTGTATTAGATTTATGAAAATCTAATAGAAAAGTAGTTCTTTGGCTCTCCATTTTTTGTTTTATATGTAATTTTTTTAAATTAGATTACTTTCTTCGATTTTTTTGTCTAGTTGGTGAAACTGAATCTGACTTATGGCCAAGGCCAACATTGTATGATGGAATCTTGTATAGGCCTAAGGGCAATCATTGTACAATTGTATTTAATTTATTGTAATATTTTATTATGTAAGCTCTATGGGTCGTGGTTAACCCTATTATAGTTAAACCCACCATATAACTTGTAATTAACCTTAAAGCCCTCTTGTTATGTCGGCTTAGGTTAAACTCATTTATGTAATTGGGGCTTTTGTATTGGTATAAATAACTCCCACCACTCCATCCATTGTATCGGAGTGTTGTGATTCTTATTTACGGATAATACAGTGAATATTTAAAGTGCCTACGAGTATCCACTATATCTTTCTCTCTTTCATCCTTTTTTATGCTTGCTATTAGTATCAAATCAAGTATGGAGCTTCATCGTTTGATCACGCAAAAAGTTTGTTCAAAGCCTCTGGTCTTTCTTCCAACTTCTAGGACAAATTACTTCTAATAGCTTCATAAGCATCTTCAGCAAAAGAGGCAAAGGGAAGACTCAATTTTTTTATTTCTCCAATTATTTTTATTTTTTTTGGGAGAATTTATGCCTACTCCAAGTTATGTTCCATTATTATTGGAATATTTTGTACCTATTTTGCACAAATCCAAACCACTTATAGCAGAAGTATTGTTGCTTTGACTTCAAAAGGGTGTCTTGACTTCTTCACAAAGAGTCAAACATTGTTTCCTCACAAAGAGGACTTGGTGCCATTGCAAAGGAGGGAGAATTGTGATGCTTTCATCCCACTTGGGAGCTTTGGTGCCTTGGCTAGAAGAAGGAAAAGAAGGCATGTTTGTTTGCCTCAATTCAAATTTTGCGCACAATGTCCTTTTAAATGGTTGGAGCCCTTTAATGTTGTGAATCACGATGCCCTTCTTCATGGAGAGGGCACACCTTTGGACTCGAGCAGTGACGACGATAGTCAAGCTAGACGAGCATGGCGTAAGGGTGTTCTACCTTTTGATGTAAACTAGGGCTATTTTGGAGGGCAAACTTCCAAAGACCAAAAGAGCTGTTTTTTTTTTCAAATTGCATGATTTTTTGAGCTCTTTGCATTAGTGGTATTTGTTCAAGGACTTACTACAAGTGGAGGGACGTCTCATTGTGTGATTATCTTCAAAGCCTATTGCCCCCTAAACTCAAATGGGAAAATTTACCATATTATGATATCACAATCTTTAATGTACATTTATGGGAAATATGACTGGATTTGTAACAGTTGCAGTAATTTTTGAGTCCTTTGGAGGCATACAAGAAAAGAATTCAGAATATGTTTTAGTCAATCCCTCTTCCTCCTCTGGGCTATTGATTCAGCTTATTCATGAAGATCTAATCTTTCATGATTTCTTCTTTCTTGTTTTCTTTGTCCAGGTACTCTTGGAATTCTGTAATGCCTCTTCTCATAAATAGGTCCATGCAAAAGCCTCTTTTGGTGATGGAAATCAAATAGCCTAAGGGCAAGTTGAAGTTTCCAAATAAGGTGATGCATGCTATAAAATGGAAAGCTATGCCTCCAAGTCCTACCTTATGCGACTATAGAAGATTGAAGCAGCTTTTCTTTAGAGGTGGTAATCTTGACTTCTCTTCCTCATTTGGAGTCTTAGCAGAAGTGTTCTTTGGATATGTACGGGAGTATCTAATAGTGGCAGTGATGACTACAGTCCAGCCTAAGGAGATTCTTGTGCAGAAGCATTTTTGCAGCAGCAGATTTCAGATGATGAGGGGGATCTAAATGAGTCTTCCTCAAGTGCAGAGGCCCACTAGAGCATCCATTATGGGGGGGAGATATTATTGTTACTAATGTCTTCTCTCGTAGGACCCTCAGTTCAGATCATGAGGAGGTGTTGAAAGTGTAATTTGACTTAATGTCACGGCCTACATCGTATGATGGAATCTTGTATAGGCCTAAGGGCAATCATTGTACAATTGTATTTAATTTATTGTAATATTTTATTATGTAAGCCCTATGAGCCATGGTTAACCTTGTTATAGTTAAACCCACCTTATAACTTGTAATTAACCTTAAAGCCCTCTTGTTATGTCAACTTAGGTTAAACTCATTTATGTAATTGGGTTTTGGTATTGGTATAAATACCCCCCACCACTCCATCCATTGTATCAATGTTGTGATTCTTATCTAAAGATAATATAGTGAATATTTATGGTGCCTACAGGTGCCCACTATATCTTTCTCTATTTCGTCATTTTTTATGTATTCTGTATAAGATTTGAGTGGACGGATTGTTTATGTTCGTTTATGGAAATAGATGTGAATTCCAACACAAGTTTCCACCGACTTTTTCCAAGTTGCTAATAAACTCTCCAAAATTGGAGTGTTAAGTTTTTGTCAAGTTGCGAGTTTTCCAACTATAATCCTATGCAGCACGTGCAACAAATCAAATCTTTTGATCCTGAATACTGCCTTCAATATCTGATACCATGAAGAAAGCAACGAGGGTCCCAAAAACGGACATCAATGACAAGTGTGACAGAAAATTGAAATAAAACAAATAAACAAGATAGAAACATGAGAGATGAACGATGTCAGCACAAATAACACTCAGTGGAACTAATGAAAAGAATCAAATCATATCAATACAAATGTTTAAGGGAGAGACTTATAAACAGTTATCCGTGAGAATGTGCCCATCTAAATGTCGGTCATTGGTTAAATAAGTACAAGAGTTAACCAAGGTCATTCATAATTACAAATGAGAGAGAGTAAACTGACGGCCCATTAAATGTGTTGAGGAACACAAGGCATGAGTCAGCCTTAACTCTCAACAGAATTTACTATTAAAAATGATCATGGCATAGGGCTGCCATTATTCTAACAGAGAAACAACACAAGGAAGTGATCAACATTCAACTAATCTTCTTAAAAGATCTACAAAGTTGCATTATATAAATTACTACCTACAATAACCCAAGGAATTTGGAGGGAGCTATGGGGAGCAAAATCTTTCACACTATAAACCTAGGTTCCAATCCATGGTGAAACTTAGCATTTTAATCAAATGGTTTGAGTTCAACCGGTCAAATGCTCAACTTTCAAGGAGGAGACTTATATTCAAATATTCCCAAGTGGTATATGCATAACTGCCAAGAATGTTGTAATACCATTATGTGGCCATGCTGTAATACGGGTAAGGCCTGTTTCAATCCCATATAATCAATTTAAAAAAAAAAAGATAAAAGGTAGGCTCAACTGGTTAAATACACTGACTTTCAAGGTGGAGACCAAAGTTCAAATCTTGCCATGCGATATTTGCATAATTGCCAAAATATTGTTATAATATCACTATGAGGTCATGATTTACAGGTAAAACCTGTTTCAATACCCATAAAACCAATTAAAAATCAAAAGACATGAGCTCAACCGGTTAAATACCTTGACTTTCAAGGAGAAGACCCAAGTTCAAACCTTGCCAGGTGATACATGCATGATTGCCAAAAATGGTGTTAAAATACCACTAAGTGGTCATGATGTAATACAGGTAAGACCTATTTTCATCCCATATAACCAATTATAAGTCTCTTAGAGTCATCTGTGGAGAGGTCTCTTTGTAGTGACTCATCAGATAATGGAGCCAAAATGACCTCCTATATTGCCAGCATTAAAAGATATTTACCCTCCTATGATTCCCATAAGAATTGCTTTGCAAACAATTTCTAGATAATGACACTGGTGTTCCAAAGACCCCACAGTTGCACAAGATTTAGACACACACTCTATATGGACTTTCCCTGTCCACATTGTCAACTAGAATGTATCCCAATATTGATGGGAAGGAAGTTGCTAGGAGGGGATTTCACTCTTGAAGGCACGTGTAATACAAAGAACAAAATACTTGACTGCATTGGACAATAATGAATAGCTCCCAAAGTTTGTTAGTTGTAAATAAACTTAAAAGCAAATTTTTCAAAAGGAAGTTCCAAAATTCATATGTTCCTTGTGCCAAAATTTTAAATTATCCTTCACGCCCTCCTGTTTTCCAAAACTTCATTTTCAAATTAACAGTTCAGACATTAAATTCCCGTTTCTCCAAGGCCTAGCAAGTGAATGAAGTTGCAGGACACTAAGGATCAACGGGTGTATACCAAACGATCTGCAAAACACCGGTATCTTTTATACTGTAAGCCCTTCTCTGGTTGGCAAAGCTGGTTTAAGCAAACAAAGGCAGTGTAATAATCTTTGTCTGAAAGAAATCATGCAGCTTGCCTTCTAATATTGTTGTGTTGCAAGATCTTTTCAAGATTGGATCTTGTCACACACAATGCACCCTACTCCTTGATGCCTCCCTTTCAGAAGGCTGTGATGCCAGATGCACATCACTAACACAAAGCATGTGAAAGCCATCTGCAGCCATCCAACTTGGTGGCATGTATTTCATTTGGACAATATAGGCAACCATCAATGGAGCTCCCTCACGCTTACACCTGAAAGAGGTTGCAATGTCTAGACCTAGCTTATAACATTGTAGCCAAGATGGAAGCATTTAGAAAATATAATAGATTCATTCTATTACAAATTCATGTACTTAAATGTTTCATAATGTTACATAAAATGCATGTATCAATATATCTATCCATCCATCTATATAGAACATTAATATTAATCTGATTTGATGCTAGTAGCAGAATGGATTCTGTTTTCACCTTTTTTTCAAGGGCAATTGCCGCAGTGCAATCTGCTTCAGCTTGCAGATAACTGCATGCATAACAAAAATAAGATAATATGGTAAAGTGCAAAATTGAAATAACACGTATACGATTACAAGAAAATCCAAAGCGCATCATACCACCCTATTTCCAAATGTGCTGCAGCACGGTTACTGTAGTATGTTGCATTCTCGCCATTTAACTTAATTGCTTCTGTGTAAAAATTGATGGCCTTTTGCCACTGTTTCTCTTTGTAAGCTGCATTACCCTGTATTAAAAAAATTAATATATAGTCATGCCCCAGATTAACGAATTAACATATTTCCTAGGCCTTACCAAAGAGTCAGAATTGTGTGAAAACATAAACATCTGTACTATCCAAATGCAAGGGAAGTTTCCTTTTATATGAAACAAACACACAGGATTCTTACTACTCCATAACATCACAAGTCATCAATCAAAGTTCATCACGTCACTACAATAACACAAAATTCATTATACTGATACAGGTCAACATAGCACTATTTAAGATGAAATTTGTGAACTTCATAAAAATCACAAATTTAAGAAACTTTGTCTTTCTAGTGAAAACATTCAAATGCACTAAGAAGCATTGCTAAAGCTTGTATCACCAGAGACAACAAAAAGGGGCACAGCTCTCACTGATGCATATCATTAATGTCATCTACAATGTTATATCCTCAATCAGATAGAAGTCTCTTTTAGAACGATCTGGCTCCACAAAATGCTGCAAACTAAATATAAATTTCAACTGTTTTGCTCAGAAAGAACTAAAGGAGGGAGGAGAGAGAATGAAATTGTCCAGAGATATCCAGTGATAAATGTTGATCAACATCTGTGGTATTTGAATTCCTTAAAAATGGCCATGAATGGCATTGATAAGCAGAATAAAATACGAATAACTCTCAACAAAATCATTCAAAGCATCATGAATGATTTTATGCAGTGATATCCTTTCACTGCTTGTAGTAAAATTTCACTGTGCTTGGGCATTTATTGAGGGTCAATCTTCTCAAAGTGAAAGATTACTTCTGAGGGTAGTTTTGCATTCAAGCAGCAAAATAGTATATATATATCAATCTCAAATCCTTTGAATTTACTTTGTAACACCTTCAAAAGAGGATTGATCAATATAAAAAGCCTGCTGTTACAGTTTTAACAAATATCACTGGTTGTTTAAAGGGTGACATCAAGACAAAGAGGAACTGAGTTCAATATGAAAAGATTGACTTTCAAATTAAGCACTTTTGGGACATCTAAATGTCATTATAATATATTTTATATTTTTGTTTGTCATATGTTGAACATGGGTTGCATATATCGTGATAGAAAGCAAGATTTACACGGAAACAGACAAGCAGGTTATTACTGTCCTCTTGTTTGCCCAAATGCTGATGTTATCACGTCCCTTTTGTTAAATCATTGTAGCATGCTTCCAGCAAGTAAAAAAAGGTGGATGTATCTTTGCCAAGATCCCTTGCTTGCTCTCAGTCTCATCCTTAAGCTCCTCAAATAACAAGTCTGCTCCAAATATCACATTGGGGTTGGGGCATTACCATAGTAATAAGGTTTGGAAATCCAGACTTGGAATTAAAAAAATAAAAATCCAACAAAACAGTCATCAAATGGCATGGGCTCAACTGGTTAAATACGGCAGAGACTCAGGTACAAATGCCAAGTGATTTATGCATAATTGCAAAATAAATGTTTTTGTAATACCACTGTGTGTTGTTTAAATACCATGGTAAAACGGTCATAATATAAAAGGGATGAGGCCCATGTCAATCCCATATAACCTTTTTATAAAAAAAAATCCAACAAAAAGGTCAAATTTGATTGGCAATAGATAGATAGATAGAGAGATAGGAAGGTTATAAAAACACATCATTATACAAAATATACTCAACTACATACAAATATGCAAAACATCCATAATAGGCTACAGCCCAAACTCAAAATCATTTTGGAAATTTCTTATAAAAGAATGTAGGTATAGATAGCTAGATAGTTAAGTTATACTAATATAAATACATCAGTATGTAAAATACATACAACTAAATACAAATATGCCTAATATTTATAATAAGCTACAGCCAAAACTCAATATCATTTTGGAAATTTATTTTTCCTACGAAGGCTCTGGATTGGATCAAACTCATCTAAGTCACAAAAAAATCCAGTCACATCCAGATTTGGTCTAGACCCAACAGGATTATGAACTATGGGCATTATATCAGCGCGTACAAACTTCAGAAAGGTGGGAGAAGGGAAGAGTATTAACATAGACTGAAAACCCTTCATAGTGATACGCCACTGTAGTATATACATTTTATTTATAGATATGATGATATCACATAAGCAAATTAAAACATTATATTTGGAGCTGCAAAATATTGAGCAAAGAAGAAACCCAATCTACCAAAACTGGTACGCTAAATATTGCTAGCTGACTTACAAGATCCAAACCTCTGTCCACACAATAGAAGGATTCAATAAAGACCAAGACATGACAAAATTATCAGCAGAGACAATCTGACAATATTCAAGTTACACCTAATTGCAGGTTGATTGAAGTTACAGATAAATTTTCAGACAGTATATGCACGCTTACATCCAAAAAATGAATATTTATAAGAATTAACAGCCAACCAGAAGCCTAGGTAAGAATTACCTTGTAATAATGTAAGTTAACCGGTCTTAAACAGCTTCTGATGTAAGAAAAATATAATATAAATATTCTTCATTAAGTATGATTAGCTGATCTTTTTATTGACTCTAAAAACACCCTTACTAGACTTTACACTGATTATTATTCCATTTGGGTAAAGAATCTCAAGATTTTTAACCTTTTCTTTAGCACTATCCGCAGCCTCTATTTTCCTATGACTAGCCATTGCAGTTGCTGGCGTTGAAGTTGCAGCAATCTTTACTTGTTCCTGAAGTGTTGGATATATGGCCCGTACAGTGTCAAGAAGGAACCTATCTCCTCCATGCCTTGCTATGAATGACACACCCAAAGGACTCTTATCGTGTTGTCCTACTGGTAGGCTTGCCTGTCAATTGTTTACATAAAGCATAAGCACAATTTAGCCATACAAGTTTTCCCATCAACTTAAACACAATGTCTAGTCACTTGAAAAATACTAAAAGCAAAAAATATCATAACTGTTTACTTGTTAACAGTAAGAAAATGAATGATGCAGACAAGAAATTTTTCAATTCCACTCCTGAATCAAGAAAATGTTCCCATTGTCTTACATCATTCTTCACTAAATGGCATTACTATGAAAAATGGGAAAAAAAATATGTAATCACAATCAAAATCCATGATACCTGACAGCATCCAGACATGCCTGCAATACTCAACAGAGTGAAAGCCCTGATCCGGAAGTCCTCCAAGGGGTTCTCCTTCATATTGAGCTTAGGAGGAGGACCTGGAGTAGTAGGAATAACTAGTATTCCATCATCCTGTAAACATGATATATTATGGTAAGTAAAACTAGCTGAAAGATGAATTCTCTTCATATGATGATGTTGCAACTAGAAGCCAATCAAATTGGAACTGCTCCATAGATGTATGCCTTCAAATATATAGATTCATGTAAATCTCTAAAATTCATGGATCTGACATATAAGATTATTGAAACAGTTGATGAATGCATCCCGCCACAAATTTCTGAGAGGGGACATCAGAAATGCATCGTAGACCATAGGTGGCAATAAACAAAGTCATCACAGATATACCATGGCAATATCTGAATGAAAATCATTCAGCCTAAACAGCTCACCCATCAGTTATATCTGTGCATAAATAAATCATGAAGAGGTTGATTGACAACAATAGAGCAAGGCTCCAGTTATCAGTTTTTTAATTTCAAGTTAATAGCTCACAACTATCAGGGCTGAGAGGTCTCCACTTAAAGATAAGAGCAATAGTAACCTTTTTGCCAAACATCAGTAATGGGCATAACTGTTTGTCATAATATTAACAGATACCTCTCTCTTGATATTAATTATGATACATACATATTGTTCTTACAAAATACATGCCACGAGAATCACTACAAGCTATATTTTATTTGCCAATGCAGTCTTTCCAGAATGCACAATTAGTTCTTCAAAAGTTTAATGTCATGTATTAATAAAGAATGAGTTTGCAAAATTAACCATTGGTTGCAAAGAATCTAACTCATGCTTTCCCCATATTCAAAACCTGTAACTTACCAATTCACTTACTCATATCAGTTCAAGCTTCATAAGCATTGTAACATGCACTGATGGATTCTAGCAAGCAAGATGGATCGAATTTGACATTTATGAAACATAAATACCTTTAAAAGTGCATTAAGAGCTTCCCGTGCTTCATCCCTGACTCTCATGGAATGAGCAATATTTTCATCATTTGTGTTTGTTTCTAAAGCTAAACATACACGTGCAGATATACCAGGTCCTAAGTTAGGCTTTGCTTTATTCACCCAGTCTTCGTGATTCTTTTTGAATTCATACCTGCATTTTCAAAACAATGAACAAATGAGGTTTTGACATTCACAAAAAGTGCAACATGACACTTATTTAGAAGATGGAAGAAAAACATAAGCATTAATAGGCATAAGCAAGCCAGACAGTTCATGCAACAGCATTGGCTACAGGCCTTTGAGTAAATAACAGGAAATAAGCATGCATGGAAATGATCATACAAAACATCACAAAAAGAACAATGCTAAAATTAGTAAAAAATAAGGATGTTTTTAAGTTGCCACAAGCAGGGACATAGGTGCACTTAACACAAGCTTCATAAAATTAAGGGCTTGGGGATTGAGCAGCATGTGTGGACATTCTGTGCCAGGATGTGAGAGTTTGTTACATGTGCATATACAGACATATATATATATATATATATATATATATATATATATATACCTATTACATATTTTAGTATTCACCCCTATTTATAGAACGACAATGCATTATTTTGTATAATAATGTAATTTTGTAAATATTTTATTACCATAATTATATAATAGATAAGTAACCAAGTTAATCCACTAACCAGCCAAAAAATTTCATTATAATTATGGAACACATCAACACATTACTCATCTATTTCATAATTTGTTCAATGTTTCTTACAATGAAAAACGTAACCAAAACACACTAGTCTGTTTAGGTGCATTTTCTATTATGCAAGGTTTCCCCAACTCCATAACTGTATGTACGAACCAGTTAAAAGAGATCTTACGAAACGTCAAGGAATACATGCACCAAAGGACTATGAGAATCAGGAACCAATGCAGTAGTAAACAAACGAGGATCAGATGAAGTTGGGAGAAACAATTCTTCAAAAGCTTGCCTTCCTGTAACATAACAACTTCCAGAAATACAGCAACAGCTGTAAAAATTCAATAATGTGCAAAAGGAAACATCCACTGGAACACTAAATCAGATTCAATACCAGAAAATCAATAATGCATGTAACAGACTGCCAGATTACAAATTAGTACAAATCCTAGCCACTTGGAGAGGGCAAATTCTTATAGCCACTTGAAGAGGCCGAAGTCTCATACACACAAAGAGGTGACTTCAGATTACAAGTATGAAAGATGATCTCAACTACAACATAACTCCTCTATTTATAGAATAATCCTCGGACCGAAGCTAACAATAATATAGATAGTCAAAGTGACTATATTGGAGCCGTTACATGGCTCCCCCTTCAGAAAGCTTTGTCCTCAAAGCTGGAAATAACTAGAAAATGCTCTTAGGCTCCCACATCACATCTCATTCTGGAAGGTCCTGCCATTTGATGACGAACTCCTGAATGGCAAAACCGCAAATTATAGACTTACAACTACAACACTTCCGACTGGAGAGCGATGCGCCCTTCTTTGTCAAGTACTAGAAGCTCCATCTAGGACTGCACCTTTTGGCTAATAACCTGTTTAAAACGAGAAACATGAAAAAAAAAAAAAGTGGATGCATGAAGACAACAAAAGCTCCCACTCATATTGCACTTCCCCAATTCGACAAACCACCTTGTAGGGGCCGTAAAATCAAGTGGCCAACTTCTGACTAGACTTAGTCTTCAAGGACAATTGCTTATAAGGCTAAGGTCCCAAAGAGGCCATATCTCCTCTTTCAAAATTGCCGCTTGGAAAGAAATATGTCCTGCTATTGCTTCATGCGGTTTTGTGCCTAGGACAGATTATCTTTAAAAAGTTGGAGCACAAGCCGACGCTACTATAAGAAATCATCTACCTAGACCACCTTGGAGGATCCTGGAGCTTAGTCTGCCACTGATGGAGTTTTTTGGCCATATAATGCCTCAAATGAGGACATCTTGAGGCAAAAATGGTAAGAAGTGTTATACCACCATTTGGCTAAGGAAAACCAATGATATTGTTTGTCTTGGGCAAAACAATGAAGGTAAGTACGCAAACATTTGTTCACAATCTCAATTTGGCCATTAGTTTGAGGGTGATAAGAAGAGAACATATTCAATTGAGTACCACTGAGAGTGAACAATTCCTTTCAAAACTTGTTGGTGAAAACAAGGTCATGATAATTGACAATGGACTTGGCATGCCATGCAATTTGAAAGCAGAATTGAGAAATACCTTGGCAACCTTACTGGCTGTGAAGAAATGCTACAAGGCACAAAAATTAGCTTACTCCAAAAGGCGACCTACCACCATAAAGATCAAAGTTTTGCCTCAGATTTGGGAAGGTCCTCAATGAAATCCATGAAGACGTGTTCCCATTGGTAATCAAGAATAGGCAAAGGTTGCAACAAACCACAAGATTTAACAATTTCCCCCGTTCTTTTGTTATCATACCTCACATTCAGCCACATATGTTTTGACATATGCTTTTAATCCTTTCCAAAAAAAGGATTGCTTCACCTACTGGTACATTTTATAGAAACTAGAATGTCTAGCCAGAGGAGATGCATGCAATTCCTGTAGAACCTAGTCTTGATGGTTGAAGATGGAGAAGGATAAATGCAATCCTTCTTGCGAAGAACCCCATCAACATATGAGAACTAATAAGGCAGCAAAGAGTCGGCCTCCATATCATGAATGATGTGAGGTGTCCCGATGTAGGAATGCCATTCCTCCTAGAGCTATGAAAGCCATTGTGGAAGCGGATTGGAGATGGCACTAATAGCAACGACGTCCTCATGTTTACAAGATAGAGCATCAACCACCACATTCTCCTTTCCCCTCTTATGCTCAATGGCAGAATCATAACCCAAGAGCTTTATCCACCATCTATTTTTTTCAAGACAAGAGAGACGTCCCAAGAAATGCTTAAGGCTGCTATGGTCAGTCTTGATAATGAAGCATCGTCCCAACAAGAAGGCCTCCATTTCTCTACGACATGCAAAATGGATAACATTTCCTTCTCATTAGTGAATCGACCTAGATTCTTGTCAAAGAGTTGCTTGCTTTCAAAGGCCAAGGAGTGTCCATACTGCATCAAAACAGCTCCAATACCTGTGCCTAAAGCATCACATGTAATGACAAATGGTTTGCTGAAATAAGGAGTAGCCAAAACACGGGTGGTACACATAGCCTCCTGTAGGGCATTGAAGGCTTGTGAAGTTGCTTTAGACCAAACAAAAGTGTCCATATTAGTGAAAGTGGTGAGCAAGGCTGCAATCTTGCCATCGTTGCTGACAAATTTCTTACAATACCCGGTTAGACCTAAAAGTCCGCAAAGCTGCTTGAGGGGTTTAGGCCTAGGCCAATCTTACATGGTTGCAATATTGTTAGGATCCACCTTGACCCCTTCCTTAGATACTATAAATGTCCCAAGTATTCTACCTCATGGATCCCAAAAGAACACTTGGACCTCTTACCAAATACTTGTTCCTTCTGTAAGAGGTGGAGAACTTGGTCAACATGAACTAATGAGCTCCCCAAGACTTGTTGTAAACTAAGATATCACCAAAAAAGACTGGCACAAACATGCAAAGAACAGGTCGGAAGACAGAATTCGTGAGGCTTTAGAAAGTAGGAGCATTAGTAATACCAAAGGGCATGACTAAAAACTCATAATGACCCTCATGTGCACTTGGGGATATCCTCTTCTCTAACCCTAATTTGTTGGAAACCAGAGTGCAAGTTAAGCTTGGAAAATTATTTAGCACCATGCAATTCATCACAAATTGTATATAGCACAAATATGAAACTTATCTTTGATGGTGATTTTGTTGAGGTCAAAAATCATGACACATGCGAAGAGTTGTCCTTATGCCACACCATACAAGAAAGGAACAAAGACCGATGCTCGAACAGATAATTCTTTGCTCCAACATCTCCTGAACCAGCTTCTCAATCTCATATCTCTAAGGTTGTGGATAGTGGTAAAGACAAATATTCAGAGGCTAGCTGCCCGAAACTAGGTGGATGGCATGATCATACGTGTACTTAGGAGGAAGGCCCATGGGTTTGCCAAAGACATCCACGTAACGATCAACAATAATCTACAAGTTTGAAAGAAGAGCAGGAAGGAGCGACTCAAAAGACTAAACTTCCATGCAATTGACCTGGACAAAGAATCCACAACCACCCTTCTTTAGGATCTTTTCCATGTTGTGGGAGTTGACCACCTTGGAAGGACGTGATTGGATTCCCTAGAGACAATGACCTTGCATTTTTCCACCCATTTGACATACAATCATTGCAATATTATAGTAACATTGTTGAGCTGTGAGAACCATTGTGCTCTGAAGATGGTTGAACCGAGTATAACCTCCCATCTAGATGTTAACCTTAATTGTGCGACCCACACACTAAGTCGTGCAACCATTTACAATCAATACTTGGAATTTGTCTTGGGTCGTAGTATTGATATACAGTTCCAAAGTCTTTGTTGTTTTGTTGTCAATAAAGTTATGCGTGCTACTTGAATCAATCAACACGTGACATGTTGACGTTTGATGAAGCATTGGAACTTAATGGTATGGTGAGCATAGAGCCCCATTAGGACAAACACGGAGAGAGCCATGGTAACAACCTCATGCTTAGAATCAGTTGCTTCAACCAGTGACTCCTATTGTGAAGAATCTTGATCTTAATCCTCTGACACCATTGCTTCCTCAGCTTCCCCTAGGAAGTTACAACGTTCTTCAAAAGACTAATCTTGGGGATGGCATGAACGACATTTGTAATAAAAGAATCCATGGGGATGTTCATCATTGTGATTAGTGAAGTAAGGCTATCAAGGGTTGAAATCACAGCAAGGTTGGGGACGGGACAGTTGGATCTTTTTTTATACCGCCAAAGCCACACATTCAACCTCCTTGAGGGTGTATGGATCATGCATATCAACCTCCCACTGGATTTCATCCTTAAGGCCATTGTGAAAGGCTAAGACCACCCCTAGTAGATCCAATTAATAGGTAGAGGTGAGCAATATTGTGAACTCTACACAATAATCCTCAATCAATTTTGTTTGCTTGGTTTGTACAAAATAGACCGCATACAAAGTAGAAGAGCCCTTATCAAACTTATGGAGGAACAACATTTTGAACTCAGGCCAAATAAGAGAGTGCCCATTTCGATAGAGCTCCCATAACAACCACTAATGAGCATGAATTCCAACTTAGTAGCAACCAATGTGGCATGACCTTCTTTAGGCACATGGTGTAGTCAAATGATGCTATCCATCTTGGCTATCCAACCACACAGATCCGTACCCTCAAAGGTGGGGATGTCGATGCATGGAATGGGAACATCATGAGGCCAAGCAAGGAGATTAACAACAGCTCCTACGGAGGGATCAAGATCAGTACCAGATCCTAAGTTAAAGCCACCCATAACAAGCAAAGTGCCCCCAGTAGCACAAGGATCCATGTGACTACCATGGGAACCTAAACGTTTGTGACCAAACAACAACTACAAGTAGATGTTGATGTCCTCGTACTGGTGACTCTTCGGATCTGGTTCCTATTGCATTCCTTGTGGCTACTTTGAAACTCTTGGTCAAGGGAAGACCGTAGGGGCAAGATCCAAACAATGTTGAATGGTATCTAGGGTCGCTTGCATGTTGACCTAAATGTCCCTAATGGAGGAAACCAAATTCACTAGGTTGGAATGCTCGTTTTCCCGGATGACATGATAGGTGTGCAAATCAGTGTCAATCCCATTAGGCAAAGTAATACCAATTGGATGTTATAATGTTATGATGCTTACCATATTGATTCGCAACCTACAAGTAGAAGCAAAGGGTTCATTTATACACTATAAACTAAAGCAAAACCCAAAATATTCCTTTTGAGCAATTCCAAAAAAGTGTTGCTCCAACTCAAAGAGACAATCGCAATGACATGGGTCTCCTACAAGGGGTCCCGATACCCCCAACCTTTTTTTTTTAATTTGGGTTCGGGAAAAGAAAACAACAGCAGCTAAATCACAATATTACAAAATAAAAATGTGTTAGAAGATGGAACCTAAAAAAAGACAATACCCAAATGACAGGAAGCAAATCTAGTTGTCTAAAATTCTAGAATGGTTCGCATGCCCTTTTGACGCTTTTTCGCACCACTACAAGGAGCCAAGGTTAATGCTCTGATACCATTTGTAATGTAACAACATCTAGAATTACAGCAACAACAATAACAATTCAATAATGCAAAAACAGAAACATCCACTAGAATAGTAAATCAGATTCAATATTAGAAGATCAATAATACAAGTAACAGATTTCTAGATTCCAAATCAATACAAATCCTAGCCACTTAGAAAGGGCAAAGTCTCATAGCCACTTGGAGAGGGCTAAATCTCATACCCACAACTGAGGCAACTTAAGATTCCAAGTATGAAAGATGATCTCAACTACAACATAACTCTATTTATAGACTAAATCAAACAATAACCCTAACCCTAATGCTCAAGAGCTGACTAAGCTAGTCCAATGACCCGAGCTAACAATAATAAAGATAGTCGACATGGCTATATTGGAGCCGTCACAATTCCCTAGGGTAATTTGTATTTTTATAACCCAAACTTCCTTTGATTTTAGGCGGCAAATGCCTTAAAAAGTGCATATGTGGGGAGTAAGTCTTGTAGACAATTAGAATATTTGATCCATTACATGCACATATAAATCATTCACCAAAAACATACTCTCTTTGCCAAAATGATCTCAAACCTTTGATCCATTATGAATCATAGATCTAGACAAATAAAACATGATCAGTTAGTCATCCAAGAAGCTAGATACTATAAGAAGTAAGCAATTATAAAATCAAACAAAGCCAACTTCTTACTCCATGCATTCAATGATAGAGAGATTTCTATATGAATAAAGTCTCCTTGGGTCTCTTGTGAACAAAATAAAAAGTATTTCATTTTATTGCATTTCAATAAAGTCTAACAATCATTTACCAATCCCATCTAAATCAATTCCAGTTTCAACCACTACTTACATGAAACAAACAGTAGCGTCAAGAGTAATTAATATTTAAGATAATTTTGACCCAATAAAAATCTTGCCTCTAGTGCTTCATGCTAGAGCAAGAGTATAACATTTCTAAGTCAAAACCTATTAATAACCATAGCCCTAAACCATAGTTGAGAAAATCGGAATCGGGTAATAAATCGGTTGGTTTAAAAATCGGCAAAGAATAGGAATCGGCAAAAAATTGGGGAAAAAGTCGGGGAAAAAATTAGCATTTTTTTATTGAAAAAACCGAAGAAAATTGAATTTTTCATTGAAAAAAAGTTTTTTCATGCATATCAGAATTTTTTGGGAAAAAATTGGTAAAATCGACAAAAAATCGGCTAACCTATGAATCGGGGAAAAATCGGCAAAATCGGGATTTTTTGCAAATTTTCTCAACTATGCCCTAAACCAAAAGGAATGATGTGCCTTGAAAGAATGGCATTCAATATAACACATTCAATACCAAGGATATTAACCATAATCGAGCTTGGGTAAGCCCTTTATGGCAATCTTCTCCCTCAATTCCGCTTGTCTAGGGATATATTTTGTACTTTAAGAGCCAAGAAGTAACCTTTTACTCTATATAAAAAAATTATTGGGATAAGGACCTAAAGTTTCTTCAAATGAAGGAACTAAAAAAAAATGCAGGCAGAAGTGATACCTCCTCAAAAAGACAAGTGGGTGGTTATTTGAGACTAGAAAGTTGTGATTCACGACTCCCCTTCTCCAAGGCAATCTCATCCTTGGTCTATAAAATGAAGGCAATCTTGCATCTCAATAGGTAACCATAGCCTCTCTATCACCTATTGGAACTATAATGGGGTATATGGTCTTCCTCGAGTACATTTGAGGATATTATTTCTCCACAAGATCTTGTTTTAATCATAGAGACCATGAGAGACCAAAAGGAGCTCTCCCACTTTTTCATGGTTACTTTTGGGTTTCCACTTTGAACCATGAGAAATGTCAATCAAGTAGCATTCACGTTATGGGTGGTATGGCTTGCCTCGTTTAGGTTTGCCTTCATCAAAAAATGTCATTGATCACGTCAAACGAGCACTCTACATGTATGTGATTCAAGATCAAGAGGGTCCAACCCCCCCTTTGAGACATCTTCATAGAATCATAGCAATATATTGATTTTATCTACCATCCTTTTTTCATCCACTCTGATAGTGACCCATACTTGGATCTCTACCAGGAAATTTCTACATATTCATCATCGGGTGATGTCATTCTTTTAGGTGACTTCAATGCCCAAAATGGGACCGACCAAGCACCTTTTCATGATCTCAAGGAGAACGTGTCCTATCTCTTCAAGCTTGACCCCATGGATCTTCCATTCAAGAGGACCTTTACAGATGAGAAGCATCTTATTACCACTTACAAAAAACAGTTGATTTAGTTGTGCAAGTCACATAACCTCTTGGTTCTAAATGGGATTCTTTAGTTTCCTGACTCCTTCAAGTTCGCTTTTTCTTACATGCGGGAGGTGTTAGTGCAGTTGATTACGTTATATAAAAAAAACTTTGCTTTTTGATATTCATAACTCTGCTTTAGGGTCACAATTTTATTTAGATTATAACATAACATTTTTACAGCAGGAAGAAAGAAATAAGGAATGGGAAAAGGTGAGGGCAGCAAGGAATGAAGGGAAACAGGCATATTTAAGAAATGGAAAGGCATACATCACATCTAAACAAATCCAAAATAAATAGGGAGTATGGCCCGCCCGGGAACATCTTACAATGGTAAGTTGGAACTGTAGAGGTTTCCCTTGGAGAAGAGGACCCGGGTTAGGGCCCATTGCTAGAGACAAAGATATAATCATATTGACAGAAACACATGAACACGATGGATGTAGGACTCCAGAATTTGTGGGATACAAAAAAATAGCAATATGGAATAAAGCAGCAAAAAATGGCAAAGGGCATGGGGGTATTATGGTTTTAATAAAAGAGGAATGGGATAGGGTCATTAAAATTGAAAAACAAGATGAAAACAAACAATACATCTGGATAAAGATCCTATAAAATAAGTCAGTTATTAGCATAGCAGCATGTTATTTTGCTCCCAATAATTCTAAATTCTATAAGAAACATGACCTTAATAGAGAAGACCCATACTCCTCCCTAAAAAGAGACATTTCAATATACAGTAAGTTGGGGGATATTATATTAATTGGAGATTTCAATGCAAGGACAGCAAATAAGCAAGCTAACATTCTAGAAGGTAACAAAGATATTGAGATTAATCCTCTTTGGATGCCAGAAGAGGAAAATCAACAGTGGACCAAGACTTGAGAAGATGAGCATGGGGCTATCACGCAATATGGAGAAGAGTTGTTAGGTCTTTGCAACATATACAATTTGATTATTTGCAATGGGATGAACAAATGGAAAAATTCAGGAAAGTATACATGCAAAACATATAAGGGACAAAGTGTAATAGACTATGTAATATGCTCACAGAATTACATACCAAAAATAGAGGAGCTAGAAGTAGAAGATTCTCCAGTGGAACTTAAGTCAGATCACAACCCAATTGTTATGAAACTTCGAATGCATGGAGACAAACCAAGGGAAAAACACTTGCAAGGCAATCAAAATAAATATCCTCACAAGGGAAACATTCTCTTAACAGATGAAAATCGACGGAATTTTAGAGCAGTATTAAATAATAAGTTACGAGAAAGGGAAGAACTACATCAGAGTAGTAGAGATTACAGTAAGAGTGAATGGTTAATGCAAGTTATTCAAGAAGCTCTAAACAAATGCAAGAGAGCTAAACCTAAAAAGAAAGAAAGGAATAGCTTCCCAACCAACCCATGGTTCGATGAAGATTGCAAAAAAATGCGAAGATTACTAAAGGAACCAACGGGTAAAACAAGAGCAAACAAAAAAGCATATGAGAAACTGGTAAGGGCAAAAAAAAAAGAATACACTAAAACAAGGAGGGAAGAATTGATTTATTTAGGGAAGCATGAACCAAAGAAATTTTGGAAGGAACTAAGTGTGAAAATGATGCAAACTGAAAATAACATAACAGTTAATCAGTGGTTGGAGTATTCAAAACAACTGTATCAGCGTAGTAACCAGCAGGAGACACCCCCTACTATCATTGTCAAGAAAGAACTTTTCACAATTGAAGACATTATTCAAGGGATAAAAAAGTTAGCAACTAGTAAAGCCCGTGACATAGACAATCTTCAAGTCGAGCATATAAAATGGGGGGTAGATATCTTGGCACCGCAAATCAAAGAAATTTTCAATGAGGTCATACAAAATGGCTTCCCTATCGAGTGGACAACTAGCTTGACCATTCCTTTGTTTAAAAGTGGAGATGTAAATAATCCCTCAAACTATCGAACTATCATGATCAACCCTCTCTTTGCAAAGTTGTTTGGGAGTATGATAGAGCGTAGGATCAGCATATGGGCGAGAAGAAAAGGGAAAGAGAGCAAAGGGGCAAGCAGATTTTAGGCCCAAGCACTCAACTATTGATCACTGTATCACGCTCAGACACATAGTGGAAAAAATATGGGACAAAAAAGAGGAGGCTTTTTGTTGTTTTGTAGACTTCAAAAAGGCATTTGACACAATGCCAAGGAAAAAATTATGGAGCAGAATGGAAGAGCTAGAGGTTCCAATTCACTACAGGGCAGCAGTTCACAGACTATATGAGCATGTAAAAGCTAGAATCAGAACACGGGAAGGGTTATCTGAATGTTTTGGTAGTGACATAGGTGTCAAACAAGGTTGCCCTCTATCTCCGACCTTATTTGGGTTGTACATTGACAAGTTAGAAGAATGGATAAACAAATTTGGGGAAGAGGGTGTGCATTTAGCCAAATATGTGGTAAAACTCCTCATGTATGCAGATGATGTAATTATTGTGGCCAAAACAGCCAAAGATCTAGAAGATCACCTTCAAGCTCTAGAACTCTTTTGTAAAGAAGTTGGGATGCAGGTGAACATGAGCAAAACAAAAATTATGATTTTTTCAGCAAAAAAGAAGAAGCAACAACTCAAATTTCAGTTTGCAGGAGAACCGCTTGATGTAGTAGTAGAATACAAATACCCGGGCATAGACTTTCATGACAAACTTAATTGGAATACATGTAGGATGAAAAGAACTCAAAGTGGCCGGAGAGCACTATATGCACTTCAAAACAGGTGTAGGAATGCCGAGTTGTGGGACTGGAAGACCACCAAGGTCTTATTTGGCCTACTTGTTACACCGGTTTTGTTGTATGGTTGCGAGGTGTGGGCTAGTGGCACAACAAATGCAAAATGGAGGCAAATAGAAAGGATTCAAAAATATCTAATCACAACCTTTCTCAAAATTAAGGCCACAACCCCTTATGAAATTATTCTAGCTGAAACAGGAATGTTCCCTTTAGAAGCAATTGCTATGACCAAGCTGTTATGTTACTTGAAAAAAACAGAAAACATGACAAATGATAGATGGCCTAGAGCAGCTAGGGACGAAGAGTTGCATAGGTGAAAGAATACGTGGATGAAACAAAATCAGAAATGGATGAAACGTTGGGAAATCAACATAAATGAATGCCCAAATGTCAACAAAGACATAAAAAATTATGTGAATGAAAAGTTCAGAAGTGGAATGTGGAAAAATGCAAGCGAGGAAAAGACAATATTATATTGCAAATTTTAACCCAACGTATTACCACAAGGAAAAAGCGTATATAGGCACTGAAATCAAGTGGAAGGAAAAAATACTCATTGCTCAGATAAGGACTAGCTCTCATAGGCTTAGATGTGAAATAGGGAGATGGACAACGCCCAAAGAACAATGGGAAGAAAGGATATGTACTCTATGCAGCACAAGGGCAGTAGAGACATAGGAACACTTCATCTATAAATGCCCGAGTTTTTCAAATATCCGTGACAAATACAAAGAAACACTTGGGAACGAGTTTATTACAGATTTATTTGAAGACAGTAAAATAAAAAAAGTTGGAGAATTGCTAACACAAATCAGCGGGAGAAGGAACAACCTTCTCAAAGATATTAAAGATCATATGATATGATTTGAGTAATTGTACTTCCATATTTGAGGTCCCATAGACCATATTTGGGTCTCGCGGACATAATTAAAATCTTTCATTTCATTTCATTTCAAAAGTGGCCATACAACCATTAATCATGTTTTCGCTCTCAAGGTTATTTATTATGGAGGCTCATCAATAGTCTTCTAAAGTATTTTGTTGTTCTATGGACTTTAGAAAGACCTTTGACATTGTTCCAAGCATCTTTTATTTAGAAACTACATGACATCAACATCTCAAAGCTCTTTATTATTGCTATCCAAAGACTATAAAAGGTAGTTGGCAGTTGTTTTTGAACAACTTTTGGTTTCTCATAGGATGTCAAGAGCACCATTCGCATCAAGCAAGAATGTCCTATTTCTCCTTTTTGGGGTCTACATTAACAAAGGTTGAAGAATTTATTTGTCAACATACACATGCTGATGATGGTTTCCTTCTTCATCAAGTCTTGATATATTGCTTTTTGCATATGATGTAGTTGTTTTTGCTCATACTCTTGAGGGCTTCCAAAGACAGTTGGATGTTCTTGCTCACTTCTACAACTTAAAACAGTAATCAATGTTATGAAGACTAACATAATAATCCTCAACAAATCAAAGGATATCCTATCTAAGCTTCAATTCTTCTATAAAGATGAGTTTATTGAGATAACCACTGCTTACACCTACTTGGGAGTTCAATTTACAAGTCCTTCCCTTAATCTTCGACCAACTTCACAGTCACGACTTTGCAAGGTATATGAATATTGTAAGGAATTAAAGCTGCAGAAATAATTCCTAAACATTCAATCTTCTAGGGAGAGTAGCAATAGGCCTGCCGTAAATTCATGTATAGCCAGTACATTAAAGAAACAGTCAACAAACACGTGACAGTCTGCTGTAGATTCATTTCAGAGGTCCGAAATGATTTATAGTCATATATATTCTTATGGGCAGTCCTTAATTTCTATACAAGAAACATTTTACAGCAGTTAATGTGTTCCTTATAATCTCAGAATTAAATGTTCAGCCTCTATCTAGTTGCATTTAATTTATACCAGCAACATAAAAGAATATATACAAAATTCACACACACATAGAAAAAGAGAGAGAGAGATTTGACGGGGAAAACCCTTTTGGGAAAAAAAAAACGAGAAGAAAATCAGGACCAGCCTCCTATGTAGAGATTTATTACCAAATGTGCAATCAACAATCCTCCTACACAAAGCTCCAAATCCTCCCCTTTTTTCCTCTATGCCAAACCTGAATGATGAAGATAATACAAAATGAATTCCAACGCCTCCTTAAATAAGTAAAGGAGTTGTGCATGGATAAGATAAGATGGAATAATTAACTCAGCTCTAACTATTCTATCTCTATCCATCAAGTCTCCAGTTCTACATTCAATTAAGGGAGTTGCTTCACTTAACTCCACCGCCCAACTCATCCTTATCCTAAGAATGACCCCACATGCTTTAAGTAATCTCAATGTCCAATTAGGGCATTAATTCCTAGGCGCCTCAATTTAATACATCATTTCATCACCTTTTTAACATTTTTATTTGACAAGTAAATACTTCTAGGACCCCATTATCTTGAATTGATAGGGACATGTAACAACCCCTCCCGATCTGCAATAAAAATTTTTGTCTTTTTTGCAAATATGTAATTTTTTTGTATTTTTCAGACTTAAATAAAAACTCAGAAATAACCAGACAGCCAACTTGCAATCAACAGAACTTGGAAAGTACTCAATAGAATCTAGTGAAATTCGGTATATAGATATTAGATGCAAAGAATTACAAACCCTTTTGAGGAGAAGATCAGAAGTGCAAACACCACTATTTTATTCAGATCTGGAATTTACTTGTTCAGAATGTACATCAGCATTCATAACAATTGAATGTGTCACACAGCTCGAGAAATACCAATATCTCCAGCAAGGAATTGATTGCTTTGTCACCTCCGGCCCTAGGCGCCAAGGTATGGTGCAATGGACAGCCCTGAAATGAATCGCCCAGCTCTCTAACTGTCACGCCAGCAATGACTGTACGGCTGTGCAGATGTACGGCCAGCTAGCAAGCAAATCACTTCGAAACCTCCTTGTGTCTCTGAAATTTGTCTCCAAATTGGGCCGATAGAGATGATTGAATGGTGACAATCAAAATGGGAAAGAACCCTTGCTCAATGTGCAAACCCAACGCCACTCACAATGCAAATTGGTACGGCCCTGTGGTAGAGATCAGCAATTAAAACCAGCACTGAAATTACTTCTGAAATCTGAATAAACCCTTTGAATAATCTTCCCAATCTCTATGAATATCTCTGCAATGAAGCTCCTTGTGCAATCTCCGTATGAAATCGCCAACAAAATCCACCAGGGGTAATCTCTCATACCCGAAGAGGATGTCCCTATTGGAGGTTTCCGTCCCCAATAAGCTCGAAACCCTGCAAATTTCTCTGCAAGCCTTCTCCAAGAAATGCCAAAGCAAATATCAAAATCTGAATGTTGAAAATGAGCAGCCAAATCCCTTTTTAAAGAGCTACAAGAGGGTCGACCCCTTTTTGGAGGGAAAAGTTATTTTAAAATTGTTTCTAGAACATTACTTTTCCCCTTTCATGTATGGCGTACCCTTTTTGCACCTTTATAAAGTCACTTTGTGAAATATTAGATAATTTAAGTGACTCATTTATAAAATAAAGTCTCTACTTATATAAAATTAAATTATTAATTTAATTTTATATAATTAACTTCGGGTATTAAAATCTTTGAGCTCTGCATAGCCAAACCGCCAACTGATCATAGATTTGGATACCCATTTCGCCGAACAATCACATCGTGCCATTCGCTCTGACTGAAACCCTAGGAACTGACTTACTATAAATAGTAAGTCCCCATCCTCTGCCTGAAATGTCACCAAAAACTGGCAACTGAAAGCTGGTGGCGCCTGAAGAAGACTACCAAAGGTTCCCACACAACCATCTTAGCCTACGGGAACCCGTGAGTAGGCTAATCTCAACTGATAAGCTAGCTGACTAGAAAGGGGGCATTACACGTCCTATTACAAAGTAGTTAATTATTAGAATTTACATGATATGAGACACCATATTCTAACACATCTCTCTCAGTCTTGGAACTCCAATGTTTCCAACAACACTTCTAAGACATACTTACAAAGATGCACCTTTTTAATTGCATCGTCAAACCCACAATCCTTTATGGATCTAAGACTTAAGGTCCAAGTCTAGAATCTGATGATTGTTAAGGGGATCCAAAATATTTTCCTTTAGCAATTTATCCAATGTAAGAAAACAATTCCCCAACATATTGTTTAGGCTGATTTTGGTGCTCATCCTCTTCACCTTGAGAGGATCTTCAAGAATTACTTTTCAGCTTAATCAACATAGATCCATGGGTGAATGCACCTCAAGCCGAGAGAGAAATCCATATTTGACGCTCTGCTCCTCAAAATGAATTACCTCTAGAAGCAATTCTGGTCATCATCATAGATGGCATTGAAAAGTAATTGCTCTTCTTCAATTAGTTGGCATCTCCAGATTCTCCACAGATCGATTACCTCCATTCAAATACTCTTTCAATGCTCTTCCCCACCTCCTTCCTAATAAGTGTGTGATTAATCAAGCAATCAAAGGTGATGTTTATCGACAAAATATTTAGATCACTTGGGTTGCTCCATCTCAGCCTCTTAGTCCTAAGTTGGCCTTCTATACTAAACATTTCATGAGGATTGAGAACAACATTATTATTTCAGCAACGTTGGACAGACAACCTTAGGATTCCTCTTGCTTAGCTCTAAGTGTGCTCACGTCATTTGGAAGTGGAGACAGACCACCACATTCCTTGAGAGGATAGGGCATGTTATCTTTCATATATTTGGGAGGTTGATACTGAAGAACATTTCATCTTCAAGTGCTCTATTTATAATGAGATTTGATAAAGGTACTATTAATTGTATAGAGACTCAGGTGGGTCGCTTGCCACATTTTTCAGCCATCCTCACTAGAAATGCTCGGATCTAAATCTTTGGGAAAGTATTACTTCTTCATCATCAGTTAGTATAGGGGAGATCGACTACTACTCAAGTAATCACCACTATCTTTGTTCTTGATAGTAACAAACATTCATTTGAAGCTACAACTTTTTAGAATGTTAATGATAGATCTATGTGCCCTTGTTTGCATACAAGAGTGGCTACTAGGGTCTCGGTTCGTTCTTTATCTTGCATGTGGAAGGAGAAAACTGCACTTCTTCAGCATTGGGTTTCAGCCACCCCTCACGTGACAAGGAGTTGTAGACATATGCACTTACCAGCTTCCTATCTCCTTCTAATGTTTCCACCAACATGGATGCTAGAAGAGTCTCAAGGGCTCAAACTCCATGTCCTCAAATATCTAACCATGCTCCTTTAGTCCTGCACATTCCATTGGAATCATCATTAGATCCTATGTTGGCCCTTTTGGAATAGTTGGTGATGATGATGATTGTGCTTCTAATTTACATCCCACTACAAATTTAGTGCTGGCACTTGCATCCACTAGAGCTCCTTTCTCTCTCTTTTACCTTGATTGTTGGCTATCTCTTTATCACTACTTTTAGAATGTTAGGGTTTATCCATTTTGCTTCCAACCCTCAAGGCTGTAATTTAATCCCTTTCATTTGTTCCACTTTGTTGTAGCTTATGCTAGTTTCTTTAATCTTGTTTAGCTTATTTTTGCAGTACATTTTGGTGACTATAATGAGTAGCAGCTCTTTTTGATGAGTTCCATTGGCCTAGTTTGGCCATCTGTGGACATTAATACACTAATATTATCTTATCTTATTGCCAATATGTTTCAATCACGTTTTATGCAAGGACTTGCAATGCATATTTCCTTGCAACTTCCATCTTCAAGCTAGTAGTGGATATCTAAATTTTAAATCCAAATTCCTTTTTTGTAATTGGTTATGTGGGATTGAAACAGGCCCCAATAGCATTACATAATAACCATCCTACTACAGTATTACATCATGTTGGCAATTACATATATATCTTTCAAGATTTGAACCCTAGTCTTCACCTTTAAAATCAACGTATTTAACCAATGGAGCTCCTTCCATTTGATTATATTTTAACTCAAAATTCATTTGTATAAAAGATTATAAAATTACAAACCCAGATGTTTACTTGCCCCACAAAATATGGTTCAAAAAATGCACTGGCCTTTATGGAAAACCTATGTCCAAATATGAAATATAAACATCACGAAAGAAAGCAATCAAGCATAACCACTGTACCTCTGAAGAAGCCGTAATGCATTGCAAAGAGCCTTCAAAGAAGAAATCCCACCTTCAACATTTGTGCTTTCCTCCACATTTTGAAAATATTTCAGGCTAGGAACTTTACTGGCTATATATTGCCCAAGACTTATGTGATTCAGGACTTGACCTACCACACCAAAGAAAATAAAATGTTACTTACAGGAGTTTGGTATTTAAAACAAGTGGACATATTTCTGTTCCAGGAAGACTAATCTTCCAATACATATTCCTATCACTATAAACAACCCCAATGACAAAGGCATATTTGAAGTACATAATTACTTACGTCCAAATAACTTTTCCGTTGACCGAGTAACTACACTAACAGTCTGATCTCTAGGAATCTTTGTAAGTTGAAAGCAATCATCTGCAATTATAATACGCCGCGGCTGTCTGTATTCCATAAATGGCAACTGTAAAAGTATATGACCAACACGGCGCAGAATATCAGGATCCCTTGCAAACCAACCTGCATCAGAGGCATATATCAAAATTCAGTGTAACTACAGGAAAAATCTATGAATTCGTTATCTATAAAATGTAACACCTGGAATTAATGATAAGCAAGGATTAAAAAAATGAAAGCAATGACAAATGATTACAAATTTGCAATGGAAGGGATAAACCATATAAGTCAGATATTTTACTGTGTCCATTTGATGTTTCAGATATTGTTATTTCCAAATCATTTGAAACCCCATCCAAAATACATCCTTCAAAAGGAAACATTAAAAGAAAAATTTCATTCAGATTCTCCTGAAATGCAACTTTTAAGTTGTTTTCCAGTGCTTTGTGGGTTACTGTTTTTTCATTTAAATACGGCTTCAATACATAGTCATTTTCACAAACTCCATATCATCTCTCCTGAGTTCCAAGAACTAAGAAATGAGTAATGGCAACAGCAACATGACAGAAATGGGATTTATACCTGTATTTATATAAACTTGACCTGGTTAAATCAAAACTCAAAACTAACTTGAAAACCAAACAGATGAAATCCCAGAAGCTAAGAGAAGGGATAAAGTCATTAAAGACAGAATATCGATCCAAGATCAAGGTCCCAACCCAAGTTTTTAAGAATGATCTCTTCCAAAAAGTTCCTAATTTTAAGGAACAAAATATCGATCCAAGATCAAGGTCCCAACCCAAGTTTTTAAGAATGATCTCTTCCAAAAAGTTCCTAATTTTAAGGAACAAGGGCTTTCATTAGAAAATATCCAACACCAAAAAGTTAGGGTGAACTCCATTAAAATGTGGATAATATGAAAGAAAGAATGTCAAATTGGCTTACATAGATATATAAAAATTAAAATCCATTTTTCTAGATGACACAAAAGATTGACAATCAAAGGTCAAGATCATGGCATAGAACAGACAAGCCATGGGTCCTTGACTCAACTAGGTCCATGGGAATATGACTAGTACCCTCTTCTCAACATTCCAGGTCAAACTCTTTCTCTTTGGAACAAAGGAGAAGAAGGCAAGGGATAAGTAGTAATTACCTGTTAGTGCAAATCCAGTTTGACTGATTGCTTTAGAAGTTTATTTAAAAATACCCATAACCACCAATTCATCTAGTTTTAACTAAAGGATAGGACAAAACAGTATCTCCATTTATCTCCTACTTTGCCCCTTGTCACTTCTAAAAGCACAAATTAAATAAAAATTTACCTTTTGCTAACCTGAACAAACATATCAACAAGCTCAAGTATGAAGGCAAAATAATCCCAACAAGTATTTCAATCCTCAAACAAGAAACAAAGAGGCTCCTGTTCTTAACTTCTTGGACATAATGCAAAATCAAATCCACAGATTAGTCATCTAGTATGTACAAACATACCGGCCCAATTCTAAACAATGCACTAGCCTTCACAGGATATATTTTATCACTATAGTTTTTCCTATCAACTCATTTTCACTAGCCAATCCAACAGAAAACTTCAATCTTAGAATGAATCACGAATCTAACTCAGACCATGGAATGATTTTCCAAAGAACAAACATAGATCCACTACGTAACAACCCCTCTCCCAACAACCAAAACCATATTTAATCTAAAATATGTAAACTTTACTCAATGAATGTTACCAAAGCGATGCATCTTTAGTTGAGGACCCTTCGTATGTGTATAATTGTAAAACTGCCTCAAATAACATGAAATTCAACCAAAAAAAAAAAACAAAAGATAAAGAGGGAAAAAAATAAAAGATCAAAAATCCTAATCCCTTTTTGAAAAAAATAAAAATAAAAAGGATTTTTTATTATCAATTGTTATCAAACAATAAGCTTAACGCTTGCCTGTACAAACATAACTAAAGAAAATTCTAGATACACATATTAAGCATGTAGACCATTGCATCACATGTTGACTTAAGCAGCTCAACAAACATCTTTTCTGATATCATAAACGTCAGGTTACTAATTCAAGTAAATATCTTGCAATGGAAAACCCATAAACAACTATGTGTTGCTCCTCTGCTAATAGATGAAACCCAACCAAAAATGCTTAAAATAGGAAGGGTCATACTCCCACTAGGGATTCTTTCAACAATGGCTATAGAGCTTATAGAGCTCCATTATATCCATCTACAATGTTGGAAGTAATACATTATTTGGACCATGTAAATATTTTAGTCATATAAATAGTTTAGTCTAGAGTGTGAGTTTAATATTTGAAGATATAGTATGTGTCATGTAAATAAGTGAGGTGTCATGTTAGTAAGTGTGAGTTATGTGAGTTATGTGTCATGTTAATAAGTGTGGAGTTGTGTCATTTAGTATGTGTAATCATGAGTCTTTGTCCTCATGTGGATATGTGAAGAGTTAGATCTCCCGTGAGTATGAGGAGATGAAAATATTATGTAAGTGTAAAGGTCAAGAGTCTTGTGAATATGAAGAGTCTCATGTATGTATATATTGAAGACAAAACATTGTAATAGAGGGTCGAAGAATAAGAATTATTGTTATTGTTCAATGTTATGTGCATATTTTGTCTTGAGAATATTTGATATTGATATCCTGTGGAAATATTATTGGATTGCTGAAAACATATCCGAACTTTGAAATTGCAAAACAATAAAGATCTACCCTTTGCTTCCCAAATAATTTGGAACCATAATTCTAAAAAAATGCCAATGGTTGGACGACAAATAAAAACTTAAGAGCTAAATTCAAACCAGTTTTAAAAGTCAGCTCTAACGAATTGTGCCCTCACACAAGATTATAACTGAAAATTGTTGTCATGATAAGAAAGATCTATCCACTCGTTTTCTCAAACTTACAAAAGCCTGCAACACTGTCCGATAGGAAATCTTTCCATTTTCCAAAATCTCTACAAGTGTATGGCAGAAATGATAACTCGCCCCAGTATTACAATGGCAGTATATGGACTATATGACTAAGCTGCTAAACTTACAACTAAGGATAGCTGAAGGAATCCAATGCCATATAGGACTTAAGCAAACTTGTCTTCTATCCCCCACCCTTTTTAAAATATACACTTTCAAAAAAATACTAGATGAGGAAGAATGACTAGGGATCAATCTTTACAACTGGACTATCATTTGACTCCAATAAACCAACGATATAGATGAACTTGCTAAACATAATAAGTATCTAGAAAATAACTAAAAGCAATGTTACCGGTTCGTTGTGGGTTCGGGTTCGGGTTCGAAGAACCCGGTTCGTCGGTACGGCAATTTTTTTTTTTTCTTGGGTTCGTTTTGGGTTCGGCCGTACAAAAATTAATAAAAATAATATATTAATTTACTAAATCAACATCATATATTAATTTACTAAACCAACATTTTCATTTACTAAATCAACATTTGCTAAGCATTTCACATTGGTATAAACACTCAAAATTGGGCTACTTGCATTTTTAATGAACCACATCAACACTATCACGTATTGAAATATCAAATATTTTAATATTCATTTTCAATGTCTTCATCAGAAGCATCAACATCAACATGTGATTCATTAGAACCACAAGCAGTAGCAGTAACACTAGCACTAGCACTCCCACTCCCACTCCCACTCCCACTGGCACTAGCACCAACACCAACACCACTCGGTTGGCTTGGCGAAGCCAAAGCCTCTATGTCAAGTAATAAATCATGGGAGTGGGAAGCATCTAAATAAACATCTTCTGCCTTGACATCCCAATGCTTTGTTGGCCCTTCCCTATAGTTTGATTGCATATGCGATAAAATGCGCAAGTTGGAATGCACGTAGACCAACTCCTCAACCTTCTTTGCTACCAGCTTGTTGCGCTTCTGCGAGTGGATAAAGGAGTATGTACTCCAATTCCGCTCGGATGAAGACGAACTTGCAACCTATTAAGAAAATCACAAGTGAAATTTTTTCAAAACCAATGCAAAATAAAAAATTGAAATTATACCTATAAAAGTAGAGTTCAAAATTTATAAACCTGTGATAATATTTTGATTGCAAGAGATTGCAAGGTTGGGGTTGTTTGCCCATGCAAATACCACCACATATGAGCATCTTTTTTGTATTTGTCGCGGCAAGCGCTAAGGCTATGTCCTATAGAGCAAATGAAGTCTCCAAACTCAGTTGAAACTATGTCCTCAATCTCAGGATCAGGATATAGCCTTCTGAATGCTGCCTTGTATCCTTCACTAACTTCAATATCTTTATATGGTGCAACTCTACCGGGCAAAGAAAGGATTTCACTACTATAAAATCTGGGACTCAATGCAAAGGCAAGGAGATGCAAGGGAGTCGTCATTTTGTTCCACCGCTCAATTACAAATGATTGCACTTGTTTGAAAAATGTCTCATGGGGATCTTGCTCTTTTGCATTGATGATGGCTTTGATCTTCTCGATCATTGAGTCTATCCCATCATATACCTCTCCTAAACATGGCTGATCCATGTCTACAAATCGGATCATGCTTATGATAGGCTCAGTTATTTTGAGCAAGTAATCAACACGACCCCACCAATCATCATTAAGGATCAACATCTTTATTTTTTGTGCCCTCTCAATGCTTGACTGCCGCCATACACTCCAAAGGTTACTAATAACCATACTTTGCAATGCCTCTCGCACTTTCACAAGTCGCCTCAAGACGATTGTGTGCGAGGCAAATCGAGTTTCAGTAACCTAGTAAAATAAAAAAAATTAGACAACAAAACAAAAATGTTTTTAAATTTTAAAACAAACTAAACATCATTATACAAAATTCTTACCTTTAACACCTCCAATTTTGAGAATTGCTTGAATATAGCTTGCGACATATGATGGTTTGTCACAAACATTTGAATGTCTTCGGCCTCGGCATAAATTTCTTTTATCCATTCAATTTGTTTCCCCAACTTTTGCAGTATTAAGTTGAGTGAATGGGCAGCACAAGGTGTCCAAAATATATTCCCGTACCTTGCTTCCACCAACATCCCTGCTGCTCTACAATTTTTGGCATTGTCTGTTATGACTTGAACAACGTTTTGAGAGCCCACCGATTCTATTGCTTCAATCAAAATGTTAGCAATGAATTGGGCATCTTTCACTTGCCCTTCACAATCAACTGCTTTCAAAAACATTGCCCCTTTGGGGCTTATTGCAATGACATTTATCAAAGGGCGATTTTGTGCATCTTTCCATCCATCAGAAACGATGGACAACCCTGTTTCAACCCATGAATTTCTAATGGGCTGCAATGAATCTTCTACAAAAAAAATTTCCTTTGTCAACAAAGTGGTGCGCACCTTCTCATAACCTGGGCCTTGGTACCCTTTTGGAGCATCATTAATGGCTTTCACCATATCTTGCCAATATGGTGATCTAACCACATTGAAAGACAAGCCATTGGCATACACGCAACGTGCAATCATCTGATCTGCAATGTCCCTAGACTCGTTTTGGAATGCCTTCTCCAATGGTCCCTTTGTTCTTTTCCGTGAAAGAGAAGAATCCTCTTCGTGCGTGGAAGGTGTGTTTGAAAATGGATGGGGTGCAACCACAAATGGGTTGCCGACATGAGATGGGGCGATAGGTGGCTTCTTTGATCGAGATCCTTTCTTTGCCAAAGGATGTCCTGATTGTAAAGTGGCTAAAGCATCTGCGTCTTCTTGTTCTTTTATGTATTGCAATATCGCAAATTTTGACACTCGGTGCATCTTTTGACCCCGGGCAAGCTCGATGCCTTGGCCGGGTAGAGCACATAAATGAGCTTTCACTCGGCTGTATGAGCTACTATACCGAACATTGCAGGTATTACAAATCCATATGTAGCCCCCACCCCCTGGAATCTGCTCTAACATAGTGACATAGTTCCATAGTGGGGCTTTTGGATCAATTCTAAATCGGGACTTGCTTACTGAGCTTGCACTTGTTGCCATTCTAATTTATACTTTGCAAGTGAAAACTGAATGTCTAAAAATTTGTTCTTTACTTGATGAACTTTGAACCTGAAATAAGGAATTGTAGATAAAAAATTAAAATGACAGAAGTTGTGAGGAAAAATATTTTTTTTTTCATTTGATAAATGATTTATAAATTTTAATTTTAAAATTTAACAAGTACCATAAAAATTAAAATATAATATTGAGACTAAGTTATACTATTTATACTTTAGTCTTTAATATTTTTTTATTTTTATTTTTATACTTTAGTCTTTGTTTATTGGTGATGCATTATACATATAATGTATAGTTTTAAAATAAAATTAAATTAAACCTCTTCAATAAAAATAAAGGAATTTAACTAGTTAAACTGTCAATAAATTATTCTATATAAATGATATAATTTTTATTTTTATTTATTATTATATTAAATAATAATAATAATAATAAATAAAAATAGAAAATCTTACTAATGACTCCCCACGTTGAACTCCCGTAATGGAATTTGACATAAATATTATAAACTATAATTAAAAAAAAACACAAATTAAAATTAAAAATCCATTTTAATAATAATAATAAAGTTATAAACTCTACTATAACACAAAGTTCTATATAAATGATATAATTTAAACAAAATTAAAGACAGGAGACGAGTTGCATATTATAAATAAGTTAATAACTTATATTCGATAAAATTAAACACTTATTTTAGTAAAATAAAAGTTAAAGTTTTAAACACTTATTTTAGTAAAATAATTTTATTAAACACTTATTTTAGTTTAAACCCGTTTCAAAAAATTAAACACTTATTTTAGTAAAATAAAATAAGAGTTGCAAAGTGCGAGAACAATATATATTATATAACTTAGTTTCAGTAATAATTTAATAAAATAAAATAAGAGTTTCAAAATTAAATAAAGGAGACGGATTGCATATTATATTCTATTTAAACACAGGAGAACAATTATGTGAGGGCAAAGAGGACACGAGGGCACACGGGTCGCCTACTGCCGCGTATATCATGCATGCGTTTTAGGGTTTGGTGGAATTTTTGATTTGAGCAAAGGGAGCGGAGGAGAGGAGAGGACAGGAGGGCAGAAGTGAGGATAGCAGCCATGGCGGCCACCTTACCACAACCAGAAGTGAAACTCTTCAATCGTTGGACCTTTGAAGAAGTTGAGGTCAGTGACCTCTCTCTAGCGGATTACATAGCTGTTTCAGCCCAGAAACATGCAACATTTGTTCCCCACACTGCTGGACGGTACTCAGTGAAACGGTTTCGAAAGGCTCAATGCCCTATTGTGGAGAGGCTGACAAATTCTTTGATGATGCATGGTCGCAACAACAATGGGAAACGATCGGTGGAACAAAGGTGAAATAATGGAAAGGTGGGGCGCTGGAAGCCACTATGCAATCTATAGCTCAAGCTCTTGCTTGCAAGTCATGTGACACGAGGTAGAGCGGCCAAGCGAGTAAATAGTCTAAATTTAAATCAAAGGGTGGGCATTCGCAGAGAGGTGAAGGGCATTCCGAGAGAGGTGGGCATTCGCAGAGAGGTGAAGGGCATTCCGAGAGAGGTGGGCATTCGCACAGGTTTCTGATGGCAGAAGCAGCAAAAGACCAGGACGGATTACACGGAAGGTAAATTCATATCACCTGCATTTATTTTTTTCAGACTTTTTTGGATTGGCCCTCTTGTCTATAGTGGTATATTAAATTTTTCGGAGAAACTGTGCAGGTGAAGGGCCGAAGGCCTTCGTAGAGGAGAGAAGGAACAGCCGAAGCGTTCGCAGATAGAAGGCCTTCGCAGAGGAGAAAACTAAAAGGAACAGCCGAGCGTTTGCAGAGAGAAGGGTTTATCGTAAAAAATTTGAAATTGTTTAAACTTTAAATTTTAATGTTGAATTTCTACAATTTTTATAAAATTTATCTTTACTTTTCTAATATTAATCTAAAAGATTAAAACATTGTAGAAGAAGAGCTAACATACCTGCTAGGATGTGGAGGAATTCTTTACACCGTGAGCTATGGAGGAGCTATGGAGGAGTGGGAGGAGTTCTTTGCGCCGCGAGCTAGGGTTTCAACATCACGAATGGTTGAATTAACAGCTAGAAGTTCATGTTTTGTTTTACTTCGCGATGCCACTTGCAACGGGAGTAAAGGGAGTAGGTGGAGTAGGTGGAGTACGTGGGAGTCGGGTGTCGGGAGTCGGTCTTCGAATTTTTCATTTTAATTTTTTATTTCAGTATTTAATTTTTTAAAAGTAATATTTAATTATTTTTATAATAATATTTTATTTCGGTTCCCTGTGGGTCCGTCCAGGGTCCCGCCCGGGAGACCCGGATACGGCCGGGTCCGTCCAAGGACGGACCCGGCCGTATCCGGGTCTCCCGGGCGGGACCCTGGACGGATCCACAGTCGGATCGAACCCGGATCCGGACCGGGTACGGACCGTTTCCGGATCCGGGGGTCTAGGGGTACCGAACCGGTAACATTGACTAAAAGTCCATGCATTTGTAATGAATCTAATCCACAAAAAAAATGTTGACTTGAACAAATCAAGGAAGTTACAACAAGAAGAAAAACTCATCCAACAATTTTCTTTAAAATCAACTCCCTAAAATTTCTTCCTTCCTATAGTTATCTTGGCCTTGACTTCAATCAGAAATTAAACTTGCACCATAGTATTGGGAAAAAAATTTACACAGGTTGGAAAAACTATTATGAAGTTTGAAAATTTTCTGACACAGCAAAACAGCTTGTCAAATCACATAGAATTCACCATGGAGGTAGCAGAGAAGGGTTGCCTTCAAGGTTCCACGAGCCTGGGGGACGGGGGGACGGGGGGATGGGTTTCGGGCGACAACGGGGGACGGAAGGCCGATTTTAGGGGACGGCTCGAGGACGGCTGGGGGGAACGGCTGGTATAATACTATAAAAATTGAATTTTTTTAGAAATTTAGAATAATCTACACATTCAGAATTCTACACCCAACAAAAATGATATTTCATATTAGTAATCAATTATGTAAATGCAGCCATTCATATTCATATTAGTTACTAACACATAAGTGGTATTAGGATATTCATATTAGTTACTAAGTGCAGCCATTTAATTGTTTCAAGTTCAACAACTATAACTTGAAGGTTCAGCCAAGGATATCAAGTGCAAACAATGTTCAAACAGTCATCATTTTAAGTAATAATAGTCATCATTTTTTCAGCCACCAATGTTCAAACAAAGACTGTCATTTTTTAATTTTTTCAGTCACTAACTGTTCAAATATGACAGCAAAATCTGAAATACTCATAGTATCAATGCTCATTTACAACAAAAAGACTCAAAAGAGTATACAATGTACATCATAAAAGTTTAAAGACTCATAAGCAATGTTCAAAATTATATAGTTTCTTATGGTTTACGACAATGAAAATATAAATGCATATCATAAATACCGTGATAACTAGGCTTACATGTCTGACAATGAAATACCCAAAAGTGCCATCATCACAGTTATCACCAAAAATGTAAAGGTATGTGATTAGCAACTCAAACAAACAGTCATGTTTTAGTCAGTGAAGATTCAAAAAATGAAAAATGAAGAATTAAAAGTCATAACATGTAATGTATCTTCCAGAACTTGCCAAGAAATTTTAGATACAATGGCAAACCTGCAACTCTGCTGGTTATTGGAGTCCCACCCCTTACCTTTTTTTTTATTAATTTTTTTTTTTTTTTCTGTTTGGGTGAGGACGCCCAGCTGTGGGGGACGGCTGGGCCCCATTGGGGGCGCCTAGCCGTCCCCGAGGACGGCCCGAGCGTCCCCAATGGGGCCCAGCCGTCCCCAGGGATGGCTGGCCGTCCCCGGGGACGCCCCAAAAAAGGGGACGTCCCGGGGACGGGAGGCCATAGGCCTCAGCCGTCCCCCAAAAAGGGGGACGGGGTGAAACGTCCCCCTTGCTGTCCCCCGGTGCTAGGGAATGAGGGAAACGAGGGGGACGCGTCCCCGTGGAACACTGGTTGCCTTCCATTTTTTGGCACATGGAGTATGCCAAAAAAGGATGTACACTTGGCCTATACTTCCAGGCTGGCTCCCATGGTCACCCATCCCAAAAATTGACAATGCTAAACACTCTGGCTAATTGTGCCCATTGAGTTTCAGACAAAGATCATCTCAAAGAAGAAAAGGCACATCTCCTTAATGTTGACCCTTTGATGTCCCATAGACCACATTTGGGTCTCGTGGACGTAATTAAAATCATTCATTCATTCAATGTTGGCACTTGGATCCACTAGAGCTCCTTTCTATCTCTGTTGTACCTCGACTTTAGCTCACTCTTCATCGTTACTTTTAGCTTGTTAAAGTTCCCTAGAGGCTGTAATTTTATGCCATACAGCTGTTCCACTCCAGTGTAGTTTACAAGTCTTTTCATTTTGTATACAAGAAAAAGCCTTGGACACTATTCCCTAGCACCTTTTGTTTGAGATACTATAGGACAATGGCATCTCAAAGCTCTCTATCATTGCCACCAGAATACTTTGAGGTGATTGTCATCGTTTTTGGATAATCTCTAGATTCTCAAAGGATGTTCAGATGCTGTTGCTGTCAAAAAAGGATGTCCTTTTTTTCCTGCACTATTTGGTATCTATATTGACAAGTTTCAAGAATTTATTCATCAAAAACAAACAAGTTGACAATGGATGCCTCTTACATCACATCTTGATAGCCATCTTGCTTTTACAGATGATGTAGTTCTTGCTTATACTCTTAAGGGCTGGCAAAAACAATTGGATCCTCCTGGTCGTTTTTGCAACTTAACATAGTAACCAGTCAACCTTAGCAAGACTAAGGTAAAGATCTTCAACACCATTAAAAGGTGCCCTTTCTAAGTTTCAGTTCTTCTATAAGCACAAACCAAGAGAGATTACCACTCCTTACACTTACTGGGGTTCAGTTTACAATCCTTACCTTAATCTTCGGTCAGCTTCACAATCATGGCTTTGGAAAGGAAACACATCTCTCTCTGTTAATCCTAGAAATGTTTCCAGCTGCACTTCCAAGACATACATCTGAAAATGTGCCTCTTTGACTACTTTATCAAACCTACAATCCTTTTATGGATTTGAGCTTTGGGACCCAAGTCTAAGATTTGCTGATTAGGCTCACATTGATGAGGTCCAGATTTTTTGCACCAATGATTTATTCCATGTGAGAGAACAATCCCACAATGTAATGTCCAAGTTGTGTTTGGCACCCATTCTCTTCACCTCATGAGCATTTTCAAGGCTAGTTTTCATCTTCAGTGCCATAGATTCATGGGTAGTTGCACGTTAGGCCAAGAGAGAGACCAATATTTAGCACTTTGTTCCTCAAAATAGAATTCCAACAAAAGCACTTCTGTTGGTCATCAGGGATGGAACTCAGAAACTAGCTCACTTCTTTAGTTAGTTGGCATCCCCATGGATCAACAACCTCCTTTCAAATACTCTTACTGTCCCTCCCTGCCTTCTTCCTAATAAGGAGGTGATTAACCAAGCAGTCAAGGATGACATTTATCAACAATGTGTTCAAATTACTTGGACAGCTCCACCCCAGCCTCTTAGTCTGAACTTAGCCTTCTCCGTTTCATGAGGATTAGGGCTCGCATTACTGCTTGTCCTAATTATATCCATCAACTTTGTACACAGCCTCCTTTCAGTCGGCTCAGAGTCTACTCACATCAATTGCAGGTGGATATGGACCACTTTATTCCTTGAGAGAATAAAGTATGTTGTCTTTGGTCTCTTTAGAAAGCAGAGACTAAAGACCATTTCATCTTCATGTTTCTTGCTTATTACAAAATTCATGTGAGATACTATTGCTTATACAAAGACTCGAGCAAATTCCTTGCCATTGTTTTGTGTTATCCTAACCAGAGATGCTTGGCTCTGTACCTTCAAGAAGTTATCACTCTTCTGTGTTGAGTATTGCAGGAGACAACAAATCCCACTACATTCCTCACCTCATTCTTTCACCCTCTCCGTGTTGTCAAGAGCAATAAGTGTTCATCTGAGACTACAACTTTCCAGAATGGTAATGATAATCTGTTGTGATGCCCACCCCTCCAACTCTAAACTAAGAACTATTATATGTGTAACACCTGATTTAGTATGTGGCTAAGAAAACATATGAATTTGATTTCATTAGTTTTAATAAGGTATGATTTTCTAGCTTATATGAATGTAATTTGTACTTGTGGACGCGCCACTTATAATGCAATTATTTATAAACAATATTTTTGCCAATGTGAGGAAGAGGAAAGTGTGTGTCAAAAGCCAACCAAAGGGGAAGGATACAAAACATTCATGTGATCTTGTATCCTCCGTAATACAATATTACATGTGTAACAAGGTTACAGAAGGATCGGGGACAGGGGGACGGCAGGGGATGGCAAGTATAATAGTATTAAAAAATTTGGTGGACGGCTAAGGGATGGCAAGTATAATAGTATTAAAAAATTTAGAAATTTTTAGGCTGGGCTATCAGTATATTTTCTTAAAATACAATAGTTTGTCTATATGAGAGACTTATTTGCCAACTATTTATCCCACTTATATATTCCCTTTAAACTATTCCTTAAGATTGCCTATTTACATGTTCCAAGTTAGCCTTCTCTATTTTTATTCATTTAAGGCAATTTTATCTAATATGAACTTGTGGTAATCTTGATTTCCCTCAAGGATTTAATGACTTTATAAATTTATTTAAATTTATACATATATATAATTTAGAATGAATATAAAACAATAAGTTAATAAATTAATTAAAATGAACTAAAATCAAATAACAATTAATTTTCTCTTTATTATATTATCATACAATTTTTAATTAATGTTAAAGTAGCATTTCATTCAAGATAGGGCACGTGCTACAACCATCAAAGATTTCTAGGTACCCTCCGAGGATTGAATTTAGCTTAGATTAATAGGGTAAATAGTTCTGAAATGGTAGTGAAAACTAATAACGAAACTATCTGAAAGTCTAGAATAGTGAAATCCAAAGAAATTAGGATTTGATTACAACAAAGTGATTTAAAAAGGAAATAAGATTTGCAATGAAAACCAGGTTTAAACCCTTGGGACAGTCTTCCCTAGTGATGTGCATGTGTGTTAGAAGATTTGTCAGTAATGACATTTGATTCGTTGTGCATCTTCCCTGTGTTTGATTGCTCACGCAATCGCCCTAGTGTGACACCTGATTTAGTATGTGGCTAAGAAAACATATGAATTTGATTTCACTAGTTTTAATATGATACGATTTCTAGCCTTTATGAATGTATTCCGTACTTGTGGACAAGCCATTTATAATCCAATTATTTATAAACAATGTTTTTGCTAATGTGAGGAAGAGGAAAGTGTGTGGCCAAGTCCAACCAAAGGGGAAGGATACAAAAGGTTCATGTGATCTTGTATCCTCCATAATATGATATTACATATGTAATGTGTTTCTGATCCTGTCTATGTGCTTGACCATCCCATGATCCAAAAAGGAATTAAATGAATCATTCAATTGAAAATTAAAAGAATAAAGCTTATGGTAAGACTAATAGTTGTCCCTCACTGGTGAGGTGGAGGATTATGGATGAATGAAAGAAGTTGATAAAAACACGGTGATTGATGAAAACAAGGAGGGATTTGTTGAGAGGTGAGGTGGGTATGATAGGAATGAGGTGGCAGTGAGGAGGTAGATGGTAATGTGGAGGATAGGTGGTGGAAGGAATCAAATGATAGTGAAAAGGATAGGTGGTGGAAGGAATTAGGCAAGAGGTAGGTGAGGGAAAAGAAGATTAAAAAATGGAAAGCACACAGAGGCATGCACATACAGACACAGAATAGAGGTTGTGTAAGGAGTGCAGAGCATGGGTGAGCAAGGGGAATAGGACACATACTACAACCTTCAAAGATTTCTAGGTACCCCTCAGGAATCGAAATTAGCTTAGATTAAGAGGGTCAATTGATTTTGAAATAGTACTGAAAACTAATAACGAAACTATCTGAAAGTCTAGAATAGTGAAATCCAAAGAAATTAGGATTTGATTCCAACGGAGTAATTTAAAAAGGGTATAAGATTTGCAATCAAAGCCAGGTTTAAACCCTTAGTCTTCCCCTATGACGTGCATGTGTGTTAGAAGAGATATGTCAAGAATAAAATTTGTGAGCAAGTTGTATGCGTATGCATTTGATTCGTTGTGCATCTTCCTTGTGTTTGATTGCTTATGCAATCTCCCTAGGGTTCCAGGGATGGGGGCCACATCAAGGTGATGTATGGACATCCCCATACAACGGTATGAGGGTCAAGTTGTCGTTTCCCTAATACTGTTGTCACAAGGATTGAGTGGTTCTCCTTGGTTATGGATCTGATGTACCAACTTATTATAGGGATTGCAAGCTCTCCCCAGTTTACTGATCTGATATAGATGGTATTGTCAGAGTTCAATTGTAGCCGCTTCAAGGCTAGAGTTCAATTGGAGCTACTCTAGCTATTAACTGGAATTGAGTGGCTCCACAATTCTGATACAGTCCTAGCAAGGGTCCTAGAAGCCCCAAGGGAGACTTTTGTTTGTATGCATATTGCTCGATGATCCAATGTTATGTTTGTGTGTGTTGTGTATGTACATATCTTTGTATGCAATGCTTCAGTATAAAAATTGTGTTTGAAGGGCTTAGTGGCTGGTTGGGAGGCACAAGCCCTCTCCCTTTGTTGATAGGCTTCAATGTCCGAGTTTGCATCTAGGCAACTTTTCCCAAAGATTACCCAAAGCCAACCATTGAAGATTAGCAAACTTTGTGTTTGTGACTTGGCAATAAGATTTTCCTGTGTTTTACAACTAGCTTAGATATAAAGGATATATATCTAAAAACGTCGAGAGTTATCAATCTCAAGGCGCCTATCTCATTTCTTGGGGGTGTGATCTCCAAGATAGGCACCTCGGGATTGATAACTCTCGGCGTTTTTAGATATATATCCTTTATATCTAAGCTAGTTTAAATGTTTGCAACGGTTGGTTAGTCGGCTGTTTTAGTTTAAATATTTTAAATGTTTTTGTTAATGTCGGATTTTTTAATTAAAAAAAAATTGTTTACGGCGTGACATGTATGACCTCTTTGCATCCCACCCCCCTGTCTGCCATTGTAGGAACACCTCTCGGCGTAAATATATGGCTTTTGTATATAGCCACCTGTAATTTTGTAATATGAGTACTGGATTGAATGAGATGCAAATTATTTTAATGTTTGATAAGCTTTAGGATAACAAAATATGTTATGTGTAAATTTAAGGAATCTATATCATGATTCTCATGGTGAATAAATGAATGGATGATTTGGATTCTTTTGAGGAAGTTTCAAAGAATTTGGATGTTGATCAGTTCTAAGTTAGGAATAGAAAATTTGCATGTGTTTTGTATAAATGTTGGGTTTACTTATCACCAGTTTGAAAGAAAAGGATTATTTGAGAATGATGTTGAAATTTAATTGTTTCCACTTTTTGATGATTATTGGCTGAACATTAGGAATGGTTGAATTAGAAGCACTTTAAAAGGAATGAATTAAAATTGGATTGAAATGAAATGAAATATTATTAATATCCGTGGTGGGCCAAAATAAGACCCAAGGGACTATAAGAAGGACAATAACGAATGTCAGCTAGCAGGCTAAAAAGTCCAACAAAGAAAAGAACTATGATAAATACAAGATGAAACCCGACAACAGGGCCAAAGAGAAATGGAAAAGAAAAGGGAGAGCAAAGGGGGAGGGTTGTAGTCCAAAAGATAGGAGTGGCACGCCAAGAAGAACGGAAAGAGAGAAGGAGGGGGGAGGGAGCAGCCCAGGACAGGCAAGCTCCAAGAACCCCCCAAAAACTAATCTCTCCTAACAGTCGAGGCTGATGTACCAATGCTGAAGAAGTCCATGATATGTCTCTGCCCATTACTAGTTCGGAACCCTGACAAACTGTGGGTGCGCTGCCTAGTGACCCTGCTTCTGTCCATACTGGATGATGTGGGGCGTTTCCGACCGGAGTCACCTAGTCCATTGGAGGGTGAAGTATGTTGTGATGAGCCGATGTTGAGGAGGGTGTGATCCATTTGGAGAACTTTTATGTCGTCAAAGCTGAGTTATCTCCCTAAGAAAGAGTGTGAGACATTGTTGGTCCGGGTATCTGAAGAAGGTAGAAACAGATCGAGATTTGTCCCTAAAAAGGCAATGGAATCTACCCCGGATCTCATAATAAATGGGACAACAAAAAATAAAGTGATGAAGGGTTTCAACTTCACCCAAGGAGCAAAACAAGCAAATCTGCTCCTCCATCGAAAGATGGTGATCTGATTCAATCCGGAGTTGGTGAGAACACACCTTGAGTTGCCCAATAGTGATCCGAAGACTATGCATTGTGTGCTACTGAAGGTATTGTAGAGGAACAGTCTGCCCTCCTGTATCTGTAAGAAGTGCTCATGGTAGAAAGACAGATTGGGGGAAATGGGGGAACAGGAGAGATCCATGTGCATCTGGTATATTGGATACTAACATCCTTCTAGATCTCGTGGAGCATCTTCTCCTTACTAAGCCGAGAAGGGGAAAGAACCCCGAAAGAATAAGGGGGAAGCCTGTCTATCTGTATCTAAATGCTGGCGAGGAGGGCAAAAACCTTAAAATACCAACACCTCCGGCCTCCCCGAGAACTTGGAGAGAGTTCCATCAAGGAGCGAAGGGCAAGGTAAGGGTACCGCCTGCAACCTGCAGGGGTATCTCCTAAAGTACGGATCCTATGAAGATAACCGATAATCAAGAAGATAATCTCAAGATGGAGAGGAGAAGCCCCAAACTCTACCAGAATAATAGAGCGGGAATTGTACCCTTGCAACGAATGAATCATCGAAGAAAGAGTGTCTAGATTCGTTCAACCCGTAACCACTCAATCGAGCCAAGACTAGGACCCCAAACCACTGACCCATAAGTAATAGTTGGCTTGACCAAGGCATCAAAGATCCTGATCTTCACAAGTATATCCTGAAAATGTGCTTTGAAGCAATTCCTCTCTAGCAAAGACAGAGTTGCATACCCCTTACACACCTGGACCTGGGCGGCGGGTTTCATACCAAAAGTGGGACAAGTGAAAACCCCCAAGTACACACAAGAAGTGGTGATCTCGATCTCCTGACCCTGGAAAAGGAAGTGGAGATGGGATAGAACCTCTTTGGTAATATTGAATACCATAACCTTGGTCTTAGAAAGATTCATCGTCAACTATCTCGAGTCACAAAAAACGGCAAGAGTGTTTAGATGATGCTAAAGCCCCTCAGGGGATGAGGCCAAAAGAACATCATCATTAGCAAAGAGGAGAATAGAAATCAGCACATGGTGAAGAAGGCAACCATCCTTTGGGTGAGTGTTCTCCCTAATAAAAGTCTCAAGCTCGTCGATAAAGATCCCAAAAAGTGTCGAGGAAAGGGGGCATCCCTGTTTCACAACTATGGTGCTAAGCATATTGGTTGAAAGCCCTTGAGGGGAGTGAAACTGACCTTTCACAGTCTCATATAACCGTGTAACCGTTGTAAAAAATTGCCCAGAGATGCCAATTGACCGAAGCCTCTCAAGAAGTAAATGTCGAGGCACCATGTCGAAAGCTTTCCTGAAGTCTACAAAGCAACAATAAACCTTTGAGGACCTGGAACGCGCCTCCTCAATAATAGCTTTGAGGACTAGAATGTGATCTTTGGTCTGGTGATCTTGCCGAAAACCATCTTGGCCAAGAGCCCTGAAACCCCCCTCCTCCAACCTTCAAGGAAGAAGCACATCCAATGCTATGGCATAGAGCTTGGCAAAGATATGCCCAAACATGATAGTCCTATAGTTATTGGGTTCATGGGGCTCACCTGCCTTATGAATGGGGTGAATGATATGCTGAGTCTAGGAATCAAGAAACCAAAAACAAACAAAGAGATTAAAGAGATCAGTGAGGGGCCCAACAAGAGGGTCAATACCATGCTTCAAAAATTTCGCCTGTAACCCATCCAAATCTGCTGCTTTGCTCATACAGAGTTTCCTGATAGCCTTCCTGACAAGACTAGTAGAAAAGAGGTGGCACGAAGAGGGGGGGAGGGAACAATAATAAGAGGCTGATTTGAGATGGTAAAGAAGGAAGAGGCATGAATGGTCCAAGAGGAAATATCAATCCCATGAGTAATCCGATCACAGGGGAGGATAAGACGCCAAAAGGATTTAGGAGACTACAAAGAAGTGGATAAGATCAAGTCGATGCCGAGAGAGGAAGAGACGCAAAGAAGAAGCATCCTATAATCTTTGTGAGAAATGGCATAGAGTTGGGAAGGATTTTGAACGGCATATTTCAACCTTCGGTGGGCAGACTTACATTCCTCATCATACCAAATGTTCATGGGACAATGACCAAGGGGACGAGGACGAGGATGAGGGGGAGGACAAATAATGTGGGGGTACGAGTCCAAAGCAGCCTTCCAAATAGTTTGGACCAAGCAAGCAAAACGATTGGAAACATTGGGAAGAGAAGACACCCTAGGGAGAACATGACGCAACCAATCCATGTAGGTAAAGGAATAATAATAATCAAAGTCTATAATGACTCGAGGGGTTGAAGGGGAGGGAGGAGGGGGAGGAGTACCAGGAAGGGAAACAACGGATAACGTAAGAGAAAGAATTGAATGATCGAAGAGGGGGGAGGGTGATCAGAGACGTTGAACCGAGAAATAAATGGAAAGAGGGTAGTAGAGGAAATAGCATAGTCGACGACACTGACTCCACCATTGTGAGGAAAGCAAGTAAACCCACCGGAATCCAGAAAACAAGATATACCATTGAGAAGAACTAGCTTGTTGGATTCACCCAACTCAATAAGATGCTTACCGTAAGCAATCACCTATGTGTCGTTGGAGGTTCAAGCAACCAAGGTCCTCATGATCCAATTCCTGAGTCTTCATCTCATCGGTTGTGAGGTCATGAAGAGAAACCTGCATAGGTCCGGTCCTAGCATTGAAATCTCCCAGCAAAAGTATCTCCCCTGAAGCCGAGTATCTAGTGATATTCTCATAGAGATCCTGGAAAGGGTCCCCGTCTATGTGAATAGCAAAATTGGACATGGTGGGGGAAATGTAACAAGTGGCAATGTAGATATCCCAAAGAGGTGGGTGATGATGGATTTTAATCCATAAAAACCTGGAGTAGGGGTCGAAACCAGGGATACCGAACCTTAGAGGCTATCCCTAATAAGTGCAAAAACACCTCATGATCCTTGAACCCCCCAAAGCGCCGAGTGAGTTGCCAACAACTGGACCACCAAAAGTAACCAGAGATAACTAGAAGGGCCCCGCTCAAAACTCTCGTGCGTTTCACAAATAATAATGATGTCATGTCTGCCAATCACATCAAGAAGGGACCCTAGGGCAAACCACATCATATCATTGCAGTTCCTGCAAGCTAGAGCTAGCTTATCTACCACTACCCTTCTGTGTCGATGGATTTATTTGTTAGGCAAGGGTTTGGACCACCCAGGTGGGGGAGAGTCCCTAATCACTACACGCAAATTACGAATAACTGCCCATTTGTTGGCTTTCCTGGCTATCGCTAGTTGTTCCTTGGCTTTCTTCAATTCTTCAACTTGGAGTCGCGTAAGGTCCTCATCAAGGTAGATCTTGTCCTGAAGAGTAAATAATTTCCATTTGGCCCTCAACGCCTTCATACGCTCTTCCGCATTTTTGAAGCGTATGACCAATGTGGAGTCGGGAGAGAACCAATGCTCTCTCGAGAGTAACATCTATTAACTCAAGAGTGTTGTGAATGAAGGCATTTCCAGCTTGAAGCGAATCAGTAGGTTTGGGCACCCCACGAACCCTGAGATTGAGCGTTTTCGCATTATGGATCATTTCTTATTCAAATTTAGCTTGGACAGCCAACTCAACTATGGGGGGTTCTTCTTTCCGGCTATAACCTGAACCCAAGATTGTTGATCAGCTAATTTTTGACTTTGTGCAATTGATGCTTCCTCGAGACATTCCTACTCGGCAAGAAGAACAGCATGTTCATCTCGAATTTTTAAAATTTCAGTGTAAATTCGTAGAATTATGAGGTTGTTCGGTATGTGCAGTCTGCAATTGAGTAATGACGGCTTGTTGATCTTGAGTTTAATTTGGAGATCCATGATAATGTGGTTGTCGTCTTTCACTTGGTCTTGCAAGGAGAGTATAATACTAGCTTGCGTGTCTAGCTTTTTCTGGAGAGATTCAATTTGTTTAGACAAACGTTGATATGAAACTGTTGTGTGAAGGCGTTGGATAGATTTAAGAGGAGAAGCTTGCGTCTCCTCCATTCCTCCTTCATCAAGTATCCCCATAACACCAGGAACATCAGGCTGCTAAATGATTCGCAAAGGACAACTAGGACATGCTAGTGCATGGTCGGGGCTGCGCTAGGGCATGCGCAGAAACCCACCTTAGCGCAGCAAAAATCCACCCGATGCTAAACGATTCGCAAAGGACAATCGGGACATGCTAGGGCACGATCGGGGCTGCGCTAGGGCATGCACAAAAACCCACCTCAATGCAATAGAAATCCACCTTAGCACAACAAAAATCCACCCCGAGCGTAGCGCTAGGGCATGCACAAAAACCCACCTCAATGCAGTAGAAATCCACCCCGAGCGCAGCAAAAATCCACCTTGAGCAGAAATCCACCCTGAGCGCAGCAAAAATCCACCCAAGCGCAGCAGAAACCCAAGCATAGCAAAAATCCACCTCGAACGGAGCAGAAACCCACCCGAACGCAGCAAAAACCCAAGCATAGCAAAAATCCACCTCGAGCGCAGCAGAAATCCACCCGAACGTAGCAAAAACCCGAGCGCAGCAGAAATCCACCCAAAGGCAGCAGAAATCCACCTCAAACGCAGCAGAAATCCACCTCGTGCGCAGCCAAAAACTAGACCCTCTCCTAAGTGCATCAGAAAAATGTTATGGGATGAAAGTTAAAATTGCAATTATGTTGAATGAAATGGTCCATCACATGATGAGGCAATGATCAGTAAAGCTATTCATTGAAAATAGAGCGCAGCAGAAATCCTTAATTGCTTGAGCTCCCACCTGTATTGGCATTAGACCCATAGCTTGTCCTTCTCTGTTTTGCCACTTCAAATATCTTATCTTCTTTAACGAACTTCATGATTTAAATTGTAGTCAACCATTAATTACGCAGTCTTTACTGCAGACCTCTCATTTGGAATCTTCCACCTTGAAAAGACTAGGTTGTCCTAGAACCCTTATACGCAGCCTTCAAATTTTGATGAAATCCTTGTTGCCTTAGTTCAACATAAAAATAAATCTATCACTCTTTTACTTTGGGATAAAAAAAGGTTCAATTGAAGAAAAACGCAATTCATTGTCAAGCAATTAAGGTGAAATCCATTTTATCTCATCTTGTCATGATCCAAACTGTCTTGTAAATATTTCCAATGGCATCAGGCACCCATGAATTGTCATAGCATAGGCTTAATTAACCTCTTGGTATATCTATGTTCAAATTTTCCAATTATCCACTGCTGAAGAATTATTTAAAAAACATGCCTGTATTGGAATGGAAATCCTTAGTCACTAATAAGCTTCATCCTTAGATTAAATATAAAATAAACTAATAAAATAAAGGGTGTTATTGTAGTGCTAATGAGGAGCACTACATCTGTGCATACTTGTCTACATACGAAAGCAACTACTAGGGCATCGGCACCTTTGTGCATGCAGCAGGACAGGACAATGGCTCTCTAACACGAGGTACTGGCCACCGCTTACTTGCCCAAGAGGTGCAACCAGACACAGCTTACTAGCTTTTTGTCTTCTTCTATTGGTTCCTTGGCAATAGATTCTAAAAGAGTTTGAGGGATCGAACTCTATTCCCTCCCAAGAGTATCCAACCAGGCCCCCTTAATGCTGGCCATTCTCCGAGGAACATTAATTAATCCTCTGTTGGGTCTTTTGCAACGGTTGGTGATGATGGCAGCTCTCTTTCTACTTTGCATTCCACCACTAATTAGAGTTGGTACTTGGATCTCTCTCTCCTTTTCCTTGGTAGTTGATCCCCTCATCACTTCTATTTTTGACACGTTTGCCCAATGTTCAGTCCACCCCACAATGATGTAATTTGGAATTGAACAATAGTTTCACTTTAGTGTAGTTTAATTTAATTACTCTAGTTTAGTTCAATTTGTTAGTACTTTCTTGGTTGCTACACTGCATTGTGATTATGTACTTCAATTGAGTCCAATTGACCTACTTTGGTCCTCCATGAACATCAATAGAATTATCTTATCTGTAAAAATGAGTATAACAGGGATCAAATAAACAAAGCATTCCTGAAAGAAGGATAAGTAAAGAAAAGGCATGGAATATAGGACTAGACTTCCTTACATCCAAGGCATGACAGAAAAGATGGCAAGGATGCTAAGAAGATTTAATATCAAGGTATCCTTCACACCAATTGAAAACCCTTAAAAGTATGTTGGACATAGCGAAAGTCATGTTGGATCCCAAACTACGTAAGGAATTTTATCTAATTCTGTGCTTGCGTGGCAAATCTTACATTGAAGAGATAGGAAGGTCAATTCTGGTGAGACTTAACATAAAGCACATATACAAAACATTTGAGTGACAAAGTCAGCTATACCAGAACATTCCTGCAATACTTGAGGAGACCAAGATTATCACTAAAGAAGACCACTTTGTAAATCATAAGGATCACAAAGCCACAGAAATCAAGGACCACCAAAAGGAAGGAAGGCTTACAGTTGAGTGGCCCATTATTTTAAGTTAGTTATATGGGATTGAAAAAGGTCCCATCCGTACTATATCATGACCACATTATCATGGTCTTTGATCAAATCACATGGTGGTATTACAACTAGCAATTATGCATATATCACCTGGTCAAATTTGAATGTGGAGCTCATGCCATCTCTTAAGATTAAGTGACTCATTGAACCCCCTCATTCATGAAACTAATAGGAGACCAAAATTATCACCAAGGAAAACCACTTTGTAAATCATAAGGATCACAAAGCCACAGAAATCAAGGACCACCAAAACAATTCTAGTAGGAAGGAAGGAAGGGTTACAGTTGAGTGGCCCATTATTTTAAGTTAGTTATATGGGATTGAAACAGGTCCCATCCGTACTACATCATGACCAAATTATCATGGTATTTGATCAAATCACATGGTGGTATTCCAACTGGCAATTATGCATATATCACATGGTCAAATTTGAATTTGGGTCTCCACATTAGGTCATTTTTTTAACCGCTTGAGCTCATGCCATCTGTTAAGATTAAGTGACTCATTGAACCCTCTCATTCATGAAACTAATAGGAGACCAAGATTATCACCAAAGAAGACCACTTTGTAAATCATGAGGATCACAAAGCCACAGAAATCAAGGACCACCAAAACAATTCTAGTAGGAAGGAAGGAAGGCTTACAGTTGAGTGGCCCATTATTTTAAGTTAGTTATATGGGATTGAAACAGGTCCCATCCATACTACATCATGACCACATTATCATGGTATTTGATCAAATCACATGGTGGTATTACAACTAGCAATTATGCATATATCACCTGATCAAATTTGATTGTCTTTGTAAGGTCAGCAATGTCATGCTGGTAGGGAGGACTTCCAAGTATAGGGTTCACCATTATTTTATAATACCCAAGGTTTTCCTTCTCTTGATTGGGTATTTGATTTTTTATTTCAAATTCTATTAATGTGATACCTTCATGGATGCCAAGTTAACCAATTCTTTTAATGTTTATCTTCATGGGTGTACTAATACTTTAACTGTTTACTTGAATCCTTTTGCTAATTTTATTTTAGCCGAAATGGGTTAAACATGATTGTTGGTAGTGGCTGGAACTCTATCTTGAATGAACTTGGATAATCCATATTTGTATGATATATAATATTTTAAGACTTCAAATTCCACGGGTTTGTAAACTTGCCTTCATGAGAAGAATAGGGTAGTGTGTTTTGCATTCAACTTTAGAGTGATCAATAACAAATTGTCTATGGATTTGTTCCTTTTTTGTTCTTGTTCTATACAATATTTTGCACAATACTTAAAAATAAATAAAGTGAAATGGTTATGAATAAATCATTTATTTCAAATGGTTATATGGGGCTTGCATATATCACTCACATTATGCTGGCATGGTGGTATTACAACTAGCAATTATGCATATATCACCTGGGGCTCACCAATACAATGATAATATGCTTAATTAAACAAAATTTGCAACCATAAAGAAGCACATGAAACCTTAAACCAAGAGAACTGAAGAAAGCCAACACTGGTTGCCAACATGTTAACAGATATTATAACCCATTTTTACAGATATGAAAATTCTATTAATGTTCATGGATGATATCTGATAATATATCATGTACCACTATCACGCATGGTTGGCAAGACTGATTGTCAAGAAACTCCAACACTGTCAGACATTTGTTTGTAGAAAGTTTTTCCTGCTGATACTGATTCATCTCCACATAGAATGGAACTGATGCAGGGATTAGTTGTACCTCCTCAGCAATTGCATCAATGTTTCACTGTGGCTTCTATTCTTTTTCTAATTTACTTTTAAACCAGTGTCATGTTACTTATAAATCCTAGATTAACCAAACCTTTTCATCTCCTTGAGTAGAGTATCAGCCTGGCATAAACACATCTTCAATAACCATTTTCAATCAACCACCCAACTGTAAAGAAAACACCCATGGTATTTGAGGTCAGCCTCTTGATCATCAACAGCTAAGCAGGCTTTATGGATGCCAGTTACTAACCAATTATATAGCTTCATGGATATGTTTTCTTTATTGCCTTTCATAAGGAAGGTATTCTGCATGCTTTATAGCACGTGGAAGTTTGCTTTGCGGTTATCATGGACATTAATAAGAGAAAATAGCAGTCTTTCATGACTAACTAGATAAACCCAGTCTCAAATATTCTTGAATTTTATGAAATGCAACAAAGATCTTCCTCTTCTCCAAAATTTGGCATCTTACCTAATATAGGAGAAGAGGCAACTGGCTGTCAAAATCAGGCTGCAATATTCTCAAATCACATATCCATGCTTGGTATTTAGGTTTGTACAATATGTGATATGAACTTCAAAAACAAGTGTATTGTTGTGTTAGACCAAACAAAAAGTTGTAGGTTTAAGCATCGGTGTTCTAATATAATGTGCCATTAGGAATTTAGAAATCATCAAGAAAGAAGCTGAAAGGTCATCAAAAGATTTAAATGTAAATTAGTAGATTGTGGTTGTATCTTCTTCCAAGCAGAAAGCTTCACATAAATCTGTCAACTTCATGATTTGTGTGTTCTGCCTCTAACTTCCACTGTTCAACAATCATTCACTGTAGCAGTTCTCTACACTGATAATTTTGTCCTATAACAAATGATGTTCTTCTTGATTTGATTAAAAATTTTCCTTCAATGCAATTCATAGAACATCCATAAATAGATAGCAAATAACAAAGACACCTTTATAGGTTCACACAGCACCCATAAGCTCCATTAATGGTATATCATGCTCGCACAGAGTCGTCTTGGTTCAATATAAACTGTCTGTGTTCAAAGCACATAAGCAAACACATGACAGAAATCATAAGGTGACATGCACCAAATTCTGTCGGATACTGATATGGAAGACAAAGTAAAGTTGCTCTTTACATGTGAACATTTTGACTGTAACTATGATCAACTCCAGATGAACAAAATCAATTGACACAAAGAACAATATATTTCTATCTATTCTCATACCTACAGTGTCAAAACTTTGAGCCATTGGCACAACACCAACAGTAGAAACAGACCCATGAGAAGGACGAAACCCCAGTATGCCACAAAACGCAGCAGGTACTCGCACACTTCCACCTGTATCAGTACCTGCAAAGGAAAGCCAAGAAAACATTACCACCAGTAAAGCATTATCAGATAGTTGACTCACTATGAAATATCCATAAATATAAGCATGAAATATCCTTTTCATCAAGAATATGATTTGTAAAAATATAGCAACCTATGAAAACACTATCATCTACTTTCTCTTTCCACTTGAATTATAGGGATATAAACAGGTTAGTTTGACAGTTGGGCTAAGATACCAATACCCTTAACATAATTTTCCAGGAATGCCCAAGCAAACAACACTAACCATAACCTTTAGTTCACAAGGCTACATGTAGAGGTAAAGTAGATGACATAAATCAAAAATACAATGCATGAGTTCAAGTGGAATACTCTAGGCCAACCAAAAAGAGGTGGCCCTCAGTAGGTCTAGGCAAGCAACCTGACAGAGGGTCCTAGGTGAGAACAAGTAAACATCCTGCCCTGTAGCCCTTGGCAAGCCTAAGCAAACAACCTCACACATGGCCCCAAATGACTCCTAGCAATCACAATGCACATGTCCCTAAGAGATCCTGCCAATCACCAAGCACGTGGCCCTGTGCAAGGCTAGCAAAGCACCAAGCATGTAGACCAAGACAAGTCCAGCAGACCACTAAGTATGTGACCCTAGCGATGTCCAAGAAAACACCAGGCATGTAGACCAAGACTAGTCCAGCAGACCACTAAGTATGTGACCCTAGCGATGTCCAAGAAAACACCAGGCATGTAGACCTACCTGAGCCAAGTGGACATCAGACATTTGGCCGCAACAAACACTAGCTATGATGATTACAAAAATTCATCCCATAAGATCCCAAGAATGCCCCCCATACACAGGTCTAAAGTAGATGCAATTCTAAGCAGAACTTGTAAGACCAGAAGGGCAGCCCAGAGACACTAGTATGGACTCATGATGGCCATGAGGCATGCACACACCCATGAGCTCTCTCTCTCTCTCTCTCTCTCTCTCTCTAACTTGTAAGATCACAAGAGGAGCCCATAGACTCTAGTATGGACTCATGTTGATCATGAGGCATGCACTTCAAAAATTATGGGCAATGTCAAAATTCAAATTGATGACAATCAGGAAGCATTATATCAAAATAGTTTTCAGGAGATTAACACACAGACAAATATTATCCCACCCACATAACATTGAGGCAATATTGTCATTTAAAATATCCAACATTTTAAATAATCATTGTTTACACCATCAAGAAGCACACCTATTTTGATATTTACAAGTGGATAGATATTACATGACTTCCTCTTCTTGAACAAAATAGAAAATGTAAATTCTTAAAGCGATATCAACCACCTTCAGTTATAGTGTTATACCCTTTGCAGTAATCACTTAAAGTAGGGCTCAACTGTCCACAAGAACTGCAAATGGCTTCAGAAGTAGGGCCAAAAAATTGGATGACATGTACCATTTGCAATGCTTTTCTCTCAATAATGATATAATTCTTCTCTGCTTTGATGAAAAGGCCATGAAGCAGTGATTCCTACCGTAGGCGGCAACATTGTAGATGGACATATTTTAAAAATGCCAACTAATACTAATGCTTGACAATGCCTCGGACAATTATAAATTTAGTTCTACTTACCTTAAAGAAATTAATATCTACAACCAACAAATACTGATAATCCATATGTCTAATGAGAGTTTGGCAATCGATGAGCATGACTCATTCTGCTTACAAGAAATAAATCATAGCCTTTACTTAGATTTGATTATTTAACATTCTTAGAAATCAAGGTACATCATGGGGTCAAAATATTTAATGCACCGTCTTCTTCTTGTTCTTTTTAAATATCAAATAAATGACTATGCTAACCTTAAGAAAAGAAATGTGATTGGCTAGTAAAAATATTTTCAAAAAATGATGTGAATGCACAATCCCTGTATTACCTCCATACAGTAGGAATAATATGCAGAGCTTATGGAGTAAAGAGGATGATTCCAACTGTTGGATTACTTCTTCCATTAAAATCCAAACAATGGCATAAACAGACACATCTACAATATGAATTATTTTTCCCTCACTTCAGATATGCCAAAACTGGGGTCACTCGTAATCATGATATTCAATTTTTACCTAATCAAATGCTGTGCCTTCCTTAATAGCAATCAAGGGGATGGAATTTGTCTATGAGTTCTTTAATAAAACAACGATAACAACTGTATGCCCTTACTTGCAATGATATCCTAGATGCCCTAGAATGGCCCTTCCTTTGATGACATTCCTGCAAACAAAAATAATTTGGGAATGAAAGTGTAATGGATTAAATGTAAATAGTCTGCAATCCAACATGCGTATGACTTTCAAAATAGGTTCTTTGATTGCCCTTATATGATGTAGCCTAAAAAATCCAGCAAGGATTTTTTATAACCCACTCTCTACCACTTTATCTAATGTAGAATCTATAAGTATATGAAATGACTTTATCTTGGCGATCGCATTTAAAGATCCACACAACCCCTTAGTTGCACTGTACCCTTTTCAGGCATTACTACCCCTGAGGACACCTGTGGTCAATTGTTCATACTTCAAAAATCATCCCTGCATCTAACATTCCTTCTGTCTCACCATACAGCTCGAACAGCATATCTGGACTCCATCCTATGTGGCCTTCATTTTACAGAATCAATTCTATTTGTAAAAACACAATTCCAATGGCACCCATCCTGTACCCATAGGAATCATTCTCAAAAGAGCTGTCATTCCCAATTACTGCCTATTTGTTGTTTTTTCTACTAGCTACAACCTGTGCATGATTCTTTAGAAGTTCCTTCACCTAAAGCCATGTGAGAACCTCGTTCAAATAAATTTTTCTAAGAAGATTGAGCAGCTCTTTTTGGTCCTCAAGGCTCAAAAATGTCCCTCAATGGACAAAAACTGAATGAGAAGGGCACCATCCAAAATAAACCATGACCTCTAGAGAGGAATATCCTTGAGATCCAGGATTTAGCGCCAAAATTCATGATTTATCTTCAGGGGTTGCTCATTCAAATAAATTTTTCTAGGAAGATTGAGCAGAGCTCTCTTTGGTCCTTGAGGCTCTCAATTGTCCCTCAATGGACAAAAATTGAATAAGAAGGGACCATCCAAAATAAACCAAGCCCTCTAGAGAGGAATATCCTTGAAATCCAGGATTTAGCGCCAAAATTCATGAGTTATCTTCAGGGGTTCACCAGCTCTTGGAAGGCCACAAACCCCAAGACTGGTTTCCTTGGCTTGTCGTACCCATTCTTTGTCAAATTTTTCCTGAATGGCTGATTCAACAATAGGTGGGACCTTCTTACCTTTGACAACTTGAAGCCATGAAGTATGTGCTTGCATTTTTATTTTTTTATTGGATGGATTGTTGGGAAGTTGTTCAAGTTTGGCCATCTTCCTGAAGCACAAGTGAAGTTCATGCTGAAGATCGACAATAATAGCATCCTTCTTTCAAAGTTGGTCCCATTGCTGTTATATATGGTTATGAAACTTAGTCCCTAGCCATTCTAACTCCAATATCTGGAATCACATGTAACGTTCTTCAGATATCCTCAAACACTTGAAAACAATACATGAAATACCCCTTGTACTTTTCCAACATATGTAAAATTTTACCTCACTATGCTTCCAGTTTAATTAGTAATAGTCCCAGAAGATACGTCAAGAAAACTTGTCTCACCAGGTTTAAAGTTATATAAGTAACATTCCCATTACATATAAAATCAGGAATGCTCACATTTTAAGTATCTTGAAAACCCATCATCAGGCGATGGTTAATCATTCTCTGCTCCTATAGAAATCTCGGGACTTAATTTTCATAATCTTCAAAATTTATTAACTGTCACCATTGATTTGGGTGTTGTTTATTGTCAGTGCATCTCGTGACATAGCCATGACTGTATTTTTCATTCAGTGTGATAAAGATTACAAACTAACTAGATTCTGGATCTAGGACGCTCACCAAGAGCAAAGTCCACAAGCTCTGCTGCAACAGCTACAGCTGACCCACTTGATGATCCACCAGGTATCCTTGAAGGTGCAGCTGGATTAGTTGGAGTTCCATAGTGCTTGTTTTCTCCATTGATGCTGCAAACATAAGATGATGTTTAGATCTGAATAACACAAATGGCTAAGTTTATGACAGATAAATTGTCACTGCCAAAGAAAACATTTAGTTATGATCACAATAGCGACTGCAGTAAATAATCCTTCCCAAAAGTCATAGTAAAATAAGGCTTCAAATATTTCTTTGATTTATTTTGGGGAACAGAAAGAAGTTGACTCACACAAACATCCATTTCAAAACCTCTCTCAAATGCGAATAGTTCTACCATATGAATATTAAAAGATACCAACAACAAGCTGAATATCATTTTCTACTTGATTTGCAGGTTGCTATAACTTTTTTGAATGTGGTTCCATGCAAGAAAATGAAGACATGTGATAGGTATTAAATATGCAACCACATATATAAATGAGTAAAGTTACAAACCTAACTTGAAATAAGTGACAAATATGTGCCCAAAGGGTTTGGAGCAAGGAATTTCACACCATAAACCAAGGCTCCAATCCCCTTGATGTATCTTAACATTTAATCAAATGGCATGAGCTCAACCTGTTAAATTCCTCGACTTTCAAGAAGGAAACCCAGGTTCTAATCTTGCTAAGTGATACATGCATAATTGCCAAAAAAATGTTGTTGTAATACCACAATGTGGTCATGATGTAATACAGGTGTAGCCTGTTTCAATCCCCTATAACCAATTTATAAAAGAAAGTTAAAGATATTTAAAGGCCATAATCAACCTGTATGCCATCTCATCCATAACAGTTATGCCCACACAGGTGGCTCCCCCTTGAACAAGAAGTGAAACAGCTGGGGCAGTTTGAACAGCAGCTTCATGGGTTCTTCGCCAGTCAGGATTTCCAAAGCCCGTTACATATCCCTCTACGTCAAATCTGTTATCACATAATCAATTCCTAATTTTATAAGTAAAACATGTATGCCAGTACCCACAATACGCAACAAACATAAGCACAAAATTAGATATCCAAAATATGCTCAAATAATTAAAAGACCCAATTTTACAGATCTCCACTCATTTGACAATATTCTTATCTTTCACCAACTACTTTATTTTGAAAACAAAAGCAACTTGCTCAAGTCCCATTACGAGCTTATTGGGCAATTAAAGAGAAAATAACTAGAAATACTACAATAAACAAGAAACAATTGTGAAGTCCTAGATTATGAGTACATTTTATTCAGAAAACACATTAATACACCAACCACCACTATCAAACCCGGAAGCCAAATTACTAACAACAAGTCCATTGAGTAAATGTAATACTGTAACCTTGGACCCCAGATGCACTATTAATATCTAGAACTTGAAAACCTGTTTTCTCATGCAGAAACCATATTCAGAAACAAGCTTTAAGTTACAATGCAAACAACATAACTTAGTGTTAGTGAACTACAAGTCTGACTACAATAGCTAATTCCTCATGACAAATTTATAGGTGCGCAAATGTTATATCAAGTATCTGAACCAAAGTTACAGTACCTGGCAGTCCTCTTGCTCAAATACTTGTATCCATGTATCTGATACAGGTACTGATATGATACTTCTCAGGTACCATATCCAAATATAAGGATATCATATCTTGACTTATCTGAATACATGCCTATATAAGGCCCATACTAATACATCCGGATATGGCTTTGGCATGTCAAGTTGTAGCCATGACATGAGATTAAAATAAGAAGATACATTTTTTTTTTAAATAACTTTTAAATCAAAAAACGTTGAAAAATCCCCCTCTTAGTTTAATGAAAATAGCCTATTAAACAGTTATATTTTCATAAAAAATTTATGTTTTATTTTTTTAATATGTAAAATATTTATGTTTTTTGTAATCCCGTATCTAGCATTATCCATATTAGGGGATTTTGAAAATCTGTTGTATCTGTATCCGATACTGTATTCATTTCCATGCAACATGGATTTGAACATAATTGCCTACCTAAACTGAATGGATAAAGCTGTGTCAATGTAATTTAAGGTCCTATGGATGAAGTTGTCTAAAGAATTGACAAAGCTAAACCTACCATAACCCTAATGGACTAGCTAAAGCATAACCTGGTCCAATTTAGAATGCTAATCCTGAAACTAAACCAGTTATACAACCATAATTCTAACATAACAGCCTTCCAACCTGCCAAATAGCAGATCCAATGATAAGAGGCCTATCATATGATGCAAGATGTGTTAGAAGTGGGGACAGTTTGCACACAATTGCACGAATGTTGCCAGTCTGAGCACTCAAATTATGTGCAGATGGTGCGGGGGCCACAAGGAGAATTGCCCCTAGAAAGGAGGGGAAACCAGCATGTCAATTTAATTGACATTAAATAACCAAATTGGGAGACAAAACATATTCCAGCAATCGTGTGTAAGCAAAGAAGGTTGACTATCCTGGTCCTATGTGGAGCACAAGTAATGGCAGAATGCCTAAATGAGTGTCACGAATGAAATGTTAAAGGAATGTGATGAGCGCATCAAGAAAGGGTGGCAACCACACCCACATGTGAAGAGATGTCTATGCCATAGAGTCTGATAAATCAACTCCTGCAGTTTAGCATATCAATAATGGTGGCTACCTTGTTGAAGGCTATTCCTAATCAACATGCCACCGCTGTAGAGACAGATAGTGCAAGGTTCAGGAAGAGAAGAGAGCTGCACAACACTGCCACCAAAGACTGCAACAAAGGACCAACTTGGCAAGCCTACAATGTTGATAAATAGATCATCAACCAAAGGAGCCAATCAATAAGTGATGTTCTTACATCTTGTAATAGCTCGCTACTACCATCACACACAGAGCAGAGATGCACAAACTGAGGCAGAAGACAGAGCAGGGCCTAAATCAGCAAGAATTGGCCAAGTGTTTGGAAGCGGCGGCACTCCGCTTCACAACACCCTACTTTTGTGCACCTCACTCAGGCTGCCCTGCACAAGACTGACCCACTCAAAGCACCTTGCTCCAGCAGCGCCGTGCTCTCAACTTGTGTGCCTCACTCCATGGACAAGGATAGTGTGTCACATCGTAGTTATCACCATGGTACATTACATGTAGTCTTTTTTCTGTCGCATTATGGTACATTGTGTGTAGTCTATTTTTGGCTGCATTTTCAAGTATATGTAAGAGCACGATACTCATTGTAAAGGATCCTTTTGGCCTTCAAGCATACTAGAGCTACTCTTTGGAGTGAGCAAAATCAATAAAGAGTTGTGCATGACATTTTGATTTAACTATCTTAGACATTTTGTTTTACAAATGTGTGAAATCAATGGCTCTGCCCTCCTTTCCCCTGTTAGTCCCTCTCTTTGATCATTGTTGCAGGTTATTTGAAGATCTTGCATGCTGAAGTTATTCGGTCACTGCTGAAACACCAATCGCACCAAAACTGAACCTTGCTACGGTTTTGGCCATATTTTACATTTCTTTTCTCTTGCACCCTTTTCTCTTAAACAAAGTAGATCAGATTTGTTTCTGCATTCTCAGATTAGTTCTTTCCTTGTTTTTCAGCTTAGATCAGTTTCTTCCTTTATTTTTCAGCTTAGTTAGAAGGGAACTGGCCCAAGATCTGGAGGTTGGGGAGAGTAAAACCCTCCCCATCCATTTGTTGAATTGTGGTCACAGATGCAAATCACACTTGTCAATTTTCGTGTTCAACAGTTTTGGCACGCCCAGTGGAACGAATCTGATTTATCCCGCAAGGAAACACCCACCACGTAAGAGTTTGACAGATTTTGGCACAATCTTACCCCAATGACACAATTTTGCAGATTTGCACAAGTATACTTCATATCCTTTCAGATCTGCATAAAGAGTTGTGTGTTACACCAACACGCACGAAACCCACAAATCTTTTTTGCATCAGAAATTTTGAGAGTTGCTTTTCAGTTCAGTTTTCCTAACCTCATTCATAATTTTCAGGCAAATTGTGACTCCACTTGTATTGATACAGAATCTTGAAGAACTTGAGATTTGTGAATCTCGCTTTTTCAGTAAAGAACAAAAGTGGCAACGAGCAAAGGCAGGAACAAGCAGGAACAAAACTGCATGAAAAATGCTCCAATGCATCTCGCTTCAGTGTGCCCCGCTCGACAGCGCCCCACTTGGCAAAACCCCGCTCAGCTACCCCTCATTGTAGTGAACAAATTTCAATGTGTCTCACTCCAATGCACCCCATTTCAACACACCCCACTCCAGTGTGCCTCATTTCAACACTCTCCAACACAAATCGCACTTGTTTATTTCTGTGTTCAACAGATCCTCAGCTGAGTAAGATATCTTTACTTCCAATGATGAGACAGAAGTAAAAGTCTACATTATGCCAAACAATGATGGTGCCCTCGCACTTGAGTGTAGGGAGGATGGAGGACACTTTGACAACGGTCTCCATCATTGGCAAAAGGAAAAATATGAAGGTTTTTGGGTGCCTTTGGTTGGATACAGAAGAAGACAAAAGCATAGATAGAAAGGGGAAAGAAGTCGTGCTCAACACCTTTAAGGTAGGCGAGTCAAGTAATGTTGCAGCCATCAAGACGCAAATAAATGATGCATGTGCAACAACAAAGGAATGACAGAAACCATTTTGATTGAATTTTACTGAATATAACATTGGTGATGCACAAATTGATGAGATGCCAATGTATCTATTCAATGCAAGTAAGGGAACCTAGGAGCTTGACACCATCAAGTACGAATGACCACAAATGGTGCAAATAAACCTTGGCAAGACTGACAAAGAGAAAATCATTAGCTATCACAATGACTGGGATCTAGTTTTGAATGCATCCATGTTTAGAATCTTCATGAAGTATAACAATGTCTTTGCATGGACAAGGACCTCAAAGGGATTCTGCCCAAGTTGTGCACCCATCAGATGTCATTGGTTTTGATAGCGCAACTGATGGGATAGAGGTCATATTGCATGAATCCAAAATATATGATGTTAGTAAGTGCAAAGATTGAGAAGATGTTGGATTCAAGCTTCATATGTAGAGTGATCATCAATGACTAGATGTCAACAATCATCATAAACCTGAAGGAGAGTACACAGATCAAATTTTATATAGAATTCACAAGCTTGAATGCTGTAAAACCATCAAGAATCCTCTTCCCATCCTGTTTACTGTTTCAATTTTGGAAGACGTGGTCAGACATGAGATATATTTGTTCAATGATGGATTCTCCAACTACAACCAAATCAGTATCATTAAGAAGCACAAGTTGAAGACTACTTCCATTGTAGAGAATGGAATCTATGCATACAATCGAATACCGTTCAGATTGTGCAACACAATCACAACCTGACAACAAGTCATCTTATATATTTTTGAATAGATGTCTACAAAAATGTTCAATCTTCCTAAACAATTGGCAGCTATACGAGCGAAAGGAGGAGCACTTGAAGGCCCTAGAAAAATGCATGCAATTGTGCATAAATGGTCACCTTTCACTCTACCCCAAGGAATGTAAACTATTGTTGCCCTATGAAAACTTTTTGGACCATGTTGTCTATTGAATGGAGATGAAGACGAATTCAAACAAGATCTATGTGGTTGTGAGCATGGAGAAACCATACAACACTACCTCAGTGAAATATTTTCTACGCCATTAGGGTACTGCCTATGGTCCATTAAGAACTTCACATAGTTATCCCATGGCCTTGACGCGCTCACATGGAAAGATGTTCCATTCAAATGGACTAAGGAACAACAATTGCCCTTCAAGTAGTTAAAGGTCACATTGACCTCAATGTTTCTAGATTGGGACAAAGATTACTACGTTTGTGCTTTAAACTTTGTAGCTAGGTGCAAATTTCTACAAGAAGGTAATGGGTTTAACCAACCCATTTACTCCTTGGTGTCACAAGTGGAGAAGTGCAGTACAACAAGGTGCAAGGCATTGGGAATGGTATATGTTATACAAACGTTGCACCACTATCTGCTTATGAACTTTTTCACATTCAATGTCGGCCATCAAGCACTCTTGTACCTGATAAACAAGTCGACTATACATAAGCAAGTTAGCAAGTGGCTCATCACATTGCAAGAGCTTCTATTTTGGGTGGTGGTCCAACCTATGAAGAAACATGTCATAGCTGACCAGCTATCTCAGATTCGCTTAGGAAAACCTACAAATGGTGGGTTGTTGGACGAGTTTTCAAACACTCGCCTATTCATATCACCATATTATATTCTTGGTATGAGCACAAAGGCACTTACCTATCAACATACGATTTACCAAGAAAGTTGTCAATAGCTGAGATGAGAACAATAGTGCTGAAGTCAAGACCTTTTCAATCGATCAGCACATTACTACACAAGATAGGACCTGATGTGTGAGTGTAATTAAGGAAGACGAGTCAATTTTGTGAAGTTAACGAACCCATGGGACCAAATGCGACAGGGAGGAAGATCTTGCTTGTTGGACTTTGGTGATCGACCTTGTTCCTCTAATTGGGGAAGTTTTAATCTTCTATGACACGTTTCATGGGACAAGTCGCTAAGACGAAACTTCATACCACTACATTCGTCTCAACTACAAGAGTTTGATCAATGGGGGTTGGAATTCATCAAACTTTTGAAACCTAGCCAAGAATAGAGAAGCACTTACATTGTCATCGCCACAGAGTACTTGATAAAGTGGGTCAAGGCAAAAGCATTACATAACGATTTCACCAGAAGCACAGCTAGGTTCATCTACAAGCAAATTATCATAAGGTTTGACATACCACCATAGTCCACAAGTGATCATAATGGGCACTTAGTGAACAAGGTGATACAAATGTTGATGCCAGATTTTCGAGTTTATCACATGCTATCTAACCCACACTCTTCCTCGACAAACAAGCATGTAGAGAAAGAACAAAACACTAGACTCCATAATATATATGTCTTGCAGAGTAGAAGGTGTTGATCGAGAAGATAAATAGCTAACAATTCTATGGGTGTTTAGGACCACATATAACCCACAATAGGGCACACAAGGTTCCAACTAATGTATGGATAGGAGGTGGTCGTATTGTGGAATTTTCAATTCAAAATTTGAGAGAAATGGTGTAAAACTGGCTCAAAGACCAAGAAACCCTAGAGGAGAAGTTATTTTCAATAAGTGAATTGGATCATCTTGACAGCACAATGCGCCACTAATGTAGCCTAGTGACAACGAAAGCTTTGGCACAACAAGAAGCTGAGGCAAATATCGTTTAAGGGGGATCTTTTGCTCAAATTTCACGAGAAATGAGAGACCAAGCCAGGCAATCTGAAGACCGTATGGCTAGGCCAATTGAATCACCTAGGTATTAGCCAACACATCCATCCATCTATAGCAACTAGACTACAAATGGGCTACCTAATGTATCCAATCAACCCACAAACTCCTTTGAATGAGCCACAATCTATGGGATTAAAGAACGTAATAGTACCAAAAACATATAATTGACTGCAAGTGATGCCAAGAGCATCACAAAGGAGTTGAATGAGCATGTGCCTTAGCTATTAAAGCAAAGAAATGCAATTGGAGGGCCAAAACTAGTCAAGATGAGAAGAGAAGCCAATAATGAAGGAAGAGGTGTTTGGGCCCAATTACACCAGCCAACGAAGATTGGGTTTGCATATGGGGTTCCTTAAAAGAATGGAGTTTTGCCCCCTTCAATGCGTCTGTTGTGACCTGTGAGGCTCACCACTGACACACCTAAGATGAGAAGCAAAGTAGGGAGTTCTGATATACCTCCTGAAGTTCGTAGGTACTGAACTTGGGGACAATCAACTGAGTGATGGAGAACAGAAGGATGATGGACTCAACTAGGGCAATCACACTCCTTGAAGAAGAATGATATAGGCATTCGATCAACAAACTTCAAGGGGACCTAATGGAAGTAAAGAATTTGACTTACCCTCAGAAATTGCATGTTTATAATAGAGGATACACATGAGACTAGAAAGGTTGCAATGCAAAAATAAGAGATTGAATAGTTAGATGGACAAAATGCAACAACAATGACAAATCAGCATAAATGAACTAGGCAAGAGAGTGCAGAAGCACAGGGATGAACAACATGGAATAGAATATGTTTACAGCGGAGGGCCTTGCACAAGTTTTGCGGACTTCACCTACAGAAACAAAGCCAACAAAGCAAAGTACAACAATGAACAAAAAAATTTAAATTTTTTTAAAAGTTGTTAGTCTTGACGAAGCTCGAAGGACTACACAAGCAAAGACAACGCAAATCGCAAGCGTTTGAGTTTTACCGCCACACATACACAACTAAAATAAAATAAAATAAATAAAAAATAAGACTGCCACACAAGCAGATAGGTAAGCAACTTAAAGGGTCCTCCCTGTTTAGAAACAAGCAAATCAACAAGTGAAAAATGGCAGTCCATCATGTCATCAAGCATCTAACTGGGAAGTGTTAGGTGGCAAAAATCCAATCAAATGACTAGTTAGCATCCAACTGATTCAGACAGATTAACAGCTTAAAGGTCAGGCCAATCACAAAGTGACGAGCGGTGGACTCATGTAAACCTTAAAAGACTATGCTGATGTAGTAGTCCAGGACCAACCGCAAACAATAAATCACCACAAGACAACTTGCAGGTTCAGTTTGGTATTGGCTGATCATCATTTATGTGGCAATCCTGTCAGCAGGCTCTCAACAAACCAGTGATTGCCAAGCAGCATGTTCTGGTCATTTACCGCCACTTTTTGAATAAAATTTTTAAATTTTAAAGATTCCTTTTGGAATTTTGCAAAGTCAAATTCCCAAAGCCATGTCTTGTTCATACAATGTCCTTTTTCTCCTGCATTCATATTTTTTAGTGAGTTGTGGTGTTGTCACATTTTACTTAGATAATACAGGAAATTCTGAATATCAGTCAATGTTCCATGAAATTCCAGGATGGGGACAGCAGGACACATTTTCGGGACATCGGAACATGTGTCCATGATGACCCAGGAAGAATTTCCATGGAACATAAATATCAGTTCAAATACCATAGCAATATAATCTTCATGAAAACGCACTAAGGATGCACAAAATTCTAAGCTTCTAAATGGAAAGAATTATCAAAGATGGAAGTCTGATATAATAAACTTGCTTCTTATTAAAATGATATGGACGTATGTTTTAGAAGAACAAAACAAAGAAAGAGTCTAAGAGCTATTGTCAACAATTGAGGATGAGCACCTCCCTTTGGACTAATGTGAATTACACAAAGGTGATAGAGAAGATTCTGCAAAAGAAATTTTAATCCCAATAATGATAAGCAGGATATTGTGTGAAGAAGAAGGATGCTGAATTCTGAAATATTTGTATTTACGAAGAAAATTGAAGAAGATACAAATAATGAAAATCAAGAATTCAGACTTTTTATGAAAAAAGATGTAGGTATCTAGCTACAGCAACTCAATTTTGATGAGAACTGAATCTGTTTCTAAACTCTCAAGCTCTAAAGGAGGGAGTTGTGATTTGTCAAGGGTGGGGGACTTGAGTACAACCCATTTTTCTCAAGCAAAAAAACAATAAGCAGGATATTGTTTCCACACATAAGAATTATGAGTCTTTCGAATAGGAGGGAAATGATGGCCCTTCCAAAAGGAAAATTGAACTCGAGATTGGACTGCTCAAAACGGTGAAATTTGAGAAATTTAAATCACAAAATGAGAATTTGAAAACTAAAAATAAGAGTTTCAAATTTATCTGAAATTGAAAAGTTACAAAATAAGGTGAAAGAAAATGAGAACTTGAAACCTCTCAATCAAAAACATTCAATAAATTAATTATTTGAAGAAAGCGTCTAAGTGTGTGGATGATCACATTGATACACAAAATCCAGTTGATGACCCCAACATGATTAACGCTTTAAGACAAGTCTATTTTTTCTGGTGATGTTACTCCTTATTCCTCTGGGCTGAGTTTATCCAGCCCTTACAATGTCCAAGTGCAGGCTGCACTATGACAGAGGAGTTAATAATTTTTTGTGAAAAGATTTGACTTGCCTAGTCACCTCAATATCTGCTGGGATTTGAGTCCCCTACCTTTTCTAGGTCATTTAGATGAAATTGTGTGGTGCATGGACAATCGAATAATAACTGCTGATGCAATAAGCCGATCACTCACCTGTAATTTGGGTTATGGGTCAGACTGAGTGTTTTGAGACTTAATTGATGGACTTTACCATGTTGATTTATAAGTGTGCAATACCTGATTTATGAAATTAATAAATGTGTTAAATGTATGATATTACATGATTTAAAATTTGTTCTAGTGGTACTTGACAATTTATTATGTTTGGAAGAGCTGCAAGCTTACTGCAGTGGTAAGGGCTTTGGCCTCTCTTTGAGAGGTCCAAGGTTCAAACCCCACTCAGTATGAGGGGACCAGGACCACTCATAAAAACCTGTGTAAACTCATTGAATTTTTAACAGCTGCAAGCTTATTGCAGTGGTAAGGGCTTTGGCTTCTCTTTGAGAGATCCAAGGTTCAAATCCCACTCAATATGAGGGGGCCAGGACCCCTCATAAAAACCTGTGTAAACTCATTGAATAAAATTTATTATGTTTGGACGAGGTACCATGGAGGACACCTATTGAGAATGATGACATTCGATATCACTCACCAAGGTATCGGCAAGTAGATGCTTTAAATTTAAATTGTAATACTTATTTTGGTTTTTTTTAATAGTACATGTACCAATCCCATCATTGGAGGGGTTCTGGGGTTGACAAACACATATCTCAACTCCCTGAGCCTTAGGAAGCCATCCACTCTTGATAAGATTGCTTGATAGATGTTTATCCTATTAAGACAATGTTTGATAGCTAAGTCCTTGACAAATCCACCCAATTGTTTATTATGCTTCCCAGAGTGGTCAGTGATTTATTGTTAGGTTGTAATTTATAATATTAATATACAACTTAACAAGACTAACTATAGTTAAACTAATAATGTGGTTTGAAATCTAGAACAAGGGCAGTGTTAGGGAAAACATTTCCAGAAAAACATTTCATCTTTCGGAAGCCATATCTTTGCAAAGGTTTGTCCGATTCTGACTATTCTTGGACCATTTTGTGCAAAATTTGAAGAGCTTTAAAATGAGGAGTTATGTGAAGGAATCCGAGTAGTATTGAAGGAGATACGACCCTATAAAATCAGTCATTTGGAACAAGGACAGTGACGATTTTTTCACATCGCAAAAAATGAAATTACAATTATCTGTCAGTCAAGGTAAGCAAATCAGTTGCAGTTTAATTTGTTTTTGAAGAAAATCTACAAAATTATTTGTTGATAGCAAGGAATAGAGGAGATTTGAAAAATATTATTTTTTTAGGAACCCTATTTTTTTTCCAAAGCCTAGTTGCTTTGGGAATTTTTTTTTAATGTTGAGCGCATGGAATTGCCAATATTCACTAGAAATTATGACATTGATGTTCAAGAATGGTGGATGATAAACATTTTTGGCAATGCCACCTTTGCAAAATTTTAAGAGAGGAAGCTTATTTTTGATGGGCAAGTTTTGCCAAGGAAAAGAATTATAATTACACTTGGGACAAAATGAAGCAAGCAGTCTTGAGTCAGTGAGACCCATATAAAAAGATAGATAGTTTGAAGGTCACCATCAAGGGATATGAAGAAGAAATAAAAAGGCTTCAGAGGGAACAGAAAGAAATGAATAAAGAGGACATGATATAAGGAAAAAATACAAATGACAATGTGCAAGCTAAGGGAACTACACCTTTGGTGGCAAATAAGCTAAAAAGTGGACAAAAGGAATTGTTTGAATCTAAAAATTCTATATTGTAGGTTCATGGTTGCATTCCAAAGGAAAAGGTTATTAATTCCATAAACCCTAGTAGCAAATATAATTTTATTAATATTGCCTTGGCCAAGAGGTTGAAGGTTCAACCGTTCAAGCAACAAAAATTAAGAACATACAAATTGAGTGAGAATTTTGAAGATTGCAGATCACCATGGATTAATATGTTTTACATTCAAATTTTCATGCTTTTGAGATGGACAATGTGGATATTATTCTTGGTTATCCTTGGTTGGATTCTTTGGGTACTATTAACATTAATTTGGAAAAGAAGTTTATGAAGTTATAGTACAAGAAAAAGAAAATAACACTACAAGATATTTATCAGCTTAAGAAGCAAGGATCCAAGGAGAAGCAAGAAGCAATTATGGTAGGGGAACAAGTTGAAGAACCAACAGAAGACTCAAAAGTTCAATCTTCAGTAGCAGCAACAGCAGAGCCCGTGGAAGAAAAAGCAACAAAGTACAAGGAAGCTCTGTTAGAAGTGCACAAGGACACACCAAAAGAAGGGCACAAGAGAGAAGAGCATGAGGAAGAATTTAAAATAAAGAAACAAATTGCTGAAGAATCAAAGGAAACAAAATGTCAAGTTAAGGTTGCAGCATATCGCCACCCACACCACCCTGAGTGGCAACAATATTGGAGGCATGGCTTAGGGCATCAATATTATGGATCTACATGGAGTCAAAAAGGCATCAAGTATGACAGTGTTTGGCAGAAAAAGCATAGTGATTCTGGATTTCAAAGGGGTGCAACAACATCAGGGAACAACAAGACCAACCGTTCGAAATATCAAAGTAGAGCAGCAAAAGCATGGAGACAACAGAGCAGTTATGGATATTCAAGTGGCACAATGGCAGCTTGACATCATTGAAGACCACCACTAATCAAGATTTCACTTGGATTGGATAGATGGACGATCAAGATTGGTATCAGTTGTCAGCATTGCTTAGAACATCATATTATTAGTTTCTTCTCATGTTTCGAGGACGAAACATTTGTAAGGGTGGAATAACAGTCCAAATATGGTAAAGCAAAGTTTTGGAAATATTACTCTACTAAGATAAAATGCATAGACAGTAGAGGTGGAGTTTTGGTATTGTGAAGGCTGCTGCAAGAAAATGTCAAGAAGGATGCTGATTTTGGAATATTTGTATTTACAAAGAAAATTGAATAAGATCCAAAAAATGAAAATCAAGAATTCAGACTTTTTATAAAAAAAATGTAGGTATCTAGCTATAGCAACTCAACTAAGATTAGAATTGAATCTGCCTGTAAACTCTCAAGCTCTAAAGAAGAGAGTTATGATTTGACAAGGGGGGGGACCCAAGTACAACCCCTTTTTCTCCAGCCAAAAAAAAACTATAGTTAAACTTGGTTAATGTTGAATTAAGGTATAAGTGTGAGCAAGTTGAATATTCTTTAGAACAGTGGCAAAAGTTAAAAACGCTAAAGTCATACACAGTGTATGATCCTAAACAGGAATCTTTTGATCCCATACATATTAGTTTCACTTTCAAACATGCACTTAAACCTTGGAAGATGTGGCCGAAGTGTTTAGTTTTTGTGTATGCCCTAATATTGGGCAGTAGAAGGGAATGTCTGCATGTTCATTATCTTCTCGTTGAACTTGGTGTTCTACATGGAAGAGAAGCCTCAAAGGTTCTGTTAAGGGAGAGGCCACACCCTTTAACCTAGATCGATTCTCCTCTAAATGCAAAGGCAGAAGGGAGTGCAGCATTAGAGGGTTGATGCAAGAAACAAACTGGATATAGCCATGTAAGTCAGCATGCATGCCAAGTACTTCATTGTGAAACTGGAGGAATGTGGCTTTTGTATGTTTTGTTTGATGTGATTACTCTATGCTCTGATATTACTGCATTGTTTGTGTAATTAAGTACACAGAGCAAAAATACCTATTGCTAAGGCCCTCTAGGAAGAAATGATATGGATAGTATGATAAATGGAAAATAGAACATGGGTCTGTCTGCATTCTGGTAAAAATGAATTCACTCTTGGTTGAGTAAAATAAAAATATGCAAAGTTTGATAAGCATTACTTGCATATTTTGGAAAGGAACCCTCAGTGATCGTGAAATAGAGGTTATGTTCTGAGTTTGCTTGGATGGGGCATGATTTCATGGAACCATGATGGGTTAACATATCATTCAACTTAAGAATACGCTCTGCCATACTTGGAAGGCCTGAGTGTCTAGATGAAGTCGTCGCTCATATCAAGTTGGTTCAATGGCAACCTGAAGGATTCTCTAAACCAAGCAAAGTAGGAAAAATTTAAGGAAGTACCCTTGAGCTTAAAACACCTAATCTATAGCAATTGTGAAGATGTAAGTCAAGCCCGGATGGGATGGACATACATTAGGGGGCAATGAAAGAGTCTATTGTGTAGAGGCCAGACACTGTCCTAGATGACAGGAGTTTTTGCATGTTGTATTTGTGTTGACATTTGATGCAGGTACAGCAATGGATGCAATTCATTGAGGAAGTGTTGGTGAACTTATGATAGCCTTGTCTATTGTACCATTCAGGATATTCACTAATGTGCATATATTACAAGATGTATTATGAAGCACTCAGTTGTAAAATGTAATTAATGAGCCCATTCTAATGATGGCATCAATTTATTTGATGTTCCTGTATTGTATTTCAGTAGTTCATGAAAGTTTCTTGTAGTATTATGGGATGTTATGCATATTTGAAAAATTAGTTCATCAGTTTTGATATTGACCTTATGCACCTTGTATCTGTAAATGTGATGCTTTGGCACAAATACTCTGATGGAACAAGATTTCAAGATTATAATAAGTTGAGAAATTATGTTAAAAAATTGTGCCCCAATTTTGTGGTTAAAATCCAGGTATGACAACCTGCCACTATGTCCTCATGCATGTTTTGAATAGATGGCAACATTAGTTTATTTTGGCATGTTTCGAAGATATGAATGGCATACTTTTGAATTCGGAAAATATGTAGTTGATATTCTACATGCAAATTCTGCCCAGCTTCCCAAAAACTATAGGCCCATGTGAACATGAGGGTCAGATAAGAAAAGCCATTATTCTATTGATACTGCTTCTAATGATCATGATCATGCACTTGGTTCTTGTAAGGGTAATGTTCCTCTGTCGATGTTAATATTACTCATAAATGTTGATGCTTCCCACAATATTTTGTGGTTAATGACAATGCTTCTAATGCTTGTCCTAAGGGTGCTCTTCATGGTAACAATAAGCATTTTTCTACAAATATGTTCGATGTTAACAGGGCATTGGTTCTAAAATGTTGAACAGGTGGTGGTCTTGGCAAAATGAACAAGGCATAGAATTTCCATTTAATCCTCAAAAGATGAGAAAACATCTTGGTTATTTAACATTTGGCACATCATTCATGCAAGAGGAAAGTTTATTAGCATACGGTCCAGTCAATTTTGTATCTGCCACCATTTCTTTTGAAAAAGGAAACATGAAAACCTGCATTTTATCCTAACCCTTCAACCTCATTTTCAAGGAGATTTAGTTGTTCAAAGAGTTTTGGTTCTCCAAGGCAGTATAATTTTTCAAAATATGGAGGTTCAAAAAGGTTTGATTCTTTGAGATGGTTACAGATCATTAAGGAGTTATGAATGATAGAGTTGGGAGATAATCAAGATTGATTGTGGTTGGATCAATCTTGGATCAAAGAAATCTTTGTGGGTTTATATAAGAAGATGATATAGATATATCAGCTCCCATGAGGATCCCTTTTCTTAATTTCCATGGTCATGTTTTTCCATGACTGGCCATTTGTATGATTAGGCCATTTCATGTGATCATCATTGAGATTAGTAAATTTGTAATTGGTAGTTGTACATTCCAGTTTATGTGCCTCAGACAAGTAGCATGTGCAGATTTGGACATGGCTCATTAATCTCTTACTATTATCATCATGACTTCTATGAGGTATCGAAATTGAAAGATTATTGTTTGCAACCCAATACTTTTGGACTGCACCTCCCCTTTGAATATTATTGATCTCACTCACGCCTACCCTTATGGAGTATTTACATCAAAAAAAAAACTGAGTTTTGCTTTGCTTCACTAGAGTCATTCATAGTTGTCCTACGTATTGAGTATTATATGGGGGATATCCACTTGCTTGGTCCTATAGCAATGGCAAGACCATCCTTGGATTGTGCATTTCTCTAGAAGGATGCCCCCAATCGAGTTTGTAGGAAAAATCACAAATCAATAATATTAATCCTGATGATGATGAGCTTGTTTGTTGTAGTTGTGGATTGTTCCAAATGTGAAGAGCTTTGTGGAGCATCTTGTTCAATGTGCAGGCATTATATACCTCTAAGTTTGTTGAATATCTTCATCGATGACATTGGAACAAAATTAAAGAGACAAGCTTGGGTTGCAAAAAGATGTCATTAAGGAAGGATGTTGGTGTAATCACAAGTATACACACACCTTCCTTAGTCCCCCAAGTTGTGTTTAAAGGAGGATGTTGGAACATGTAAACCCACTTCTCAAGACCTTTGAGATATTTTGTAATAGCCTCATTGTCAGCTTGTATTTTCCTATTGGATATTTTATTATTCTGTTATACACGATTGAGATATTTTATTGATTTCACAATATGTGGTTGAGCCCATCTATGGTATAGCAATATGTGTTATACACGATTGAGATATTTTATTGATTTCGCAATATGTGGGTGAGCCCATCTATGGTATAGCAATATGTGGTTCAGCCCATCGTCTATGGTATACCTCACCACCCTTGAACCTATATAAAGGCATCTCATTTGATCACCGTGATTATCTTATATTTATCGTATATGTATCTTGAGGATCGTTGAGCTTTCCTTTCTTTTCCAAATCTCTTAAGTCATTGCGTGGATGTTTTGTCGGTTTACAACAATAGAGTCTCCCATGGGATGTCTTGCATTTGGAAAATACTCTGCTTAGCCAAATGGCCCAAATCCAATGCAATTCAACTTTCTACTTTACCAGCTATAACAGCAAAACAAGCCATAAAGTCCCAACGTTGTTTATAAACCGCGAAAAACCCCTCTCCCGAGGCAATTCAATTCTCTCACTCTTCCTATAACGACCCATAAAGTCAGAACCTTACTTTAAAAACCCTACAAAGCCCCTTTCCCACCTCAATTCAAGTTTCTCTAGGCAGATATAATACAGACACCAACAGAAACCAGCTACAAACATAAAAACATCAGTTAAAACATTACTCATAAACCAGCAAAAATAATAATAACACCAACAGTAAAGTCCAAACCTTACTTCTAAAGCCTCCAGAAAAAAAAAAAAATAACAAATAACAATCATCATCCCCGGTCTTCTTCTTTTATTATTATAATAATTATTAAATGGCAGGGGCTCAGTTAGTTAAATTCGTAGACTTTTAAAGTGGATACCAGGTCCAAATCTTGTCATAATGGAGACCAGGATCCAAATTTTGTCATAGGGATAGGGGCAGTTTCAATCCAATACAACCAATTAAAATAATAACAATAATAATCTCCATCTTAAGCAATGCAACTGTGCAATACCGCAAATTCATGCAAAGACAAGCGCAAAACAGGTTTAAAAAACAAATGAAGAGCACTCACAGTTCCTTAATTGCAAAAGTGAGTCCCGTGAGAGGATGCCGGGCCTTTGGGGGCGCAGGCTGGGGAGGCGGAAGCAGCTGAATCCGTTCAATAAATGCGCCAAAATCTTCCTTAATTCCCTTCCTCCGCCTCCTGGTAGCCAAAAATATCCCCGCCAGTCCCAACCCCAGCAGCACAATCAAATTTGCAGGCGTAGATGACATCTTCAAACGAAAAATAAACCCTAATTTTTAACTAAAACCCTTCCAGTAGTCCACACCAAAGCTGTGCCACCGACTATGGAGGGCTCTCAAAGGTCCATAAACGATATCACAGGGTTTATCAGATTCGCTCCGAAACCTTCACAGAAAATTTGAGTTGCAGAGAGGATAAGAATTGAATTAACGAGCCTGTGTCATTGAAATAGGATTATGAAAAATTAACGATGCTGCAAGATTTTGCTACAGGCCAGAGTGTGCCTCCTCTTCTTCTATTACGGCTTATATTCTATTCTGTTTCCTTTGGCCTTTGTTCTCCCCGAGGCGTATCCTCTCTTGGGGGATGGATTACTGAGAGGGTCTCTATTTTCGATCGGACGGTCGAGAGGTGTTTTATCTAAGATCTGCGTGGGCTTCCCGCAGAACATTAAGGGATTCCATTGTCATAGACGTCACTTGACCACGTAGTCGAAGGTTTTTATGATTTTTTTGGGACTTGATTAGCTTATAAACCATGGTCACATGGGCCAAGTTGGTAACGATGGATAGGAAGGTTTTGTAATGAGAAAGAGATGGGATATAATTTGTATTTATCAAATCATATTTACTTGCTCGTATGCACCTCTTGCACATTAAGACAGCAAAAGGAAAGTATTTTGAAATGTAATTATTTTAATGATATTTATTTTTGTTAACTACTTATCATATGATTAAATTTTGAGGAAGCTATCGCGGATCTTTGGAGAAATTACTGTAATCCTTATTTTGTTCGGATCGAGACGCAATTTGGAGTGAGGAAGACCTTTAATAGCTCAGGGTTGATATCACTGTCGATCTGGCTGACACACACTTAGGGGAGTCGGGTTAGACTACTACCTTGCTCTAACAAGGCTTGCCTCTAAGGTTTGAACCTGTCCGGAGTGAGGGACATCCTCTATGGCTCAAGGTTGGTATCACTATCGATCATCTGGCATGCACTTTAAGGAGTCAAGTTATATGGCTGACACGCACTCAGGGGAGTCAGGTCAGACTACTACCTTGCTCCAACAAGGCTTGCCTCTAAGGTTTGAACCTATTCGAAGTGAGGGACATCCTCTATGGCTCAGGGTTGGTACCACTGTCGATCGATTGGCATGTACTCTAAGGAGTCAAGTTAGACTACTACCTTTGTCCCAACAAAACTTGCCTTCAAGGTTTGAACCTGGATCTCTTCTTGGTAAGCAGAACAGTCTCTTAACAATATGAAAATTGAACTCATTCAAAAAACAATATATAAATTATACAAATTATTATAGTTTTTTTGTCAATAATCTTTTTTTAACATACAATAACAATCTATGTATTTAGTTGAAGGTATATTACGGTCACCCTTCTCATGAATTTGGTCTCCAACCCAACACATTGCAGTGTCCTAACAGGGATGGGCAATAAATATTAGATTCAAAGGTTGAAACATATGGATGATATAACCTACACCAAAGTTTAAATTTTGGTAGCATCAAATAAGTTATATAACTCAATGTGATTAAGTTGACGAAAACAAAGGACAACCCTTTCAAAACTTTGTTTTTTTTTTAATATATAACTTTATTTTTTAAGAGTAATCAACAATAAATAATAAAAAGATATGTTTGTATAGTGTAGTTGGTGAAAGTTTGTGATAGATGTAATGGCATGAAGTCTCTTTTCAATGGTTTTTTTGTTCTCTGACACGTATCACACGCTGCCACAAAATTCTTTGCATTTTGAAAGAGGGTGGGCTACCATAGACCTACCAACAATACTTTCCTGGTTGTCGCATCTAGTCCCATGTGTCCTACCAATCCCTTGTGTGTCTCCTTCAGGGTTTGTTGCACTTCATCTTCCATTATACATCTTCTCAATATGTGGTCTTCCCCTATCTTGTAGAGCAATATTGCAATCAAGGTGAAGGGTGTTGATTTCATAATCACCTTTCTCTGCTCAACTGCCATAAACTCCTTCGATAGCTCTCATGTCGATAGATATTCCCTATATGCTTGTAACATCCTGGTATTGCACTAATCATAAATAACTGGGCATCGGGGAATTCGTCTAGTATTCCTCCCTCTGCAGGTTCTCCAGAGCGAATCCTTGACAATTGGTCTACTATTATGTGTTTCTTCCCTGGTCTTACTACCACTCTAAACATGAACTCCTACAGGGTGATGAACCATCGACTCACTCATCCATAGATTATTGGTTTATTGATCAAGTACAATAGGGTTTGATGATCTACATAGAAAGCAAAGGGGTTAGCTAGTAAATAGTGTCTATATTTATGCATCACATACACCATTCCCAATGTTTCTCGCTATGTTATGCTATAGTTCTTTTCGATTCTTAATAGTAGTCGACTTGCAAAATATATAGGTTGATCCAACCCAAACTGGCCTTCTTGTGCCAATGCACATCCAATGGCAAAGTTTGAGGTATCAACATGCACATGGAATTCCTTCTCCCAGTTTGGGTAAACCAGGATAGGTTCTTTCATTAAGTGCCCTTTCAATCCCTCGAACACTCCCTGGTGTTCTTATGTCTATTTGAATGGAACACCCTTATGGGTAAGTGCGTCTAGTGGATGAGATGTCAGTGCATAGTTTCTGATAAACCTTCTGTAATATTCGACTATCCCTAAGAAGGTTTTGACCGAGCTCACATCATGTGGCTCCTCCATTAGCAATATTACCCATATCTTATCTAGGTGAAGTTTCAAACCCTCTTGACATACTATATGTCCCAACAGCTTTCCGTATGGCACCAGTAAGACACATTTGTTTGGATTCAATGATATTCATGCTTTCCTGCACAATCCCATACATTATTCTAGGGTCTTTAAATGCTCTTGTGTCTTGCCATACAATGACCAGTCATCCAAAAATGCTTTGAAGTTTCCTATGGACATCTTGTCAAAAATATACAATATGATCCTTTGGAAAGTAGTTGGTGCATTGCACAATCCAAATGGCATGCGGTTATAAGCGTATATTCCATTCTCCACAACAAAGGTAGTCTTCAGCTTGTCTTCCTCCACTATGCTAATTTGGTTGTATCCCGAGAATCCATCCAAAAATGAATATATCTCATGGTTAGATACTTCTTCCAGTATGGAGTCTGTGAAAGGGATCGAGAAGGGATCCTTTATGGTTATGACATTCAAACTTCTAAAATGCACACATATTCAGATTTTATCTACTTCTCTCTTTAGGGTAATCATGATTGGTGACTCCCACTCACTTGTCATAACCTTGAAGATAATACCTGCATCTAACATCTTCTCAATTTCGACGTTCATCTTTGCTGCATATTTGGGATTCATTATGTAAGGTCACCTTTTGACAGATTATGTGCCTTCAATCAGAGGAATATTGTGTACACAGAGTTCTGGTGGCACTCCCTTCAAGTCTTTGTATGTCCAAGAAAAAATGTCTTTATAGTCTAGAAAAATTTTGAATGTCGTCGCTTTCAAGACTAGATCCCAATCATCTCCGCATTTGATCATCTTTTCTTCACCATTTTCTTCCAAGTTTACCTGAATCATTTTAGGACCTTCATATTTGATAGATTCAGGGTCATTTGCTACCTTTAGTGGAGCGATGGGGTGGGTTGGTTTATATTCAATAATTGCCTCCCCCATTGTAAATTCTACAAAATTCTTGGGAAATGTCAACTTCTCCCTTTCCTTTTTTTTTCTGATGTTTGTCTGTCTTTTATTGCTAATTTCCTTTTCAGGTTCTTGTATCTCATCCTTGTGAATTTCTTTCTTCGTATCGATGCAAAAATATTGGGGAGAGAATATTTTGTAGTCTTCCAACTGCCAGTGTAATAGACCCTTATCCTGATCATATTCATCCTCTGTGCAGTCTTCAAGGTGCAACACTCATTCCTTATCTAGTTCATACCCTATCTCACCATCCGATGAAGAGGATCCTAAATCATCTGAAGTTGCTATGTCTTGACTCAATGTCTAATTCTTCATATTTATTATATACTTGTGCTACCCCTATTTGAAGGATAGACATTCCTTCTCCCAAGTATGGTTGACTTTTGTTGTTCTCAACCATCCTCATCCTAGTAGTGCATCATATGCAGGTTTTTACATAGCAATGACAACAAAATCCAAGATGAAGTCCTGCTCTGCTATGCGTACTTTTTGATTCATCAAGACGCTTATTGTTTCAATGTCATATTGATTAGTGCCATATAACTTGAAATTTGGAGATCGTAAGGCGGGTTGCCCCAAAATTTGTCATTTCTTCTTCGGCATCACATTCACACTAGATCCTCCATCCATAATTACCTGATTCAATTTATGGTCCAAAACCTCAATCTGGACTATAGTTGGCCTCCTCCCGACTTCAATCATTAGGATTATCAGATCGATGAGTTATCCTTGCTTGATAGTTGCTACCTGTCGAGTTTCATCTTTCTTCTTGATGACTTCCCCAATCGTAGCATACAACTCAGGTACTATACTAAACAGGTTGGTGACCTTCATTTCCACCTTTGTGTTTAGTACCTCTGTTACCAAGCCTTCTATTGATGCCTTCTTGGTGATCTCCGGCCTCTTCCATACTTTCTCCAAAACTAGTTGATCCTGCTTCGCCTTTGCTAGTTCTATTTTGATTAGTTCTTAGGATTCCTACCATCGTTCTTTCTCCTTGGTAGAGTTTGGATACTATTCCATATTGGTCTGTGCTCTTGTTACAACCAAGACTTAGTTATCTGCATATGTCAACTCTCCAATACCAATGAGGTTAATATTCTGAGTTCCACTGGTACTTGCCTTGTTCGAAAAATTGTCTTCCTTGTGGTTCCCTGGACCACACCATTTACACATTTGGGTGGTATTATTACCACTGTTATTTCTTGCATTATGGAGTTTGGAATAATTCTTTGCAAAGTGGCCCCATTCTTGGCAATTCTGACATTGAATGATCGGTCGACCATCAGAGTCGTATTGTATTCGACTCTGGCCTCCTTGTCTTCCTCCTTGGTGACTATTCCTATATCCTCCACTCATGGCTCCTTGTCCATTCCTTGGCATATTTAGCTGCTCCTCCTGTTGTATAGCCAATGTTTGATGTCTCTTACTTTTTAGGTTGAATGGACAGTTGGCTACAGGATGTCCAGCTATCTCACAGATGTTGTAGTATACATTCTTTGGACAGTTGACATTTGAATGTCCTTCTGTCTTGCAATCTAAGCACCAAATCTCTTTTCAATCCTTGCGGCCTTTTCCTTTTGTCTCTTTTAGAATTTTGTCAAATTCTCTCCAAAAGGTGTGGATTGTTGTATGCACTTTATCTTTCACGTCGTTGTCTGAGTCTTCATTATGTTTTAAATAACCTCTGATACCTGTGCTTGTTTGTTTACCTTCACTTTCGAAGTTCTTGGCCTTCTCCAGAGCTTCCGCATATGTTGAGGATGGTACTACCTTCATTTTTTTTTCTAAATTTTGGTAGTAACCCATCCAAAAACCATCGTTTTATCATAACATCGGCATGTGTCATCTCCATTTTATCTGTCAATTGTTTTAATATTCTATTGTAGCTTTTGATATCCTCATCCAGTTTTTGCTTGGTAACATAGATTTTTATGATGATGTCAGTGTCATCTCTCAATGGTCGAAATTCTTCTATGAATGCAGTCTTCAAATCCTCACATTGTGTAAATGATTGCATACTTTGTCTTTTCAAGTACCAGTTTATCGCCATGCCTTGCAATGTGGCTGGAAATAGTTGCAACCATTGTGTATCTTGTGTGACACCATTTGCTCCCCAAATGGTAATGCAAGCTCCCAGATACTGAGATAGGTCCTCCTTTCCTTCACCTGAAAAAGGTGGGCATTTTTGTTGTACTATTCTATTGGCAAGATTTGCCATAGTGGTTGTTTGGTTGGTCAAACTCCTTGGTGTTGGTGATTGTGGAGTTCGATTTGGTTGTTTGTCTGCTGTTGGTGGTGCAAAATTGTACTCAAATAGCCTTCTACCCAACTCCAATTGGTCTCTACTTCACGACCTCCTTCGCTAATATACCAAATGTGGCTCCGGTCTTCCTCCCCACAAACCTCTGTGTAGTTGTCATGATATAAGGTTTCCTCCTTCAGTATCCTTTGGCCAACTCTCCCTCGTTGGTTCTGGTGTTACCGTCCAGTTCTCAATGATGGGTTCTTCCTTAGCTATTTGTTCTTCCTCGTTTTATATAGTCACCAACAATGTCTCGATGCTTGGATTATTCTCGTCTTATAGGTTCCAAACTCTCTCCACTTTCGGATGAAAGACTTATGTTGCCTCTTGTGTCCTTAGGTTTGCCAGTCGTGCACTTATTCGTATCGGTATTTGATTTCTACTTTGTAACCTAAAATCAGTCATTCACCTCTTACACCTATCACTTGCGTCTCTAGACTTTAGGTTCACTTAGGTAATGATGCCAAATGTAGACATGGGTGAGTACATTCTCGAGGTAAGGGATGATGACAGTCAGGATGACCAGTTACAGACCTTGGGTGATATGTCCTTCAATGGCCAAGTCTAGACAATGGAGAACTAGACGTCTAAGTGCAGTCGTCTAGATGTCAAGGCTAAATGTCAAGGATATTATCGTCACAGGCTAGACGTTTGGATTCATCAGACTAGATGTCTATGGGTTAAACATCGACAGGGTACGGGTAGACGTCAATAGGTCTAGACATCTAAGGGTGAGGGATAGACATCGATAGGGTTGGATTTTTGGACACTCGATCGAATGTCTACAATTTAGACATCTGGCTACGTAATATGTCAAGAACAGGGGGATAGATGTCAGGTATAGAATAGATGTCACAGGATGTCTAAGATCGGGTTAGACATCTAGTATGAAGGGTTAGACGGCTAACCATCGGATGGTTGGTCTAGATGTCAAAGGCAAGACGTCTGCAATCTTCTCTGTCCAGTCTTCTATACCTGCAATGATAACACTCGGATCTTCTTCCTTGTTGTTGCACAAAACCTGCAAGTAAGCATCAAGTAACCCTGCAATATTGCTACTTAGAACCATTCACAACACAACCTGTAATGCAACAAAACCTTCACAACATCACCAAACACACAAAATACGCAATCCGTATAAGAGCATTAGCATTAGAATAGTATCATGATATGTTTACAATTTTGAAGGGGGTATATATAGGAGGGTGAAGTAGTTACTACAACTACTTCGCTCCCAACCACCCAACCATCTTAACCATTTGTTAGATGTCATTAACTAGACGTCTAAACACTAACCAGACGTCTTAACAAACTAGACATCTAACCTGCCTAGTTAGCCGACTAACACATGATGGCTACTTTTGTCTTTTAGTGCTCATTGTACGTAATCAAGCCTTTTGCATTCATTGGCTGATTTTACAAAATCATAAGACCAAATAACATACCAAAATCATTATATACAATCAAAGTTGACAGACATTATTCTCAGCCAGTTCTTCATGGTTTGTCTTGCTTAGAACTGTTTTCTACATCCTTTAGTGTCCTTTGATGCTATTAAAACTTTTTTGGCCCATCACAAGGCCATTTTGAGATAATGATTTGGAGAAAAATTCAAACCATGCACAATAGCCTTCCGCATTAGGCTTGTTTTTGCCCAAAACAACCAGTAGGTGTCTACCACGTGTCGGAGGTGAATTAGAACATGAAGATTCTCATCGAGTGGCCTGTAAATGCCATGTGTCAATCTTGGATTAGAGGGCTCTTTAGGATTTGAATCTTGTTTATGATTGGTCTATTTTTAGACCTTAGAAACAAGTTTAATTTTTCACCTACGAGTTTATTTTCTCTGTCTGCGATCCTTTACTTGAAACTTCCTTCTCTCTGCCATATGTGTGTTGTTTTTAGGCTACGATCTACTACAACCGAGTCGCTGCTGCAAAGGTGAGGTGGGAGCGATAGCCTTTGTTGATTTTGCACCTGATACAATCACGGGGGCATCCAGACTGCGCTCATTTGGTGATGTCGGTTGACCATCAAGTATGCTATAGGCCAGCTAAAAATATCCTAATTAGCAGTAGGGAAGGGGTGGTAAGGAAGAGGAGGAGAGGGGAGGGATGGGAGAGGAAGGAAAAGGGGGGGCGGTAGCAGGGGTACATCGCTCCACGACTAGCCATTTCGATGATTGGTCTAGTGTCGATCGACAAGACGATCGACTGGTCAAAGAAGGAGAAGGGAAGGGGGTAAGGGGTGGAAGGGAATATGTATTGAACCTCCATCACCTCCAAGAAACCCTGACGATATTCCAACACCTCTAAAAATATGCAAAAACTTCCTCCACCTATGTTGCCCAGATGCTTTCTTGGCAAGAAGTGTCGAGGCCTTCTCCTCGCCACAAATTGACCACTACCTTGTGCAACCAGATCCTCCTTTTAGCTAAAATAAGCTTACAAGATCCTCTCCACGAACAACCTATTCTACAAAAATAAATTTTCTTACCTTCCTCAAGGCAAGTCCGATTCTCTTGTCAAAAAACCTAGGTTACCCTTTGATGTTGTTTTAGGGGTATTCGGTGCAGGGGTAATTTCACACCCTTTGTCACCTCAGGAGCTTCACTAAGGGATGCTATGAGCTAGCCCAAGCCAATTCCTTGCAACACCTAGACTAGGAACTTGTGCACTAGTTGGAAACAATCTCCACCAGTCACCTAGCAATGAAGTTGGCACCTTGCCTCCATTCTTGCTGAAATTTCCTACAGCTCTGATACCAATGATGTAGAAGTCAAACGTGAAGCTGGATATTAATTATACACAATTGTATAAATATTATAACAATGGAATCAATGTGGTTACAGAGGTTGTAACAATATGCCATGCAAGGCCAACCACCTGCAACAAACATGGACGCAAACAAAGTAACAACATTCCAAAAGACAAACAAATCCTCAATGATGCACCTTGCTAGGGCCATAACTTTTGTTCTGAGTATCCATTTTACCCCGTTATTTTTTCAAAACATGCAGAATTGCATGGAGAACTTAAGAAAAATTACCCTTTGCATTTGCGCGCAAGAAAATACCTCTAGGAGGCCCAAAAGTAGCTTTTAATGTAATTGTTAGTTTTTGCAACTGAAAAGTTATCATAACTACTAGTGTAGAACTAGAGTGGGGTTGCTATCTTGGGATAGTGGTTATTATTGAATAACGGGTGCATGATTCTATTTTGGATGCCATCCAAGTTTTATTTTTATTTTTAGGGTTACTAAAAATAGCAAGTGAGTTGCTAAAAATAGAAAGTGACTAAAAGTAGTAAGGGGGTAGCGTAGGCTAGGGTTTTTCTTTTGGGAAGTATAAGAAGTGGGAGACTCTATTGTAAGGGGATGTAAATTTAGATAATGAAAGAAAGCATTTGCAGGTTTCTTTTACTAGTGTAATTTGTATGATATCTTGTCTTACAATTTTACCCTTGGATTTCATTATCGGTCTCCTACAATGAATTTACATCACTCAACAACATAACCATGCATCCTAACCACTAACAAACCAATATCCAACATGGGTATACTATGCCTCACATGAGTACAATGCAAGATAAAATATCTTAGGCTTATGGATAAGCCTAAGGTACAATAATATCCTCATCACACATGCTCAATGAGGTAGGCTTGATGACCCATCCCTATAAGTTCATGGTTGTTGGTTGGTTTGTATTGCATATGTGAATAGTCCTTACAGTCTATTATGCTAACCAGTTGACCTATTGGTAGCACGAGGGAAATTTCTTCTCCTCAAGCTACTGAGAAGGAGACCAACCAAACTCCCCCCTTGGTTAGGTACACTTGGGTTACCCAAAAGTCCTATCGAACTCCTTGAATTACTCAAGTTACCTCTATTCCTTGATTGATCAATTGATTATGCTCTTGTAGGTTGTCCTTCACAATTTTGGATTCTAGGTGACAATTACCTTAGAATTCTCTACCTTCTATTTGTGCGCAACAATCTTCTTTGTCATCTTGCCTCTTCAAAGTGCCTCTATGGTTCACATTGTGCTAAGGCATACCTGGACTGATATGAGAAGGCAAATTTAGTGCTAGAATCATTTCCTTTGCCCACAGTGGTCACTTGGATGTCTCATACATGAAAGACAAAGGAGAGAAGTAAGAATATTTCAAAGGAGAGTGTAGGAGACATTCATTCCTAGGTTGTTCAAGCACTTCTCTAACATCTCTCCATAAAATCTTAGCAGTTTTTTCTCTACTCACCCGATGTCCTTTACAATTAGCAAGACCTTGTTGAGGTCTATCCTCGATTCTTCTTTGAAGTTCTATTGTCTCTTATTGCTTTTATGGCATCCCATTCCTTTGTCTGTTAGAACATCTTATCAATGGGAAGTTAGTACTAGAAGAATTTTCAATATTCAGTTGGATTATCAACATCTCTAAAGAGGAGCTACTATAGTCTAAGGAGAAGAAGCTACTTTTTGAGGGTACTTCCTCATTGCTATATGTGCTTCCCCTTAATTCCTCCCTTTGTCTCTCCAACTTTTGATCAAATTCATCCAACTTTGCTCTTTGTAATTCATTTATTCGTTGCATTGTTTCATCTAGCTCATGAACCACTTGTTCTCATAGTTGCACATTATGGATTCTCAAGATTTTGTAGTCTTCATGTAACCGATGTGTCTCCCTACCCATCTGTTGCAAAATCCTTGATTCTTCATTCTGAATCTCACTCCCTCTTCTAATTTAGGTTCTTGTAATGCGACATTCATGATGGTTTGAAGTCGTTCTTCTCCTTCATTATTTGAAAATCTTACATGAACTTGTAATACGTTCCCTATTGTGAGGTTCCATCTCCCTCTACTCAATTACAGGTTATCTCTCTACTCTGAATTGCCACTCTAGGTTCATTTGCTCTTATTCTCTAGCAATTCCACTTGGTTCGTCGTGTTCATAAAATCGCATCCCTAGTCATGATTCTTTTATTGTTCTTCTAGAAGTTTCTCTTGATGATTCCAAGTTGATTACATTTATCTGTGCATGTGCTTTGTACACATTCAACTCAGAACCATTTACAGTCTCGAGGCAAATTGTACTATCTAACTTCCTTAACCAAACAACCCCATTGTACAATACTTCTTCCACTTGGAAGGGCCCAAGCCATAAGGTCATACATTTTCTTGTCTTGATATCTCGTTATTACCAGCTTTCAAGTTCATTTTCCACAAATATTTGTCATGCCAAAATTTACATTACCGTTGGGAAATCTTTGTTGCCCATTGTGTCATCACCCTCTTCTCTCCTAGTTGTATGAGTGCCATAAGCCTTTCTTCCATGCTCTCCTTGTGGCCCAGGTGATTCTCCATTGTTACTCGTAGACTAGATACCAAAATTTCAATTGGTATAATCGTCTCTTATTCGTACATTGACTGGAAGGGCATATGATCTATTGTTGTCTTGATCATTGTCCTGTACACCCATAGGACTGTTGGTAATCGCTCTTCCCAATCAGCGCCTTCCATACCGCATGTTTTATACATAATTAAAACTAAGCTTTTGCATCCACCCACCCATTCACCCTAGGATAGTATGGGATAGACAAAGAATGAAATATCCAAAATTTTGTAGTTAAGTTTTGAATAATTTCATTGATGAAATGGCCTCCCCGATCACTTGTCAACTAAAGAGGAATTTCAAACCTGGTGATAACCTATTCATACAAGAAACGAGCAGTGCTTCTTGCAGAGTTATCTGATAGAGCTCTTGCTTCTACCCATTTCATAAAATATTCTATTGCCAATACAATGTATTGGCATTTCCCTCTATGACTTGTTTGTAATGGTCCTACAAAGTATAATTCCCATCTTTCAAAAAGTTCTTGGGGTCGAGAAGGATGTAACGACATGAAGTCCCTTCTTAATGGATTCCGCGTTCTTTGACATATATCACATGCCTTCACATACTCCTTGGCATCATGATAAAGGGTGGACCACCACAGTCCTACCAACAACACTTTCCTTGCTATTGCATCTGGTCCCATATAGCCTCCAACCAATCCCTCATGTGCCTCTAATATTTGTTGTACTTTGTCTTCCATAACACACCTTCTCAAGATGTGGTCTTCTTCCATTTTATATAGCAAGCTCGCAATCAATGTGAATGGTGTCGATTTTGTAATGATTTTTCTTTGTTCTTCTACCATCATCTCCTTTGGCAGCTCTCTAGTTGGTAGATACTCCTCGATGTGTTTATACCATGTTGGTATCACACTTATCATAAAAAATTGTGTATCAAGGAATTCATCTTATATTCCTCCTTCTACAGGTTATCCTGAGTGAATCCTCAACATCCGGTCTGCTATTATGTGCTTATTTAATGGCCTTACTACCACTCAAAATATGAATTTCTATAGTGTGACAAGCCATCTACTCACTCATCCATATATTGTCAATTTTTTTATCAAGTATAACAACGCCTGATGATCTACATAGAAGGCAAATGGGTTGGCTAGAAAGTAGTGTCTAAACTTTTGTACTACATAAATCATCCCGAATGCTTCCCATTTTGTCATGCTATGGTTCATTTTTTATCTTGGTAATAATTAAATTACAAAATAAATGGGCTGGTCCAATCCAAACTATCCATATTGAGCTAAGGCACAACTAATTGGAAAGTTTGAGACATCTACATGGACAAGAAACTCCTTCCAATTTGGATAAACTAGGATAGGTGCTTTCATTAAATGCACCTTAAATCCTTCAAAATCCTCTTGGTGTTCCTTCATCCACTTGAAAGGAACACTCTTATGCATGAGAGCATTTATTAGATAGGCAATTTGGGCGTAGTTCCCGATAAACCTCCAATAATAGTCCATCGTTCCTAGGAATGGTTTTTATAGAACTCACATCATGTGGTTCTTCCATCAACAATATCATCCAAAACTTGTTCAAGTTTGGCTTCAAGACTTCTTGACATACAATATGTCCTAGTAGTCTCCCGTATGACACCATCAACACACACTTTCTTGGATTCAACACGACCCATGATCTCATACACAAACTCATGCATTCCTCCAATGCTGTCAAGTGTCCCTGCAATTGGCCATACAGGGACCAATCATCCAAAAATACCTTGAAATTTCTTGTGGAAATTTTATCTAAATTGTACAAGATGATTCTTTGGAAGGTAGCTGATGTGTTACATAATCCAAAAGGCATGTGGTTATACACATATATGTCATCTCCCATTGCAAAAGTGGTCTTCAATTTGTCTTCCTCTGCAATGCAGATTTGGTTATAGCTTGAGAATCCATCCAAAAATGAATAGATTTTGTGCCTAGCTACTTTCTCCAATATGGAATATGTGAAAGGAATTGGGAAGAGATATTTTATAGTTATGGTGTTTAGACTTCATAAATCCACACAAATTTGGATCTTGTTTTCTTCTCTTTTCAGGGTAATAACTATAAGTGACACCCATTCACTAGTCATAACTTTGAAGATAAGACCTACATCTAGCATCTTCTCTATCTCATCATTCACCAAAGCTATGTACTTTGGATTCATTTGATATAGTTTTCTCCTTACTGGTTTTACGTCTTCAATAAGAGAAATATTGTGTACACACAATTTTGATGGTACTCCCTTTAAATCCTTATATGTCAAAGCAAACACATCTTTATACTCCATAAAAATTTTGAATGCTGCTGATTTAAGCACAGGATCCCAATCGCCTCCACAATCATCTTCTCTTCACCTTCCTCACCAAGGTTAACCTGCACCATCCTAGGTCCTTCGTATTTTATGGATTCAGGTTCTTCTTCCATCTTTAGAACATTGATGAGATTAGCTTGTTTGTCTTCAATTACTACATCACCCAACATATATTCTACATAGTCTTTCAAAAGCATCCACTTTTCGTGTTTCTAGTCCTCTATTGCTGATTTCTTTGCTATTCTCATATTTTTCTAGTTCCTTCTTTTCTTCATCTTGGATTTCATCTTTCGTGTGGATGCATAAGCATTGAGGTGTGAATACCTCATAGTCTTCCATTTTCCAACGAAGTAGTCCTTTATCGTTATCCCTCTCAACCTTCGTGCACTCCTCCAATTGTGACATTCCTTCATCGGGTTCATATCCTATTTCTCCATCTGATGATGAACTCCCTGATTCGTCTAAGGTTGTGAGGTCTTGGCTTATGGATTGATTCTTAAAGTTAATCATAAATTTGTGTTGGCCTTACTTGAAAGTTAGGTACTCCTAGTTATGGTTTAATTTTTCTATTCTTAGCCATCCACGTCCCAACAATGTGTCATAAGCAGGTTTTTGCATGGCAATTACTACGAAATATAGAGTGAAATCCTACTCAACTATTCATACTTTCTAGTTCATCAATATGCCTCTCATCTTTATCTCGTACTAATGTGCTCCATACAATATGAAAATTCAAAGATCTCAATATGGGTTATCCAATGCTTTTCCAACATCACGTTCACACTTGATCCTCCATCTACGATGACTTGAGTCAACTTGTGGTCCAAGATATCCATATGAACCAAGGTTGGCTTCTTGGCTTCAATCATTAGTATTGTGGGATCAATGAATTGTTCTTGTTTGATGTTGGCCACTTCCCAAACTTCTTCTCTTTTGCTTGTCTTTATCATTTCGCCAACTATGGTGTACAATTCGGGTATTACACTAAGAAAATTTGATACCTTGACTTCCATGGTTGTGCTTAGTACTTGTGTCGCCAAATGTTCCATTGATGCTTGTTTTCCTATCATGATCTTCGACATTTTCAACACTTTCTCTTGGATTAGCCTTTCTTGCTTCTCCTTCTGCAACTCTTATTTTACCATCTCATGGGTCTCTTGCCATTGATTATTTTCCTTAGTAGGATTTGGATACTGCTCCATTTTTCTAGCGTGAACCGTTGTCACTGCTAGTACCTAATTTTCCTTCTCTTGGTTGTCACTTCTCCAATGTCAATCAAATAGACATTCTATGCACCACTAGATTGCTTTGTTTGGGCAATTTATTTCATTGTGGTTACCTAGTCCACATCATTGACACAATGAGTAACATTATTCCCATTTGTGTTTCCTCTAGCATGTGGCTTTGGGCAATTTTTTGTGAAGTGTCCCCATTCTTGGAAGTTTCGACATTGTATGATAGGTCTTCCATCCGAATCATACTATAGTTGACTTTGTCCTCCCTGCCTTCCACCTTGATAGTTATTCCTATATCTGCCACTAGTTGCACCTTGTCCATTTCATGATGTATTTGTTTGTTCCTCCTGTTACACTGTCATTGTTTGGTGCCTTGCTCCCTTTCAATTGAATGGAAAATCTGAAACTGGATGTCCTGCCACATTGTATATGTTACAATATGCATTCTAAGGACAATTAATATTTGTGTGCCCTTCTGATTTGCAATCCGAACACCAAATATATTTTCGTTCCCTTTGTACTTCTCCTTTGACTTCATAAGTTTGTCAAATTATTTTCTAAAAGAATATATGACACTTTGCACCTTATCTTCTGCATCACTATTGGAATCATCATTTCTTGAATGTCCAACAATTCTAATTATTATTTGTTTTGCTTCGCTCTCAAAATTATTTGCTTTTTCAAGAGCTTTAACATACTTGGAGAATGGCACAACCTCCATATATGAACTAACATTTTACCAGTACACCTATGGGTGGAATTTGCATCTTATCGACCAATTATTTTAGTCTCCTGTTATAATTCTTAATATCTTCATTTGGTTTTAGTTTTGTGGCATAAAGTTTTGTTATGATATCCTTATCATCTCTTAATGGTCAAAATTCATTTATGAACTCTTTCTATATTGTCCCATTTTTTGAATGGTTGTGTACTCTCTCTCTCTTCAAGTACCAATCTATTTCCATTCCTCGCAAAGTGCCAAGAAACAATGACAATCATTCAGCAAGTTGCGTTACACTGTTCGTTTTCCAAATTGTGGTATAAGTATCAATGTGGCATGCTAGGTATTCTTTCCCTTCCCCAATGAAGGGTGGACATTTTTGTTTGCCCACTCTATTAGCAATGTGTGCCATTGGGTCTCTCTCTACCTCCTCATCACTTGATGACGATGCTTGTGGAGTTATATTCCACTCCCTCTTGATTGTAGGTGGTTAAATTTCTTGTTTAAGTGTCTGTTGTTCAAATAGCCTTCTCCCAATTTCTTGTATATCACTACTTCATGACCTTCTTCATGAGTAAACGATTTGTGGTTCTGGTCTTCCTCCCCAAGTATCCTTGTGTGGTTGCACTTGTACCAAGATCTGATATTTTGCACTCATTTGCAAACTCCTCTTCGCAGGCTCAAGTGTTACTAGCCACTCTTCGTTCCTTGGTATATCACTATCCTCCTCAACTTTTTGATTGTGCACCTCATTATCTGTTGTCAATAATAATATTTGCTACCATTCTCTCTTAGCTCTTGGACTTTCATTGTCCAAGGGGTTCCACACCCTCTCCACTTCTAGTTGTGTAACTTTATATTTACTTTGTGTTCCTTGGTTTACCAGTCTCACACTTCTTACGGGTTGCTCTACAATTTGTATTTGATTCCTCCATCATCAATCTTGCAATCTTGAATTTGTTATTCACCCCCTTATCTTATCATGCTCACTTCTCTCTTAATCCAAACTTGATTTAGGAAACGATGCCAAATGTAGATAGTGGTGAGGACTTCTCGAGATGAGGGAATGCCAGATTTAGTGGGAGGGGAATTGGAAATTCATGCTAAGGAACATGTCAATATGAATTGAAACTAATTGCGTTAATGTTGCTTTGATGGTAAATCCTTAATGGCTAAGTATATGATGGATTGGTCTATGATGAAACTAAACCTGACGGTAATGACTAATTACGAATGGCCTATGAAGGCATGATGGTACGAATATGACAGATGTTGGCACTAAATATCGAATATTGACACTTTAGTAAGATATATGTCAGCACCTAATGTCGGCTCTAGCAATAACGACTAACTGCATGTCGACAACAGTATGACGGTTGACTAATGTCAACTGGCTTGTATTGTCTCCCTTGGATAGTTAGGCTGTTTCGTTCCTGCAACTATTTCGTTCTGCTTGAGTGCTCCTTAAAAAACTATAACACAACATGTAGTCTAACACATACAAGCACAAAAAAGTCTCCTTGCATTATCATGAATATGTAGACAGTAGTTCTAAGAAGAAATGACATTCAGAGTTGTTTGACAAAATATCTACATGATAAAGTAATGTTTTTGAAATGTAAATCAGTTGTCATGATTTAATATGAACTGATTAATAATATTGAATAAAAGGACAAAATTGTATAAACTAGCCATCATAGGATTGATTAGTTAAGTCAGACTAGTTAATTAATCTGATACTAGTTTAGTCAGACTAGTTAATTAGTTTGAGATGTTAAGATAAACTAGTTAATTAGTCTGAGATTGATTAGTTAAGGTATTAATGAGTAGACGATTGGGGACGGTTAAGCATGGTTGGTTGCAGTAACCACCAAGTGTAACTTAAAAATACCCCCTCTACTCATTTTGTAAGCATCCATTGATTTTTCCATCCTTATGAATGAATACATCAAACATGATTGTTCTATTGTTGTGTAGATCTACGTGTGAGCTTGTTGTCTTGTGTTACAAGTATCCCAATGATGCATGCCATGGAATGTATTGCAAGCAGACTGGTATTGTCATTATATGTGTTGTGCAGAGTTTCAAGAAAGAGCACTTAGGGACAAGACGAGGAGTTGCAAAGAAAAATCAAAATTGTAGGAGTGTTGAACCCATACAGGCCTATCCGTCTAGGTCTACCCATCACCCGTCTAGTGCTCACCATTCTAACCTGGAGTCACCTGTCTAGAAGAAATTGTCTAACCCATCTAGATTGGAGTTACATGTTTGGAGGTAACCATCTAAAGCCACCGTCTAGCAAACTAACCATCGAGTACATTACCTGTATAGACAGTTAAACATCTAGCAGTCACCCTTCTAGACTTGGTCCCCTATAACTCATCCATCTAGATTAACCCGTCTGTAGTCAACAGTCATCAAGTACTTGTCTAGGAATAAATAGTGTAGTTTGACATCATGGTTGGTAGTCAAGTTTGGTGGTCCTTTTCCTCCTATATCTCTATCATTCCCTCATCCCGGGAAGGTACTTACCATTGTCTATATTTGGAACCATTACCTAGATCAACTTTGGGTCAAGGAAGAACTCAATATGACAAGGCAAAGAGGTGAATGATAGATTCCAGGCTACAAGGTGAACGGGGAAGGAATCATATACCACTTAGGTGATGTGCAAGTCTGGTAAACCAGAGAACACAAATTCAATATGAAGTTTCACAACCATACGTGGAATGAGTGTGGAACCCTTTTGACAATGAGAGTTCATGATAAGAGTGAGAAAGGTGGGAAACATTGTTGTTGATAGTAGAGACCAAAGTACAAATCAAATAGCAGAAGACATACCTAATATTAGAAGTGAGGAGCGAATGGTAACACCTAATCAAGTGGAGAGGAGTTGGCCAACATGTACAAAAGAGATAAGTTTTGTACTAGAGCAACCACGTGTTGGTTCTTGGGGAGGAAGACCAGAACCACACCTTGTATACTCACGAAGAAGCTCAAGAAGAAGTAATATATGTGATTTAGGGAGAAGGCTATTTGAACATGTACAACAATATTTTGAGCCACCTACCATAGAAAGGGAGTGGAATAGAACTCCACAACGATCATCATCAAGTGATATGCATAGTGGAAGAGTCCCAAATGCAATATTGCCAATAGATAGGGCAAATAGAAATGCCCACCCTTCACTAGGGAAGGGAAAGAAGACCCAACATGCTACATAGATACTTACTTGCACAACAAATTTAGGGGGTTAATGGAGTATCGCAACAAGTAGGATGGTTGCAACTGTTTCCTACTACCTTACAAGGGATGGCTATGGATTGGTGTCTGAAAAGATAGAATACCCAACCATTTGCACAATGGAATACTTTAAAAGATGCATTCAAAGAAGACATTTTGGCCGTTGAGGGATGGCACAGAGTTTATCACTAAAATATTTGCAACAAAGCAAAAGCTAGATGAAGATGTCAAAAGTTACAATCAAAGATTGAAACAAATGGTTGATAAAATACAAATGCCATCGATAGATGGGATGGTAAAATGCTAGTTTTTAGACAGACTGCTACCTAACTATAGGAAGAAAATGAAAGAAATACCATCATCCACATACAAAGAAGCTCTAGAAAAAGAAAAAAACCTGTAGAGCAAAGCTAAACAAACAGCCACAAGAATCAAAGGACATTCAAGGAATGCTGATTTTGACAGTGGTATAGAAGACAAAGTCCAAAGCATCATACACTCCTTTAGAAGTGATTTTGATAAAATTATTAAATAAATTAAAAGAGAAGTGAGTAAAGATCGAAAGTATATTTGGTTCTCAAACTACAAGGTAGAAGGGCATACAAATGTCAACTGCCCAAAGAATGCATATTGCAACATATGTGATATAATAGGGAATCTAGTGGCTGATTGTCCGTTTAATTTTAAAGGTGCGAGGCATCAAATTATGATAGTTCAACATGAGGAACAACGAAATACCTCAAGAAATGGATCCATCGCAATGAGCGATGGATTTAGGAATAATTGTCAAGGTTGAAGACAAGGTGGACAAAGTCGTCTACATTATGACTATGAGGGAAGACCAATCATCCAATGTCAGAATTATCAAGAATAGGGACACTTTGTGAATAATTACCCCAAGCCTCAGAATAAAAGCAATAACAGTGGTATTAATGCTACTAAAATATGTATATGGTGTGGATTGGTAAACCACAAAGAGGTAAGCTACCCAAAACAAAGCAAGTAGGAGTGGCACACAAAATGTTAATTGGATTGACATTGGGGAAGTCAATACCGAGATAGACAAGGGAAAAGAAGTCCTAGCGGTAACTAGAGCTTACGCGAGGAAGATAGAGCAATATACGAATGCCACCAAGAAGAAAGAGTGATGGTAGGAAGCTCAGGAGATGATCAAGATGGAGTTAGGCAAAGAAAAACAAGACAGGCTAATTCAAGAGAAAGCCTTGAAGAAGATGGAGATCATGATATTTAACAAGCATTAGTTGAACTCTTGGTAACACATGTACTCAATATGACTTTGGAAGTGAAAGTATCAAGTCTATTTAGTGTAGTACCTAAGTTATATGCTACAGTCAGGAAGATAATGGAAACAAGAAGAGGGAAGAAGTTCGACAGGTAGCCAATATCAAGCAAGCACAATTTATCGATCCTACAATACTAATGATTGAAGCAGGAAAAAACCAGCTTTGGTTCACATGGAGATATTGGACCACAAGCTAAATCAAGTTATCATCGATAGAGGATTGAGTGTTAATGTGATTCCAAAGAAAACAAGGTGAAGTATTGGTCAACCATCACTAAGATCTCTGAATTTCAGGTTAAATGGAGCTGACCAATATGACATTGAAACAAAAGGAGTATTTATGAGCCAAAAAGATAAAATAACGAAATAGGATTTTATTCTAGATTTCATTGTAATTGCTATGTAGAAACTTGCATATGATGCATTACTTGGACAAGGGTGGTTAAGAACAACAAAGGTAAACCACAATTGGGAGAAGGAACATCTTACCTTCAAGAAAGGCCAACATAGGTACTTGATTAATCTAAAGAACCAAGCAGTAAGCCAAGATATTGCAACTTTAGGCGAATGAAAATTACTTATCAAATGAATAAATGGGATATGAACCAGACAACGAAGGAGTATTGCAATTAGTAGAGTACACTGAGGATGAGAATGTTGAGGATAAAGGCTTACTCCACTAGTAGATGGAAGATTACAAGTGTTCGCTCCACAATGCTTATGCATCAATGCCGGAGATGAGTTCCAAGAGGATGAAAAAGAGGAGCTCGAGGAAGGAGAGGGCCACAAAAAGAAATCAGGAATAGAAAAGGACAAAGAACGGGAAAAGTGGACATTTCCCAAAAAAATAATGGAATATACGATAGGAAATACGATAATTGAAGATAAGCCAACCCATCCTATTGATGTACTAAAAGTGGTAGAAGAACTTGAGTCCATCAAGTACGAAGGACCTAGAATAATTTAGGTTAATTTGGGAGAAGGTGAAGAGAAGATGATTAAATGCGGGGATGACTGGGATCCTGTACTAAAAGCAATATCATTCAATTTTTTTTTGCAAAATATAAGGAAATCTTTGCTTGGACATACAAGGATTTAAAGGGAATACCACCAGAGTTGTGCATACATAAGATTCCTTTTATTGAAGGCACACAACCCATAATGTGGTGACCGTATAGGATGAATCCAAAATACGCAACCTTGGTGAATTCCAAAATAGAGAAGATGTTGGATGCATACATAATATTCAAAGTTATGAGGAGTGAATGGGTATCACCAATTGTGATTACCTTGAAGAGAGGTAAATAAAATTCAGATTTATGTGGACTTTTGGAGCCTCAACATCATAACTATCAAATAATCCTTCCCAATCCCTTTTATGGATTCCATTTTGGAGGAAGTAGTCGACCACAAGATTTATTCATTTTTGGATGGATTCTCGAGGTATAACCAGATAAGTATTGAGGAGGAAGATAAGTTGAAGATCACTTTTATAGTGGAAAATGGAATATATGCTTACAACCACATGCCGTTTGGATTGTGCAATGCACCAACTACTTTCCAAAGAATCATATTATACATTTGTTCACAGGTAACTTCAAAGCCTTTCTAGATGATTGGTCCCTATACGTCAAGATGTAGGATCATTTGAAGGCACTGGAAGAATGTATGAGCTTATGTAGGAAAGCTTGGATATCATTGAATCTAGGCAAATGTGTATTTATGGTACCATATGGAAAGCTGCTAGGGCATATTGTATACCAGGGAGATTTGAAGCCTAACCTAGACAAGATATGAGTAATATTGTTGATGGAAGAGCCACATGATGTGAGTTTGATGAAGACCTTCTTAGGAACAGTTGGTTATTATAGAAGGTTTATCCGAAACTATGCACAAACATCTCATCCATTAGATGCACTTACGCACAAGGGTGTTCCTTTTAAGTGGGTGGAGGACCACCAAGAGGCTTTTGAGGGCTTGAATGGATATTTGGTGAAGGTGCCTATCCTAGTTTAAATAAACTAGGAAAAGTAATTCCACGTTCACGTGGATGCCTCAAACTTTGCAATTGGTTGTGCATTGGCTCAAGAAGAATAGTTTGGATTGGATCAACCCATATATTTTGCAATTTGGTTATTGTCTAGTGTAAATAATTACAATACAACATAACGAGAAGCACTAGGAGTGGTGTACGCAGTACAAAAGTACATGCACTATTTATTGGCTATGCCATTTGCTTTTTATGTAGATCATCGGGTGTTGTTGTACTTGATGAATAAATCAATAATTTGTGGATAAGTAAGTAGATGGCTCATCACTTTGTAGGAATTTGTGTTTCGAATGGTAGTGTGACTATGGAAGAAACACGTGATAGCAGATCAATTATCAAGGATTCGCTCGAGAGAACCTGCAAAAGGAGGAATACAGGATGAATTCCCTGACACACAACTATTCATGATAAGTGCAACATCAGTATGGTATAAGTATATCGAGGATTATCTATCGGCAAGGGAGTTTCCAAAGGAGATGATAGTGGCCAAGCAAAGGAAAGTTATTATGAAATAAACACCCTTCACATTGATTGCAAGTTTGCTATACAAAACAAGGGAGGACCACATTTTGCGATGATGCATAATGGAGGATAAAGTACAACAAACATTGAAGGAGGCACATGAGGGGTTGGCAGGAGGCCATATGGGACCATATGCAATGGCTAGGAAGGTGTTATTGGTAGGGTTATGGTGGCCTACCCTTTTTTATGATGCTAAGAATTAAGTTAAGACATGTGATACGTGACAAAGAAGGAAGAAACCAATAAAAAGAAACTTCATGCCATTGCATCCATCGCAACCTTAGGAACTCTTCAAGCTATGGGGTTTAGATTTTATGGGACCTTTGTGAACCAGCCACAGGAAAAAATATTGATATTTCGTAGTAGCAACAAAATATTTAACAAAATAGGTAGAAGCAAGAGCCTTATCTGATAACTCTGCAAGGAGTATGACTCAATTTTAATATTAGCAGGTTATCATGTGGTTTGGGATTCCACTTCAATTGATAAGTGACTAAGGAGGCCATTTCGTTAATGAATTTTTCCAGAATCTGACAAAGGAATTCAAAATCTTCCATTCATTATCAAGTCCATATTATCATAGGACGAATGAAGAAGAAGAGGCAACACACAAGGTCTTGGTATTAGTTTTGTACAAAACATGCAGTGTGGGAGCCAATTGGGAGGAATGCTTGCCAGAAGTTTTATGGGCGTATAGAACGTTAGAGTTACTCTGCCACAATAACTATAATTATTACCTCATTTGGTTAGTAGATTCTCCTAGGTAGATTTAATTTACCGCATGGTAAAAAGTAGTTTGTTACTTTTACCATTAGATTATTACTTTTTACTTTTGACCTAGAAGATATTATTCCTAATATCTATTCTATGGTTAGTAGTCATAGTCATTTTGACTACATTATTTGTTAGTAGTTAGCACTTACTTATCAAAGCGCGTTAGTTGTTAGTTGTTAGCTACAATTATTATATTGTTAGCATGATTTAGGTTAGATTATATTTTAGCCTACCTTGGCTACTTTGTACTATTTAAACCTATGCTGAATATATTATTTCAAATGTTTTTTGCTCTCTAAATTCTTACATTGGTATCAGAGCTTCTAATGTGGGCAAGGCGAAGGGTGAGGCGAGTTCCTTGGATAAAGGAGCTCAAATCCCGAGATGGGAACTCCTCTTGCACACTACTATTGAACATTTTTTGAGGTAATATTTCCTTTCGAAATTCTCAAAATTTGATGCACGAAACACCCTGGTTTTGCCACGCAGAATTTATTTTTTGTTTCATTTGATTACTTTATTGTTTCATTTGACGCGATATTCTAGAATTAATTATGCAACACAAAAATTTTGCATCATGGAATTTTTATTCTAAATTAATTGGCCCGCAACTCTGACAGTACCTGTCTGACCTGTCAGGCCTGATAGGCCACGTGGGCAAATGACCAACTAGGCGGTCTACTGCCCACCAGACCGGTGACCAGATCACGTCTGATGACCGACCCACATGAAGGCATATGACATATCCCCTAGTGGGCAACCTACCTTAGGCGGCCTCCCTCGATAAATGGAACACCTCCTATACCAGATCGACACTAACTTCTATGACCGCCATGGAATACCACCAATTCTACATGTGATCCTAGGTGGGCATGAATCTCGAAGTAGATCTGATGGATCTGATGACTACATGCTTAACATCGATAACACGATATATCAGATGATGACATCACTTTGATCACAAAATTTGGCACAAATCTCGAGGTCGACATGGATGCAACAGAACACCTCCACCTAGCAGACAATATGAACCTAGAGGTTGACATGGCATGATAGCTGACGAACATCGAGAGTTGATGTGGAACCCATGTGGCGACCAACTGTTAACTTGGTGGGTGCAAGTTTTGAGGTACCTGCTAGCTAACGTGTTATCATTTAGATAGTAGACATGTGGCATGGAGACATTACTGAGTGTGTGATTGGCTGAGGTAGCTGACGTGTTGGAATCATCCCATGCATGTGTGGTGATTAATAATTGGTCATTGTCTCCAATAAAAGGGGTGACTAGCGGGAATATTACCTGAAGGTAATCAAAAGCCTTCGGGCGACTTCAGTTTCTTAAACCCCAAAAATACATTCGCAGGACGGATGTGGGATATTTGATCCCAATTTTTTTTTGCGTTGTCAAAATGCAAAGGGGAGAAAGGGCTTGTGAGCGCCCAAGCTTCCAAGTCAGAAGCTTAGCCCAACTGGCTTGAACGATACAGCGGGTAGACACTGTTGAGAAAATATTTATAATAAAATCAAGCTGATAAATTTAAGTCATAAACCTTGCTTAAATAGGCACAAGGACCCAAATACAATTATAGACCTAATATCTCGAAACAATACGCTCAAAGCATGTAAGAGGAGAAATAGGGAGGAAGAAAAATATAATTTGCTTAACAACTCCTAATATTAGCCTAATGACTAACAAATATAATTGCCAACTAATAACCTATGGCGAAGGCCAACTAATGGCCAAACAAGAGCCAACGTGAGTTGACCACTCACGAATTATTAGCAAAATAATAAATAACCTAGGATTAGTAGAAATAAACCCTAGGTAGAATGTGATGCCCTCATCATACCTCCCCACTCAAGAAGCATTGGACTCCACTACTTTTACAATAGGAGTAGAATCTAGACTCACCAAATTCTGCATAGAAGGCTCATAACCGGGCGGAATAACATCCTATTAGCCATGGGATGTCTGTGTAGAGATATAACGTTGAGAGAACTCCCTTGCCAAATGAAATGTGATGACAAGGAGTAAGGACTTGCAGCTGGACCTACGAAGACTTTAAAACATCTAAAACCTGAGAAAATTCCATCGAAAGAGGCCACTGTAGTACTCGATGTGGAACAATAGGTGGAGAAAGATGAGCAATAAGAGGAGGCATTGATGTTGGAGGAGGAATGACCTTCTTAGGAATAGAAGGATGAAGGTCCTTTGGCCATGAGACTAAAGAAATCCTTGGGTAAGACCCCAACAATTATGTATGTGGAAGATTGCGTATAAGAAAACTCTTACTGTGATAATGCAAAAAATAGGTTTTTATGATAAGCATCATATGAAGTTCACTTATCATATTGATAAGGCTGACCAAGAATAATTCTACACAAGTCCATGGGAGTCACGTCATAGGTGACTCGATCCATAGTGTGGACCAAGGGCAAATGATAAAATACAATATTTTGTGATTGTTGAAGTAGTTCCCTCATCCTTCCAACAAAGGGAATAGGGATAAGGATGGGGTTTGATTGGCAATTTGAGGCGATCAACCACATATTGAGAAATGAGATTGGCTGTGGAGCCATTGTCGAAGATGCAACTCACAGAAAAGTTGAGGAGAAGATGTGCTTGTGTAAGGAACATACCTCTCTATGTTTTTTTCGATGCAAGAGGGTCACTTAGTTTAGTTTCCCCTAAAGTTTTGGATACACCGTATCTTCTCCTACATAATTAATGGACTCATCTTGTGGTGCCTCTTGTTGAGGTTGTGCAAGCAAATTTATTTTCTTTATAAAGAACTCATCTTTGTTGTGGCCTCATTTATTACAGTGATTACAATTTTTTTTTTCCATTATAAGAAGGGGAAGAAGAAGAAGGAGAAGTATAAGAAGAAGAAGAAGTTGTTTAAGCTTTGTTCGGACTACTGCTGCTATGGTGGTCCTGGTTTGGGTGCCTTGGATGAGGCCCCTGACTTCATAGCAATTTTCTCTTCCTCCAGTTGTGCCTTATTATATACCTCATTCAAAGTGGCACAAGGTGCATATTTCAACTCTCGAAAGAGTTGATCTTGCAAACCACTCTTAAACTTGTTGATAAGCTTAGGAGTGGGATCAAGGATGCTATTGAGAATCCTCAATTTGTTGAACTTCCCAATGTAATCTTGAACACTCATGTTGTGTCCTTGCCTCAAACGAAGCCATTGGAAATCCAAATCCTCAGCAAAATTGGAAGGATAGAATGTATCCTTCAATGCTTGGACCAAATCATCCCAAGTGTCTATGGGATCTTGAGTGCTTTGACGATCTTGTACCAAAACTTTAGTAATGCTAGAGAGTTTTAGTTTTGCAAAAGCAACTTGGTCATCTTTTTTAATTTTGCTATAGTCAAACCAAGTATCCATGTTGAGAATCCAACTATTGAGGACATCTAGATCTCGAGAGCCATTATAAATGGTAACCTCACATTTGATTTGATATTGAGGTTTAGGAGTTGGACTAGGTGGACTAGGACCAGTCATGTTTTGAACTTTGTCAGCCAAAAGGCTGACAACTTCAGCTATGGTGGCCACTTGTTCTACCAAATTAGCAGTCATCTAACCTCTGGTGTAAGCCATAAGGGCTACAAAATCTTGTCAAAAAGAGTTTATAAAATTTGCCTCGCAGGGCAATTACAACAGTGCTATGAATTCCAAGCACAATAAGCCACAAAAAGGCTTACAATCGTTGCCTTGTAGGCAATTTACAAAATATTTTTCCAATGCTTGGATGATTACAAAAAAAAAAATTTAGCCTTCAAGGCTTTTACAAGAAGCTACTTGAGCTTTAATATGGAGTTAAAAGGTTTAATTGCAAAAAAAAATGCAATGAATTACAAAATTTTAATTTAAAAATTAAAAATTTTAACTTAAAAACCTTTTACTAAAATTGTTAATGGCGCAAAGGCATGCACTTGAACTAGTCGTGGGTAGGAGCAGTAATTCTCCACCTTGGTGGTAGGTATGCTCACGGTCTGATAGGTCACCAGGAGGTAAACCTTCCCACCTTCAACCTAGCAGTAGCAGCCACCATGTGGGGTCCTCCTAACCACTGCATGGTGGTCAAAATAAATAGTGAGCCTCCTCTAAATTAAAGGCCTAAAATGCCTAGCCCACGGTGCATGTGGGATTTTATCCTCGAAAGAAAAATGTGAATCAACATGAACAACACGTGTTCTCACTAATTCTCCACTTTAGAAACTTGCAAATGCCTGTACGCTGTAAGATAAACCTACAAAATATAGAATCATCGAAAGGTTGATCAACAATGTCAAACGTGACAATTAAGAGGTTTTTCAGCGCAACAGAACTCTTCAGCTCGCGTTGGAAATTACTATTCCACAAATATGGGATTTTTCTACGATAAACACCATGCGTTCATGACCCGAGCATGATGTCAAAGCCTCCCGTACCGTATTCTACCGTGAATACCCAATAATATCCTCACGTTGCCACCATCAAAACATGAAATGTTAGCGACCAAAGTAATCTACAATTGAGTGAATTGAGTGAGGAAGAATTTATGATCTGGGAGTCATGGAAGCATCATCTATGGCAGATTCAGAGCCGCATCCGACATCTACGAAACTGTGTATTACCATCACCACCATGTTTTGATGATTTTGCCCAGGGTGCTATGAACAAACCTCAACACCAACACGTAGACACTGTGTCATCTAAGAGCCTACAACATACAGACTGCTAAGAAGCAATGTTTGTGTGACTCTGCAAATCGAGCAAAACCATTATCAACGTAGGCTATGGAAAAATAAAATTATCCCACATGTGGGATATAACAAAGAAAAGTGATTTAAATCAAACAACATGCAGTTATACTCTCAACCAGTTACTGGTGGTCAATTCGTCTCCGCACCTTGCATTTCTCATTCACCCACTGGTCGCTTGCCACATAGTGTCTGTTGATTTGTCATGCCATCCAATGTCCCTTCGAGGGTCCACCTTAGCTTAGGGTTTCGTGCTACCTTCACGTCTTAAACCGTCAAATCGCTAAGACTTTAATGCTGGCCCATGTATGCCCTATTGAGGGGTCCACTATCAATGCCTTCATCCTTTGCAATGTAGGTATTACTATCTACAAGGTAGTCTTTTCGAGGATGTGTAGGTTTCCACGTAAGTCAACGCCTAACCCAACCGCCATTCGCTACTTGCCAGCAGCCTTAGCTTACTTGCAGTCTTGTTGACCTTCCTTCGAGGCAGAGGCGACCGCCAGCATAAGAATAATACTGGTCAAAATTGTGTTGAAAACAAATTTTGAAAAGTTGAAAGGAATTACAGACATAAATTATAGACAAAAAATCACTTAGAATCTCCAAATGGAGAAAATCACTAGAATTGCCAAATGGAACCCTAATTGTAAATTTTGAGAGAAATTTCTAACCATTAAGGAGCCCGATCGATCAATCGACTCTGATACCAAATATTGAGGCAAGATTTGCAATAAAATCAACTTGATAAATTTAAGTCATAAATCTTGCTTAAATAGGCGCAAGGACCCAAATACAACAATAGACCTAATATCTCGCAATAATACGCTCAAAGTGCATAGGAGGAGAAATAGGGAGGAAGCAAAATCTAATTTGCTTAACAACTCCTAATATTAGCCTAACGACTAACAAATATAATTGCCAACTAATAACCTATGGTGAAGGCCAACTAATGGCCAAACAAAAGCCAACGTGAGTTGACCACTCACAAATTATTAGCAAAATAATAAATAACCTAGGATTAGTAGAAATAAACCCTAGGTAGAATATGATGCCCTCATCAACACCCGTGAGGTCGTGGGTTCAACTCCTAGCGGGGTCACAAAACGTTTTTTTTTACAAAAGAAAATTTTCTTTAGAAGGTAAACTTTTTTTGTATATTTTTTAATTATTTTTAGCATTTATTTTAATAATTTAATATTTTTGATTTGAAAAATCATTTTTTTTAATATTAAGTGATTTTTTAACAAAAATAAATTTATTATTGATTATTTATGCTAGCATTAATTGAATTTATGCACTAAAATTGAAAAACAAAGGCCATTTTTTTTTGCAAAATTGTAAGAAATGATGTTTTTTTGTTTTCTCCAAAAGAGGGGATAAGAGACAAAAACCAAAGCACATTTTTTTTGCAACAAATTGAGATTTGTAACACTTTGCTCCAAATTTTTCTAATCATTTTTTAGAGTATAAGTTTTGTCTCATGAAGAAGAAGACCTTGGGTCCATAAAAACCAAGTCGTGTGTCGACTATTTCTGAAAAGCTTTTCAAATGTGGGTCATGTATCGACTTGACTTGAAAGGAGTGGTACTTTGTTAATTTTTCAAATCAAAGGGGGGAAGACAAGAAATTGTATTTCTTTTCAAAATTGTAACACAAAGTGAGGAGCATTTAAAAATCAAAACTTGTTTATTTTGCAACACAAAAAAAGGAAAGGCAATTGTTTTTACCACATTCTTTGTAAAATTGAAAAACAAGAGGAGACTTTGAATATCAAATTTTTGCACAACACAAATCAAAATTTTGTTGCAAAAATTAGTAATAAGGTGCATTTTCGATATTACTCAACACCTTTATTTCAAATTGGCAAATTAGGTGCATTTTTGGTTGCATCCGACACCTAAGTGATAAAAATTTGTGGGCACTCTTTTATTGATTATTGCATTTAATTTCTTGTTTTCTACAATTATAAGTCATCAAAATCAAGAGCACTCAAAACCCCAAATTTCACACTCATTTGTGTAAATCATTGCACAAGTATAAAGCCATTTTTAAAATTGATATTCTCTCCATACAACCCTAAATTCACTCTTATTTGTTTGGCTCAATTTCTTCAAACTGATTATCCTTGTTCAAGAGCATTTTCAGGTAAGTGTCATTAAATATCAGTAAGAGTGAATTCTCTTTCATTTCTTATTTGTTTGGCTTAAATTTCCTCAAACAGACAATCTTTATTCAAGAGAGTTTTCAGGCAGGTGCCATTAAATATCAACTAAGACTGAAGGAAATATCATATTGGTGCAAATTCTAGAACTTTCATTATGGAAACTATCAACAAATACCTAAATGATACACAATTGCTTAAAGGTTCTAACTATTCAGCATGGAAAACCAAAATTAAGGCCATTCTTACTGTAGAGGAAATGTGGGATTTAGTGGATGGCATTGATAAAAGACCCTAATAAATAGGAGCATATCAGAAAGCATGAGACACAAAGAATAATCATCTTCTCATGTTGATTCTTCTAGCTACTACTGATGAAATCCAACCTCACATAAGTGAAGCCAAATCTGGTAAAGATGCATGGGACGCATTAAGTACTATTTTTGAAGGTAAGAATCAATTGACTATTCTAAACCTTCAAACTCAACTTCATACAGTCCATATGAAGTTAGGAGAAACAATAGAGCTATTCCTTTGCAAAGTGGCAAAACTAAAGTCAAAGCTGAATGCTTTAGGAGTACAAGTAGAAGATACTATCCTGAATTTAGTAATATTGATGGGTCTTCCAGAATTCTACAAGATGTTAATAACATTCCTTAATGTATCTCAAAGAACAGTCACCTTTGTGGAGTTAGTCAATTTGCTTCAAACCGAAGAAGAAAATCAGCTCCAAAGCGATGAAGTGTCAAACAATGCACTTTACTCGAACAATCAGGGTGGAAAGAAGAAAGGTAACTTTCATAAGGGAGGATCATATTCAAAATATAAGGGCAATCAACCTCAAAAGAAGTTTTGCACAAATTTTAAAAAGGACAACCATGACACCAATCGGTGTTGGTTTAAAAACAAGCAAAATAAAAATGGCAAAGGTACATCACAGAGGTAAAATAAACAACAAAGAGGCCATGTTGCTAGTGAAGTGTCTGATTTCAATTCTGATTCTAGTTCAGAAAGAGCACACAAGGTGCTCATGGTCCATACAACTTTGTAAGGGAAACAAATTTGTCACCCTAGGCAAGCACCATTCCAACCCTCTTTTTAGGCTTCATAAATAGCAAATGTTTTTGTTTGAAGTACTTGCAATAAAGGGGTGATTATACCTCTTAAAAGGCTTCATAAAATAGCAAACTCTTTTTGTTTGAAGTACTTGTAATACTTGTAATAAAAGGGAGGATTTTTTGGTGTAATTTTTTGAAATTTTCCTAGGAGGCAATATTTGTAAAAGCCTTAAAAAGCTTCATGAGTTGCATATATTTTGCACTTAAGGGGGATAAATATTTCTTTCCTACTTTACACAATTTTTGTTAAAAGGGAGGAAGACTTATGAGGGTGCATTTTTGGCAACGATCGACACATTAGTCACACTTCTTGTAGAAATTCCATTACAACTTGTTTTGCAACAAGGGAGGAAACTTATAAGGATGCATTTTCGGTAGCGACCGAAACTTTAGCTACCTTATAAAAACTTTTGCAAAATCATATTGTAGCAGAATGAACCTCGTATGTAGTGATCTACTCTAGTACACATAGCGGTTGCAACGACTGGTTACCCATCCAATCTGATAGGATGACAAGATTACAATAAGGACATTCATTGATGTGAAAATAAAGTGAGGAATGATCCATTTTTTTTTCTTTGAGCAGCCAAAGCACTCTGGTAGAGCTCGAGCCAGAGCAAGAGCCCACATATCAACATCTTTCATTATTTTATTGGGGCAGTTATATACATTACCCAAATAATGTAATAAGGAGGATGTTAGAGTTACTATGCTATAGTAACTATAATTATTACCTCATTTGATAATTAGTAGATTCTCCTAGGTAGATTTAATTTATCGCATGGTAAAAAATAGTTTGTTACTTTTACTATTAGATTATTACTTCTTAATTTTGACCTAGAAGATATTATTCCTAATATCTATTTTATGGTTAGTCATCGTAGTCATTTTGACTACATTATTTGTTAGTAGTTAGCGCTTACTTATCAAAGCGCGTTAGTTGTTAGCTATAATTATTATATTTTTAGCGTGATTTAGGTTAGATTATATTTTAGCCTACCTTGGCTACTTTGTACTATTTAAACCTACGCTCCATATATTATTTCTAATATTTTTTTCTCTCCAAATTCTTACGAGAACCATGCACCCTTTCAATTAATTTATGTGTAGGAGGTAGTGGTACCTATCAAAGTTTTGGTACCAAGTTTAAGAATAGCAATGGAGACCCGCCTGAATGACGATGAGAGCATTGAAGAGAGGCTGGCAATATTGGTGCAGTTAGGAGATAAAAGGGTGATGGCATAATAGGTGATAGAAATTGCTCAATATAGATGTAAATATTGGCATGATAATCATCTGAAGAAGATGGATTTGAAGATCAATGAGTTAGTGCTCAAGTATAATGGAAAAGGAAATTAAGCCACGAAATTTAAAAACTATATGGCTTGGACCTTTTCAGGTGGACAAAATACTAGACAACGAGACGGTAAATTGGATGACACAATTTGCATTGAAGTGGTAAATGGTTCTAAGTTGAAGGTGTACAAAGCACAGGCACAGGTGAATGTGATCAATGTAGACAATAGTTCTAAGCAAGATAAACCATGAAGAACTGACTGACGACAATGTCCATCAATTTTGATTGTATATAACAATTTTGGAATGTTATGTTAATTTGTAAAATCAGCCAATGAATGTGAAGGCTTGATTACGTACAATGAGCACTAAAAGACAAGAACAGTCATCATTGTGTTAGTAGGCTAACTAGGATTAGACGTCTAGTTAGTGTCAAGACGTCTAGTTAGTGTTAAGATGTCTAGTTAGTGTTAAGACATCTATTAGTCAAGACGTATAACAAGTGGTTAGCAAACGGTTGAGTGGTTGAGAGCGAAGTAGTTGCAGTAACTACTTTGTCTTCCTATTTATACCCCCATTCAAACTTGTAAGGATCATCATCATTTTTGCTCATAATGCCAATGCTCTTGTATGAAATACTTGTTTTGTGTGTGTGATGATGTTGTGAGGTTCCCAAGTAATTACAGGTTGTGTTGTAGATAATGCTAATTAGTAATATTGCAGGATTATTTTGATGCTTGATTGTAGGTTTAATGTAGCAATAAGGATAATAACAACATGTTGTAATGGCAGGTATGAAGGATTAGAGAGCACAAATTGTAGACGTATAGACCTAGACGTCTGAACCCTCCATCAGACGGTTAGCCATATAGCCCTCAACACTAGACATCTAACCTTACCCCATATGTCTCGTCCTATTCCCTAGATGTCTAAACTACCATCCTTGATGTCTAATATTGTACTAGATGTCTAGACATCTAACTCTCAGCCTGTGATGTCTAGATCCTAGTTGTGATGTCTAATCCTATGACATCTAAACCTATTTTCTTGACGTCTAAACCCTAAATGTCTACCCCAAGTTCCTAGACATCTAGCTTAATGGTTAGCCTGTGATAGCTAGTGTGTGATGTCTACCTCTAGACATTTAACCTTTGATGTCTAGGCAGTACACTCAAGACATTTTATTTATTGACATCTAGACTTGGCCATTAAAACACATATTGCCTAAGGACTGTAATTAGTCAGTTTGACTATCATCATCCCTTACCTATATAATGTACTCACCCCTGTCTACATTTGACACCATTGCCTAATTGAACTCAGAGTCTAGAGATGCAAGTGATAGGAGTAAGAGGTGAATGACTAATTTTAGGTTGCAAAGAAGAAATCAAGTACCGGTAAGAAGCAATGCACAACTAGTAAACTTAAGGAGATAAGAGGCAATATAAGTCCCTCACTCGAAAGTGGAGAGAGTATAGATCCTAGAAGATGAGGATAATCCAAGCATTGAAACATTGTTGGTGATTGTAGAAAACAAGGAAGAACAAATCGCTGAGGAAGAACCCATCATTAAGAACTAGACAGTAACACCAAAACCAGTGAGGGAGAGTTGGCCAAAGGATAATGAATGAGGGAACCTGTCATCAGGAAAACTACGCAAGTGTTCATGGGGAGGAAGACCAAATCCACATTTGGTGTATTCGTGGAGAAGGTCATGAAGTAGAGACCAATTGGAGTCAGGAAGACGACTATTTGAGTATAATTTTACATCATAAATAGTAGATCGATAACCAAATCAAACTCCACAACCACTAGGAAATCCGAATAACAAAATAAATATTATAGTAAATCTCGTAAATAGAACAATGCAAAAGTAATGGCCAAATTTTTCAAGTGAAGGGAAGGAGGACCCATCACGTCATGTGGGAACTTGCATTACCATTTAGAAATCAAATGCGGTCACACAAGACACACAATGGTTGCAACTATTCCCAGCCACATTGTGAGGCATGGCAATAGACTGGTACTTGAAAAGATAGAGTACACATGCATTTACACAATGGGATGATCTAAAAACTACATTCATAGAGGAATTTCGACCACTAAGAGATGACACTGATATCATCACAAAAATTTGTATCACCAAGCAAAAACCAGACGAGGATGTTAAGAATTACAATAGAAGATTAAAACAGTTGATAGGTAAAATGGAGATGATAGCTGTCGATGGTATGATAAGTGGTGGTTTTTGGATGGGCTACTATCAAAATTCAAGAAGAAGATGAAGGTAGTACCATCCTCAACATACGCAAAAGCACTGGAGAAGACCAAGAACTTTGAAAGTGAAGGCAAACAAACAACCGTAGGTATCGAAGGATACTTAAAGCATAATGAAGATTCAGACAGTGATGCAGAAGATAAAATTTAGAGCACAATCCACACCTTTCGGAGAGAATTTGAAAAAATTCTAAAGGAAGTAAAAGAAGAAGGCCGTAAGGATCAGAAAGAGATTTGGTGCTCAGACTGCAAGATAGAAGGACATTCAAATGTCAACTATCCAAAGAATGCATACTATAAAATCTGTGAGATATCCGAACATCCTATAGTCGACTACCCATTCAATCTAAAAAGTAAGAGCCATCAGACATTGGCTATACAATAGGAGTATCAAAATACACCAAGGAATGTATAAGGATCCACGAGAGAGGGATATAGGAATAGTCATCGAGGAGGAAGACAAAGAGGATAGAGTCGACTACAATATGACTCTAATGGACGATCGATTATTCAATGTTGGAATTGTCAGGAATGGGGCCACTTTGCAAATAATTGTTCTAAACCCTAGAATGCAGGTAATAACGGTGGTAATAATGCCACTCAAATGTGTAAATGGTATGGTCCAAGAAACCACAAAGAATCCAATTGTTCGAAAAAGGCAAGTACTAGTGGAACTCAAAATATCAACCTCATTGACATTAGAGAAGTGACAAAGGTAGATAATAAAGTCTTAGCTGTACCAAGAGCACAAACCAAGAAGACAATGCAATACCCAATCCTGGCAAGGAGAAGGAGTGATGGCAGGAAGCCCAAGACCTAATCAAAATAGAACTAGCAAAGGAGAAGTAGGATCAACTAGTTTTGGAGAAAGTATTGACAAGACCGGAGATCAGTAAGACGATATTAGTAGAAGGCTTGGTAACATAGGTACTAAATACGAAGGTGGAAGTGAAATTCGTAAACCTATTCAGTATAGTGCCGGAGTTGTATGCTATGATTGGGGAAACCATATATAAGAAGGATGAAACTCGACAAGTAGCAACTATCAAGCAAAGGTAATTCATCGATCTGATAATCTTGATGATTGAACCCGAGAGGAGGCCAGCTATGGTCCAGATGGAGGTTTTGGACCATAGACTAAATCAGGTGATTGTGGATGGAGAATCAAGTGTGAATGTGATGCCATAGAAGACATGGTAGATTATTAGGCAACCCACCTTATGATCTCCAAATTTCAAATTATATGGCACTGATCAATATGGCATTAAAATAATAAGTGTTTTGATGAATAAAAAATACGCATAGAAAAACAAGATTTCATCCTGGATTTTGTTGTCATTGCTATGTAGAAACTCACATACGATGCATTGCTAGGATGAGGATGGTTGAGAACAACAAAAGTCAACCATAATTGGGAGAAAGAACATCTATCCTTCAAACAGGGACAATACAAATATATAATCAATCTGAAGAATCAGATAGTGAGTCAAGACATAGCAACTTTAGATGATTCAGGATCCTCTTCATCATATGGTGAGATAGGATATGAACCAGATGAGGAAGGAGTGTTTCACCTTGAAGATGCACGGAGGATGAATATGACCAAGACAAGGGTCTATTACATTGGTAGTTAGAATATTATGAGATGTTCTCCCCACAATGTTTTTGCATTGATACGGGAAAGGAGATTCAAAAGAATGAGATACAAGAACTTGAAAAGGAAATTAGTAATAAAATATAGACAATATCTGAAAAGGATAAGGAAAGGGAGAAGTGGATATTTTCCAAGAATTTCATAGAATATATGATGGGGATGCAGTTATTGAAGATAAACTAGCACATCCCATCGATGTATTGAAGGTAGCAAATGATCCTGAATACATTAAATATGAAGGTCCTAAAATGATTTAGGTTAACTTGGGAGAAAATGACAAAGAAAAGATGATAAATTGTGGAGATGATTGGGATCCGGTCCTGAAAGCAGCAACATTCAATATATTTTAGACTATAAGGATGTTTTTTCTTGGAAATACAAGGACTTGAAGGGAGTTCCATCGAAACTCTGTGTACACAAGATTCCTCTGATTGAAGGGGTGCAACCCATAAGAAGGTGAACTTATAGAATGAATCCCTAATACGTAGCGAGGGTGAATGCCAAAATTGAAAAGATGTTGGATGCAGGTATTATCTTCAAGGTTATGACAAGTGAGTAGGTGTCATCAATCGTGATTACCCTAAAAAGAGAAGTAGATAAAATCCAAATTTGTGTGGAATTTAGAAGTTTAAATGCCATAACCATAAAGTATCCCTTCCCGATCCCCTTCACAAATTCTATATTAGAAGAAGTTGCTGGCCATGAGATATACTCATTCTTGAATGGATTCTTAGGCTGCAACTAGATCAACATAGAAGAGGAAGATAAGCTAAATATCACCTTTGTTGTGGAAAATGAGATATATTCTTATAAACACATGCCATTTGGATTGTGCAACGCACCAACTAATTTTCAAGGGATCATATTATACATTTTTGATAAAATATCCATAAGGAATTTCAAAGCCTTCCTGGATGACTAGTCACTATATGGCAGGACACAGGAACATTTAAAGGCTTTAGAAGAATGTATGGGATTATGCAAGAAAGCATGGATATCATTAAACCTAAATAAATGTCTTACTAGTACCATATGGGAAGTTGTCGGGGCATATTGTATGCCAAGAGGGTTTGAAACCCGATATGGATAAGATTCGAGTAATATTGTTAATGGAGGAGCCACATGATGTGAGCTCAGTCAACACCTTTTTGTGGATAGTCGGATATTACAAGAGGTTTATCTGAAACTATGCACTGATATTTCATCCACTAGATGTATTTATGTGTAAGGGTGTTCCATTCAAATGGACAAAGGAGTACCAGGGAACATTTGAGGGATTAAAGAGGCACTTGGTGAAAGCACCTATCCTAGTTTACCCAGACTGGGATAAGTAATTTGATGCCTCAAACTTTGCTATTGGACGTGCATTGGCATAGGAAGGCCAATTTGGGCTAGATCAGCCCATATACTTTGCAAGTTGGCTATTGTCAAGAGTTAAAAAGAATTACAACACAATAGAGCGAGAAGCACTGGGAATGGTGTATGTGGTGTAGAAATATAAGTATTATTTATTAACTAATCCCTTTGCTTTCTATGTGGATCATCAGGCCCTATTGTACTTGATCAATAAACCAACGATCTATGAACGAGTAAGTCGATAGCTCGTCACCCTACAAGAGTTTATGTTTAGAGTGGTAGTAAGACTTGGGAAGAAACACATAATAGTGGACCAACTATCAAGGATTCACTCTAGAGAACCTACAGAGGGAGGAATACTAGACGAATTTCCTGATGCACGGTTGTTTATGATTAATGTAATACCAGGATGGTACAAGCATATAGGAAAATACTTGTCGACAGGAGAGCTGCCAAAGGAGTTGATGACAACCAAACAGAGAAAGGTGATTATGAAATCATCACCCTTCACCTTGATTGCAGGATTGCTTTACAATATGGGGGAGGAGTACATATTACGAAGATGTATAATGGAGGATGAAGTGCAACAAACCCTGAAGGATACACACGAGGGATTGGTAGGAGGACATGGGACCGAATGCGATAGACATAAAAGTGTTTTTGGTAGACCTATGGTGGCCAACCCTCTTTCACAATGCAAAGAATTTTGTGGCAGCATGATACGTGTTAGATAACATGAAAGCCATTGAAAAGAGACTTTATGCCATTACATCCATCACAATCTAGGAACTCTTTGAGAGATGAGGGCTAGATTTTGTAGGTCCTTTAAAAATAAGTCAAAGAATGAAATATAGATATATCGTAGTTTCCATAGAGTACCTCACAAAATGGGTGGAAGCAAGAGCTTTACTAGACAACTCGACAAAAAGCATGACCCGCTTTTTGTATGAACAAGTGATTACAAGGTTCAAAATACCTCTACAATTGACAAGTGATAGAGGAGGCCATTTTGTGAATGCAATTATTCATAACTTGATGATAGAATTCAGGATTTTTCACTCCTTGTCAATTCCCTATTACCCTAGAGTAAATGGGCAGACAAAAGCAACAAATAAAATCCTAGTTTCAATCATGTACAAGACATGCGGAGTAGAATAAGCCGATTGGGAGGAACGGTTACTAGTAGTGTTATGAGCATACAAAACCACCTTTAAGACCACCATGAACCACACACCCTTTCAATTGATGTATGAATAGGAGGAAGTAGTACCAATTGAATTCCTTGTGCCAAGTTTAAGGGTGGCAGTCGACAATCGGCTAAATGATGAAGAAAGCATTCAAGAATGACTGATAGAATTGGTACAGTTGGATGAAAAGAGGGTAATGGTATAATGGATAATGGAGATCACACAAAAAAGAAGGAAATTTTGGCATGATAAGCATCTCCAAAATATGGATCTCAAAGTTGGTGAACTAGTTCTCAAATACAATGGTCAGAGAGAACTCAAGCCACGAAAATTGAAAACCCTATGGCTTGGACCCTTCCAAGTGGAGGAAGTACTTGAGAATGGAGTAGTGAAACTGAGGAAACTAGATGGAAAACTATGCCCCAATGTAATCAATGGTTCTAAATTGAAGGTATATAATCCACATGCTCAGGTGAATATGATCAACTTAGAACAATCAGTAACTTCCAAAACAAGGATAGGAGAAGTAAATCTAGGAATACAATCCCTTGAAAATGATTAGCATGGTAGTGTTGTTCGAGAGGAGGAAACTCATAACCTAGATTGGTTATTTAGGACTGAATGAGGATTAGTAATTGAATGAGGGGAGTTAGAACCTTGACAAGGAGAATAATGAAGGTTATAACTACATGTTCAATTTCCAAATGACAATCAAGAAGACTGAATTTGAGCTCTGATGGAAGTCGCTCTACAAGAAGTTCTGGAAGAAGAAGATGATGAAGAAAAAGAAGAACATGGATCTATAATTCTATAACAAATGTGATTAGAGACACAAATGTTGCAAGAAGAATATGAAACTTTGAGACTAATCAATAACCAACTGTGAGAACAGGTGATTTAGGAGTTGGACACAACCATGCACGTCAAGCAAAATGGGTAAAGCTAGAACAAGGAGAACTAAGAGGAAGTGCAATAGGTAACTCTTCAAAAAGTGGTCTATTTTCCTAAGCAGATGAAGAGCAGGAAGATATAGAAATAGTAAGCTCAATTGAAAATAGAAGGGGAAAAGAAATAGTAACAGATGCACACTCTAGGAGTTCTTCAGCCACATTAAAAATCATGCTTAATTCAAAATATTTCTCAAGTTCAGAGTCAGTAAACCATCAAGAGATGAGAGAATCCCCAAAAAGACCTAGGGTATGGGAAGTAGGACAAAGTTTGACTGCCAAACACCAAATGAGCAGGGAGGAAATGGCAAAAATCATATGGAAGGACATCAAGACAATACCAGAAAAACCAAAAGCTGGAGGTTGGTGGAAGGAGTCTAGTGAAGAGAACCTACCATAAATTCCTGATGTACCATATGCTAGTCCTAACCTAGACCATAAGAGATAGAGAGATGAAGTTTGCAGTCAACAAGCACGAGTCAGATTTATATAAAAAGTGCACATAATTGACGATGATGCTTCATTGAGTCCACAAGATGAGTACAATAGATAAATGAATGAGAATGCGATACCAGAAGTACCACCACCTTGTGCATGGAGAACACCATATGTAGGAGCCATGAGATGTTCAACATAATAGGAAGAGGTAGCCAGGTATCAGATGGCTGCACTTGAATTACGATAACATAGAAGAGAAGTAAGAAGATTGCAACAATGGGTTCAAGAAACCTCAAAATGGGCAATGAACACGATTAGAGAAGGAAATGATTCAAGCACCAATTTAGTATTTTTAGAAGAATATCAAGAAAACTTAACTCATTTTGCCATGCAATGATATTTTTAGGAAACAATATGGAGATGAAGGCTAATAAGGGTCTATAGGAGGCTGAGAATCTTGCACCAGATAACACCTGCACATTTACACCATCCACTATAAATAAAAGCACAACTGATAAACAAAGGCTACAGTAGAGATAACTTAGGTACTCTCAAAATACCATCAGGAATTCTAAGATCACCCGACCAAGGGAGGAGCGTGGTTGACCTCCATCTTGATAGCTCAAGAAGAAGAAATTCCCCTCCAGCTACCCATAGGTTGACTAGTTTTCATATTGGACCATAAGGACCATCTAAGAACTTGGTCCAAGCCAACCCATTACTATGTGCTCCTGATAACAGACCAATAGGTCTGCCTTAGTGAGCTCGTAGGAACCAAAGATGTCATCAGGAATGACTAAGAGACCAACTGAATTTCAGGTAGTTGGGAGTAAGGTAGTCCAACACTAGGGAGATTCAATCAAAAAGAGGCTGAGGACACGATAACCAAGTTTGCAAAAGAGGAAATTGGGATAGAAATCTCAATCTAGAATAAAGGGATCAAGAAAGGGCATTTGCTAGAAACGACACATGCTAAAGAAGAGGCCCAAGAGCAAGATGACCCCACCAAAATAGAGGGCACCAAAGATAACAATAGTCCAATCAAAATGAACTTGACCAAAAAACATAAGGGGAGAGGTTTCACTATTTAGATTATTGCATAATAATTCGACGAATTGATGGAAGTACAAAACTGATTCCATGGGAGACAAAGTCCGCCCATTCAAAAAATCATGTTACACATCCAAATTTGACCAGTAGACACCTAGAGGACATAGTTAAACACCTAGATCATAATAATGCTAACCCAGAGGAAGGAGAAATTCACCTGGTAGAAGAACATATGGAACAAACATGTCTGATAATGGAAAGAAATCAACAAGCCATTAATAATGACAAACGACGAGTTAGTAACTACCAACCTTGTGAGATAGAAATATGACATTAGGCAACAGGAGAAGAATGACCAAATTTTTGTATTGTGCTGAGAAACACTATAAGGTGTCATTAGCAGTCACGATCGAAAACCCCCCAAGATGGAATAATAGTTGAAGATGGTAGCCAAAAAAAATAGTAGAAACTGACGACGAAGATGACTTCAGTAGTTTTGGAGAAAGTAGTCATCATCAAGAAAACAACACGTCTGATGCATGGGAGCTACGTATCGGCTTGGCCATACGTTTCACCCATCGACGTTGAGAAGAATACGTCAGGCGAAAAATAAATTTTGAAAAAACATTAAAAACAAAAGAAAAAGAAGAAGTTAAAAAAGAAAAAGAAAAAGTAAAAAAAAGACAAAAAGGAATAATACAAAAAGTGAATAAGATGAACCAAAATCCTAGATGTCTAACCCAGACAAGGTGGCGTGCTGGTAGGGAAGCAGTTGCGAGGTGGTGCTTGCACAATGATTTTAGGAATGATTGAGCAACAATAAAAGAAGGAGAGGAGAAGCATTTTGCACATCATTTTCATTGTGAAGGAGACGTGAGTGCCTAGAGGGATAGGAGAATAGCGAAGTGAACCAAGTTTGGTGCAAGTGCAAGGGCAATTTTCCAATTCAATTAATGGTGCAAGTTAGGGCATTAAGACGACGTCTAGGGGAAAGATATCTAGGGCAGAAGACGTCATACAATTATGAGAAGCATAAGACATCTAGAAAGAGTAACAAACATATACGACAAAAGACATTAGACGGTTACGGGACGTCTAGGAGGCACAAATGACATAGATGACAAGCAAAAGATGTCTAGGGCACAAGATGTCAAATAGAGGATAGACATATAATAGAAAGTAGAAGACATTTAGGGCAAAATATTGATAGATGTGTAGGAGGAATATAGAGTTGATGTCTGATGGTAGAGGTAGACGTATGATGACAAGTAGACGTCTAATCGATAGAATTGACGTCAAATAGGAAGCTATAGATGTCTAACGATAGTAGACATCTAGTAGGAATTGAGACGTCTGATGACATTAGACATCTAGCAGGAGTCAAGACATCTGATGGCAATGAGACGTCCAGTGAGGAAGAGAAGACATATGATAGATAGGATTGACGTCTGGTGAAGTGTGGAGATGAGGAACAAAAAGGGAACTGATAAGAGAAATGTTACACTAGAAATCTAGCAAGACCCCAATCTGGTCAGAACCTGAACTTGAGTCAATGGTTGCTAAAATATTGAGGCATCAACAAGAGCATGGTATGTACGGTCATATTGAAAGCCCAGATAAAGGACAGGTTCAAAGTAAAAGAGAGACAACAGAGGTTGTTACTAACAAAAACAAGGAAACACAAGGAAATCCACCATAGTAGCAAAGAGCCTATCCCTATTGATGAAATTACCTAGATATGTCCAATGGGTGATTTTTGTCGCCAATGGTGGGCGGAAGCACTAGAAGATAACTCAACACGGGTAAATATTAAAGAAGTAGGATTGCATTTCATTTTGCAAGCTCTCAACTTTGACAAAGAATTTTTCAAAGAGTACCTGCTTTAGATGCTAGAAACATATGATGAAGATAAGAACATCAGTCGAGTGCAGGTGGGGAATTGTACACTGGTGGTTGATTTCTCTCCTACAACATTCCAGCGCACATTTGGACTGCCACAGAAGGGTGTCTTAATGGTGAATGAAAGAGTGGATTCCAAGAAATTACCATAATTGATCAGAAGTGTCATGTTGGACATTTTGAGCTCATTTAGTTGTCATTGATGCCAAAGTGAACACATGAAGCTATCATTAACACCATGGAGTACATCATCATTAACACCAGGAAGCAATGCAAAGAGATGGAGAAAAGTTGTCCAAATATGTTTTTATAAGGGTTTTTTGTTAAAACCATGGTGGCACATTAAAAGGTTTTTTATTAAAACCATAATGATAGTTCTCTAATATTGTGATGGCAGAATTAAGGTTTTTATTAAAACCAAGGTGGCAAAATTATTTTTCATCAACCTAGTGAAGTGCAAATGACAATTTGATATTAACTCAAAGAGGGCTTTAATTTTTATTAAAGTCTAAAGTTTATAAATTAAATTTATAATATTTAAATTCTTTTGAATTTAAATTAATTATAAATTATAATTTATACAAGCCGACATCATCAAGTCGAATCATCCACCGACGTTGTATGCAAAGCAAATGAAGGGTATTTAAACCCTAAGACAAACCTTAGGGAAGCATGTAATGGAAATCTGAATTCAAACATAAGAAAAATCCGAAGCCTCCAAAATTTGTGAGTGGTGTTTTACTGAAACATGACATCGAATTGTAATCAGGGCAAAGCATTGTGATCGAGGTAGCGCATGGTGTTCGAAGCAAGGGACAAGGCAAAGGGAGAAGCGCTCGTGGTCTAGCTTGGCGCTAGACGTAGGAGAAGGCCAAAGGCTTTGAAGCCTTTGTGAAAAGGCTTAAGCAACCTTAGGGCTTAAGCTAAGCACGTGGAGCGCTTAGCTCACACGGCTAGCTTGTCGTAGCTAAGGCGCCAATCATGGAGAAGGCACGGGTTCGAAACTCCAAAAATTGTGGAAGGGGATTCACCAAAGGTTTTTATAATTTAATTTTGATTTTTGCATAATACTAAGGTTTAGGAGGCATAAGGGAATATTTGTGGTATTTGATCATTGTGCTAAGGTTTTAGGGGTGTATGTGGAATTTGATTAATTGTGCTAAGGTTAGGGAGTTATAAGGTGATATTAATTTATTTACCTAAGTGGTAAATAGGTGCTTTATTAAGGTAAATATTATTTTACCTTAGGAGATAGAAATTAAGTTGGAATATCAATTTTGTGAAATAGAAAAATTGAAGGGGTTGAAAAGGAAATTTCTGTGAAGATATTATTGTCAAATATTGCTATTGAGAAGGAGATATAAGGTGTATTATGAAATTGAGCTATTCTTGTATTTTTGTGAAGTATAACACTTGTTATCTAACCCTTGGCACTTGGCAAAGAAGAAGATATTCTTGAAGGTAGTTTTTGAAGATCATCCTCCAATCAAGAAAAAGGTATGAGCATATTCTTCCATAGTTGAATTGATTGATTGGTTTTCTGGAAAATAAGTTTGGAGTGAAAAGGACTTGATTAGGGTTTCCTATTGAGTGTGTTGAGTGATTGCTTCAAGGTTTTTTGGAATAAAGAAGTGTGGTTAAAACCTTGTTTGATAAGCATTGTTGTTGAAGCCATTGATGAGTGAAGAACTTGAACTAGGGTTTGAAAAGAACATGAGTATCATTGTTATGTGAGAGTTGTTTTATAAGCATTGTTGTTGAAGCCATTGATTGAGTGAAGAACTTGAACTAGGGTTTGAAAAGAACATGAGTATCATTGTTATGTGAGAGTTGTTTTATAAGCATTGTTGTTGAAGCCAGTTGATTGAGTGAAGAACTTGAACTAGGGTTTGAAAAGAACATGAGTATCATTGTTATGTGAGATTTGTTGTTGAGCATTGTTGGAAACATTTTGAGTGAGTGATCATATACTTGGACTAGGGTTTGTGAGCAAGGATTATTTCATTGAGTGATTGGTTGAGTAGAGTTGGTTGAGCCTAGTCAAGTGGATGTGTGAAGTGATTGTTCAAGTTCCATAAAATAAACTATTCTATATTCTAAATTGAGTTGAGAAAGTGATTGAGCATTGAGTTGAAGCATATTGAGTCTCTAAAAATTCTCCTTATGTTTCTAAGAAAGTGATTGAAAGTATTTGAGCAGATTTGAGGCAAGTCTTTGAGAAGACTTGTGAATGTAAGAAGATTGTGGACTTGTTGGACAAGTTCTATGTGGACTTGTTGAGCATATTGGACAAGTTTTGTGTGGACTTGTTGAGCAGATTGGACAAGTTCTGTATGGACTTGTTGAGAATATTGGACAAGTTTTGTGTGGACTTGTTGAGCATATTTGACAAGTTCTGTGTGGACTTGTTGAGCAGATTGGACAAGTTCTATGTGGACTTGTTGAGCAGATTGGAGCAAGTTCTATGTGGACTTGTTGAGCATATTTGAGCAAGTTCTGTGTGGACTTGTTGAGCAGATTTGAGCAAGTTCTATGTGGACTTGTTGAGCAGATTTGAGCAAGTTTTGTGTGGACTTGTTGAGAAGATTTGAGCAAGTTTTGTGTGGACTTGTTGAGATATTTGAGCAAGTTTTGTGTGGACTTGGGGGGATTTGAAGAGCAAAGTTTGGTGTAGATTTGAGGATAGATTTGTGCCAGACTAGAGATAGAGATTGAGCAGATTTGTGCTAGATCGAAGGACTGTGTTTAGTGCATATTTGAGATAGAGATTTGGAGGTGATAGAGTAGAGAGGATAATAGTCTCTAATGGATAGAGATCCATCAGCCAGGGCAGTGAGGATAGGTCTTCTGAGTGGGGATAAGAGTCTTCAGTGGAGAGAGATCCACAAGCCAGTGTAGTGGAGGTAGTAGTCTTCTAGAGGATCACCAACTAGAGCAGAGGAGAAGGAGTTCTCCTATGGATAGAGATCCATGAACTTGATTTAGGGGATTGGTGTCTCCTTTGGATAGAGGTCCATAAACATTGTAATAGGGAAAGGATTCCCAAGAGATTGATTGAGAAAATTTTAGTGAAATATTTTCTCCGTGGAGTAGCCCACATTGGGTGAACCACGTTAAATTGGTGTCTCTATTGTGTGTGATGATTTGTGCATTGCTTTGGTTATTTCTATTGATATTGCCATATTGCATAATATTGATTATGAAAATAAAAGTAAAAAGTGGTCTTATACTGTTCACCCCCCTCTCAGTATAAGCTTGTGTTCTTCAATTGGTATCAGAGCTGGTTCCTTCGAAAAAGGTTTAATAGCTTGAAGGAAGATCTTACAAGAACACAAATGGCAAAGAAAGGCAAAAGTAGAACCATGAGACACAAGAAGAAAAGAACACACATGGTCATGAAAGAAAAGGAAGATGAATTCAATATTATTATTTTGGGAGGAAGAATGGAAATAGATTCAAGAGATGAATCAAGCAATGGAGAAATAACCAGGTTGATAAAGTTTTGTACCAGATGTAGGAATACAGGTCACCATGCAACTTATTGTCCACAAGAAGGTGAAGAATGTTTTATTTGTGGTCAACTCGGTCATGATGCAGGTTATTGCAATGGGTTTAGTAGCGGTGAAGATGAAGATGATATTTTTGGAAATGAAATCCTAGAGGTTGGTTCAAGAAAGGATAATAGGGATAATCAAAATAGGTATGAAGAAGAAACTCTACTTTCAATAATAGAAGAAAAAGAAGATGCTCCTATAGAATATCAAAGAAAGAAAGAAGAGGAAGATTTAAAAAAAGAAAAAGAGGAAGCCACTCTTAAGGAACTTGTTGAATTGAAAAGAGAGAATGTAGAATTGAAGGGTCAAATACAAGAAGATGAGAAATGTAAGATAAAGCTTCTACAAGATCTCTCTAACTTGAAATATAAGATTGAAGAGGCAAGAAAAGTTGAAAAAGGTATGGTTGAAATATTAAAGATAAAAGATCTAGAGTGTGAAATATTAGAGCATGAGATAGTTTCACTAAGGATGGAAGTAAAAGGTTCTAAGGACAAGCTACACAATTTTGAGGAAAATTCAAAGACTTTGGATAGGATTATCAATGCACAAAGGTCATCAGTCACCAAAATAAGACTTAGTTCTAAAGAAGAACAAAGGAAACAGGAAGCAAAAAAGGAGAGTCAAGCTCAAACACCAGAAAAGAAGAAGCGTCAAAAGAAGTAAGTAAAAGAGAGAGTGAGACTTCTAAGGATAAGTTGAACAATAGAAATTTCAACAAGGAAAGGAACAATGCACAAGTAAGGAACATATGGAACATGAAACAAGTAGAAGAGACTAAGAGACCAATGGGGTCTAGGCAAGGTTTCTTCAATGGAAGATGCTTCTCATGTCACAGGTTTGGGCACATGGCTTCACAGTGTAGGACACATGAAAGATAAGAATATGGGAACAAATAACTTTTCCATGGGTATTGCTACTCATGTAATCAGTTTGATCACAAGGCAATGAATTGCATGGTTCATGATAGAAGAGGATATGGCTTCACTAGGAGAAATCCTAAGACATTTGCACCTCCAAGGAATAATAACATTAAGTGTTATAAGTGCAATAATGATGGTCACACAACAAAGTGGTGTAGAGCAAACATTCCAAAAACAAGTATGAATAGGAACATGAATAGGAACAGGAACATGGATATGAACAAGAACAAGAACATGGATATGAATAGGAACAAGGACATGGACAGGAATATTGAAAGAAATAGTCAGAGGAATCAAAAGGATCAGATAAGAAGAAGAGAGGATAAAGGTAAAGAACAATGCTTTATGGGAGTAGAAATACTCCCACCCCGGAATTAACCACCTCAAGAGGAGGTGGGGGAGGGGCTAAGCTAAGAGGCTCATTCTTAGCCCCGAGCCCCAAAGGTGACCCTTTGCCATTGATGTCAAAGGGGGAGAGATTTGGTATTTGAGAAAAGAGGAGAGAGCATTGAGCCAGGGGAGCATTGTCCCAGGGGGAGCAAAACAAAGGAAAGGTCAAGTTTTTGGTAAAAAGAAGTTGGGTTGCCATCAATGACAAAGGGGAGGATTGTTGGACATTTTGAGCTCATTTAGTTGTCATTGATGTCAAGGTGAAAAGTTGTCATTGATGCCAAAGTGAACACATGAAGCTATCATTAACACCATGGAGTACATCATCATTAACACCAGGAAGCAATGCAAAGAGATGGAGAAAAGTTATCCAAATATGTTTTTATAAGGGTTTTTGTTAAAACCATGATGGCACATTAAAAGGTTTTTTATTAAAACCATAATGATAGTTCTCTAATATTGTGATGGTAGAATTAAGGTTTTTATTAAAACCAAGGTGGCAAAATTATTTTTCATCAACCCAGTGAAGTGCAAATGACAATTTGATATTAACTCAAAGAGGGCTTTAATTTTTATTAAAGTCTAAAGTTTATAAATTAAATTTATAATATTTAAATTATTTTGAATTTAAATTAATTATAAATTATAATTTATACAAGCCAACATCATCAAATCGAATCATCCATCGATGTTGTATGCAAAGCAAATGAAGGGTATTTAAACCCTAAGACAAACCTTAGGGAAGTGATGAATCTGAATTCGAACATAAGCGAAAATCTGAAGCCTCTAAAATTTGTGAGTGGTGTATTTTGAAATAGGATAATGCATTGTAATCAAGGTAGAGCATCATGATCGAGGTAGCACATGGTGTTCGAAGCAAGGGACAATGCAAAGGGAGAAGTGCTCATAGTCTAGCTTGGCGCTAGATGTAGGAGAAGGCCAAAGGCTTTGAAGCCTTTGTGAAAAGGCTTAAGCAACCTTAGGGCTTAAGCTAAGCACGTGGAGCGCTTAGCTCACACGGCTAGCTTGTCGTAGCTAAGGCACCAATCGTGGAGAAGGCACAGGTTCGAAACTTCAAAAATTGTGAAAGGGGGATTCACCAAAGGTTTTTATAATTTAATTTTTGATTTTTGCATAATACTAAGGTTTAGGAGGAATAAGGGAATATTTGTGGTATTTGATTATTGTGCTAAGGTTTTAGGGGTGTATGTGGAATTTGATTAATTGTGCTAAGGTTAGGGAGTTATAAGGTGATATTAATTTATTTACCTAAGTGGTAAATAGGTGCTTTATTAAGGTAAATATTATTTTACCTTAGGAGATAGAAATTAAGTTGGAATATCAATTTTGTGAAATAGAAAAATTGAAGAGGAAATTTTTGTGAAGATATTATTGTCAAATATTGCTATTGAGAAGGAGATATAAGGTGTATTATGAAATTGAGCTATTCTTGTATTTTGTGAAGTATAACACTTGTTATCTAACCCTTGGCACTTGGCAAAGAAGAAGATATTCCTGAAGGTAGTTTTTGAAGATCATCCTCCAATCAAGAAAAATGTATGAGCATATTCTTCCATAGTTGAATTGATTGATTGGTTTTCTAGAAAATAAGTTTGGAGTGAAAAGGACTTGATTAGGGTTTCCTATTGAGTGTGTTGAGTGATTGCTTCAAGGTTTTCTGGAATAAAGAAGTGTGGTTAAAACCTTGTTTGATAAGCATTGTTGTTGAAGCCATTGATGAGTGAAGAACTTGAACTAGGGTTTGAAAAGAACATGAGTATCATTGTTATGTGAGAGTTGTTTTATAAGCATTGTTGTTGAAGCCATTGATTGAGTGAAGAACTTGAACTAGGGTTTGAAAAGAACATGAGTATCATTGTTATGTGAGAGTTGTTTTATAAGCATTGTTGTTGAAGCCATTGATTGAGTGAAGAACTTGAACTAGGGTTTGAAAAGAACATGAGTATCATTGTTATGTGAGATTTGTTGTTGAGCATTGTTGGAAATATTTTGAGTAAGTGATCATATACTTGGACTAGGGTTTGTGAGCAAGGATTATCTCATTGAGTGATTGGTTGAGTAGAGTTGGTTGAGCCTAGTCAAGTGGATGTGTGAAGTGATTGTTCAAGTTCCATAAAATAAACTATTCTATATTCTGAATTGAGTTGAGAAAGTGATTGAGCATTGAGTTGAAATTGAAGCATATTGAGTCTCTAATAATTCTCCTTATGTTTCTAAGAGAGTGATTGAAAGTATTTGAGCAGATTTGAGGTAAGTCTTTGAGAAGACTTGTGGATTGTTGAGAAGACTGGACAAGTTTGTGTGGACTTGTTGAGTATATTGGACAAGTTCTGAGTGGACTTGTTGAGCAGATTGGACAAGTTGTGTGGACTTGTTGAGCATATTTGACAAGTTCTGTGTGGACTTGTTGAGCATATTTGACAAGTTGTGTGTGGACTTGTTGAGCAGATTTGACAAGTTGTGTGGACTTGTTGAGCAGATTGGACAAGTTCTTGTGTGGACTTGTTGAGCATATTTGAGCAAGTTCTGTGTGGACTTGTTGAGCATATTTGAGCAAGTTCTATGTGGACTTGTTGAGCATATTTGAGCAAGTTATGTGTGGACTTGTTGAGCAGATTTGAGCAAGTTTTGTGTGGACTTGTTGAGAGATTTGAGCAAGTTCTATGTGGACTTGTTGAATTTGAGAGTTGGGGCTTAGAGTGTGGGAAAGTTTGGTGTATATTTGAGGATAGATTTGTACTAGACCAGAGATAGATATTGAGTAGATTTGTGCTAGACCGAAGGACTATGTTTAGTGTAGATTTGAGATAGAGCTTTGGAGGTGATAGAGCATAGAGGATAGAAGTCTCTAGTGGATAGAGATCCATCAGCCAGGGTAGTGAGGATAGGTCTTCTGAGTGGGGACAAGAGTCTTCAGTGGAGAGAGATCCACAAGCCAGTGTAGTGGAGGTAGTAGTCTTCTAGAGGATCACCAACCAGAGCAGAGGAGGAGTTCTCCTATGGATAGAGATCCATGAACTTGATTTAGGGGATTGGTGTCTCCTTTGGATAGAGGTCCATAAACATTGTAATAGGGAAAGGATTCCCAAGATATTGATTGAGAAAATTTTAGTGAAATATTTTCTCCGTGGAGTAGCCCACATTGGGTGAACCACGTTAAATTGGTGTCTCTATTGTGTGTGATGATTTGTGCATTGCTTTGGTTATTGCTATTGATATTTCTATTGATTATATTGATTAATATTATTTGGGAAAGAAAAGTAAAAAGTGGTCTTATACTGTTCACCCCCCTCTCAGTATAAGCTTGTGTTCTTCAATTGGTATCAGAGTTGGTTCCTTCAAAAAGGGTTTAACAGCTTGAAGGAAGATCTTACAAGAACACAAATGGCAAAGAAAGGCAAAAGTAGAACCATGAGACACAAGAAGAAAAGAACACACATGGTCATGAAAGAAAAGGAAGATGAATTCAATATTGTTGTTTTGGGAGGAAGAATGGAAATAGATTCAAGAGATGAATCAAGCAATGGAGAAATAACCAGGTTGATAAAGTTTTGTACCAGATGTAGGAATACAAGTCACCATGCAGCTTATTGTCCACAAGAAGGTGAAGAATATTTTGTTTGTGGTCAACTCGGTCATGATGCAGGTTATTGCAATGGGTTTAGTAGCGGTGAAGATGAAGATGATATTTTCGGAAATGAAATCCTAGAGGTTGGTTCAAGAAAGGATAATAGGGACAATCAAAATAGGTATGAAGAAAAAACTCTACTTTCAATAATAGAAGAAAAAGAAGATGCTCCTATAGAAGATCAAAGAAAGAAAGAAGAGGAAGATTCAAAAAAATAAAAGGAGGAAGCCACTCTTAAGGAACTTGTTGAATTGAAAAGAGAGAATTTAGAATTGAAGGCTCAAATACAAGAAGATGAGAAATGTAAGACAAAGCTTCTACAAGATCTCTCTGACTTGAGAGATAAGATTGAAAAGACAAGAAGAGTTGAAGAAGGTATGATTGAAAAATTAAAGGTAAAATATCTAGAGTGTGAAATATTAGAGCATGAGATAGTTTCACTAAGGATGGAAGTAAAAGGTTCTAAGGACAAGCTACACAAGTTTGAGGAAAATTCAAAGACTTTGGACAGGATTATCAATGCACAAAGGTCATCAGTCACCATAACAAGACTTAGTTCTAAAGAAGAACAAGGGAAACAAGAAGCAGAAAAGGAGAGTCAAGCTCAAACACCAAAAAAGAAGAAGCATCAAAAGAAGTAAGTAAAAGAGAGAGTGAGACTTCTAAGGATAAGTTGGACAATAGAAAGTTCAACAAGGAAAGGAACAATGCACAAGTAAGGAACAGATGGAATAGGAAACATGATAGGATAGAAGAGACTAAGAGACCAATGGGGTCTAGGCAAGGTTTCTTCAATGGAAGATGCTTCTCATGTCACAGGTTTGGGCACATGGCTTCACAGTGTAGGACACATGAAAGATATGAATATGGGAACATACAACTTTTCCATGGGTATTGCTACTCATGTAATCAGTTTGGTCACAAGGCAATGAATTGTAGGGTTCATGACAGAAGAGGATATGGCTTCACTAGGAGAAATCCTAAGACATTTGCACCTCCAAGGAATAATAACATTAAGTGTTATAAGTGCAATAATGATGGTCACACAACAAAGTGGTGTAGAGTAAATAAGTATGAATAGGAACAGGAATAGGAACATGGACGGGAACATGAACATGAGAACAAGGACATGGATAGGAATATTGAAAGAAATAGTCAGAGGAATCAAAAGGATCAGATAAAAAGAAGAGAGGATAAAGGTAAAGAACAGTGCTTTCTGGGAGTAGAAATACTCCCACCCTGAAATTAACCACCTCAAGAGGAGGTGGGGGAGGGGCTAAGCTAAGAGGCTCATTCTTAGCCTCGAGCCCCAAAGGTGACCCTTTGCCATTGATGTCAAAGGGGGAGAGATTTGAGTAAGGGGGAGAGATTTGGTATTTGAGAAAAGAGGAGAGAGCATTGAGCCAGGGGGAGCATTGTCCCAGGGGAGCAGAACAAAGGAAAGGTCAAGTTTTTGGTAAAAATAAGTTGGGTTGCCATCAATGACAAAGGGGGAGATTGTTGGACATTTTGAGCTCATTTAGTTGTCATTGATGTCAAGGTGAAAAGTTGTCATTGATGCCAAAGTGAACACATGAAGCTATCATTAACACCATGGAGTACATCATCATTAACACCAGGAAGCAATGCAAAGAGATGGAGAAAAGTTGTCCAAATATGTTTTTATAAGGGTTTTTGTTAAAACCATGATGGCACATTAAAAGGTTTTTTATTAAAACCATAATGATAGTTCTCTAATATTGTGATGGCAGAATTAAGGTTTTTATTAAAACCAAGGTGGCAAAATTATTTTTCATCAACCCAGTGAAGTGCAAATGACAATTTGATATTAACTCAATGAGGGCTTTAATTTTTATTAAAGTCTAAAGTTTATAAATTAAATTTATAATATTTAAATTCTTTTGAATTTAAATTAATTATAAATTATAATTTATACAAGCCAACGTCATCAAATTGAATCATCCACCGACGTTGTATGCAAAGCAAATGAAGGGTATTTAAACCCTAAGACAAACCTTAGGGAAGATGTAATCGAAATCTGAATTTGAACATAAGCAAAAATCTGAAGCCTCCAAAATTTGTGAGTGGTGTATTTGTCGAAATAGGACAACGCATTGTAATCAGGGTAGAGCATCGTGATCGAGGTAGTGCATGGTGTTCAAAGCAAGGGACAATGCAAAGGGAGAAGCGCTCGTAGTCTAGCTTGGCGCTAGATGTAGGAGAAGGCCAAAGGCTTTGAAGCCTTTGTGAGAAGGCTTAAGCAACCTTAGGGCTTAAGCTAAGCACGTGGAGCGCTTAGCTCACATGGCTAGCTTATCACAGCTAAGGCGCCAGTCGTGGAGAAGGCGCAGGTTCGAAACTCCAAAAATTGTGGAAGGGGGATTCACCAAAGGTTTTTATAATTTAATTTTTTATTTTTGCATAATACTAAGGTTTAGGAGGAATAAGGGAATATTTGTGGTATTTGATTATTGTGCTAAGGTTTTAGGGGTGTATGTGGAATTTGATTAATTGTGCTAAGGTTAGGGAGTTATAAGGTGATATTAATTTATTTACCTAAGTGGTAAATAGGTGCTTTATTAAGGTAAATATTATTTTACCTTAGGAGATAGAAATTAAGTTGGAATATCAATTTTGTGAAATAGAAAAATTGAAGAGGAAATTTCTGTGAAGATATTATTGTTAAATATTGCTATTGAGAAGGAGATATAAGGTGTATTATGAAATTGAGCTATTCTTGTATTTTGTGAAGTATAACACTTGTTATCTAACCCTTGGCACTTGGAAAAGAAGAAGATATTCCTAAAGGTAGTTTTTGAAGATCATCCTCCAATCAAGAAAAAGGTATGAGCATATTCTTCCATAGTTGAATTGATTGATTGGTTTTCTGGAAAATAAGTTTGGAGTGAAAAGGATTTGATTAGGGTTACCTATTGAGTGTGTTGAGTGATTGCTTCAAGGTTTTCTGGAATAAAGAAGTGTGGTTAAAACCTTGTTTGATAAGCATTGTTGTTGAAGCCATTGATGAGTGAAGAACTTGAACTAGGGTTTGAAAAGAACATGAGTATCATTGTTATGTGAGAGTTGTTTTATAAGCATTGTTGTTGAAGCCATTGATGAGTGAAGAACTTGAACTAGGGTTTGAAAAGAACATGAGTATCATTGTTATGTGAGAGTTGTTTTATAAGCATTGTTGTTGAAGCCATTGATTGAGTGAAGAACTTGAACTAGGGTTTGAAAAGAACATGAGTATCATTGTTATGTGAGATTGGTTGTTGAGCATTGTTGGAAATATTTTGAGTAAGTGATCATATACTTTGACTAGGGTTTGTGAGCAAGGATTATCTCATTGAGTGATTGGTTGAGTAGAGTTGGTTGAGCCTAGTCAAGTGGATGTGTGAAGTGATTGTTCAAGTTCCATAAAATAAACTATTCTATATTCTAAATTGAGTTGAGAAAGTGATTGAGCATTGAGTTGAAGCATATTGAGTCTCTAACAATTCTCCTTATGTTTCTAAGAAAGTGATTGAAAGTATTTGAGCAGATTTGAGGTAAGTCTTTGAGAAGACTTGTGGACTTGATTGGACAAGTTTTATGTGGACTTGTTGAGCATATTGGACAAGTTCTGTGTGGACTTGTTGAGCAGATTGGACAAGTTCTGTGTGGACTTGTTGAGCATATTGGAGCAAGTTCTATGTGGACTTGTTGAGCAGATTGGACAAGTTTTGTGTGGACTTGTTGAGCATATTGGAGCAAGTTTTGTGTGGACTTGTTGAGCAGATTTGAGCAAGTTATGTGTGGACTTGTTGAGCAGATTTGAGCAAGTTATGTGTGGACTTGTTGAGCATATTTGAGCAAGTTCTATGTGGACTTGTTGAGCAGATTTGAGCAAGTTCTGTGTGGACTTGTTGAGCAGATTTGAGCAAGTTTCTGGACTTGTGGACTTGAGTAGGTGTGTTGTTGAGCAGAGTTTGGTGTAGATTTGAGGATAGATTTGTACCAGACTAGAGATAGAGATTGAACAGATTTGTACTAGACCGAAGGACTGTGTTTAGTGCAGATTTGAGATAAAGCTTTGGAGGTGATAGAGCAGAGAGGACAATAGTCTCTAGTGGATAGAGATCCATCAGCCAGGGTAGTGAGGACAGGTCTTCTGAGTGAGGACAAGAGTCTTCAGTGGAGAGAGATCCACAAGCTAGTGTAGTGGAGGCAGTAGTCTTCTAGAGGATCACCAGCTAGAGCAGAGGAGAAGGAGTTCTCCTATGGATAGAGATCCATGAACTTGATTTAGGGGATTGGTGTCTCCTTTGGACAGAGGTCCATAAACATTGTAATAGGGAAAGGATTCCCAAGAGATTGATTGAGAAAATTTTAGTGAAATATTTTCTCCGTGGAGTAGCCCACATTGGGTGAACCACGTTAAATTGGTGTCTCTATTGTGTGTGATGATTTGTGCATTGCTTTGGTTATTGCTATTGATATTGTCATTGATTATATTGATTAATATTATTTGGGAAAGAAAAGTAAAAAGTGGTCTTATATTGTTCACCCCCCTCTCAGTATAAGCTTGTGTTCTCCATGTCACAACCTTGAAAAATGAAGAGGTGGATGTTATGTTGGGCACTCATGGTGGAAGAGGGGTCAAACATACATAATTTAAGAATAAGGGATTGGAGGTCATAATGAATGTCATCATGTCCAGATTGTTAGGGGAACATCATAGTTCATATCTCCCCATTTTGCTAATTTTGTACTTGCAAGGGATGGAGCAGGGAATAGCCTATGATTGGGCAACATATCCATTGCTTCGTATTCAGGATTTCCTGATATGAATAATGAAGAACTTCTCTATGGTTTTTTATGCTATTGGATTTCTCCTAGATGCAACTACTAGAGCTAGAGTATAGATCCTAGACTTGGGCTCTCCAAAAAAGATACTAGACTTAGCACCATCTATCTATCAGTGGATAGATGCTCAACCAACAAATAAAATGACACTAGTGAAGAAGACCCACGTAAAATATATATCACACAAGCCATATCAAGAGAAATTGGTGGTCGCTTTGGAAGGAAAGGATAGCGTAGTAGCACAAGTCAGGGAGGAGAAGACACATAAATAAAAGGTTGTCCAATATCTGGAGGAGCCCAAGCTAAAGACGAAGAAGGGGCAATTTGATGTGCCACCCTAGTTTTCTCCTAGTAAGTGCTATAGAAAATAGCCTAGAATTTGGAGGTAGCATGTACTTGGGAGAGACAACATCCAATATAGAGGAAGGAAGTGGATTTTGCCATACCTGTAGTTCTTCATGTGTAGAAATTTGTAGCCAGCATGGCTGCACGAATATGACCTGAGGATTATTTTGCGGAGGCTGACCTTTTGACCTGCACAGGTTCACCCAAACCACTTGTAGAATCCTTGGCAAGACCAACTTCATTGGTAGAAACATTGAGCACATTTTCACTAGAGGAAATGCTTGCTACAACAATAGCTCAAAAGTCAACCGATACAAGTAATCTGGGAGCAAGTAATAATCCTAGGGTAGAGGAGGGCCTACCACCGGATACAAGATGATTGGCACCCAAGGTGGAAAAGCCTATTATCATATAAGAAGTAGAGGTGTCAAGAGAAATAGAAATTCCCATAGGAGAAAGGGAAAAACCTCTACAAATAGTAGATTCTCAACAGTTGGAGCAGCAAGAAGGCCAAAACAACCAAGTTCCAGTATAACCTAGAGTAGCCACAAAGGAGACAAATAGGCCAACTATTGATAAAATAGATAAAGAAAAAAAAATGGTACAAAAGTAGAAAAAAAGGATGCATGGGCCAAATAATTTCTTGTACAAGTACCCAACCTCATGGATCCATCAGAATCTATGGATCAACAAGTAATAAACTATTTTGCAAAATTGGGAGGCATTATGGATAGTTTACGCTTGCAGTTTGAAATGACATGTTGGGGTTTAATGGAAGAAGTGGCAAAGCATGATAGAGCATGAGTTGGACCTATTGGTGAAGTGTATAGCACAAGGACCTTGGCACAAGGACATTTTTAGCATATACGTGTCTCAACCTTGGTCACTACCCACTGGCCATTTGAAGACCATGGAGGAAATTGAACAGTTGCCTGAGAAGACAACCAACCTCTATTTGGAGACATCACAGGTGTACGTCTGCAACCACAACATTATTTCTCCTCAACATCCTATGGAACAAGGTTCCCAAGTGGAGATAGTACCTGAATTACTGCCAATTTATACATAGTTGAATTTCCTCGCACATTTGTTGAGTTGGCTAGGAGAAGGGATCAAATGTGTGCACTCAGCAAAAAAGGCAATACAACAGGAATTACAAGCTACCTATGAAGCCTTGGAGGGAAAGGATCACCTAATGGAGCAAGGAATAACACGAATGAAGACAATTAAATAGGAAATGCAAGGATTGGGACAAAACTTACAGGACCTGAAAACCCAACTGGAAGAAAAGGACCAATAGATTTCTGAGTTGGAAGCTGAAGTATCACAACTTAAAAGTGCAAAGGAATTACTAATTAAGTAAACAAAGGCATTTGCAGCTAACATGAGTGAGCAAGAGTGTGCTTGGAAATAGAAAAAGAAAATTTTGTAGAAGGAAAAGGCAGCTTTGCAGGAAGAATTACGACTGGTAAAACAACAGCTAGCACAAAAAGCTACATATGCTCCTTCAGTATCAGAACAACGCATGAAGATATTGTTTTTGTGAAGGTAGAAAAAACTGTTATCTAGTCTCAAAAAAATAGAAGAACGTGCCAACACCTTGGGAGTGGAATGGGCCAAATATTATAAGTATTCCCAAAGACTCAAGCAAGAATGGGAGGCCATGTAGGCCCAGCTTGAGGAATACCAAAAAGTTCTTTAGACCATCATACCACAAGACCCAGTACCCATGGATGCTGACATCCCTCAGAGTTAATAGATAAAGTCACTAAGGTTATCGACTTCTTCGAGTGGAAGGATAAATGTAGACACTAGTTCTAAGTAAGACAAACCATGAAGAACTGGTTGATGATAATGTCCATCAATTTTGATTGTATATAACAATTTTGAAATGTTATGTTAATTTGTAAAATCAACCAATGAATGTGAAGGCTTGATTACGTACAATGAGAACTAAAAGACAAGAAAAACCATCATTATGTTAGTCGGTTAACTAGGTTTAAACGTCTAGTTAGTGTCAAGATGTCTAGTTAGTGTTAAGACATCTAGTTAGTCAAGATGTCTAACAAGTGGTTAGCAAACGGTTAGACAGTTGGGAGCAAAGTATTTGTAGTAACTACTTCGTCTTCCTATTTATACCCACCATTCAAACTTGTAAGTATCATCATAATTTTTGCTCATAATGCCAATGCTCTTGTACAAAATACTTGTTCTGTGTGTGTGGTGATGTTGTGAGGTTCCTGAGTAATTGCAGGTTGTGTTGTAGATAGTGCTAATTGGTAATGTTGTAGGGTTATTTTGATACTTGATTGTAGGTTGAATGTAGCAAAAAGGATGAGAACAAAGTGTTGTAATGGCAAGTATGAAGGATTGGGGAGCATAGACTATAGACATCTAGACTTCGATGTCTGAACCCTCCATAAGATGGTTAGCCATATAGATCTCAACATTAGATGTCTAACCTTGCCCTAAATATCTCATCATATTCCCCAGATGTCTAAACTTCCATCCTTGATGTCTAATCTTGTACAAGATGTCTAACTCTGAGCTTGTGACATCTAGATCCTAGTTTGTGACATCTAACCCTGGGACTTCTAAACTTGTGTCCTTGATGTATAAAATCTAGATGTCTACCCTAAGTTCCCAGATGTCTAGCTTAACAGTTAGTCCATGGTATCTAGCCTATGATGGCTAGTGTGTGAGGTCTATCCCTAGACATCTAGCCTTTGTCGTCTAGGCAGTACACTCAGATGTCTGATCCATTGACGTCTAGACTTGGCCATTAAAACACATATTGCCTAAGGATTGTAAGTAGTCATTTTGACTATCATCATACCTTACCTCAAGAATGTACTCAACCCTGTCTACAATCAATTTAGACACATTGGGAGACACTTTTGAGAAAATTATAGAAGAATCACGACCAGGGATACGATCCTATGAACATGGAGAGCCAAGTGGGATAGTAAGATATGAAGAACTGATGAACCTGGAATGGTTGTTTGGATTAGAAAGAGAACTTGTAATCGAGCAAAGGAAAGTGGAACCTCGTGAAGGAGAGTAAAGGTGATTACAAGTCCATGTTCAATTTCTAAATAATGAAGAAGAAGAATGACTTTGAACCCTCACGGATGTCACATTGTAATAACAATAATCGAAAGTGGAAGAAGAGAGAAATGAGGAATCAAGAGTTTTGCAACAAATAATTTTGGAGACACATAGGTTGTAGGAGGAATATGAAACCTTGAGGATGCACAATGCACAACTACGAGCACAAGTGATTCAAGAGTTGGACAAAACCATGCAACAAATGCATGATCGATAAGAGGCACAATAATCTGAATGGGCTAAAAGACAACAAGAAGGGTTCAAAAGAAGCGTAGATGGCAATGAGAGAGCTTAAAAAAGTAGCCTATTCTCTGTAGCTTTAGACAATTCATACTCATCACCATTAACAATTCACCTAAGACATTCCAGAAGACAAAGGAATAGAAGTATGCCTGAAAAAGAACAACAGAGGCAACAAGAAGAACTATGAGGAACCATAGAAAATAACGAAGAAGGATACTCAAAAATAGCTTAGCCAATAGAATTCGATAGCTCATATTAAGCAACATTGAGGATTCATGTGAATACTGAGGATTGTTCAAGTGCTACTTCACCATTGATAAAATATTTCCAAAGACAACAAACCATGAGACTACCTGAATAAGATGGGATAAGGGAACCGCATACAGGTTTAGCGGATAATGTAGAACATTAGATAAGGATAGAACAAGAAACTACCAATTTATGAAGGGATGTTAGAGAGGTACCCGAACATCCAAGAACTAGAGGATGGTTGGAAGAATCAAGTAGTGAAACAAATATTCCTAAGGACCCAAACACACCCTACCCAAGTCAGAATATGCAACAAAGAAGGAAAAGGGATGAGGTCCGAAGTCAACAAGCACTTACCACTAATACGAGGACGAGGAACCACTAATACCACAGGAGGAAGCTAACATGAGAATGAGCAATTACTCAAGTAGCGAAGATGATGCAATCAAAAGACCAATCACACATTGAGGAATGGTATTATATGATGATTCAATGAGAAGACTGACCAAATGTTAGTAGGTGGCATAGTATATTGACTTACTATGATAGAATTATGAAGAAAAAGGAGAGAAGTAAGGCGATTGTAAAGAAGGGTGTAGGAGAAGGAAATGATTCCAATACAGAGTCTGCCTTCTCAGACCAGTATAGAGATGCCTTAGTCCAATGCGCACCATAAATATGCTTTGAAGAAGCAAGGTGGGGACTAATAAGGGTAGATAGAAGGTTGAGGATTTTGAGGCAACTAACACTTGAAACCCAAGCGCATGCATAGCCAAGCACTAGAGTAGAACTTATTGATCAAGCCAGAAATAGAGGCAACTTAGGTAATCATGGTAGTTCATCAATATTTCTAGGTAACCCATGTATACCTAACCAAGGGGGGAGTTTGGTTGGTATCCTTCCCAGTAGCTGGAGAGGAAGAAATTCCCTCTAACTGCCCATAGGTCGACTAGTCCATAGAATGGACCGTAAGGTCCATCTGCAGATGTAGTACAAACCAAACAACACCTATGAATTCTTGAGGATAGAACATCAGGTTTACCTCAGTGAGCTCATAGAAATTGAAGGCGTCATTGCCATGAGCGACCAAGGGATCAATTGAATCTCGAGAAACTAGGAGTGTGGTAGCCCAACATTAGGGATATTCAATCAAAAAGGGGAAGATAATGATTTGCATAGACTAGGGGAGACAGAAATTCAAAAATAGGGATTAAATACCTTTAAGGAATCCAACTCAAAATCGAGTATGCCAAGAAGTAGAAGTTTGAAGATAGAAGATAGACTTCAAGGTAGAAGTCAAGCCATAAGAAGGATTTATTAGAATATCAGACAAAGAGAAAACCATCATCCAAATGAAAGGACAGATGGCCACCAGGAGTGGGATAGGATGGAGTTCTACTATATGGATGATAGTATAATAATATGATGGGAGGTCGAAAGGACTAAAATAATCAATCTAGAAAATGAGAGAACCCATCTAGATGACATCTGCCCAATATTGACCCATCTTGTAGATGAAAAACTCATCTGGATGACGTCTACCCAATGTTGATCCACACCACAAATGATAAAACCCATCTAGATGATGTTTGCCCAGCGTTGATCCATCCTGCAGATGACAAAACCCATCTGTATGATGTTTGCCCTGCATTGACCCATCCTGCAAATGACAAAACCCGTGTGGAGATTGGTAGAATAAACTAGAATGATGTTGGAAGGAGGAGATGTTATGATATCAGTAGCAAGACTAATCCAAGGGAATTTCGACATTAGCCAAAGGAAGGACGAAGTCACCCATGGGATGAAGGAAGGGCAGATTGGCGTATCATTTAAACTAGAAATAATGGATAGGAAGGACCACAAACGAAACCTCCTCAAAGCTGAGGAAATCATAAAAATTGCCAACATACTGAAGCAATGTATGGCAATGATGATTTTAGTAGTTAAGGGACTAACAACCATCAATATGAGGAAGTGTCATGTGAAACAATGAAAGTCTGCATTGGCATTGCCATGCACTTCACCAGGCCATAGTGAGATGAGACGCATTTAAAAAAATAATTAATTAAAAAATAAATAAATAAGAAAAAAAAGATAAAAATTAGAAAAAAAGATGAAAGAAGAAAAAATATAAGTGCATGTAAGGGTGGCGAGGTGGAGCACATGCATAATTTTAGAGTGAAGGTGGCAGTTAAATAGGTAGTTGCATGGGTAGCAACAAGCCTATAAATTGGACACTAGGGCGAAGGTTGGCTCATTCATTCTAAGAGTATTTACGGGCACAAGCGCACAGGTAGAGCACAAGGGAAAATTGCTAAGAACGGGTTAGGGTGAGAGGTAAAATCACCTGCACACCAAGCATTTGACCAAGATGAAGCTGTGATGCCAAAATTCATCCGACAGATTTCAAAGCTTCATAGAAATTTCAAAATAAATTTAGTGCAAATGCAAGATTTTTGATGGGGCACCGGGAAAACACGCTTCACACAAACCCTACTTTTTCATTAAAATCTGTTGAAAAATATACATCAGAAGAACAGCCCGCAGGCTTACATTAGCTAGCTCCCGGCTTAGCTTCACCCTTCTACCCTCTGCGTGCAATCCCGATCCACCGTCCCGACAAATACAATAAAATGGGTTTTTATAGAGGCCCCGACCCTCTCAAACAACTTTCAAAAATGGGTTTTTATCGGGTCTTGGCGTAAACTGCCTCCCGCTCGGCCAATCTGCTTACGCACTTAAAGATCGAACTCACTTTCTCACTTCACAGAACCCTCACCACAGATCCTGGCACAAACTGCCTCACGACCGACGGTCTGTTTACGCACTCAGAATCTTCTCACTCTGATACCACTGACGGGGCACCGAGAAAACACGCTTCACACAAACCCTACTTTTTCATTAAAATTTGCTAAAAAATATACATCAGAAGAACAGCCCGCAGGCTTACATTAGCTAGCTCCCGGCTTAGCTTCACCCTTCTACCCTCTGCGTGCAATCCCGATCCACCGTCCCGACAAATACAATAAAAATGGGTTTTTATAGAGGCCCCGACCCTCTCAAAAAACTTTCAAAAATGGGTTCACCAACCCAAATTAAATTTCCCTCCAATACATTCTTCACGTAAATCGAGACACCAACCCGATTGAATTCCCGCACTCTGCACGGTCCCTGCCACTACTGACTTGGTCAGTAAACCCTGCGCGCCCATTGCTTCTTATCTTTCACGCTCCTAGAATTCCCTGCTTTTGCCTCAGCTTCTGCCATGTGTCATTCTAAACGGTTCTCGAAAAATATCGTTCCCGCCATCTCTTTCTCTTTTTCCCACGCCATTTTCTCTCTCCGTCGTGATATCGCGACATGTCGTGATATCGTGACGTTCCTAGCTCTCTGCACTTGCTTCTCATTTTGGTTGCGATATCGCGACATGTCGCGATATCGCGACCATTTTGCCTCCTACGAATATCGCGACCATTTTGCCTCCTGCCCCTCCGCTGAGAAACTTGTCGCGATATCGCGACCATTCTGCCGCTCCGTCCTCTGCTTTGAAACCTGTCGTGATTTCGCGACATGTCGCAAAATCGCGCCCCATTCTGCTGCATCTTCTTCCTCATTGCCTTGACGTCGTGATTTCACGATGTCGCAAAATCGCGACGTCGCGATTTCGCTACACCTTTCAGCTTCTTCTCCCGCTTTCAAAATCTGTCATGATTTCGCGACATGTCGTGAAATCGTGCCCCCTTCTGCTACACTTTCTCTCTCCTCCAAACTATCGCGATTTCGCAACATGTCGCGAAATCGCGGCCCCTTCTGCTCGACTTGCCCCTTGCCAATTTTTGTCGCGATTTCATGACACGTCGCGAAATCGCGACAGGTATCTTCCTTAGCCGCTTTTTCTCCTTTGGCCGACTCCTCAGCACTGTCTCTCCCGAAACTCGATGCTTCTGCTGCTGGTGTTGTTGGATGCTCCTGCATCAGACTGACGAGGCACCGGGAAAACACACTTCTGTAAACCCCACTTTTTCATTAATAAAACTGAAATATTACAAGCATACAGCCCGCAGGCTTACATTAGCTAGCTCTCGGCTTAGCTTCACGCTTCTCCGCTCTAAGTGCCTTCCCCGATCCACCGTCCCGACAAATACAATAAAATGGGTTTTTATAGAGGCCTCGACCCTCTCAAACAACTTTCGAAAATGGGTTCACCAACCCAAATTAAATTTCCCTCCAATACATTCTTCACGTAAATCGGGACACCAACCCGATTAAATTCCCGCACTCCGCACGGTCCCTGCCACTGCTGACTTGGTCAGTAAACCCTGCGTGCCCATTGCTTCTTATATTCCGTGCTCCTAGAATTCCCCGCTTTTGCCTCAGCTTCTGCCATGTGTCATTCTGAACGGTTCCCAAAAAATATCGTTCCCGCCATCTCTTTCTCTTTTTCCTGTGCCATTTTCTCTCTCCGTCGCGATATCGCGACGTTCCTGGCTCTCTGCACTTGCTTCTCATTTTGGTCACGATATCGTGCCATATTTTTGCCTCCTGCCCCTCCGTTGAGAAATTCGTCATGATATCGACACGTCACGAAATCGCGACAAGTATCTTCCTTAGCCGCTTTTTCTCCTTTGGCCGACTCCTCAGCACTGTCTCTCCCGAAACTCGATGCTTCTGCTGCTAGTGTTGTTGGATGCTCCTGCATCAGACACCCGGGGTACGTAGAGAAGTGATCTTCACTTCTGATTGGTCCGGTTGCTGCCTCCTGCAACACTCCCGGACTCATCTCTGCCTCAGCAGTCTGCTTTAACCCCGGCTCCCGGTCCATACTTCTGTCTTCTACCGGACATATTTCTCCACTGCTGCAAACTTCTTCTGCAGCCTGCTGTATTTCATCCTTTTGCACAAAAAAATCTGTGCTTTCTTTCGGGCAGGTCCCGGTACCGCTATACTCTTCATCACACACGGTTTTCTTTAATTTTTCTTCTTTCTTCCCGTCTTCTTTGCCTTTCCTCTTGCTCCCGTAACTTTATCCCGAGCCACTCTTTTTGAAGGGCCTTCAACTATTTTTGTAAAGCTAAGACTTCTTCTTCCGAAACCATATCCTCCATGCTGTCCCGTCTTCTTCGAGAATGCATTCTTCTCACCCCTTTTTTTTTATCGGGTCTTGGCGTAAACTACCTCCCGCTCGACGAATCTGCTTACGCACTTAAAGACCGAACTCACTCTCTCTCAGAACCCTCCCGCAGGTCCTGGTGTAGCTGCCTCACCTTCGGCGGATCTGCTGCACACTTAGGATCATTAGCTCTGATACCACTGACGGGGCATCGAGAAAACGCACTTCTGCAAACCCCACTTTTTCATTAATAAAACTAAAATATTACAAGCATACAGCCCGCAGCTTACATTAGCTAGCTCTTGGCTTAGCTTCACGCTTCTCCGCTCTAAGTGCCTTCCCCGATCCACCGTCCGACAAATACAATAAAAATGGGTTTTTATAGAGGCCCCGACCCTCTCAAACAACTTTCAAAAATGGGTTCACCAACCCAAATTAAATTTCCCTCCAATACATTCTTCACGTAAATCGGGACACCAACCCGATTAAATTCCCGCACTCCGCACGGTCCCTGCCACTGCTGACTTGGTCAGTAAACCCTGCGCGCCCATTGCTTCTCGTCTTTCGTGCTCCTGGAATTCCCCGCTTTTGCCTCAGCTTCTGCCACGTGTCATTCTGAACGGTTCCCAAAAAATACCGTTCCCGCCATCTCTTTCTCTTTTTCCCGCGCCATTTTCTCTCTCCGTCGCGATATCGCGACATGTCGCGATATCACGACGTTCCTGGCTCTCTGCACTTGCTTCTCATTTTGGTCGTGATATCACGACATGGCGCGATATCGCGACCTTTTTGCCTCCTGCCCCTCCGCTGAGAAACTCGTCGCGATATCGCGACGTCATGATATCACGGTGTCGCGATATCATGACCATTCTGTCGCTCCGTCCTCCGCTTCGAAACCTATCATGATTTCGTGACATGTCACGAAATCGTGCCCCCTTCTGCTGCATCTTCTTCCTCCTTGCCTTGACGTCGCGATTTCGCTACACCTTTTCGCTTCTTCGCCCGCTTCCGAAATCTGTCATGATTTCATGACATGTCGCGAAATCGTGCCCCCTTCTGTTGCACTTTCTCTCTCCTCCAAACTGTCGTGATTTTACGACCTGTTGCGAAATCGCGGGTCATGATTTTGGGACATGTCGCGAAATCGCGGCCCCTTCTGCTCGACTTGCCCCTTGCCAATTTTTGTCATGATTTCATGACACGTCGCAAAATCGCGTCAGGTATCTTCCTTAGCCGCTTTTTCTCCTTTGGCCGACTCCTCAGCACTGTCTCTCCCGAAACTCGATGCTTCTGCTGCTGGTGTTGTTGGATGCTCCTGCATCAATTTTCCATCCCTCCAATCATAGTCTTTGGCTATGATGCACTCCAACGATCTGCAAGGGTAGCCATCTATATCTACATGCATTTGAGGAGCCATCTAGCAAAGAAAATATCTAAGTGCACCTATCTAAAGATTGTAGTTGTCTGAGCACCACCCATCTAGAACTGTAGACATCTAGGACTACAACTGTTGCAACATACCCATATGAAAACTATAGATGTCTAAGATTGTAGACATATAGGATTGCATTCGTCTGGATTGTGTCCATCTAAGACTGAAATCATCTGGTAGGAACCAAGGTGATTGTGGAAAAAATGAGTCACCATAGGTCAGGCCATTGTTGGATCAATGAGACAAAGATTTTTAGAGGAAGTAGAACATCGATCAAGATAAATTTAGATCAATTATCTAAATCTATTACCATAAAATGACTCTGCCATAATCAAGAACATGGCTAGACAAAAGGGATGATGTAGGGACAATCACAAAATCCTGAGCAAGGGAAGGCTCGAGGAAAACAAGGGCAGGTGCAAACTACAACACTTGACATAAAAAGTAAGGAAGCACAACAGTTTGAAAAGGATCAGGTACCCATTGAAGATATCACATGGATTCATGCAAAGGGAGATTTTTGTAGGTAGTGGTGGGAACATACATCGACAAATGATCTAGTGAAGTAGAAGATCAAGATAGTTGGAGTGCATTTCATTCTACAAGTCCCAAGTTTTGACGAGAATTTCTTCAAGGAATATCTAATACAGATGTTGTAGAACTATGATCTACTAAACACTATAAGCAAGGTATGCATGGGAGATCGAGAGTTAGTGATAGATTTCTTAGTAGAGGCATTTCGAAGACATTTTGGATTGCCGAGAAAGGACCTACCTATATTGAATGAACAAGTTGACCCCCAGAAGACTCCACAACTGATTCAAAGTATTACACTCAGAATAGAAAAAGAGATGGACATTTTGTATTAAAAAATTATAGCTAGGCTATTTAGGGAACAAAGGAGTTTGGATTTACCCATATGGCTAATCTCGTATCTGCAAGGTATCGAGAAGGGAGTTGCCTATGATTGGGGAGCTTACTTGGCATTCCATATTCAAAAATTCTCGACGAGAACCACCAAGAATATTTCAATAGTTTTCCACGCCATTGGATTACCTCTAGATTTTGCCTTTCGAGTAGGAGTGTCGATACCAAATTTGGATCCCCCCAAGACATTACCAAATTTAGCACCAAAAATTTTGTGATGGAAGGATGCAAAAACACAGTTGAAGCAGAATACACCCATGAAAAAGTAGTGAGTAAAGCAATGATTTGATAAGACCTCACTAGAAAAAGGGTCGATGGAGGAATCAGAAGGGGAGGATACCGCACCACAAATGTTAGAGAGGATATTGCCAACAAAGGAAGTCGTTGCACCTATATAGGCAATAGTTAAACCAACTAGGAAAAGGAAGAAACTTGATCCACCATCATCATCACCATTACCAAAAATAGCAGTGGTAGGAGAAACAATAGAGAAGATATCCCACAGTAAAGAAGTAGCCTGAAAAATTGAGCAACAGATGAGATCGCAGAGTATGGGGACCAAAATTGCAAAGGTGGACTTTACCATTCCCTTTGTTCTCCATGACATGCCATCTGAACCTAGTTCTGCTATATACATGGGACCTACGAAATAATTGACAGAGGCCCAATTTTAAAATCATAAGAAGTCACCTGAAGGACCCTCGAAATCCCTGTTGGTGAAAACCTCTTTTATCTACACTCTACGGGATTTCTCATTTGAGGATATTCTCACAACAATAGTATCAAAGGCAGTAGGAAAAGTAGATATAGGCACTCCCAAGACAATAGAAAAAGACATGATAAGTAAAGAACTACCACTGCATATTGTGGAAAATTCGATGGCAGGGACATGACACTACCCTATTTTAGTTGAAAAGGAGAGTTCTTCGAAACCTACGACGAAAACAATACAGGGAGAGAACCCCCAACAAGTTGTAGTACCTTAGCAGACTATTTAAACAACTGGTGAAAGTAGTCGATTATAGGTACATACATAGCAACCATTGATTATAGAATGGAAAGCGGCTAAGAATACTAATGCTCTTTTCGAGAAGGGGAAGGAGCCTTTTGAAATAAGGGAGGAGGAGAAATCTGAGGATGGATGGTTAGAACACATAAAACTAGAAGTGCCCAATTTTCTAGATTCCCTAAACATGGGTGCTCGCATCAATCAACAAGCGGTAACATGATTTACCAAATTGACTCATGTCATGGATAGCTTGTGATTGCAACTTAATGCAGCTTATGTTGACCAATGAAAGAAATGGAAATTGATGGTATAAGAATTATACAAGATTGTGAAATGGGCTAGAAAGGGAGGCTGGCGATCAAAAATTTCTAGAATTTATCAAGAACAACCTTGGACTTTGTCTATTGAATATTTTTAAACTATGGAGGGAGTCGAGAAATTACCATACAAGACACCTACCCTCTATTTTGATCCAGCACATGTGTATGTTATCGGCCATGGTAACAATCATCCTTCTGAAGGAACCATTGATCAAAGGCTACAAGTGGAACTAGTACCCTATATTATGGCCAATGTACAGTCAAATAAATTATCTAGCCCACTTGTTGTGTTGGCTAGCAGAGGGGATCAAGCACTTGAATCTGACAAGGTAGATACTAGATAAAGATCTGCAATTGATGAAGGAATAATTACAAGAGAAATAACAATAGTTGGTCGAGGATGTCCTATAGTTGCACGAGGCTTTACGATAGATTCGAGAGAAACAACAGGAAATCTCGAACCTTAGTTCCCAAATCAAGGATAGGGAACAAGTGAATATAACTATGGAAATAGAGATGCTACATCAAAACAAAGCTAAGGCATTACTCTCAAAATAGAATGCAAAATTAGTGGCCCAAAAGAGTCAGAGTGAGGATACTTGGCAAAAGGAATGGGAGGAATTGCGTAAAGTACTGCTTCAATATCAATAGCGTGAGGTAGCTCTCAAGGTAGAACTGACACATAGGGAACCATATTCCTCTACCGTGACAATTCAATAGATGAAGGAAATATTCATTCAATGTGAATCATATTTATTGTCCAACCTCCAAGAAATGGAAAACAAAGCCAACAATATGGGAGTAGAATGGGCCAAGTACTTCACTTATGCCAAGTGAGTTCGTGATGAACGTGAAGCCTTCAAGCTTTGGGTTTAGGAATTGGAAGAAGAGCTCCAGGATGCAGAACCAAAGGACGTTGAGACTCCATTAGGACAATGAAGGAAGTTGCTGAGTACATCAACTAATTCAAAGGGGAGGATATATGTAGACAACAGTTCTAATAAGAAATGGCATTCAGAGTTGTTTGACAAAATGTCTACGTGATGTTGAGCATTTTGATAAGGTAAGGTAATTTTCAATGTAAAACAACCATCATAGGATTTATTACTTAAGTCAGACTACTTAATAATATCAAATAAAAGGATAAAATGGCATAAACTAGCCATCATAGGATTGATTAGTTAAGTTAGACTAGTTAATTAGTATGAGATTGGTTTAGTCAAACTAGTTAATTAGTTTGAGATGTTAAGACAAACTAGTTAATTAGTTTGAGATTGATTAGTTAAGGCATTAATTAGTAGATGGTTGGGGATGGTTAAGCATGGTTGGTTGCAGTAACCACCAAGGCTAACTTATAAATACCCCCTACTCATTTTGTAAGCATCCATTGATCGGTCCATCATTATGAATGAATACAACAAATAGGATTGTTCTATCGTTGTGCAGATCTACATGTGAGCTTGTTGTCTTATGTTATAGGTATCCCAATGATTCATACCATGGAATGTATTGCAAGTAAACTAGTATTATCATTGTATTTGTTGTGCAAAGTTGTAGGAAAGACCACTTAGTGACAAGATGAGGAGTTGTAGAGAAAAATCAGAATTGCAAGAGTGTTGAACCCATCCAGGCCTATCTATCTAGGCCTATCCATCTAGGCCACCCGTCTAGGCCTATTCGTCTAGTGCTCACCCATCTAGACCAAAGTTACCTGTCTAGCCTGGTGTCACCCTATAGACACCTAAAACACGTCATGTCGAGGGTGACTACTCATATGGACATGCTACAAGACCATATGGAGGATCTTGGATAGACTCCAAGATAGAGCAGTGGTTCTAACCACTCAATTTAGGCATTTTGGCCTAATCAGTCTGAACCATAGCCTAGCACTTGATGGTCTCCAGTCTAAACCATGGTTGACACCTACGGTCTACAGTCTGGACCACAACTGTGACCTACGGTCTTAATTGAAGTTCAGTTAGGCCTTCCATCCGAGCCAAATTGGTTGGAATGGCCAAAATATCTAGAAGAAGGCAGTTGAAGGATGAAATATTCTAGAGGCTTCCATCCCAACTGTCCTAACCACCCTTCTTGGTCTTGGCTTCTCCATGAAGCCACCCCTAGCCCTAGGGGCATGCTATAAATACCCCCTCCAAATGGGGAGAAAAAAGAGAAGCAAGCATTGGAGATTTGAGCAACGAAGCCTTGGCGAATTGTACACTCAAACTGAGTATACTAAGAGATAGAGCTATTGCACTTAATCCCCGACCCTTTTGCCAACATTCATGATGAATTGCATTATGGATGCCCTAGGTGCTTAGGAGAGTCAAGAAGCACAAATCCGGGCAAACGAAGGCCCTTCACATCGAATTGACCACCAAATCAGTCTGAGGACAATGAAGGCGACCCTTGAACATCAATTTGGACAAGGAGATCAAGCCCACTACCCCTAATTTTGAGGGTAAACCTATCAGAGGTCAAACCATGACTGTCAGCCACGGTTCACAGTGCAGACCGCTCACCAGAGCTACGGTTTGCAATAGGTGATAGATCACCTTACTCTTTTCATTTTTGTCCAGTTAAATAGGTTAGATTAATCATTTCTTAGGTTTAATTGTAGTTTAGAAGAATTTTGACCATGGGAATTAGCTTAGAATAGATAGTTTATGCTTTGCATTAATTAGGACATTTGTGGATCTTTTATGCACCTTTATGCTTCTATTTTGATATCTGATCCATGCATTATTTGTCTAATGATCTCCTTTATGCTATATTACAAATCTTGATTCAATTAGCATAGTTTAAAGGTTTTCTTTATGTTTTCTTGATCATTAGTTTAATGGCATTATCATGTATGTTTCCTTAAAGGGCCTCATCATGAGAGGCTATCTATATTTTTGATCGTGTGTTGTTGTTTCTTGATCGTAGGAAGATAGGTACAAGAGGAGTCTATATCATAATCCTTCCACATCGCGAAGAAGGGGGTCAACTCCACCCCAAGGCAGTTTGCGACTAGTCAAAGGGCAATATTAATGCGCCTACCCTATTGAGGGCATTGGCAATTGTATAGACTGTATCATCATTCAAGTGACCCTAAGAGGGGCATATTTGTAACAAAAATTCATTCATAATCAATACAAGAAATATCATTTTGTTGAATTTATGCAATGTGTCAAGCTTTTACGCTTTTATGATGACTATAGACTAATACAGTAGATAGGAGCATGCTTTTTGGTTATGTCATAAGGTGATCACGGTGGAACTCCACATTTGTAGCCCTTGAGTGCTGACATTCTTGAATTTTCTTATCTCAGGTGCTAACCACAGCTAACAACTATGGTTATTTGTTGGCCCATGGCTTTCACCCATGGTTCACACTACAGCCCACAGACCAGAGCTACGGTTTATAGCAAAAGCAACAGACAGTAGAGAAACCACTTGGCATCAGATCAAGAGCTGAGGTAGGCTCTATTTTTATTCTCTGTTCTATATTTTCTTCTCTGTGTTTTTATAGTAAGCGTTAAATCGATTGCAAATTAGGTACACTAAAGAAAAAGGGTGAATGAATAGTCCTAGTTTGCTTTCGCATTCCTTCCATTAGAAAGGCGTTGCTAGGAACAACGGACCTCTGATTGCAGTCCACCCTAGAATACAGTGACCTTGATAAAAATTGAGTGGTCGTTTGCATGCTTGAGGCCCAATTAGAGGCCATGTCATCGTAATCGCATTGTCATAACATCATGTAGGACATAGCATGCATAGCTTTCTGAATTTGAAATGTTCCTTTTCTTTTTATGCATATCATGTAGGAATGATCATATGAATGCTCTTTTATGCATTTGTCTTTATGCAAAGTAAAACGAACCACACACACCATGTTTCATTTAAACATCAGTGGCATTGGGCTCTCACATCCAACCCATTTGATTGAGACCAACAGTGGATGTCATTACCACTTGGTTGGCTCATTTGAAATTGTATTATCGGGACCCGCTCATGGCCAAGGCCGACCCAAGAACTGTCCTATCCATGCAAAATAGCACGCACTCATCTTCGAAAGAGTGTATCACTGTGCACGGTGTGTTGGGTGAGGGTTGGTAGTACCTATGCTACCTCATTGAGTATGGACTTCACTCCCATATTTGGCTTGTGCGAGTGTATAGGTGAAAGCCAATTAAACTGAGAATAAAATCCAATGATTTTGCAAAACACGCGAGAGTTTCTCATACTGATACAACACATTTTGAAACAACATCAAACAGTTTAGGGCTCACTTTAAAATTTAAAAATAAGATAAGCATCATTGTATACCTTGTTTGATAATAAAAGATACATCTAGACGTTAGGTACACTATGGTGGATACACGGGGTGGTCGGCAAAGGTGCAAGCCTGAAGCCAATGACCAAGCCCCAACCGATTCACAAATACACGTGTCTAGTCCTCAACCACATGAGCAAACCGAACGTCGTTCGGTGAGCATTAGAGGAGACAACTCGACACGAGGGGATCCCATTGAGCGTACCCCTGATAGACTAGCATCAGTGCATTCTGTTAGACGTAGATTAGAGCATGGAGCTTCTCAGCTTGAGGGTGCTCCACTCGAAAGCCATTATCGAGACCGTAGTGCACGCGCATCCATGGGATCGACCGAAGAGTATGTCATGCAGGGGACCAGATTGGTACCCATTCACACTAAGTCTATAGGGTGTACTATACCCCCACCTTCTGAGTATAGAAGGAATAGAGATCCACCCATTCAGGGGCAAGTAGATGGGCTCCCTATTGAGCGCAAGTCTACCCATACTCCCATGCGTACTATAGCATGCAAGATCACCATCGATATATCGAAGGTGGGAGCTAATGGAACACCACCCCATGAGAGGTGGAGGTCTAGACAGCTAGATGGTCTAGGTAGTGTGTTAGAGCAGCTAGGCTGCAAGCCTTTGGCTCCGCCCACTCGTGCTCTAAGTGAGCATAGCGGGAGCACCATTAGAACTACTAGAGAGCATGGAGAGGCTTCTAAGCACCCTCATGTCTCACGTCCACCATCCATGCATGGTGGCATGCAACATAGGACACAACATGATGTCGATGCCATCTTCACAGATAGAGGCAAAGGCACAACACATCAGTTCGATGGGTATAGAACCCACAAGGTCGCTCGTACAGAGCAAGCATACCAAAGGCCTCCTATGGTTGACCAGGTCAAAAGATCATATCGACTGGCCTCTGAAAAGAAATGCCAACTCCTCCAAGATCAATTGGAGGATGCTCGCCTAGAGAGGCAGCGCATTGAAGATGAAGATCTTCAAGTGTAGAGGCTTACTAGACAGAGGTTGTATGAGCAACGCTTGTGCGAGGAGCGCATCCTCATCCAGAAGGAGCATGTAGAGTAGGAAGATAGGTTGGCTAGGGCTGACCTATATTCTCAGGATGAGCATAGAGAGTAGGTGCATAGGAAGGCTCTTTCACAAGCCGACATGCACCATGAGCACGTAAGCATTCACACTCATATCACTGCCCATCAGAGAGAGCGACCACCTTCGATCGACAATCAGAGGTAACAACATTATGAGGAACAAGAGGGGAATAGATACAACCAGGAATATCCTGAGAGTTCTCGAGTTGAGGAGGAGGAAGAGCAATGCCCTCCACCTCGATAGAAGAGGATTGTACCTCCCATACCGCCTCCATATCGACTTAGGGAGGAGGAATTTCTATCTTCTGAGGCTTACAAAGCTTTGGTCGAGAAGGTCAAAGCAATTGAGAAACAAGGCACGACTGTCCAAAAGTCGACACTGAGGAAAATTCACAATGAACCTTTAGATCCCTTGATGCCTACGCCCCCATACCCTGAGCATTTTGAGATGCCCAGGTTGGAAAAATTCAAGGGTGATGAAGAGGCGCAAGAACATGTCATGAGATTTCTGGATGCTTGCTTCTAGATAGAGAACAATGATGCACTGTTATTGCATACGTTTGTCATGACTCTCTCTGGTCCAGCCCGAGAGTGGTTCAATCAGCTAAAGAAACATAGCATAACAAATTTTGAGCAATTAGCTGATGCCTTTCTTGAATGCTATTCCTTTGGCATCAAGAAATAGGCCAACCTTTCTGATTTGGCTGTGCTAGCTCAGTGCGATGATGAGCCAATAGAACAGTATGGGAAGAGGTGGAGGAGATTAATGGCAAAGTTGCCATTCTCGATTCCTACCATAGAATTAACCCGAATGTTTACAAAGAGTTGTGCCAAGCACATCTCACTATTATTGCAACTGCAATAGTATGCTACATTCGAAGAAGCTTTGGTGCAAGCCAAGGTAATTGAGGACATCAAGTTGCAGGAAGGCAACTTGAAGCTCAAAACTAGGAAAGAGGGATATAAGAAGAGTACCTCAAAGCAACAGGGCAAGCAGGCCCATGTGAATCAGGTGGTACTAAATCTCCAAAATGAGGATAAGGGGCAAAAGAAATAGAATTATCAAGCCCATCCTCCTCCTACGCAATATGACCAACGCAAGAATAACTACAAGGGCAAGAACAAAGAGCAATGCCCACCTCACATATTTATGCCATTGATGGAATCATTGACATCAATTTTTTGTCAGCTCTATGAGGCCAAGGCAATAAGATTACCCAAAGTCAAGATGGTTGATCCTAATCAGCCCAAGCCCAAAGACTATCAAGAAGATCTATTTTGCATATTTCATAGAGCGAAAGGCCATGACATCGAGGTATGTTGGTATTTCAAACATATTATGCAAAATATGATAGAAAAGGGAGAGCTTGTGGTACCAGGAAATCCCTAGGCACCGAACAACCAAAACATGGGGATTTTTAAAAATTCGTTACCAAACCATGAGGCACCCCATAACCACGCTGGCCATGTCAATCAAGTGCGAGTCGAACCACCTACCCAGGGGTTCATCGGCATGGTCAATGTTGTTACCAGACATGGGAGGTATGAACAACCGAATCAACCTCATGCTCCCATTCAAATATAGGCCACGCCCCAGCAATGATAGGCACAAAATATTCCAGGCCCACCAATGAGACCGATGGTGACCATTAGGAGCAAGTTGGTTCAAAACCTGTAGATGACTCCTACGAAGTTGTCGATATATGAGCTTATACAATAGTCCCCTAGGCATAGGGAGACTCTTATGGACATTCTGAGGTCCATTGAGGTACATTCCCAGGATGCACAGGCATTCATAAACTTCATGGGGCACGTACAATAGTGCCAGGAACCAATGATCCAATTCTATGATCATGAAGTGAAAATGGTTTCTGCAAGCATGGCTGACCCGCCACTACATATCATTGCATGTGTTAACCATGTGCCATTCAAAAGGGTCTTGATTGACACTTGGTTCATCGATCAATATAATCATGACTAAGGCACTACACCATTTGAAATTGCCTAAATCACTCATCGTACCAACCACCTTTACATTGAGAGCGTTTAACGATGCACTATGCTCTATGGTTGGCATGATTGTCCTACCTATTCAGGTGGGACTAAAGACCATTCTCGTAATGTGTCACATGATAGAGGGTACTTTGTAGTATAACATCCTACTAGGGAGGCCTTGGATTCATGAAATGCATTGTGTTCCCTCGATATTGCATCAATGTGTCAAGTATATACATGAGGGACAAGTTCACATGGTTTCATCAGATGAAGAACCATTCAAGTTCATGAACTTAGCAGATTTTCCAGGGGGCTTCGTACTCCCATCAACGCACTTGGACATACGACCCACATCATCGGTAAGGGTTCCAAGAGGTAAACATGTGGTGCATGTTCAACCATCGATATCTGTATCAAACAGATCTGAACATACCACTGCAACTTCTCTGAGATCGAGTGCATCAGCAATGCATCGAGATGATAAGAAATTAAAGGTAAAATTGGGTAGGAAAGAAGCAAAGAACACACCCGAACCAGTCATCGCTGAGGCTACCACTCCCATGGAGGTGGAGGAAGCCTAGGATCAAGTCGAGGAGGCACCTCAGCCTACTTCTCCTGCATCGTCAGCAGGGTCATCCACACCGCGGGTGACTGTTCACCTAGCCAGTACAGGTCTGGGTGAGTATCTTGTGCAAAATGTGACCTTTGGTCCTATTTTAGAGACTACACGAGACATGGGCCGACCGATAGCCCATCGATATCTAGTTGGATCCATAGTACCATTGGGTGAGCCACCCAACCAAACAAACTTCATCTACGCCGGGTTGGATCAAGTTCCAATGCGAGCACCCATGGAGATGGATGATGAGGAATAGTTCATGGTGAACGTTCGGTACTTGTCCAACCCAGAGTATGCCATGCACATTTTTGAGCTCTATCATTGGCATGGATACGACCTTGGTATTTTTGAACAAGGATGAAGAACCCCTCTTGAACTACGTTATCAGTTGGCAACTGATAGGTTCGGATTGGGATTGCAGATTTAGGGACATGATGATTTACTCACTGCATCATTGGATCATTTATACCTGAGTCTGGGGGATGATATGGATTTTAATCCATATCATCCTAACATGTCTAGTCTTCGGGGCAACAACCCAATGGTGTCAGTCATCACCATTGAGAGACCGAAGCTTGAACATGAAGAGTTCTCGGAGCAGAACCCTAGAGGCAACCTAGGTCATCAAAACCGTATCACAATCGATGATATTGGTATGCAGGGGCACAACCCCACCATTCTAGGTGATCTCGATTTAGGAGATATTTGTAGTGAATATGGAGAGGAGTCCACCTCTAAAATAAGTGGACCGAGTTATGATGCAGATGGTGAGTCCTCAAATAATGATCAATCTAAGGAGGAAATTGAACGAGCCTTCGTGGTTTCGGTATTTCTATGCCATTTACTACCTAGAGAGCAATTAGATGAGATACAAGAGCATTTCATAGTCGATAGTGATTATGAAGATGAGATAGAGTAGGCCTACTTAAGGCCTCATCCAGCTAATCTCCCAATATTTGTGGACATGATAGAGTGGTCTACTCATAGTAGCAATCATAGCGATGAGGTTGAGATGACCGATCCGAGGCTTGTATACCCGCTACATCTATTGCCTGCAGAGTCAGAGTATGTTATAGAAGAAGTGCCTCTTAACACTGATCACTCTGAAGAGGAAGTAGAGCTAATTTTTGCATCGGTGTCATATATACGATCGTTCTATCTAGTTTATCTGGATAGTGATGATAGTGATCGTAGAATCAGATACATGGGGCCACATCTGGTAGATCACCCCTTGCATATGGGGGGAAGTGAAGGATTATATCTATATAGTGATGATGAGGATTCATTGGAGATGGCCTATTTGGGGCCTCATCACCTACGTAATCAGAATCCACCTCGGGGTCCGCCACCTATTACAGCTGCAGGTTTGCATCGAGAGATTAATCTCCAACGCCGCCTCAGGGAAAGAATAAATCTGGAAGAGGAATATCAAAGACTCTTTCCCCATCCACCTACTTATGTTGAGCTACTTGAGCTGAGAGATCCCATTTTGTAGTTAGTGCACAAGGAGGATCCAGTTGTCCGGGCATCCCACAGGGAGGACCCATTCGTCCCCATACCATCTGAGCCAGATCTTGGGTACGAAAGCTACATAGATGATGTAGAGTTTAGTCCATGTGGTCCTGGAGATCAATTCCATTCCATCAACATGGTCTCCATTGATTTGACCACTCCACTCCACAATCCAACAGATCCATCCAAACCATTGCATCTAAACATGGATGCTATCGATTGGGATCATGTTGATTCACTAGTAGAGCCTGAAGACTTCTTCTCGAATGAAGAGATGCTGCAACCATTTCATTTTGGACTAGGTTGTGCTTATGATGTCTATCATGCTGAACATGCTTCCAATGAAGAACATATAAATCCATCTGATGACATCCATTTGATCCCTACGCCTCATCAGCTTGAGGAGGGATCCCATATGTCAGTAGAGGAAACCTTCAAAGTGGATATCGATAATGACCCCACCAATCCAATGAAGGTTAAATTTGGAATGAGTCTCACTCCAGATGAGCGCGCTAGCATCATCCCTCTGTTGAAAGAGAGACCTGACCTTTTTGCTTGGACATACAAAGATATGCCCGGTCTAGACCCAAAATTGGTTACTCATAACCTTTCGCTAGACCCATCCAAGAAGCCTGTCAAGCAGAAGCTCATAAAGATGCATCCAACAGTAGCCTTAATGGTGAAAGATGAATTGTAAAAATTGTTGGATGTAGAATTTGTCATTTCCATCGACTATCCAGAATGGGTATCCAATATGGTACCTGTAGGAAAACTAGATGGAAGGATCCGTATTTGTATGGATTTTAGAGATCTCAACAAGGCAACACCCAAAGATTCATTTTTATTGCCCAATATCGATGCTCTAGTAGACTCTACTATAGGTCATGAAATGCTCTCCTTAATGGATGATTTTTTTGGTTACAATCAAATTCGGATTAAGCCCGAAGACCAACACAAAACCATGTTTATAATGCCATGGGGAACATTTTGCTACAAAGTTATGCCATTTGGTCTCAAAAATGCTGGTGCCACATACCAACGGGCCATGACATACATTTTTCATGACTATATGCACAAAATTCTTGAAGATTATATCGATGATTTTCTAGCCAAGTCATTGCTACGAGAAGAGCATGCAAAGGTCTTAAGAAAAGTCTTCGATCGCTTGATAGAGCACAATGTCAGGCTGAATCCTAAGAAGTGCGTATTTGGCGTAACTTCTAGAAAATTACTAGGGTTCATCATCTCCAAGAGAGGCATCGAAGTAGACCCAATGAAGGTCAAGGCCATTTTGGAAATGCATCCTCCCACCAATATTAAGGAATTAAGGAGCCTTCAGGGCAAGGTAGCCTCGATAAAGTGATTTATCACCCAACTATCGGATAAATGTCGACCCATGAATCGACTGCTACATAAGGGTGTCCCATTCAACTGGGATGAGGACTGCAAGGCAGCCTTCACTGAGATAAAGCAATACCTGGTGATGCCACCAGTGTTAGCTCCACCAAGGCTAGAAGAGCCTTTTCTGCTATATATATCGACAATAGACTTTGCGTTAGGGACCATGTTGGCCCAAAATAATGTACAAGGCAAAGAGCAAGCCATATATTACATTAGCCGAACCTTGGTGAGTTACGAGCTAGGATATGCATATGTGGAAAAACTATGTTTAGCAGTAGTTTTCGCTACCAAGAAATTATGGCACTACATGTTGAGTCATACGACATATGTGATATCAAAACAAAATCCTTTGTAGTATATGATGAGCAAGACATATCATAATACACGTACTACAAAGTGGATCATGCTATTGATAGAATTCGATCTAGAATTCATAAGCTAGAAGTCCATTAAGGGATAGGTCATAGCAGATCAGTTAGCTGAGGTGCCACTATCCAATAGTAGGCCTCTAACAATCAAGCTTCCGGATGATGCAGTGTTTGTAGTATCCGAAGCTCCCGAACCCGAAGAACCAGAGAACAATGTTGATATGACTCTGTTCTTTGATGGTTCAAAATGCGAGCAAGGAGCTGGTGTAGGGATAGTGTTTTTCATGCCGCAAGGAGCTCCAATGCCCTTGTCATTCAAACTAGACTTCCCATGCACCAACAATAATGTTGAATATGAAGCCCTACTTTTGGGCCTCCATACAACCATCGCCATGAATATCAAGAGACTAAACATCTTTGGTGATTCCCTGCTCATAATTAACCAAGTGAAGGGACTATTTCAGTGTCGATGTCCGGTACTGAAAGCCTACAAAGATCTTGTTGCCACATATCTGGCTAAACTAGAATGGTACGACATCGAGGCAATCCCTCATTCATCAAATAGGTTCGTAGACACCATGGCATATTTGGGATCCTTAATCCCTCAGAATCCATCTGTCGACTTCACTACCATCCATGTCAAGATGCTCTCACATCCTATAATAGAGCGTGCAACCTTTGATAACAAAGAATCAGTCAACATGATTAGTGTGGAGCCAAAAGCTGATTGGTTCTGCAAAGCTAAAGACTTTCTCAAGAAGGCACCCTGGGGGTCTTTAACCTCCTAGAGTCCTACAGGGAGTGGCACCACCATTCACCACAAGGTTGTTTCCTAGTCTGCATTTACAAAGATAAATATGTAGGGGGAGCAAGTCATCTTAGCAGTCGAAGTTGAGGCTCATCAGAATTGGATGTCACAGATTCAAGACTTCCTAAGACTTGGTTTTGTCTCGGAGGGACTATCATGTGCCACAAGATGCACATTTAAATAGAAAGTGACTAAATATGTCTTGATAGGAGACATTTTGTACCACCAAAGTTACGATGGAGTTCTCCTTCATTGTCTTGAGCCCCAAGAGTCATCTTGGGCAATTTTAGAAGCTCATGACGGTACGTGCGGTGGCCATTTCAATGGCATGGCCATCGTCAAGCGCATCCTTTGAATGGGTTATTATTGGCCCACTATGGAGAAGGATTGCAATGTGTATGTCAAGAAATGCATCAAATGTCAGCATCATGCTAATCTTACGCACTTGCCATCATAGGCCCTACAACCCATCCAAGCGGTTTGGCCATTTGCTCAGTGGGAGTTTGATCTAATTGGCAAGATCTCTCCTCCATCATCGAGTCGACATACATTCATTATTATGGCTACTGAGTATTTTACAAAGTGGGTGGAAGCCATTCCCTTAACAATGACCACTGGAGCTCGCATAGCAGAGTTCATAATGGAGCATATCATAAGTCATTTTGGGATACCATCCAAAATAGTTTTGGATAATGGAACTTCTTTTAAGAACAAAATTGTGCGAGCTTTAACATCTAAGTACCGCATCAAACATAGTTTTGCAACTCCATATTATCCGTAGGAAAATGGGCAAGCTGAGGCCTCAAACAAGACTATGGTAGCCATCTTGAAAAAGACAGTGCAAGAACACCACAAGGATTGGCATATACAACTGCCCCTTGCATTATGGGCTTATAGGACTAGCATTCGGACTCCCACTAGGGCAACTCCATTTTCACTAGTATATGGCACTGAGGCCATTATGCCCTTAGAGTTGGAAATTCCAATGCTGCGCATCGCATTGAAAGAGTTCATCGATGATGACACCGCATGACAAGCTCGACTAGATCAATTGATGCTACTGGATGAACATCACGTGAATGCCCTAGAGCATCTCCATGTCTATCAAGAGTGATTAAAATGAGCTTACAATATCAAAGTCCACTAGAGAGACTTTGAAGTTGGGGATCTTGTGCTGAAAGAAAACCAATAGAACTCGAATTTGTCGCCCGATATGCGAGACAAATTTATGGCTAATTGGCTAGGACCCTATATCATATCTAAAAATATTGGTCTGGGTACCTATCACCTGACATCGCTAGGGGGTGTTGAAGAGCCTGAACCTCTCAACATCATCCATATTAAGGCATTCTATGCTTAGAGAGTGTAGCATAAAAGGCTCCAAAGGCATCTGTAAGCCCTTTGGTCAGTCAAAAAGGCACCAAGGATTTCTAAAAATTGCTTGGTCAACCCAAAGGCTCCAAAGGTTGCTTAAAGCCACTTTGGTCATCCCAAAAAGGCACCAAGGATTTCTAAAAATTGCTTGGTCAACCCAAAGGCTCCAAGGGTTGCTTAAAGCCACTCGGTCATCCCAAAAAGGCACCAAGGATTTCTAAAAAATTGCTTGGTCAACCCAAAGGCTCCGAGAGTTCCTATAGCTTCTCGGTCATCCTAAAAGGACTCCAAGCTCTCTTGCTGAGAGTTTGGTCAACTAAAAGGTTCCAAAGGCATCTGTAAGCCCTTTGGTCAATCCAAAAAGCTCCAAGGATTTCTAAAAATCACTTGGTCAACCCCAAAAATCTCCAAAGGCATATATACTCATCGTTTGGTCAAATATGAAAGCTCAAAAATTCATAAAAATTTGAAAATATATAAAATTCCAAAAAAATTGGTAAAGCATAAAATCCAAAAACATTTGCTTTTGCAGTTTGCATTTTCATACATGCATTCACCTCATCATATTGCATTTAGGCATTTGTCATCCATTGCATTCCATAGTAGAGTGTAATGTGTCTATCAAAATCTTACAAATGGTCGCACGTTTGTGTTTCAATCATGCACCCTTGCATTTATCATAATTCATTGCATTCATACACGATACCTATTGCGGAGAAATATGTATGTATATTAAGTTTTCCAATCACTCAAACATACCTAGTGGGTTCTTCAGATATTGTAGAAAGCTTGATTTGCTTTTATAGATGAGGTCATTAGTTGGGATAGTGCTTCAACATATCAGGATCCCGTCACTAAGCAAAACAATATAAAATCCTGCTAAGACAAGAGATGATGAAAGTTGCGAAAGCGGTCTTAGGTATCTAGAGAGATGGGTTTTATGACCTGCTTGTCTTGCAAATAGTCGGTCTAGAAAGGTGAACTTTGGCAAAAGGACAAGAATTTCCCCTATAAATCCCAAAGTTACAAAGTTTAAATCCCAAGTTACAAAGTGCAAATTTCAAAGTACAAAGTTCAAATCAAATGTAAAGTGACATAGTGAATCAAAAGCACTATAAAAATCCCTTGCTCAAAGAAAATGGTAACACGTGGACTAACAATGATTTTTATCACTACATATGAGCAAGTAAGAAGGGTGAGAACTTGAATCCCTGGATTGTCCACCTTTTGAAAGCCATAGAGTGATCCCCGATCGCAGCAATGGGTTGGAAGAGTCCCACCTGCAATCAGAGGGGTAGTTCTATTGGGTGATCCCCAAATGTAGCAATGGGTTGAAAGAGTCCCACCTGCATTTGGAGGGGTAGCCCTGATCAATTTGCAAGATGAGCTAGCTCTAGGTGCCTAGGTTTGTCTAGCTGTATAAGTCTAATCAAAGCTGAAACAAGGATGGTACGATCGTATGAGGAACCCTATCTCACATATGGGTTGAAAGAGTCCCGACTGACATACGGGGTATGCTTATGGTCTATCTAAAAATACTCACATGCACACACAGGGATAATGAATAGTTGGGTCTATCACGGCAAAAGCCTTGTCCAATAAAAGCCTTGTACAGTTAGTATGTGATTTTTGGAGAAGTCTACTAGGGTGTTTGAGTCTCATGGAAAACCTCAAAAGGTTCTCTAATAGCAACAAAATACCAAATATCATTAGACATAAAAAATACAAGAGTCATTCATTCATCAGAATGCATTTTACAAAGCACAATCAAACATATAGGATAGATACCGCATGAATATCATAAATGATGTTTAGACGACCACTGACTATATAGTGCAGCAAAGAAAAATATACATAATGACATATTCATTCATTAGCATTATACCAATCCATTTTACTGCATTTCATATATGGGTGATTAATTGATTAAGTTCTTGTAATGAGAATTATCAATTATTTTGCATGATTGTTATACATTCTATGGTGTCATATTTTAAAATTGATATACACAGTTTACATTCATTCCTTATGTTTTAAGTGATTAAAGCATACAGGTTCATTCCCATTAGATTACGATTATGTACATAATGCATTACCATACATTGCATAGCATACCATAACTTCATAAAAATAAATGCATGCCCACAAAGCAAAAACAAATATGCGTTAAAAATAAATAGTGCATCCATATGCATACATCATATATGGCACATCTAATCATCTAGATCATTGCATCTCATCAACATCATCATAAATAAGATAGCTATCTAGTGCATGTCATCCATACATCACATCATATAAACATAGCATCAACATAAGCATTGCATCCATGTGCATCAAATAAACATAAAATCAAAAATACACATCGGTACACATAATGAGCCATAAATGATCAAGTCATATATATTTTTTTTTTTTATATGTGTCCAAAAGAGTACATAGGGAGTGTATCAAAATGCCCGTAGGCTACAAAGTGTGTAGGTCCTCGACCTTACACCCAAAATAAATATGGCATATCAAAAATGTAGTCTGCATCTAGCAGAGCCCAGATCTAGTCTACTCCCCCTATACCGGAGCTCTCGTCGCCTCCCTCAACACTGTGCTCTGGAGCCTGCTCTCCTGTCTACTCTGGCACCCATGGTGGGTCCTACTGTGGATCCTACCTACCTCCAAATCCTAAGGCACCCAACACATGAGAAATTGGTAACTAAAGTAGGCTAGTCCTCTGATCGATGGCCCCTAAAGTCTGCCCTGCATCTCTAGGCCTGGCATGCGATGTCACACCATGTGAGCTAGAGGACCTATGCGTCCTCTCAATCCTATGAGTCCTATGACTCGAGCTCACCATAGACTATCCGGAGGTCCTAGACCTGGTCTATTGAGACTCTAAAGTGAAAGGATCCTCAGGAACCTGTAGCCCATGCATCTCAATGTAGCCGACTAGCTGATCAATGTGAGCAAGTCGAGATGCATGCATCTCATTGGTCCTCATGACCATGCTGCATAGTCACTCTACCTTGGCCATCGGATCTTGACCACCTATTAAAGCTACCATTGGTGCTATCGGAGGCCCCATAGTAGCTTGAGGAGGTGGCATAGCCCCCCTCAATACTTGAAGGAGATCCCTCTCCACCTCTACTATAGTCCATTGTGCCTGTGCTAACTCTAGTGTAGTCTGTAGTCTCTAAACCTAGGCCTCTACATCTATGGCCCATGTAGTGAGATCCTGTATCTAATCCTATACCTTAGTCAGGTGCCTATCCCTATCAGCTACTTTCACCTCTAGAGTGGTGATAGTAGTATCTCGCTCTAGCTGCTGTGTATGGAATCATCCAAGCTGACTCTACAAGTCAACCACCTAAGCTAAGAGCAGACCCTCTATGCTTTCAGGAGGGACCTCACCCTCCTCTGGAGCCTCCTCATCTGGGTCAATCTTGGGAGTCTCCTCGATGGTGGCCTCTGCACCCTACCACCCTCTATCCTCTGGTGCACCCTACGCCCATCGGGATCCACCTCTACCTCTACCTGATCTGGCTCTCGACCTAGAGGCCCTCACCCATACCATCTAAACATGGACCACCACCCATCATACTCTGGAGTGGTCCTAGCAGTCTCAACTCTAGTCTCCTGGTAGTCATCAGGAGCATCTCCTAGAGGCTCAAGAATGATCCACTACAGATCAGTCTCCGTGACCATGCATCGATATCTGATAGGGATCTCTGGAATGTCCTGCACCATGCCAAACTATCGTAGGACATGAGAGTAGAACTGATACTCTCTAATCTCGACCTTTTGACCGATAAGCCACCTATCTCGGTGAGCCCATCGAAGCCTCTCATCCACCTTAGGCCATGCAGGGCAATCCATGTAGGGGCGCCAAACAACGTCCCCTACCTCGAGTGATGCAAATCGAGTAATGTAATGCTCGACATCACTAGCATGGATCCTACTATGGGTACCCTCCCCCTCATGAGGCTAGCATGTGGTATAGCATTGATGATCAATGTCTATCTCAGCAATGCATAGTGGAAGATCTATAGGATGCTCGATCCGGATGTGCTGCCACCCCCAGATCTACAATAGAAGACTATAGTTGATGCCCTTATGGCTATGCTCAGTAATCTGATATAGCTCCCTATAGAGCTGACATAGCAGGGTGCTCCCCCATGATAAAAGTAATGGCTCCTCTATAGAACTCTGAAGAACCCTCTAGGTAGTGGACAGGAGGTTCTAGGGAATCCTCATGCTCGAAGAGTCTGGAAGGACAATCTGTACTATCAGGTGCATGAAGAGGGCTTCCCATGTAGAGAAGACATCCTCGCGATACCAGTCATCGATGTGCACCCCTCCATGGTCAATCACATCCTGAGCATCCTCACTCTGGTCATCGAAGATAGCATCAAAAATAGCCTCCTTTACCTTGGAGGTAGAGGAGACGATGGCCTCACCATCGATGGGGATCTTGAAGATCCTGTAGACGTCCTCTAGGGTAATAGTCATTTCACCTATAGGTAGGTGAAATGTGTTGGTCCATGCATTCTAGCATCGGGCCAACATAGTCAGGTAGGCTTGATCTACCCTAATAGTGGGTAGATCCATGACATAGCTAAACTCGATAGCTCGAAACCAATCTCGGTCATCATCAAAGAGAGCCTCATGGAGAGTCTTCATAATGTCAGGCTCTCGGGCTCTAGAAGTCAATCTCTAAAATAAAAAGCATAATGTAAGACAAAATCTAGCTAAACAGAGCTAAAAACAATGCTAAAAATGACAAAAACATCATAAAAAAATTTAAAATTTTCTAAAGTTGTCGAACCATGGGTCAACCCTACGGTTCGCATGCGGTCAATTTTGACCATTGGGATTTTTGAATCCTAACCATAGTTGAAACCTATGGTCCCCAATTTGCCAATTGGGAACCGTAGCTACCAGCTATGGTTTAGGAGAGGCACCCATTTTGGGTACCCTCCTAGTCCACTAAATCCAAAAATTAAAAACCTAAGCTAACCTAGACTAGTGGGGTTCATTACCAATAGTTTAGTGAGGTTCATTATCCACATTACTTAATGTGGTTCATTTTACTGGTATTGAGTGTGAGGTCTCGGTTTTGAGTTACCTTGCCCGCACCCTGGCCTCGGCTAGTAGATGGCTGATCAGGATCCGCCATCGAGGTAGACGAGTGTAATTATGGTAGAGTGTGGTAGCATTTCAGATCAGGGAATGTTCTCTCACTCTCAGAGCTCTCAAGTTGCTAGTGCTTGCAAGAAAATAATGAAAAATTTCAAATGGGAATTCAATTTATAGGTTCTCCTAGTCTCGACGAACCACAGCTGACACCTACGGTTTCGAAACTAGGGTTTTTCACCCGTAGGTATGACCCGCGGTTCCCAAAATTTGAAAAATTAAATCATAGACCATACCCACGGTCCATAGCTAGCATTAAATGCACTCAAAACCCATCGTGGGAAGGTCTAAAAAAGCATATTAATGACTCCCATTGGATAAAAATTCAAAATCAATGATCAAAATTGCAAATTTGGTGATGTTAAAAGCACCAGGATCAATCAAATAAATGCAAAATTAAAACAAAAAAATCAAATAATTAAAAACCAAATGCGCCTCGTATTCAGTGATTTATCCTATACACTTGGCGGTTGCAGCGAGTTGCGATCCATGCAATCCGACAAGATGAGTAAATCACCATAAGGACATTTGGGGTAAAATTATCATTTCTTTTATGACATCTTTCAGCAAATCATCGACAAATATGATTCAACACAAGTCTAATTGCATTTGTATCATTTTGATTCCTTAAGATGACTATTGTAGCCTCGATCGCTCCATGGGATAGAAATGTGCAAATACTACTAAGAGTTGCAATCATAAGTTGAACTAGGCCTAGCCAAGGCATTAAAAGGCTCGAATCTAAATTTTTTCAGGATCATTCATTATGGTCAAGCGATTTCGTCGCTTCATACATTGTCATTACCCTCATCGACTCATCGCTTGAGGGGGTAGTCATAATTTCATAATCATAATCAAAGTCAGCAGAAGATCCCTGAGATCGTAGATCCCCTGATCTTGTCAAAATTGCGTTCGTTCTTGCGAATCATTGTCAACAACTATCATAAGCTTCCCCCTTTGCTTGGGGCAAACAACAAATATGATAATTGGTTTGTAACTCTCATCCTTCAGATTTATGGGTCAGAAGATACCCATACTTGGCATTGATGCTATCTGAATGTCTGATGATGAGTGCAGACTTGTCAAAATGTAAGCCTTTCACGAGTTGGAAGCAATGATTCCAAGATGCACATCCTTTTGCTGGACCTGGGGCATCTAATGTTGATCCAACTAATGATCATCATAGAACCTTAGGCATCATTTTAGGATGTATATTTTTGCTCAGCATTGTTCGATCTCACAACGCATCTCAAAAGGGGCATCTGTAGACACCTAAAATGCGTCATGTCGAGGGCGACTACTCATATGGACATGCTACAAGACCATATGGAGGATCTTGGATAGACTCCAAGATAGAGCAATGGTTCTAACCACTCAATTTAGGCATTTTGGCCTAATCAGTCTGAACCACAGCCTAGACCTACGGTCTCCAGTCTAAACCATGGTTGACACCTGCGGTCTGTAGTCTGGACCACAACTATGACCTGCGGTCTTAACTGAAGTTCAGTTAGGCCTTCCATCCGAGCCAAATTGGTTGGAATGGCCAAAAGATCTAGAAGAAGGTAGTTGAAGGATGAAATATTCCAGAGGCTTCCATCCCAACTGTCCTAACCACCCTTCTTGGTCTTGGCTTCTCCATGAAGCCACCCCTAGCCCTAGGGGCATGCTATAAATACCCCCTCCAAATGGGGAGAAAAAGAGAAGCAAGCATTGGAGATTTGAGCAGCGAAGCCCTGGTGAATTGTACACTCAAACTGAGTATACTAAGAGATAGAGCTATTGCACTTAATCCCCGACCCTTTTGCCAACATTCATGATGAATTGCATTATGGATGCCCTAGGTGCTTAGGAGAGTCAAGAAGCACAAATTCGGGCAAACGAAGGCCCTTCATATCGAATTGATCACCAAATCAGTCTGAGGACAATGAAGGCGACCCTTGAACATCAATTTGGACAAGGAGATCAAGCCCACTGCCCCTGATTTTGAGGGTAAATCTATCAAAGGTCAAACCATGGTTGTCAACCATGGTTCATAGTGCAGACCGCTCACCAGAGCTACGGTTTGCAATAGGTGATAGATCACCTTACTCTTTTCATTTCTGTCTAGTTAAATAGGTTAGATTAATCATTTCTTAGGTTTAATTGTAGTTTAGAAGAATTCTGACCATGGGAATTAGCTTAGAATAGATAGTTTATGCTTTGCATTAATTAGGACATTTGTGGATCTTTTATGCACCTTTATGCTTCTATTTTGATATCTGATCCATGCATTATTTTTCTAATGATCTCCTTTATGCTATATTACAAATCTTGATTCAATTAGCATAGTTTAAAGGTTTTCTTTATGTTTTCTTGATCATTAGTTTAATGGCATTATCATGTATGTTTCCTTAAAGGGCCTCATCATGAGAGGCTATCTATCTTTTTGATCGTGTGCTGTTGTTTCTTGATCGTAGGAAGACAGGTACAAGAGGAGTCTATATCATAATCCTTCCACATCGCGAAGAAGGGGGTCAACTCCACCCCAAGGCAGTTTGCGACTAGTCAAAGGGCAATATTAATGCGCCTACCCTATTGAGGGCATTGGCAATTGTATAGACTGTATCATCATTCAAGTGACCCTAAGAGGGGCATATTTGTAACAGAAATTCATTCATAATCAATACAAGAAATATCATTTTGTTGAATTTATGCAATGTGTCAAGCTTTTACGCTTTTATGATGACTATAGACTAATACGGTAGATAGGAGCATGCTTTTTGGTTATCTGACACTCATCTGGAAGAACCCATATAACTCATCTATACTGGAGGTACCTATCTGAAGCCATCAATTTAATAGAATACTTATCTAATATGTTATTCATTTGGGCAGTTACACATCTAGAAATTACCTGTCTAGACTTGGCACCCTACAACTCATCCATCTGGATTAACTCGTCTACAATCAACAATCATCAGTTACTCGTATAGTAATAAATAGTGTAGTTTGACATCATGATTGGTAGTCAAGTGTGGTGTTCCTTTTTATTCTAAATATTTGTCATTACATCATCTTAGGAAGGTACTTACCCTTGTCTACAAAAGATAGTTATATTCAGTCATGTGACTGCAACAATCTCATGTACAACACTATGTCCTAGTGGCTGCTCTCCTATGCAATGGATATGAATGATTGATGGATCATCTATGGATTGATTATGGATGCTATAAAAATGAAAGCGGTTTCTATATATAGTGTGGCTCTGGTAGTTATTGTAACCAAAAAGACCTCAACTACCAAAATTGGTTTCCTTTTCAGCCTTAACAACACAATTAACAAAATAGTTGACCTATTGCAAATGACGGTTGATTACAATACATCTAATTTCATTACGATAACATTGCTAATCACATGCATCTGATTACATGACATTAACATGCTTAACGACATTACATTTGACCGATTTGACTACATCACATGCTATATGTACTTAAAAGCAATGTACAATGTTTGATGCGTAGACGTTTTGTCACTCTTTTATTTCTTTTTGGAACTACTGTCTACAGGATGTTTGAATGCAAAGCAATGGAGGTATTTTTTCCAAGAATTTGTTAACAACCTCCATTTGACCATCTATTTGAAGGTGGTATGCCAAAATCATTTTAAGGTGAGTGCCTTACAATTTAAATAGTTCCTGCCAAAAATGACTGGTGAAAGTAGGGTCTTGATTAGAAATAATAGATTTGGGCATACCATGAAGGCGAAAGATGAAGTCTAAGAATATTTGGGCAACTACAGAGGCTGTGTAAGGGTGAGCTAAGGAAAAAAAATGAGAATACTTGCTGATATGCTCTACTACCACTAGGATGATAGATTTACCTTGATATTTGGGTAGTCCAATGAAATACATAGAAATACTTGTCCATATTTGAGATAGGATTGGAAGAGGCTAAAGTGTTCTCGGAGTGCAGACTATTTCTTCCTTCATCCATTGGCATGCATCACATTTTTACACAAAGGTTTAAATGTACTTCTTCATTCCATTTCAAAAGAAAGTGTAATTGGCCTTTACATAACTTTTAAGAAACCCTGAATGTCCAATAGTAGGTCATGCATGAATTTCTTGCAATATGAATATAGGAATTTGTGAATTTTTAGGACGACAAGACAGTCACGATATCTCAAGTGTTGTCCACCCTACACATATACATGGCATGAGGTGGGATCATCTTGAATTTTTTGAATCTAAGATTACAAACTTGAGTTCTCAGTTGTATCTTCCTTTGATCTTATTGGTCCACTGACGAAGGGGTGCTGATATAAGATACATCATACTTTGATCTTCATACTAGCATGATAGTGCATCCACCACTATATTCTCCTTTCCTAATCATAACCCAATAGTTCGGATACCCACCTTTGTTGTTCTAGGGTGGCTACTTGTTCCAAAAAATATTTGAGACTTTGGTGGTCTATTTTGATTGAAAAGTGATGCCCAATGAGGTATGATTGCCAATGATTGACAACTTGCAAAATGACTAGCATCTCCTTTTCATAAATTGATTTTACCAAATTTCTACCTAATAGTGCCTTGCTAATGAAATTCGATGGTCATATTTTTGTAGGTAAGCAAATTGATATGTCTATGTTTAGTAAAAAGTTTTGTTTTGATGTTACTTTGTAGTCGTATGCAAAGTGTTTGAGGAAATGTGTGTACATACATTTAATAATGTATGTGATAATTTTTAGTGAAGTGTTAGTATGTCAGCAAATTCATAAGTTAGTTTATCTTATAAATTCAAATTATCATGTAAGGAGAATTAATGTATTAAGCCAATGGTTGAGGGTGATGGGTCTTGGTGGACGTTTGAAGGAATTTTCCACCCATGTGCGCAAAAAGGACCTCCATATCCCATTTTGAGTAGCAATGTATTGTATGTAGGTTGATGGTAGTGTATGGTCAAGTTGAGGATGTAGTCAAATGGTTTTGGAGATGGCCAACGTGTAGGGTATGATGCAATCGGATCATGTATGCAGTCATGTAAATGTGGAGTTGGCCAACGTGTGTGTGGTGGCTGTAATATGAGGGCTACAACATATGGGTGTTGTTTTTGGTTGTAGATGACTATTAGAATAAAGAATATTCTACTCAAGGTTTGTAGACTATGATGCTATTACCGTACAACCATTGTTAATACAAATATGCTCATTTTTTTATCAACTACTATTTGCTTGTATGTTTCCTATGTGTATTGTCATTGCTAAGTGTTGCAAGTTGGTATATTTATTAAATTTCATTTCTACACCTTGCATTAAAATATCTCCAATTCCACTACCTAAAGCATCACTTTCAATTACAAAGGGTTTAGAAAACTCGTGCGTTGCTAACACCAGCATTGTTATCATCGCTTGTTTTAGGTCCTTGAAAGATTTTTTAGTTGGTTCTAACCCCATGAATGAGTTCTTCCTCAACATAGCTGTTAATGAGGTTGCTATATTCCAATAGTTCTGAATAAACTTCTGATAATACCTAGTGAGATCCAAAAAACCTCGATGTCCCTTAAGGGTTTGAGGCTTTGGCCATTCTTATATAGTCTGGAGTTTCTTTGGGTCCACTTTAACTCTATCTTCTAATACAATGTGACCCAAGTTCTCTATCTCTTGCATGCCAAAAAAACACTTTGACCATTTTGCATAAAGTTGATTCTCAGACAAAAGCTACAAGGCCTAATCATAATATTTGAGATGCTCCTCCCAAGGATGACTATAAATCAAAATATCATCAAATAAGACAAATGAATTTGCAGGCTAAAAAATTACTCTGAAAAGTGGAAGGTGCATTGGTCAGACCAAAGGGCATGAAAAAAAATTCTTAATGTCCTTTATGAGTTCTAAAGGTAATTTTAGGAATGTCTTCTTCCTTGATTCTAATATGATGGTAGCTTGACTGCAAATTGATTTTTGAGAAATATTGAGTGCCATGCAACTCATCCAACAACTCATCAATTACAGGAATAGGAAATTTGTCCTTGATGGTTATCTTATTGAGTTCCCAAGAATCCACATATAACCGCCACGACCCATCCTTTATTTATACCAACAAAACTGGAGAGAAATATGTACTAACAATAGGTCGAATAACCCTTGATGCAACCACCAAGGCTAACTTATAAATACCCCCCTACTCATTTTTTAAGCATCCATTGATCGGTACATCATTATGAATGAATACAACAAACACGATTTTTCTATCTTTGTGTAGATCTACGTGTGAGCTTGTTGTCTTGTGTTACAGGTATCCCAATGATGCATGCCATGGAATGTATTGCAAGCAAACTCGTATTGTCATTATATGTGTTGTGCAAAGTTGTAGGAAAGAGCACTTAGGGACAAGATGAGGAGTTGTAGAGAAAAATAAAAATTGTAGGAGTGTTGAACCCATCCATGCCTATCTATCTAGGCCTACCCATCACCCATCTAGGACTATCCATCTAGGCCACCCATCTAGGCCTATCCGTCTAGCGCTCACCCATATAGATCGGAGATACCCATCTAAATCATCTAGATCAGAGGTGCCCATATGAAGATATCCATCTAATAGACTACTCGTCCAATACATTATTCGTCTGGGTAGTTACACGTCTAGCAATCACCTGTATAGACTTGGCACCCTGCAACTCATCCGTCTGGATTAACCCATCTACAATCAACAGTCATCAGTTACTCGTATAGGAATAAATAGTGTAGTTTAAAATCATGGTTGGTAGTCAAGTGTGGCGGTACTTTTCCTCCTAAACCTTTGTCATTCCCTCATCCTAGGAAGGTACTTACCCCTATCTATAGAAGATAGTTATATTTAGTCATGTGACTACAACAATATCATGTACAACACTATGTCCTTCTAGTGGTTGCTCTCCTATGCAATGGACATGAACGATTGATGGATCATATATGGATTGATTATGGATGCTATGTAAAATGAAAGGGGTTTCTATATATAATGTGGCTCTGGTAGTTACTATAACCAACCAGGCCTCAACTACCAAAACCGTTTTTCTTTTCAGCCTTAACTACACAATTAACAAACTAGTTAACCTATTGTAAATGACGGTTGATTACAATGCATATGATTTCATTACATTAACATTTCTAATCACATGCATATGATTACATGACATTAAAATGCTTAAAGTCATTACATTTGACTAATATGATTACATTGCATGCTATATGTAATTAAAAGCAATGTACAATGTTTGATGCGTAGACATTTTGTCAAACTCTTTTATTTCTTTTTGGAACTACTATCTATAGGATGTTCGAATGCAAAGAAATTGAGGTATTGTTGAAGTAGGGAAAAGCGGTGCACCTAATTAAGAGAAACAATATGTGTATCTATCCCATCTTGCACATGAGCATCAAACGGAAGCATGCATATGAAAATGAAGCAATACCAAGCAATAAAGAATGAAAGGAAATGGGAGTATTATTTATTAATTGGGTGGATCAAATCCAAGGTTACACATCAGTACCCTTGAGGGATCAAAAGGTGATACAATTTTTACAATGTTTGGGGTGCCCAAGGATCAATTCCTTCAAGGAATCAGGGTGCACATCTAATGCCTTTCTGCATACCCACAATCGAGGTGGGTGGACCAATGCTGTTCAATATATGATGTCTAATATTCCTTCCCAATGCCTCTCAAGAACTTGCACCTACACACAAGGAAGAAAAAGGAGTCAAATAGCAAGGATGTATGGTGGAAAACATGCAATCCCCACAAGGGCAAAAGAACGCATAAATTATAACTAAATAAAATCAAATCATAATGACTCAAAAATTTGTGGAGATGTCAAAGAGGATGTTTTGAGAGAATATCACTAAAAATAGATCAAAAATTGCACCCGTAGACCCCTCGATTTTGCGCTGCCTGCTTGTAACCTACGAAAACCAAGACAAGCGAATCCCAAACCTAAACATATATAAAACTCATGAAACTTGGAAAAAATGCATAAATAGACATTTAAAGACAACCCATATGGTTAGATTTTCAAATTGGGACCCAGATCCACCTGCATACAACTGGGGTGCCCGGATGGGCCCTATGGACCTACAAAACTTAAAAATGCTATAACTTGGTCAATTTAACTCCAAATTACATGAAATTTAAACCACAACATCATATGAGTACCTAGAATAATCTCATTAAAAAATAGTAGTAAAATTGTGCAAGTATTTTTCCTCGTACTGGGGGGACGATGGTGACTACAACTAATTGGGGGGCACCCTGGGAAGGGATACCCACGAATTATGTGCACTTTTTGCTACCAATCCCACTGGGGAATGATCCTAAATAGTATAAGGGGTGTTGTAATTGAATTTGGTGAAGAAATTCACCCTAATGGAAAAGTTATGCTCAAAAGGTCCTCTTGAAGTCACTCGATAACCTCCTTCGCTAAGAGGAGATTTTGAGGGCAAGAAAGCTCAATAAGTTGGGGAGAAATCTTGGCAGAACTCTATTGCAGATCTTAGAACTCATATCCTCTTATGTGGACCATGTATCCATTTTATAGCCCAAAGGGGCTCATGTGCAAAAAGACATGCAAGGGCATGCATGGTAGGATGCGCCATTTGTCAAAACGGAGGCATGCATTGGATGGGGAAGATAATATCCATTTTGGGACTCCATTATGAATTATGTCATAAGTAATCAGTTCCCTCTAACCTACATGCTCAAAATGGTAGTTTTTGGGTGCCATTTGGCCCAAATTTGACTTTTTATGGGTCAAACCTGCTCACCGTACCACCCTGGGATGATGGCTCACCACAGTCCTAGGATGGGACAGTGGGAATCTGCTAGTACTATGGTGGGATGGTGGTTAATTTTGGGCCAAAACCTCCCAAAATTGGGCCAGTAGCCTCCAAAAACCCTTTTGGAGTGGCTAGAACCATTGTGAGCCTTCTAAGGGCTGCCCAAGGGGCCATATGATGTCAATTTGATCATTGCTTGTAGGTGCTTAATCAGGTTGACCACATTTTAGTGTCTACAGATGCCCCTTTTTGAGATGCATTATGTGCAACATAGCGTTGAGCAAAAATAGATGACAAAATGTTGAATTATTAATGTTACTCGATAACCTAACCAACTTTAGATGCCCCAATCATGGAAAGGGCGTGTGTTCTTGAATTATTGTTTCTGACTCGTTAAATGAGTGTGCCTATGCTTGAACATTATCTATCATAAAGGAACAAGGCCCATGAATTCATGATGCCTGTAATATCAAGCATTATGATGTGATTTTGTGTGCTTGTTTGCTGCCCCAAGCAGGAGCATGATTGTATTTATCGAAGATTCGTTGAACGAACGCACTTCGTATAATTGAGTGTGTGCTTGCTGATTTGGATTGAGTATGACTATCCCCCTCAAGTGAGGAGTTGATGAGGGAATGACCGATGAGAAAAGCGATGAGTCGATTGACCCAATTGACTTGTGTTATGCTTACCTTCAGTTTTATGCTTTGAAAAATAAGGCAATTGGAAGAGGATTTTGGTGATTTTGTTGGGTTTTCTTGGAGGAAAGGAGCTGAAAACTGCATGTTTGGGGGATGGTACAGCAACAATGGCCTTATTAGGGCATGAATTAACAACTTTTCCATCCCTCCTAGGATCCTCATGGTTGCATTTTGATCTATGTGAAATTGAGACCCAATTTGAGCTATTTTGGTGCAGTTTTGGACATGTTTGGGTCATTTTGGGCTGTTTTGGCCTATTTTTGCTACCATCGTACCAGGGTGGGACAAGGGCATGTTCTACCACCATCATAGGCTGGCACGATTGGCCAAATTTATGCTCATACCACCTTGGGACGGTGGTGACCCCTGCATCTTTATATAAACCCAAAATATGAATGTTAGGCTCATTTGTGCATGCTTTCTTTGGAAATTTGAGAGGTGAGGAGTAGGAGAGTGATTATGAGTAGCGGAGCACTGTCAAATTCAGACCACAGTCACCATGAGTCAGTGGGCAGAATCATCCAATGGAGGAGCCAGTGAGAGACAGGTATGCCAAGTCTCTCTTATTGCATTTTCCTAGTGTTAGGAGTTGATTTTTGTGCTTTTATGGTATGTTTTTGACTTGGAAGCATATCACACTAGATTATAGGTAATTAAACCTAATTTATGAGATATGTACCAATTTTTGTGTTTTATCCATATTTTTGTGCAATTAAATTGTATTTTATAGGTCTAATTTTACATTGTTTTTGTTATTTTTGATGGCCTAAAAGGCCCTTTTGAGCCCAATTTTTTGGAGTCATCCCTAGATGGAATGACTAGTTTGGGCTGATCATAGGCCATCCCTTGATGGTATGGCCATAGGTTTGGGGGCTGTTACTGGGAGGAATGTCCACAAACTAGCCTCAAAGAGGGACCATTTTGAGTGTTTTCTTTTGAATGTTTTTGGGGCCATGCGAGGCCATTTTTGTGTTGCATTATTGAGTTGCTTATCCCTACCAGGTGGTGAGGAGTCGGTATCGAGTACCAACTCTCTTTGATGCCATGAGGGATGCATTAAACATAGAGTACTAGGAATGACTGGATGCCATCGGCCTCAAGTAGGTGACCCGATTAGAGGCTGTTATAGGAGACTGTGCATATCTGACTACCCTAATTGATCTGTGGGATCCGAAAACCAATACCTTACACCTACCCACTGGGGATATGATGGTGATTCTTGAGGACATATATTGAATTATTTGGATTCTGATAGAAGGGTGACAAATCCACACGACACCATAAGACCAGAGACAGGTAGTGCTCGAGAGGTGCTTCAATTATGATCTAGAGACGACAAAGCTGGAATGCTTGAAGGGGGGTATGTTGGTAGGATTTTTTCATGAGATGAAGGTATTGGGGGTGAGGCATACACTACTCATGATGCTCATCTCCAATATGATATTACCTGACTCTTCTGGAGCAAGGTTCCCATGGAACTTGGTGGAGATAATGTTTGTGTTGGTGAGGTGCACTATGGTGGAGCCACTAGTGATGGTATGGGGTACTACACTACTGGTACAACTCTACGAAAAATTGTACAAGATCCGTTGTCATCGACAGAAGGGTGTTGGGTGTAGATTTTTTTTGCAATGTTGGATATGGTAGCACATAGCTGTGGGGCAACCACATGGGTTACTTTGGATGACTCGGGCACAACTGGCAGATAGGGAGATAGGATATGGTATCCTATGGTAGAGGGCTTAAGATAAGGGATAGAGTCGGCGATTCGTAGATGATGTGGGTCACTATGTAGATCTATTGTCATGACTTGGGGTAGGCCAGGTGTTTTGGAGACCATATAGGGATTGCCCAAAGTGGGCAAATGCTACTGTATAACTCCATAGGGTGTAGTGAGGTAGATGGCTTATTGGATGACATGGCACAGAGCGGGAGTACTTCCATTTTACTTGGGTGATATGATAGTTTGGGCTACGCTAAGGGGTGCCTAGTGAGTTGGTGCCTTATTAACGTCATGGGGATGAGAGGATATTGGCATGGCCAGTGGTAGAGGTAGTGGCATGAGATACAAATCCTATAGTAGACATTCCAAATGTGGATGATGCCAAGACTACAACGAAGAATGACGCTTAGTGTGTGATAGGCCAGTGGTGTGGAGAGGGGCCACTGGGGAGGGGTGCAACTAGGGAGGCACATCATGAGGTTTTTAGTGAAGACCAGGGTGAGGTAGGTGATTGGTAGGGAAAAATGGTGGGGGAGCATGCAGATATCCTGGAATTAGGAGATCGAGGTAACTTGGGGGATGGTGATGCTGGGGATGAGGAGGTGCAAGCACCACTGATGGCATCGAGGGACATAGAGGTGGAGCTATGAGATGAGCTACTCAGGATGAGGTAGGAGAGAGATCTCCTACAGACATAAGTGCATGATATACAGGTAAAGCTAGCAGCACAACAAGTTGAGGTACAGGTGGCTTAGGTCGAGATAGCATCTCTTCGGGCACAGTTGTGATCTTGAAGCCCTATACAGGAGGATTCTAATAGTGGTGAGGTGACTAGGCTATAGGCAAAGGTGACACAACTCCATTATGTGGTGGATACTTACCAGGCATGGTGTCAATGGGGGCAGGATTATATGAATGAGCTAGAGACTGAGGTAGTGCACCTTGGAGGGCATCTATGGGATGATGCAACTACTAGTGGGTCATACCAGAGTCACCACAATAGGATAGGGAAGTCTTCCTCTAGGCTGGAGGTAGGGTCTAGGTGGAGAGCTGACAGGGCAGGTGGTAGCAAGTATGGGAGTTCACAGAGGACTTCGACTATAGGTGGTAGTGCGAGTCATAGTATCGGTCCTACGTGACCATGGTAGTGGCTCGCATGACTCTTTTTGTGTTTTTGGATGTTTTAGCATTATTAAGTATGAGGACTCATTTTATTGTAAACTACGGGTAACATGATGTATCTTTTTGTCCCATACACACACACACACACACACACATATATATATATAATATTTTTATGTGGTTTATCATCATGTGTTTATTGTTTTTATGAAATGTATGCAATTTGATTTATGATATGATGATGGATGCCTATGTATGCATATGTTTGTAATGTGATTTTGTACATGTATGGATGTATGATGAGATGGATGACTATATGACATATTATGCTAGCACCATAAACGATATAGAATGCATAAATTCCTATGTAATGTTGTCCTGCTACTATATCATGAATTCATGAATAATGTAGTTGAAATGAATGTGGTGAAGTGGTATGATGTTTATAAGATGTTCATGAGGTTTTCACAAGACTCAAACACTCTAGTAAATTGATCAAAAGTTGTATACTAACCGTGAAAGACTTTTTGACAAGGTATGAATCTGTTAGGATGACCAAGATACTCAATATCCCTGTGTGTGCAAGTGAGTTCATTCCTATGAGATGCATAAAGATACCACCATTGAAAAGTAGGCTATCCACCAAACCTATAATTAGGATCACTCTATGAATGCAACAATATGAAGTTCTATACTCAATTGGATTAGACCACTGGGTAGTATAGGTGACCAAAAGCTAGTTCGTCCACATGCAAAAAACGGTCTACACACACGCAAAGCTAATGTGGTAGACTTATCATCATGCGTTTAGGATACCGTCATTGCTAGATAGGCTATCCACCAAACCCGTAATGAGGATCACCTAAATGGTTTTTCAAATGCTGAGAATTTTAGGGATTCAAGCTCAAGCATCGTTATTTTATTTAATTTTACAGGGATACTTGCTCATATGTAGTGATGATAATCACTATTTATTTTGTATTTGCTTTTCTTTGAGCAAGGGATTTGGGGAGTGGTGATAACCACTGTTTCTTTTGATTGTTACTTTTTGAGGATTTTGATTTTGAATTTTGATTTCAAAGTTGAGCTTGTGGGATTTTTGACTTGTGAATGGCATTGATATTTTAGGCCTTGGGGATGACTACCCATCCTTCTCAGGGATGTGTAGTATGAATCCTTATGACTTTAGGGATCAAGGGTGTTTGGGAATTTTTATGGTGAACTTTTGGGATTTTGCTTTTGAATGGTATTGATATTTTAGGCCTTGGGGATGACTACCCATCCTTTGCAGGGACATGTAGTATGAATCCTTATGACTTTAGGGATCAAGGGTGTTTGGAAATTTGGATGGTGGTGAAAACAACTGTTTATTTTGGGGAATTGGGTAAGGAAGAGCTTGTCCTTTTGCCAATTCTCAACATTCGTGAACCATTCTCACAAGGGGATGAGTAGGATAAACTTTTTGCTCAAGGTACCCTAGACCACTTTGTGGGTTTCATCTTTCCTTTCACAAAACTTGGATTTATTAATGTGAAATGTGTTGGGATTTGATGTATACGAGGCACAATCTCAACAAGACTCTACCTCCTAAAAATCTCACTAGCCTTCTACAAAATTTGAGTAGAGACTAGATATGGTTGAGTGACTGAAAACCCTACTGACATTCTAAACAAATGGTTAAGTGAAGGGAATAGACACGACTATGGAAATGTGAAAAATATGGGTAAAACTGATAATTGTGAAAATGAACTATGAGTATTTTCACAACATTGATTTTGAGTGGTAAGTAGTGTACCATCATGGTGCTAGACATGGATGAGCAACTCTAAAATGTAAAGTGCTAATGATGAATATGCCTAAATGCGAGCGATGATAAAATGCAATGGGATGCAATGTGATGTGATGCAATATTTTTGAATTTTTGAAATTTTGATGATGTGTTTTTTTTTTGAAATTTTTATTGATATATATATGTATGAAAGTGCAAATGTGATGCAATGTTTTTGTATTTTGATGTTTTGATGATTTTTTTGAATTTTTGATTGATATGTATACACATGTGACCAATGGGCTTATTTTGGGGCCATTGAGGCATTTGGGGGGGACTAAAGGGCTTATGGATACCTTTGAGGCTTTTAGGTTTGACCCAGACGATCGTAGATAGTCTAGGAGCGTTTTTATTTGACCTAGACGGTGAGAACCCACTAGGAGATTGTTGGGTGGCCTAGATGGTTAGCGACACTTAGAAAGTGTCTATAATTACTTAGGGCATTTTATTATGACCAAAGGGCTTATGGATGCATTTGGAGCTTTTAGGGTTGACCTAGATGATCGTAGATCGTCTAGGAGCATTTTTACTTGACCTAGATGATGAAAACCCGTTAGGAGCCTTTTGGGTGACCTAGACGTTCAACGACACTTAAAAAGTGTCTACGACTGCCTAGGGGCATTTTTTTGTGACCAAAGGGATTATGGATGCCTTTGGGGCTTTTAGGGTTGACCTAGATGATCGTAGATAGTCTAGGAGCATTTTTACTTGACCTAGATGATGAAAACCTGCTAGGAGCATTTTGGGCAACTTCGACGGTCAGTGGCACATAAAAAGTATCTATGACTACCTAGGGGTATTTGGCTATGAAAAAAGGACTTATGGATGCCTTTGGGGATTTTAGGGTTGACCTAGATGATCGTAGATAGTCCAAGAGCATTTTTACTTGACCTAGATGATGAAAATCCACTAGGAGACTTTTGGGTGACCTAGACGGTCAGTGACACTTAGAAAGTGTATACAACTACCTAGGGTAATTTTGTTGTGACCAAAGGGCTTATGGATACCTTTGGGGCTTTTAGGGTTGACCTAGATGATCGTAGATAGTCTAGGAGCATTTTTACTTGACCTAGAAGGTGAAAAATTGCTAGGAGCCTTTTGGGTGACCTAGACGATCAACGACACTTAGAAAGTGTCTATGACTACCTAGGGGTATTTTATTGTGACAAAATGGCTTATGGATGCCTTTGGGGCTTTTAGGGTTGACTTAGATGATCATAGATAGTCTAGGAGAATTTTTACTTGACCTAGATGATGAAAACATGCTAGGAGCCTTTTGGGTGACCTAGACGATCAACGACACTTAGAAAGTGTCTACGACTACCTAGGGGTATTTGGATGTGACCAAATGGTTTATGAATGCCTTTGGGGAATTTAGGGTAGACCTAGATGATCATAGATAGTCTAGGAGAATTTTTACTTGACCTAGATGGTGAAAACCTGCTAGGAGCCTTTTGGGTGACCTAAACAGTCAACGACACTTAGAAAGTGTCTACAACTGCATAGGGGCATTTGATTGTGACCAAAGGACTTATGGATGCATTTGGGGCTTTTAGGGTTGACCTAGATGATTTTAGATAGACTAGGAGTATTTTTACTTGACCTAGATGATGAAAACCTGCTAGGAGACTTTTGGGTGACCTATACGGTCAACGACACCTAGAAAGTGTCTACGAATGCCTAGGGGTATTTGATTGTGACAAAAGTTCTTATGGATGCCTTTGGGGCTTTTAGGGTTGACCTAGATGATCGTAGATAGTATAGGAGAATTTTTACTTGACCTAGACGGTGAAAACCCACTAGGAGCCTTTTGGGTGACCTAAACGGGCAATGACACTTAAAAAGTGTCTATGACTGCCTAGGGGCATTTGGTTGTGACCAAAGGGCTTATGGATGCCTTTGGGGCTTTTAGGGTTGACCTAGATGATCATAGATAGTCCAAGAGTGTTTTTACTTGACCTAGACAATGAAAAACCCACTAGGAGCTTTTTGGGTGCTCTCTAAGCATGAAATGGCCACAAGTGAAGGATGTTCAAGGGTTCAAGATCCTTAACACTTTCAAGGGAAGCTAGGTGATAAGTACTAGGACCTATTTGACTAGTGATGACAAAAGGACCCAACTAGTTTATCACAAATTTGTCCTATAGGTGGGACGATAAGCTAGAATTTTGTTGGTTCTATTTTAGGACAAGATCACCAACCTAAAAGTCTCGAAGATGGACTTTCATATTGTATGCTCTCTTGAGCCACTCCTGATACACACGTATATGCTCATGTGCATTAATACGATGTTCATCCAACAACATGAGCTGATCTAGGCAAGCTTGTCACATAGTATCATCGTTAATAAACTCCTGCATGGATATGCGTAGTGATGGGATTTCTAGCTCTAGAGGCATGACTACCTTGGCTCCATACACTAGTGAGAATGGAGTTGCCCTAGTGGGCATCCTAATGCTAGTGCAGTAAGCCCATAGGGCAAGTGACATTTCCTTGTGCCAATCGGTATGATTTTCTTTGACTGTTTTCTTCAATATGGCAATCAATGTTTTGTTTTATGCTTCTACTTGCCCATTTGTTTGTGGATAATAAGATGTCGAAAAGCTATGCTGGATATTATACTTTGCTGTCAAAGCACACACATATTTGTTCTTGAATGATGTCCCATTATCCGAAATGATCTTGGATGGAATACCAAAACAAAAAATGATATTATGCAATATGAACTCCGTTATGCAAGGTCCTGTCATTATGGTAAGGGGGATTGCTTCCACCCACTTTGTAAATTACTCGGTAGCCATGATGATAAATGTGTGATGGCCTGAGGATGCAGGAGATATTTTCCCAATTAAATCCAACCCCCATTGTGAAAATGGCCCAGCCACTTGGATCGGTTGTAAGGCCTAAGAAGGTACATGTGTCAAGTTAGCATGGTGTTGACATTTCATGCACTTCCTCACATATGTGCAACAATCTCGCTCTAAAGTATGCTTGGCCATGCCAATAGCCCATGTGAAGAATGCACTTTGCGATGGCCATGCCACTGAAATTGTCACCACAAGTACTATCGTGTGCTTGGGCCATTGCCTAAGTCAATTCTTGATACTCTAAGCAATGAAGGAGGATCCCTTCATAGCTTCGATGATATAAGATGTCTCATAACAAGACAAATTTTGCTACCTTCCATTTAAATATCCTTTTGGTAGCATGCATTAATCCAGGAGGGATGTTACCAAGCTTTAGGTACTCTCTAATATGTGTGGACCAGTCCTGCTATGTGGAAGCCTCGATTGTATGAATTGTTTGTCCCTCATGAAGTTCATCTCAAGTAAATGCATATTGGGATAGAACGTGTAAGAATAGCATAGTGCTACTATCAAAAGGTGTTTGGGAGAACAAAGTCCCCCAAGCAGCATGATTCAAGCACTCATGAATGTGTGAGAATATCTCTTGATGAGGTTCTATTTGAATCAAGTAGACTCTCGGTGTGGCTTGAAAGCTCTCACATTCAATCATCGATTGCGATAGCGTCTTGACTTGAATGGTTGTCATCTACCCTGTGGGGTCTTGTAGGATCAAGGATCCTAAAGAGGCCATTGTATCTGCAAAATGATTAGACGATCAAGGGAGTGCCTCGATGTCATACCATTAAAAATTTGCTAGGGATTTGTCCACAAGGGCTTTGTAGGCTTACAAAACTGGGCACTTGCACTAGAATATTCTCTTGACCTGGTTGACAATGAGCAAGGAGTCGTAAAAAATGTTGAGCTTGGTGATTTTCATGGCGATACCCATTTTAAGCCCTATGAGCAAGGCTTCATACTCGACATTATTTTTGGTGTAGGGGAAATTGAGTTTAAATGATAGGGATATGGGAGCCCCATACGGTGTGAAAAATACTATCCTTGTGCCACCCCCTTGCTTGCATTTAGAGCCATCAAAGAAAAGAGTCATATCTGCCTGTGACTCAGGCTCATCAGAATCAGGTGATTCTGATATTTGGAATACTCCATCATCAGGAAGCTCCATGCTAAGAGGCCAATCCTCTTGAAGAGGAGCCTCTGTAAGTTGATCAACAATGACCTGACCCTTGATTGACTTTTGTCCTATGAATTCTAGGTCAAATTTTGTCAACAACATGATCCATTTTTTTGTGTGACTACTATGATAAGTACGACTCATCATGTATCATAATGGATTCTCTTTAGATACAACATACATAGTATGGCTGAGCATATAGTGTCATAGCTTCTTGGTAGGAAAAACTACTGCTAGACATAACTTTTCAACATATGCATACTTGATATCATAGCTCACCAGGGTGCGACTGAGATAATATGTGGTTTGTTCCTTGTGTAATTCATTGTTTTGGGCTAACATGGCATCCAATGCAGTCTCAATAGCTGAGATATATAATCGAAACGACACCCCTGGTCTAGGTGGAGCTAACACTGGAAGAAAATCTAGGTATTGTTTAATTGCATCAAAGGCATCTTGACACCCATTGTCCTAGTGGAATGTGACCCCCTTGTGCAAAAGTTTGTTCATGGGTCGACACTTGTACGACAGTTGTGCTATGAAGCATTTGATGGATGTAATCCTCCCCTACAAGCTACGAAGCTGTTTTATGTTAGTTGGGGGAGGCATTTCAAGGATTACCTTGACCTTATTGGGGTCCACTTCAATGCCTTGTTTGGAAAATATAATCCCAAGGGATTTCCAGATGTGATGCCAAAGATGTACTTCTTGGGGTTCAGTCTCACATTATGTTTGATAAGGCGATCGAGGACTTTGCGCAAGAAATCTAGGTGCTCATGATGTAGTAAAGATTTAGCTAGTAATTCATCCATGTAATATTTCAAAATATTGTGCATATAATCATGGAAGATATATGTCATGACATCGACATTCTTAAGGCCAAATGGCATGACCTTGTAACAAAATGTTCCCTAAGGCGTTGTGAACACCATTTTGAGCTGGTCTTTAGGGTTGATATGAATTTGATTATACCCAGAGAAGCCATCCATAAGGGAGAGCATTTTGTGTCCTGCAGTGGCATCTACCTGGGCATCTACTCGGGCATATATGCTTGGTAAAGGAAAATCATCCTTAGGAATCGCTTTGTTCAGGTCTCGAAAATTGGTGCAAATGCGAATCATTCCATAAGGCTTCTTGATGGGGACCATGTTGGACAACCATAGTGGATAGTCTACAAAAATGACAAACTTGGCATCCAACAATTTTTGTAGCTCGTCTTGACCATCAAGGCCACTGTTGGGTGCATATTTCTCAACTATTGCTTGATAGGCTATGACTTTAGGGTCAAGCGTTAGATTGTGGGTGACTAGATTTGGATCTAGTCCTGGCATGTCCTTGTAAGACCATGCAAAAGTTTCCTTCTTCTCTATGAGAAGGGCTATGTAATCGGCTTGCTCTTCGGGGGATAGGCTTTCCCCTAGCTTGATATATTATGAGTTTTTAGGATTTGAGCCAATATCTTTGTCAACCGTAGGCTCGATTGACATATGTGACCCCTCCTCCAATTGATGGGGAGTAGGGATCAAATGAATTTTGTTAGCTAGATTTAAATCCTCGATGGGAACTTTGGGTTCCTCCTCAACATGGAAGACATCATGAGTTGGTCCTGCAGAGAAGTGAAACAATCCACCGTAGACCCAATACTTAGAGGGTGATGGGATTGAATTAGTGCAGTCCCAATCAATCACATCTAGGTCTAGATGGGGTGGTTTGAAAGGATTAGCTGGGTTGTGGAGTGGTGTGGTCAAATCAATGGAGATCATATAGATGAAATGTGTTTGCTCTCTAGGACCACGTGCATGTGACTATGTATTGATGTCATCTACCACCCTTATATGGGGTTCTGGGAGAATGGGGATCTCTAGATCCTGTCTAGAAATAGATTGCAAGATGGGATCATTAGGCTCAAGGAGATCTATGTGTGTGGGTGGGTCTAGAAAGACCTCGTGATAGATCTGGCCTAAATTTATAGGCCTTGCCCTTAAGCATGAACCAACATGCAAATGACGATAGACTTCCTCTATGTCGATGGGCTCATGATGATGGCACAGATAATGAGGGCCAAGGTACACCCTCTCTGTTTCATCCTCATAGTCACTATTGTATATGGGAATCTCATTGTTACCCCTTGGGATCAGGCGATCAGGTAGGTGTGGTCCCATATATGCTAGTTCCTCATAGTCATCATCATGGATGAGGATTTCTTCATTCTCATATCACAGTGCCTCAGGCTCACGAGGATCCAAATGCTCAAGTAAATTAATTGCTCCCTCCCTAGGAGGTCTAGCTTCCTGCGGGTGAACCGACTCTTCAGGAGGAAGGAGCTACTACCAGATAGGATCAGGAAAAGGGAATAGGTGTATGAGGCCTTCCTATTGGTCGTTAATGGGGATAAGTTGTGAATTATCACTATTAGACTCAAAAGGGTAATATGGTGCCACCTCATAACCTGACTCATCCTATGAGGTCCATTCATACGAGGTGCCTTGATCTGACTGATCACAAATATGGGGACAACATCATGAACCTTCCCCTCTTTCAAAATGTAGGGGAATGTCACTAGGGATCATGGGGTTCCCATCTAGCCATGGAAAGTAATCTCCCTGAGAGTAGACTATATTGGGATTGTCATAAGGGTCTTGGGCCAACCTGCCCTTGTAGCCTATATTCAAGCAATTTAGGCCATCCATGAGGACATCTAGAGGCAAGGGATTGTTGCGTCCCACTCTCGACTTGTCATAGGGTATTTGATATTGTGGTTGATAAGGGCTTATTGTGCCCTGCTCATACCGGCCTAACCCATAACCATGCTAGTTGCATAGGTCAAGATACCTTAGGGCAAAGTTAGGGTTAGAGAAGTAGTTAATATCTTCTCCAAAAGGTTCCTCATCCTCCTTCTGCTATTGGTAAGGTTTGATGCCATAGTCGAGGTCCCCATAGACAAAATTTGTTTGATTAGGGTGAATACCAAGAGGTATGATAGTCACACTTAGTCACCAATCAACAAGCACACACCCAATCAAGGCAATGACATGCATTCAAAGAATCATTGACAAAGACAATCACGCTCCTGCTTGGGGCAGTAAACAAGCAATCATTAAATTGATCAAATACTTGGCATTCCCGAAGCATGAACATAAGGTTCCCTTGTGGATAAAAGGTTGCACCCTTTGCCTAATCATGACTGATCAATGTCCAAGCTCAAGTCACACCTCACCAAAATAGGTTAACACTTGAAATCAAATTCCTTAGCTTGTCAGAAGCAAGGATTCAAGAATGCATGCCCTTTCCATACTTGGGGCATTAAAAGTTGGTTAGGTTACCAAGAAACCCTAATCATTAGTGCTTTGGTCGTATATTTTTGCTCAGCACTGCGTCACCCGCAACGCTTCCCAAAAAGGGGCATCTATAGACACCAAAACAACACCATTTCGATTAAGTGATTACAAACATTGATCACATTGATATCACAGCTTTTAGGGCAGCCCTTAGAGGTCAAATAGTGGTCTTAACCACTTGCGCAGTAGTTTGGAAGATCAGAAAATGAGCAGAGCAAAGTCGGTCATTCTAGAGCCTTTAACAAACTTCTTAGCCTTCTTCAAAGCCTTCCGCGCCAAGCCTTTTTGTCAAAAACCAAAGCGGGCCCGAAGTGTCGCGATATCGTGACACTTTGGGCCCCGACCCCAAGCGGGCCCGAAGTGTCGCGATATCGCGACACTTTGGGCCCCGACCCAAAGCGGGCGGAATAAGGCTCTCCGGTTCGGTGAGCCTTAAAATAATGAGATTGGTGGTGAGTTTTCAACCAAACCATAGGAGCTTAGGAACGTTATTCTCATGGTGGGTAGAGCTTTTGATCTCTATTGGCAGGTATAGCTAGTAGACATATCGCGACACTTTGGGCCCCGACCCCAAGCGGGCCCGAAGTGTTGCGATATCGCGACACTTTGGGCCCCGACCCAAAGCGGGCCCGAAGTGTCGCGATATCGCGACACTTTGGGCCCCCGCCCAAAGCGGGCCCGAAGTGTCGCGATATCGCGACACTTTGGGCCCCGACCCAAAGCGGGCCCAAGGTGTCGCGATATCGCGACACTTTGGGCCCCGACCCAAAGCCGGCCCAAAGCGTCACGATATCGTGACACTTTGGGCCCCGAGCCAACACGTCACCAGTCAAAGGCATGCAGTCAACTATCTAGGGAACGACCGCCACGTGGCACCCTCTACGTGTCCCTTTTCGAAGAAAACCCCATGGGTCTGTAGAACGACGGATTCAACGGCGAGCATTAATTAGACGAGCGGTTTCGAAATATCCGATCCGAGGCCATGCCTCATAACTTTTGATGTCAGTGCGAGCCATGCTTAGTAATGACCCGATAAGGATCAAATCTGAGCGGCCCTTGCGGATTTAGGGTTTCGAACATTAATGTTCCCAGAGGCCGAACCCTCTATAAATATAACCGGCTCGATACGTAAAAAGAACTGCGAAGTATTTTGTTAAGACAACGAAGTGCTGTTAAACTGAATATCCGACTATATTCATCTGAACTTGCAATTCCGGCATTGGATTACCTTAATCCATCAATTCGACGACAACTCTGATTATCCAGATTTCGGGCCCATCCCCAGTGGATTGGTGCCGAAGTTAAGCTTTTACGGGGTGGCCCGTTTGGGTATCCCTATATACGTTATTTGATTAATTTCGAATGCATGTTAAAATAGTCCATGTTTTTATAATGTATGCTGTATTCGAACGCGTTAAATAGCAGTTTACGTCTTTCTGTTTTCGAATGAAAATTGTTTTGGTGCCGAAGTTAAGCTTTTACGGGGTGGCCCGTTTGGGTATCCCTATATACGTTATCTGATTAATTTCGAATGCATGTTAAAACAGTCCATGTTTTTATAATGTATGCTGTATTCGAACGCGTTAAATAGCAGTTTACGTCTTTCTGTTTTCGAATGAAAATTGTTTTCGAATGTTTTAAAACGGTTTATGTTTTAAAGACAAACGTTTTATTCACACACTTAATCAGCCATTTATATGCATTTTCCATTGCTTCCTAAAGACAGACGTTCTGCTTTCATTTAACAGGTGCTATTAAACGTTGTTATTGTTTCTTTGAATACAGTGAAGAACAGCAGCAAGCTAAAATTCATTAAACACCAGCGACGGCAATACAGTTTTATAGGGCATGCGGAAAGAGACTACTGTTCATCGGTTGTAACTGAGGATATGTCATTCAAAAGATTTATTGTAACCGAACGGAATTACGTTAATAAAAAGGGCTATGCTCCTATTTTTAATTTAATTCTATCTGTGTTATTTTATGCATAAATCTGGTTTTATTTTTATTACATCTGAACACTGTTTTCTTTATTTCGAAATCTCATGCTTTCAGTGAGGTCTACCCATGTCTTGCATCAACTCTAAAGTAGGAGTAGTGGTAACATTCCTAACCATGTATTCTCCCAATCTAGTAGAAGTCATGTGTACTATAACCTGGGGCTGCGAATAGAAGAGGGATGAGAGTGAGACTTGATCTGGCACACAATTTGCCTCATGTGGTGTCTCTTCATCATTCAAGCTAAGTATCTCCTCTGTAGAGATAGTGGATATGATTGGTTGGTCCTCCTCAATGGGCCACTTTTCTGGGTTCCTTGGAAAAGGATCCACTGGTGTATTGGGCATCCGGGGTGGAGCCATCAATGAGGAGGGCATGGTATGTGGTAGCAGTGGGGTCAAACCTTAGCTAGATTTATTCAATTTAAAATCTAGATGTATCGATGCAAGGTCAACTCGGGTAACTACTGCACCATGTTGCGGTACTTGAAGGACTTTAGGTCCACGGAGAGGACATGAACTTACCCCTTGTGAGTGTACTTGATGCACTAGTGAGCGATGGAAGGGACACACTTCATATCCCTGATCCATGGTCTTCCTAACAAGATATTGTACACCATATCTCCCTTTAGGATATGGCACATCATTAGGATGATATTTTCTCCTACTTGAATAGGGAGGACGATCATACCAATCATTGAGCATATGAAATCATTGAATGCTCGAAGGGTGTAGGTAGATGTGACAATATGAGATACTGGGAGCTTCAGGTGCTTTAGAGCTGTTGTAGCTATGATGTTGCTTGAAGACCCAATATCTATCAAGACTCTCTTGCATGTTGTTCCATTCACACGTGTGATAATGTGTAAAGGGGGATCCACCGTATCATGTGGAACTGATTTAAGTTCATCTTATAGAAAAGTAATCACCAGTTCTATGCATTACCGCACATGCTTCACAAAGTTGTTGAAGGAGTTAGACTCTTGGGGTTGAAGCTCAATTGCCTTAAGAATCTCCATCAAGGCTTCTCTATAAGGTTGCGATTGCTGGATGAGCTCATAGATGGAGAGCTAGGCAAATTTTGTTCTTAAGCTTTGAACGAGATTACTCTTAATGGTGAATATAGGCCTAGGTGGGAGGCTCAGTCCAGGAGGTGGTATAGGTTGTGATGTCGAAGGGACATCACCCTGGGTTGCAGGTGGTGCATCTAGACTTGGATACTACCTATTTCTTGTTACAATACTAACCATGCCAACATATCCTTGCTTAGGAGGGGCATGGTGAACCTCATTCACTTGGGGCATTGGTTTGGCTTGCTCCGCATGGGCAAGCAAGGGGTCTTTGAAGATCTCCATCTATTGGTTATTCAATGTGATAGGGTTGTCTACCTGGAGGGCATTCCTATCAATTAGGTCTTGCACTAAGTATTTGAATTTGAAACACATTTGCACATCATGCCCATTTTTCCCATGAAACTTGCAATATAGGTCTTCTATGTATCCTTTGGACTTAGGTTCATTAGGGTTGATAGGTCGACTATCAGGTAGATGGATCACATTAGCCACCAAGATGTGATCAAACACTGAGTCCATAGATTCTGCAATGGGCATGAATTATCACTTGGGGCAATGCTATTGATTTTTCCATTGACCATTCTAGTTATCCTAGGGGTGGCCTAATAATTAGGCTTTTGAGGTGGTGCGACTGGTGCTGGCCCCGAGACACTAATGGCAACCTAATTTACTGCTGCTGACTTAGGTTGCACTGGGGTGTTCTTAGAATTCTTGTTCCATTCCTTCTTGTGAGGCTTCGCAATATCACCCTCTTGAATCTTGATTTCTTCGATGATCCTAGCCTGTGCTAAGGCATCTTCAAGAGTGGAGTATTGCTGCAACTACAACAACAAGGATATTGGCTTTAAGAAACTTTTGGAGAACATCTGAGTCAACTCCAAAATGGGGAGAAGATAAGGTAGCTTGTTGAGCAAGGTTCACCATCTATTGCCATAGTTTGTTATTGACTCATTGTCATATTGTTTCAAACCAGCTAATCTTAATATGGTTATGAAATCCATATCCAATGAGGTAGCATAGGTACTACCAACCATCATCCAGCATACCGTGTGCAGCGATACACCTCTCCAAAGAGAAGTGTATGCTATTTTGCATGGTATGACAGATCTTGGGTCGACCTTGGCCATAGATGGGTTTCGATGATACTCTTTCACATGAGCCAATCAAGTGGTAATGACATCCACTGTTGGTCTCAATCGACAGGTTGGATGTGAGAGCCCAATGCTGTCAATGTTAAGATAAAGCATGGTGTGTGGGGGTTCCTTTTAATCCCAAGAAAGTAAGCAAAGAAGCATTCAATGATAATTCACTAAATGCATGCAAATAAGTGCGTTTTACTTTTAGAAAGTTAAGATAAAGAACCTACAAATGCAACTTATGAATGCAAATCCTAAATGCTAACTTACCCAATGGGTAAGCCACAAGCAATCAAACCAAACAGATGCATTGCTACTACAAGTTATTTTTTATTTTTCTCCTTCTTTTTGCTACTTTATGTGATAAGAAAGGTAAAAAGTGACATTTAACCTTCTATGCAAACAAAATAATGCAAGAAAAACCAAATTTTGTAGTCTCTGTAAATGCAACAGAAAATCAGAGGGTTTAGGCACCTACCTTGTCCATTTTGAGCTCTCCAAATTTTGAAAATTTGGGCAAAAATATCTTTGTTTTCTCACCACTCCAGGGTGGGATGATTAGAAGCCTCACCACCATCCCAGAGTGAGCTAGATAAAGCTTCTGCCACCGTTCCAGGGTGGGGAGGGAAGCACCTGCAACACAAAAAGGGTAAAAATTGTAAAAAATGAAGTCATATTTTCACCCAAATAATAAGATACAAGGGTCCCACCATGATCATAAATGAAGTAGGGAAAAGTGGTGCACCTAATGAAGAGAAAAAATATGTGTATCTATCCCATATTGCACATGAGCATCAAACGGAAGCATGCATATGAAAATGAAGCAATACCAAGCAATAAATAATGAAATGAAACGAGTGTCTTCTTTATTAATTGGGTGGATCAAATCCAAGGTTACATAGCAGTCCTCTTGAGGGCTCAAAAGGTGATACAATTTTTACAATTTTGGGGTTCCCAAGGATAAATTCCTTTAAGGAATCAAGGTGCACATCTAGTGCCTTTCCGCGTACCCACAATCGAGGTGGGCGGGAAAATGTCACCGCTACTTGTATCTTAAATATCTAATGTATGATATTCCATACCAATGCCTCTAAAGAACCTACAACTTCACAAAAGGAAGCAAAAGGAGTCAAATAGCAAGGGCGTATGGTGGAAAACATGCAATCCCCATAGGGGCAAAAGAACGCATAAATTAAAACTAAATAAAATCAACTCATAATGACTTGAAAATTTGTGGAGATGTCAAAGAGGATGTTTTGAGAGGATATCACTAAAAATAGATCAAAAATTGCATCCGTAGACCCCTCAATTTTGCGCTGCCTACCTACAACCTACGAAAACCATGACAAGCGAATCCTGAACCTAAACATATCTAAAACTCATAAAACTTTGAAAGAATGCATAAATAGATATTTAAAGACAACCCATATGGTTATATTTTCAAATTGGGGCCCAGATCTACCTGCATACAACTGGAGTGCCCGGATGGGCTCTACGGACCTACAAAACTTAAACATGCTATAACTTGGTCAATTTAACTCTAAATTGCATGAAATTTCTTCCACAACATCATATGAGTACCTAGAATAATATAATTAAAAAATAGTAATAAAATTATGCAAGGATTTGTCCTCGTCTCGGGGGGGTCAGTGGTGACTACAACTAATTGGGGGCACCCTAGGAAGGGATACCCACCAATTATGTGCAATTTTTGCTACCAATACCACTAGGTAATGATCCTAAATAGTATAAGGGGTGTTGTAATCAAATTTGGTGAAGAAATTCACCTGGATGGAAAAGTTACGCTCAAAAGGCCCTCTTGAAGTCACTTGGTAACCTCCTTTGCTAAGAGGAGATTTCAATGGCAAGAAAGCTCAATAAGTTGGGGAGAAATATCAGTAGCACTCCATTGCATATCATATAACTCCTCTCCTCTTGTGTGGACCATGTATCCATTTTATAGCCCAAAGGGGCTCATGTGCAAAAAGACATGCAAGGGCATGCATGGTAGGAGGCACCATCTGTCAAAACGGAGGCATGCACTGGATCGGGAAGAGAATCTCCATTTTGGGCCTCCATTATGAAGCACATCATAGGGAATCAGTTCCCTCTGACCTGCATGCTCCAAATGGTGTGTTAAATGGTAGTTTTTGGGTGCCATTTGGCCCAGATTTGACTTTTTCTGGGTCAAACCTACTCACCGTCCCACCCTAGGATGATGGCTCACCACCATACCAAGGTGGGATGATGGGAATATTCCACCATCCTAGGGTGGGAAGATGGTAGATTTTTGGCCAAAAACCCCAAAAATTGGACCAGTAGCCTCTAAAAACCCTTTCGGACTGGTTAGAACCACTATGAGCCTTCTGAGGGCTGCCCAAGGGGCCATATGATGTCAATTTGATCATTGCTTGTAGGTGCTTAATCAGGTTGACCATATTTTAGTGTCTATAATTGTTTCCAAAAATTTGTTAACAACCTCCATTTGACCATCTATTTGAAGGTGGTTTTTTGAACTCATTTTAAGGTGATTGCCTTGCAATTTAAACAGTTCCTACCAAAAGTGACTGGTGAAAGTAGGGTCCTGATTAGAAACAATAGATTTGGGCATACCATGAAGGCAAAATATGGAGTCTAAGAAGATTTGGGCAACTACAGAGGCTGTGTAAGGGTGAGCTAAGGAACAAAAATGAGAATACTTTGTGAGATGCTCTACTACCACTAGAATAATATATTTACCTTGAGATTTGGGTAGTCCAATGAAATCCATAGAAATACTCGTACATATTTGAGATAGGATTGGAAGAGGCTAAAGTGTTCTCAGAGTGTAGACTATTTCTTCCTTTATCCATTGGAATGCATCGCATTTTCCATAAAGGTCTAAATGTACTTCTTCATTCCATTCCAAATTAAAGTGTGTTTGGCCCTTACATAACTTTTAAGAAACCTTGAATGTCTAATCGTAGGTCATGCATGAATTTATTGCAATATGAATATAGGAATTTGTAAATTTTTAGGACGACAAGATGATCATGATATCTCAAGTGTTGTCCATCCCACACATACCCATGGCATGAGGAAGGATCATATTGAAGTTGTTGAATCAAATATTACAGATTTGAGTCCACAGTTATCTCTTCCTTGAGCTTATAGGTCCACTGACGAAGGGGTGATGATATAACATACATCATACTTTGAACTTCATACTATCATGATAGTGCATCCACAACCATATTATCCTTTCCTAATCATAACCCAATAGTTCAGAGATCCACCTTTGTTTTTCTAGGGTGGCTACTTATTGTTACAAAAAATACTTGAGACTTTGGTGGTATATTTTGATTAAAAAGTGATGCCCAATGAGGTATGGTTGCCAATGATCGAAAACTTGCAAAATGACCAAAATCTCATTTTCATAAATTGATTTTACCAAATTTCTTCCTATAGTGCCTTGCTGATGAAAGTCGATGGTCATCTTTTTGTAGGTAAGAAAATTGATATGTCTGTGTTTAGTGAAAAAGTTTTGTTTTGATGTTACTTTGTAGTTGTATGCAAAGTTTTTGAGGAAATGTGCATACATACATTTAATAATGTATGTGATAATGTTTAGTGAAGTATTAGTATGTCAGAAAATTCATAAGTTAGTTTGCCTTATAAAGTCAAATTATCATGTAAGGAGAATTAATGCATTAAGCCAATGGTTGAGGGTGATGTGTCTAGGCGGACGATTGAAGGAAATTGTCCACCCATGTGCACAAAAGGGACCCCCATATCCCATTTTTAGTAGCATTGTATTGTATGTAGGTTGATGGTAGCGTATGGTCAAGTTGAGGATGTAGTCAAGTGGTTTTGGAGATGGCTAACATGGAGGGTATGATGCAATCAGATCATGTATGTAGTTATGTATATGTGGAGTCGGCCAACGTCTGTGTAGTGGCTGTAATATAAGGGATGTAGCATGTGGGTGTTGTTGTTGGTTTTAGATGACTATGAGCATGAAGAATATTCTACTTAGGGTTTGCAGACTATGATGCTATTACTGTACAACCATTGTTAATACAAATATGCTCGTTTATCATCTACTATTTTCTTGTATGTTTCCTATGTGTATTGTCATTGCCAAGTGTTGCAAGTTGGTAGATTTATTAAATTTCATCTCTAAACCTTGCATAAAAACAACTCCAATTACACTACCTAAAGCATCACTTTCATTTACAAAGGGTTTAGAAAAATTGTGCATTGCTAACACCAGCATTGTTATCATCGCTTGTTTTAGGTCCTTGAAAGCTTGCTCGGTTGGTTCTAATCCCATGAATGAGTTCTTCCTCAATATAGCTATTAATGGACTACTATATTCCAATAGTTCTAAAAAAAATTTTGATAATACCTAGTGAGATCCAAGAAACCTCAATTTCCCTGAAGGGTTTGAGGCTTTGGTCATTCTTATATAGCCTAGAGTTTCTTTGGGTCCACTTTAACTCTATCCTCTAATACAATGTGACCCAAGTTCTCTAGCTCTTGCATGCCAAAAGAACACTTTGACCATTTTGCATAAAGTTTATTCTCAGAAAAAAGTTGCAAGGCCTAATCATAATATTTGAGATACTCCTCCCAAGGATGACTATAAATCAAAATATCATCAAATAAGACAAATGAATTTGTAGGCTAAAAAATGACTCTGAAAAGTTGAACGTGCATTGGCCAGAAAAAAGGGCATGACCAAAAATTATTAACGTCCTTTATGAGTTCTAAAGGTAATTTTAGGAATGTCTTCTTCCTTGATTCTAATATGATAGTAGCTTGACCGCAAATCCAGTTTTGAGAAATATTGAATGCCATGCAACTCATCCAACAACTCATAAATTATAGAAATAGGAAATTTTTCCTTGATGGTTATCTTATCGAGTTCCTGAGAATCCACACACAATCATCACGACCCATCCTTTATTTATACCAACAACACTGGAGAGGAATATGGACTAACAATAGGTCGAATAACACTTTATGCAAACACTTCCTGCACCATTTTTCTGATCTCTAATTTTTGGACATATGGATACTTGTAAGGGAGGACATTTGGAGGGAGACTACCTAGAACAAGTTGTAATTACATGATTATGAGTATTGTGAGGGGGTAGTCCCTTAGCTTCCTCAAAAACTATTGCATATATTTCCAAGATTAGTTGTAATTCCTCCTACAGTTCCAATCCATTGGGGTTTTTATAGAAAACAATTACCACAACTCTATGAGATAAATTTTTTAATAGCTTCTCCATCTTGTGAGATGAAGCAAGTTGAGTAGAACTAGTTATCATTCCCCATAGAGTATATTCAATTCCCTGTGGGCTAAAATTCATCCATGGCCCAAAAACATCCCACACTACTGGTCCTAATGTTTTAAGAATTGTGTTCCCAATACGACATCCAACCCTCCCAAGAGAAGGGCCAACATATCCATATTAATATTATATTTTCCTATTTGTACTTTGACATTTATACACTTACCCTTACAAGGCAAAGTTTCTCTATTGGCGATCATGACCTCAAAGGGATTAGAGGTACTTATATAACAATTTGCCTACTTCACAACTTTAAGGCCAATAAAGTTGTGTGTGCTACCAGAGTCAATGACAATATTATTCATTGTCCTTTGAAATTCCCTATCACCTTCATAGTTTTGGAGGAAGCTATTCTTGCTAAGGCATGGACCAAAATTTTTGGTTGGGGTTCTTCTTGGGCTTCAAGTTCCTCTATTTGTTCCTCTTCTTGATGGTCATCTTTCTTCTCTTGGGATTATTTGGTTGCTGACTCATCCATATCAAGAAAATACAATTTTTGATGCACACATTTGTGTCTAGGTGAATTCTTCTCATCACAATTATAGCATAGCCCTTGAGCTCTATAAGCTTCCATATCTTCTCGAGTCAGTTTTTTGATAGTGGGTGATTTATTAGTCGGGTTTGATGTTGGCTTAGATGAAAACTGGGGTTATGCATGTGGAAAGTTGGAGATGCGTCTTTAAGTCATAAATTTATATTTTACTAAAGTAGCCAACCCTATCGCCTGCACCAAGGTTTGTAGTTTAAAAATTTTGACCTCGGCTTCAGATCATTCTTCAATCCACTAACAAAATTACTTTGGAAAAAATCTTCACTCAACCCATTAGTATGGTTTACCAAATTTTCAAAATGAGCTTGATATTATCAAATAGATGAGGTTTGTTTTAGTTTAATGAGGGCTCCTAAAAATTACTAAGTCCAAAGCGAGTGAGTAATTGTATTTCAAATTATTCCTACGCAATATCAGGATCCATTTTTCTCACCCATCGATACCACTACAATGCATCAAATTAAAAATTGAAAGATGCAATTGTGAGTCATAAATATTTTTTTTATTACATAGGGGAATTGACATTAATTTCCATCACATTGTCTCCATAGGCACAATTCAAATTTGTAAAGCTACCACTATAAACTCTATTCTGCCTTGGTAAAATTTTAATCCAAGTGAGGGGGATACCAAAGGAGCTCAGGATTGGAACCGTAGACCTCAAGCTGGAAAAAAATTAGCAAAAACTAGTCAGTCCACTACCTCTGCCTATATGGAACATTATGAATATTGAAATACTACTCTGCAAGACACAACCAACCATCAAGATCCTTCCCATAAAATTTTGGAAAATCTAACTTGGGTAATTTGTATGTATTATTATTGTAATGGTTGTTGTGTTCCCCTATCTAGGTTACTCGATCCCTCTCCCTTAATTTCAAATTTTTTATGACTATACCAATTGTATACCTGAGTGCCACCCAAGAAAAATTCTCCATTTCATTAATTTTCATTAAATACCTCTTATCTCTTTTTGCTCCCCTATCATAAACTTTACAAATTCATATAATTTTTGGTTGTCAAATTCCATTTTTATCTAAAACTAACTAATATCACCATGCAACCAGTTCACTTGATCAATGATTTGTTGGCCTAGTGACTTGGCTAGTTGGTCACCCAATTGACTCACCTGTTGGTTAATAATTTGCTCCATTTTTTGACCTCTAGTGCCTGTAGCCATATATTGGGGTTTTGGACCTTCAAAAAATTCTTTACGGAAAATATAAGTATTGATTTAGCAGTTACTAATTCTATCAAGGGTTTCAAAAAAGTGTTGGGTGATATGTACCAAAATGATAAGCTTGACGAGACAATCGGATTGGACTAGGTATCAAATGATGTTTTTCGACACCCTAGACTTTTTTGTTAGACTTTTTTCTCCTAAGTCTTATCACAAAAAGGAATGTTTTCTACACTATAATTGTCCTCAAGGTTACACATGGTTCCTAATCACTACCTTTATGTTCCCTAACAACTGTCTAATCTGAAAACTGCATGTTCTGACACTGTCCCATCTGTTACTATTATAGACTGTTACTAGCAACTATCTCTTCTATCATTATTCTTAATTTTTAAACCAACGATTTGTTTCTAATTGTCAAAAACTGTTAATGTATCATCAATTTTATGGTGAGTGTGGTCTCCTTATTATGCTCAAGTATGTATTTAGGTTTTTTAGGTTTGAAAGATGATAAAAACAAGGCTACTCTAGGCCAAGGTGTGTACTACCCATAGCCCTATGATATACTGCAACAACGATCAATAATTATTGGACTAATATAGGCCACTACCCAAGGAGGATATAGCTAAATTTATAGGTGCACTGCCCACCTCTCTGATCAGTACAAGAGGGTAATATTCTTGAGTGCTATGCTTGGTGCACTATGGATAGATACATGGTCAAAATCTTCCTAGGGCTAAAGGTCTCTCCTAAACCTAGGGGGCCTCCCTATATACCCGAGGGTAGGTGGGAGCTCAAGTCTATATATGAGTATTGTCTAAGGCCTAAGTATTGGAGTCTAATCACCCCTCACTTCACTAGATGCTTTATGGACAATCTAGCTTAGCCAATAACAACTCCATGATATTTTAAAACCTCCAACACATGGTTTCTAACCTATTAAATTAAAATAGAAAAAAATTGACTGGATTTTTTCACAAGGTATTTTACAAAAAATAACAAAATAAAGGAAAATTATACCTAATATGGATGGAATGACAGGATCGGAACTATTGCAACTACAAAAAGCATGACCCTAGAAAGTGCTTTGATACCACTTGTTAGGAACCTTCCACTTGAATTAAGCACATCCACACAAAAATTATAATAAATAACATAATAAATGGAAATAAAAACAAAAGCATTGCAATCCAAAATAGAAATACAACTTTATTGATCAAAATAGAATCACAATGCAAAATCATTGGCCTCTTCTAGGGGGCAACCTCCTTAGAATCATAACTTCGATACAATATAAAAATATAGATACATTCCATTCATGTCCTTGCCTTTTTAAAGCCTCCTAAAAGCCCTAACCCTAACATTCAAGGGTTGGTTTCACATGCAAGGGGGACCTGACCTAGAATTTTCCACTTAAGAATTATTTCCATATTTTATGAAAATTATATTATATGAACCCATATGTTAAGGCGCCCCAAGTGCCACATGCACATTACAATGTATTACATAATAATGTTCGGATGGGGTCATTACATAAGGTTTTTAGGATGGGGTCCATGGCTTCATGAAGAATGTTGATTCTCACGTAAATGTATATAGATATACTCGATGACAAGGAACAAAAAGAACCAATCAATATCTCGACATCAAAGAACGAGGGTCTTTTGCGAATGAATTATCTTGCTCCTCAAACAAGTGGGATAGTTAGAAGTAATATATCACACGTGTCGATGGTGCATTACAAGTAATCATAAGGAGGTGAATTTCCAAAATAATGCAAGTACAAGAAACTCCCAAGATGTCAATTTTCTTAACATGGAAGGGCCTCCTACTGAAAACAAGTCAACAAAAAAATATGTACTTGTTGTGACAAGAAGTCAGGAGAAAAAGGAAAAGTACCTTGAACCTTCCATAGAAAAGGAAAGTTGGTAGAAGGCACAAAATATGATCGAAGAGGGGGGAGAAGATAGCCCAGTTTGTAATGGTGATGAGGGAGGAGAGTACAAAGTAAAATCTACCTTTAAATTATTGAATGATGTCCCAATGGATGGATCTCCTCTCCTTTAGGAAAGGGTGTGGGTGAAAGAACTAATCCCAAAAATATCCTTATTTATTTGCATTACTAATAATGGAATATTAATATTAGATAATCTGAGAAAAAGGGGTTTCCAATTGCCTAAAAGATGTGTTTTATGCTACAAAAATGAGAAATCTATGGATCATATCTTACTTAGTGTGATTTTGTTAGAGCAATTTGGAGCAGATTATGGAATGATTTGAGAATCCAATGGGTCTCACCTACTTCCCTAAGAGACCTCTTGATCCAATGGGAAAGAAACTCAAATAGAAAAATTCTCAACAAATTCTGGTCCATTATCCCTCCACACCTATTTTGGGAAGGAGAGGAACCATCACATCTTCCAAAACCACAACAAAACAGAAGCAGAAGTATACCAAATTGTTAAACTCTATGTTAGTGAGAATTATTCAATTTGTAGGCCACCAAAGGATGGAAATTATAGTGAAATGATTAAGGTGCTTCAAATTCTCTCCCATGAGGGAAGCAATGGAGGGAGTAGCAAGCCTGAAGTATGAGGTGTTGCCACCAAACCCAACTATTGAGAGAAAATGCAGTGTGTGGTTTTCAAAACCTTCTTTAAAAAGATGTAATTTTGCTAATTTTTGGGTTTCTTTTGTATTGTTTTGACTAGGTATGCTTTAGTTTTGTTGGGGTTTCACTAGGGTTTTGTTGTGGTATGATAAATATATATAACTTATTATGCTTTGGTTTTGCTAAAGTATTGTTGGGGATTTGTTGTTTTTATGTGGATGTATGAAACTTTACTATAAATAGGTTTTGGGGACCCTATTCAAAAAACCCACCCCTTTATTTACCTAATATATATAAAAAATATGATTGAAGAGGAAGTTGAGAAAGCAAATCAAGAATGATTGGTTAATTAGAGGAAGTTAAAGAAGCCATTAGATTCAGAGGAGAAGCTGTCAACACTAGAACTGGCAACACAAGTATTAAATATAACAGTAGAGCTAAAAGTAACAAGTTTTCTTGGTGCTATACAATCATTGCATGCAGTTATAGGAGAGGAACTACAATCATAAAGATTAATGGAGGTGCAAATCCAGAAAATAGAAGAAGTGAAGAAGGATCACTCATTGATCCAATAATATTAATGATTGATGTTGGGAAAAAACTAGCATTGATTCATATTGAGATATTGGATCACAAGTAGACAAGTTATTATTGATGGCAGATCGAGTGTTAATGTGCTCCCAAAAGAGGCATGGAAAGAGATTGGAGTTCCATTTTATGGTCATCAAGCTTCAAATTATATAATACAGATCAATATAGGATTGAAATGAAATTAAAGATCACTAATAAAGAATTTATCATGGATTTCGTTGTGATCACCATGTAGAAACCAACATATGATGCATTGTTGGGAAGAGGATGCTTAAGAATGACCAAGGTGAATCACAACCGAGAAAAATATTGGTTAAAATTTAAGAAGGGGTAACATAAGTATATGATCATTTTGAAAAACCATATGGTCAGTGAGGAATTGGCCATAATTGATAAGAAATTTCAGAAGAAGAGAATCAGTATGAGCCAAATGAAGGAAAGTTGTACATAGAATAATGCAATGAAAATGAAAACCAATTAGATAGTGTACTTCTTCATTAGCAAAAATTTTCAGCCCACCTGCCTTTGCATTCAGATAGAAGAGACCCAATAAATCCATGATGAAAAGACGATGACCAATAAGAAGGAAGAAAATGAAGAGCCTTCCCCAAGAGTTTTGTAGAATATACAATTGGTGATGCTAAAATTGATGCAAAACCAACACACCCTACGAATGTGGCAAAAGTGAAATATGAGCTAGAAAATATAAAATATGAAGGACCAAATATAGTAGAAATGAATATGGAGATAAGGAAGATCGTAAGATAATCCGTTATGTAGACGATTGAAATCCTATGTTAAAAGAAGCATCTTTCAAAATTTTCCTATAGTATAAAGATATTTTTTCATGGACATACAAATACTAAAAGGGATACCTCCAGAGCTGTGTGTTCATAAAATCCAATTGATTCCAGGTGGCTTACTAGTAAAGATAAGGTTGTATAGAATAAACCCAAAGTATGCAGTTTTGGTGAATGTGGAGATCGAGAAGATACTGGAAGCTGGAATAATATTCAAAGTTATGGTGAGTGTATTGTAATTACTTTTAAGAAAGAGGTGAATAGAATCCATATATGCGTAGACTTTTGAAGTCTCAATGCAGTAACCATAAAGGCTCCCTTTCCTATTCCATTCACTATTTCTATTTTGGAGGAAGTAATTGGACATGAGATTTACTCAATTTTGGATGGTTTTCTAGCTACAATCAAGTCATGATTGTAGAAAAATATAAGTTGAAGACTATATTTGTATAAGAAAATGACATTTATACTTACAACAAGATGTCATTGAGTCTATGTAACACCCCGACCACATTCCAAAGAACTATTCTGTATTTATTCGACCAAATGGCGATAGAAGAGTTCAAATATTTCTTGGATGATTGATCAATATACATAAAGGTAGAGGCCATCATTGGAGGAATACATGAGATTATGCAAGAATGTATAGTTAGCTTTAATATAGGAAAATACCACTTGATGATACCTTATGACAAGTTTCTAGGACATAATTTTTAAATAAGGGTTGAGAACAGATCTTGATAAGATTCATATCATTGTAACTATTGAGGAACCTCATGATGTAATATCATTTAAAACCTTCCTAGGATCTATATGATACTACAAGAGGTTTATCAAAATTTTTACCAATGTGTCTTATCCATTAGATTTTTTGACAAAGAAGAATGTTCCCTTCAGGTGGACAGAGAAACATCAAGAAGTCTTTGAAAAGTCGAAGGTAAAGCTTGTGTGTAGTCCCACTCTAATTGTTCAAGATTAGGACAAGGAATTTTATGTCCACATAGATGTGTCCAATTTTGCAATTGGGTGCACATTAGCTTAAGAAGGACAATATAGGCTAGATCAACCTATTTATTTTGCAATTCAATTACTATCAAGGGAAGAACAAAACTACAATACAACAAAGTATGAGGCTTTGGGGATGATAATATGCAGTACAAAAATACAGGCACTATTTTTTGGCCAAACCATTCACATTTTATTTTGATCATGAAGCTTTTAACAAAAAAAACTAGTTATACATGGGCAAGTAAGCAAGTGGCTCATCACGTTGCAAGAATTTGTGTTTTGGATAATGGTCAAACCGAGGAAGAAGCATGTTCTTAAGGATTCACTAAAGGGAGCCTATAGGATCAAGAGTTTCAAATGAGGTTCTTGTTGCTCAATTATTTACAATAGGTGTTGTACCATCATGGTACAAACTAATAGGCAAAAAATTATTTAGAGGTGAGTTGCATAAGGAAATGTCGACATCAAAAAAGAGGAAGGTAATCATGAAGTTGTAGCATGAGTGGTGGTATTCCCAATAAGAAAGGTGGTGATAGATTCAAGAATGGAATACTAAATTGATTAACATCACAACAATTCAAATTCCAACTGTACGATCCATAGACCATACAATTCAAATTGTTGTACAAGGACACTAACCATACAATGTACGATTAACTCTACTCGTACAACTTACTCAACACTTGCATGATTCTTCACAAACAATAATTGTTCCTTTAGGATAATCACCAGTTGCACATTTTGTAAAAATTGTACAAGCAACAACTTGTTCATCATGCAAATCTTCTATTTAATTAATCTTCATAGAAATGCTACATACTCTAACTCTATAGTGGCATGAGATGATCTATTGGGTCCTACCCTCTTCTATGTGGTCCTTTGATACTATATAGGCCCCATCATTGGAAATCCATAAACACTATCAAACTGATGGACTATCCAATAAAAACTATGTAGCTCCTTCCCCCTTGTACCAACCAACAATTTGACCTGCTTGACCCTGCCAAACTAGTGTCTATCCTATCTCTATATTGGATAGCTCCTCCAAGGGCACCATGTGACCTACTATGGTATTAGGTCATCCACTATGCACTAGGTTTCCACCAATTATCCTCTCACTCATATCTATCTTTCTCCCTCAAAATGTATAACCCATCTATAGGTTGTTGGTACTAGAGGATTTGCAATTTTCATGGGTATATTGGGTGGCCTCATGATGGCTAGGTATTCCCAAGCCCATACTTGTAGCAATGTGCAATAGACCATTATTTAGCCACTCTTGTACATGACTATGTGGAGTGTATCATATAGTCATGACAGGATGATTGGACCCTAGGAAAACATGGTCTATTTGTCATGCATCCGTGAGATGACCTTCCCACCCACAATGGACCATTCACATACTGATATCCCCTACTATAACCCTATATACTAGTGAGTAGAGTAGAGTTGTCCTCTTATCCATGTGAATCCCCAAGTAGATTTTTACTCCCATCCAAGTGACTCCTCAAGTATGTGGTATTGATATCAATGTTTGATGGTGGTATGAGATATACCTCATTGTTTCTCAATAGATCCAAACATTGCTTCTAGTCTTATCCTATATGAATGATTGCCCCTTTAATAGGGACTAAGAGGATATGAAAAATATCCTCAAAACTATGAGCTCCCCCATAAGTATCTAAAAGGCATTTGTATCCAAATACCAATGTTCGATTGGAGCCATCAGTAGAGCTTTATCAAACTTTATCTTTGATATCTATGCAATATAGAAGAGCCCCATGGTCATGATGATCTTGATATCTTCATCCACCATCATAAGCACTGACTCCAATGCATATGGATGCCTATCTTGGAAATAAATTACTCCATGTTGGAGCTGTAACACAAAATAGCTAAATTATTGGCCTAAATAATGCAAAATAACCCAAAAATTATAACCAAATTCATCTACTTAGCTAAACTTGTTTGAGCAAAAAAGCGTTTCTTATGAGCATAAGCAATGTCCACAAAAATGCAACCTATGTGTAAAAGTGCTACCAAGAAAAAGCATCATCCACAACCAAAAGCACCACATAGAAGTGCTTGCCATGAACAAAAGCATTATTTGATTAGGGTAACACATTTTTTAAGAAAAATTGACAAAATATAGAATTTAATTTTTTCTACCTAAACTCTACTTTTTGGACATCCCATTGGTTCTCAAACCAACCCTTCATGGTATACTAATCATCTTTGGTAAGCCATTAAAATTTCATATAGTAAAAAACCTCTAGAAATCTGAAATTAGCTCTAAGCATAGGGAAAATGATTTTTTTTACCTCCCTTCTCATTTTTACCCCCCAACCAACCTACCTAGCTCACATTTTTCTATCACATTCGTTCTTGACTTCAAGACACATCAAATTTCCTCAAGAAATTTAGTTTTCCCTCTAAAATGTGAGGGGGCATACCAAGGCATAGGTATCACAAAGTAAGGGTGCATTTACCGCTCCCTAAAAGAGTGATTTCCATATCGCTTTTAAGCATCCAATTTTCATACCACTTACTCTGCACCATTGAAATAAAGGCATAACTTTTTTTGTCATAAAATTAGGGTATATGTGTTAGTTTTTTATACATTTATTATACAATAAATGCATAAAAATGGGGTAAATATATACCCGATTTTATGCACTTGAATAATCATCAAATCCACTAGGACCCTCATCAATTAGTCCTCCAATATGTTAAACTTTTCCCTTTAGCTTCCTTACCATAATTGGAGCATTTATTACTCCTACTAAAAAGTATTGGCTAAGAAGCAAAAACACTGATTGTTGGACATTTTGAGTCCCTAAGTCAAAGTTGTCATTGATGTCACCAGATGAAGTCATCATTTAATACCAAAGATTTAAGCAAGAAATAAAGGGGACAAATATGGTTATTTGATATCCAGGGAGAAGGCCAAAGTTCAAGTAAAATAGTGCAAAAGACAAAAGTTAAAAAGGAGTTATAATATTTATTTTATAAATTGTTTAAATTCAGGATGAATTTAAATTTTATAAATAAATATTAAAGGTACATTATCGAAGTTTAATATTATAATAGTGGTTATTATAATATTAAAATGTTCCATGGAGAAAACCCAAATAAAAAATTTATAATTTTTATTATAATGTTTTAAAAGGCAAAAGAGGGTTTTATAAAGTTAAAAATTATTTTAATAAACCCAAAGGTTGGGTTTAAGACCAAAGGCCTTGATAAATCCTCGCCGATGTCATGAGGGTTAATTACGTTTTGAAGCACCGACGTTCCAAGAAAAGGAGGAAAAATCATTATTTAAACCTATGCCAAAGGACATAAAATTCATCCTTGCTCGATTTGAAAAGATAATAGCATACGAATTAAATGCAGAGCTCGTGAGACGAATTTGTGAATTTCGTGTTTGTGTTAACGACAAAAGGAAACAAAACCAAAAGTTTTGATTAGTAGAAAGCCAACAAGGCACTTTGGCCTAGTGGCAAGTGGGCTACAAGATTACATTTTGGGTGCAAGGTGGATAGTGTTCGAATCCCGATGGAAGTATTTTTGGTGGACGTGTTGAAGGCGCCAAACATTAGGTGCATCCTTTTTGTGAAGCAAGGAAGGATAGGGTGTTGAAGCACGTGGTGCTTCTTCCTTCCCAATGAGCGTATAGCTCGTGTGGTGGTGTGCACCATGGGTAAATACATTTGTGTGGGCTGCGTTGAGAGTTCGAAACTCTCCAAAGGCAAAGGTAACATTTTTATATTTTATTTTATTGAATGCCTAAGTTGGAGGTATAAGGTATTTGGTGGTTGAAGTTTTGAAAGGGTTGCTTTGTGATATAGGTTGGTAGTTGAGAAATACATTTAGGAGTTATAAGGAGAATTCTGGTTTTATTTCTAAAGTCTTAAAATTTGCTATTGTGGAATATTGAAAGCTTAAGACTTTGTGGGTTGTATGTTATGTTGAATAAAGGGTTTTTGTGACTATTGTGAGGATATTGATTATTATTAAAGTTGGAGTGATAAGGTGTAATTTTGATATTATTTTTGTGATATATTTTTTTGAAGAAAATTATCCTCTAACCCTTGTTGAGTTTGGCAAAGAGGTAATTGTGAGTGTGGTAGATTTGTAAGGACAACTACTCTTCAAGAAAAAGTATGGGAAAAATTCTTCTTTGTTGAGTTAGGTGATTGGTTTGATTGAAAATTAAGTTTGGAGTGAAAATTAATTGATTAGGGTTTCCTTTTTGAAAGTGTTTGAATTAATGCTTCAAGGTTTTCTGGATTGTGAGTTGTGATTAAAACCTTGTTTTATAAGCATTTTTGTTGAAGCCATTGGTTGTGTGAAAAACTTGAGTTAGGGTTTGGAAAGATCATGAGTATCATTGTTATGTGAGATTTGTTGTTGAGCATTGTTGGAAATATTTTGAGTTGGTTGATACATGCTTGGACTAGGGTTTGTGAGAAAGGGTTGTTCCTTGAAGTGATTGGTTTAGTAGAGTTTATTGAGCCTAGTCAAGTGGATGCATGTAGTGGTTGTTCAATTTCCATAAAATAAACTATTCTATATTCTGATTTGAGTTGAGATTGAGTTTTGAGAATAGAACATATTGAGTCTTTAACAATTCTCTTTATGCTTCTATGAGATTAAGTTGAAAAAGTGATTGAGTATTGAGTATAGAATATATTGAGTCTCTAACAATTTTCTTTATGTTTCTATGAGATTGGACAAGTTCTGTGTGGACTTGTTAAGCAGATTTGAGGCAAGTTTTTGAGAAGAAATATTTAAATTAAATATTTAAAATAAATAAATATTTTCTCTATGGAGGTATCCCAAGAGATTATTTGAGAAATATTTAGAAGAAATATTTTCTCTATGGAGGTAGCCCACATTGGGTGAACCACGTTAAAATCTGTGTCTCTATTGTGTATGGTGTTTTGTGCATTGCTTTGATTACTGCTATTGATACTACTATCTATACACTACATAATATTGATTTGAAAAGAAAAGTAAAAAGTGGTCTTATACTGTTCACCCCCCTCTAAGTATAAGCTTGTGTTCTTCAATTGGTATCAGAGCGTGGTTCCTTCAGAAGAGTTTGACATCTTGAAGGAAAAGTGATCAAGAACACAATGGATCAAAAGGATCAAAGGGATGGATCCATCAATAATACAGTACCAGTCTTTGATGGAAGTGACTTCTTGTATTGGTGTATGTTGATGAGGTTTCACTTGATGGCACTTGGCAATGAAGTTTGGGATGCAGTGGAACTTGGATATGATTCAACAGTCAATCCTCCTACAGATAAGGAAGGTAAGCTTCTAATGCATGCAAATTCAAGGGCTATGAATGCAATTATAAAAGGATTGGGTAGATCAAAATCTATGAAGGTTATGGATTGTAAAACAACAAAATATATGTGGGAATTATTGCATACCATATATGAGGGAGATAAAGGTGTTAGGAAAGCTAAGATCAAAAATCTCAAAGGAGAATTTGAGAACTTAAGAATGCGGGATGATGAAAACATTCATGACTATCTCAGTAATATTGATGAACTTGTACATGAGATGAGAGGTCTTGGAATGAAGGTTGATGAATCTGATGCTTGTGATAAGATCTTGAGAACTCTTCCAAAAAGGTATAGTGAAAAGGTTTTTGCTATAGAAACATCAATTGATAGTGATTCTCTGACAAGAAATTCTTTACTTGGCATGCTTACGACTTTTGAGATAAGAACAAAAGATCCTATTCCTCCCAAAGAAGTTGCATTTAAAGTGAACAAAAATAAAAAGGGTAAGAAGATAGAATCAAGTAGTGAGTCATCTAGTGATGAAGAAGTAAACTATGGTAGAAGAGATAAAGGTTCCATAAGACCCATAGATCTAAGATCTGTTAAGTGTTTCAATTGTGGAAAGTATTAATATTTTGCAACAGATTGTAAAGAGCCAAAGAACAACAATGATGAAGAAAAAAAGGATCACAAGTACAGGGAATATGAAAGATATAGGTACCAAAAGAAAATCAAGGATGGACAAAATAGACAAGGAAAGAAGTTCTTCCAAAGGCAAAAGAGAAGCTACTATGCGGATAATGCAAGTAAGTACTCAAATGATAGTGATGCTAGTTTTTCAGACAATGATAGAGATGAAGTCCTATTTATGATTGAAGAGAAAGAACCAGTTAAGAAAAAGACTCAAGTTATTCTCAAGTGTTTTAGATGTGGTAGATTTGGACATCTTGAAGATGATTGCACAAGGGATGGTTATAGTTTCAGTGATGATGATTTTGAAGATGCACTTGAAAGACCAGATGAAAATATTCTAATGGCATTAGAAGAAGAAGTGAGTGATCCTATAGAAGACAAGCCAAAAGAAAGTAATGATGTGAACAAAGGCAAAAAAATAGAGGATTATTCAACAAAAAATGGTTATGATCTCAAGGGAGAACTTATCTATGCCCTTGACATGGTAAAGAAGGTAAGAAAGCAACACTCTAAGCTTGAAATTCAGTTTCAAGAATGTGATGAAGAGAGATTATTGCTCATAGAGGATTTAGAAAAATCAAAGGCTAAGGCAAGCAAGTTCAAAGATAAGCTAGAAGCAAAGATCTTGGAATGTGAGAAGTTAGCACAAGAAGTGGCACTACTAAAGGAAGATGTAGAAGACTCCAAGAATAAACTATACAAGTATGTAAATAGTGCAAAGAGTGTGGATAAAATAGTCAAGATACAAAGAGGAGCAACAAACAAGACAGGTCTTGGTTCAAAACAAGTTCAAAATAAAAGGGAAGAAGAGTCTACTTCAAGTCTTGAAGAAGAAGAAACTTCAGATGAAGATACATCAAAAGAAGACAGTGTAAGTGGGAGTGTGACATCAGAGGATGAATTGGACAACAAAGAGTTCAACAAAGATAGGAACAATGCACAAAGAAGGTACAAATGGAACAACAATCAGAATAGGAGACCAATGAGGTCAAGACAAGGAAGCTTCAATGGAAGATGTTTTTCATGTCACAGGTTTGGGCACATGGCTTCACAATGCAGGACACATGAAAGACAAGAATATGGGAAAGGACAACTTTTCCATGGATATTGCTACTCATGTAATGAGTTTGGTCACAAGGCAATGGATTGCAGGGTTCATGACAGAAGAAGATATGGCTTCACTAGGAGAAATCCTAAGACATTTGCACCTCCAAGGAATAATAACATTAAGTGTTATAAGTGCAATAATGATGGTCACACAACAAGATGGTGTAGAGCAAATATTCCAAAAATAGGCATGAACAAAAATAGGAACATGAATATGAACAAGAACAGGAACATGAACAAAAATAGGAACATGGATGAGAATAGGAACATGAACAGGAATAGGAACATGGATGAGAACAAGAACAAGAATAGGAATGATGATAGGAATAGGGATGATGACTTGGAAAGAAAAAGTCAAAGGATTCAAAAAACTCATAAAAGAAGGGAAAAATATAAAGGTAAAGAACAGTGCTTTCGGGGAGTAGAAATACTCCCACCCCAAAATTAACCACCTCATGTGGAGGTGGGGGAGGGGCTAAGCTAAGAGGCTCATTCTTAGCCCCGAGCCCCAAAGGTGACCCTTTGCCATTGATGTCAAAGGGGGAGATATTTGTGTGATTTGTGTATTGGGGAGAGATTTGATATTTGAGAGAGCATTGAGCCAGGGGGAGCAATGTCCTAGGGGGAGCAAAAGAAAAAGAAAGGTTAGGTTTCAGTAAAAAGAATATGGGTTGCCATCAATGACAAAGGGGGAGATTGTTGGACATTTTGAGTCCCTAAGTCAAAGTTGTCATTGATGTCACCAGATGAAGTCATCATTTAATACCAAATATTTCAATAGGAAATAAAGGGGACAAAGATGGTTATTTGATATCCAGGGAGAAGGCCAAAGTTCAAGTAAAACAGTGCAAAAGACAGAAGTTAAAAAGGAGTTATAATATTTATTTTATAAATTATTTAAATTCAGGATGAATTTAAATTTTATAAATAAATATTAAAGGTACATTATCGAAGGTTAATATTATAATAGTGGTTATTATAATATTAAAATGTGCCATGGAGAAAACCCAAATAAAACATTTATAATTTTTATTATAATGTTTTAAAAGGCAAAAGAGGGTTTTATAAAGTTAAAAATTATTTTAATAAACCCAAAGGTTGGGTTTAAGACCAAAGGCCTTGATAAATCCTCATCGACGTCATGAGGGTTAATTACGTTTTGAAGCACCGACGTTCCAAGAAAAGGAGGAAAAATCATTATTTAAACCTATGCCAAAGGACATAAAATTCATCCTTGCTCGATTTGAAAAGAGAATAGCATACGAATTAAATGCAGAGCTCGTGAGATGAATTTGTGAATTTCGTGTTTGTGTTGACGATGAAAGGAAACAAAACCAAAAGCGTTGATTAGTAGAAATCCAACAAGGCACCTTGGCCTAGTGGCAAGTGGGCTGCAAGCTTACATTTTGGGTGCAAGGTGGACAATGTTCGAATCCCAACGAAAGTATTTTTGGTGGACGTGTTGAAGGCACCAAACGTTAGGTGCATCCTTTTTGCGAAGCAAGGAAGGATAGGGTGTTGAAGCACGTGGTGCTTCTTCCTTCCCAACGAGCGTATAGCTCATGTGGTGGTGTGCACCATGGGTAAAGATGTTTGTGTGGGCTGCGTTGAGAGTTTGAAACTCTCCAAAGGCAAAGGTAACATTTTTATATTTTATTTTATTGAATGCCTAAGTTGGAGGTATAAGGTATTTGGTGGTTGAAGTTTGAAAGGGTTGCTTTGTGATATAGGTTGGTAGTTGAGAAATACCTTTAGGAGTTATAAGGAGAATTCTGGTTTTATTTCTAAAGTCTTAAAATTTGCTATTGTGGAATATTGAAAGGTTAAGACTTTGTGGGTTGTATGTTATGTTGAATAAAGGGTTTTTGTGACTATTGTGAGGATATTGATTATTATTAAAGTTGGAGTGATAAGGTGTAATTTTGATATTATTTTTGTGATATATTTTGTTGAAGAAAATTATCCTCTAACCCTTGTTGAGTTTGGCAAAGAGGTAATTGTGAGTGTGGCAGATTTGTAAGGACAACTACTCTTCAAGAAAAGGTATGGGAAAAATTCTTCTTTGTTGAGTTAGGTGATTGGCTTGATTGAAAATTAAGTTTGGAGTGAAAAGGAATTGATTAGGGTTTCCTTTTTGAAAGTGTTTGAATTAATGCTTCAAGGTTTTCTAGATTGTGAGTTGTGATTAAAACCTTGTTTTATAAGCATTGTTGTTGAAGCCATTGGTTGTGTGAAAAACCTGAGTTAGGGTTTGGAAAGATCATGAGTATCATTGTTATGTGAGATTTGTTGTTGAGCATTGTTGGAAACATTTTGAGTTGGTTGATACATGCTTGGACTAGGGTTTGTGAGAAAGGGTTGTTCCTTGAAGTGATTGGTTGAGTAGAGTTGATTGAGCCTAGTCAAGTGGATGCATGAAGTGGTTGTTCAAGTTCCATAAAACAAACTATTCTATATTCTGATTTGAGTTGAGATTGAGTTTTGAGAATAGAACATATTGAGTCTCTAACAATTCTCTTTATGCTTCTATGAGATTGAGTTGAGAAAGTGATTGAGTATTGAGTATAGAACATATTGAGTCTCTAACAATTCTCTTTATGCTTCTATGAGATTGGACAAGTTCTATGTGGACTTGTTAAGCAGATTTGAGGTAAGTCTTTGAGAAGACTTGTGGACTGATTTTATGTGAGATTTTGTGGAAGCTTGCAATATAGATTTGAGCAAGTCCTAGAGAGGACTTGTTGAGCAGATTTGGACAAGTTCTGTGTGGACTTGTTGAGCAGATTGTGCAGGTTGGTGGACCTGTTGAGAAATTTGGATAGGTTTTGTGTGGGTCTATTGAGCAGATTTGGACAGGTTTTGTGTGGACCTATTGAGCAGATTTGGACAGGTTCTATGTGGACCTATTGAGCAGATTTGAGCAGGTTCTATGTGGACTTGTTGAGCATATTTGAGCAGGTTCTGTGTGGACCTATTGAGTATATTTGAGTAGGTTCTATGTGGACCTATTGAGTAGATTTGAGCAGGTTATATGTGGACCTATTGAGCAGATTTGGACAGGTTCTAAGTGGACCTGTTGAGTATATTTGAGAAGGTTTTGAGTGAACCTATTGAGCAGATTTGAGAAGGTTCTGAGTGAACCTATTGAGCAAATTTGTGCTAGACCGAATGAACTGTGTTTAGTGCAGATTTGAGTGGACTTGTGCTAGACCAACTGGACTGTGTTTAGTGCAAGAGTTGAGAAGATTTGTGCTAGACCGAATGTACTGTGTTTAGTGCAAGAGATTGAGCAGAACTATGCTAGACCGACTGGACTGTGTTTAGTATAGTATTGAGACAGAGCTTTGGAGGTGACAGAGCAGAGAGGACAGAGTCTCTAGTGGATAGAGATCCATCAGCCAGGACATTGAGGACAGGTCTTCTGAGTGAGGACAAGAGTCTTCAAGTGGAGAGAGATCCACAATTAGTGTAGTGGAGGCAGTGTCTTCTAGAGGATCACCAACCAGAGCATAGGAGAAGGAGTTCTCCTGTGGATAGAGATCCACAAACCAGATTTAGGGGATCAACATCTCCTTTGGATAGAGGTCCATAAACATTGTAATTGGGAAGGATTCCCAAGAGATTATTTGAGAAATATTTAGAAGAAATATTTTCTCTATGGAGGTAGCCCATATTGGGTGAACCACGTTAAAATCTGTGTCTCTATTGTGTATGGTGTTTTGTGCATTGCTTTGATTACTGCTATTGATACCGCTATCTATACACTGCATAATATTGATTTGAAAAGAAAAGTAAAAAATGGTCTTATACTGTTCACCCCCCTCTCAGTATAAACTTGTGTTCTTCACTGACAATGCTTTTGCAATTGTTGACCATATGACCATTTCCCACCCAAATTTGACCTTCAATAGTTATTTAGCAATAGAACTACTTCAAAAGTGCTAACAATGGTTTTTATTGGCAATGTTTTTGACCTACCATATACTGAATTTCAAGAAATGTGCCTTGCTATCCCTACCTTGTTGCCCTCCATTAATGAACCAAATATCTAAAAATTTGCTCTATAGCGTCTATAATAGATTTCAAATCTAAGAATTTTCACTTTCCTGATCTTTCATTTTTGTCCTCTTGATCATCGTTTCAAAATATTTCCTCCCTCCATCATATATTCCTTCATTGTATTTCCTCTTGTAAGGCCATTAATCTCTATAAATTCAGGCCTTGGGATGACCTTCTCATACAACAATTTTATGCACCAAAAATCTACTATAAATTTTCTAGAATTCTTAGCTTCCTCCATATTTATTGCTTAGACCATGCTAAATTGTTGGCTCAACTTTGTGAGTTCTTAGAAAGCATCCAAGAACTTGTTTCTTCTCTCCAAGAAAGCTTCCTTTGAGCATTTGGAAAGCAATCATGTTCTCAAGTAAACATCTAAGATGACATAATCAATCCTCAAACATCAAGCTCCAATAAAAGAACAACTTGATAACGCTCAAAAGAAGTTGATTTGGAGAGAAGAAACAAGTGCTTTGATGCTTTCTAAGAACTCACAAAGTCAAGACACAATTTTGGCATGGTCAAAGCAAGAAATATGGAGGAAGCTAATAATTCTAGAGAAAATCTAAGAGAGATTTGGTGCATAAAATTGTTGCATGAGAAGGCCATCCCAAGGCCTAAATTTATAGAGACTCATGGCATTGCGAGAGGAAATGCAATGAATGAAGATATGATCGAGGGAGGTAAAATTTTGAAAAGATGATCAAGAGGATAAAAATGAAAGATCAAGAAAGTGAAAATTATTAGATTTGAAATCTATTATAAAGGCTATAGAGCAATTTTTTAGATATTTGGTTCATTAACGAAGGGCAACAAGGTAGGGATAGGAAGACATATTTCTTGAGATTCAGTATATGGTAGTTCAAAAGAATTGCCAAGCAAAACCATTGTTAGCACTTTTGAAGTAGTTCTATTGCTAAATAACCATTGAAGGTCAAATTTGGGTGGGAAAATATCAAATGGTCATCAATTGCAAAAGCATTGTTAGTTTTTTTTCTTCTTAGCCAATGCTTTTTCTTAGGAGCAATAAATGCTCCAATTTTTGCTAGGAATACATAGCCATCATGAGACCACCTAATATACCTAGGAAAATGTAAATCCTTAGGCATAAAAAACCTACAAATGGGCCATACATTTTGAGAGAGGAATATGGAGATGAGTGAGAGGATCATTTGCAGAAATCTAGTGCATAGTGGATGATCTAATACCATAGAAAGTCACATGGTGATCTTAGAGGAGCTATCCATGATGGAGACAGGATAGACGCCAGTTGGGTAGGGTCAAGCAGGTCAAATGGTTGGTTGGTCCAAGGGGGGAAGGAGCTACATAGTTTTGATTGGATAGTCGACTAGTTTGATAGTATTAAGGGAGTTCCAATGATGGGGTCTATGTGGTACTAGAGGACCACACAGAAGAGGGATTTTTGTGATCTCGTAGACACAAAAAACCACCCAAATATGGATATGGATGATCCAAAGTTTTTGGATCCAAATAGGAAAGATCCATGGATGATGGTAGATTATATTAGATGGTATGTTGATTTCCACTCAAGGAGGGTTACTACACTAGTTAGCCCCAAAGGAATAGAGCAGTAAAGAGGACCATACTTTTGGAGAGGGGAACCTAAAGGTGGTGGTAAGAGAGGCAATAGGTAGGAGAGGTGATAGCAATAGAGGATTTGTTGAAGGTGATGGTAAGATAGGCAATAGGTAGGAGAGGTGATAACAATAAAGGATTTGATGATAGTAGTGCCACTTTTGGCACTATCTTTGTCAATTAATGTGGTGGGTGAGGTAGGACCTAGCAAATCACCTCATGCCACTATAGAGGTAGAGTATGTAGTATTTCTAAGAAGATTAATTGGTAGGCTACGTGTAAGTTCTTATTCCATTGTACAAACTACAAGTGTACAAATATATTTTTTAGCATACTGCTTGATCTCATTTGTTTGCTTTCTCTTCTGCTTCAACCAAGTCCTTTATCAATTAACTGTCCCATTCCAAGGTTCCCTTTTGAATTTTCTCTTTTAATTCAACCTCGATATTGGCTACAATTGCCTATTCTTCATTTTTATTGATGATGACCTTATCCCATTTCTCTAGCTCTTTTTTATGAGCTTGTTGTTGTTATTCCCTTACCTCAAGCATAACGTATGATCCATAATCATTTCATTATATCTTTTTGCATCCCTTTTCATGTCAGCAATCTTCTTATCTTTAGCCTACAACTGTGCTTCTTTACATTTCAGTTGCTCCTTATTTTTCAATTGTTCCTTGTATCTTTTCAACTATTGTCTTGTTCTTCTAACTGGTCATTTTTGACCTTCAATTGCTCTTATTAGTTATTTGTTCTTCATATCCTTGTATCATACCATTTATTTCTATTTCAGTTTCCTTTTGCATTTCTTCAAATTATCTTTTTTATATTTTCAATGTCTTCTTCCATAACCATCATTTATTCCCTTTCTTCTTTTTGATATTCCTTGGATTTGTGAATCTATTCCAACCCTACTGTTAACCAATCTATTTTTGAAGCAAGATTTGAATAAAAATCAAGCTGAAAATAATACTAAAAATGCAAAGTTTAAATAGGCCTTTGCAAAGCCAAAATACAAACAATAACCCCTAATTGCCCAACACGATTGGGCCAGATTTGGTTAAATCTGGAGAGATGAAACTGATATAAATTTATTTGTCTTATTGAACAGATGGAATCTGAATATATCTAGAAAGTTTTAGAATGGGCTGAAAATGTTCAACAATGGAGGGAGAATCCCTTCGAGTTGATTCAGGGGCCCAACAATAGCTGTAGGTCGATGTCTCAGGAACTTGAAAGAGGGGTCACCCTCCCTTTCCTCCACCAATCAATTTTAAGGTTGGCCTTGTTTCAGTCCAAATTAGTCCCTGCTCGGGACATTGGATTTTGCCAACAGTGAACTCCTAGGGATCGCATCCATGTAGGAGGAAAAATAGGGGGGAAGCAAAATAAAATTTGCTTATCAACTCCTAAAGATAGTCTAACAACTAACAAAGCTGCCAACTAACAATATGCTAACTAAATGATGTGAGAAAGGGGCTCAAGATTATTATCAAAATATAATAAAAATTAACCTAGGTAGAAAACTAACCTAGGTAGAAAGATGCCCTCATCATACCTCCCCACTCAAGAAGCATTGGAATCCAATGATTTTACAATAGAAGTGGAATATGAACACACCAGACGCTGTAATGAAGGCTCATAACCGGGCAAAAGAACATACTAGAAGCAATGAGATTCCAGTGTAGAGATACAACATCGAGAGAACTCACTTGCCAAATGAAACACATTGACAAGGAGTAAGGACCTATTGTTGGATCTACGAAGGCTGTTGAATATCTGAAACCTAAGAAAATGATATCAAAAGAGGTTGCTACAGTACTTGATGTGGAAGAACAGGAGGAGAAGTATGAGCAACAGGAGAATACACTGATGCTGGAGGATAAATGACCTCCTTAGGAACTGAAGGACGAATATACTTTGACCATGAAACTAAAGAAATCCTTGGTAAAGACTCCAAGAATTCTATATGTGGAAGATTACATATAAGAAATCTCTTACTCTGATGATGCAAATAATAGATTTTATGATAAGCATCATATGAAACTTTTTTATCATATTGATAAGGCTAGCCGAGAATCATTCCACACAAGTCCATGGGAGTCACGTCACAGGTGACTCGATCCACATAGTGTGGACCAAGAGCAAACAACAAAGTACAACATTTTGTGATTGCAGAGGTAGTTCCCTCATCCTTCCAACCAAGTGAATAGGAAGAAATATGGGGTTCAATTGGCAATTTGAGGTGATCAACCAAATCTTGAGAAATGAGGTTGGCCGTGGAGTCATTGTCGAAGATGAAACTCAGAAAAATTGGGGAGAAGATGTGCTCATGTGAGGAAAAAATTATCTCTATGTTTTTATCAATGCAGGAGGGTCACTTGGTTTAGTTTCCCTCGAAGTTCAAGATACACCGTATCTTCTCATACACAATTAATGGGCCCATCTTGTGGTACCTCTTATTGAGGTTGTGCAAGCAAATTTCACTTCTTTATGAAGTAATCAACTTCATTATGTCCTCATTTCTTACAATTATTATAAAAAAAAATTCCATTATAAGAAGGAGAAGAAGAAGGAAAAGTAGAAGAAGAAGAAGAAGAAGAAGAAGAAGAAGAAGAAGTTGAAGCTTTGTCAAACTACTACTATTCTGGTGGTCCTTTTTTGGGTGCCTTGGATGAGATCCCTAACTTCATAGCAATTTTCTCTTCCTCCAGTTGTGCCTTATTATATACCTCATTCAAAGTGGCACAAGGTGCATATTTCAACTCTCTAAAGAGTTTATCTTGCAAACCACTCTTAAATTTGTTTATAAGCTTAGGAGTGAGATCAAGGATGCTATTGAGAATCCTCAATTTGTTGAAATTTCCAATGTAATATTGAACACTCATGTTGTGTCCTTGCCTCAGATGAAGCCATTGGAAATCCAAATCCTCAAACAAATTGGAAGGATAGAATGTATCCTTTAATGCTTTGACTAATTCATCCCAAGCGTCTATGGGATTTTGGGTGCTTTGATGATCCTATACCAAAAATTTAGCAATGCTAGAAAGTTTCAGTTTTGTAAAAGCAACTTGGTCATATTTTTTAATTTTGTTGTAGTCAAACCATGTATCCATGTCGAGAATCCAACTATTGAGAATGTTTGGATCCCGAGAGCCATTATAAATATTAACCTCACATTTGATTTGAGGTCGAGGTTCATGAGTTGGACTAGGTGGACTAGGCCCAGTCATGTTTTGAACCTTGTCAGCCAAGAGGTTGACTACTTCAGCTATGATGGCCACTTGATCCACCAAATTAGTAGCCATATGACCTCTGGTGTAAGCCAGGAGGGCTACAAAAACTCTTCTAAAAAAGAGTTACAAAATTGGCCTCGCACAGCAATTACAATCGTGCTATGATTTTCAAGCACCTTCAATGAGAAAATTTTTGCTTACAATGTGTTGCCTCTTAGGCAATTTTCAAGGTCGTTTCCCAATGCGTGGGTGATTTACAAAATTTTGCACAAAAGTTTGCAAAAATTTACAAAAATTAAGCCATAAAGGCTTTTAAAAATGAAGTGCAAAACTAATGTAATTTTTCAACTATAATTAACTAATTTAATTGATTAAATTAATTAATTAAAATAAAAGTTTTTTTGATTAATTATAATGGAATAAAAATATTATCTTATTTAACTTTGAAGGCAAAGTCCGTAGGTTTTTAGCAAGTCAACCTCATAGCAGCCTCCCACTAATATGTGGATCAAATTTCATTAAGTTCTACCAAGTGGTAGTCCTTCCTCACTTAAATAGGTCGTAACAATAACCACCACAAGGGGTGCTTAAACTGGTGGTAACAATAACCACCATGAGGGGTCCGCCTGACCATCGCGTGGTGGTTGAAGATTGTAGAGATCCACTACTCTCTTCAAGGTCTTGAAGGGCTAACCCACCACAAATATGGGATATTTCCCCTGGAATGAAAACAAATGAAATATCATCTTGAAACCGCCAGTCTCTGGGCAATGCCACTAGCCTAAAACAACTACAATGTCTGCTCAATGTCGTAACCACGATGGCACCTATGATTCTTTGTGGAAAATTCTTGCAAATGCTATGAGGGATACCAGATATTTACTATATTTTCCATTTACATACTGCAATGGCATTAAAAACAAACACAAAGGCTGAGTAGATTTGGTGATAGATACAGGAAATACCAGATTTCGAGCAACAAGATAGGGACCCGATCGTTAAAACAGGCTTGGAATGCAATTGAACATAATGTGTTGTGCATTACAATGCACTTTTTGAGTTGATTTTGATAACAACATGCAAACAATCAATAGGTCGATGCTCGAATATGATTCTCCTTGCATACAGTTGAATACGCATTCGTCTCATCTGCTAGTTACAACATTAATGGAGCTCGATTGAAAGCTAAGCATGATAGAACACCAATAATTCGCTAAAAAAATATCAAGTAAACCCTTGCATGGATCCTAGCTCAGATAGAGAAAAACTAATGATCACCCTATAACACACGTTGGCACTCAACTGGAATTATCGTCTATAATCTGCTGAGTGTGGTTTTGTCGATGCCTTGTAGTCCCACATGTGGGGCATAGGAGGGCATAGAGGAATTTAAAACTAAAAAGGCTTACTAAGGTTTATGATAAGCTCACGATGGTCGAGCCTTCATAGTTGAGCTTTTATTCTTCACCCTGCCACATAGTATCCATCATCACTAACACGTAGTCGTCCGCCCTCCTTGCCATATAGGCCTTAAATTCTAGTCGTACATCATCACTAGTCATGTTGTACATGTGTACCTTACCGTTTCACTCTTAGGTTTCTGCAATGTTGGTCAGTCAAAGTTGTGTGTCCCCTAGCGACCAATTGATTGCTTGGCCGAGTTGCACTCATGTCATATTTAAATTTTAGGTAAAATTACCTAATAAAATATGTGCAGTCAACAATCAACAACAACTTGTTGCCCAACAATAAATTTATCATTAACAATAAGTTGAAAACATAGTCTATGAGAGTTGAAAACATAGTCTACGAGAGTTGAAAACTTACCCGTGTCAACAAGCTCTTCAAAAAATCCACACAAAAATCAACAACAACGACAACTTGCTATCCAACAACAAATTTATCATTAACAATAAGTTGACAACATAGTCTATGAGAGTTGAAAACTTACCCGTGTCAACGAGCTCTTCAACAAAGCCAATGAGAGTTGAAAACACAGTCTACGAGAGTTGAAAAATTACCCGTATCAACAAGCTCTTCAACAAAGCCACACAAAAATCAACAACAACAACAAATTGCTACCCAACAAAAAATTTGTCGTTAACAATAAGTTGACAACATAGTATACGAGAGTTGAAAACTTGCCCGTGTCAATGAGCTCTTCAACAAAGCCAAATGCCACAAGCCACCAAATGGAACAAAAAAATTTCCAATTGGAAAATCAATCACTTATGAGCTCGATCTCAATCTGTTGAAAACTTACCCGTGTCAACAAGCTCTTCAACAAAGCCAAATGGCACAAACTGCCAAATGGAATGAAAAAATTTCCAGTTGTAAAATCAATCGTCTATGAGCTCAAACTTTCCCGTGTCAACAAGCTCTTCAACAAAGCCACACAACAATCAACAACAACAATAACTTGCTTCTGTTGGAGCCAAATTTGACTCAACTTTGAAACCCCCAAATTTAAATTTTTGGTTTCAATCAAACTACTTATACTGTTGGTCATTGCTTATAATTGTTGTGGGTAATTCAATTTTTCATTGGTTGGTTTGATAAAGTCTAACCTCAGCCTTTTTAATAATGTGGGCCTCATTTTATTAATCAAAGTACCTCGAATGGTTAGGGAAGAAAATTTCAAATCAAAAACCTAAAGCCAAAGTCTGACCTTCATATATCTTTTCTTGGGCCTGAAAATCGATTAATAAAGTCCCTAAAATTAGAAGTCGGTTAAAACATTCACTATGGTCTCATGATCCAAAAAACCTAAGGTTAAAATAAATATTAATTGATTAAAAGCCTAAGGGTATGCACCTCGCTAAGCTAACTGGTGAGCACCTCATATTTAATCCAAGGGTTGCGTACGATCCAAATAAACCGGACGATAGCGCTTTAATAAAATCAAATCGAAGATAATTCAAAAGTCAAGCATAGACAAGCAGTAAAAACGTTGCACCTTAGACATAATCAGACGGAAGCGCATTGCCTAAGAAAATCTAACGAATGCACACTTCACAAAATAGTCTGAAAGATAAGTCAAAAGGTCAATAAAGCTTAACCTAAGATTTAAAAATCGAGCAAGTTGTCTTCAATCTAATGGCAGCGCTTCGTCGAGGACCAAATCCAACAGACACGTGCTCACTAAAGACTCCAAAGGTTAAACCTAAGGCTCTAATAAAGTTAAAATCCTTGCACCTTTAACAAGATCAATGACAACGCTTTGTCGAGGATCAAATCAATGGTCGTGCGCTATCCAAAAAGTCAAAGGTTTAAAGTAAAGTCATCATAAGTCAAATGTCAAGTTAAAATCCGAGCAAGTTCGATAGATCGGACGATCACGCTAAACAAATATTAGATCAACGGTCGTGAATTCTTTGATTAAAATGAACTTTAAAATTAATATTAAAAGGATATGCCCCATTCGATTAATCATCAAGATTGTTACCAAGATCGGACCGCCGTGCTCGATTGATCTTAAATATAACGGTGGTGCACTAATTAAAGATGCATTAGAGAGGGTTAATGATCGAAAGAAATTAATTAAAGTTAATCATGATTAGCAAGGGTTTAATACATCAGCTAATTTTCCTCCCTTTTTGCCCTAATCATGATTAATATTATAAATGCTTGATTAAACTAACGTGCAGGTTGATTAGATCCAACGACTACGCTTGTCTCCACTCAGATTTGACGGTCGCACCAAAATCGTAGGATGGAAGGTAAAAGACATGGGTAAGGATGAAATTAATTGACATTAATCATGTTTAGTAAGGGTTCAATACATTGACTAAATCTTCCCCCTTTTCACCTTAATCATGATTAATAGAAAATCAAAGGTCTATAACATCATTATCTAGCATGCATCTTGTGAGTAATCCAATGGCAGCGCACAAACTAAATCGAGAATCAACGAATGCGAAGGCCTGTAACTGGCGATGAAGATCCAAAGGCTAAATAAAGACCTTTTTATAATACACGAATCGAACAACGACAAAAATTGACCACCCAGATCCAACGGTGCGCATGTGGGAAGATAATAAAATGTTAATATAAGCATTAGGTCGATTAATTTAGTCGAGGTACGTATGAATTTTTCCCATTTATTAAAGAATACGTGCATATGTATGATCCAACGATCACGCCTCACCACCATAAAATCCAACGACGATCACAAAATAAAAGTAAGTGTGTTTTATTATTACCATCGATTAAGACAAGTTATTAAGGTTTAACAGTATAAGGATTAACATCGAATAAATATGATTAATTGAAGACCATAAAACACGTTATGTCAAGTGTTTATATGCAGCTAGGTATAATAATTGTCATACAGGTTTTAGAACAAAAATGGATGCACTACACCCTAGATCAATCCAACGATAGCACATGATCCAAAGGTAAAACCAAATGTATAAAAGTACCAGAAACCGCCATGACGAAACCTGTGAAAATCGTGAACCAAAAAAATTGGTAAAATCACCCGCAAGAAAGATTTAAAGGACCAAGCCTCCAAAGAAAGGTGATTACTTCACATAAACACCTACAACATTATCAAGGTAGGAATCAAAGCAGTGACTCATTCACAGCAAGGTACACTAAAAGACATTATGAAAATCAATAGCCAATACAGGGTCAAAATTGTACGCACAAAAGCTATGAATCCAGAAGAATACTCATGGGAGTAAAGATTCGAAGAAATCAGAGAAAATCCCATGTATAGTACCTTGTTAAGAAAAAAGTAAACCAAATAAAAGACAAATCTTGATGCTCAAGCATGCCACCAGATTGTGTATATATCATAGGAATAATGGCGTACCACAAGATAAGCCTACAAAGCATAGTCACTGGCTTATAAATAAGAGACCGTACGAAAGAAATAAGAGCATCATTAAAGAGAAACAATGGAATACAAGGAATACAAATGTATTAAATTTTTATTCTACAAATATTTAAGGTGAAGGATGCATGTGAAGAAAATGCATGATTTTGATTTTCAAAAAACCATTCAAATCCACGGTTCGACGAAATATAGTTACCAGGGGAACACTTCGACGGAGTATAGTTATGGAAGATAATTATAGATGTTTCCAGATCTTATTTCCCATTCCCATTTTCTTACTACTTATCATTGCCCTCCTCCTCTTGGGAATTCCTTATTTACCATCTTGACATTTTGCCTAGTATGTCACCCTCGCCCACTAACGCTTCTTATCATTTACCCCCTGTCACTCCATCCATCAGACTCTCACCATACTTACTTCTTCACTCTATCTTGTGATCAGTGCAACTCCATTTGTTTTCCACTGGCATGCCACCCCTTGTCTTCACCATCACATCGAGTCCCCCTCTGTTCCTCGTCTAGAATTCATGATGACAACCTGGCCAGTCCCTAACAACTAAGCATAATGGCCAAGACAAGCAGAACAAAAAGAAAAAATATAATGTTGAATCCTTAGTTTCTAGGGTCAACCAAACAGAGTAAAAATGCCAAATTAAAATAATGAAGAGCTCCCTTCAGTCCAAAGAAGAACCTTAACAGTCAGTTTAGAGCCAAGCCAGCTGGACAACACACATAATGGATTCAATCAGATGCTACCAAGTGTACAACCAAAATTCAATCAAAAATAACAAAATCAAGAACCAACAACTATAAAAGGAAGCAGGTAGGTCTAGATTCTGCATCAAGCAATTAGAGAATAGCATTTTTGCTAAGAGGTATACTTGAGTGCCCTGTTAGTTGTGCTGTTGTATTTCTTTGTGTCTATTTTATTTTATTCATTATTTCTTCCTCCCCTTGCTGTGCAATATTGTATGATAGGAAAGCGTTCAAGAAACTAAGAATATTTCTAGCCTTATTGATCCTAGGATTCAGAGATTCTTCTGTTACCAAATTGGAACAAAGATAGTTGGAGAGACATGTTACATTATTTGAACAGAGTCCTCTTCATTGTATTGATGTATTTCTTTAAGAAAAACAGAGTTAAAAGACATCCTGCCCACTCTACATGTAATATTTTATGAAATAAATACAATTTTAGGTTTTATTCCTGTCATTTCTTTGTCTCAGTATTGTGTGTATCTATATGATGGGTTACATTATTTGAATGCACTATATACGTTTCTTTCATTGGTTAATTATTGATTTTATTACAATATTTGAATGAGATTAAGAACGCCAATTTTCTTCTCCCCTTCTCTCTACGTCATATTAAAATTGTTGTTAAATTTCTATAATAGCCCAATGAATCTAGGCACCAGTCTACATAAGGTATAATAGTTGGTTATTTTCATGTTTGGTAATTTTAATAAGAATACTATAGTTTAATATAAATTTGGAGCGTGCGAATTAGAAGTTTAATTATAGAATTGTTGTTGGGGTTCCCGTTTTGCCATATTTTATAGCAATATTCGGGTTTAACAGAACATGAGGTATGTCAACCAGAGTCTATAATAGCTCGTTGGTTTCAAATGGGTTCTTGTAGTGCGAAAATTGATTTCCTACGGATGCAAGAATCGGTTCCAACAATTTTTTTGGCATCGTTGCCGGGGAGGACTTCTTAGAAAGATTCAATTATTTTATTTAAAGTTTTCTTCAACAATTATTTCTAATCAACGGATGACCAGTTAAAGTAAAGAACCAGCGTTTTAATTTTCACTTAGTTAGAATTTCTTTATTTTTCCTATGTCCGTAGTTTATGTTTTGAAGTAAGTTTTTACGTTCTTGATTTTCTTGAAAATTTTCTCTTTCTTGATTTTCTTGAATTTTTGGTTTCTTGATTTTCCCCAAGAACCCACTCCTGTGAGGATGAGATATAATATAAAATTTTCTTGATAAAAGTATACACTGTTCTTTCTACACCCCAGTGTTGGCGACTTTGCTGGACAAACCCAGAAGAAAAATAAAATAAAAAATAAGAGAACAGAATGTGCTGGTGAACACCAGAAGAAGTGGTAAGGAGTTGTTTCCAGGACTCGAGAATCCATAGGTATTTATACATACCCATAAAACTCCAATTTGTAAGAATACCGTTTATAATAGTAGATTAAATTCTAGTGGTAAAAGGTACATGAAAAAAATCCAAAATACTATTATTGCTGATATTACTGTAGATGAACGTTTAAAATTAGTAGTAGAAGATATATGCGATTATCCTCATTTAAAGGTATATAATTCATCAATCTACATTCAAACTGCCTAGACCCATACCACTGTAGGTACTACATATGTGAAATTAAATACAACAGTAGCTATGGCTTAGGGTAATGTTCATTTATGGAGAACTAACAGATATAGGCCTTTTGTATTACTAGTAAATTTAAATACCTTATCCAGTAAAGCTCACAAATACCTCCCTAAGATTTTAGGAAACAATGCAATAACTGGAGAGGATCATATCAAAAGTTTCTTATATGCAATGGACAGTCTGGAAGTTGAACATGAAGATGTAGTATTAAGACTATTTCTACAGACTTTAGAAAAATATGCTAGAGAATGGTTTAATTCCCTTCCTAACAATGATATCCCAAACTTCACTAAAATGTAAGAGGTGTTCCTAAAGAAGTATGGTGAAAGGAAAAATAAACAATCATTTTTAACTAAGCTAGCCACTATGAAGAAGAAAGAAAATGAGACTGTTAGTGATTTTAACAGAAGATTTTCAAAAACAAGACACAAAATCCCTGCCAACCTCAGGCCTAGTGATATTCAATCTATTTGTTTTTATAAGAATGCTTTTCAAGGAGAGTTTAACTATGAATTAATGCAAGAACAAACCACTACCATTGATGGTTGTATGGAAAAAGCAATGGATATAGAAAGAAATATGCTTGATAGTGGTAAGATGAAGCCTTATTCTTTAGAGGTTAACATGCTTGAGAAAATCGTGAACTAGAAAAATTGGTAAAATCACCCGCAAGAAAGATTCAAAGGACCAAACCTCCAAAGAAAGGTGATTACTTCACATAAATACCTACAAAATTATCAAGGTAGGAATCAAAGAAGTGACTCATTCAAAACAAGGTACACTAAAAGACATTATGAAAATCAATAGCCAAGACAGAGTCAAAATAGTATGCACAGAAGCTATGAATCTAGAAGAATACTCATGGGAGGAAAGATTCGAAGAAATCAGAGAAAATCCCGTGTATAGTACCTTGTTAAGAACAAAGTAAACCAAATAAAAGACAAATCCTGACGCTCAAGCATGCCACCAGATTGTGTATATATCATAGGAATAATGGCATACCACAAGATAAGACTACAAAGCATAGTCACTGGCTTATAAATAAGAGACAGTAGGGAAGAGATAAGAGCATCAGTAAAGAGAAATAATGGAATACAAGGAATATAAATGTATTAAATTTTTGTTTTGCAAATATTTAAGGCAAAGGATGCGCGTGAAGAAAAAGCATGATTTCAATTTTTAGAAAACCATTCAAATCCGTGCTTCGACGGGATATAGTTACCAGGGGAACACTTCGACGAAGTATAGTTATGGAAGCAAATTATAGATGTTTCAAGATCTTGTTGTCCATTCCCACCTTCTTCCTATTTATCATTGCCCTCCTCCTCTTGGGCATTCCTTCTTTACCATCCTAACATTTTTCCTAGTATGTCACCCTCGCCCACTACCGCTTCTTACCATTTACCCCCCGTCACTCCATCCATTAGACCCTCACCATCCTTACTTCTTCACTTTATCTCGTGATTAGTGCAACTCCATATATTTTCCATTGACACACCACTCCTTGTATTCACCATCACATCGGGTCCCTCTCTGTTCCTCGTATAGAATTCATGATGACAACCTATCCGATCTCTAACAGCTAAGCATAATGGCCAAGACAAGCAGAACAAAAAGGAAAAATATAATGTTGAATCCTTAGTTTCTAGGGCCAACCAAAGAGAGAAAAAAGGCTAAATTAAAATAACGAAGAGCTCCCTTCAATCCAGAGAAGAACCTTAACAGTCAGTTCAGATCCAAGCCATCTGGACAACACACATAATGGATTCAATCAGATGCTGCAAAGTGTACATCCAAAATTCAATAAAAAATAATAGAATCAAGAACCAACAACTATAAAAGGAAGCAGGCAGGTCTGGATTCTGCATCAAGCAATTAGAGAATAGCATTTTTGCTAAGAGGTATACTTGAGTGTCCTGTTAGTTGTGATGTTGTATTTATTTGTATCTATTTTCTTTTATTCATTATTTCTTCCTCCCCTTGCTGTGCAAGATTGTATGATAGGAAAGCGTTCAAGAAGCTGAGAATATTTCCAGCCTTATTGAGCCTAGGATTCATAGATTCTTCTATTACCAAATTAGAACAAGGATAGTTGGAGAGACATGTTACATTATTTTAACAGAGTCCTCTTCATTGTATTTATGTTTTTATTTAATAGTTAAAAGGCATCCCGCCCACTCTGCATGTAATATTTTATGAAATAAATACAATTTTGGATTTTATTCCTGTCATTTCTTTGTCTCAGTATTGTGTGTATCTGTATGATGGGTTACATTATTTGAATGCATTATATACATTTCTTTTGTTGGTTAATTCTTGATTTTATTACGATATTCAAATGATATTAAGAATGCCAATTTCCTTCTCCCCTTCTCTCTGTGTCATATTAAAATTGTTGGTAAATTGCTATAATAGCCCAATGATTCTAGGCACCAAACTACATAAGGCATAATAGTTGGTTATTTTCATGTTTGGTCATTTTAATAAGAATACTATAGTTTAATATAAATCTGGAGCATGCAAATTAGAAGTTTAATTTTAGAATTGCTGCTGGGGTTCCCGTTCTGCCATATTTTATAGCAATATTCGGGTTTAACATAACATAAGGCATGTCAACCAAAGCCTATAATAGCTCGTTGGTTTCAAACAGGTTCTTATAGTGTGACAATTGATTTACTACGGATGCAAGAATCGATTCCAACAGTTTTTTTGGCATCGTTGCCAGGGAGGACTTCTTAGAAAGATTCAATTATTTTATTTAAAGTTTTCTTCAACGATTATTTTTAATCAACGGATGACCAGTTAAAGTAAAGAACCAGCATTTTAATTTTCACTTAGTTAGAAGTTCTTTATTTTTCCTATGTCCGTAGTTTATGTTTTGAAATAAGTTTTTACGTTCTTGATTTTCTTGAAAATTTTCTCTTTCTTGATTTTCTTGAATTTTTGGTTTCTTGATTTTCCCCAAGAACCCACTCCTGTGAGGATGAGAGATAATATCAAATATTCTTGATAAGAGTATACATTGTTCTTTCTACACACCAGTGTTGATGACTCTACTAGACAAACCCAAAAGAAAAATAAAATAAAAAAGAAGAGAACAAAATGTGCTGGTGAACACCAGGAGAAGTGGTAAGGAGTTGTTTCCAGAACTTGAGAATCCAGAGGTATTTATACATACCCATAAAAATCCACTTTTTAAGAATACCATTTATAATAGTAGATTAAATTCTAGTGGTAAAAGGTACATGAAGAAAATCCAGAATACTATTACTACTGATATTACTATAGATGAACGTTTAAAATTAGTAGTAGAAGATATATGTGATTATCCTCATTTAAAGGTATATAATTCATCAATCTACATTCAAACTGCCCAGACCCATACCACTGTAGGTACTACATATGTGAAATTAAATACAATAGTAGCTATGGCTCAGGGTAATGTTCATTTGTGGAGAACTAACAGATATAGGCCTTTTGTATTACTAGTAAATTTAAATGCCTTACCCAGTAAAGCTCACAAATACCTCCCTAAGTTTTTAGGAAATAGTGTAGTAACTGGAGAGGATCATATCAAAATTTTCTTATATGCAATGGATAGTCTGGAAGTTGAACATGAAGATGTAGTATTAAGACTGTTTCTGTAGACTTTAGAAAAATATGCTAGAGAATGGTTTAATTCCCTTCCTAACAATGATATCCCAGACTTCACCAAAATGGAAGAGGTGTTCCTAAAGAAGTATGGTGAAAGGAAAAATGAACAATCATTGTTAACTAAGCTAGCCACTATGAAGAAGAAATAAAATGAGGTTGTTAGTGATTTTAATAGAATATTTTCAAAAACAAGAAACAAAATCCCTGCCAACCTTAGGCCTAGTGATATTCAGTCTATTTGTTTTTATAAGAATGCTTTTCAAGGAGAGTTTAACTATGAATTAATGCAAGAAAAAGCCACTACCATTGATGGTTGTATGGAAAAAGCAATGGATATAGAAATAAATATGCTTGACAGTGGTAAGATGAAGCTTTATTCTTTAGAGGTTAACATGCCCGAGAGAAAATCTAAGAGAGTGGCTTTTGATATAAAAGGAAGAACTAAAATTAATCTAGTGGAGAAGTTGACCAATAAAATGACATAAATGTTCAACAACATGAGTAACAGGTTAGCAAGAATTCAAAGAAATGGAAATAATGGTGAATCTTCACATATAGAGCGACCACATGTAATCCTCCCCCATTTAAGAAAAATTACAACAAGAATTGGGGAAACAACAATGGTTTTGAAGAAGGGAATAAGAATAGGGGTAATGGGAATAACAACTGGAAAAATAGAGATTCTGATAGGGATCAGAACAATGTCCCTAACCCAATACCATCTGCCAATGTAGTCGAAGGTTTTCCTTATTTTTGCTCTACTTGTGATGCATCCCATAACCCTGATGCATGTGGAATACACCTGAGTGATCAACGTAATGTAGATATACATGCAAAATCAGAAGAGGATATAAGAATCAATGCATGTTGGTCCATTGAAGATGAATCCAAAGAAAGGCTGTTTGAAGAAGACATGGATAAATATGCTTCAAATCATCATCCTCGGATCTTAGTGACTGAAGGAACTAAAATATTACAAAAATCACATGAGTCAAGATATGATAAGATGAAGCAAGGGAAATTGATTCCCACTTCTCAAGAGGTTGAAGAATTAGAGGCAACCCATGTTTTAAATTTAAGGAATAGAACAGTCCCTGAAAGAACAGAGAAATTATCTACAAATTAACCAAGAAGACAAACTTTCACCAATAAAAACATCAATAAAGAGAAAACTGATAGGAACCCTAACAAAATTACTCCTAAGGTAATAGAATCAATAGAAGAAGTTCCCAAAGAAGAAAGTAATAAACCATTGGATATAAAGAAGATAGAATTTGATGCTGGGTTAGAACTCAGTAAGTAAAAAGTTAATATCACATTTGGTGAACTTATGAAAGTTCAAACATACAGAGAAAAAGTATGCAAAGCTTTTGGATTAGTAGAGTAGAAAGAAGACCCTACTTGTCATGCTGCTAGACAAAATCAACATGATACAAGATCACCATCTTCTGTCAGACCCTTCTACGTGTCATTAAGATATAATTCAAATGAAGGGGAAAGATATGTGATTCATAATTGCATGCTTGATAGTGGAGCTTCACATAATATCATGCCTAAGTTAATAGCTTACCAAATGGGATTAATCTGTACTAGAGATTCTACCCTCGTTTTTGTAATGGATAGCAGACAAATTCCCTATGTAGGGGTGATAACTAGATTATTAGTTTTCCTAGACCAACACCCCAAAAAGGGCATTGCCATGGATGTAGCAGTATTTGATGTTGACCCATTCTTCTCACTATTACTCAGTAGGCATTGGGCAGAACAACTAGGGGGATCAATACAACTAGACTGGTCTTATGCTACCATCCCCATATCAGATAAGGAGAATATAATTTTGAGAAGGGAACCATTCAACAAACACTCTATAGAGTTAATTCAAATAGATGAAACCATGATTAAATTAGTTAACTCTATGGAAGAAAAAGGGATGGGAGTCTATTCAATATGGCACAACCCATTCCTGATGGAAGTACCAGATGCAAAGAACATGGATCCAGAGGATATGAGAATAATTGATGTTGAATCAAATCGAGTATTAACCCAAGAAATGTGGACCATGTCATTTTATGGGACTAAATCCCAATCTGGAGCAGGTGCAAGTGTAAATTTGACTGATATTAAAGGAAATTACCTTGGTATACCTTACAAATTGTAATTTTCTTGCACAAACAATTTAGTTGAGTACAAAGCTTTACTATTAGGGCTAAGGAAGGCAAAAGAGTTAGGTATTAACTACTTAACTATAACAGGGGATGCATAACTTATTATACTACAAATAAAAGGCAAATATCAGACCAAGCATCCTAGAATTAAGCAATATAGAAATGCAGTACTAGAAGAAATTGATAAATTCTTGGCTTTCAATATTTCATATATTCCTAGAGAACAAAATCATGTTGCAGATCTCTTAGTTGTGAATGCCTCAGGTCTAGATCACCCAAAAATAACTACAGAGTACATGGACAAATTTCCAACTATCTCAGTCTATAAACCTTCTATGCCAGATAACATAGTCTATCTTCAAGTTTTTCAAGATGATATAGATATTAAGGATTTTATGACTTTGCAAAATCAATATGCATATGTCATCTGTGATGAAAAAGATGAAGAAAAGTTAAAATATCAAATAGGAGAACCAATAGAAGTAATCCAGTTGAAAAATAATAGAATACCCAAAGTATTGGTGTCTCTTGAAAGCCTATTTGATGATTTTGACAAAGCCTATAAACCTATACGTAGAGAAGTGATATATGAGGATATTAATATTGGCTCAATGAAAGAACCCAAAATAGTGAAAGTAGACATGGCACTACCTGCTAAAGAAAAAGTTGGATATATCATTTTCCTAAAAAATAACAAAGAACATTTTTCTTGGACCTATGAAGATCTCAAAACTTTCAAAATGGATGTGATGACACATATAATACCCTTGAAAGAAGAGGCCAAGCCATTTAGACAAAAATAGAGAAAGTATAATCCAACTCTGCACCCAGTAATGCAAAAAGAAGTTCAAAAATTGTTGGACTCCAAGATAATAAGAAAAGTCGATTTTCCTCCTGGATATCCAACTTAGTACCAGTTAGGAAAAAGAATGGGGACATTAGACTATGCGTGGATTTTAGAAATTTAAACAAGAGCTCACTAAAATACAATTACCCATTGCCTAACATGGAACAACTACTGCAAGCAGTAGTAGGTTCAACTAGATTGTCCCTATTAGATGGATTTTTAGGGTACAATCAAATTCTGATAAATCTAGAAGATAGACACAAGGCAACATTCACCACACCCTGGGGCACATTTGAATATTTAAGAATGCCTTTTGGATTGATGAATGCAAGTGCTACTTTCCAAAGAGCGATGGACTTTGCTTTCAAAGGACTAATGTTCAAAATTGTAGTAGTGTACTTAGATGATATCACAATTTTTTCTAAAAATCCAAAAGATCATCTAGAACATTTGACTGTAGTTTTTGCTCGATGCAAGGAATTTGGAATCTCTCTAAATCCAAAAAAATGCATATTTGGAACTATACAAGGAAATTTGCTAGGTCATATAGTTTTAGAAAAGGGGATAAGCATTGATCCAAAAAGGATAGAAGCCATTTCTAAAATTCCCCCACCCAAGAATCTAAAAGGGGTAAGGTCATTCTTTGGCAAAATAAATTTTATCAGAAGATTTGTCCCAAATTTTGTAGAAATGACCAAACCCATAAATGATATGGTGAAGAAAACTGGAGAAATAAAATGGACATTAGAAAATATGGAAACATTTAACAAGATCAAAGAAGCCATATCAACCACTCCAACTTTAAGTTGCCCTGATTATGCAAAGGATTTTAATATCTATTCGTATGCATCTGAACATTCTATTGTTGTAGTCCTTTCACAAAAAGATAATGAAAATAATGAAAGGCCAATAGCCTTTATGAGCTCAGGACTAAAAGGAGTGAATCTTAAATACACCCTATTGGAAAAACATGCCTATGCAGTCATCCAATCTTTGGAACACTTTAAAGGTATATTTAGCTCAAACAAAGTTTACTGTTGTATTCCCTTTATAGCAATAAAATATATATTTTCTCAATCAGAGCCATTGGGAAGACCAACAAGATGGATGGTAAAAATTTTGCAATATGATGTTGAATTCAAAATAGTTAAAATAGTCAAAGGGTAGGGTTTAGCTAAATTGTTGGCTAACAAAGAAGAAGTAGGATCTAAAAATATTCTTACCATAGATTAGACATATGATGACAGAAGAATAAAAAATGAAGAATGCAAATGGTATGAAGAAATTTTGTCCTATCTACAAACTCTGTCATTCCCCAAAAACATGTCAATAAACAAAATGAGGTCAGTCAAACTTCAAGCTCAAAAGTATTATATACAAAATGGAGTATTATATTGGAAACATCCTGATGGAGTATTATTAGTCTACTTATATGAAAGAGAAGTCCCAAAAATAATTAATGAATTTCATGATGGATTATGTGGAGGACATTTTGCCCCAAGGGCTACAACTAATAAAATTATGAGAGCAGGATATTATTGGCCATCCCTTTTTAAGGATGTATATAAATATGTTAGGAATTGTCATAACTACCAAGTTTTTATAGGGAAAAAGCATCTACCAACCATGCCCCTCAAGCCAGTAATCATTGAAGCACCTTTTGCTCAATGGGGTATTGACCTGATTGGAGAGATCAATCTTGATTCATCTAGCCAACATAAGTGGATCATGACTACAATAGATTACTTCACCAAGTGGGTGGAAGCCACACCTTTGAGAACATCTACATCAGTTGAATATCTTGACCAGGTATGGAGTTCCTAAAAATCTTGTAACTAATAATGCTCAATATTTTGTGTCATATGAAATGGTAGAATTTTGTGCTGAATATGGAATTGAATTATCTCATTCTGCTAATTATTATCCCCAAGGAAATGGTCTAGCTGAGTCATCAAATAAAAATGTAATAACAAGAATAAAAAGGTCATTAGGTAAAAACAAAAGGGGATAGGACATTGAACTTAAATTTGCTTTATGGGTTGATAGGTTGTCTGTTAAAAGAAATATAGGAAGAACCCCCTATGAGATGGTTTATGGAGAAAAAGCCCTACTGCCCCTAAAAATGGAAAAAATGGCACTTTCCCTTTTATTGCAAGATCATGAAAACCCTGATCCCATTCAGAGAAGGCTTGACCAAATTGTCTTGTTAGAAGAACAAAGAAGAGATACCCTCAATAGAATGATGGAACAAACCTAGAAAACTATAAATTTGTTTAATAAGAAATCCAAGGGTACTCCTTTTTCTCAAGGAGATATAGTCATCTATTGGGATCCTAAAAATGATAAGCATGGTGAAAAGGGTAAGTTTGAACCTAAATGGATTGGCCCATACCAAATTGCCCATGTTATCAATCAGAATACTTACAAGCTACATAATTTGCAGGGAGAAATAATGGCTATCCCTATTAATGGCCAACACCTCAAAATGTACAATCCCTGTTGAAGGTGTACTTTACAAAAAAAAATAGAAAAAAAAAGAGGTGTATTTTGTTTATCAGTTAAAGATTCCCTTTTTTTCTTGAATAATTTTAAGTTTACTGTATACATGATATCTTAGTTTGATGAGTATATCTAACTGTTGATTCCACCAAAAATAATAAAAGGAAAAAGGGAATTTATTTTAGATATTGATGAGCTTTACAATTCTATCAAAAATGAGTGTTTATGCAATAGTTGTTTGATATGAGATAAAACAAACAGAAAACAAAGTTGATTGAAACATCATGTCAAGCCTCACATTACAAATGATACTTAAAGTGACTTCAAAGGTCCAAAGAACTGAGTTATCTTTGAGAGGGTAGTTGAGCCAAAAATTATTACACTCATCATTTATATCAAGAAACTAATCCTCAACTCAGGCATACTTATTGCACAATTTGCTTATATATCCAAACACTTCTCTCACGAGAAAGAAAAATAAAAAATAAAGTAAAATTGAGTCACTGCTTGAGATATCTTGGAAAACCTCTACCGGAGCTATAGACGCTTGACTGGAAGTAGGGTAAAACTAATATGGGATTAGAAGCAACTCCACCGAGGCTATAGATGCCTCGATTGGCAGTGGAGCCCTGTAGAATGGTGAAATTTTTAAAGAGTGAAATCACATATTAGGCTTGGCTATTTTGCTCAGATATGATAAAGTTATGAAAGATTTAGAAATCCAAAAAAGAATGCACAAACACACACATGGGAAAAAATATGATGAGACAAATGGCTGTGACAAAATCTGTGTAATCATATCTTATGACTTAGCTAAAATAAGCATTACTATATTTCAAAATAAAACTTGATTTCTAAAATTTCTAAACCTTTGTTTCCAAATTGAATGAAAAGGGATCTACAGTTTTCCATACTCTACTTGCTTTGATATCATGTTTTCAATATATATATATAAAATGAATGATGAAGAAAAGAAAGAAAAAGAGGAAGGAAGTTTTTTCTATTATGCATTTCAAGTTTTGTTTAGCAATCAAAATTTTGTTGTTTTTTGTTAAATTTTTGCAAAATAAAACCAGGATATTCTGTGGTTCTCAAAGTGCTTCATGTTTTCAACACATTGTCCCAGTTAGAGCCTATGTTGGAGCCAAATTTGACTCAACTTTGAAACCCCCAAATTTAAATTTTTGGTTTCAATCAAACTGCTTATACTATTGGTCATTGCTTATAGTTGTTGTGGGTAATTCAATTTTTCATTGGTTGGTTTGATAAAGTCTAACCTCAACATTTTTAATAATGTGGGCCTCATTTTATTAATCAAAGTACCTCAAATGGTTAGGGAAGAAAATTTTAAATTAAAAACCTAAAGCCAAAGTCCGACCTTCATAAATCTTTCCTTGGGCCTGAAAATCGATTAATAAAGTCCCTAAAATCATAAGTCGGTTAAAACATTCACTATGGTCTCATGATCCAAAAAACCTAAGGTTAAAATAAATATTAATTGATTAAAATCCTAAGGGTATGCACCCTGCTAAGCTAACTAGTGAGCACCTCAGATTTAATCCAAGGGTCGCGCACGATCCAGAGAAATCGAACGATAGCGCTTTAATAAAATAAAATCGAAGATAAGTCAAAAGTAAAGCGTAGTCAAGAAGTAAAAAGGTTGCACCTTAGAATTAATCGGATGGAAGCACATCGCTTGAGAAAATTTGATGGATGTGCACTCACGAAATAGTCCAAAAGATAAGTCAAAATTTCAATAAAGCTTAACCTAAGATTTAAAAATCGAGCAAGTTGTCTTCAATCTAATGGCAGTGCTTCATCGAGGACCAAATCCAATGGACACGTGCTCACTAAAGACTCCAAAGGTTAAACCTAAGGCTCTAATAAAGTTAAAATACTTGCACCTTTAACAAGATCAACGGTAGCGCTTCGTTGAGGATCAAATAAATGGCCACGCGCTATCCAAAAAGTCAAATATATAAAGTAAAGTCATCATAAGTCAAATGTCAAGTTAAAATCCCAGCAAGTCTGACAGATCAAACGACCGCACTGAATGAAGCTTATATCAATGGTCGCGACTACTTTTACTAAAATGAAATTTAAAATTAATATTAAAAAGGATACTCCCCATTCAATTAATCATCAAGATTGTTACCAAGATTGGACGACCGCTCTTGATCGATCTTAAATTTAATGGTGGCGCACTAATTAAAGATGCATTAAAGAGGGTTAAGGATCGGGAGAAATTAATTAAAGTTAATCATGATTAGCAAGGGTTTAATACATCGGCTAATTTTCTCCCTTTTGCCCTAATCATGATTAATATTATAAATGCTTGATTAAACTAACATGCAGGTTGATTAGATCCAACGACTGTGCTTGTCTCCACTCAGATCCGACGATCGTGCCAAAATCATAGTATGGAAGGTAAAAGACATGGGGAAGGATGAAATTAATTGACATTAATCATGGTTAGTAAGGGTTTAATACATTGACTAAATATTCTCCCTCTTTGCCTTAATCATGATTAATAGAAAAGCAAAGTTCTATAACATAATTATCTAGCATGCATCTTGTCAGTAATCCAATGACAGTGCACAAACTAAATCAAGAATCAACGGATGTGAAGGCTTGTAATTGGTGATGAAGATCCAAAGGCTAAATAAATACCTTTTTATAACACAGAATCGAATGACGATGGACATTGATCACCCAGATCCAATGGTGCGCATGTGGGAAGATAATCAAAGGTTAATCTAAGCATTAGGTCGATTAATTTAGTCGAGGTATGTATGAATTTTTACTTTATTAAAGAATACATGCATATGTATGATCCAATAGTCACACCTCACCACCATAAAATCCAATGATGATCGCAAAAGAAAAGTAAGTGTGTTTTATTATTACCATCGATTAAGATAGTTTATTAAGGTTTAACAGTATAAGGATTAACATCAAATAAATATGATTAATTAAAGACCATAAAATATGTTATGTCAAGTGTTTATATGCAGCTAGGTATAGTAACTATCATACAGGTTTCAGAACAACAACGGATGCGCTACACCCCAGATCAATCCAATGGTAGCGCATGATCCAAAGGTAAAACCAAATGTTTAAAAGTACCAAAAACTGCCATGATGAAACCTGTGAAAATCACGAACCAAAAAAATCGATAAAATCACCCGCAAGAAATATTTAAAGGACCAAGCCTCCAAAGAAATGTGATTACTCCACAGAAATACCTATAACATTATCAAGGTAGGAATCAAAGAAGTGACTCATTCACAACAAGGTACACTGAAAGACATTATGAAAATAAACAACCAAGATGAGGTCAAAATAGTACGCATAGAAGCTATAAATCCAGAAGAATACTCATGGGAGGAAAGATTCGAAGAAATCAAAGAAAATACTGTGTACAATACCTTGTTACGAACAAATCAAACCAAATAAAAGATAAATATTGACGCTCAAGCATGCCACCAGATTGTGTATATTTCATAGGAATAACGGCGTACCACAAGATAAGACTACAAAGCATAGTCATTGGCTTATAAATAAGAGACAGTAGGGAAGCGATAAGAGCATAAGTAAAGAGAAACAATGGAATACAAGGAATACAAATGAATTACATTTTTGTTCTGCAAATATTTAAGGTGAAGGATGCGCGTGAAGAAAAAGTATGGTTTTGATTTTCAAAAAACCATTCAAATCTGCGCTTGAACAAAATATAGTTACCAGGGGAACACTTCGATGGAGTATAGTTATGGAAGCAAATTATAGATGTTTCTAGATCTTGTTGTCCATTCCCACCTTCTTCCTACTTATCACTATCCTCCTCCTCTTGGGCATTCCTTCTTTACCATCTTGAAATTTTTCCTAGTATGTCACCCTTGCCACTACTACTTCTTACCATTTACCCCCGTCACTCCATCCATCAGACCCTCACCATCCTTACTTCTTCACTCTATCTTGTGATTAGTGCAACTCCATATGTTTGAAACTGGCACACCACCCCTTGTCTTCACCATCATGTTGGGTCCCCCTCCGTTCCTCATCTAGAATTCATGATGACAACCTGGCTGGTCCCTAACAGCTAAGCATAATGGCTAGGACAAGTAGAACAAAAATAAAAAATATAAGTTTCTAGGGTCAACCAAAGAGAGCAAAAATGCCAAATTAAAATAATGAAGAGATCCCTTCAGTCTAGAGAAGAACCTTAATAGTTAGTTCATAGTCACGCCAGCTGGACAACACGTAGAATGAATTCAATCAGATGCTGCCAAGTGTACAACTAGAATTCAACCAAAAATAATAGAATCAAGAACCAACAACTATAAAAGGAAGTGGGCAGGTCTAGATTCTACATAAAACAATTAGAGAATAGCATTTTTGCTAAGAGGAATACTTGAGTGCCTTGTTAGTTGTGCTGTTGTATTTCTTTGTGTCTATTTTTTTATTCATTCTTTCTTCCTCCCCTTGCTGTGCAGGATTGTATGATAGAAAAGCGTTCAAGAAGATGAGAATATTTCTAGCCTTATTGAGCCTAGGATTCAGAGATTCTTCTATTACCAGATTTAAACAAGGAGAGTTGGAGAGACCTGTTACATTATTTGAATAGAGTCCCCTTGCTGCCCAATCTGCATGTAATATTTTATAAAATCAATACAATTTTGGGTTTTATTCCTATCACTTCTTTGTCTTAGTATTGTATGTATTTGTATGATGGGTTACATTATTTGAATCCATTATATATGTTTCTTTCATTGGTTAATTCTTGATTTTATTACGATATTCGAATGAAATTAAGAACGTCAATTTCCTTCTCCCCTTCTCTCTATGTCATATTAAAATTGTTGTTAAATTGCTATAACAACCCAATGAATCTAGGCACCGGTCTACATAAGGCATAACAGTTGGTTATTTTCATGATTGGTTATTTTAATAAGAATACTATAGTTTAATATAAATCTAGAGCATGAAAATTAGAATTTTAATTGTAGAATTGCCGTTGGGGTTTCCTTACCCATTCTGCCATCTTTTATAGTAATATTCGAGTTTAATAGAACATGAGGCAGGTCGACCAGAGCCTGTAATAGCACGTTGGTTTCAAACGGGTTCTTGTAGCATGACAATTGATTTCCTACGGATGCAAGAATCATTTCCAACACTTCCCCAAAACAAATTTGTCATTAACAATAAGTTGACAACATAGTCTGCAAGAGTTGAAAACTTGCCCGTGTCAACAAGCTCTTCAAAAAAGCCAAATGGCACACGCTGCCAACTGGAACGAAAAAAGTTACAATTGGAAAATAAATCACCTATGAGCTTGATCTATTTAAAACTTTCCCATGTCAACAAGTACTCTTCAACAAAGCCAAATGGCACAAGCTGCAAAATGGAACGAAAAAATTTCCAATTGGAAAATCAATCGCCTATGAGCTCGATTAGATCGATCTTATACCAAATTTTGAGGTAATATTTGAATAAAAATCAAGCTGAAAATAATATTAACAATGCAAAGTTTAAATAGGCCTTTGCAAAGCCAAAATACAAACAATAACCCCTAATATTGCAACAACATATTGGAAGCGTGTAGGAGGAAAAATAGGGGGGAAGTAAAATCAAATTTACTTATCAACTCCTAAAGAGTCTTAACAACTAACAAAGCTACAAAATAAAAATATGCTAACTAAATGATGTGAGAAAGGGTCTCATGATTATTAGCAAAATAGAATAAACATTAACCTAGGTAGAAAACTAACCTAGGTAGAAAGATGCCCTCATCATCTATCCAATGCATTAGAAAATTATACTTGCTAAATAGCAATGCCAGTTGGAGACTACTAGAAGCAAATTATATCCATATATACTCTCATGGACACTCTATAATTAGTCTTTGTTCCTTTCTATAGCTCTTCCATTCCAATCATACTTGTTACTCCACCAACAATTAATTGCCAAGGTAATTTCTCATAAATTACAATGAGTTTCTTCATTATTGCTTCATTTTTTATCCACCATATTACTTTGTCCATTTCATTATAGGTTTTGGTTTTCCAATGCCTTAGTTGTCACACACAATCAAAAAAAATTGCAATCATGTGTTATCAAATATATCCATTATTTTTCTAAATAACTCATCTGCTCGATCGTTAGTTTCTTATCATTCGTCAGTTAACCCAAAAGTGAGCATTTCATTCATAAAATATGTCTGCAACCATTGAATGGTTCCTTCTTCCCATTCTACATCTTGCTATTTATTTTGATTGGATTGTGTTTCTCTATTTTCTCCAATTTGTGTCGCTTCATTTCCTTCCTGTCGGTCTGTTCGTTCTGTAGTTATTTCCTATTGATCTGTTCACTCTGCAATTATTTCTTATCCATCTTCAATTTGTTTTTGTTGTTCCATATTTTGCTTTTGTGACCCCTACAATGAATCATGTCGTTCTATATTTTGCTTTGTGGACCTCCAATGGATTATGTTGTTCATCACTATGTTCTTGTCTATTCTCCTCGCTAGCCAATTTTTGGTTGTTATCACCTCTTCTTAAAAAAATAATTTTTGGTTGCTTTTTCTCTATCTGTGGTATCTCAGGTGCAACCACCACCTCCTTGTTATTTTTTGGACTCACCACCCTTGTTTTTGGTGGTGTCCCTACATCTCTTAGCCATTTTTTTGCTCCTAATAATTCAAAATCATTGATATCTACCAAGGTAGGTGACCCATAGAATTTCTCTTATCATGGCACCTTTGTAAGTTTTGGCAGATTTATTTCTATGGCATCCACCTATTTCAGTTCTCTTCCCACTTCCACAACTAGTTCCATTGTCAATATTTGTTGCTACCCAGTTGGTCCAGGAAGCTACTACTTTTACAACATTGTCTTCTCCTATTCTTGTTGTCTCCTTTTCCAAATAGGACTTGCTAATGACCTTTCTTCCTCCATTATTTTATGTAATTGTTGCTTTGACAACAATTCCTCATAATCCACTTCTCTTTTTTTCTTCCAAGTCTAACCTTCTTCTTCACTTGCATCTATGGTGTACCTTCTTCAAAGCCTTGCTTTCTTCTACTATGATTGCTTATGTTTTATTTGGATTCTTCTTGGTATTTGTCTTATCTAGAGTAGGATTTGTGACTGTACTAACTTCACTCATCTCAAAATCTAAGTTTAGTCTTTCGACAAATACCTTGGAGCAGCCAGTCTATAAAATGGAATGCCAGCCTTTGAAATTGTATCAAGCATCACTCTAATAGCATGTAGTGTCATAGAAAAGTTCTTCATTTTTCACTTCAATAAATTCCTAATTCTATGTGACAAGTACATCCTCCAATGATATTGTACACCCTCCATGATACCCTATACATAATGTGCCAATCATACGGGTATCTTGGATGATCTTCCTTCTTCTGATAGATGTGTTGTAACAATATTCATAACACACATCATTTCCTTGTCGGGACTGAACAAAAGGCATTACATATTTACAAGTTATCTTACAATATATAAACATCAAGCTTAGGAGGGCGATATGACAAGTGTCATAAGTTCCACTCCAAGTGTCTTTCAGAAGACACCACTCCAACTCAAACTGAAGACAGAGACAAGTGGCAAAAGACAAATGTCAACCTGTCAATCATAGGCATAGTGCACATTATAATAATATTCTAACATTCCCCCTTAATGTGCACTATCCTAAACAATAAGTCAACATTAGATAACATTCCCCCTTAATGTTGACTTCGTTTACATAGATATAGAAAATTGCTAAACTGAGTAAACTTGTCTTTCCCAAGTGACTTGGTGAAGATGTCTGCTACTTGATATTGAGTTGGTACATACTTCATGTGTATAATATCTTCTTGGACCATTTCTCTAATGAAGTGATGATGGATCTCAATGTGTTTTGTTCTAGCATGGAAAACTGGATTCTTGGTCATCTTGATGGTACTTTGATTGTCATAATATATATATGTTGGACCATGTATGAATAGCCCAATATCCTGAATTAATTGCCTCAACCATATTGCCTCCTTAGTTGCCTCAACTGCTGCTCTATATTCTACTTCTCATCGAAGATAGTGAAACTGTGTGTCTGCTTCTTTGTGCTCCATGAAATAGAACCTTGGCCTAATTGAAAGCAATAACCTGATGTAGATCTTCTGGTTTTAGGACAACTGGCCCAATCTGAGTCTGTGTATCCAATCAAAGAAAAATTATCACTTGATTTATACAAAAGCCCATGATGAAGTGTGGCCTTTAGGAATCTCACAATCCTCTTAGCTACTATCCAATGGATCTTCTTAGGATCCTACATGAATCTAGAAATAAGGCCAACTGAATAGCAAATATCTGGTCTAGTTGAAGTTAAGTAGATTAAACTTCCAACTAGTTTCCTGTAAAGTGTACCATCAACCATTTTTTCTTCATCATTATTTAGCAATTTTAATCTAGTTTCCATGGGAGTTACAGAGGGCTTACACTCCTCCATGCGAAACCTCTCCAAAATAGATTGAATGTATTTAGCCTGTGAGATAAAAATCTTACCAGGGTGTTGCCATACCTCTATTCCTAAGCAATAGTGGAGGAGGCCTAAATCTGTCATCTCAAATTTCTTGCATAAGTCCTCCTTGAGCAACCTTATTCCTTCTATATCATAACCTGTAATGAGAAGATCATCCACATACAATGTAACCAAAATGATGCAGTTTCTCCAATGTTTCACATAGAGAGTATATTTTGTTGCAGATCTAGTGAAACCAAGGTTGAGAAAATAGGAGTCAATCTTTGCATACCAAGCTCGGGGTGCTTGCTTCAACCCATATAGAGCTTTCTTTAATCTGAGGACTTTGTTGTTTTGGCCTTCAACTGTGTATCTTGGTGGCTGTTTCACATACACTTCCTCCTCCAAATGACCATTTAGAAATGCACTTTTGCCACCAAGGCAACTCTACAGCCTAAACAAAACAAGGGTCAAAATCAGCATAATCAGAATCAGAGGGGTAGACAACACCAGAGATACACATAGTACCAGCACTAGCCAAATCAACATTACCATCAGCAACCATGTCAGCAATAGTACCAGCAGCAGCCACATCATCAGCAGTACCAGCAGCAGCAAAGATGGCAAACAAGACCTCAAGGGAGTCAAAACAACAATCAACAAGGGTGTGAATATTGTGGAAAATGGAATCATAATATTGCTAATTGCTATCAAAGGCAAAGAGAACAGGGAGAACCACAAAATAATAATATGAACACATTGTATGCAACCAACCAAGTTAATATTGAAGATAAAGAATGTTGGTATATTGATTCGGAGCAACAAAGCACATGACGAGAAGGCAAGATTGGTTGACCAAGGTTCAGCCCACATCAAATCAATTAATTACTTTTGGTGATGAAAGTGCTCTACCCATTGAAGGTGTTGGGGAGGCACCACTTACTTTGCATGATGGTAATAATGTTCCTGTAATAGATGTTTTGTATGTGCCTGGTCTTAAAAGGAGTCTTCTTTCTATTGGACAACTTACTAATAAGGGCTATAATGTCTATTTTGAAAAAGAAAAATGCTACATTAAGGAACCCAATGGCAATGTCAAGGCCATGGGAGTGAAAAAGGATGGTGTTTACTACCTCCTTACAAAATTTGTAACACAAACATCTTTGCATACAACAACTTTCTCTTTGGAGTACATGTGGCATGAAAGATTGGGACATTTAAATTTTAATAATCTTCAAATGATGGCTACAAAAGGATTAGTTAAAGGACTTCCACATCTTAAGGAGTCAAAATGTTTTTGTGAGCCATGTGTAATAGCCAAACACCATAGGCAACCATTTGAAATAGGAAAGGCATGGAGGGCTAATAGACCTTTGCAATTGATTCATTCAGACATTTGTGGGCCAATGTCTATTCAATCTTATACAGGGGCAAAATACTACATCACTTTCATTGATGATTACAGCAGAAAGATATGGATATACCTAATTCAATATAAATGGCAAGCCCTTGATAAGTTCAAAGAATTCATTGCACTTGTTGAAAGAGAAAGTGGCTATCAAATCTCCACCTTAAGATCAGATAATGGTGGAGAATATGTCTCCAATGAATTCTTTAATTTTTGTAAGTATCATGGGATAAGAAGGCAATTCACAACTCCTTATACCCCGCAAAAAAATGGAGTTGCTAAGAGGATGAATCAAACAATCACAAATAGGGCAAAATCAATGTTACGTGCTGTTCTATTACCTAACTCATTTTGGGGAGAAGCTATTCTTACTGCTGCATACTTGACTAATAGGTCATACACAAAGGCCTTACATGAAAGAACACCTAAAGAAGCATGGAGTGGAAGAACACCCTATGTGGGCCATTTGAGAATATTTGGATGTGATGCCTATGCTCATATTCCTCATAAGAAAAGGAAGAAGTTTGATGATATGAGCCAAAAATGCATCTTTGTTGGCTATAGTGATAGTGCCAATGCATATAAATTATATGAGCCTATTTCCAAGAAAATCATTTTATCTAGGGATGTTACCTTTCAAGAGTATCCCCCATCTAATCCTCCTAAAGCCCCCACTTTAGAAATAACTAATGAAATAGTTGCTCCATTCATGCATACAATATCATCTAGTTCTTCTCCTTCACTCATAAATCAAGAAATCCATCCACAAGAAGAACTTCCTACAAATGATCTGTGTCCTCCATCTCATCCTCCTAATGATCAAGTAACATCATCCAATCCTTTACCCAAGTGGGTTCAAGCAATATGGAGGAGAAGAAGAGAGAAAAATAGAAGAGAATCTTTTGAAGTGTCTTCATCTGTAGTCTTTAGAAGTAGATCCGAAAAAAAACTCAAATAGAAAAAACCTCGGATAGAGTCTAGGGTGTCTTTGTCTATAGTCCCTAGAATAAGTGTCCTTATGGTAGTCACCTCATCTTACCGGAATGCATGGGTAACCAACCGTTGCATCTGCTAAGTAGAAAGAGGTGAATACTAGATACTAGGTTCACTTACAAGTACCTTGGGAGTGTCGGGTACAACCGAAAGTGCACTCCAAGGTAGAAAAACTTTGAGGCTAAAAAACTCAATTAAAACAGCCTCAAAAGTACAAATGGATACTACCAATGTGTCCATCATGGAAATCCATTTCCAACGACTATAAATACCCCTATATTTCACCATCAAAGGGGCCTCCATCATAAAAAAAACAACATAATTCTCTAGGGCAGCAAAATAAAACCTCAGGAATATTCTCCTGGCATCGCACTTAGGCGGAATAAACAATTTACAGTTGTCAATTTTCCCACGCAAGGGTATTTCATGGGCCTTCTTCCAGTTTCACTCCCCAAATATCATAAAAAAATTTTGCCTCCCATGAGATCATAAAATAAAATAGCCCTTACAATAGATTCCATCATGTTGGAAATAAATAACCCACTAAGAAATTTTAATATTTCAGTTTTAAATATTAACCCCCGAACTCTTCTTCACCTCGTTCGATTCACCAATTTCAACACTTGTCATGTCTGACATCCACGTCCAAAATTTCAAGCCGCGACGTCATTGCTGCAAGTAGACACCAAAACGTGGATCACTACAATCGTGCCCTTAAATAGGAACACTAGGTCCGACGCCGCCGCCATGATGTGAAACCCTCGATCCGCAAAGGGTTGAATCCTCCGTGAATCCTTAGCTCAACTGCACTACTTCATTACTGTGATGACATATCGCAGTGGTCTCTCCAGTTTAACCAGGACATAGTAGCACGATCACAATAGCGTGCAGTATTTTTTGGGAAGGCATGCATAAAAAAAATGATGTGGCAAAAGAATTTGACAAAACTGTTGGTTCTCCCTGATATGCTCAATGGTTGTGTCGTTGTGTCATCGTCGAAACTCTTGCTATTTTGAATATTGCTCTGAAGTCAACATAGCAAATGGGCGCGACGTGAACAACATGCAAGTTTTCGTGCTTGAAAGTCATTTGCGCCACGATGCTCCTCCAATCGTTAATCAAAAATTAATATTGTAGTACCATCAGCTCGGGAACAGATCTAATATGGCAAAAATTTAAACAAACATCAAAAAATAAACACCATTCACCATTTGAGCCTTCTGAAATGGTGCAGTCTCAACGAAATATTTCATTTTCTCTCCAACATTGGTGGTGCTATTGAGTCTTGAAGAACGGATCATCTGCCACTCAAGTTGTTGTGTTATTATTTTTGGTTCAAATTTCTCATAATATTTGCAGTCTTTCATTTGAACATCGCCATTGTCCACAATAATAGCAACGCAGATAATATTTTGTCTCCTTCCAGTGACAAATCTTCATGGCCATCAAATCACTGAACTCCAATCTGAACAGTCTGAATAGATGAATAGTCTGCTTCTAGATTCTCGTAGCATCGGATGGTGTTATGATAGTGCTCATCTCAGCTCTCATACAGAACTTTAACTCCAGGCGCTATCATATCATATCTCTGAGCACTGTGAATGCATCCAGGCTAGATCTGTAGGCACACAACAAAATAGTCAACTGTGTCCACCTATGCCATGCCCCATATGGAAGGAGGCACTACCTTCTTCAATAGAAACCCCTGGAGGTGGTCTTTATGGACTCCTCTGCTACGGTGGCTAGCTGTCGATCATGCTCACAGATCACGGAGACTGCCTTTATCAAACGTAGCTTCAAACAAAGTTTGTTTAACAAAATTGCTCACTACACTAACAAACACAAAAATGAATCGAAGCTCAATCTCCATTTTTTTCTTTATCTCGCCACAGATCCACGGGTTCACAATCATCGAAACCAATCGCCACATGGCTCATGGCTCCAAGCTTGAAGCTTCAAGGGCAGCCATGGAAAATTTCCTAAAATTTAAATTCTCACCATCTGGTTTCTGATCCATCAGATGATGGAGAGCATACTCCCTCGATAAAAAATTTAAAAAAAATAGGGAAAAAAAAATTAGGGGGAGGGAGGATTTCCATGAGGGAAATCCCCCCTCAAGGGTTTCACAGGGCAGGGAAAGCCTGCTCTGATACCAAATGTTGGGACTGAACAAAAGGCATTACATATTTACAAGTTATCTTACAATATATAAGCATCAAGCTTAGGAGGGAGATATGACAAGTGTCATAAGCTCCACTCCAAGTGTCTTTCAAAAGACACCACTCCAACTCAAACTAAAGACAGGGACAGGTGGCAGAAGACAAATATCAACCTGTCAATCATAGGTATAGTGCACATTATAATAATATTCTAACATTCCTTAGTCCTCAGTTCGCTCTGCTTGATTCCATGGTCTCCTGAACCAAAAGACTTGGTGGCATCCTCCTCAAGCTTAATCATAGTCAACTTATAAATTAGTCTATGCCACTAAATTGGATCTATATGTCCTTTTTAAATTATTTTCCTCCATGCGACAATCCAAATGTTCATACAAAATTCTCTACTGAGAATACCACCTTGAGATGTTGATTCCCAATTGGAAAAAAAGTCCAATTGTTCTCGTCAGAGGACTGAATTATCTATAACAAGTATTCTTGAAAGAAACTCTTGTAAAAAAATGGGACTTGTGCAATAACACTCAATCCTACTTTCTCTAATGTCACCTTTAGTTCATGATTTTATGGATTCTCTTACCACCATTTTCAATAAAAATATCTTGAGGGTTGAGTGAATATTATATCTTTCAATTCTACTTGTTCCTTTTCCTCTTCACTTTAGTGATCACTTTGCTTTTTTAACGTCTTTTCTTTATGTACTTTACTTTGAAGTTCCATTTGTTATTTTGTGGGAGGTTCATTTTGATGCTCATTGGGGGGTATGATTGTGCTTTGCCATCCTATAACCGTGTCCACCACCATGCTCTCACCAAGACCGATAGCTACCTCCTCGCCAAGGCCAATAGCTATGTCCTTTCCTTTGTGGGTATTGTAGTCTTCTCAAAAATCTTGGTTCCTCCCTACTCAACCAATACTACCTCTAATGCAATAGACCATGTGAACACTCAATATGTCATCCCACAATATTCTATATGTGCTCATGGAAGTCTCTTCCTCCACTCATACTTCATTTGAATTTATTTTGCTTAGCTGTACAACAATTGTACAATCGTATGGTTCTATTTGTAGCTATACAATTTTCTTTATTCACCACTATATGACACGTTACGCAATTGTATGATTCTTTCACAATTATGCGATCCTACTATTGATTGTAGAATTACAACTCTTATGCGCTAATCATACGATTTTATCTAATTGTACAATCCTACTAGATATCGTACAATTTCTTTAGTAATTGTACAATTCTATTTTGATCATAGAAAACTCCTTTCCACCATACAACTACTACATGCTTTGAATTGTTCAATGGTACAATCAGACAATAACTTCCTTGGAAGCCTTCTTCATAATTTTTACAACTTTACCAACACTCCATCGTTTGTAGGACTTATCTCTTTTTTAACTCATTGCGGTTGTGTATAGAAACTTCTTTACTGGTCGACCTTCTTCCATGGCTCAATTTTCCCGTACAATTTTTCTCCTTCACTTTCCTACAAAAACCCTCTCTAGGATATTTTTGAACGATAGGTGCTCTTTCTATGTAATTTATTTACGAGGGTTCCAAGAAAATTTTGGCCTACTCTTCTTGTTCGACATTTACCCTTTTTCCATTTTTGAACCACAATTTATCTATTTATGTTAAATAGGTCCTTGCCTCCAAATTTTCACTTCCTTCTATTCATATAAAAATTTCCTTCCTACAATATTTAATGGTGGCTAAGGTGTTCTTCAAAACCCTAGCATTTGTATACTATAAATTTGCTCTACATGCACCTATAATGGCAAATTCCTTTTCGTTTCCCTTAGTGTTCCTCAATTGGTAATGTTATTTTCATTTTAAAATTAAGTTGGATACTCTTATTTTATACCCTTTGCCTTGAAAGTGGTTCTAACCATTGGCCTCTACTTCAAAGCTGCATGTGCCTATATGGCTGCCACCTTAGTGCTACATGCACATTTTATCTTTTTGCTTTTACCTTTTTTTTCACCTAACTATACACGACTCCATCCCATGACTTGATATTGTTTCAAAGTTGTCATATAAGTCATACGACAATATTGATTTGCACCTGTATGACATCCCCTACAAACATATTATTTTTTTGTTCTGGAGTTTCTTCTACAACAAAGGTCATAGGACCTTTTTCTTGGTCTATCGTATGATTATCTTCATTGTAACTTATTGTATGATTGTTTCATCCTCCCCATGTTGTACGATCACTAGTCATACAATCTATTCTTTGTTGCATCATACACCCCCTTTCTTCCTGTGTGATACGATCTCTTTCTTCCTACGTCATACTATCTATTTCTTTTGTCTGAATTGTACGACATCATGTTGTATGATTGTCTTATTCTAGGCTTTGTATGATATCTCATCGAACAATCATTTTGCTGCTCTTGATTTGTATGACCCCTTGTTGTATGGTCTTCACCAACATGGGTGAATTCTACTTCGATCCCCTCAGACTAAGTCTACCTCCAAACTTGGTGAACAATTCCTTCTAACTCCTTTACCAACTTACTGAACTCATGCTTACCTTTGATGGACTTGCTCTCTTTACTTTCTTTGAGCATTCCCTTCCCAACCTCGCATTTGTGCCATAGCTCCTCCTATAGTTATTGGATTAATCTCATAAATTTAAGGCAACCCTCTTCCAAATCCTATATTATCAAGATCCATCTAATTCATATGTTGTCACAACCAACTTCCATGGTTGGAATGCAGTTTGTAGACAGATTCAAATGCTCCACCTTAAAGGTCACACTAGATTAGTGAATGGTCTTTGTGACAATTGACATTGAACCAACCTCCTAGGGGTAGTAGGAGGGTGATTTCTTCCCTCGAGTCACTAGAAGGGAGATCAATAAAACTTCTTCCTAGGCTAGGTTTCCTTAGACCCCCGTGGAGACTTGGCTGCCTCCCCAAGATGCCTAAGTTACCTTCTTGTTGTTGTTGATCTTGTTATCGACTAGACTCTTCTCTTTCCCAATTGCTTGAAGTTAATTTTCTATCTAACAATTTTGCTCTTGAAAATTGCCCTTCTTGAATTTGAGTTCCCATCAACAACTTCCCTTCCCAATCCACCCATTGTAATCATCTTATCCATATCATTCCTCAAAGCACATTTGTGTTTTACAATCTATTAACACTTCTTTATATTGCATTAAGAAATCAAAATTGGTGCTTGAGTATTCCTACTACCTTATTGTTGTAGGGTCCAACCAGGTATTATTTCCATACACCTTTGAAGACTTATTACTTCTCTCATTTGTCTTCTTAGTTGTTTGTGTGCTTCTACATAATTATCCACCTTAGTACAAACCTGTGGTTCTTAATACCTTCTCAAGAAATTAGAACTACCGCTTGAGTTACAACTGTCTCTAAAATGGGGGAACCTTATTATCACTCGAATCTAGTTCCTTGTTCTTACCTACCACCTATAGCGATGTAGTTACTTCCTCAATGTCTCTCTATAGTATTTCAACAACTTCATTCATATTTGAAACAAAATGTAGTAGTACATAGGATGAAACAGAGCTTGCAAGTTTTAAAGGCAGTAAATTTGATTTTCCCTTTGTAAATAAAGGATTTTAGTGGTGAAAGGTGGTGTTCATGTTGGGTAAAGGAAGTTTTCATGCTAGATAAAAGAGGTTTTATGTTATGTTCACAAAAATATGAGGATATAATTAGGTATCATGGGATAAACCCATATAATTGTTACCTCAATGTGGTTTGGATGAGGGATTCACCAAATTCTTTGACAATTTTCAAAGTTTTCTGTGATGATTTGACAAACACCTAAGTTTGTTGTGGCTAAAGGCAAGAGAATGATTCTTTGACCTTAATAGCTTGTGATTCTTATCTAGAATGCAACAAAATATGGATATGTCAAACAACAGGTAAGCCATCCTAGTAATAAAAAAATAAGGGACAATGGTCAAAGTTACTTGATCTGGTAGATGTTGTGATTCTACCCCATGTAGATTTTCTTGCCGATGAATTCACTTAACCTATAAAAATAGACACACTAGAAAATATAGTTAAGATTCAAGGGCCTACCAAACAAAAGGGATATCACAAACTTCTTGATTTGCACAGTCAAGCCCCATGGTTCATATAAAAAATAAAAATTTACCTTCAAACATAATGTAGAAAGAGAGCTTTCAAGTTTTAGATGCAATAGATTCAATTTTCCCTTTTTAAATGAAGGATTTTAGTGGTGAAATGTGGTGTTCATGTCGGGTAAAGGAAACGTTCACGTAAGGTAAAAGAGGTTTCACGTCACGTTCACCAAAATGTGAGGAGGACACAATTAGAGATCCATGGGCTAATACCATATAATTCTTACCTCAATATGGTTTGGATGAGAGATTCACTAAAATTTTTGAGGGTTTTCAAAGTTTTATGTGTTGATTTGAAAAAAACCTAAGTTTATTTTAACTAAAGGCAAGGAAATGATCCTTTGACCTTAACATATTATGATTCTTTTCTAGAATGCAAAAAATATGGATATGTAAAACAATAGGTAAGCCATCCTAGTAATCATAAAACAACGTACAAGGATCAGAGTCACCCGATATGGTGGTTGTTACAATTTAGCCCCATGTAGATTTCCTAGCCTGTGAATTCGCTTAACCTGCAAAATAGACACACTAGAAAAGATAGTTAGGAGTTGGGGACCTACTACCAAACAAAAGGGAAATAGCAAAATTCTTGATTTGCATAGTTAGGTCCCCTGGTTCATATATAAAATCATAATTTGCCTTGAAATAGAATGTAGTAGTAGATAAGAAGAAAAAAGAACTTGCAAAGGAAGCATTCACATCAGGTAAAATATGTTTCACGACAGGTTAACCAAAATGTGAGAACAAAATTAGGGATCCATGGGCCAATCCCATATAATTCTCACCTCAATGTGGTTTAGATGAGGGATTCACAAATTTTTTTGAAGAGTTTTAAAGTTTTATGTGTTGATTTGAAAAAAATCTAAGTTTATTTTGACTAAAGGCAAGGGAATGATTATTTGACCTTAATAGCATGTGATGATTATCTAGAATGTAACAAAATATGGATATGTCAAACAATAGACAAGCCATCCTAGTAATCAAGGAAAAAGGGGTATGGGTCAGAGTTACTTGATCTGGTGGCTTTTGCAATTTCACCCCATGTAGATTTTCTAGCTAGTGAATTCGCTTAACCTACAAAAATAGACACACTAGAAAATATAGTTAGGATTCGGGGGCCTGCCAAAATAAAGGGAAATAAAAAACTTCTTGATTTGCACAGTCAAACCCCTTGGTTCATAAAGAAAATTAAAATTTGCCTTGAAATAGAATGTAGTAGTACATAAGACGAAAGAGATCTTGCAATTTTTGGAGGCAACATATTTGATTTTCCCTTTTTAAATAAAGGATTTTAGTGGTGAAATGTGATGTTCACGTAGGGTAAAGGAAGCGTTCACATAAGGAAAAAGAGGTTTCACATAAAGTTCACCAAAATGTGAGGAGGATGGAATTAGGGATCCATGACATAATCCCATATAATTCTCACCTCAATGTGGTTTGGATGAGGAATTCAACAATTTTTTTGAAGAGTTTCAAAATTTTATGTGTTGATTTGACAAACACCTAAGTTTATTTTATTTAAATGCAAGGGTATGATTCTTTGAACTTAAAAACTTGTGATGCTTAACTAGAATACAACAAAACATGGATATTTCAAACAATAGGTAAGTCATATTAGTAATCATAGAACAAGGGATAACGATCAAAGTTACCTGATCCGATGGCTGTTGCGATTCTACCCCATGTATATTTTTCTAGCAAGTGAATTCGCTTAACCTACAAAAATAGACACACTAGAAATGATAGTTAGGATTTGAGGGCCTTCCAAACAAAAGGGAAATAGAATATTTCTTGATTTACATAGTGAGGCCCCTTGGTTCATATAGAAAATCAAAATTTGCCTTGAAACAAAGTGTAGTAGTATATAAGATGAAAGAGAGCTTGCAAGTTTTAGAGGCAACATATTCGATTTTCCCTTTTTAAATGAAGGATTTTAGTGGTGAAAGATGATGTTTACTATAGATAGCAGTTCGAAGAAGAAATGACATCCCAAATTGTTTGACAAAATGTCTACAAAGTGATAAGCAATTTTGATAAATGTAATGATTTTTGCAATGTAAAATCAGCCGTCACAATGTAATACAGACTGATTAATAACGTAGCACTAAATGACAAATTTAGCCATCATAATTAGTTAGACTTGTTAATTAGTCTAAGACTGGTTGTTAAGCCAGACTTGTTAATCAGTCTGGGACTGGTTTGTTATGCTTTAAGACTGATTAGTTAAGTGCTAACGTAGGGGCAGTTGGGACGGTTGAGCCTGGATTGGTTACAGTAACCGCTAGGGCTTGCCTTATAAATACCCCCCCTACTCATTTTTGTAGATCGCTATCCATATATGCAGATCCATTGTGAATGAATACAACAAGCATAATTGTTCCAAGTCTTGTGTGGATTTTTGTGTGATTGCATTGTTGTGTTACAAGTATTCAATCAATATTTGGTATGAAATAGATCAGTGTAGGTTGGTGTTTTGTTGGTATTGTGCTATTGTAGGTAGGATAATGTAATCACAAGTTGTAGAACCCATCCAGGCCTACCCATCTAGGCCTCCCCATCACACATCTAGGACTATATGTCTAGGCTTAGTTGCTGCAACTAACCGTCTAGCCCTGTGCGCTACCCATATGAAAAGCTCACCCATATGTAACTAACCATATGATTAGAGCTACATGTCTGAGGCATACCCATGTAGCATCCTATCTATATAGGCATACCCATGTAGCATCCTATCTATATAGGCATACCCATATAGGATCCTACACATCTGATCCTATTCGTCTAGAGCTACCCGTCTAGCCTACAACCCATTTAGGATGGCACACGTTTGGCAGTTACCCATATAGACTGGTTTACCCATTTGGGTAGACGTCTACAATGATCTACCAGTTTGAGACTGATCATTGCAGATTGATACCATGTTGCACAGTCAAGTTTGTCAGTCTCTTCCTTCCTAAACTCTTGTCATTCCCTCATCTCGGGAAGGCACTCACCCCTGTCTACATTTGGCATCGTTGCCTAAATCAACTTTGGGTCAAGAAGCATATGTGACAAGGCGAAGAGGTGAATGACAGATTCTAGGCCACAAGGCAAACGAGGAAGGAATCAGATACCATTGCGACGTAGTGCACGACTGGCGAATCAAAGGATTCAAGACGAAGTTTCACAACCGGAGGTGGAAAGAGTGTGGAACCCCTTGGAAGACGAGAATCCAAGCACAGAGCAGGAAAGGTGGGAGACATTGTTGGTGACAACAGAGAATGAAGAACGAAATCAAATAGTAGAAGACGTACCTAACATTGGAAGTGAGGAGCGGATGGTAACATCTGAACCGACGGAGAGGAGTTGGCCAATAGGTACAGAAGAGAGAAGCTTTGTACCAGAGCAACCACGCGTGGGTTCTTGGGGAGGAAGACCAGAACCGCACCTCGTATATTCGCGAAGAAGGTCGCGAAGTAGTGACGTACGTGAGTCAGGGAGAAGGCTATTTGAGCACGTATTTGAACGAGATTTTGCACCACCTACAACAGACAGAGAGTGGAATAAAACACCACAACAATCATCGTCAAGTGGCACGCCTAGTGGGACAGTCCCAATGGCGAATGTTGCCAATAGAGCGGGCAAACAAAAATGCCCACCCTTCACTAGGGAAGGAAAAGAAGACCCAACACGTCACATAGGTACTTGCATCACCATTTGGGGAGCAAATGGAGTGTCGCAAGAGGCAGAGTGGTTACAATTATTCCTGGCCACCTTGCGAGGGATGGCTATGGATTGGTATCTAAAAAGGCAGAATACTCAACCATTTACACAATGGGACACTTTGAAAGATGCTTTCATAGAAGAATTTTGGCCGTTGAGGGATGATACAAAAATTATTACAGAAATTTTTGCAACAAAACAAAAACCAGACGAGGATGTCAAGAGTTATAATAGGAGATTGAAACAATTGGTAGATAAAATGCAGATGCCACCTGCAGATGGAATGGTGAAACATTGGTTTTTGGATGGACTATTGCATAAATATAGGAAGAAATGAAAGTAGTACCATCGTCTACGTACGCAGAAGCACTCGAAAAGGCAAAGAACTTTGAAAGTGAAGCCAAACAAACAGCTGTAGGAATCGGAGGACATCCACGAAATGATGATTCCGATAGCGATACAGATGATAAAGTCCAAAGTGCAATACACTCCTTTAGAAAAGAATTTGATAAGATCATGAAAGAAGTTAAAGGAGAAGTACGAAAAGACCGAAAAGATATTTGGTGTTCGGACTGCAAAGCGGAAGGACATACGAATGTCAATTGTCCAAAGAATGCATATTGCAATATATGTGATATAGTAGGACATCCAATAGTTGATTGTCCATTTAATTTGAAGGGAGCAAGGCATCAGACTTTGATAGTCCAATAGGGAGATCAACCAGATACTTCAAGGAATGGACAAGGTGCAACGAGCGATGGATTTAGGAATAATCATCGAGGAGGAAGACAAGGAGGACAGAGTCGTCTGCAGTATGATTCTGAAGGAAGACCAATCATCCAATGTCGGAATTGTCAAGAATGGGGCCACTTTGCGAAGAATTGCCCCAAGCCCCAAAATACAGGTAGTACTAGTGGTAGCAATGCTACCCAAATGTGTAGATGGTGTGGACCAGGGAACCACAAGGAGGCGAATTGCCCAAATAAGGCAAGTTCAAGTGGAACACAAAATGTCAATTGGATTGACATTGGAGAAGTAAGTACAGAGGTAGAAAAAGATAATGAAGTCCTAGCAGTAACTAGAGCACAAGCTAGGAAAATAGAGCAGTACCCAAATCTTGCCAAGGAGAAAGAGCGATGGCAGGAAGCTCAAGGACTGATTAAGACAGAGCTAGATAAAGAAAAGCAAGAAAGATTAGTTCTAGAAAAATCTCTAAAGAAGGTGGAGATCGTAACAGACAAACAAGCATCAGTCGAAGGCTTGGTGACACAGGTACTTAATACGACTTTGGAGGTAAAAGTATCAAGTCTATTCAATATAGTACCTGAATTGTATGCTACGATCGGGGAAGTAATGAAAGCAAAGAAGAGAGACGAAATCCGACAAGTAGCCAACATCAAGCAAGGACAATTTATTGATCCAACGATACTAATGATTGAAGCAGGGAAGAAGCCAACTTTGGTTCACATGGAGATATTGGACCATAAGCTGAATCAAGTAATCGTGGATGGAGGATCAAGTGTAAATGTGATGCCAGAAAGGACATGGTGGAGTATTGGCCAACCTTTACTAAGATCTCCAAATTTCAAATTATATGGAGCTGATCAATATGGTATTGAAACAATAGGAGTATTGATGAGCCAAAAGGTGCGCATAGCGGAACAAGACTTTGTTTTGGATTTTGTTGTAATAGCTATGCAAAAACCTGCATATGATGCATTGCTTGGGCGTGGGTGGTTAAGGACAGCAAAAGTAAACCACAATTGGGAGAAGGAGCATCTGACCTTCAAGAAAGGCCAGCATAAGTACATGATTAATCTTAAAAACCAGGCAGTAAGTCAAGATATTGCAACTTCGGATGAATCAGAGAATTCTTCCTCAGATGAAGAAACCGGATATGAACCAGATGAAGGAGTGTTGCAATTAGAAGAATGCACGGAGGATGAGAATGATGAAGATAAAGGCTTACTCCACTGGCAATTGGAAGATTATGAAATATATTCTCCCCAATGTTTTTGCATCAATGCAGGAAATGAAGTCCAAGAAGAAGAGAAGAAGGAGCCCAAGAGTGAAGAAGGTAGTAAAAAGAAGACAACAATAGAAAAGGACAAAGAACGAGAGAAGTGGACGTTTCCCAAAAATTTCGTAGAATACACGATGGGGGATGCAATCATTGAAGACAAGCCAACTCACCCCATTGATGTTTTGAAAGTGGTAGAAGAACCTGAGTCCATCAAATATGAAGGACCTAGAATGATTCAGGTAAATTTGGGAGAAGGCGAAGAGAAGATGATCAAATGCGGAGATGATTGGGATCTAGTACTAAAAGCAACGACATTCAAAATTTTTATAGAATATAAGGATGTTTTTGCTTGGACATACAAGGATCTGAAGGGAGTACCACCAGAGCTATGTGTACATAAGATTCCTCTGATTGAAGGTGCACAACCAGTAAGGAGGCGACCATATAGGATGAATCCAAAATATGCAGCTTTGGTGAATGCTAAAATTGAAAAGATGTTGGATGCAGGCATAATATTCAAAGTTATGACAAGTGAATGGGTATCACCAATTGTGATTACCTTGAAGAGGGAGGCAAATAAGATCCGGATTTGTGTGGACTTTCGAAGCCTCAATGTCGTAACTATTAAAGATCCCTTTCCAATCCCATTCACAGACTCCATCTTGGAAGAAGTAGTTGGCCACGAGATTTACTCGTTTTTGGATGGATTCTCGAGGTATAACCAAATCAGTATTGCGGAAGAGGATAAGTTGAAGACCACTTTTATAGTGGAGAATGGGATATATGCTTATAACCACATGCCATTTGGATTGTGTAATGCACCAACTACGTTCCAAAGGATCATCTTATACATCTTTGATAAAATGTCCATGGGCAATTTCAAAGCCTTTCTAGACGATTGGTCCCTATATGGTAAGACACAGGAGCATTTGAAAGCATTGGAGGAATGTATGAGCTTGTGTAGGAAAGCTCGAATATCATTAAATCTAGGCAAATGTGTATTGATGGTGCCATATGGGAAGTTGTTAGGGCATATTGTATGCCAAGAAGGTTTGAAACCTGACCCTGATAAGATACGAGTGATACTGCTAATGGAAGAGCCACACGATGTGAGTTCAGTAAAGACCTTCTTAGGGATAGTGGGATATTATAGAAGGTTCATCAGGAACTATGCACAAACTTCTCATCCGCTAGATGCTCTTACACGTAAAGGTGTTCCTTTCAAATGGGCGGAGGAGCACCAAGAGGCTTTTGAGGGATTGAAGGTGCACTTAGTCAAGGCGCCTATCCTAGTTTATCCAGATTAGGAGAAAGAATTCCATGTTCATGTGGATGCCTCAAACTTCGTAATTGGTTGCGCGTTGGCTCAAGAAGGATAGTTTGGGTTAGATCAGCCCATATACTTTGCAAGTCGGTTATTGTCCAGAGTAGAGAAGAATTATAGTACAACAGAGCGAGAAGCACTAGGGATGGTGTATGTAGTACAAAAGTACAGACACTACTTGTTGGCGAACCCTTTTGCTTTTTATGTAGATCATCAGGCGCTATTGTACTTGATCAATAAATCGATGATTTATGGATGAGTAAGTAGATGGCTCATCACTCTACAAGAATTTGTGTTTAGGGTGGTAGTAAGACCTAGGAAGAAACATGTAATAGCGGACCAACTGTCGAGGATTCACTTCGGAGAACCTGTAGAGGGAGGGATACAGGATGAATTCCTTGATGCACAACTATTCATGATAAGTGCGATACCAGCATGGTATAAGCACATCGAGGAATACTTATCGATAGGAGAGCTGCCAAAGGAGATGATGGTATCGAAACAGAGAAGAGTGATTACGAAAGCGACACCTTTTACATTGATTGCAGGTTTGCTATACAAAATGGGGGAGGACCACATTTTGCGAAGATGCGTAATGGAGGATGAAGTGCAACAAACATTGAAGGAGGCACATGAGGGGTTGGCAGGAGGCCATATGGGGCCAGATGCAATAGCTAGGAAAGTGTTGTTGGCAGGCCTATGGTGGCCTACCCTTTATCACGATGCCAAGAATTATGTCAAGGCATGTGATACGTGTCAAAGAATGGGGAAGTCGTTAAAACGAGACTTCATGCCATTACATCCATCGCAACCTCAAGAACTTTTCGAGAGATGGGGTTTAGATTTTGTGGGCCCTTTGCGAACCAGTCGTAAGAGGAAGTGTCGATATATTGTAGTGGCGACGGAATATCTAACAAAATGGGTAGAAGCGAGAGCCTTACCTGATAACTCTGCAAGGAGCACGACTCGATTTTTGTATGAGCAGGTTATCACACGGTTTGGAATACCTCTTCAATTGACAAGCGACCGAGGAGGCCATTTTGTTAATGAGATTATTCAGAATCTGACGATAGAATTCAGGATCTTTCATTCCTTGTCAAGTCCGTATTACCCCAGGGTGAATGGGTAGGCGAAGGCAATGAATAAGGTCTTGGTTTCAATCATGTACAAGACATGCGGTGTAGAAGGAGCTGATTGGGAGGAGCGCTTGCCAGCGGTTTTGTGGGCATACAGGACCACCTTCAAACCAACTATGAATCATACACCCTTTCAACTAATGTATGGGCAAGAGGCGGTGGTACCTATCAAATTTTTGGTACCTAGTTTGAGGATAGCAGTAGACAACCGCCTGAATGATGAAGATAGTATGGAAGAGAGACTTGCAACATTGGTGCAGCTCGGAGAGAAGAGGGTGATGGCACAATGGGCAATGAAGATAGCTCAACAAAGACGTAAGTATTGGCACGATAAACATCTCAGGAAGATGGATTTGAAGGTTGGCGAATTAGTGCTCAAGTATAATGGGAAAAGAGAAATCAAGCTAGGAAAGTTGAAAACTTTATGGCTCGGACCCTTCCAAGTGGAAGAGGTACTGGACAATGGGGTTGTCCGATTAAAGAAGTTGGATGGTACAATTTGCCCCGATGTTGTAAATGGTTCTAAGTTGAAGGTGTATAAGGCACAAGCGCAGGTGAGTGTAATCAACTTAGAAACCTCTGAAGACACTTCTGGAAAAGCAATAGAAGAATCACGACTAGGTATACGATCCTACGAACATGGTGAGCCAAGTAATGTTGTTCGAGAGGATGAACCAACAAACCTGGAATGGCTATTTGGAGTGGAAGGAGAACCTGTGATCGAGCAGAGGGAGTTAGAACCTCGAGAGGGAGAGCGAAGATGATTACAAGTCCATGTTCGATTTCCAAATAGCGAAGCAGAGGAGCGACTTCAAACCCTCACGAATGTCGCTTTACAAGAATAAGAACCAGAAGTGGAGGAAGAAGAAGATCAAGGATCACGAGTTCTGCAACAAATGGCTTGGGAAATGCAGAGATTACAGGAGTATGAGACTCTAAGACAGTATAATGCACAATTGCGAGAACAAGTAATTCAGGAGTTGGACGGAACCATGCAACGGATGCATGAATGCCAAGAAGCACGAAGAGCCGAATGGGCAAAAAGGCAGCAAGAGGAATTTAGAGGAAGCACGGATGGCAATTCTACAGAAAGTAGTTTATTCTCCATGGCTTCAAACAATTCACTCTCAACACCCCAGGTAATTCACCTAAGACATTCCAGAAGGCAAAGGAATAGAAGACTACCAGAACAAGGACTGGAGAGGCAACAAAGAGAACTAAGAGGAGGTATCGAAGGTAATACAAAAGGACCCTTGGGAAACAATGCATTTTCCTCAGACTTCGGTAGTTCATCTCCAGCAACACTGAGAATTCTCCTGAATACCGAAGATTCTTCAAGAACCGCTTCACCATTAAACAGACGTCCTCGAAGACTACGAAGATCGCTAGAACAAGACGGGATGAGGGAACCACGTCAGAATTTGGCTACCAATAGCGAATATCGAATAAGTAGAGAGCAAGCAACTGATATTCTATGGAGGGATGTTAGAGAGGTACCCGAACAACCAAGGAATGGAGGGTGGCTGGAAGAATCAAGTAGTGATGAGAATCTACCTCGGGACCCTAATATACCCTACCCAAGTCCCAATCCAGATCGAAGGAGACAAAGGGACGAGGTCCGAAGTCGACAAGCAGGGGTTCGATTCCTCGAAACGATACAGGTGATCGAAGATGAGGAGTCACTAATACCATAAGAAGAAGAGGACGAAAGAATGAGTAATTCTTCAGGTAGTGAAGGTGAGGCATTGGGAAGACCAATCGAACGTTGGCAAAGGGTGTTATACGAAGAATCAATGAGAAGACCGATCGAGCGTCGAGAGGTGGCAGTATATCGGTTGGCTGCAATGGACTTATGCAGACATAGAAGAGAAGTACGACGATTGCAAAGAAGGGTCCAAGAAACCTCAGATTGGCCAATGAATACTGCAGGAGAAGGAAACGATTCAAGTACAGATTCGGCCTTCTCAGATCAATACAGAGATGCCTTAGCTCAATGTGCACCACAAAGATGCTTTGAAGAAGCAAGGTGGAGACGAAGATTGATAAGGGTAGATAGAAGGTTAAGAATACTAAGCCAACTGACACCCGATAATCAAGCACACGCAGAACCAAGTATGAGAGCGAAACTTATTGATCAGGCCCGAAACAGAGGTGACTTGGGTAATCTCGAAAGTTCATCAGGACCAGGGTTATGCACAAGGGCGAATTTTGCAATTTATAGCAAATTTTAGGATTTTAAAAATTTTTATTTTGCTAATTTTAGGACCCTAGAGGTCGGCCCATTCACCCAAAAATTATAGAATTAATTTTTTTTAGGGTAAATTCACCCTGCTACAAAATGTTTTCCCACCTAATTTTTGCCTTCAAATTATTTAAAAAAAATATCCCACCAAATTTACCTCTTGTACCCCACTATATATAGGTAAGCCTAATAAAGACACTCATAGTCTCAAGATTACTGATATAAGGCATCCACAAAAAGTGACTGGTAGAAGCGATTGATAGAAGATAACTAGCAAAAGCGATTGTAAAATGGTGACTGACATGATGTGACTATCACATGGTGACTGACACAACGCGATTGTCACCAGGTGACTGTCATAAGGCAACTATCACAAGCCGACTATCACAAGGTGACTATCACAAGGTGACTGCCACAACACGATTGTCACAAGGTGACTGACACAACATGGCTATCACCAGACGACTATCACAAGGTGACTATCACAAGGTGACTGTCACAAGGCGACTAACACGGTGCGACTGTCACAAGGCGATTGACATAGTGTGACTATCACAAGGTGACTATCATAAGGCGACTATCACAAGGCGACTGAAACAGTGTGACTATGACTGACACATCGTGATTGTCACAAGATGACTAACATAGTGTGACTGCCACAAGGCAACTGATATGATACGACTATCACAAGGCGACAACCATTTATCGATAAATTTCTATAACCATTTATGTTTCTTTTTTATACATTTTTGTTCATTGACACTCAATAAGGAGCTTTTCCTATTATTTGGGCACCAATATCAAGCCTGCTTGGGTCAATTATTCTGTTGTCTTGAATAGTATTTCTCTCTTTTACCAGTTATTTCTATTTTTCAAAATTATGTTCTTGTTACTCTTTTGTATATATAGGTAAAGTATCACTTGTTGGTAGTGGAAAGAAGGGAGACCAAACTTCCAATTTCGATAAAAGGAGTATCCTAAAATACTTTTATAATAATTTGAAATCCATTCAACCATCAACATCTGCACAAATTGAAGATATGAACACCTTTACTTACTAACCAGTTAATTTTTATGCATTGTTAATTTTATATATAATGTCTTCATTCATTAAGAAGGGTGATTCTTTGTGGATGACTTTGTCCATTATTTATCTATATATTTTAAAAGAAGGTATGCTTTTGAAAAGAATAATGATAATGACCCTGATATTGATCCTAGTATTATCTCTACAGAAAACACTGTTGACCCTATTATGAATCCACTTCCACATATCTACGATAATGAAAAATCCACAGATAAAAGTTTTCTTAAAGAAATGGAACAACATGAGGATATTTCTGAAACAAACAAGCAAAATGAAAAACAAAATAATAGTTCTTACGTAGTACCTACTTTCGGAGAATCTTCTTCTAAAAAACATAAACGTGCAAGGTCATCTATATGGACAATTAATAGATCATTTCAGCCTGATTGGATTTTAGATTTTCTATTTGTTGAGATAGTGCTTCTAGAGAATAGTAATGAGGTAATTACAGAATTGAGATGCATAATTTACAGCTAGAAACATAGAAAGGATCACAGATTTCAAGTTAAGAAAGATACAGTAGAAAAACATTGCGAAAATGTTTATATATAAAAAAAGAAAGTGATGGATCAATACAGAAAAATTATATGTGGAAGGATGCATTAGAGTGTGCCCATATTAGATATGCACAAGAATATAATAAAGCAATGAAACAAAAGCAAACATTGATTGAGAAAGGTGCAATGATTCAAGCCCAATTTCAAAAAATAAAAAAGTTCACTTTAGCTTCAAAAAGTTTACACTTTCAGGATGACCTCAAAGAGAAAATAAAAAAGGCCAAATTCATTTCACTTTCAATTGATGAGGTGACTATTGTTGACAATACATATTGGATTGGCATGTATGTTTACACATTAAAAAATCATTTAAGGCAACCTCATTTACTTGGACTACGCAAAATGGTGGAAAATTACAATGCAAAAAATATTGACAATATTGTTGTTTCTAGTTTAAAGAAAATAGTAGGAATGGATGAAATGGAAATAGCCACTAAGTTAATATGTGTCGGAGTCGATAGTGCTGCTATAATGCAAGGACACATGAGTGGTCTTTGTGTTAGACTACAAATATATGTTACCCTATATTTGATCCCTATTCATTGCATGGCTCATAGAATTAATATTGCATACAAAATTGTGGATACATTTACAAATGTAGCGAGAGTGGAAGAGCTTGTCCATGAAATTCATGATTATTTTTTGCGCAATCCAAAAATAATTTCAAAGTTTCAACAATTTGCACTAGGATTTACTGATGGTAAAAAACTCCTAAAAGATGTAGATATTAGGTGGATTTCGATGTATCAACCATCATATAGAGTTTTCAAAGAATATCAATCCTGAACAGGGTTTATGTATGCAAATCGTAGGGCAGTTGATAAGGCTAAAGATTTACTATTTTGAATGAGTGACTTTGAAACACTTCTTACATTATGTGGTATTCTTCCAATATTGTAAGAAATGAATACTTTGATCAAAATTGCACAAGAAAGATTGATTTATATCGTAGATTTCATCAGGGTGAGAAAACAAATTTTCTTACATATTGATACGATGTACACATCTGGTCAAAGTTTTATGGATCCCATGTTTGAGAGTTGGAGAGAATTGACAAACGTGAATGATCCTCAAAATTTTTTTAAGTTCAATATAAACGATCATCTTTGTATTAATGTCCACGGAAAGGAAATTCCTTTATATTGTTTTGGTCAGCAAATGGATAAATGGTTTATTTCTCAAAACATGGGTATTCTTGCTAGCCATTTCACTAAACCTATTGTATTCAATGGTATCAATGGCATTCTCAACAAAGATCTTTTGACAAAACAATCAAATTGTTTTGGAACAACAATGTCTGCTCAAGTTTCACAATTAACTAATCACCATGAAAGGGATTCTATTTCACGTTTGTGGAAACATTTATATCCTAGTAGTATCCTGCAACATACTATGAGTGAATATTTTAGTTTATATGAATTATGGCAAACAATAATTTTAGGATCTGTTGAGTATGAAAGGGTATTTAGTGCATTATCATATGTAAAATATAAAGTTCAAAATATATTGGACAAAAACTTTGGAAAATTGTTTGAGAGTATATGTGTCGACCTATGAGGTTGAGATTTTTGTCATATTGGAAATCTCTGGCAGAGATAAGGTGTCATGAATAATGAATATGATGAGGATAATGGTAACACTGATGACATTGTGATGACATAAATTTTTGGTATGAGTGCTGAAGATTTTGTACAATCTGAAAGGAGTTTGTTCCAGCTTCCACCATTATGATGCAAATATGCTTTCATTTGATTGATTTCACATATTAAACTATCATTTCTCAATAGAATATTGGGATTTGATTCATTTATTTGATTTTATTACACATATTAAGCCATCAGTTTTCAACAAAATATTGAGATTTGATTATATTTTGAGACATGTTTTCATGTATTTTGAAACAAAATATTGATTACAAAATCATAGATATTACTATTTTTCACATGTATTTTGATTTGATATATTATGCTATCAGTTGTCAATAGAATATGTATATTATGATTTCATATACTTTGAAAACCATGTATAAAAAAGTTTAAACCATATATTGAATAAACCATGTATTGAAAAAATAATGTATGGCAATCCATGTATTGAATAAAGTATAAACCATGTATTGAATAAACCACGTATTGAAAACCAAGTATTGAATAAACCATGTATAACAAACCATGTATTGAAAACAATGTAGGGCAAACCATGTATAGCAAAGTTTAAACCATGTATTGAATAAAGTATAAACCATGTATTAAAAAACAATGTATGACAATCCATGTATTGAAAACTATGTATTGAATAAAGTATAAACCATGTATTGAATAAACCACATATTGAAAACTAAGTATTGAATAAACCATGTATGGCAAACCATGTATTGAAAACAATGTATGGCAAACCATTTATTGAATAAACCATGTATTGAAAACCATGTATATGATACTTATATTTTTATCTAATCGTAATATTTATTATAGAGATGGATGATATTCTTTATATGATCATATATTTATTATAAAGATCTCTATGGTTACATGTAACAAAAACCTAGCTATCTTTAACAAAATCAAAAACACATTCTACTTAATTTGCTTTGTATAATAAAGAAAACATAAAACCTAAATGAAAATCAAGGATGTAAGAAAATTTGTTTGTGTTTGAAAGTATCAATGGATTACGTTTCGCTAGAAACACTCATATGAAATACAAGCATTGCAATGAAACAACCCTAAATTGATTGAACAATTGACGGGGTTTGAAAGTATCAATGGATTTAACACCTTTCACTGTAAACGTTCATTTGAAAGACGAAGAAAACAACAATTAACGGGGTTTAAAAATATCAATGGATTTGACACGTTTCAATGTAAACATTCATATATGAAAGACAAGCATTGCACATTATAAAACAAAAAAAGAATAAAGTCCTAAAATTGACTCAACAATTGATAGGGTTTAAAAATATCAATGGATTTGGCCACAGTACAAATCAAATGAAGTTAAGGAAATCAATAAATTCTGATTTAAACATTCTTTGATTTACCAATACCTTAAGTAGTTGATATATATATATATATATATATATATATATATATATATATATATATATATATATATATATAAAATAAAAGGGTTTGTAGTATACTTACCATAAATTTAGCACTAAAATCTGTTTGGCCAAATTTAAAAAAGAAAACTCTAGTCAGATGTTGTATTTACACTTGGAAAATTCTAAAAGCAATAAACTTTTCACACAATCCATATGCCATATAAAAGGACGACCCATGTTTTTATATGAAGGAAAGTGAAATAAATATAATTGGATCCAACTTGTTTTTAGAGTAATAAGAGTTACGATTTTGGTTTTTTTTGAAGAGGTTTAAGGTTTAAATTATGTTGTATCCAGAAGAGGATAGGTGCGATGGGATAGGTTGGATGGTGACGGTTGGTTGATTGCATGCAACCCAATATGCTAGGTTACTAATAGGCTAAGATTTTTTAGTGATAGCACCAATAATGTAACTTATTTTTTCAATGAGTTTACACATGTTTTTATAAGGGGTCCTAATCATAGTAAGTGGGGTTTGAACTTTGAACCTCTCAAAAAAGGTTAAAGCCCTTACCATTGCATTAAACTTGTAACTATTGATGTTATTTATTTTTATTAAAAAAAAAAAAATTAATTAATATATCTTCGTTAAAGTTTATAATAAGACCAATCAATAATGTTACCCATTTTTATAAAATAAATAAATAAATATAACCCAATTCAAATAAAATAACATAAATAAAACCCAACAAAGAGCCTCCTAGCTTTTACAAATCATCCTATTTAAAAAAATAAAAGTAAATAAATATAACCAGATCTAGAGCCCTAGTAGCTTCTACAAATCACCCTTTGCTTTTCCATACTTAATTTATACTCAAACAGATCATAACCAACCATTACTAAAATCAATCTGGGTTTAACCAACCATTACTAAAATCAATCTGGGTTTAAGGTTTAAACTCGCAAAATAACAAGACAATACATAAATTTAATGAACCTTCTGTTTATATTTCGCCTATAATTATTATAATATTATTATTTTTCATTTAAAATTTATTATCACTAATTATTTATACTCAAACAGATCATAACCAACCATTATTTTTTTTTTGATAATTATGTGTTTGTATTTATAGCGGGTTTTAACAAGGATCCCAAAACCTGATTACATAAGCAATGGGCCTAGGGCATCAATCCCTTGAAACTGAACACCAAAATAGAAATCCCGCCCAGCGGTAATAGTAAGCATGAAACAATCCCTCTCGGCGGGAAACAAACAAATAAGAAAAAAAGTAGTTTTGGAGATCCCGCTCAGCGGGGAGTAGCCAAAAACCACCATCGAGAAGATCCCGCCCAGCAAGAAGCAAATAAAAACCGTTACAATAAAATCCTGCCTCAAGGGAAGCAGTCAAAACCACCACAAACAGTCCCGCCTAGCGGGAAGCAACAAGGAAATCCCGCCATCCGGGAAACCAGCAGAAAAGAAAGGATCCCGCCTCACGGGAAAACCGACGGATTTGGCGGATCCCGCCCTATGGAGAAACCATCTCGCCCACCGATAAAACATTCAGTTCAGCGAGAGCCATCCTGTAGGAAGTCGACAACCAGCACAGAGAGGATCCAGTCCATCAGGAAGTGACCAGATAGTTGCACCATAAGGAACCCGCCCCGGGAAAACAGAAGAGGATCCCAGCAGCAGGGACCAAGAATCCCGTCCAAGCACAGAGCCTGTCGAGGATTCACAAGGAAAATGGGGAAGCTATCCAAACCCTAAACTGTCACCTCCACCGCACTGAGAAACGCAGGGGACCAGATCCATGCAAATCACTTGCAAAAAACCCCAGGGGGAAGCCTGAGGGAAAAAGGGAAGGGATCCCCAACCAAACAGGGATCCCTGGGAAGCACCAGTCCAAAAAAAAAACCAAGGAAACCCTAGCCGGTCGGGAGGGGCGCAGATAGTGGAGAAGGATCTCCCCCCAGGAGATCATCTGCAAACAACCACTCCCCGGAAGGGATGACCTGGGTTGAGCCAGGGACTGGGCAGAAACCAGGAGCTATGGGAGGGGGAGCAGGAGAGGGACCAGAGCCCTCCCCTCTCAACCCTATCAGTAAATTCGAAATTTTATAACCAACCATTATTAAAATCAATCTGGGTTTAAGGTTTAAACTCACAAAATAACATGAAAATACATAAATTTAATGAACCTTCTGTTTAGAAATGTTCCGTCTATTATATAATTATTATAATATTATTATTTTTTATTTAAAATTTATTATCACTAATTATTCAAAACTACTGTAATTTTTTTTTTAAAGAATATTTAATTTATATTCAAGTGAATCTTAACGAACCGTTATTAAAATCAATTTGGGTTTAAGGTTTAAACTAAAAAAATAATATGACAATATAATAATATTATTATTTTTTCATTTAAAATTTATTAGTATTAATTATTCAAAACAAAGGTAATTTTTTTTTTAAGAATACTTCTTATACATATCCACCATGGGGATGGGGATTGAACGCAAGACACATCATTCATCGTGTAATTTTTTTTAGAATACTTCTTATACATATTCGTCATGGAAATTGAACCCAAGACACATCATACTCATATAAATAACTACTGTAATTTTAAAATTATAAACTAACTTAAAAATATATAATAAACTTAAAATTCACGACATAAAATGCTTACCATACCAAATGAAGAAAAATTCAAAAATAAAAATAACGGTAATCATACATTTTTTTATTTTCATAAATCTTTTATTTTAGATTTTAATCTGACCTGTATCATTAATTTGATTTACGTTTTATTGTAAACATATGAAAGACATGCGTTGCACATTAAAAAAAATGAAAGACAAGCGTTGCAAAAGACAGGCGTTGCACGTTAAAAAAGAAAAAGGAAACTGGATTAAAATTGACTCAGCAATTTACAGGGCTTGAAAATATCAATGGATTTGACTAATCAATTGAAGTTGAGGCGATTAATTTTTTTTTAAATTTAAAACATTGAAATTTCTGCTTCTAACATTCTCTTATTTACTCCTCAATGAGTTATAAAGGAACTCTAGAATTAAATAAAAGGGTTTATGATATACTTAGATGTACTTATCAAACTCGCGCTAAAATATTTGTCTTATATTTTCAACCAATTTGTATGGTGTTTCGGCATCTATGATCCTTGCAATTTTAAACTTCAAAAAAAATATAAAAAACATAAAACGAATTTTAAATTTAAAAATTAAAGAAAAATAAAATAGAGCAAGCCCTCTACAATAATGTAAATATTGTGGAAAGTTCTTTCCAGAAAGTTTTAGATATTTTAGAAAGTTTCATTCTCATTGCTGATAAATACATTTCACGCGTTAATACTTTAAAAGGGTAAATGAATAGAGTATTTATAGTTCTAATATTTATGTTAAAAATATATTTATTAATTATTTTATTAAAAACAATGAATGTATTTAGGATTCACAAACGATCATAAATAACATTTATGAACGTATTTAAAAATAAAAATTACATAATAAAATTTTAAGAGTCATGATATGATATTTATCTTTCTTTGATCGTAATATTTATTATAGAGATGGAAATGACTACCTGTAGCAAAACCAAAAACATATTCTACGAGTTCTGATATGATACTTATCTTTATTAGATCGTAATATTTATTATAGAGATCGCTATGGCTACCTAATCGAAAACACATTTTAGTTAATTTGCTTTGTATACTAAAGCAAACATAAAAAACCTAAATGAAAATCAAGGATGTAAGCAAATTTGTTCGGTGTTAGAAAATATGCATGGATTTCATACTTTTCGCTAGGAACGCTCATATGAAAGACAAGCATTGCAAGGAAATAACCCTAAAATTGACTGAATAATTGACGTGGTTTAAAAGTGTCAATGGATTTAACACCTTTCATTGTAAACATTCATATGAAAGACAGGTAATGGAAGGAAATAGCCCTAAAATTAACTCAACAATTTACAGGGTTTAAAAATATCAATGGATTTGACAGGTTAACATTCATCTATGAAAGACAAGCACAAAAAAATACAGTCCTGAAATTAACTTAGGTTTGAAAATATCAATGGATTTGGCCACAGTACAGAAGTTAAGCAATCAATAAATTCTAAAACCTTGATAGAAATATTCTTTGATTTAACAATACCTTAAGTAGTCGATGTATATATATATATATTACACAAAAGGGTCTGTAGTACTTACCAAAAATTTGGCACTAAAAACTGTCTCATCTCCCTAGAAAAGGCCAAATTAAAAAAAGAAACTCTAGCCAGATGTTGTATCTACACCTAAATAAACCTTCGAGGAAAAATCTAAAGGCAACAAACTTTCAGACAATCCATATGCCATATAGAAGGACGATCCATGTTTCTATATCAAGGAAAGAGAAATAAATATAATTGAATCTAATTTTTTTGTAGAGTAGCAATGGTTAATGTTGGTTCAAATTATGTTGTATCTAATAGGGGATAGGCTGGATGGTAGCATTTGTAGGTTGGTTGATTGCATGTAACCCAATAGGTCAGGGTTTATAATGATAACACCTAAAAATGCTACTTATTTTTTTAATGAGATTACACATATTTTTATGAAGGGTCCCGATACCCTCATAATGAGTGGGGTTTGAACCTTAACTTCTAAATTTGGCCTTTCAACTTTAAATTTGGCTAGGTAACTTTAACCGTCATTCGTTGTTCTCTGACTACTAGGATGACTTGCTTGTTGTTTGACATATCCATGTTTTGTTGCATTATAGACCTAATCATAGTAATCAGAGAACAAGGAACAACCTTTAGAGTTATCTAATCGGATGACAAAATTTAGAATTGAAAGGCCAAATAATATAATGTGTGATGCTTATCTATAGTGCAACATAACATTGATATATCAAACAACAAGCAATCCATCCTAGTAATCAGAGAACAAGGAACAACGATTAAAGTTACAATTTCTCTCAAATATAGTGGAAAGGCCAAATTAAAAAAAGGAAACTCTAGCCAGATGTTGTATCTACACCTAGAAAGACCTTTGAGGAAAAATATAAAGGCAACAAACTTTTTACACAATCCATATGCCATATAAAAGGATGACCCATGTTTCTACATCAAGGAAAGAGAAATAAATGTAACTAGATCCATCTTATTTTAGAGTAGTAATGATTTGGATTTTTGTCTTTTTTTGAAGAGGTCTAAGGTTTAAATTAAATTGTATCCATAAGAAGATAGGTTGGATAGTAATGTTTGTAGGTTGGTTGACTGCATGTAACCAAATAGGCCAGGGTTTATAATAATAACGCCCAATAATGTTTGTTTTTACAATGAGTGCAAATCAATTGAAGTTGAGATGACTAAAAAAATCTAAAACACTGACCATTTCTACTTTTGACATTCTCTGATATATTCCAAATGAGCTTTAAAAGAATTCTAAAATTATATAAAAGGGTCCTTTGATGTACTTACCAAACTTGGCACTAAAATCTTAAAAGGGTTTGTGATGTACTTACCAAACTCGCACTAAAATCTATCTTATATTTTCAACCAATTCGTATGGTATTTCGACATCCAAGATCTTTGTTATTTTGAAATAAATCATAGAAAACATAAAACGAATTTTGAATTTAAAAAATTAAAGAAAAACAAAAATTCAATTGAATTTGAGGCGATATTAGAAAAATAAATCATAAAAAACATAAAACGAGTTTTAAATTTAAAAAATTAAAGAAAAACAAAAAAATCAATTGAATTTGAGGTGATTAAGACATTTTTGTTTTTGACATTATCTGATTTATTACCAATGAGCTATAAAGGAACTCTAAATTAAATAAAAGGGTCTTTGATGTACTTACCAAACTTGGCACTAAAGTATTAAAAGGGTTTGTGATGTACTTACCAAACTTGGCACTAAAATATTAAAAGGGTTTGTGATGTACTTACCAAACTTGCACTAAATCTGTCTTATAACTAAAAAAATTAATAAAAAAATAAAACATAAAACAAATTTAAAATTTAAAATTTAAAAAAATAAATAAAAATAGAGCGAGCCTCCACAATAATGTAAATATCCTCTAAAGTTCTTTCCAAAAAATTTCAAAAATTTTAAAAAGTTCCATTCTCATTGGGAGTGACATATACTAAACAAACCTAAAATTGACTAAACAATTGACGAGTTTGAAAGTATCAATGGATTTAACACCTTTTACTTTAAACGTTCGTTTGAAGGACATGCGTTGGAAGGAAACAACCCTAAATTTGACTCAACAATTGATGGGGTTTAATAATATCAATGGATTTGACCCATTTCACTGTAAACAATCATACATGACAGACAAGCATTGCACATTATAAAACAAAGAAAAAGATAACAGTCCTAAAAATGACTCAATAATTGAACAAAGAAAAAGATAACAGTCCTAAAACTGACTCAATAATTGATAAGGTTCGTAAATATCAATGGATTTGACCACAGTACACGTCAAATGAAGTTAAGGCAAACAATAAATTCTAAAACCTTTACAGAAACATTATATATATATATATATATATATATATATATATATATATATATATATATATATATATATATAAAACAATAGGGTTTGTAGTGTACTTTCTAAAAATTTGGTACTAAAATATGTCTCATCTCTTCAACCAATTTCTATGGTGTTTTCGCATTCATGTTCCTTTTTGTTTTTAACCAGAAAATTAATACAAAATCTGAACAAAAAAAATTAAAGAAAAACAAAATATAAATAGCAAAAATCAAAATAAAACAAGATAAATATATTCAAAATAAAACAAGGCATATGCATTCAAATCAAATATGAGCAAATCTCAAAATAAAACAATACCAATATACTGAAAGCAGAGATGTTGTCGAAACACAGAAGGGAACAAAGGAAACAATGGAACAATGGATGATCAGGCACAAAAATAAAACCTGAGAAGAACATGAAGAAAGCAAAAGAGAACAAAAACATGATCAATGCAAAATACATATGAAAGGATTTTCAAACGAGTTTTAACGGATACTAGAGCGCAATTAAAATCAAGGTAAAAAGCATAACAACATTCCAATTCAGATCAATTTGTACAATGCATGGATGGTCGAACAATGGTGAAATTTCCAAGCCTTTTAAAAAGCTAAAACCGGCACATACCTTCCAGAAAGTTCTATGAAAAGAAAATTAAACCTTCACAAAGTCCGACAAAAAAATCCTAAGAATGTTTTTTATATACACATTTTTTTAATCAATATTTATTTAAGTGAGAAGACCTTTAAGGACTTGGGATTCAAACAATATCAATATTTATATACACATTTTTTTAATCAATATTTATTTAAGTGAGAAGACCTTTAAGGACTTGGGATTCAAACAACAACTTCAATAAACATTTATCAAAAATCCAATATTAATTGAAAATATCTCTAAAGATTGGAATGGAAACCACAACGACAAACATTTACCAAAACCAATTGACTTCATAAAAATGTTAAAATTCAAAACTAGACATTTAACAGAAAACCAATTGGCTCCATAAAAAATGTTACAATTCAAAACCAGTCTGTGGTACAATTCAAATTGAGTTTTAATGGTACAATACATATACTTTATAAAATAAAAAATAATTAAAAAATATTTTTAGGTGTGAGATGACACGTTTCAAATAATTTCTAGAAACAAATTAATGACACCAAAATAAATTATTTTAAATGAATAATGAAACATTAATAAAATAAAATAATAATTTTATTTTGATATATAAAATATTTTTTTATATAATTTTTTGTAAGACATTACAACGATAAGGGTGTTGGGCTCTTGTGACAATTCACTATCGACTCATGGGCGTTGGGCACTTCTTGTGACAATTCACTATCGATTCATGGTGGGAAGCTGAATGCTTACACTGTTTTTGTTTTCTAAAAAAAATCTTTATAGTCGTGAGTAAGTATATATACTGTTCTTGTATGTTTTTTTTTTATATTTATTCGGGCAGGCTATCCGCCTATCAGCTTTTATGGTCGCCACAGTATTTTGCGCTGTCCGCCTCCGAAGCCGCTTCACAGATCTTCGCAGTCGGCCCCTATAACCACCATACCACAATCATTTTAAACCTTTTACGCCGCTGAAAGCATTAGGAAAGGGACAAGCGTTCAGTTCGGCAAGGCCTGAGATTTGAACCTTGGACCACCGCCCCCTATGGGGTTTGGATGAACCAATTGGTCTACACCTCGGACCCAAATATTTTTGTTTGAAAATCCCCTCTCAACTAGGGTAAGACCGAAGTCAACGGTCAGAAACAACAATTATCAACTGCCAAATGGCGCGGTACCCACGTCTGCTAAGCACCACGTCCGATGGCTATTATAGGGCACTGGACATCGTATCCAACAAAGCACCTCCAACTGGCGCTCTGGCCCACGTGCGAGCGCATGGCTAGTGCTGACCACCGTAAGATGGTCCTTTTCTTGTATGTTTAAAATTAAAAATCTTTATATATTTTTAATAGACTTAATTTTTTTTAAGAGTATATATTTTTTAAATAAATAATATGTAATTTATATTAAAATGTTTTTTATTAAAATGTTAAAATATTACAATAAATCAATTAAATTATATCTAACATTTTTTAATGTGTTTTATGCTACAAGAGCAAGGAAATATCTGACCACTTGATGTTTGAGTGACCATTTACGCATCAGTTGATGTTGGAGTGCCTATTTACACGACAGATATATGAGTGATAGGTTTTATCTTATAAAATTCAATCCAATGGTGCTTTGAATCGAATTACTATTTGGGAAAGATGGAAGAGAGGTAGATTTAAATCTAAAGCTCTTCATATCAGTTGAAAGCTTGGATTAAACTTCATTTAGTGGCAAGTGTGGGTAGAGAGAAATGGTAGAATTTTTAGAGAAATCTTTTCATCCTTAGATGGCGTTTGGCAAGCCATTTGGAGCAAAGTCATATAAATAGTGACAATGTATGCTAAAGAGGAAACTCAGGCTGATATAGGGATGATGAAGAAGGAAGCTAATGTGCAAGATGGGTAGAAGAGAGCTTGTTGGAAACCACCCCAGAAGGTTGGATTAAAATTAATACTGAGGGAGCTGTAAAAGGTAATTTAGGTAGAGCTGGAATTGGAGTGGTCTGCAAGAATCATGTTGGAACAGTGCTCTATTGAAAATTCTTATGGTGTTTCGGCATCCACGATCCTTGTTATTTTGAACTAAAAAAATAAAAAAAATATAAAATATAAAAAACATAAAAATAATCTCTTTTCTGCCCTACCTTACCCTCTCTATTTTATTTTTTAAAGGCACCGGGCGAAGCTCCAGGGTCTCTGGTTGGAAGTTTCTTCCAGATCCTCCTGTGGATTGATTCTACACTTCTTTGAAGGATCGTTCGTTGCCTTGGGAGGGCCCAATGGGGTCTCCTCCAGGATCTTTCGATGGGCAGAAAAGCTCATATGCTGATAAATTAAAAGAAAACCCTGCATCTTCCTCTGATGAAGCTCAGCGCGGTGCTTATCAAATGCTATTTAAGAATTTTGGAAAGGGTTTACCTGCAAACAGAGTTAACGGCTGCCTTCCACAATCTGCGTCCAGGCCTAAGATTGTCATAGAACCAAAACTGGTTGAGGATACGATTATATACCGTGCTACCCATGATCTGATCTGCAAATTCATGGGTATTCGGCCCAACTACGAACTTTCTACACACAGGGTGAGACGAGGCCGGGAGCCCATTGGTGAGTACTCTCTATGGCCTATAAGCAATGGGTATTTTATTATTAGTTTCTCTTCTCTAGCGAGATAGAAGCAGAGCATTTGAATCGAGAGAAGAGGAGCCACGGCCCGGCGGGATTATTTGTCCAACCGTGGAGAGTGGGTTTTGATCCTCGCATTGAGCCCACGGCTGTCCCGGTCCGGATACGGTTGTATGCTCTCCCAATGGAGTTTTGGGGTGAGCGGGATCCTTGAGTTGATTGGTAATTCTCTAGGTAGATTTTTGGGAGTTTCAAGAGATACCATGGAAGGAAATCTTGCTTGTCTTTGCTAGAATATGTGTAGAAATGGACATTAGCCGGCCACTTCCGGTCGAGGTGGAATTGGAGTTGGCAGGACTAACTTGGATACAACGGCTAGACTATGAAGCCTTACCTTTTGGATGCGAGTCTGCCATAAGCATGGCCATTTGGCTAGGTTCTGCCCAAATAGCCTGACCACAAAAGCGGAAGCTCCGTCGGGAGCGTCAAATCGCCCCAGAGAGGGTAAGTTCACTTCGGTCAAAGAACCCCTCAATATCCCCCAGGGTTCTGATGCCCAGAAAGATGGCTTTGAACAGCAGAAGCGGAGGAAAAACAAAAAGAGAAATGGCAAAGAGCAGGCCCAAACCAAGCCAACCAATCGATATGAAATCTTCAAATCCCTTGTAGACCAAGAAGACCAAGTCATGGAAGGAGTGGTTGGGAATGATGGGGATACTAACACCCACTCTCATGCTCCTCTATCATCTACTCCTGTCTTAGAACAGGTGATTGAAACCCACGAGACTTTGCGGCCGAGAGAACCTAGGGGCTATGGTAATTCATTCCCCTGCACAACCGAGTTATTAAGGATGTCCACATGGGAAGTGCGAGAAAGAGCGAGAGAAAGACCAGCGTTGGGGATTACCCAGGTGGAAAAGAGGTCTAAGAATAGTAATTCCCAAGGAGATGGTAGAAAATCCAATAAGGATCTAATAGTAGCGCAAGGGGACAAGATGATCAATGGAGGATCGGTGAGAACAATTGACTCGTATTGCTCCCAAGGTTTCCAATGATTATACAATCCTGGAATGTAAGGGGTTTAAACAGTAGAACCCATCAATCTGCTTGTTCAAAGACTTTTAGGAAGACACAAAGCAGACTTTTTGCTCCTTCGGGAAACAAAAATGTCTTTGAGATCTTATGTGTAAAATTGCTAGTAGAATATGGAGGGCGCTTGGATATATGGATGTGGCGGCCCAAGGAGCTTCGGGGGGAATTGTTACTCTTTGGAATCCTCTGGTGTGGATAGCAATAGAACATACAGCTTGGAGGGGTGTTCTCACATCTCTCTTTAAGAATATTGTTACAGCTGAACAGGTTTTAATTACAAACTTCTATGGGGCTCAAAGCATTGATGGCCAGCGGCTTCAATGGAATGTTGTTCATTCAATGAGATCCTCCCGGGAAGATTGCGATTGGATTGTTCTTTGGGGATTTTAATGCCAAATTATCTGCCAGGGATAAGGAAGGTGGTTTCCCAGTTTTGGATCCGGGGGATAGGCTTCTGATTGCTCAAGTCCAGGCCTTTCACCTTGTTGATATCAAAGGTCCTGGTACTTATTTTACGTGGACTAATAAGAGAAGAGAGCCACACGGTAGGAAGGTAAAACTAGACCGGTTTACGGTCTCGGAGGAAGCATTTGTGAAATGGAATATTAAATTTCAGATTTTGGAAGGCCCGGTTTCGAGACCACTTTCCCATTGTTCGGAGGGAGGGGCTATGACAAGGCAGTACCATAAACCTTTTAAATTTGAAAATTTTTGGTTGCAAAAAGAAGATCTCCGAAGAAAAATTCCTCAGTGGTGGGAAGATGGCCGCCCACCTTTTGGGACTGCAATGTTCAAATTTCACAAACAGCTTCAATTTGTCAAGTGTAAACTGAAACGGTGGAGGCAAACTAACAAATCAGACTTCCCGGCTCCAACGGGCCCCCTTGTTGGCCGGATGGGATGAGGTGCAAAAACATTACGGGGAAGGAAACATTTCCGAGCACCTTAAATCCGAGGATGATGCTTTGCGCAAAGCGGTTGAGGATATTGATAATCAAGAAGAGATTTACTGGAAAGAGAGAGCAAGAAATACTTGGTTATTAGAAGGAGACAGAAATACAAAATTTTTCAGCGCTCTGCTGTGCTAGGAGACAAATGAATAATATGGATTTCCTTCAAGATGAGAATGGATACTCTTTTGACACTCTTCCTGGTATGCACTCCCACTCAATGGAGTATTTCTCAAAACTCTTTAAGGAAAGTATGGAGCAAGATGGGGCAGCCCAAGATGAAGTTATTCGTTGTCATTCCTTCTATAATCTCTCCTGAAGAGAACCAGGCTCTACTTAGACCTATAGATAAAGATGAACTTAAGAAGGTGGTCTTTGGGATGAGTGCTGGTAAATCGCTCTGGTCTCGATGGCTTCCCTATTGAGTTCTTCCGGGCCTTTTGGGATTCCCTGGAGGAAGATGTTAAGGTCATCCTTTGAGGAGTCCAGAACCAATAAAAGAATGCTCAAGGCTCTAAATCATACCTTCATTACTTTAATTCCAAAAGGAGCGGGGGGGTTCATTTATCTGATTTTAGACCTATTGCCTTATGCAATGTGATCTATAAAATAATTACTAAGATTATGGCTGAAAGGTTAAAACCTATTCTGCATAATATAATTTCCCCGGAGCAAGGGGGTTTTGTTGAAGGGAGGCAAATTTTGGATGGAGTGATTCTTGCACGGGAGGCTATCCATACAATGCACCAATCCGGGAACAAAGGAATGTTCATTAAAGCTGGATATGTCCAAGGCTTATGACGGGGTGGAGTGGGGCTTCTTGACAAAGATGTTGACTGCCTTTGGTTTCTCTCAAGACTGGACAGACTGGGTCATGAGCTGTATTTCTACGCCTTCATACTCTGTTCTTATCAAGGGACTTCCCTCGCCTCCTTTTGGTGCCTCTCGAGGATTGCGGCAAGGAGACCCTTGCTCTCCTTATCTCTTCCTCATCTTGGATGAAGGATTGGGTAGACTCTTTATGAGAAGAAGACTTCAAGGTCAGATAACAGGTTTTAAGGTCGGGGCTGAAGTTTTGACTCATTTACAGTTTGTAGATGATCTTTGGATTGGTGGGAGTGGCCGGCCTTAGGGAAGCAAGAAGAATCGAGAGATACTCTAAATGTCTACCTTCGGGCCTCTAATCAAGTCATCAATGACAATAAATCCAAAGTGATCTTCTTCAATATTGATCAACGGTTACAGGACCGAGTTATTGAGATTTTAGGTTTCACTCGGACCTCTCTCCCAGTAGTCTACCTGGGGGTCCCTCTCCATTTCAAAAAACTGAAAATTGATGTTTGGAAGGACCTTATGGATGGCATCAAAGATAGAATGAACCATTGGTCTAATAGATGGTTAAGTTATGGGGGTCGTCTAACTTTTCTGCGAGTCAATTATTCGAGGCCATGCCAATTTATAAATTCTCCGTCTGGTTGCTCCCAGTCTATTTGGAAAGAGACTGGATAAAATGGCTAGAAGATTTCTATGGGAAGGTGCCAAGGGAGAGAGGAAATGGGCCTTGGTTGGCTGGGACAAGGTTACCCAACCCAAGGAAAAAGGGGGGTTGGGACTAAGAAGCTCCAAGTTTAACAACAAGGCTTTGGCTGGCAAAGCTGTCTTTGGAGGTGGATTTCTCGGCCAACATCCCTCTTCGACGAGAATTCTCTCTAGCAAATACTTGGGTTCTGTCCATCCTAATGATGTGGGCCGCTTTCCCTTTGGAAGGTTTTGGATCACCGGTGTGGCGGGCGCTCAAGCTTGGAGCTCAACTCATCAAAGATCAACTATTTTGGAAAGTGGGGAGAGGGGATAAGGCTCGGTTACGGGTCGATTCTCGGGACCGAGAATCCTCCCATTATTGCTTGTTTTTCTGAATTGCAACCGATAAAATCTGCTTTAGAAGATAAGGGATGGATCCAAATTGAGAGCTACTTTAACACTAGTCAATTGGGGGACTACAAGATCATAAAGTTTAAGCGGTTGGATGAGTGGCCAATACCAATCCCTCCGGAGTTGGTACCTACTTTGGGAAAAATCTTGGCAGAACGGTTTCTTACTTGGGAGAGATGAGGAGGATGAGCGGCACTGGGGCTATGGGAGCCTTGGGGTTTATCTTTGTGAAAGAAGGATATGGTGAGATCCTCCAGAGCCCCCCCCACCCTTTTTTTTGGTTCATGATTGGAGAAAGATATGGCATCCCAGGGCTGGCCGAAAGTGAACTTCTTCGCTCGGCAGTTTTTGCATAATGGAATTCTCACCTATGACAATCTCAGACTCAGAGGCATCATTGGCCCTTCCCAATGTGTGTTATGCCATAAGCGGGGAGGAAACGGCGGATCATCTAATGTTTGAATGTTCTTTCACACGACGGATCCGGAAGCGCTGGTTCTCCCACTTTAAACTTGAGGCTAATGGGGTCTTGTCTCGAAACAACATATGGGAAAGTTTGGAAGAAAGGTAGATTTAAATCCAATGCTCTTCGAATTGGTTGGGAGCTTGGTTTATTTTTTATCTGGTGGCAGGTTTGGTTGGAGAGAAATGCCCGTATTTTTCGTGAAACCTTCTCCTCTCTAGAAGGAATATGGCAAGTCATTTGGAGCAAAGTGGCGGAAACGGTTGCCATTCATACCGAGGGAAATTCGATGCTGCACGAGCCTTTGGACGAGGGAGCTGTTATTCAACAAAGGCGGGTGAGTGGTAGTTGGAAACCTCCTCCTGAAGGATGGATCAAAATCAATGCGATGGAGCGGCTAAAGGCAATCCGGGAAGTCTTTGGAATTGGAGTTGTGTGCCGCGATCATGCTTTGGGTCTTTGCTCTATTGGGAGCTGCGAGGTGCGGGATGTGCCACAAACAATGAAGCCGAGGCCTTTGCCATTAAATCTGCCTCCTTACGGGCTGCCAAAAGGGGACACGGGAAGATTATTATTGAGTCGACTCCCAAATCTTGGTGGGTGCTCTTGATTGTATGAGAAACTTTGTCTCGAAAGCTTGGAGGTTGCGGATCTTAGTTTCCCAAATCAAAGAGCTTTGGAGGGAATTAGATGATGTGATAACTGTCTATGTGAATCGAGATCTCAATAAGGCGGCCGATTTCCTTGCTAAGATGGGTGTTGAAAGGGAGGTTGGGATGCGGTTGCACGGTGACATGCACTGTGGAGGATGCAGAGATTCGACAAGGCCTTGAACGTTTTTCGAAATGATGTGCAGTGTTTTTATGCTAAGGAAGGTTTCTGTCGCGATATCGCGACATGTCGCGATATCGCGACAGGTTGCGCCCTTTCGGCCTTTAGCGGGTTTTTGTCGCGATATCGCGACAGGTTGCGCCCTCTCGGCCTTTGGCGGGTTTTTGTCGCGATTTCGCGACATGTCGCGCCATCGCGGCCCTAGGGGAAGGCGCTTGGTTAAGTTGTCACGATTTCGCGACAGTTTTGGCAATTTGGGGCTAACTGGTAAAATTGTCGCGATATCGCGACACTTTTGCAGATGGAGAGCAAAGTGGAAAATTCGTCGCGATATCGCGACAGTTTTGAAACTGGGTGCGAGAGGAAATTTCGTCGCGATATCGCGACAGTTTTGAGAACTGGGCGCTGAAAGGAAAAACCGTCGCGATATCGCGACACTTTTGGCGGTCTGGTGTCATAAGGAAAACCCGTCGTGAAATCGCGACAATTTTGGCTTTCCAGCGGATTGGCGAAAACTGTCGCGATTTCGCGACGCTTTTGCGATCTGGTTGCCATATGGTGAATTCGTCACGATTTCGCGACACTTTTGTCGAAGGGTTGCTGGTGGGTGCTGTCGTCGCGACTTTGCGACATGTCGCGATTTCGTGACATGTCGCGTTGTCGCGACTGTTGGCACCGTGATGGGGAGTCGGGGTTGACTGTCGCGATCTCGCGACATGTCGTGATTTCGTGCCCTATTGACTTCTTTGCTTTGTGTTGTCTTTGGGTTGCCTTTGTGCTCTTCTCTTGTAGTGTTGTTTGTTGTTCTTGGTTGGGATGTGTTCTCTCCCGCTTGTAATTGCTCTTTGTATTAATACAAGTTTTTCATTTTTTTCAAAAAAAAAAAAAACATAAAAATAATTTTGAATTTAAAAAATTATAGGAAAATAAAAATAGAACAAACCCTCCAAGTTCTTTTCAAAATATTTCTGATATTCTAGAAAGCTACATTCTCATAGGGACTAACAAATGCATTTCCCATTCTCATTTCTTATCCGGACTGAGAAATGCATTTTCCATTCTCATTCGGACTCACAAATACATTTCACGCGTTAATACTTTAAAATGGTAAATGAATACAATATTTATCGTTAAAATATTTATGTTAAAAAAATATTATATTTATTAATTGTTTTATTAAAAACACTGAATGTATTTAGGATTCACAAAATTTGTAAATAACATTTATGAAAAGTATGTGTTAAAAATAAAAATTACATAATAAAATTTTAAGAGTATTAATAGGTTACTCATCTTTCTATGATCATAATATTTATTATAGAGATGGATATGACTACCTGTAACAAAACCAAAAATACTCATCCGCTCATGTAGAGGAGTTGGAGAGCAAGTGGGTAGTTAAAACTCTCTAGTTGTTGAGAGGCCCAGGTTCAAATCTCTTCCCTCACATGTTGCTAATATGTTGTATATAAAAGGTTCCTCATCCAAAAAAAAAAAAAATACATTTTACGAGTTCTGATATGATACTTATCTTTGTCTAATCGTAATATTTATTATAGTGATCGTTATGGCTACTTGTAACAAAACCTAGCTACTTATAACAAAACCGAAAACTCGTTCTAGTTAATTTGCTTTGTATACTAAAGCAAACATAAAAAACCTAAATGAAAATCAAGGATGTAAGCAAATTTGTTCGGTGTTAGAAAATATCAATGGATTTCATACTTTTTACTGGAAACGCTCATATGAAAGACAAGCATTACAAGGAAACAACCATAAAATTGACTAGACAATTGATGGGGTTTAAAAATATCAATGGTTTTAACATCTTTCACTGTAAACGTTCATATGAAAGACAGGCGTTGGAAGGAAACAACCCTAAAATTAACTCAAAAATTGACAGGTTTTTAAAATATTAATGGATTTGACATGTTTCACTATAAATATTCATATATGAAAGACAAGCACAAAAAAATACAATTCTAAAATTAACTTAGGGTTTGAAAATATCAATGGATTTGGCGACAGTACAGAAGTCAAGCAATCAATAAATTTTAAAACCTTGACATAAACATTCTTTGATTTACCAATACCTTAAGTAGCTGATTTGACATGTTTCACTGTAAATATTCATATATGAAAGACAAGCACAAAAAAATACAATTCTAAAATTAACTTAGGGTTTGAAAATATCAATGGATTTGGCCACAGTACAGAAGTAGCCAAATCATTCTTTGATTTACCAATACCTTAAGTAGCCAATATATATATATATATATATATATATATATATATATTACACAAAAGGGTCTGTAGTACTTACAACTTTGTCTCATCTTCCTAGAAAAGACCAAATTTAAAAAAGGAAACTCTAACTAGAAGTTGTATCTACACCTAAATAAACCTTCAAGGAAAAATCTAAAGGTAACAAACTTTTCACACAATCCATATGCCATTTAGAAGGACGATCCATGTTTCTACACCAAGGAAAGTGAAATAAATTTAACTGAATCTAATTTTTTTTTGTAGAGTAGCAATGTTTAACATTTTAGTTTTTTTTGTTTTTGTTTTGAAGAGGTTTAGGGTTCAAATTATGTTGTATCTAAAAGGGGATAGGCTATATGGTAGCTTTTGTAGGTTGGTTGATTGCATGTAACCCAATAGGCTAGGGTTTATAATGATAACACCTAAAAATACTACTTATTTTTTTAATGAGATTACACATGTTTTTATGAGGGATCCCGATCCCCTCATAATGAGTGGGGTTTGAACCTTAACTTATAAATTTGGCCTTTAACTCTAAATTTAGCCATCATATTAGGTAACTCTAGCCGTCGCTTGTTGTTATCTAACTACTAGGATGGCTTGCCTGTTGTTTGACATATCCATATTTTGTTGCATTATAGACCTAATCCTAGTAATCAGAGAATAAAGAACAATCTTTAGAGTTATCTTGAAAACCCAAATAATATAATGTGTTATGTTTACATATAATGCAACAAAACATTGATATATCAAACAACAGGCAAGCCATCCTAGTAATAAGTGAACAAGGAACAACGAGTAAAGTTCCAATCTCTCTCAAATATAGTCGAAAGGCCAAATTAAAAAAAGGAAACTCTAGCCAGATGTTGTAAAACACTGACCATTTCTACTTTTGACATTCTCTGATATATTTCTAATGAGCTATAAAAAATTCTAAAATTAAATAAAAGGGTCTTTGATGTACTTACCAAACTCGACACTAAAATCTTAAAAGGGTTTGTGATGTACTTACCAAACTCGCACTAAAATCTGTCATATTTTTAACCAATTCGTATGGTGTTTCGGCATCCACGATCTTTGTTATTTTGAAATAAATCATAAAAATTATAAAACTAATTTTGACATAAAACACTGCTTTTGACATTCGCTGATATATTTCTAATGAGCTATAAAAGAATTCTAAAATTAAATAAAAGGGTCTTCGATGTACTTGCCAAACTCGACACTAAAATCTTAAAAGGGTTTGTGATGTACTTACCAAACTCGCACTAAAATCTGTCTTATATTTTCAACCAATTCGTATGGTGTTTCGGCAACTACGATCTTTGTTATTTTGAAATAAATTATAAAAAACATAAAACTAATTTTTAATTAAAAAATTAAATAAAAACAAAAAAATCAATTGAATTTGAGGTGATTTTAGAAAAACAAATCATAAAAAACATAAAACGAATTTTAAATTTAAAAAATTAATGAAAAACAAAAAAAATCAATTGAATTTGAGGCGATTAAGACATTTATACTTCTAACATTCTTTGATTTATTCCCAATGTGCTACAAAGGAACTCTAAAGGGTCTCTTATATACTTACCAAACTCGACACTAAAATATTAAAAGGGTTTGTGATGTATTTAACAAACTCGCACTAAAATTTGTCTTATAACTAAAAAAAATGCAAGAAAAATAAAACATAAAACGAATTTTAAATTTAAAAATTTAAAGGAAAAATAAAAATAGAACGAGCCCTCCAATAATGTGAATATCAGATATTCTAAAAAGTTCCATTCTCATTGGGACTGACATGCATTTTCCATTCTCATTTGGACTGACAAATGCATTTCATGCCTTAATACTTTGAAATGGCAAATGAGTACATTATTTATCCTTCTAATATTTATCTTAAAAATATATTTATTAATTGTTTTATTAAAAACAACGAATGCATTTAGGATTCACAATTTAAAAATTGTGAAAAGAAATTTGTGTTTAAAAATAAAAATTACAAATTAAAATTTTACGAGTTATCATATGATACTTATCTTTTTCTGATTGTAATATTTATTATAGATATGGATATGGCTACCTGCAACAAAACCGAAAACACATTCTACGAGTGTTGATATGACACTTACATTTATCTTATCGTAATATTTATTATAGAGATCGCTATGGTTACCTGTAAGAAAACCTAGCTACTTATAACAAAACCGAAAACACATTCTAGTTAATTTGCTTTGTATACTAAAGCAAACATAAAATCTAAATGAAAATAAAAAATCACATTCTGGTTAATTTGCTTTGTATACTAAACTAAACATAAAACCTAAATGAAAATCAACGACGTAAGCAAATTTGTGGGTGTTTGAAAATATCGATGGATTTGATACGTTTCGTTGAAAACACTTATATGAAAGACAAGCATTGCAAGGAAACAACTCTAAAATTTACTGAACAATTGATGAGTTTGAAAGTATCAATGGATTTAACAATTTCACTCTAAACGTTCGTATGAAAGACATACACACGTTGGAAGGAAACAACCCTAAAATTGACTCAACAATCGATGGGGTTTAATAATATCAATGGATTTGATATGTTTCATTGTAAACATTCATACATGACAGACAAACATTGTACATTATAAAATAAAGAAAAAATATAACAATCCTAAAATTGACTCAAAAATTGATAAGGTTGTTAGGATTCACTATATAAACAAAAGGGATTCTTGATGCAAGAAACTTAATCATTAACAACAGAAACTATTAACGATAAGATAAGAAGAACATAAACATGCAAGATAAGATAAAACACAACATATAATGTGGTTCACCCAACACTAGTCCTGTATATTAACACCAATACAATATCTAAAGGGAGTAATCCTGCAACACATCCAGCTGCAAATTCCTCTTCAAAACACCAACATCTCCACACAATTACTCTAGCAGTAATTCAACATGCAAACACCCTTGCATAAAGATCTACACCAAGCTTTCTGATCTCTCTACATGAGATGCACAATCCTATACCTTTCCCATAAACAAGATACAATCCTCTCTACCGGAGGTATTACATAAATAGGGAAACCCAGTTACATGCATGCTAAAACAAGCATCTTATAATTAACTCAAAAAATCACACCCTGCAAAATCACATTGATTTCTATGCAACCATTAATTTTATAGATTCTATCTTGGAATTAGACACCAAGGATAGACCCATCAATTATGGCTTTTTCTAGATTGATTTTTCCAGTTTAGAAAGTTTCCATGCATAAAAGCAACTAGTTACCAAACAGAGAGAAAAACTATTTTTTCCATATTTAACCGAGATCAGACTCCACAAGCTAACAATCTCCCATTTGCAGACTAATCCACAACAACTTGTTGTAATCACAATGACACTGAGAGGGGGGGTGAATCAATGTGTTCTTTAAAAACTTCTAAAACAATTAGATTATAAAACCAGCAGCAGTGGGGTGATTCAGTGTGTTCTTTAAAAACTTAAAAGCAATTTAGACTTTTAAATAAACAGCAGCAGATTAAAAACAAAAATAATAAAATTACTAAGAGCATCACACATAACACAACATTTTAACGAGGTTCACCAATGTGGCTACTCCTCAAAAAGACTGCTTGTACTACCATCCAAATCCAGTCAATGCAAAGCTACAAATTTACATAATCCTTTACCAGCACCAACTGGAAGGAGCACCAACCCCTTAACTTTATCTGCTTCAATAGAATGGAGAACCAACTCCTATTTTACCAAGACCTACCGGAAAGAGGCACCAACCCCTTAATTTTCCAAAGACCAATCTGGATAAATTGTTTACCAAGACCAACTGGAAAGAGGCACCAACCCCTTAATTTGCCAAGCCTAACTGGACTTCAATATTGAATAAAAAAATGTTTGACATATACCTTTGTTATTGCAAGACTCTAACTGGTCTACATCACCTTTGCAATCTCCGTGCACTCTGCTCTCTCTTGCACAATCACTTCACACAGTTTGCTGCATTGCTACAGCCAGAATTTGCAATCAACTTTGCCCTTCGCGTTTCTCTGCACACTCTGCTTTCTTTGTGCACACGCTTCGCATACTCTGTGTCGTTTCACATTCTGCTCTCTGCTCAACACGAACTTCACTTTCACAAACACTATGCTCACATTCGCACTTTATCTTTACACCCCACACTTCAAACTCGAAGTACCCTTGCTTTTATAGAAGAATTTTTAGGAACAAACCCTAAAAGAATGTCGGTTGAGAAACCCTAGAATTTGTCAGCTGCCAAACCCTAAAATCCGTCGGCTGTAACCCTAAGAATGTCGGCTGCAAAACCCTTCTACCACCTTCGTCACCTTCCTGTAGCTTATTGTCGTGAAATAGTAACACGTCGGCCCTTTTTAATTTAATTTAATATTTTAATTTAAATTTTAAATAAAATAAAATTTAAACTAAATATTTAAAATTAAATATCTTCATCACCGGGGCATCTTTTTCAATGAAACGAAGAGCCAACTTGGGTTTTAGGAAAAACCCATTTCAAATCTGTTATCCATGGTTTTAAATAAACCTTTTATTTTGACTGCCTTGGTTTTCACAAAAAAACCTTTAAAATTTAAACCAAATATTTAAAATTAAATATCTTCATCACCGGGGCATCTTTTTCAACGAAACGAAGAGCCAACTTGGGTTTTAAGAAAAACCCATTTCAAATCTGTTATCCATGATTTTAAATAAAACTTTTTATTTTGATCTGCCTTGGTTTTCACAAAAATCCTTTCCGCTTCTTGTTTGAACTGCCTGTCCATTGCATCATTAGATCTAACTCGATCGTATTGACAACAATGACAATCCTCCTGCAACACCTTGCTCAACACTGAACCCTATCAATTATACTTTTGCTGCACCTTGCTGTTCAATAAACTCTTGTCCATTGCATCAATAAATCTATCTGACTGTGTTGACAACAATGACAATACTGTTTGCTGCACTTTGCTCAACACAACTCTACCTCTGTTGCATTTGCCAAAGAACATATTTAAGCCAAACAAGGAATGTCAAATCCTCTAGATTATTGTAAACATGCTCTGAACCATCACACCGGACTAGTGTCATCCATGCACTTTTATCCTGTGATCAACAAGCAACACACAATATCTCTACCACAAATTAGTGATAATAACAACATCCTCATAATTACTTTGTATCATGGTGAATCAAACATCACCACCATGGCAAGATCTACATATTATGGATGACCCATAGCATGCACACACACAATATGGCTTTGCCACTAGCTTTGAAAGCACACTCCCCAAGTGTGGAATTACCTTCCAACTTAGGGACTTGGGGTCGCAATGATCCAAAGCTATAACCATATTATGTGTTCTATCCTGAAAAATCATACAATAAATCCTGAGCCATGTCCATATTCCTGGACATGTCTCCCAGTTCCCACTGCTTGAGAACTTTTGGTCCTCCACCATCAATGTCAAGACCAACCATATCAGAAAGTGTCAGAATTTCACTCATTAGAGTCACATCTGACTTTTCTCCTCCATCTATATCCTGAGACCAACAATCCTTTTTCAGGTGCCCCTTCTTACCGAAATGGTGAGAAACCAGGGTCCTTTCACTCTCGCTGTATAACGTCTGGAAAGTCTTTACCGTCTTCGGCGTCATATCGAACAACTCCATCACAATCCTTCGTGAAAGAGCTCCGCAGTTACTTTCTGCCAAACGAAACAAACACCCTAAACTTCTCTTCTTCTTCCATAGCTCCCACTCAATCCTGAATCTCAACCTCGCTCTGATACCAATTTTTAGGATTAACTATATAAACAAAAGGGATTTTTGATGCAAGAAACTTAATCATTAACAACAAAAACTATTAACCATCAGATAAGAAGAACATAAACATGCAAGACAAGATAAAACACAACATATAATGTGGTTCACCCAACACTAGTTCTTTGTATTAACACCAATACAATATCTGAAGGGAGTAATCCTGCAACACAACCAGCGACAAATTTCTCTCCAAAATACTAGCATCTCCATACAATTACTCTAACAGTAATTCAACATGCAAACACACTTGCATCAAGCTCTATACCAAGCTTCCTGATCTCTCTACATGATATGCACAATCCTATGCCTTTCCCATAAATAATATACAATCCTCTCTACCGAAGGTATTACATAAATAGGGAAACCCAGTTACATGCATGCTAAAACAAACATCATATAATTAACCCAAAAAATCACACCCTGAAAAATCACATTGATTTCTATGCAACCATTAATTTTATAGATTCTATCTTGGAATTAGACACCAAGGATAGACCTATCAATTATGGCTTTTTCTGGATTGATTTTTCTAGTTTAGAAAGTTTCCATGCATAAAAGCAACTAGTTACCAAACAGAGAGAAAAACTTGTTTTTCATATTTAACCGAGATCAAACTCCACAACCTAACAAAGGTTCATAAATATCAATGGATTTAGCCACAGTGCAGATCAAAAGAAGTTAAGGCAATCAATAAATTCTAAAACCCTGTCAGAAACATTCTTTGATTTACCAATACCTTAAGTAGCCGATGCATATATATACTAAACAAAAGGATCTGTAATGTACTTACCAAAAATTTGGCACTAAAATCTGTCTCATATATTCAACCAATTCCTGTGGTGTTTCGGCGTTCATGATCCTTTTTGCTTGTAACCAAAAAATTAAAACAAAATCAAAACAAATTTTTTTTTTTTAAAACAAGATATAAATAGCAAAAATCAAAATAAAACTAGGCAAATATATTCAAAACAAAACAAGACAAATGCATTAAAATCAGAGATGAGCAAACTCAAAATAAAACAATATAGATGTATTGAAAGTAGAGATGTTGTCGAAACACAAAAAGGAATAGAGGAAACCATGGTACCATCGATGATCAAACACAAAAATAAAACCGAAGAAGAACTTGAAGAAAGCAAAAGAGGACAAAAACATGATCAATGCAAAACACATATGAAAGGATTTTTAAGCAAGCTTTATAACTCTAGATTTAATGGATAGCAATTAAAATCAAGGCAAAAAGCATAACAACATTTCAATTCAGATCAATTTGTACAATGCATGGGTGGTTGAACAACAATTAAATTTCCAAGCCTTTTAAAAAGCTAAAACCGACACATACCTTCCGAAAAGTTCTATGAACAGAAAATTAAACCTTCACAAAATCCGACAAAAAAATCCTAAAAATGTTTTTTAATATACACATTTTTTTAATGAGTATTTATTTAAGTGAGAAGATCTTTAAGGACTTGTGATTGAAACTGCAACTTCGACAAAATTTTATCAAAAAACCAGTGAAAATATCTCTAAAGATTGGGATTGAAACCACAAATTCGACAAATATTTACTAGAAAACCAATTAGCTCCATAAAAATGTTACAATTCAAAATCGAACATTTACCAAAAAAAATCAATTGGCTCCATAAAAATGTTAGAATTCAAAACCGGTCCATTGTACAATTCAAATTGAGTTTTAATGATACAATGCATCTACTTTATAAAATATAAAATAATTTAAAAATATTTCTAGGTGTGAGATGATATCTTTCAAAAAATTTCTAAAAACAAATTAATCAGTAGTGTGTTGTCGACACCAAAATAAATTATTTTAATTAAATAATGAAACATTAATAAAATAAAATAATAATTTTATTTTGATATATAAAATAATTTTTTTATATAAATTGATAAGGGCATTGGGTTCTTGTGATAATTCACTATCGACTCATGGGCGTTGGGCTTTTCTTGTGATAATTCACTATCGATTCATGGTGGGGAGCTGAATGCTTACACTGATTATGTTTTCTTAAAAAAGCTTTACAACCATAAGTGAGTAGACTGTTCTTCTATGTTTAGAAGAAAATTCTTCATATATTTTTAATAGATTTAAAAAATATATATTATAAAATTATATATACTTTTTTAAATAAATATGTAGTTTTTATTTAAAAGTTAAAATATTACAATAAATCAATTAAATTATATCTAACATTTTTTAGTGTTTTATGCTAAAAGAGAAAGGAAATATCTGACCACTTAATGTTTAAGTGTTTATTTACGCGTCTGTTGATGTTTGAGTGCCTATTTACGTTCCAGATCTGGGAGCGATAGGTTTTCTCTTATAAAATTCAAGCCAATGGTGATTTGAATCAAATTACTATTTAGAAAAGATGGAATAAAGGTAAATTTAAATCTAAAGCTCTTTGTATCCGTTGGAAGCTTGGATTAAACTTCATTTGGTGGCAAGTGTGGTTAGAGAGAAATGATAAAATTTTCAGAGAAATTTTTTCATCCTTAGATGGCGTTTGGCAAGCCATTTGGAGCAAAGTCACATAAATAGTGATAGTATATGCTTAAGAGGAAACTCAAGTTGATATAGGGATGATGAAGAAGGAAGCTAAAGTGCAAGAGGGGTAGGACAAAGCTAGTTGGAAACCATCCCAGAAGGTTGGATTAAAATTAATACTGATGGAGCTGTAAAAGGTAATTTGGGTAGAGCTGGAATTGAAGTGGTCTGCAGGAATTATGTTGGGACAGTGCTCTATTGGAAATTCGTATGATGTTTCGATATCCACAATCTTTGTTATTTTGAACTAAAAAAATTAAAGAAAAGTAAAATATAAAAACCATAAAAATAATTTTGAATTTAAAAAATTAAATAAAAACAAAAATAGAGCAAGCCCTCCAATTTCTTTCCATAAAGTTTTAGATATTCTAGAAAGTTACATTCTCATATGGACTGACAAATGCATTTCCCATTCTGACTAACAAATGCATTTTTCATTCTCATTCGGATTGACAAATACATTTCACACATTAATACTTTAAAATGGTAAATGAATACAGTATTTATCGTTCTAATATTTATGTTAAAAATATATTATATTTATTAATTTTTTATTAAAAACAATGAATGTATTTAGGATTCACAAAAATTTGTAAATAACATTTATGAAAGTATGCGTTAAAAATAACAATTACATAATAAAATTTTAAGAGTCTTAATATGTTACTTATCTTTATTTGATCGTAATATTTATTGTAGAGATCGCTATGGCTACCTATAACAAAACCGAAAATACATTCTAGTTAATTTGTTTTGTATACTAAAGCAAACATAAAAAACCTAAATGAAAATCAAGGATGTAAGCAAATTTGTTTAGTGTTAGAAAATATCCATGGATTTCATATTTTTCGTTGGAAACGCTCATATGAAATACAAGAATTGCAAGAAAACAACCCTAAAATTGATTGGACAATTGACGGGGTTTAAAAGTATCAATGGATTTAACACATTTCATTGTAAACGTTCATATGAAAGACAGGTGTTGGAAGGAAATAGCCTTAAAATCAACTCAACAATTGATGGGGTTTTAAAATATCAATGGATTTGACATGTTTCACTGTAAACATTCATATATGAAAGACAAGCATGAAAAATTACAGTCCTAAAATTAACTTAGGGTTTGAAAATATCAGTGGATTTGGCAACAATACAAAAATTAAGCAATTAGTAAATTCTAAAACCTTGACAGAAACATTCTTTGACTTACCAATACCTTAAGTAGCCGATATATATATATATATATATATATATATATATATATATATATATTACACAAAAGGGTCTGTAGTACATACAAAAAATTTGGCACTAAAAACTGTCTCATCTCCCTAAAAAAGGCCAAATTTAAAAAAGGAAACTCTAGCCAGATGTTGTATCTACACCTAAATAAACCTTGGAGGAAAAATCTAAAGGTAACAAAATTTTCACACAATCCATATGCCGTATAGAAGGACGATCCATGTTTCTACATCAAGGAAAGTGAAATAAATATAACTGAATCTATTTTTTTTGTAGAGTAGCAATGGTTAAGGTTGGTTCAAATTATGTTTTATCTAAAAGGGGATAGGTTGGATGGTAGCATTTGTAGGTTGGTTGATTTCATGTAACCCAATAGGCTAGGGTTTATAATACTAACACCAAAAAATGTTACTTATTTTTTCAATGAGATTACATATGTTTTTATGAGGGGTCCTGATCCCCTCATAATGAGTGGGATTTGAACCTTAACTTCTAAATTTGACCTTTCAACTCTAAATTTGACCATCATATTAAGTAACTATAACCGTCGTTTATTGTTCTTTGACTACTAGGATGGTTTACCTGTTGTTTGACATCAATATTTTATTGCATTATAGACCTAATCCTAGTAATCAGAGAACAAGGAACAACCTTTAGAGTTATCTAATAGCATGACAAAATTTAGAATTGAAAGGCCAAATAATATAATGTGTAATGCTTATCTATAATGCAACAAAATATTGATATATCAAACAACAGATAAGCCATCCTAGTAATCAGAGAACAAGGAACAACGATTAAAGTTACAATTCTCTCAAATATAGTGGAAAAGCCAAATTAAAAAAAAAGAAAACTCTAGCCAGATGTTGTATCTACACCTAGATAGACCTTTGAAAAAAAATTTAAAGATAACAAACTTTTCACACAATCTATATGCCATATAGAAGGATGACCCATGTTTCTACATCAAGGAAAGTGAAATAAATGTAACTGGATCCAATTTTTTAGAGTCGTAATGATTAGGGTTTTCGTCTTTTTTTGAACAGGTTTAAAGTTTAAATTATGTTGTATCTAGAAGAAGATAGGTTGGATGGTAACGTTTGTAGGTTGGTTGACTGCATGTAACCAAATAGGCTAGGGTTTATAGTAATAACACCCAATTAATTGAAGTTGAGATGATTAAAAATAGGTTCATTTTTTTCAATGAGTGAAAATCAATTGAAGTTGAGACGATTAAAAAAATCTAAAACATTAACCATTTTTGCTTTTGACATTCTTTGATATATTCCCAATGAGCTATAAAAGAAATTTAAAATTAAATAAAAGGGTCTCTAATATACTTACCAAACTCGGCACTAAAATCTTAAAAGGGTTTTTGATGTACTTACCAAACTCGCAAGATCGTATATGCCGAAACACCATACGAATTGGTTGAAAATATAAAAGATTTTGAAATAAATCATAAAAAACATAAAACAAATTTTGAATTAAAAAAATTGAAGAAAAAAAAAAAAATCAATTGAATTTGAGGCGATTTTAGAAAAATAAATTATAAAAAACATAAAACGAATTTTAAATTTAAAAAATTAAAGAAAAATAAAAAAATCAATTGAATTTGAAGCGATTAAGACAATTCTGCTTTGACATTCTCTGATTTATTACCAATGAGCTATAAAGGAAATCTAAATTAAATAAAAAGGTCTTTGATATACTTACCAAGCTCGACACTAAAATCTTAAAAGGGTTTGTGATGTACTTACCAAATGCGGCACTAAAATCTTAAAAGGGTTTGTGATGTACTTAACAAACTTGAACTAAAATATGTCTAATAACTAAAAAAAATTAAAAAAACAATAAAACATAAAACGAATTTCAAATTTAAAAATTTAAAGAAAAACAAAAATAGAGCGAAGCCTCCACAATAATGTAAATATCCTATAAAGTTCTTTCCAGAAAGTTTCAGATATTCTAGAAAGTTTCATTCTCATTGGGACTGACATATGAATTTCCATTCTCATTCAGATTGACAAAGACTGACAAATGCATTTCACGCCTTAATACTTTGAAATGGTAAATGAATACAGTATTTATCCTTTTAATATTTGTGTTAAAAAAATATTTTTTAATTGTTTTATTAAAAACAATGAATGTATTGAAGTTTTTGAAGAGAAGCGGGGAGGGAAGAAAGTAGAGAGGGGAGGGCTATGGTCCCTCCCCTGCTCCCCCTCCCATGGCTGCTGGTTCCTGCCCAGTCCCTGGCTCAACCCAGGTCATCCCTCCCGGGGAGTGGTTGTTTGCAGATGATCTCCTGGAGGGAGATCCTTTCCACTATCTGCGCCCCTCCCAGCCGGCTAGGGTTTCCTTAGTTGTTTTTTCGGACTGGTGCTTCCCAGGGATCCCTGTTTGGTTGGGGATCCCTTCCCTTTTTCCCTCAGGCTTCCCCCTGGGGTTTTTTGCAGGTTATTCGTGTGGATCTGGTCCCCTGTGTTTCTTAGTGCGGTGGAGGTGATGGTTTAGGGTTTGGACAGCTTCCCACTGTTTTTGTTCCTAAGGATCCCATCCCTGTGACTGGTTCCTCTTCCCGCTCGAGATTCCTAGTTCCCTAGTCCCTTAACTTGTTGTTTCTTTTTGTTTTTCCGGGACGAGATCCTCTTCTTTTTTCCCGGGCGGGTTCATCGTGGTGCAGCTCTCTGGTCGCTTCTCGATGGGCTGGATTCTCTCTGTGCTGGCTGTCGACTTCCTGCAGGATGGCTCTCGCTGAACGATATGTTTTCCCGATGGGCGGGATGGTTTCTCCACAGGGCGGGATCCGCCAAATCCATCGATTTTCCCGCGAGGCGGGATCCTTTCTTTTCTGCTGGTTTCCTGGATGGCGGGATTTCCCTGCTGCTTCTCGCTAGGCGGGACTGTTTGTGGTGGTTTTTACTGCTTCCCACGAGGCGAGATTTTATTGTAACGGTTTTTCTTTGCTTCCTGCTGGGCGGGATCTTCTCGATGGTGGTTTTTGGCTACTCCCCGCTGGGCGGGATCTCCAAAACCACTTTCTTTCTTATTTGTTTGTTTCCCGGTGAGAGGGATTGTTTCATGCTTACTATTACCGCTGGGCGGGATTTCTTTTTTGGTGTTCAGTTTCAAGGGATTGATGCCCTAGGCCCATTGCTTATGTAATCAGGTTTTGGGATCCTTGTTAAAACCCACTGTAAATACAAACACTACTTACCAAAAAAAAAAACAATGAATGTATTTAGGATTCACAAAAATATTGTGAAAATAAATCTATGCATTAAAAATAAAAATTACAAAATAAAAATTTATGTACTTATCTTTCTCGGATCGTAATATTTATTATAGAGATGGATATGACTGCCTGCAAACAAAACCTAAAACACATTCTAGTTAATTTGCTTTGTATACTGAAGCAAACATAAAACCTAAATGAAAATAAAAAAACACATTCTAGTTAATTTGCTTTGTATAGTAAAGCAAACATAAAACCTAAATGAAAATCAAGGATGTAAGCAAATTTGTGGGTTTCGAAAATTTCAATGGATTTGATACGTTTCGTTGGAAATGCTCATATGAAAGATAAGCATTGCAAGGAAACAACCTTAAAATTGACTGAACAATTGACAAGTTTGAATGTATCAATGGATTTAACAATTTCACTATAAACGTTCGTAAGAAAGACATGCGTTGGAAGGAAACAACCCTAAAATTGACTCAACAATTGATGGGGTTTAATAATATCAATGGATTTGACACGTTTCACTGTAAACATTCATAAATGACAGACAAGCATTGCACATTATAAAACAAAGAAAAATATAACAGTCCTAAAATTGACTCAACAATTGATAATGTTGGTAAATATCAATGGATTTGGCCACAATACAGATCAAATGAAGTTAAGACGATCAATAAATTCTAAAACCCTGCCAGAAACATTCTTTGATTTACCAATACCTTAAGTAACCGATATATATATATATATATATATATATATATATATATATATATATATATATATATATATATATAAACCAAAAGGGTAGTACACCAAAAATTTGACACTAAAATATGTGTCCAATTCCTGTGGTGTTTCGACGTTCATGATCCTTTTTGCTTTTAACTAGCAAATTAATACAAAATCCGAACGAAAAAATTAAAGAAAAACAAAATATAAATAGCAAAAATCAAAATAAAACAAGACAAATATATTCAAAACAAAACAAGGCAAATGCATTAAAATCAGATATGAGCAAACTCAAAATAAAACAATACAAATGTATTGAAAGCAGAGATGTAGAAACACAGAAGGGAACAGAGGAAACCATGGTACCATGAATGATCAGGCACAAAAATAAAACCGAAGAAGAACATGAAGAAAGCAAAAGTGGACAAAAACATGATCAATGCAAAATACATATGAAAGGATTTTCAAGTGAGCTTTATAACTCCAGTTTTAATGGATATTGGAGTGCAATTAAAATCAAGGCAAAAAACATAACAACATTCTAATTTAGATCAATTTGTACAATGCATGAGTGGTCGAACAATGATCAAATTTCTAAGCCTTTTAAAAAGCTAAAACCAACACATACCTTCCGAAAAGTTCTATGAACAGAAAATTAAAACTTCATAAAATCTGGCAAAAAAAAATTCTATATACACATTTTAACAGAAAATTAAAACTTCACAAAATCTGGCAAAAAAAATTCTAAGAATGTTTTTTTATATACACATTTTTATAATAAGTATTTATTTAAGTGAGAAGACCTAAAATTCTAAGAATGTTTTTTTATATACGCATTTTTATAATAAGTATTTATTTAAGTGAGAAGACCTTTAAGGACTTGTGATTGAAAGTGCAACTTCAATAAACACTTATAAAAAAAATCATATTTAGTGAAAATATCTCTAAAGACTGGGATTGAAACCACAACTTCGACAAACATTTACCAGAAACCAATTGGCTCCATAAAAATTTTACAATTCAAAACCGGATATTTACCAGAAAACCAATTGGCTTCATAAAAATTTTACAATTCAATACCGGATATTTACCAGAAAACCAATTGGCTCCATAAAAATGTTACAATTCAAAACCGGTCCATGGTACAATTCAAATTGAGTTTTAATGGTACAAATGCATATACTTTATAAAATATAAAATAATTTAAAAATATTTTTAGGTGATATGATATGTTTCAAATGATTTCTAGAAACAAATTAATCGGTAGTGTATTGTCGACACCAAAATAAATTATTTTAATTGAAACATTAATAAAATAAAATGATAATTTTATTTTGATATATAAAATAATTTTTTATATAATTTTTGTAAGGCATTACAACGATAAGGGCATTGGGCTCTTGTGACAATTCACTATCGATGTGTTAGGCTCTTCTTGTGACAATTCACTATCGATTTATGTTTTCTAAAAAAATCTTTATAGCCGTGAGTGAGTAGACAGTTCTTATATCTTTAAAAGAAAAAATCTTTATAAATTTTTAATAGATTTAAAATATATATATTTTAAAAATATATTTTTATTTTTTAAATAAATAATATGTAATTTTTATTAAAATGTTAAAATATTACAATAAATCAATTAAATTATACCTAACATTTTTTAATGTGTTTTATGAAATATTTGACCACTTAATGTTTGAGTGTCCATTTACGCGTCAATTGATGTTTGAGTGCCTATTTATGTGCAAGGTTTGGGAGAGAGAGGTTTTATCATTTAAAATTCAAGCCAATGGTGATTTGAATCGTTGGGAAACATTGAAGAGAGGTAGATTTAAATCTAAAGCTCTTTGTATCGATTGGAAGCTTGGATTAAACTTCATTTGGTGGCAAGTGTGGTTAGAGAGAAATGAATTTTTTTTTAGAGAAATATTTTCATCCTTAGATGGTGTTTGGCAAGCCATTTGGAGCAAAGTCACATAAACAGTGATAGTGTATGCTAAAGAGGAAACTCAAGCTGATATAGGGATGATGAAGAAGGAAGCTAAAGTGCAAGAGGGGCAGGACAAAGCTAGTTGGAAACCACCCTAGAAGGTTGAATTAAAATTAATATTGATGGAGCTATAAAACGTAACTTGAGTAGAGCTAGAATTGGAGTAGTTTGCAGGAATCATATAGGGATAGTGCTCTATTGGAAACTCGTATGCTGTTTCGGCATCCACAATCCTTGTTATTTTGAACTAAAAAAATTAAAGAAAAATAAAATATAAAAAACATAAAAATAATTTTGAATTTAAACAATTAAAGAAAAACAAAAATAGAGCAAGCCCTCCAAGTTCTTTCTTGAAATTTTCAAATATTCTAGAAAGTTACACTGTCATATGGACAGACAAATGCATTTCCCATTCTGACTAACAAATGCATTTTCCATTCCCATTTGGACTGACAAATACATTTCAGGCGTTACTACTTTAAAATGGTAAATAAATACAATATTTATCCTTCTAATATTTATGTTAAAAATATATTATATTTATTAATTATTTTATTAAAAACAATGAATGTATTTAGGATTCACCAAATTTGCAAATAACATTTATGAAAGTATGCGTTAAAAATAAAAATTATATAATAAAATTTTAAGAGTCTTAATATGTTACTTATCTTTCTTTGATCCTAATATTTATTATAGAGATGGATATGGCTACCTGTAACAAAATCAAAAATACATTTTACGAAAACTGATATGATACTTATATTTATCTGACTGTAATATTTATTATAGAGACCGCTATGGCTACCTGTAACAAAACCTGGCTACCTATAACAAACCCCAAAACACATTCTAGTTAATTTGCTTTGTATACTAAAGCAAACATAAAAAACCTAAATGAAAATCAAGGATGTAAGCAAATTTTTTCGATGTTAGAAAATATCAATGGATTTCATACTTTTTGTTGGAAACGCTCATATGAAAGACAAGCATTGCAAGGAAAAAACCCTAAAATTGACTAGACAATTGATGAGGTTTAAAATTATCAATGGATTTAACACCTCTCACTGTAAACGTTTACATATGAAAGATAGGCATTGGAAGGAAATATCCCTAAAATTAACTCAATAATTGACGGGGTTTTAAAATATCAACGGATTTGACACGTTTCACTGTAAACATTCATATATGAAAGACAAGCACAAAAAAATACAGTCCTAAAATTAACTTAGGGTTTGAAAATATCAATGGATCTGGCCATAATACAAAAGTTAAGCAATCAATAAATTTTAAAACCTTGACAGAAACATTCTTTGATTTACCAATATCTTGAGTAGCCGATGTATATATATTACACAAAAGGGTCTGTAGTACTTGCCAAAAATTTGGCACTAAAAACTTTGTCTCATCTCCCTAGAAAAGGCCAAATTTAAAAAAGGAAACTCTATCCATATGTTGTATCTACACCTAAATAAACCTTCGAGGAAAAATCTAAAGGCAACAAACTTTTCACACAATCCATATGCTATATAGAAGGACGATCCATGTTTCTACATCAAGGAAAGTGAAATATATATAACTGAATCTAATTTTTTTTGTTGAGTAGCAATGGTTAAGGTTGGTTCAAATTATGTTGTATCTAATAGGGGATAGGCTGGATGGTAGCATTTGTAGGTTGGTTTATTTCATGTAACCCAATAGGCTAGGGTTTATAATGATAACACCTAAAAATTCTACTTATTTTTTTCAATGAGATTACACATGTTTTTATGAGGGGTCCCGATCCCATCATAATGAGTGGGGTTTGAACCTTAAACTTTTAAATTTGGTCTTTCAACTCTAAATTTAGCCATCAGATCAGGTAAATCTAACCGCCATTCGATGTTCTCTGAATACGAGGATGGCTTACCTGTTGTTTGACATATCCATGTTTTGTTGCATTATAGACAAGTAACAAACTTTAGATTTATCTAATCGGATGGCCAAATTTAGAATTGAAAGGCCAAATAATATAATGTGTGATTCTTATCTATAATGCAACAAAACATTGATATATCAAACAATAGATAAGCCATCCTAGTAATCAAAGAACAAGGAACAACGATTAAAGTTACAATTTCTCTCAAATATAGTGTAAAGGCCTACACCTAGATAGATCTTTGAGAAAAAATCTAAAGGCAATAAACTTTTTACACAATCTATATGCCATATAGAAGGACGACCCATGTTTCTACATCAAAGAAAGTGATATAAATGTAATTGGATCTAATTTTTTAGAGTAGTAATGATTTGGGTTTTCGTATTTTTTTGAAGAGGTTTAAGGTTTAAATTATGTTGTATCCAGAAGAAGATAGACTGGATGGTAACGTTTGCAGGTTGGTTGACTGCATGTAACCAAATAGGCTAGGGTTTATAGTAATAACACCCAATAATGTTTTTTTGCAATGAGCGCAAATCAATTGAAGTTGAGACAATTAAAAAAATCTACAACACTGACCATTTCTACTTCTAACATTCTTTGATATATTTCCAATGAGCTATAAAAGAACTTTAAAATTAAATAAAAGGATCTTTGATATACTTACCAAACTCTGCACTAAAATATTAAAAGGGTTTTTGATGTACTTACCAAACTTGCACTAAAATCTGTCTTATATTTTCAACCAATTCGTATGGTGTTTCGGCATCCACGATATTTGTTATTTTGAAATAAATCATAAAAAACATAAAACAAATTTTGAATTAAAAAAATTAAAGAAAAACAAAAAAAATCAATTGAATTTGAGGTGATTTTAGAAAAATAAATCATAAAAAACATAAAACGAATTTTAAATTTAAAAAATTAAAGAAAAACAAAAAAAATCAATTAAATTTGAGGCGATTAAGACATTTCTGCTTTGACATTCTCTGATTTATTACCAATGAGCTATAAAGGAACTCTAAATTAAATAAAAGGGTCTTTAATGTTCATACCAAACTCGGCACTAAAATCTTAAAAGGGTTTGTGATGTGCTTACCAAACTCCGTACTAAAATATTAAAATATTTTGTAATGTACTTACCAAACTCGACACTAAAATATAAAAAGGGTTTGTGATGTACTTACCAAACTCGAACTAAAATCTGTCTTATAACTAAAAATATAATTAAAAAAAAGAATAAAATATAAAAAACATAAAATGAATTTTAAATTTAAAAATTTAAAGAAAAGCAAAAATAGAATGAGCCCTCCACAATAATGTAAATATCCTATAAAGTTCTTTCTAGAAAGTTTTAGATATTCTAGAAAGTTCCATTCTCATTGGGACTGACATGCATTTTCTATTCTCATTTGGACTGACAAATGCATTTCACGCCTTAATACTTTAAAATGGTAAATGAATACAATATTTATCTTTTTAATATTTATGTTTTTTTTGAAAAATTTGAAAAAAACTTGTATTAAAACAAAGAACAATTACAATATGGGAAAAGACTCTTTCCATCCTGAAATCAGAGAACACAAGCTTACATAAGTAGAAGAAGATTTGCAATGGAGCCAAATCTCTTGAACCATTAACTAGCTAGCAGAGGTCGGCATGGACAGTTGATGCAGTTTGTCACCAAATCGCGACACTATACTTCTCCTTAGGCCAGAAACATGCAACCTGTCGCGATATCGCGACACCATCCTTCTAATATTTATGTTAAAAACATATTTATTAATTGTTTTATTAAAAACAATAGAATGTATTTAGGATTCACAAAAAGATTGTGAAAAGAAATCTATGCGTTAAAAATAAAAATTACAAAATAAAATTTTACGAGTCATCATATGATACTTATCTTTCTCTAATCGTAATATTTATTATAGATATGGATATGACTGCCTGCAACAACATCGAAAACATCTTCTACGAGTCTTGATATGATACTTATATTTATCTAATCGTAATATTTATTATAGAGATTGCTATGGTTACATGTAAGAATACCTGACTACATGTAACAAAACCGAAAACACATTCTAGTTAATTTGCTTTGTATAGTAAAGCAAATATAAAACCTAAATGAAAATAAAAAACACATTCTAGTTAATTTGATTTGTATAGTAAAGCAAACATAAAACCTAAATGAAAATCAAGGATGTAAGCAAATTTGTGGGTGTTTGAAAATATCAATGGATTTGATACGTTTTGTTGGAAACACTCATATGAAAGATAAGCATTGTAAGGAAACAACCCTAAAATTGATTGAACCACTGATGAGTTTGAAAGTATCGATGGATTTAACACCTTTCACTCTAAACGTTTGTATGAAAGATAGGCGTTGGAAGGAAACATCCCTAAAATTGACTCAACAATCGATGAGGTTTAATAATTTCAATGGATTTGACACGTTTCACTGTAAACATTCATATATAATAGACAAGCATTGCACATTATAAAACAAAGAAAAAAGATAATAGTCCTAAAATTGACTCAACAATTGATAAGGTTCGTAAATATCAATGATGCATATATATATATTAAACAAAAGGGTCTGTAGTGTACTCACAAGAAATTTGGCACTAAAATCTATGTCTCATCTATTCAACCAATTCCTGTGGTGTTTCGGCATTGTCCTTTTTGCTTTTAACCAGAAAATTAATAAAAATCCGAACAAAAAAATTAAAGAAAAAAAATATATAAATAGCAAAAAACAAAATAAAACAAGGCAAATATATTCATTACAAAACAAGGGAGATGCATTTAAATTAAAGATGAGCAAAACTCAAAATAAAACAATACAAATGTATTGAAAGCAGAGATGTTGTCGAAACACAGAAGGGAACAGAGGAAACCATGGTACCATGGATGATCAGATACAAAAATAAATAAAACCAGAGAAGAATATGAAGAAAGCAAAAGAGGACAAAATCATGATCAATGCAAAATACATATGAAAGGATTTTCAAGCGAGCTTTATAACTCTAGTTTTAACGGAATGTGAAGCGCAATTAAAATCAAGGAAAAAAGCATAACAACATTCCAATTTAGATCAATTTATATAACGCATGGGTGGTCAAACAACGGTTAAATTTCCAAACCTTTTAAAAAGCTAAAACTAGCACATACCTTTCGAAAAGTTCTATAAGCAGAAAATTAAACCTTCACAAAATCCCAAAAAAAATCCTAAGAATATTTTTTTATATACACATTTTTTCAAGGACTTGGGATTGAAACCGTAACTTCGATAAACATTTATCAAAAAACCAATATTAAGTAAAAATATCTCTAAAGACTGGTATTGAAACCACAACTTCGATAAACATTTACCAGAAAACCAATTGGCTCCATAAAAATGTTACAATTCAAAACCGGATATTTACCAGAAAACCAATTGGCTCCATAAAAATGTTACAATTCAAAACCGGTCCATGGTACAATTCAAATTGAGTTTTAATGGTGCAATGCATATACTTTATAGAATATAAAATAATTTAAAAATATTTTTAGGTGTGAGATGATATGTTTCAAATAATTTATAGAAATAAATTAATCTGTAGTGTATTGTCGACACCAAAATAAATTATTTTAATTGAATAATGAAACATTAATAAAATAAAATAATAATTTTATTTTGATGGAGAGCGAGAAAGCAGGCGAGCGAGTGGCGGATGGAGAGCGACCGGGAGGATGTGACAGAAAGGAGGCAGGATGGTTAGGTGAGGTTCAAGGAGGGACAATCCATGACAATGATGACGGGGCAAGGCCCGATGCAACAGGGGCCCAGGCGGATGGGTCAGACAGGAGCGAAAAAGACCCTCCTGAAAAGGAGGGACCAAGAGGCGGGGTTAACCTAAACTAAAAAGGATCCTACGTCCAGGTACTAAGTCCAGGATCCCCAACAAAGCAACCTACCCAGGAACTGCTTTCTTATGGAGCATATTTGGTCATCCCTAAAGACCTAATGGACAACTACCTAGAGCTTAAGCGTTTCACTCTGATTGGCAAGTTCGTAGGAGGGCGACCAGACATGGAGACCATTCAAAAAAAGATGTTTTCCAAGTGGAAGACCAGCAACAACATGGAAATTGTTGCCCTCTCTCGGGGTTTTTTTGCCATCAGGTTCAACACTCAGGAGGACTGCTGCAACATCTTGGCCGGGGGACCATGGTTCCTAGGGCGCAGGAGCCTTTTTCTCTGAAATTCGGGTGAGGATTTCAACCTTGAAACCCAAAACATAAATGTAGCTCCTCTTCGGGTAAGGTTGCCAAACCTCCCTTTCCAATGCTGATACAAGAATGTCATCAGAGGGATAGCCCGGTCCATAGGTGAGCTCATTACCATTGATTCTTCCACCAAGGTCCAATCTAGGATGGTCCATGCCCGCTTCTATGTCTCTAACCTGGAAACAAAGTTACCCACTTTCATAAAATTGTATAGAGGATCACACATCATCAAGAGGCAGCCCATTGAGTACGAAAACAAGCCAACCTTTTGTACTCACTTTTGCACTCAAGGTCACCTCTTGAATCAGTGCCCTATCTTGAGGACCCAAAATCAAAAGGTGATAGGTCCGAACAAGGGCATGCAAAGGAACCAAGGTATTCCCCCTCTCAACAAGGAGTCGGTGCTAGGCCCGAAACACATCATGCATAATCCCGCCCACCAAGCACCTCAAGAGGAAGGTTAGAGTGATGTTCCAAATCAAGGCAAGCAAAACTATGAGTGAGGAGAAGCCTCCCCGTCAGCCCAAAAGGAGCAGGAGGTGCTCTCAAAATCCCTGCTTCACACCAGTCCTAGCATAGAGGATCCAGTTACCCAGGTAAAAAACCTTCTCGAGATTATTGTTCCAAATTATTTTATGGATGAGTACCTGGCAGGAAATAGGAAATCCCCAAACCGCTCGAATAGGGGTGAGGTACCCCTTTCTCCTTTCTTTGAAAAAGAAGGCCCATCCGACTCTGGGAGAATCAGCCCCAGAAACACAAGGAGTAGGAAATAGGCCATTAACTATGGCAACGAAAGGAAAAGAGGGAGACCCTCTGACAATGAGAAGAGAAACAAGGAAATGGTGGAGGACATCACAAATGGAACCCAATTGACACTTTTCTCTGACAATTTCGACAACCAGAATGACAAGTAAAGAATCAAACCCCCCTTCTAGTTGGTGAAGGGAGGCAAGAAAAACCCTAAACCCTCAAAACGAAGGTCCTCTCATGGAATATGAGGGGTCTCAATGGGGCAGCCATGCAGCGACTGGTGGCCGACCTAAGAAAAATGATCAATCCTTCCATCTTCATTATGCAAGAAAACAAAATCGATGAGCTCTCTTCTCAGAAGTCTACCAAGGCCATTTGGGCCAAAGGAGAGTGCCTTATCAGTCCAGCTCAAGGTACGTCAGATGGGCTCATGTACCTTTGGGATCCTACCCTAGTTGAAGGAAGGCTTTTGTCGTCCTCGAGCAGGATCCTAAACATTTTGTTTCACTCCAAGACCAACAATCAGTCTTGGATCATGTCCAACATTTACGCTCCAAATTCCCCCATCGAGTGGGCAAAAATGTGGGAAATTGTAACTCAAATTAGGACCACCTTCAACACCTTTCCATGGATCATAGGAGGAGACTTCAATAGCCCGCTGCATCCGTCTGAGAAGAAAGGAGGTAACGACTCTTTCAATAGAATCATGGAGGATTTCAGAGGTTTTGTCAATACCAATGAGCTCATGGATGTTAAGCTCAAGGGGTCCTCTTTCACTTGGAGCAACAGGAGGATTGATAGCGGGCTCATCCAGGTGAAGCTGGACAGGTTCCTCATATCTCAAGAAGCTATCCCTCTATTTGGTGATGCCACCCTATTGGCCTTACCTCGGATCGGATCAAACCACAGTCCCATCCTCCTTGAAACTGGTAGGCCTCCCTCCTTCAAAACTCCTTTTTGTTTTGAAGCCATGTGGACTCTCCACAAGGATTTCAAAGATCAAGTGTCCTCATGGTGGCATCAAAATTTTGGAGGATCCGCCACTTCTCGGCTAGCTCAAAAATAGAAGATGGTCAAAGAAAACTTGAAAATCTAGAACAGGGAGGTTTTTGACAACCTTTTCACCAGTAAAAAGGCCATTACTAAGAAACTTTAGGAGATGGAAAGTAGAATCGAAGTTGGGGACCACAGCAGCCCCACTAGGGAGGAGGAAAGGAACCTCCTAGCAAAGTTCAATAACATCCTGGCTAGAGAGGAAACCTTATAGAGGCAAAAGTCAAGAGACATGTGGGTCAAGGGAGGTGATGCTAACACCAGGTTCTTTCATGCCTCCATTATGCGGTACAGTGCATCCAACAAAATTAGGGAGATTGTATGCAGTAATGGATCATCCACCAAGGACATAGTTGAGATCAGGGCTGAAGCAATGTCCTTTTTCTAGAACCTCTTTGAAAGTGCCCTGGAGGGTGACAACCAATCTCAGGATACTCTCCTATCAAACATTCCTTACATCATTCCTCAGGACGCGAACCTCAGACTAGTGGAACCTTTCTCCCACGATGAGATTAAGGAGGCCTTATTTTCAATGCAACCTGATAAAGCCCCTGGGCCGGATGGTTTCTCTTCGAGGTTTTTCCAAACCCTATGGGATGTGGTGGGGAATGATGTCTATGAGGCCATTAGAGAGATTCAGTCAACCAAAGTTGTCACTCACAGTTTCAACTCCACCTTCTTGACCCTCATATCGAAAGCCTCTGACTGCAAATCCATCTCTAATTAAAGGCCTATCAGCCTGTGCAACATCATATACAAAGTGTTGACCAAGGTTATGGCCAACAGGCTGAAGCCCATTCTCCCCCTTATCATTGATCAGTCTCAAGGCAGTTCTATGAAAGGGAGGAACATCTTGGATGGGGTCATCTCGATCCATGAAACCCTACATTTTGCCTCAATGACCAAGAAGGCTGCCATTTTCCTCAAGCTTGATATGAACAAGACCTTCGATAGGGTTGATAGAGGTTTCCTTTGGAATATCCTCCTCAAGTTAGGCTTCCATCCCCTATGGGTTGACCTAATCTAGGGCTGCATTTTCTCCCTTTGGTTCTCTGTCCTAGTCAATGGCTCTCATACTAGTTTTTTTTAGAGTTGAAGAGGTTTGCATCAAGGGTATCCTCTATCCCCCATCCTTTTCATCATCCTCGCAGAAGATTTGGAAAGAGCCCTCAAGGATGTCCAACAGTGGAAGAAGATGATAGACATCCTCGCTGGCTTGGGGATTGAGATGATCACCCATCAATAGTTTGTGGATGACACACTCCTGTCCACCATAGTGTTAGTAGCTCAATCCAGATCCATAAAACGAATCCTAGGACTCTATGAGAGTACTATCGGTCAAAAAGTTAACTACATCAAAAGCAAGATATTTTTTCTCAACACCCCTGTCAGGCGTTAAGTTTAGATTGCAAGGATCCTAGGGTGCTCTATTGACTCCCTCCCCACCACCTATCTTGGCCTCCCTCTCTTCTGTGGGTGTGCTAAGGAAGGGATGTGGAACATGGTGCTTGAGAGAATCCACAAAAAGCTGGCATCGTGGAAAGGCAAGTTCTTATCCCAAGCTGTCGAGGCAACCCTCACTATGGCATGCCTCCAAGGGATTCTGATATTTTTCATGTCTATTTTTAGATTTCCTGCCTCGGTTCTTCACAAGATTTAGCAGACCCAACAAAAATTTCTTTGGTTAGGCAATGAAGACAAGTCCAGGTTTCCTTTGGTGGCCTGGGACAAAATTTGTAGAAGCAGTGATGTAGAAGCAGTGATTGGGCTGGTGGAGACAATGGTGCCAGTGGCGAGGCCGGGGGCAATTTTGGATACTGCGGAGGAGCAGAGAGTGTTGGATATTGTGGAGGAGGTGGAAGTTGTGGTGCCGGTGGAGTGGGAAAATGCACTTGGGGAGCAGAGAATTGTGAAACCACTGGCGCAGGATTCCATGATGAATTCTGGTATGCGGAAGATGTAGGTGGTTGGGTAGAGGCGTTAGGATACTGTGATTGAGGGAAATCAGGGTAAATCGACACCGGTATCCTAGGTGGAAGTTTACCAATGGCAATCAAATCCAACTCTACTTTTTGGGCCAGGTCGTACAACTCGGGAAAAGTGTTGACGTTGGAGAACTTAATGATCATGTTGATGTCCGAGTTGAAGGACCTGAGTTAATAGTAGGTAGCTTGTCCGGCGGTCGGCCGTAGTTCGACGGGTACCCTTTGCCAAGACCTCGCGAACCTTACGTTAAAATCCACTATCTCCTCTTGTGGATGCCGTTGGATGGTTGGACTCATTGAATCCTTTCACTACTTGCCCCAACCAACTGACCCCACCCGATGATACTGCCAAGCGGCAGGGATAGGAGCTTTCGACGCAGAGACATGGCCAAAAGCCGGACCATGACACTTTCATCGATGATGCTATGAAGCGCGGCCAAGGCAACAATGTCTTGGATGTGCTCGTAGGCCGTCTTCCCAGTACTATCGTACGTGGGTATGGCTTTCAAGGCGGCAGCTGGAACGGTAGCTTGCCTGGCTAGATTGAGAGGTCCTATAGAATTCCAAGCTAGAAATAGCTCGGGTGCAGCCGGTTGTTGCTGCTGCTACTATTGGTTTTGTTGATTTTGATTTTGGTTCACCATATTCACGTTTGGATTGGGTTGGACGGGTGTCCTCGAAATAGCCAACTGCAAGTCAGGTTGTGCTGGAATGGCCTGATGATCTAGAGAGTTAGGAGGATTCAGAGGGCAGCTAGTCGTGGTGCTATCTTAAGTTGGATCTTGCTCAGCAACCGCGGCTTCTAGTGAAGATGCTTCGTCTAGAGAGATACCGGACCCAACTAGCCTCAAGCGTTCTCCGAAAGCAGTGATGTCGAGCTCGTAGAAGCAGTGATGTAGAAGCAGTGATTAGGGTTTAGGAGAATGGACAAGATGAACCTAGCGCTCATTGCCAAACACACCTGGAGGATCCTGGCAGATGAATCGGCAGAATGGGTTAGAATTATCAGGAGGAAATACCTTTCTTGAGGATGGGACTCCCATTGGGGGGTTGGCTTTTTGGAAAGCCATTGTCAAATCCAAGTAGCTGATCCAAGACGACATCAGGTGGATACTTAGGGATGGTTTAAGCATAGATTTTTGGAAGCATAGGTGGGCCCTAGAGGACCCTCTCTCTAAGCAGACCGAGCTGGTTCACCTTAAAAAAATTCTTGATAACAACTTTGGGCAGAGGGTGGCCAATTTCATTGAATGGAGAAATGACTCCCTACAATGGAAATTCATTTATTCAAAGGGGCTAGAGACTGAGGCTAAATTCCTGTCCTCCATCCTTAAGGACATCATCATACCTACCAACAGAGTTCCAGATCGAATGATTTGGATGGGGATTGATGATGGTGGATTCTCTGTCAAATTTGCTTATGAATTCTAATGAAAAGGGCTGAAATTAGACTTTCCTTGCAACGTGGTCTAGAGGAAATGTTTGATCCCAAAGGTAAATTTCTTCTCATGGATTACCTTTCAGAATAAAGCTCTCACAATTGATAATATTCACAAGAGGGGGTTTGGTATTCCCAATAGGTGCTATCTTTGTGAGTCTGCCTGTGAGTCCTCTGACCACCTGTTCCTACACTACATTTTTACTGGGTTGGTCCTTGGCTCCATCCTCTCTACCTTTCAGATCCAATGGATTCCCCCCAAGACCATTAAGGAGGCTTTCTTCTAATGGCCCAATCCTTTTAAAAATCCCAAGCTCCGTTTCCTGTGGAATGCTTGCTTCCACCATTTTTTGTGGCAGATATGGTTGGAGTGAAATGGTTGGGTCTTTGGTAATCCTCCCAGGGATCCCCCCTCAGTTGCTCACAGGGCCATAGCATTTGCCATTGAGAACTCCAAGCTTATCCCCAACCCATGGCCCAAGAATGTGTTTGAAGAGGGTTTGTTCAAATCCTTGAAGTTATCAGGGGAGATCAAGGAGCGAGAGGATCCACGATCATCCAATAAGGACGTCAGGTGGATCAAGTCTCCTCAAGGACGGTTGAAGTTAAATTTTGACGGGGCCTCTCGAGGTAACCCAAGGACGGCCTCTGCGGGTGGATCAGTTAGAGACCATAATGGATAGGTCGTTCTGGATTTCTATGAAAACTTGGGGTTTCAAACCAATCATGTTGTGGAGGCCAGAGGACTCGAGCTCATTGCGGAGGATCCTCGACCCTTGGTAGTTGAAGGGGACTCACTAAACATCATTAACTACATGATGAATTCCCAGGATCCAGCGTGGAAGGTTTTTAATGTCATTTTTGAGGTCAGGAACCTCCTCCGGAGGAACCTAGTCCAAGTCAAGCACACCTACAGGGAGGACAATGGTTTAGTCGACCACTTGGCAAATAAGGGATTATTGTCCACATGTCTCGTGGTGTGGCGGTAGTTGTTTTCGACGGACGTGGAGAAGGTCGCTAGCTAGGATATCGCTAATGATTCCACATAAGCAATAAGAGAGGATCGGGCTTGGGTGGACGGGAACTGGGAGTGCCGCACTATCGGAGGCAACGGTTGTCAGAATGGATGCATCTGTTTCTTTTTGTTGTTTTTTAGCATGCTGTACCTCCAGTTTGAGGTTTTTGATGTAGCCCTCCTGGGCATTACTATGTTTTTTTTGGTAAGGTTTACTATGGTTTCTACTGTACTAGCCCAAGGAGCTCCTTTTGTTACTAAGGGTTGCGGCCTCTCATGTTATAAGGTTTTGGGATCCTCTTAAAAAACCCATTTTGTATATAACATATCTACTTACCAAAAAAAAATCATGATCAATGCAAAATACATATGAAAGGATTTTCAAGCGAACTTTATAACTTCAATTTTAACGGATACTGAAGCGCAATTAAAATCAAGGCAAAAAGCCTAACAACATTCCAATTCAGATCAATTTATACAATGCATGGGTGGTCAAACAACGGTTAAATTTCCAAACCTTTTAAAAAGCTAAAACTGGTACATACCTTCCGAAAATTTCCATGAACATAAAATTAAACCTTCACAAAATTCGAAAAAAAATCCTAAGAACATTTTTTTATATACACATTTTTTTAACGAGTATTTATTTAAGTGAGAATACCGTTAAGGACTTGGGATTGAAACCGTAACTTCGATAAACATTTATCAAAAAACCAATATTAAGTGAAAATATCTCTAAAGACTGGGATTGAAACCACAACTTCGATAAACATTTACCAGAAAATCAATTGGCTCCATAAAAATGTTACAATTCAAAATCGGATATTTACCAAAAAACCAATTGGCTCCATAAAAATGTTACAATTCAAAACCGGTCCATGGTACAACTCAAATTGAGTTTTAATGGTACATGCATATACTTTATAGAATATAAAATAATTTAAAAATATTTTCAGGTGTGAGATGATATGTTTCAAATAATTTCTAAAATATTAATTAATCTGTAGTGTATTGTTGACACCAAAATAAATTATTTTAATTAAATAATGAAACATTAATAAAATAAAATAATAATTTTATTTTGATATATAAAATAATTTTTTTATATAATTTGTGTAAGACATTACAACGATAAGGGCATTGGACTCTTGTGACAATTCATTATCGGCTCATGGGTATTGGGCTCTTCTTGTCACAATTCACTATCGATTCATGGTGTTGAGCTGAATGCTTACACTGTTTATGTTTTCTAAAAAAATCTTTATAGCCGTGAGTGAGTAGACTGTTCTTGTATGTTTAAAAGAAAAAATATTTATATATTTTTAATAGCTTTTAAAAAATAATATTTTAAAAGTATATTTTTATTTTTTAAATAAATAATATGTAATTTTTATTAAAATATTTTATCAAAATGTTAAAATATTACAATAAATCAATTAAATTATATCTAACATTTTTTAATGTGTTTTATGTTACAAGTGCGAGGAAATATCTGACCACTTGATGGTTGAGTGTCCATTTACGCGTCAATTGATGTTTGAGTGCCTATTTGTGCGTCAGATCTAGGAGAGATAGGTTTTATCATATAAAATTAAAACCAATGGTGATTTGAATCGAATTACTATTTGGGAAAGATGGAAGAGAGGTAGATTTAAATCTAAAGCTCTTTATATTGATTGGAAGCTTGGATTAAAATTAGTTTGGTGGCAAGTGTGGTTAGAGAGAAATGATAGAGTTTTTAGAGAAATATTTTCATCCTTAGCTTGCGTTTGACAAGCCATTTGGAGCAAAGTCACATAAATAGTGATAGTGTATGCTAAAGAGGAAACTGAGGCTGATATAGGGATGATGAAGAAGGAAGCTAAAGTGCAAGAGGGGAAGGATAAAGCTAATTGGAAACCATCCCAGAAGGTTGGATTAAAATTAATATTGATGAAGCTGTAAAAGGTAATTTGGGTAGAGCTAGAATTGAAGTGGTCTGCAGGAATCATGTTGGGATAGTGCTCTATTGGGAACTCGTATGGTGTTTCGGCATCCACGATCCTTATTATTTTGAACTAAAAAAATTAAATAAAAATAAAATATAAAAAACATAAAAAAAAAAAATTGAATTTAAAAAATTAAAGAAAAACAAAAATAGAGCAAGCCCTCCAAGTTCTTTCCAGAAAGTTTTAAATATTCTAGAAAGTTACATTGTCATATGGGCTGACAAATGCATTTCCCATTCTGATTGACAAATACATTTTCCATTCTCATTCGGACTAACAAATACATTTCACGCGTTAATACTTGAAAATGGTAAATGAATACAGTATTTATCCTTCTAATATTTATGTTAAAAATATATTATATTTATTAATTGTTTTATTAAAAACAATGAATGTATTTAGGATTCACAAAATTTTTAAATAACATTTATGAAAGTATGCGTTAAAAATAAAAATTACATAATTAAATTTTAAGTTTTTATATGTTACTTATCTTTCTCTGATCGTAATATTTATTATAGATATGGATATGGCTACCTGTAACAAAACCAAAAACACATTTTACGAGTCCTTATATGATACTTATCTTTATCTGATCGTAATATTTATCATAGAGATCACTATGGCTACCTGTAACAAAACCTAACTACTTGTAACAAAATCGAAAACACATTCTAGTTAGTTTTCTTTGCATACTAAAGCAAACATAAAAAACCTAAATGAAAATCAAGGATGTAAGCAAATTTGTTCGGTGTTAGAAAATATCCATGGATTTCATACTTTTCGCTGGGAACGCTCATATGAAATACAAGCATTGCAAGGAAACAACCCTAAAATTGATTTGACAATTGATGAGGTTTAAAAGTATCAATGGATTTAACACCCTTCGTTGTAAATGTTCATATGAAAGACAGGCGTTGGAAGGAAACAACCCAAAAATTAACTCAACAATTGACGGGGTTTTAAAATATCAATGGATTTGAAACGTTTCACTGTAAACATTCATATATGAAAGACAAGCACAAAAAAACACAGTCCTATAATTAACGTAGGGTTTGAAAATATCAATGGATTTGGCCACAGTACAAAAGTGAAGCAATCAATAAATTCTAAAACCTTGATAGAAACTGAAATGTACACCCTGATCTGACGAACAGATTGCACACTGGTCTGATCTGTTTTATTTTAATTTGCTTTTTGATCTGATTTTTTTGATTTTTGAGGGTTTAATGTTGGTTTTGCTCATGTTTCATATTGAGGGTTTATAAAGATAAATGGACTGAAAATAGAATGTAAAAACACAACACATCAAATAATGCTGATAAAAACTGATTTTTTATTTATTTTGACCTGAAATTAGAAAATTACAAAATTCGTCGATGGCTCTGGGTGTTCCCGGATGATAAGCAAAAACAGTTAATCACTGATATCTTTATCGTCTGGTGTCTGAATCACATGTAGTCTAATGCTAACTGCTCATGGAGGCTAGGCACACCTTTTCCAACTGATAAAATGCAGGTTGAAACCCCAATTTTTTTTGGCACGCTTCGTAATGCACTTGTAAGACCTGATCTGCAAATCACTAAAACCCTTCAGATCTATGAAATTTGACTCTTTCCTAGGTGGAATATGGCCAAAATACGAAGACCCAGATGCTCTGTTTCTCGACCCAAAAAACTTCAATTTACGACAAACCCTTATCTGCCCCGTGAATGCTCAAATGAACTCTCTAATGTGAAAGATCCAATCCCGATCAGCTAGAGGTGATCTCTCACACCTGAAACTGATAAATTCCTATTGAGATAGCTCCCAACAAACCTTGTGATATTTTGGTGAAAATCCCTGCGAAAAGCTCCATATAAAAGATATATATATATATATATATATCTTCAATGCACAAATGAGCCTTAAAAAGCCAATTTAAAGAGAACATCAAATTAGGGTTTGGATGCCCATTTTAGGTTTCCACAAGTCATTATTTTATAATTTTTAATTGATGTCTCTTTACATCATAAAGAGGGCCATGTCCCCCCCTTGGCCTAGGCATACCACTTTTAAATTATAATTTAACGTTATAACATTATATTATAAAGTGGTTACTTTCACATCCATAAAGTGATTTCATAATATAAAGTCATTAAATAATAAATCACTTTAATGGAATATACCTTCACACATTAAACTATTGGATCTTTGCTCCTCAAAGAAAAAATCTGTGAATGGTTTCGGATATCAATTTCGCCAAAGAATAATACTATGCTGAAGTCGTCATTTGAAACCCTAAAAATAAATCCTGCTAAAAATAGCAAGTCTAGTCAAATGATCTCCAAATAAACCCAAACTACTTGTAAACATGAGCTCTTTGTAAGTTGATGAAGATAATAACCTCTCTATATGGCTCCCCAACAATTGAATTAGCCTACGAGAGCTCGTGTATAGGCTAATATCCCCGGTACACTAACTGCCTAGAAGAGGGGACATTACAATCCGCCCTTCCCAAATATTGCTTGTCCTCAAGCAATACCCAAACATAACCCAGTCAGTGGTCTGCATCCCAGATGAGGTCGCATAGAATACTTGGATCCCATAACAAGCTTAGAAAGTACCCATCGAGCTGACGTTGCACCACACTGCTCCACATTGCTCCTCTAACAATATGGAATTGGAGAAGTCCCAACTACAATAGCCTGATGTAATCTCTCTCGAGTTTGGTACCAACATGCTTGACTAAACTAGATCGAAATATCTCATACCACAACATAACTAAGAGATAAACATCACTTTCCACTGCCAAACCAACACTAGGAGCGCCTCCATAACCATCACCTACCTAGCTCAACCCAACACACGTACTTTAGAAGTGGCTTGGATGATCCCATGCCACCCAATCAACTGTAGTAGATAAAAAACCCTCGAGGAAGATGTCATCCATCATCAAAATCAGCCAAGTTGGATGTAAACTAATCTGTATGACATCCAAAGAATCATCCACATCCCACTTCTACAACTCAACAAGAAACTCAACCTCCTAGACTAAACTAGTATACCCGTAAATTCTAAGCTCTGTCCCAGGTGACATCTCTGGCATGAGTGACTCAATCTAGTCCACTCCTGCACTCCCACTGATCATAATAGAACTAGGTCCCTAAGAAAACATTATGCTCAATACAAAATCAAGATACTTAATGAATCTCATAGGATAATGCCAACCCAAATGGTGACCAATCTCTGCTATGCAACCGACCGGGTTAGAGATAGCAAGGGTAGAACTGTAACTGGCCACTTGAAAAATGTATTGGCCACAAGAAATAGAATAATCCATAATGATACTCTGACTCCCTGAGTCAAATAGGACATCCCATGAGTACTAGTGCTCCCCAAACATCAACAAGTCCACCAGTCTCTAAGCTAGGCTCAGTATCTCTCTCCAATCCACTTGTATAAACACAAATGGATAAATGTCATGGCTGCTCAAGGAGTGAACGATAACATACCACTCTAACCTGTAATCAACCCTCATCCAAAACATGGTCCTACCATCATCCTCGAAGCCCATAGATACAAGCATACGATCTTAGGTGAGTGAATTCAACTCCAAAGTGACCTTATCACCCTAAAACTGAACTTGACCACAAATGGTCTGAATGTCAACTGAATAGAAGTCAAGAATGCATGCCCATATAACACATGACCACTCCACCTTAGCCTCTACTGAGCCATCTAATGTCTCCTCTCCCTGTGATGTATCCATAAGGCCAAAATCATAGTCATCATGCTCAATCTGAGGGTAGCATGAATATCTAGGCCCCAACAAAGAGTCCTCATGGAGCTCCTCAATACCCTCCACCAATTACTGAATCTCTATGCATATCACCTCTACTACCTGCCCCCTATCTATGGCTACGTTTGAAGACTGATTCTCAGCTTGGAACAGTGAATAGTGAGCCAAACTGAGATCCAAACATAGTCTATCCACCTCGTCCTATTTCTCATGGAAAGCGCTCAAGGTGACATCTACAACTTTGATGGTTTTATTTTTTTCATGTATTACCTGCAAGTATGCTAATTTGATTTCCTCTAGTGTACCTTTGATGTGTTTCAAATCAGCTAGGGAAACCACCTGTTCATATTGGTTTCTAGGGGCCTTATGAATGATGTCCTCGAGTATCCTCTTAGTGTCATTAGTGGTGAACAACACGTGCACTTTGTCTTTAGCAGACATTGTGAGTTGGTTCTTCCAATTCTTATCCAATTATCATGGTCATAAATATTATGCTAACTACTACAATTCAGATAAAAATCAAAACTAAACTCATGAATTTCAGCAGTATCTTCCAAGCTTTTCCAAGCTTCATGTGCCTCCATGTGTCCATCCTCATCAAACTCATTCACACAATCTGAAGATGAACTACAATCAATGTTAGACCCATAATTTTTCAAGTCTTCTTGGCTATCCTGATGAGGTGAACCTTCATGATAATCTAATCTATGATCAACAACAAACTCAACTATGTTATGATTGGAAAAATCATGTATAGGCTCATAAAAAAATACTGCTATGAAACCTGTAGCATCACCATTATGTGCATTATGTCTGTCTGATCCTAACTAAAAATCACTTTGTGGATCACCCAAGAACATGTATCTCTCAGGTGCAGACATCATAATGGGTTGGGTTTGAGACTACAACTCATGTTCACCTGTACTACCATCACCAAGATATGATGGGTAAATGTCAGCTGGTGCTGATATGGTGTCCTCATGAAGTACAATCTCATCATCTGTATGTGCAGGCCTATCTACTAGATCAACCTATGAACAGGCTAGCAGGGTTGAACTTGAGCTTTGATACCACTGAAATGTACACTCTCATCTGATGAACATATTGCACACTAGTCTGATATGTTTTATTTCAGTTTGCTTTCTGATCTAATTTTTTTTTATTTTTGAGGGGTTAATGCTAGTTTTGCTCATGTTTCATATTAAGGGTATATAAAGATAAATGTAATGAAAATAGAATGTAAAAACACAACAAATCAAATAATACTGATAGAAACTGATTTTTTATTTATTCTGACTTGAAATCAATAAAATACAAAATTCATCCATGGTTTTGGGCATGCCTGGATGATAAGCTGAAACAATGAATCACTGATATATTCATCGTCTAGTGTTTGAATAATGTGCCATCTAATGCTAACTGCTCCTGGAGGCTAGACACACATTTTCTAACTGATAAACTACAGGTTAAAACCCCCAATAATTTTGGCATGCTTCCCAATGTATTTGTACAACCTATTGTAAATAGTTGAAACCCTTCAGATATGTGAAATATTACTCCTGCCTAGGTGGAATATGGCCAAAATACGAAGACCCAAATGCTCCGTTTCTTGACCCAAAAAACTTCAATTTATGACAAACCCTTATCTACCCCGTGAATGCTCAAATGAACTCTCTGATGCAAAAGCTCCAATCCTGATCAGCTAGAGGTGATCTCTCACACCTAAAATTGACAAATTTCTATTGAGATAGCTCCAAACAAGCCCTGTGATCTTCTAGTGAAAATAACTACGAAAAGCTCCACAAAAAAAATAATATCTTCCATGCACTAATGAGCCTCAAAAATCTAATTTAAAGAGAACATAAAATTAGGGATTGGGTGCTCATTTTAGGTTTCCACAAGTCATTATTTTATAATTTTAATTGATGTCTCTTTACATCATAAAGAGGTCCACGTCCCCCCCCTTGGCCTAGGCATACCACTTTTAAGTGGTTTTTTAAGTTATAACTTAACATTATAACATTATAACATTATATTATAAAGTGGCTCATTTCACATCCATAAAGTGATTTCATAATATAAAGCCATTAAATAATAAATCACTTAAATTCACCCATTAAAATACTGGACCTCTTCTCCTCAAAGCAAAAATCCATGAATGGTTTCAGATACCCATTTCATCGACAAATAATACTATGCTGAAGTCATCATCCAAAACCCTAAAAATAAACACTGCTAAAAATAGCAAGTCCAGTCAAATGATCTCCAAATAAGCCCAAACGATCGGTAAAAATGAGATCTATGTAATCTGATGAAGATAATAACCTCTCCAGATGGCTCCCCAACAACTGACTTAGCCTATGGGAGCTCGTATATAGGCTAACCTCCTCGGTACACTGACTGCCTAGAAGAGGAGATATTACAAAAACATTATTTGATTTACCAATACCTTAAGTAGCTGATGTATATATATATATATTACACAAAAGGGACTATAGTACTTACCAAAAATTTGGAACTAAAAACTTTCTCTTATCTCCCTAGAAAATGCCAAACTTAAAAAATGAAACTCTAGCCAGATGTTGTATTTACACCTAAATAAACCTTTGAGGAAAAATATAAAGTCAACAAACTTTTCACACAATCCATATTCCATATATATGGACAATCCATGCTTCTACATCAAGTAAAGTAAAATAAATATAATTGAATCTAATTTTTTTTTAGAGTAGCAATGGTTAAGGTTGGTTCAAATTATGTTGTATCTAAAAGGGGATAGGCTAGATGGTAGCGTTTGTAGGTTGGTTGATTGCATGTAACCCAATAGGCTAGGGTTTATAATGATAACACCTAAAAATTCTACTTATTTTTTTCAATGAGATTACACATGTTTTTATGAGGGGTCCTGGTACCCTCATAAAGAGTGGGATTTGAACATTAACTTCTAAATTTGACCTTTCAACTCTAAATTTGGCCATCATTCGTTGTTCTTTGACTACTAGGATGGCTTGCTTGTTGTTTGACATATCCATGTTTTGTTGAATTTAGACCTAATCCTAGTAATTAGAGAACAAGGAACAACCTTTAGAGTTATCTAATCGGATGGCCAAATTTAGAATTGAAAGGTCAAATAATATAATGTGTGATGCTTATCTATAATGCAACAAAACATCGATATATCAAACAACAAATAAGCCATCCTAGTAATCAGAGAACAAGGAACAACGATTAAAGTTACAATTTATCTCAAATATAGTCGAAAGACCAAATTAAAAAAAGAAAACTGTAGCCAAATATTGTATCTACACATAGATAGACCTTTGAGGAAAAATCTAAAGGTAACAAACTTTTCACACAATCCATATGCTATGCCATATAGAAGGATGACCCATGTTTCTACATCAAGGAAAGTGAAATAAATGTAACTGGATCCAATATTTTTAGAGAAGTAATGATTAGGGTTTTCATCTTTTTTTGAAGAGTTATAAGGTTTAAATTATGTTGTATCCAGAAGAAGCTAGGCTAGATGGTAACATTTGTAGGTTGGTTGACTGATGTAACCAAATAGGCAAGGTTTTATAGTAATAACACCCAATAATAATTTTTATTTTTTCAGTGAGTGCAAATCAATTGAAGTTGAGATGATTAAAAAATCTAAAACACTGACCATTTCTAATTCTGATATTCTGTGATATATTCCCAATGATCTATAAAAAACTCTAAAATTAAATAAAAGGGTCTCTGATATACTTACCAAACTCGACACTAAAATCTTAAAAGGGTTTGTAATGTACTTACCAAACTCGCACTAAAATCTGTCTTATATTTTCAACCAATTTGTATGGTGTTTCGGCATCCACAATCTTTGTTATTTTAAAATAAATCATAAAAATCATAAAATGAATTTTGAATTTAAAAAATTAAATAAAAACAAAAAATCAATTGAATTTGAGGCGATATTAGAAAATTAAATCATAAAAAACATAAAACGAATTTTAAATTTTAAATTAAAGAAAAATAAAAAAAATCAATTGAATTTGAGGCGATTAAGATATTTCTACTTTTGACGTTCTCTGATTTATTACCAATGAGCTATAAAGGAACTCTAAATTAAATAAAGGGGTCCTTGATGTATTTACCAAATTCAACATTAAAATCTTAAAAGTGTTTGTGATGTGCTTACCAAAATCGGCACTAAAATCTTAAAAGGGTGTGTGATGTACTTACCAAACTTGCACTAAAATCTGTCTTATAACTAAAAAAATTAAACAAAATATGAAAAACATAAAATGAATTTTAAATTTAAAAATTTAAAGAAAAAAAAAAAGAGCGAGTCCTCCACAATAATGTAAATATCCTATAAAGTTCTTTCCAAAAAGTTTTAGATATTCTAGAAAGTTCCATTCTCATTGGGACTGACATGCATTTTTCATTCTCATTCGGACTGACAAATGCATTTCACGTCTTAATACTTTGAAATGGTAAATGAATACAATATTTATCCTTCTGGTATTTATGTTAAAAATGTATTTATTAATTGTTTTATTAAAGACAATGAATGTATTTAGGATTCACAAAAAAAATTGTGAAAAGAAAAATTACAAAATAAAATTTTACGAGTCATCATATGATACTTATTTTTATCTGATCATAATATTTATTATAGAGATGGATATGGCTACTTGCAACAAAATCGAAAATACATTTTATGAGTCTTGATATGATACTTATCTTTATATGATCATAATATTTATTATAGAGATCGCTATGGTTACCTCTAAGAAACCTGACTACATGTAACAAAACCCAAAACACATTCTAGTTAATTTGCTTTGTATACTAAAGCAAACATAAAACCTAAATAAAAATAAAAAAAACATTCAAGTTAATTTTCTTTGTATACTAAAGCAAACATAAAACCTAAATCAATGATGTAAGCAAATTTGTGGATGTTTAAAAATATCAATGGATTTGATACGTTTCGCTAGAAACGTTCATATGAAAGACAAGCATGGCAAGGAAACAACCCTAAAATTGATTGAACAATTAACGGGTTTGAAAGTACCAATGTATTTAACACCTTTCACTCTAAATGTTCGTATGAAGGACAGGCGTTGGAAGGAAACAACCCTAAAATTGACTCAACAATCGACAGGGTTTAATAATATCAATGGATTTGACACATTTCACTGTAAACATTCATATATGACAGACATTGCACATTATAAAACAAAGAAAAAATATAACAGTCCTAAAATTGACTCAATAATTGATAAGGTTCATAAATATCAATGGATTTGGCCATAGTACAGATCAAATGAAGTTAAGACAATCAATAAATTTTTCTAAAATCGTGAGAGAAACATTCTTTGATTTACCAGTACCTTAAGTAACTGATATATATATATATTAAACAATAGGGTTTGTAGTGTACTTACCAGAAATTTGGCACTAAAATCTGTCTCATCTCTTCAACCAATTCCTGTGGTGTTTTGGCGTCCATGATCCTTTTTGCTTTTAATCAAAAAAATTAATACAAAATTCAAACAAAAAAATTAAAGAAAAAAATAATAAATAGCACAAATCAAAATAAAACAAGGCGGATGCATTCAAATCAGAGATAAGAAAAACTCAAAATCAAACAATACAAATATATTGAAAGCAGAGATGTTGTCAAAACATAGAATGAAACAGATGAAACCATGGTACCATGGATGATCTGGCACAAAAATAAAACCAAAGAAGAACATGAAGAAAGCAAAAGAGGACAAAAACATGATCAATGCAAAATACATATGAAAGGATTTTCAAGCAAGCTTTATAACTCCAATTTTAACGGATACTGGAGCCCAATTAAAATCAAGGCAAAAAGCATAACAACATTCTAATTTGGATCAATTTATACAATGCATGGGTTGTCGTACAACGATTAAATTTCCAAGCCTTTTAAAAAGCTAAAACCGACACATACCTTCCGAAAAGTTCTATGAACAGAAAACTAAACCTTCAAAAAGTTCGGCAAAAAAATACTAAGAATGTTTTTTTATATACACATTTTTTTTAATGAGTATTTATTTATGTGAGAAGACATTTAAGGACTTGAGATTGAAACCGTAAATTCGATAAACATTATCAAAAACCAATATTAAGTGAAAATATCTCTAAAGACTGGGATTGAAACCACAACTTCGACAAAAATTTAACAGAAAACCAATTGGCTCCATAAAAATGTTACAATTCAAAACCGGACATTTACCAGAAAATCAATTGGCTCCATAAAAATGTTACAATTCAAAACCGGTCCATGGTACAATTCAAATTGAGTTTTAATGGTACAATGCATATACTTTATAGAATATAAAATAATTTAAAAATATTTTTAGGTGTGAGATGATATGTTTCAAATAATTTCTAAAAATAAATTAATCGGTAGTGTATTGTTGACACCAAAATAATTAAAAAAAAAAAAATTGAAATATATTTACAAGACGGGTTTTGAAAGGAACCCAAAACCTTGTTACAAACAGGGCGAGATTGCCACACTTAGAAACACCGATTTCGAACCATTGCTACCACCTGCTACAAAAGCCCTCCCCACTATAGAGGGGAAACTACTAAACCAAAAAATCAATAGGAAGGGAAAACAATCGGTATACAAAATCCCATCAACAGGGTCCCGGGTACTATCAGACAGGGGTAAACCCCAACGACTAGATGACACAGTTTCAAAAAACAAAAAAAAACAAAAAATACCACTTGACTACCAGTAGACAAAAACTCGTTACCATCAGCCAACCATCTGCGTCTTGGGAAGAGGGTCCCGCTTCTCAATTTTTGTTGTCTCCCTTCTTCGCATAGTGGGTCAGCATTTTAGAGGCTTCCTCTAGATACTTGATCGAGGTGCGAATGGTGGACGCCACCAGCTCCAGCAGCATCTGGGAGCTCTGGTCCTCCCTGTCGCTCGTAGAGTCAGAGATGACATGGGTGGAGGACGAAGATGGCTCCACCTTTGGTTTCTTGAGTCTAGCTGAAGATCTGCCCATCGAGGTTGAATTTGAAGTCGTTGCTCACCTCTTCGGACTCACACTCTTGGGAGGGGAACCTTTGGGATGCTCCCCCGTAGCCATAGGGCCTCTAGGGGAACCAGGGTGGCTGGGTGATGGAGGAGCCTCCTCAGGGGGGCTAATAGACACTGGTTTTATATTCTGGACTGGAGGTCTATTGGCCACAACATGCCTGTAAATAACCGCTAACATCCCCTGGTGCATCGACTTACCTCCTAATTTTTGACACTTCTCCAGGGTAAGGGACAAGGAGTATAATAGATAGTCGGGGACACACACCGGTTTACCATCCCGGAGATGGTTAACAAAAGCTAGATGGAAGCTTCTCAATGGCTTCTCTGGGTCATCACAAGTAACAAATTGCATAATAGGGACAATGGCGACGTTCTAGGGGGTGGGAGGGATGCCACATGCAGGGTGGACTTGTCCCACCCCAAACACTTCCCTTTGTCAGGGAATTGGTCTATCTCTTCTTCCCAATTATGCCTATCATGCCTGATGAAGCGCCCAAGCAGAGGGAAACCAGTAATCTCCACGAGCAGCTCAACTGTGACTTTGAAATGAACCCCTTGGACTGCCACCTCTCCTTGGTTCCAGGTGGAAATGAAATCCCTGGTAATGTTATCATCGGGTCTAGAGAATTTTGACAGGAATGGGGTAAACCCCTTGGCATCCATAAATACTTTGGTAGCGGGGTCGAGACTAAGTTGGGCGGGCTCAACAAAAGCCATACTATCGGGGGAGGAGGAGGGTGAAAATAGGTACAACTAGCAATACTGAAGCAAGGATAGAAGAGTCGAGGTAGGGGCACCAGAAGGAAAGCAAGCGAAAATACTGGGGTTGGGGCTGGTTAAATGGTGGAGGAGGGAGCTAAGGCAGCAACCAACAAAGGGAGCGGATTGGATGAGAAAGCGGTGGGAGCCTTGGTGGAAAATGGATGAGTACGAAACATCATTTCCAACCAAGGGCATATCATTATCAGTCGATGCAAGATACAGAAGGGTGTGAGTCATGCGTGGTTCTAGGGAAATTTCTAGAAGTAGATATGCCATGGGGAGAGGTGGATGCTGAAAAAATCTCGTGGTGCCTTGAGGAGGGAGAAGGGATTGGGAAGGGATGCCATGAATGGTGGGATAGGAGCTAAAAAGTCTATCCGACTTGTAGAGTTTCACCATGCGACAAGGGGAGCGCCTGCTACTAAAGACTTGGGGAGCAACAGCTTGGGGTGCCCGTGTGTCTAGGATCTTGAAATCAGCATAGTGCCTTAATTATTCCAGGTGGGGAGTGTGCTTTCCCCATGATTTTCCACCCTAGTACGTGATTCTGTTAGCAATATTGGTCCACACATGGTAGAAACCTACAACTTGGGGCCAAGGTCTAACCAGCTTGCCCATGGTGGAGATAAACCCTATGTTTGCCATTGGCTTAAGTATCAGCTCCGTGGGACCTACCATCTCGAACTTTGCTTCTTTCTTGACTTGCCACCTCGGATATTTCCTTGGGAAAGTTCTCTCTCCACACTCTGCGGCTTGTTGACGTGGCTGCCAGGTTGGCCATGAAATCAGCTAGTTGGTTGCCTTCCCTGAAAGTGTGGTGGATGGACGATTGAGGGAGGCTATGAAATATTTTCCTGGACTCCTGAATGGCGTTGAAAACTTTCCATGATGGAGTCTTGTTGCTGGTTATGTAATTGATAATGTTCAGGGAGTCTCCCTCAATGATGGCCCTTCTGGGATCCTCCTGGAGCAGGACAAGACCTCGCCATAGAGCCATGGCCTCCACAAAATTGTTGGTCTGAGTCCCAAGGAATTTTGCATAAGCTAGGATTATGGTTCCTTCATGATCTCGGATGACCCCTCCTGCTCCTGCAAGCCTAGGGTTTCCTTTGGAGGCTCCATAAAAGTTCAACTTGATCCATCCTTCTAGGGGCAACATCCATATGAAATTGGATTTGGGTTTGGGCCTTGGTTGAGATTCAGGGACTTCTTCGGGGATGCCTAGGGATTTGAGCAGGGCTCGCTCACTCGCTTGGGGAGGGGTAGAGGAGGATGGGCAAAGTTGGATGTTTTCGATGGCATAAGCAATGGCTTTGCCCGCTACAACTATGGGGTCCCTGGGGGAGGACGAGAAGGCCCTGCTATTGCACTCTAACCATATTTTCCAGATCATATGGTGGAGGCAGAGGGACCAAAGGGTGCGGAGCTTAGGATGCCAAAATGGGTTCGACCACTGGGAGAACAGGTCAATAATGGAATTGGGCTGGACCCATTGAATGTGAAAGGATTTGAGTAGGTGACCGAAGGCTTCGAATGAGAAAGCATAGTTGGTGAACAGGTGGTTTGTGGATTCCCAGTTTGACAGGCATAGGTAGCACCGGTTTGGGATCATGAAACCTCTTTTGGCCAGGTTCTCAATCGTGAGGATCTTGTTCTAGATGGCAATCCAAGAGAAGAAACTGATTTTGGGGATGAGTTTCTTCCTCCAGACAAGGTTGAAAGGGATATTAGTTACCTGTGCCACCTCTTGGAAGGAGTAGGCAGACTTGACAGAGAAGGACCCATCATCAGTTCCTCGCCAGATGGGCCTGTCCTCCGCCTCTCCCATTGGAATGGTGACTATGTTGAGTAAGCTGGAGAGGTCAGCAGCTTGGTGGGGGAACCTATCCTCATCAATGGGGCTCCACATGGGCTTACCATTGTGCCTGGTAATAAAGTTTGCAACCTTGGTTCCCTTGCTTGCATCAAAGGATGGTTTAAGGATCCTCAACTCCCTGTCCTCACTTAAAGGTTCTTCTTGAAGCCACCTATCATGCCAGAAGTCAATGGTGCTCCCATTCCCCAGAATCCATCTACTACCTTTCAGGATGAGACTTTTGGCCTGGGAGATGGACTTCTAGAATGCACACCCATCCTGGGGTCCTTGGTCACTTAAGAAATGATGGTTTTGTAGGTATTTCTTCTTGACTATCTGAACCCACTCGATCTCGCTGCTGGTGTAGACCTTCCATGCGTGCTTGGCCAGTAGGGTGAGGTTCATTTGGGAGACTTTCCTGAGCCCAATGCCCCCATCACTTTTGCTATGGTAGACCAAGTCCCAGGCCACCAAAGGGATCCTCTTTTTCTCCTCACTCCCAGACCAGAGGAATCTCTTCTGGATTTGCTCTATCTTGGCACTCATCGAGGTAGGGATCCTGAACACAGACATGAAGTAAATCGGGATACTCTGTAAGCAGGCCGAAGTGAGAGTTTCTTTGGCCACTTGGGAGAGGAGGTGGCCTTTCCAAGAAGCCAACTTCCTCTGGATCCTTTCGATGACATTGTTCCACATGGCTTTGGTGGGGTTGCCCGAGAACAGAGGAAGCCCGAGGTAAGAAGAGGGGAGACCCTCCGAGGAGCACTCAAGGATCCACACTATCTTCGCTTGCCTAGACTGGGGGGTGTTGATGAAGTAGATCTTGCTTTTGAGGAGGTTGATCTTCTGCCCTGCAACATTCTCATAAAGGCGAAGAATGTGCTTAATGGTCTTGGCCTGAGCTACGGAAGCTGAAGTGGCCAAGATAGTGTCATCAACGAACTACTGGTGGGTAACTGGATTGAGGCCAGAGGTAGTTTTAATCCCAGATATGAGCCCACTCCTTCCAGCACTTGAGATGGTCCTTCCTAGAGCTTCGGCCAGGATGATGAACAAGATAGGGGACAGGGGATCTCCTTGCCTCAGTCCTCTAGAGCTAGGGAAGAACCCAGCAGGGGACCCATTGACTAGGATGGAGAACCATGGAGAGGATATGCATCATTTGATTAGATCAACCCAGGCTGGGTGGAATCCAAATTTAAGGAGGACCTCGATCAAAAAATCCTAGCTGACCCTATCGAAAGCTTTATTCATGTCCAACTTGAGGAGGAAAGTTGGTTTCTTATCCAAGGTGACGAAATGCAGAGCCTCATGGATTGTAATTACCCCGTCAGTGATGACTCTTCCTTTGATAGAGCTTCCTTGGTAGGGATCGATGATGAGGGGGAGGGTCCCCTTGAGCCTATTAGCTAGAGCTTTGGTTAGGATTTTATAGATGACATTGTAGAGGTTGATGGGGCGAAAGTTAGAAAGGGATTTGGAGGCTTGGATTTTAGGAACCAGGGTGATGAAGGTGGAGTTGATGCCTTGGGGGATGGCCTTGGCAAACTGAAGATCTCTAACAATAGCGCACACCTCGATCCCGATCAATTCCCAGAATGCTTGGAAGAAGCACGGAGGGAAACCGTCTAGGCTTGGGGATTTGTTGGGTTGCATGGAGAACAGAGCCTCTTTGATCTCTTCGATCGTTAGAGGGCTAATGAGCATCTCGTTAGTAGCAGGGGAAATGGAGTGGGGGATGTGCTCTAAGAGAGCCTTGGCCTCCTAGGGGGGAGGACTAGGAGGGGGTGCCTAGGAGGGATTGGAAGAAGTTGGTAGACTCATCTCGGATCTCAGAGATTTCCCTTGTGATCCTGCCATCACTGCAGGTGAGTTCTGAGATTTTGTTGGAACTCCTATTTCTTAGGGTAGAAGCATGGAAGAATTTGGTGTTCGAGTCACCATCCCTGAGCCACAGGGCTCTCAATTTTTACCTCCAGTACATTTCTTCTCTGGCCAGGATATTGTGAAAATCTGCTAGCAGCTTGCCCTCTTCAGCCCTGGAGTTGTTGTCCTGAGTGCCTTCCTGGAATTGTTGTTCTATGAGCTCTAACTTCTCTTTGACCAACCTTTTATTTTCAAAAATATTGCCAAAGGTTTCCCTGTTCCACACCCTGAGATTATCCTTGATGAATCTGAGCTTTTGATATAATTTCTCGGATGGGGATCCTTTGAAGGGCTGCTTCCACCACTGGGAAACTTGGCTTTTGAGGTCTGGATGGTGGAACCACATCACCTTGAAGCAGAAGGGGCTCTTGAAAGAGGGAGCTTTGTCGACTTCGAAGAGAAGGGGATTATGGTCAGAGCCAATTTTGGGAAGGGGTTTGAGGGTGGCATCTGCAAACACAGGGATGGCTTCTTTCAAGAGTAGGACCCTATCCAATTTGACTTGAATAAGATTTGTTCCAGCCCTCCTGTTGCTCCAAGTGTACTTAGCCCCCTTCAGGTGAACATCCATGAGTTCGTTTGAATCTATGAATGCCCCAAATTCCTCCATGCTTCTGGTGATCAGGGTGTTGCCTCCTTTCTTGTCTGAGGGGAATAGGGGGTTGTTGAAGTCACCTGCGAGGATCCAGGGGAGGGTTTTGAACGAGTTTCTCATGTGGCTTATCGATTCCCAAAGCATGACTCTTTCAAACGGATTATTAGGGGCATAAACGTTGGAAAGGATCCAGGTGAGTTTGTTGGTTTTACAGTGAAACAACATGTTGATGATTCTGTTGGATGAGGAAATCAGTCTTCCTTCAACTATAGATGGATCCCACATACATAACAGCCCTCCAAAAGTTCCTTGGGCCGGGGTGAAGACGAATTCGCCACTACTCCATATTGCTTTGGCAACTCTGGGAGAGGAAATCTCATCCAACTTGGTTTCTTGCAAAATGAGGATTGAGGGATTGTGTTCTTTCCTAAGATGTGCGACTATCCGCTTCTTGGGGGCTCCATTAAGCCCTCTCACATTCCAAGTGAGAATCTTCATTTAACACTTTTTGAGGGATTTTTTGCCTCCCTTCCCCTAATGGGAAGGAGGTTTGGGTTTTTTGGTTCATATTTTATCAAGTTGAGAGCATCAGATAATAAGGTGGTTTGGAGGCCATTTGCTATATCATCTTCCACCTCTTTCCTTCTCTGTTTGCCAAGGGTTGGTCGTCCTCTCTTCTTGTCACTTCCAAAGTCGATAGTGAATTTTTTACTTTGGGTCCTCTTGGGGTTGAAGCCTTCTGGGGCTGACTGGGATGGGGTGGGACTTCCTTCTTCGTCGCTATCGAACTGGCCGAAAGCTGGTCCAGACGTAGCAAGAGGGGGAAGGGAGGGACCTGATTTGGACGGGGATTCAAAGGGAACAATTTTTGCTGGTTTTGTCTGGGGAGGATCAGAGAGGGGAGGGGGAAGGGGATCATCCAAGGGGGGTCCACATTCTCCTCAACAAAACCAGGGTCAGATTCGGGAAGAGGACATACCTGACCAGAATTTGGGATCGGAGGAGGATCAACTTTTTGCTTCCCTTTGTCCTCTAGGGGTTGGCCCCTCTTTTGACCAAGGAGCCGACTGAGCCGGGGGCCGTTCTTCCGGGGAGCATGTCATTCGTTATTGGGATAGAAGGGTCTAGGTGGAAGGAACCGATTTTGGGGCCTAGGGGGAGCCCTTGGGAAAGAGTCACCACCCTCGGTTTCCTCTGCCTGCTTGAGGAGAGGGCATTGGTTCTGGAGGTGCCCTTGCATGCGACACTGGACACAGAAGGCTGGTTTATTTTTGTATTCCAGTGGTTGGCACCATTTGAAGGACCTCGAGATCAGGTTGACAAAGGATGGAAGCTCAGACTCAAGATTGGCATTAACGCAGATGCATGCATGGACCATTATGGAGCCTGCTTTGGTTGTAGAGTCGATGGCCACCAGCTCATCGACTGCTCTCGTAATAGCTTTCAGGACTTCCTCCTACCAGAGATGGAAGGGCAAGTCTGGGATCTGGACCCAGATTGGGGCAAAGTTTATGCTCTAAGTGTTTGGATTGAAATCTGCCGCCCATCGCCTGAGAAACAGGCTCCTCCTGCCTAAGAACCAGGGCCCTCCTATTAGAATACGACTTGTATCCTCATGGTTGCCAAGTTTAATGATGAAGAAACCCCTTGAAAGGGCTACGATCTCCATGTGACCTGTGGTCTTCCATTTGGAGAAGGCCCATCGCCTTATGGTCTCCATGTCTGGATGCCCTCCGACAAACTTCCCGATCAGGGAGTAGGAAGCCCTGGAAACATAGTTGGAGAATACCTCTATCGGAATAATAATATCAGATCCGACCTGGGATAGGTTGGAGCCTAACATTTTTGAAGGGATCATCTCACTAGAGGTGACCTATGTAGGAAGAACCACTAGGGCTCCCAGGAATGGGGCCCTCGTCTGCACGTTTATCAGGGGGCTCCTTGTCCCGAGGTCCCACATGGGGCAGCTCTCGGGATCCCGCATCCCCATCACCCTCCTTACCTGGATCTGGTCCTCCTGCTCTCTGTGCCATTCCTGCTTGTCGGTTCCTGCTACCTTCGTCTCCACCATCGCTCCTCCTGTTCCAATAAATTATAGGTAACTATCAAAATAAGTTATTTTAATTGAATAATGAAACATTAATAAAATACAATAATAAGTTTATTTTGATATATAAAATAATTTTTTTATATAATTTTTGTAATACATTACAACGATAAGGGCGTTGGGCTCTGTTGGATATTTTGAGTCCCTAAGTTGAGATGTTGTCATTGATATCAATAGAGCAATGAATGTCAAAAGTATCTATGAAGGGTTTTTATGAAAACTAAGGTAGGGAAAATAAAAGGTTTTATTTAAAACCATGGACAACAGATTTGATCTGGGTTTTTCTTAAAACCCACATTGGGCTTTCGTTTTGTCGAAAAAGGTGCCCCGATGATGGAGTTATTTGAGTTTTAATGTTTGGTTTAAATTTTAATTATTTAAAATTTAAATTCAAATTTAAATGAAAAGTTTCTCGTCGACATCATCATGCAAATACAATTTTAATATTTTTGTCGACGTCTTCAAAGTGTTATTAAACACTATATAAAGGGGTGGCAATTAAACCAAATTTATCCTTGCTCTCGTGTGTTAATTGCCTTGGAATTCGAAAGAGCTCATGCGAATTGTTGAAAAGGAAGTAGCGAAGAAAGTGCAATGATTTAGAAATCTCAAACGTGGTATGGGGCGTGGCGCATTGGTGTATCAATTTTGCTAAGACTGTGGGTAGTGCAAATATCAGGGATTGAATCCCATTGACAACAACATGTGGGAAGCGTTTTAGTGCTTTGTCATTTGCGGTAGGCGGAGGAATATTAAAGGCCCTTTTGGCCTTTGCTTTTCCAATGAGCACTTTGGCTTGGTTGGAATCTTAGCCGCGACTAAGACGCTCGCGGTGTGTGGCGGACGGGGGTTTGAATCCCCTTGAGAGGTATTTACGTTTTTGCCTTTAATAATTTTTATTAGCCCTAAAGTTTGGAGTTATAAGGTATTTAATGGGAATTAAATTTTATTAGGGTTGTGATTATTATCGCAAAAGCATATTTGATTTTTGTTTTATTTTTATGGAAATCGAGAACTAATTTTAGGAGAAATAAGGAGTTGTTGTAAAGTGATTTTGAGAGATTTATTGTGGGTTATTTTTGAATAAGGGTTTTTATTAAAATAGACTTTGGTGGATGTGTTTATGAAGTTGGAGTGAAAAGGGTGTAAATTAAGTTATGCTTTTATTGTGATTATTTAAAGACCACTAACCCTTATTAATATTAAAAAGGAAAGTTGTGATTAAGTGTGGTAGATTTTGTGGACAACTTATTGGCATCAAAAAAATATGGGCACATTCTCCTATTGATTGTTTGTGGTGGTTGATTTTTGAAATATCATTGGAGTGAAAAGGAATAATTGAAGTTTTCTTTGTGAATATGGTTGGTTGAATGCTTCAAGGTTTTCTGATTTGTGAGTTGTAATTAAACCTTGTTTCATTAGCATTGTTGTTGAAGCCTATTGATGATGAAATTAACTTGAACATGATCTCGAAAAGAACATGAGTATCATTGTTATGTGATACTTGAGATAAAGCATTGTTGGAAACATTTTGAGTTGGTTGATACATGCTTGAACTAGGGTTTGTGAGAAAGGGTTGTTTCTTGATGTGATTGGTTGAGTTGAGTTGGTTAAGCCCAGTCAAGGGGATGTGTGAAATGGTTGTTCAACTTCCATAAAACAAACTATTCTATATTCTAATTTGAGTTGAGATTGAGATTGAAGAATATGACATATTGAGTCTCTAACAATTCTCTTTATGCTTCTATTGAGTTGAGATTAATATTTGAGTATAGAAAATATAGAGTCTCTAACAATTCTCTTTATGCTTCTATGAGATTGATTTGAGTTGAGATTGAGATTTAAGAATATGAAATATTGAGTCTCTAACAATTCTCTTTATGCTTCTATTAAGTTGAGATTGGGATTTGAGTATAGAATATATAGAGTAACAATTCTCTTTATGCTTCTATGGGATTGAATTGAGATATTGATTGTACTTTGAGTATAAAACATATTGAGTCTCTAACAATTCTCTTTATGATTCTATGAGATTGAACAAGTTTTGTGTAAGCTTGTTAAGTAGATTTGAGACAAGTCTTTGAGAAGGCTTGTGGACTATTTTGAGTTAAGCTTTTGTGAAAGCTTGCTTGAGCAGATTTGAGCAAGTCCAAGAGAGGACTTATTGAGCATATTTGAGCAAGTCCAAGAGAGGACTTATTGAATAAATTTGAGCAAGTCCAAGAGAGGACTTATTGAGCATATTTGAGCAAGTCATAGAGAGGATTTGTTGAGAAAATTTAGACAGGTTTTGTGTGAACCTATTGAGAAGATTTAGACAAGTTTTGTGTGAACTTGTTGAGCAGATTTAGACAGGTTTTGTGTGAACCTGTTGAGTAGATTTAGACAGGTTTTGTGTGAACATGTTGAGCAGATTTGAGTAGGTTTTGAGTGAACCTATTGAGCATAATTGTACTAGATTGATTGTACTGTGTTTAGTGCAAGATATTGAACAAAAATGTGCTAGACCTACTAAAATGTGTTTGGTATAGTATTGAGACATATCTTTGGAGGTGATAGAGTATAGAGGACAGAGTATCGGTGGATAGAGATCCAGTATCCAGTACAATTGAAGACATATCTAAGTGAGAAGTCTTCAAGTGGAGAGAGATCCACCAGTTAGAGCAGCATAGAGATAGTCTTATAGAAGATCACTAGCTAGAGTAGAAGGGGAAAGAGTTCTCTTGTGGAAGATATCCACGAACTTGAGATTAGGGGATCAACATCTCCTTTGGACTGAGGTCCATAAACATTGTAATTTGGGAAGGATTCCCAAGAGATCATTTGAGAAATATTTAGAAGAAATATTTTCTTTGTGGAGGTAGCCCACATTGGGTGAACCACGTTAAATCTATGTCTCTATTGTGTGTGGTGTTTTGTGCATTGCTTTGATTACTGCTATTGATACTGCTATCTATACACTGCATACTATTGATTTAAGAAGAAAAGTAAAAAGTGGTCTTATACTGTTCATCCCCCCTCTCAGTATAAGCTTGTGTTCTTTAATTGGTATCAGAGCGATTTCCTTTAGAAGAGTTTAACATATTGAAGTAAAAGCGGTCTAAGAACACAATGGATAAAAAGGATCAAAAGAATGAGGTCTTCAATAATACAGTACTAGTCTTTGATGGAAGTGACTTCTTATATTGGTGTGTGCTGATGAGATTTCACCTGATGGCACTTGTCAATGAAGTTTGGGATGCAGTGGAATTTGGGTACAATTCAAAAATTAATCCTCCTACAGATAAGGAAGGTAGGTTTCTCATGCATGCAAATTCAAGATCTATGAATGTAATTATAAGAGGATTGCATAGATCAGAATCTATGAAGGTAATGGAATGCAAAAAAACAAAATATATGTGGGAACTCTTGCAAACCATATATGAAGGAGATAAAAGTGTGAGGAAAGCAAAGATCATAAATCTCAAAGGAGAATTTGAGAATCTAATAATGAGGGATGATGAAAGCATTCGTGACTATCTCAACAAGGTTGATGAAATTATACATGAGATGAAAGGTCTTGGAATGAAGGTTGATGAATCTGATGCTTGTGACAAGATCTTGAGGACTCTTCCAAAAAGGTATAGTGAAAAATTTTCTGCCATAGAAACATCAATTGATAGTGACAATCTAACAAGAAATGCTTTTCTTAGTATGCTTACAACTTTTGAGATAAGAGCAAAAGATATTATTCCTCCAAAAGAAGTTGCATTCAAAGTGGACAGTAAGAAAAAGGGTAAGAAAACAAAATCAAGGAATGAATCTTCTAGTTATGAAGAAGCTAACTATGGTATAAGAGATAAAGGGTTCAAAAGACCAATAGATATGAGATCTGTCAAATGCTTTAATTGTGGTAAGTTTAGACATTTTGCAATAGAATGCAAAGAGCCAAATATCAACAATGATGAAGAAAAATAGGATCATAGGTACAGGGAATCTAAAAATTATAGGTACCAAAAGAAAATAGGGATGGACAAAATAGATAAGGGAAGAAGTTTTTCCAAAGGTAAAAGAGAAGCTACTATGCAGATAATCCAAGTAAGTGCAAAATTGATAGTGATGCTAGCTTTTAAGACAATGATAGAGATGAAGTATTTTTCATGGTTAAGGAAAAATATCAAGTTAAGAAAAAGACTCCAGTTATTATCAAGTGTTTTAGATGTGTTAAATTTAGACATATTGAAGATGATTGCACAAGATATGGTTATAGTTTTAGTGATGATGATTTTGAAGATGCACTTGATAAATAAAATGAGAATATTCTAATGGCTTTAGAAGATAAATAATTGAGTGATCCCATAAAAAGCAAGTCAAAAGAAAGAAATGATATGGACAAAGGCAAACAAATAGAGGATTACTCAATAGAGAATGGTTATGATCTCAAAGGTGAACTTATCTATGCTTTTGACACAGTGAAAAAGGTAAGAAAGCAACACTCTAAGCTTGAAATTCAATTTCAAGAATGTTATGAAGAAAGATTATTGCTCATAGAGGACTTAGAGAAGTCAAAGGCCAAGGCAAGTAAGTTCAGAGAAAAGTTAGAAGCAAAAATCTTGGAATGTGAGAAGTTAGCACAAGAAGTGGCTACTCTAAAGAAAGAGTTACAGGACTCCAATATCAAGATGAAGAGTTTCACAAATAGCTCTAAGAACTTGGATAAGTTCATTTGTGAACAACAAAAACATCATGTTCAACAGGTCTAGGTTTTGGAAAGAAATAGGAAAAGGCAAAGTCTACTTCAAGTATTGAAGAAGAAGAAACAACATCAGAAGAAGATGCTTCGAAAGAGAGATTCTCAGATGTAAGTGAAAGTGAAACTTCTAAGGATGAGTCAGATTGCAATGAGTCCAATAGGGACAATGGGCAAAGAAGATACAAATGGAACAACAATCATAACAAGAGACCAATGAGGTCTAGGCAAGGAATATTCAATGGGATATGCTTCTCATGTCACAAGTTTGGGCACATGGCTTCACAGTGCAGGACACATGAAAGATAGGTATATGGAAGAGAACAAATTTTCTAAGGATATTGTTATTCGTGTAATGAGTTTGATCATAAGGCAATAAATTGAAGGATTCATGATAGAAGAGGATATGGCTTCACTAGGAGAAATCCTAAGACTATTGCACATCCAAGGAATAATACCATTAAGTGTTATAAGTGCAATAATGATGATCACATAGAAATATGGTGAAGAGAAAATATTTTAGAAATAGTTATGAATAGGAAAAGGAATATGAACATGAATAGGAACAAGAATATGAACATGAACAAGAATAGAAATATGAACAGAAACATGAACAGGAACATGAATAGAAACAAGAAGATGAACAAGAATAGAGACTCAGAAAAGAATGAGAACAAGAACAGGTACAAGAATAGGAACATGGATGAAAACAAGAACAAAAACAAGAACATGTACAAGAACAAGAACATGGATGAGAAAACAAGAACAGGAACATGGATGATGAATCAAAAAGAAACAATGAGAGAATTCAACAAAAATGAAAAGGAAAAGTCAAAGGCATGGAACAGTGCTTTCGGGGAGTAGAAATACTCCCACCCCAGAATTAACCACCTCATGTGGAGGTGGGGGAGGGGCTAAGCTAAGAGGCTTAATTATTAGCCCCGAGCCCCAAAGGTGACCCTTTGCCATTGATGTCAAAGGGGGAGAGATTTATGTATTATGGGGAGAGTTTTTGGATATGAGGAGAGATTTGATATCTAAGACAGAATTGAGCCAGGGGGAGAAAATCCCCAGGGGGAGCAGAAAAGAAGGTCAAAATTTAGTAAAAGGATTTGGGTTGCCATAAATGACAAAGGGGGAGATTGTTGGACATTTTGAGTCCCTAAGTTGAAATGTTGTCATTGATGTCAATAGAGCAATAAATGTCAAAAGGATCTATGAAGGGTTTTTGTGAAAACCAAGGCAGGGAAAATAAAAGGTTTTATTTAAAACCATGGATAGCAGATTTGATCTGGGTTTTTCTTAAAACCCACATTGGGCTTTCATTTCATCGAAAAAGGTGCCCCAGTGATGGAGTTATTTGAGTTTTAATGTTTGGTTTAAATTTTAATTATTTAAAATTTAAATTCAAATTTAAATGGAAAGTTTCCCGTCGACGTCATCATGCAAATACAATTTTAATATTTTTGCCGACGTCTTCAAAGTGTTATTAAACACTATATAAAGGGGTGGCAATTAAACCAAATAATTATCCTTGCTCTCGTGTGTTAATTGCCTTGGAATACGAAAGAGCTCGTGAGAATTGTTGAAAAGGAAGCATCGAAGAAAGCGTAGTGATTTGGAAATATCAAATGTGGTATGAGGCATGGCGCATTGGCATATCGATTTTGCTAATACTGTGGGTAGTGCAAATATCAGGGATCGAATCCCCTTGACGATAGTGTGTGGGAAGCGCTTTGGTGCTTTGTCCTTTGTGACAGGTAGAGGAAGATTAAAGCCCTTTTTGGCCTTTACTTTTTCAACGAGCACTTTGGCTTGGTTGAAATCTTAGCCACAGCTAAGACGCTCGTGATATGTGGTGGACAGGGGTTCGAATACCCTTGAGAGGTATTTACATTTTTGCCTTTAATAATTTTTATTAGCCCTAAAGTTTGGAGTTATAAGGTATTTAATGGGAATTAAATTTTATTATTAGGGCTATAATTATTATTGCAAAAACATATTTTATTTATGTTTTATTTTTATGGAAATGGAGAATTAATTTTAGGAGAAATAAGGAATTGTTGTTAAAGTGATTTTGAGAGATTTATTGTGGGTTATTCTTAAATAAGGGTTTTTATTAAAATAGACTTTGGTGGATGTGTTTATGAAGTTGGAGTGAAAAGGGTGTAAATTAAGTTATGCTTTTATTGTGATTATTTAAAGACCACTAACCCTTATTAATATTGAAAAGGAAAGTTGTGATTAAGTGTGGCAGATTTTATGGACAACTTATTGGCATCAAAAAGGTATGGGCACATTCTCCTATTGATTGTTTGTGGTGGTTGATTTCTGAAATATCATTGGAGTGAAAAGGAATAATTGAAGTTTTATTTGTGAAGATGGTTGGTTGAATGCTTCAAGGTTTTCTGATTTGTGAGTTGTAATTAAACCTTGTTTCATTAACATTGTTGTTGAATCCCATTGATGATGAAATGAACTTGAACATGATCTAGAAAAGAACATGAGTATCATTTTTATGTGAGACTTGAGATAAAGCATTGTTGGAAATATTTTGAGTTGGTTGATACATGCTTGAACTAGGGTTTGTGAGAAATGGTTGTTCCTTGATGTGATTGGTTGAGTTGAGTTGGTTAAGCCTAGTCAAGTGGATGTGTGAAATGGTTGTTCAAGTTCCATAAAACAAACTATTCTATATTCTGATTTGAGTTGAGATTGAGATTGAAGAATATGACATATTGAGTCTCTAACAATTCTCTTTATGCTTCTATGTTAGGATCTCATCCTAACCCTTAATGTAATAACTTCCCTGATGTAATAATTCCTAGTGAACGTGGGTAGTACCCATGATTAATATTTTGTAATGTTCTAAGTTTTAGCTTAGGTAGTGCCTATGACAAATGGCATCCTTTTTATGTAACACATGGTAGATAGGTTAGGTAAGGTGGCATTGTGCATGTAATTCGTATGGCATTATGCATGTAATTCGAGTGGCATTGTGCATGTAATTCAAAGTGGCACTATGCATGTAATTCGGGTGGCATTAGGTGGCATTTTGCATGTAAGCCAACCTTGGAAGGAAACTCCTTAAATACCCGAAAAGGCACCAATGTAACCATATTTTTGCAAATTAATGAAGTATTGAAGGAAGTTGCCCCCTCGAAGAGGCCTGCGATTCTGTCTTATTGTGAGATTGTTCCTTTATGCAAATTTCTATTATATTAATATGATGTTTATGTGAGTTTATTTCCAAGCAATCGTGTGAGAGTGTGTTATTTGAGTTTATTTTATAGCAGGATCTTAACAAGTGGTATCAGAGTGCTTTCTAGGGCCAAGTTTTGCTGCAACTACAATGATTCTTGCCATCCAATATGCCTATTAGGTATAAATTCTATGTGTTTTTCCCATTTCTGTTTTTCCTTATTAAAAAAAAATCCAAAAAAATACAATGCATTTTTTTTCCAGACCAAAAAAAAAAAAAAAAAAAATTGTTAAGTAGGTAGAAACCCTGTACCGGGGGTTTTAAAATATCGCGAAGGATCTATAATTATTGGCTAAGCTAGATAGCCCATAAAGCGTTTAGTGAAGTGAGGGGCGATCAGGCTCCAATACCCAGGCCTCAGACAGAACTCGCGCATGGACTTGAGCTCCCACGTATCTTCGGGTATATCGAGAGACCATCTAGGATTAAACAAACTTTTAGCCATTAGGAAGCTCTTCGGCCTTGTATTACTCATAGTCTACGGGACACAACATCCTGGACGATTACCCTCCCGTATTGTCAGAGAGGCGGGTAGTGTGCTCAAGGGTATGTGTGGAATCCTCCTTGAGTAGTGGCCTAAAATATTGGTCCGAGCACTATTGTTCGTCACTGTCGATATATTAAAGGGCCTATGGGTGGTACATACTCCTATACTTAGCATTCCCTGGTTCTGTTAAAACTTCAACCTATAAAAAACACAAAAAAATAAAAAAATAAAAATCCAAACATCCCTGTTCGTAAACCTGCATTTCAAAAGTGAGCATATGAGAAAGGAGTCCTCTACTAAAAAAATAACATAAAGGACATGCATTCAGGATAAGCCATGAGGGTGACACTTAAGTTGACAGTCTGAATAATAACAGTCAAATTTATAGTGGCAGTCACAGTCAGGTCAGTCAGGTCAGAGAGGTCAGCACAGTCAGGGCAGAATTCACAGTCTTCAGGGTCAGAACAGAACTGTCATAACAGTCACCTGCAAAATACAAAGAATCTTGAGTATGAAACGAGGCCAGTTATAGATAGTGCTCCAGTACCCAAAATTTTCTCTGTAGCTTAGAATCATAAACTGTAAACACCATTAGACTCAGCAAAACAGGAGATAAAAAAAAGTGTCTGGGGTGCCAAAAAGTAGTGTTAAGAGATATAGCTCATTGTGACCACCTCCTTGAGTTGATCGTTTTGATATATAGCACCCACGCACTTTTTGGGCACTTACTAAAAATATTAAGTCCTAAAAATTCAATTCTATTTTTAGTAACTGGTCACAAAAGGTTTAAAAAATGGCCCAAGGTACCCGTGGACACCAAAAAGAACTAGAACACTTGGAATCCCTAACAAAAGCCATTGAGAACTTGAACTCGAATTTTCACTCCATAAGGGAAGAAGTCCAAGGTCTTCGCCTAGAGCATGAGGCCACTAGCAACCGCTTAGAAGAAGCACTGACAGAAGTAGACAACAAACTGAAAAGAGAACCACCCAAATTAGAATACCAAGCTGAGAGTTCTGCAAGGAATCGTGACCATGATCCACCCTTTAGAATGCCCAAATTGGACTTTCCCAAATTTAGTGGGAAGGATGTTGATGGGTGGCTATGTTGGGTTGACCAATTCTTTCGACTTCATAATGTACCCATATTTCATCGAGTCTAGATGGCTTCCTTTAACTTGGAGTCTGAGGCTCTACACTGGTTTCAATGGTTACGTGTTGCCTACCCAAAACTTTCTTGGGAGGATTTTGAATCCCAACTACTCACTCGATTTGGTCCTAGTGAGTATGAGGACTTTACAGGAGCCTTGACCAAACTACAACAAACAGGGTCAGTCCGAGAGTACCAAACTCAATTTGAAAAATTGGCCAATAAGACAAGAGGATTGAGTGAAGGGTTCTTCTAGAGTTGTTATATCAGTGGGTTGAAGGTGGAACTCCAAGCAGAAGTAAAAATGTTGAAACCACGAACTATGATGGAAGCTATCAGTTTGGCCCATTTGGCCGAATCTAAACTCTCTTCCCAAAGACGCCCATCAAAATTTCCTCAAAATAGAACTTCATTTCCTCCTAGAGCGCAACACCCAACTGATAATAAACTTGCTGCACCCAAGCGCCTCACCACCGAAGAGATGGATGCACGTTGTGCCCAAGGATTATGCTACAATTGTGATGAAAAGTTTTTCAAAGGGCATAAGTGTGCACACAAAAAATTGTTCTCGATAGATGTTGAAGAACTTGATACCTCCGACGAGAGTGATGAGGATGAGGACCCTCCAGAAACACCTCATCCACAAGAAGAAGTGAAACAGGAACCTGAGACAACAATTACAGTCCATGCCCTTATAGGCATTACTACTCCTCAAACCATGAAGGTTATAGAATTTTTCAAGGGCCAATGTCTTTCCATCCTTCTGGATTCGGGAAGCACGCACAACTTCATTGACCCTAGAGTTTCTCAGCGGGCAAATTGCTATATCCACACTTGTAATTCCTTTGAGGTCATGGTAGCCAATGGGGGAACCTTATCTTGTAAATGAAAGTGTTGCAATGTTAAAATCAAGATAGGGGACTATGAACTCAAGCAGGACATGTTTGCCCTCCAGTTGGGTGGATGTGATATTGTTTTGGGATCTCAATGGTTGAGTACATTGGGCACTATCAGTTGGAACTTTGCTAAACTTTGGATGCAGTTCTCCTAGAACGGACAAACACACATCATCAAGGGCTCCCCAGCAGGAACACCTCAAATTATCAGTTCAAACGACATGGAGAAATTGCTAAAGAAATCATCACGTGGGGTCATTGCACAACTATTCTCCATCCAACCATCCACATCTCCAATGGGTGAAATCCCACCAGACATGCAACAGATTCTCCACAAAAATGAGGCCATCTTTTCAGAACCAACCACACTACCACCGCATCGCTCTCACGACCATGCCATTCCATTATTGTCAGATAGTACACCTTCCAATATCAGACCATACAGGTACCCCCATGCCATGAAGTCAGAGATTGAGAAGATGATACATGAATTACTCAAGGCGGGTGTCATTAGACCTAGTACTAGTCCCTACTTTGCACCAGTCTTACTGGTCCTCAAGAAGGATGGCTCTTGGCGGTTGTGTATTGACTACTGAGAACTCAAAAATATAATTTTCAAGGATAAATTTCCTATCCCTGTGGTTGATGAATTACTAGATGAATTACATGGGACCATGTACTTCACCAAGCTAGACCTCCACTTTGGGTACCATCAGATCCGGCTCAGGGATGAAGATATTCCTAAAACTGCTTTTTGCACTCATGAAGGTCATTATGAATTCTTGGTAATGCCATTTGGTCTCACAAATTCTCCTTCCACATTCCAAAGCTTGATGAACATCTTTCGCCCTTTTTTGCGGAAGTTCATCCTTGTGTTCTTCGATGACATCTTGATTTACAATCACACATGGGAAGAGCATCTCAAGCATGTAGATCAAACCCTCCAACTATTGGCCGACCATAAACTGTTTGCAAAAAGGTCCAAGTGCTCCTTTGGTTTGACTAAAGTAGAATATCTGGGACACATTGTCTCAAAGGATGGTGTCAAGGTTGACCCTAAGAAGATCCAAGCAGTCCAAGAATGGCCAAAACCTCGCACACTCAAGGGGCTTCGAGGATTTTTAGGGCTTACAGGATATTACCATAAATTTGTTTGCAATTATGGAAAGATAGCTGCCCCCCTCACCTCCATGTTGAAGAAGGATTCTTTTACTTGGATAGGGCCAGCTGAGCAAGCATTCCTGGACCTCAAGCATGCCATGACCACGACTCCAGTTTTAGCCATGCCAGACTTCTCTAAAAAATTTGTCATTGAAAGTGACGCTTCTGGTCGTGGTATTGGGGCGGTATTAACGCAAGGATGCCCTTTGGCTTTTACCAACAAAGCCCTATCTGATCACAATTTGGGGAAATCCACATATGCCAAGGAAATGTTGGCAATATTGCATGCAGTCCTGCATTGGCGACCTTACCTCATTGGGCGCCATTTCTCCATCAAAACTGACCACCAGAGTCTAAAATACTTTCTAGAACAATGGGTTGCCACCCCCGAGTAACAAAAGTGGGTATCAAAACTCATGGGCTATGATTATGACATCACGTACAAAAAAGGGAAGGAAAATATTATGGCAGATGCTCTCTCTCGCCAATTTGAGACCCTTAGTATGTTGTGTGCCATCTCTGCACCATTGCCCCAATGGATTGAGCCCTTACGTCGGGAAATACTTCAGGATGCAGATTTGAAAGACCCGGTTGCTTCACTTAGGGATGATCCAGAGTCTACACCAGGATATAGTTGGGATGGCCAGGATCTGCGTTACCATCAATGCCTGGTTCTTCCTCCTAAGTCCCCACTTTGAGAGCTCCTCATGAAGGAATCACATGCTACTCCATCTGCTGGCCATTCAAGGTTCCTAAAAACTTATGAGTGACTCAAGTGTACCTTATTTTGGAAAGGTATGAAACAAGAAATTCGCTCTTTTGTAGCAGACTGCGACACATGTCAAAGGATGACAGGAGAAACAGTGCGCTCTCCGGGTACTCTTCAACCATTGCCGATACCAGATCAGGTGTGGACTGACATCTCCATGGACTTCATAGAAGGGCTACCTAAATCTAGAGGCAAGTCTGTTATTTTTGTGGTAGTGGACCGCCTTTCAAAGTATGCTCACTTTTGTGCCCTAACCCATCCTTACATAGCATCCACTATTGCCCAAATTTTTCTTGACTCCATATTTCGCCTTCATGGCATGCCAACCTCCATTGTATCTGATCGTGATCCCACCTTTACTAGCAATTTTTGGCAAGAGTTGTTTAAGTTGCAAGGGACTCAACTCAAAATGAGTTCAGCCTACCATCCACAAATAGATGGTCAAACAGAGGTTGTTAATAAATGTTTGGAAACCTACCTTCGTTGCTTTGCCTCCGATCATCCTACTCATTGGGAAAAATGGCTTTCTTTGGCTGAATGGTGGTACAACACTTCCTATCATACCGCCACCAAACTCACACCGTTTGAGGCAGTTTATGGGTGCCCTCCACTCATGCCTTCCTCCTACATTTTGGGCAGCTCCAAGGTCCAGGTCGTCGACAATGCTCTGAGTCAACACACCGAGGTCCTCCGCCAACTCAAGCAAAATTTGAACATGGCCTAGAATCGGATGCGCCAACAAGCTGATCAACATCGTTTTGAGCACAGTTTTTATGTGGGTGATATGGTCTTCCTTCTCTTACAACCATATAAACAATCATCCCTACAACTCCACAGGTGTTAGAAGCTCGCTCCAAAATTCTATGGTTCTTATCAAGTTCTACAACGGATTGGTCCAACGACTTACAAATTGGCTCTTCCCCCCACTTCCAAGATCCACCCTATTTTTCATGTTTCCCTTCTCAAGAAAGTTATGGGCACAAAGGTACAGGTTCAATCAACACTCCTCGAATTGGATGAAGAAGGCTCCATCTTACTTGCATTGGAGCAGCTGCTGGATCGTCAAACTCGCACTCTGTGCAATCGTACCATTACAGAGGTCCTGGTTCAGTGGCGTGGACTTCAACCTAAGGATGCTACATGGGAGTCTCTCCATCAACTCCAGCAACAGTTTCCTCATTTTCAGCTTTGAGGACAAAGCTTCTTCAAGGAGAAGGGCATGTTAGGATCTCATCCTAACCCTTAATGTAATAACTTCCCCGATGTAATAATTCCTAGTGAACGTGGGTAGTACCCATGATTAATATTTTGTAATGTTCTAAGTTTTAGCTTAGGTAGTGCCTATGACAAATGGCACCCTTTTTATGTAACACATGGTAGATAGGTTAGGTAAGGTGGCATTGTGCATGTAATTTGTGTGGCATTATGCATGTAATTCGAGTGGCATTGTGCATGTAATTCAAAGTGGCACTATGCATGTAATTCGGAAGGCATTATGCATGTAATCCAGGTGGCATTTTGCATGTAAGCCAACCTTGGAAGGAAACTCCTTAAATACCCGAAAAGGCACCAATGTAACCATATTTTTGCAAATTAATGAAGTATTGAAGGAGGTTGCCCCCTCGAAGAGGCCTCGCGATTCTTGTCTTATTGTGAGATTGTTCCTTTATGCAAATTTTTGTTATATTAATATGATGTTTATGTGAGTTTATTTCCAAGCAATTGTGTGAGAGTGTGTTATTTGAGTTTATTTTATAGCAGGATCTTAACATTCTATTGAGTTGAGATTGGAATTTGAGTATAGAACATATAGAGTCTAACAATTCTCTTTATGCTTCTATGAGATTGAGATTTAAGAATAGGACATATTGAGTCTCTAACAATTCTCTTTATGCTTCTATTAAGTTGAGATTGGGATTTGAGTATAGAACATATAGAGTCTCTAATAATTCTCTTTATGCTTCTATGAGATTGAATTGAGATATTGATTATACTTTGAGTATAGAACATATTGAGTCTAACAATTCTCTTTATGATTCTATGAGATTGAACAAGTTCTGTGTAAGCTTGTTAATCAGGTTTGAGACAAGTCTTTGAGAAGGCTTGTGGACTGTTTTGAGTTAAGCTTTTGTGAAAGCTTGCTTGAGCAGATTTGAGCAAGTCCAAGAGAGGACTTATTGAGCATATTTGAGCAAGTCCAAGAGAGGACTTATTGAGCAGATTTGAGCAAGTCCAAGAGAGGACTTATTGAGCAGATTTGAGCAAGTCCAAGAGAGGACTTATTGAGCATATTTGAGCAAGTCCTAGAGAGGATTTTTTGAGCAGATTTAGACAGGTTTTGTGTGAACCTGTTGAGCATATTTAGACAGGTTTTGTGTGAACCTATTGAGTAGATTTAGACAGGTTTTGTGTGAACCTATTGAGCATATTTAGATAGGTTTTGTGTGAACCTGTTGAGCAGATTTGAGCAGGATCTAAGTGAGCCTATTGAGCAGAATTGTACTAGACTGACTGTACTGTATTTAGTGCAAGAGATTGAGCAAAACTGTGCTAGACCAATTGAACTGTGTTTGGTACATTATTGAGACAGAGCTTTGGAGGTGACAGAGTATAGAGGACAGAGTCTTAATGGATAGAGATCCAACATCCAGGATAATTGAAGACAAATCTAAGTGAGAAGTCTTCAAGTGGAGAGAGATCCATCAGTGAGAGTAGCATAGAGACAGAGTCTTCTAGAAGATCACTAGCCAGAGTAGAAGGGGAAAGAGTTCTCTTGTGGAAGAGATCCACGAACTTGAGATTAGGGGATTAACATCTCATTTGGACCGAGGTCCATAAACATTGTAATTTGGGAAGGATTCCCAAGAGATCATTTGAAAAATATTTAGAAAAAATATTTTCTTTGTGGAGGTAGCCCACATTGGGTGAACCACGTTAAATCTGTGTCTCTATTGTGTGTGGTGTTTTGTGCATTGCTTTGATTATTGCTATTGATACTGCTATCTATACACTACATAATATTGATTTGAGAAGAAAAGTAAAAAGTGGTCTTATATTGTTCACCCCCCTCTTAGTATAAGCTTGTGTTCTTTAGACTCTTGACAATTCACTATCGACTCATGGGCGTTGGGCTCTTCTTGTGACAATTCACTATCAATTCATGGTGAGGAGCTGAATGCTTACACTGTTTATGTTTTCTAAAAAATATTTATAGCCGTGAGTGAGTGGAGTGTTCTTGTATGTTTAAAAGAAAAAATCTTTATATATTTTTAATAGATTTAAAAAAAAAATATATTTTTAAAAGTATATTTTTATTTTTTAAATAAATAATATGTAAATTTTATTAATATATTTTTATTAAAATGTTAAAATCTTACAATAAATAAATTAAATTATATCTAATTTTTTTAATGTGTTTTATGCTACAAGAGTGAGGAAATATCTGACCACTTGATGTTTGAGTGTCCATTTACGCGTCAGTTGATGTTTGAGTGCCTATTTACGCGCCAGATCTACGAGTGATAGGTTTTATCTTATAAAATTCAAGCCAATGGTGATTTGAATTGAATTAATATTTGGGAAATATAGAAGAGAGGTAGATTTAAATCTAAAGCTCTTTGTATTGGTTGGAAGCTTGGATTAAACTTCATTTGGTGGCAAGTGTGGTTAGAGAGAAATGGCAAAATTTTTAGAGAAATCTTTTCATCTTTAGATGACATTTGATAAGCCATTTGGAGCAAAGTCACATAAACAGTGATAGTTTATGCTAAAGAGGAAACTCATGCTGATATAGGGATGATGAATAAGGAAGCTAATGTGCAAGAGGGGTAAGACAGAACTTGTTGGAAACCAACCCAGAAGGTTGGATTAAAATTAATACTGATGGAGTTGTAAAAGGTAATTTGGGTAAAGCTGAAATTTGAGTGGTCTGCAAGAATCATTTTGGGATAGTGCTCTATTGGAAATTTGTATGGTGTTTCGACATCCACGATCCTTGTTATTTTGAACTAAAAAATTAAAGAAAAATAAAATATAAAAAAAACCTAAATTTTTTTTTGAATTTAAAAAATTAAAGAAAAATAAAAATAAAGCAAGCCCGCCATGTTCTTTCCAGAAAGTTTCAGATATTCTAGAAAGTTACATTGTCATATGGACTGACAAATGCATTTCCCATTCTGATTGACAAATGCATTTTCCATTCTCATTCGGACTCATAAATACATTTCACGTGTTAATACTTTAAAATGGTAAACGAATACAGTGTTTATCTTTCTAATATTTTTTTAAAATATATTATATTTATTAACTGTTTTACTAAAAACAATGAATATATTTAGGATTCACAAAATTTGTAAATAACATTTATGAAAGTATGCGTTAAAAATAAAAATTACATAATAAATTTTTAAGAGTATTAATATGTTACTTATCTTTTTCTGATCGTAATATTTATTATAGAGATGGATATGGCTACTTGTAACAAAACCAAAAATACATTTTACGAGTCCTGATATGATACTTATCTTTTATCTGATAGTAATATTTATTGTAGAGATCACTATGGCTGCCTGTAACAAAACCTAGCTACCTGTAACAAAATAAAAAATACATTCTAGTTAATTTGCTTTGTATACTAAAGCAAACACAAAAAACCTAATGAAAATCAAGGATGTAAGCAAATTTGTTCGATGTTAGAAAATATTCATGGATTTCATACTTTTCGTTGAAAATGCTCTTATGAAAGACAAGCATTGCAAGGAAGCAACCCTAAAATTGATTGGATAATTGACGAGGTTTAAAAGTATCAATGGATTTAACACCTTTCACTATAAACGTTCATATGAAAGATAGGCGTTGGAAGGAAATAACCCTAAAATTAACTCAACAATTGACAGGGTTTTAAAATATCAATGGATTTGACACGTTTCACTGTAAACATTCATATATGAAAGACAAGCACAAAAAATACAGTCCTAAAATTAACTTAGGATTTGAAAATATCAATGAATTTGGCCATAGTACAAAAGCTAAGCAATCAATAAATTCTAAAACCTTCACGAAAACATTCTTTGATTTACCAATACCTTAAGTAGCCGATGTATATATATATTACACAAAAGGGTTTGCAGTACTTACCAGAAATTTGGCACTAAAAAAATTGTCTCATCTCCCTAGAAAAGGCCAAATTAAAAAAAGGAAACTCTATCTAGATGTTGTAACTACACCTAAATAAACCTTCGAGGAAAAATCTAAAGGCAAAAAACTTTTCACTCAATCCATATGCCATATAGAAGGACGATCCATGTTTCTACATCAAGGAAAGTGAAATAAATATAACTGAATCTAAATTTTTTTGTAGAGTAGCAATGGTCAAGGTTGGTTCAAATTATGTTGTATATAAAAGGGGATAGGCTAGATGGTAGCGTTTGTAGGTTGGTTGATTGTACGTAACCCAATAGGCTAGGGTTTATAAATGATAACACCTGAAAATGCTACTTATTTTTTTCAACGAGATTACACATGTTTTTATGAGGAGTCCCGATCCCCTCATAATGAGTTGGGTTTGAACCTTAAATTCTAAATTTGGCCTTTCAACTCTAAATTTGGCCATCAGATCAGGTAACTCTAACCTTTGTTTGTTGTTCTCTGTCTATTAGGATGGCTTGACTATTGTTTGACATATCCATATTTTGTTGCATTATAGACTTAATCGTAGTAATCAGAGAACAAGGAACAACCTTTAGAGTTATCTAATCGCATGGAAAAATTTAGAATTGAAAGAGAAAATAATATAAAGTATGATGCTTATCTATAATGCAACAAATCATTGATAAATCAAACAACAGGTAAGTCATCCTAGTAATTAGAGAACAAGGAACAACGATTAAAGTTACAATTTCTCTCAAATATAGTTGAATGGCCAAACTAAAAAAAGAAAATTCTAGCCAGATGTATCTACACCTAGATAGACCTTTGAGACCTTTGAGGAAAAATCTAAAGACAACAAACTTTTCACACAATCCATATGCCATATAGAAGGACGACCCATGTTTCTACATCAAGGATTTCTACATCAAGGAAAGTGAAATAAATGTAACTGGATCCAATTTTTTTTTAGAGTAGTAATGATTAGGATTTTCGTCTTTTTTTAAGAGGTTTAGGGTTTAAATTATGTTGTATCCAAAATAATATAGGATGGATGGTAATGTTTGTAGGTTGGTTGACCGCATGTAACCAAATAGGCTAGGGTTTATAGTAATAACACCTAATAATATTTTTTATTTTTTCAATGAGTGCAAATCAATTGAAGTTGAGACGATTAAATCTAAAACACTGACCATTTATGCTTCTGATATTCTTTGATATATTCCCAATAATATTTTTTATTTTTTCAGTGAGTGCAAATCAATTGAAGTTGAGACAATTAAATCTAAAACACTGACCATTTATGCTTCTAATATTCTTTGATATATTCCCAATGAGCTATAAAAGAACTCTAAAATTAAATAAAAGGGTCTCTAATGTACTTACCGAACTCGACACTAAAATTTTAAAAGGGTTTGTGATGTACTTACCAAACTCGCACTAAAATCTTTCTTATATTTTAAACCAATTTGTATGGTGTTTCGGCATCCATGATCTTTGTTATTTTGAAATAAATCATAAAAAATATAAAATAAATTTTAAATTTAAAAATTTAAAGAAAAACAAAAAAATCAATTGAATTTGAGGCAATTTTAGAAAAATAAATCATAAAAAATATAAAACGAATTTTAAATTTAAAAAATTAAAGAAAAAAAAAATCAATTGAATTTGAGGCGATTAAGACATTTATGCTTCTGACATTCTTTTGACATTCTTTGATTTATTATCAATGAGCTATAAAAGAACTCTAAATTAAATAAAAGGGTCTCTAATGTACTTACCAAACTCGGAACTAAAATCTTAAAAGGCTTAAAAGAGTTTGTGATGTACTTACAGACTCGCACTAAAATTTATCTTATAACTAAAAAAAAAAAAAAAAACATAAAATGAATTTTAAATTAAAGAAAAATAAAAATAGACGGAGCCCTCCACCAAAATGTAAATATCCTATAAAGTTATTTCCGTAAAGTTTCAGATCTTCTAGAAAGTTCCAATGAGAAGTTCCATTCTCATTGGGACTGACATATGCATTTTTCATTCTCATTTGGGCTGACGAATGCATTTCACGCCTAAGTACTATGAAATGGTAAAATGAATACAATATTTATCCTTCTAATATTTATGTTAAAAATATATTTATTAACTGTTTTATTAAAAACAATGAATGTAGGTAGGATTCACAAAAAGATTGTGAAAATAAATCTTTGTGTTAAAAATAAAAATTACAAAATAAAATTTTTATGGTTACCTGCAACAAAACCGAAAAACACATTCTACGAGTCTTGATATGATAATTATCTTTATATGATCATAATATTTATTATAGAGATCGCTATGGTTACATGTAATAAAAATTGGCTACCTGTAAAAAAACCAAAAACACATTCGAGTTAATTTGCTTTGCATACTAAAGCAAACATAAAACCTAAATGAAAATAAAAAACACATTCTAGTTAATTTGCTTTGTATACTAAAGCAAACATAAAACCTAAATGAAAATCAAGGATGCAAGAAAATTTGTGGGTGTTTGAATATATCAATGGATTTGATACGTTTGCCTAGAAACGCTCATATGAAAGACAAGCATTGCAAGGAAAAAACCTTAAAATTGATTGAACGATTGACGAGTTTGAAAGTATCAATGGATTTAACACCTTTCACTCTAAACGTTCGTATGAAAGATAGGCGTTGGAATAAAATAAACCTAGAATTGACTCAATCAACAATCAATGGTGTTTAATAATATCAATGGATTTGATACGTTTCACTATAAACATTCATACATGCAAGACAAACATTGCACATTATAAAAAAAAAGAAAAAAGATAACACTCCTAAAATTGACTCAACAATTGATAAGGTTCGTAAATATCAATGGATTTGGCCACAATACAAATCAAATGAAGTTAAGGTAATCAATAAATTCTAAAAACCTGACAGAAACATTCTTTGATTTACCAATACCTTAAGTAACTGATGCATATACATTAAACAAAAGGGTCTGTAATGTACTTACCGGAAATTTGGCACTAAAATATGTGTCTCATCTCTTCAACCAATTCCTGTGGTGTTTCGGCATTCATGATACTTTTTGCTTTTAACTAGAAAATTAATACAAAATATGAACAAAAAAATTAAAGAAAAACAAATTATAAATAGCAAAAATCAAAATAAAACAAGGCAAATATATTAAAAATAAAACAAGGTAGATGCATTCAAATGAAATATGAGCAAAAATCAAAATAAAACAATATAGATTTTGTAAGCAGAGATGTTATCCAAACACATAAGGGAACAGAGGAAACCATGGTACCATGGATGATCAGACACAAAAATAAAATTGGAGAAGAATATGAAGAAAGCAAAAGAGGACAAAAACAAGATCAATGCAAAATATATATGAAAGGATTTTCAAGCGAGCTTTATAACTCCAATTTTAACGAATACTTGAGCATAAATTAAAATCAAGGTAAAAAGCATAACAACATTCCAATTCAGATCAATTTGTACAATGCATGGGTGGTCAAACAACTGTTAAATTTCCAAACCTTTTAAAAATTTAAAACCGGCACATACCTTCCGGAAAGTTCTATGAACATAAAACTAAACCTTCACAAAATTCGGCAAAAAAATCCTAAGAATGTTTTTTTATATACACATTTTTTAATAAGTATTTATTTAAGTGAGAAGACCTTTAAAAACTTGGGATTGAAACCGCAACTTGGATAAACATTTATCAAAAAACCAATATTAAGTGAAAATATCTCCAAAGACTGAGATTGAAACCACAACTTCAACAAACATTTACGAAGCCAATTGGCTCCATAAAAATATTACAATTCAAAACCGGACATTTACCAGAAAACCAATTGGCTCCATAAAATGTTACAATTCAAAACCCATCCATAGTACAATTCAAATTGAGTTTTAATGGTACAATGCATATACTTTATAAAATATAAAATAATTTAAAAATATTTTTAGGTGTGAGATGATATGTTTCAAATAATTTTTAGAAACAAATTAATTGTAGTGTATTGTTGACACCAAAATAAATTATTTTAATTAAATAATGGAACATTAATAAATTAAAATAATAATTTTATTTTGATATATAAAATATTTTTTTTATATAATTTTTGTAAGACATTACAACGATAAGGGCATTGGGCTCTTGTGACAATTCACTATCGACTCATGGGCGTTGGGCTCTTGTGACAATTCACTATCGACTCATGGGCGTTGGGCTCTTCTTGTGACAATTCACTATCGATTCATGTGGGGAGCTGAATGCTTACACAGTTTATGTTTTCTTAAAAAAAAACTTTATAGTAGACTGATCTTGTATGTTTAAAAGAATTTTTTTTTTTTATATTTTTAATAGATTTAAAAAAATATATATTTTAAAAGTATATTTTTATTTTTTAAATAAATTATATGTAATTTTTATTAAAATGTTAAAATATTACAATAAATCAATTAAATTATATCTAACATTTTTTAATATATTTTATGCTACAATAGCGAGGAAATATCTAACCATTTGATGTTTGAGTGTTCATTTAAGCGTCAGTTGATGTTTGAGTGCCTATTTATGCGTCAGATCTGGGAGCAATAGGTTTTATCTTATAAAATTCAAACTAATGGTGATTTGAATCGAATTACTATTTGGGAAAGATGTAAGAGATGTAGATTTAAATCTAAAGCTCTTTGTATCGGTTGGAAGCTTGGATTAAACTTCATTTGGTGGTAAGTGTGGTTAGAGAGAAATGGCAGAATTTTTAGAGAAACCTTTTCATCCTTAGATGGCGTTTGGCAAGCCATTTGGAGCAAAGTCACATAAACAATGATAGTGTGTGCTAAAGAAGAAATTTAGATTGATATAGGGACGATGAAGAAGGAAGCTAAAGTGCAAGAGGAGTAGGAAAGAGCTAGTTGAAAACCTCTCCAGAAGGTTGAATTAAAATCAATACTGATAGAGCTGTAAAAGGTAATTCGGGTAGAGCTAGAATTCAAGTGGTCTCAAAGAATCATATTGGGACAATGCTCAATTGGGAATTCGTATGGTGTTTCGACATCCACGATCCTTGTTTTTTTGAACTAAAAAAATTAAAGAAAAATAAAATATAAAAAACATATAAAAAAATTTTGAATTTAAAAAATTAAAGAAAAACAAAAATAGAGCAAGCCCTCCAAGTTCTTTCCAGAAAATTTTAAATATTCTAGAAAGTTACATTCTCATATGGATTGACAAATGCATTTCCATTCTGACTGACAAATACATTTCACACGTTAATACTTTAAAAATATATTATATTTATTAATTGTTTTATTTAAAACAATGAATATATTTAGGATTCATAAAATTTGTAAATAACATTTATGAAAGTATGCATTAAAAATAAAAATTACACTATAAAATTTTAAGTCTTAATATGTTACTTATCTTTCTCTCATCGTAATATTTATTAAAGAGATAAATATGGCTACTTGTAACAAAATCAAATACACATTTTACGAGTCATGATATGATACTTATCTTTATCTAATCGTAATATTTATTATAGAGATCGCTATGGCTACCTGTAACAAAACCTAGCTACCTGTAACAAAACCAAAAACACATTCTAGTTAATTTGCTTTGTATACTAAAGCAAACGTAAAAAAACTAAATAAAAATCAAGGATGTAATCAAATTTGTTCAATGTTAGAAAATATCCATGGATTTCATATTTTTTGCTGGAAACGCTCATATGAAGGACAAGCATTGCAAGGAAACAAACCTAAAATTGACTGGACAATTGATGGGGTTTAAAAGTATCAATGGATTTAACACCTTTCACTGTAAATGTTCATATGAAAGACATGCGTTGGAAGGAAACAACCCTAAAATTAACTCAAAATTGACAGAGTTTTAAAATATCAATGGATTTGACAAGTTTCACTATAAAAATTCATATATGAAAGACAAGCACAAAAAAATAGTCCTAAAATTAACTTAGGGTTTGAAAATATCAATGGATTTGGGCACAGTACAGAAGTTAAGCAATCAAGTACATTCTAAAACCTTGACATAAACATTCTTTGATTTACCAATACCTTAAGTAGCCCATGTATATATATGTATATATATATATTAAACAAAAGGGTCTGTAGTACTTACCAAAAATTTGGCACTAAAAACTTTGTCTCATCTCCCTAGAAAAGGCCAAATTTAAAAAAGGAAACTCTACCCAAATGTTGTATCTACATCTAAATAAACCTTCGAGGAAAAGTCTAAAGACAACAAACTTTTCACACAATCCATATGCCATATAGAAGGACGGTCCATGTTTCTACATCAAGAAAAGTGAAATAAATATAACTGAATCTAATTTTTTTTGTAGAGTAGCAATGGTTAAGGTTGGTTCAAATTATGTTGTATATAAAAGGGGATAGGTTGGATGGTAGCGTTTGTAGGTTGGTTGATTGCATGTAACCCAATAGGCTGGGGTTCATAATGATAACACCTAAAAATGCTACTTATTTTTTCAATGAGATTACAAATGTTTTTATGAGGGTCCCGATCCCCTCATAATGAGTGGGGTTTAAACCTTAACTTCTAAATTTGACCTTTCAACTCTAATTTTGACCACCAGATTAGGTAACTCTAACCATCGTTCGTTTGTTCTCTGACAACTAGGATGGATTGTCTTTGTTTGACATATCCATGTTTTGTTGCATTATAGACCTAATCCTAGTAATTAGAGAACAATGAACAACCTTTAGAGTTATCTAATCGGATGGCCAAATTTAGAATTGAAAGGTCAAATAATATAATGTGTGATGCTTATCTATAATGCAACAAAACATTGATATATCAAACAACAGGCAAGCCATCCTAGTAATCAGAGAACAAGGAATGACTATTAAAGTTACAATTTCTCTCAAATATAGTCGAAAGGCCAAATTAAAAAAAGGAAACTCTAGCCAGATGTTGTATCTACACCTAGATAGACCTTTGAGAAAAAATCTAAAGGTAACAAACTTTTCACACAATCTATATGCCATATAGAAGGACGACCCATGTTTCTACATCAAGGAAAGTGAATAAATGTAACTGGATCCAATTTTTTAAGAGTAGTAATGATTAGGGTTTTTGTATTTTTTTGAAGAGGTCTAAGGTTTAAATTATGTTGTATCTAGAAGAAGCTAGGCTGGATGGTAACTTTTGTAGGTTGGTTGACTGCATGTAACCAAATAGACTAGGGTTTATAGTAATAACACCCAATAATATTTTTTATTTTTTCAATGAGTGCAAATCAATTGAAGTTGAGACGATTAGTAAAATCTAAAAAACTGACTATTTCTGCTTCTTGACATTCTCTGACATATTCCCAATGAGCTATAAATGAATTCTAAAATTAAATAAAAGGGTCTTTGATGTACTTACGAAACTCAACAATAAATTCTTAAAAGGGTTTGTGATGTACTTATCAAACTTGCACTAAAATCTGTCTTATATTTTCAACCAATTCGTATGGTGTTTTGGCATCCACGATCTTTGTTAGTTTGAAATAAATCATAGAAAAATATAAAATGAATTTTAAATTTAAAAAATTAAAGAAAAACAAAAAAATCAATTGAATTTGAGGTGATTTTAGAAAAATAAATCATAATAAAAAAAACGAATTTTAAATTTAAAAAATTAAAGAAAAATAAAAAAATCAATTGAATTTGAGGCGATTAAGACATTTCTGCTGGCATTCTTTCATTTATTACCAATAGTATATAAAAGAACTCTAATTTAAATAAAAGGGTTTCTGATGTATTTACCAAACTCGACACTAAAATCTTAAAAGGGTGTGTGATGTACTTACCATACTTGGCACTAAAATCTTAAAAGAGTTTGTGATGTACTTACCAAACTTGCACTAAAATCTGTCTTATAACTAAATAAAAAAATAAAAAATAAAACATAAAAAACATAAAAAGAATTTTAAATTTAAAAATTTAAAGAAAAAAAAAAATAGAGCGAGCCCTCCACAATAATGTAAATATCCTATAAAGTTCTTTCCAGAAAGTTTCAGATATTCTAGAAAGTTCCATTCTCATTGGAATGACATGCATTTTTCATTCTTATTCGGACTGACAAATGCATTTCACACCTTAATACTTTGAAATGGTAAAATGAATACAATATTTATCCTTCTAATATTTATGTTAAAAATATATTTATTAATTGTTGTATTAAAAATAATGAATGTATTTAGGATTCACAAAAAGATTGTGAAAATAAATCTATGCTTTAAAATAAAAATTACAAAATAAAAGTTTATTGAGTCATTATATGATATTTATCTTTCTATGATTGTAATATTTATTATAGAGATGGATATAACTACCTGCAACAAAATTGAAAACACATTCTACGAGTCCTGATATGATACTTATCTTTATCTGATTGTAATATTTATTATAGAGATTGCTATGGTTACCTGTAACAAAACTTGGCTACTTGTAACAAAAATGAATACACATTCTAGTTAATTTGCTTTGCATGCTAAAGCAAACATAAAACCTAAATGAAAATAAAAAACACATTCTAGTTAATTTGCTTTGTATAGTAAAGCAAACATAAAACCTAAATGAAAATCAAGGATGTAAGCAAATTTGTGGGTGTTTGAAAATATCAATGGATTTGATACGTTTCACTAGAAACACTCATATGAAAGACAAGCATTACAAAGAAACAACCCTAAAATTGACTGAACAATTGGCAGGTTTGAAAGTATAAACGGATTTAACATCTTTCACTCTAAACGTTGGTATGAAATACAAGACAGATGTTGGAAGGAAACGACCCTAAAATTGACTCAACAATCGAGGAAACAACCCTAAAATTGACTCAACAATTGACGAGGTTTATAATATCAATGGATTTGACATGTTTCACTATAAATATTCATACATGCATGGCAGACTAGCATTGCACATTATGAAATAAAGAAAAAAGATAATTATCCTAAAATTGGCTCAAAAATTGATAAGGTTCGTAAATATCAATGGATTTGGCTACAGTACAGATCAAATGAAGTTAAGGCAATCAATAAATTCTAAAACCCTGACAAAAGTATTCTTTGATTTACCAATACCTTAAGTAACTTTTATATATATTAAACAAAAGGGTCTGTAGTGTACTTACCATAAATTTGACACTAAAATTTGTGATACATCTCTTCAACCAATTCCTGTGGTGCTACTATAAATTTGACACTAAAATTTGTGATACATCTCTTCAACCAATTCCTGTGGTGTTTCGGCGTTCATGATCCTTTTTGCTTTTAACCAAAAAATTAATACAAAATCCGAACAAAAAAAATTAAAGAAAAATAAAATATAAATAGAAAAAATCAAAATAAAACAAGGCAAATATATTCAAAACAAAACAAGGTAGATACATTCAAATCAGAGATGTGAAAAACTCAAAATAAAACAATACAGATGTATTGTAAGCAGAGATGTTATCGAAACACAAAAGGGAATAGAGAAAACCATGGTACCATGGATGATCAGGCACAAAAATAAAACTGAAGAACGTGAATAAAGCAAAAGAGACAAAAACATGATGAATTTAAAATACATATGTTATAACTCCAGTTTTAACGGATACTGAAGTGCAATTAAAATCAAGGCAAAAAGCATAACAACATTCCAATTTGGTTAAAATTCCAAGCCTTTTAAAAAGCTAAAATTGGCACATGCCTTCCGGGAAGTTCTATGAACATAAAATTAAACCTTCATAATCCGACAAAAAAGTCCTAAGAATGTTTTTATATATACACATTTTTTAATGAGTATTTATTTAAGTAAGAAGACCTTCGATAAACATTTATCAAAAACCAATATTAAGTGAAAATATCTCTAAATACTCGGATTGAAACCACAACTTCGACAAACATTTACCAAACCAATTGGCTCCATAAAAATGTTACAATTCAAAACCGAACATTTACCAGAAAACCAATTGGCTCCTTAAAAATGTTACAATTCAAAACCGGTTCATGGTACAATTCAAATTGAGTTTTAATGGTACAATGCATATACTTTATAAAATATAAAATAATTTAAAAATATTTTTAGGTATGAGATGATATGTTTCAAATAATTTCTAGAAATAAATTAATCGGTAGTGTATTGTCGACACCAAAATAAATTATTTTAATTGAATAATGAAACATTAATAAGATAAAATAAAAAAATTATTTTGATATATAATTTTTTTTTTTATATATAATTTTTGTAAGACATTACAACGATAAGGGCGTTGGGCTCTTCTTGTGACAATTCACTATCGATTCATGTGGGGAGTTGAATGCTTACACTGTTTATGTTTTCTAAAAAAATCTTTATAGTCGTGAGTGAATAGACTTTTCTTGTATGTTTGAAAGAAAAAATCTTTATTTTTTTTTTTGAGTAAAAGGTAAAAATTTTATTAAAAAAAAATTGATCAGCTTATACAAATCTATTTTGGTATCCTGCCTTTCTTGTAAAGGCTCAAAATGTTGTTTTTCTATTTTCTTTTATCTTCTTAGGATCTCTGAATTCCTTGTTCTTTACACTTCACCTCCTTAACTGTATATGTCCTCTTCCAACAAAGATTACTGAAGCCCTCTTTGTTCTTTTTTCTATTCCTGGTAGCTTTCATATTGCATTTGATTCCATAGTTGTACCCAAATGTCTTTTTCTACCTCTGTCATCGAATATTCTTCTTGTACTTTGGTCTGCACTATTTCTAATCACTTAACATAATCCCCATGTTCTCTCTTTTGAGCCGAATTCCTCTTTAAAAAATTTGTTCTTTCGTTCCAACCATATTTGCCAGCAGATGAAGCCAATCCCTAAATTCCAAGTTGTGCTTAGTGTTTTGGATTTGAAGGTGTTGTGTGACCAATAGTCCCAAAAATTACTACCATTAGGAGGAAACCATTATATTTGGCTAAATATGGAGTACCACCAATTACAGATTATGTGAGCATAGGAGCAATAAAAAAGGAGGTGGTTTATATTTTCTACCTCTTGGAAGTACATTACACATCTATTGGGTCCAATGAACCCCTTTCTCCCTTTCTCCTCATATTATCCTGAGTCATAATACTTTTGTGAGCAACCTGCCATATAAAACAATTAACCTTCGACCAGCATTTTGGTTGCCATATTTCCTTCTAGGGATATTGTTGTTGGGGTTGGTTCTTGCTACTTTGGTGAGCCTTTCGGTAGCTTGCTTTCACTATGTAAGTGCCTTGTTTCCCATATCCCCATGCTAGTTGGTCAAGTCCATCTTTCCATAGCCATGTTATTTTTTCTAGAATTTCTTTCAGTTCATGTTTTTCGGCTTCCCATTCTTCACCTAACCACTAGTCCAAATTTTGCCATCTTCCTGAAGCTGCTAGTTGTTGATTTAAGGGGATGAGATACTGAGATATAAGAGTTTGGCCATGTTTATGAAGAGTCTCTCTGATGACACTAAGACAAGGGTATTTTTTGAAAATGGGGAGGGGGAAATTCCCAAGAATCATCCCACAATATGACTTTTCTCCCATCACCTACTTTCTAATATAAGTCTTCCTTAATTAGTGAGGCTCCTATTTTGAGTGTTTTCCATATCTCTGATCCCACACCTGTAACTGGAAACCGTGGAGCATCCTCCATTTTGTGTGCATGGTAATATTAAGCTTTTAGAACTTGACTCCATAACTGATCTGGGTTTGTGATCCATTGCCAGTATAACTTACCTATTAGTGCTAGGTTGTTTGTTGATGCAACTCTGATTCCAAGACCTTCCTCTTCCTTTGGTTGATAGAATTTCTCCTAGCTTACCAAAGCATTTTTCTAATTTTCTTATGCTCCTAACCATAAGAATTTTCTCATTAGTTTATCCAAATATTTGAGTATGCTCTTTGGAGTTGCTAAAAATAGAAAATTTGTAAATTGGCATTGCTTGTAACACTGACTTCAAAAGTGTGACTTTGCCTCCAAAGCTTAACCATCTATGAGACCAATGTGACAACTTTGAAATTTTTTTATCTTTTATGGATTTCCAATCTTTCTTTTTTAGGATTTTTTTATGTTAAGGGAATTCCTAAGTAATCTAATGGACACGAGGCCATTAGGAACCTAAGAATATTTGCTATTCGATCTCTTATTATCTTATGAACATTAAAGAAGATAACTTTAGATTTTATTCATTTAGAAGTTGTCTAGTGGCTATAGTGTAGCAGTATAATATTTATCTAATATTGGTTGCTTCTTTTATTGTTGCTTTCCCCCATAATCCTATATCATCTACGAATTGTAGATGAGTGATAGTTATATCTCTATTTATTTGAATTTTTGTAATGTTATTCTCTGCTTTTTTCTTCTGTATGAGTCTTCTCAGTACTTTTGCAAAATAATGAACAAATATGGAGAGAGACGATTTCCTTGTCTAATTCCTCTTCTAACCTTGAATAGTGGGGAGAGGGTTCCATTGATGAGCACCGAAAAGGGTACTGTGGATATGCATTCAAGTATCCAGTTGATCCAATCTTTTTGGAATCCAAATCTTTGCAATATTTGGTCCAAAAATTCCCAACTCACTTTGTCATAGGCCTTGGATAGATCTAAATTTAGGAATATTCCTTTGTTCTTTCTTTGGCCCATATGATGTATAGTTTCTTGTGCTATTACAATCCCATCTAATATTTGTTTGCCCTGCACAAATCCCCCTTGTTTAGGAGATATGATATTTGGTAATATAGCTTTTAGTCTGTTGGCTATTACCTTGGTGATGATCTTGTATATCACATTGTAGAGAGCTATTGGTATGTAATTGGTTAGATTCTCCATATCTCCTCCCTTTAGAATAAAAGCTAGAAAAGTATGGTTGAGGGGTTTGAGAATCCTACCACTGGATCTGGCTTCTTCTATTGCTCTAGTTATATCTTCTCCTATAATATCCCAAAAAGCTTTATAGAATTCTATTGGTAATCCATCAAGACTTGGGGCCTTACCTGATTGCATGGAGAAGATTATTTCTTTCACCTCTTCTTCTTTGATCTCTTTCATAAGCTCCTCATTCTACTCTTGAGAGACTAATATGGGGATACTTCCCAATATTTCCTCTTGGGATTGTTTTGACAGATGTGAATCTGCAGTAAACAAAGTGGAGAAATACTCATTAGCTACTTTTTACATACCTGAAGTGGTGGTCTCAAGGAGTCCTTCTGCATTATTTAAAGCATTAATATGGTTATAGTGTTTCCTAGTTGTTGTTGACTGGTGAAAGAAATTTGTATTCCTATCTCCTTCTTGAAGCTAAGTAATTCTAGATCTCTACTTCCAATAGGTTTCTTCTTTCTTATCTAGCTCCTCTTCCTCCTTCATTAAGATATTTTCATGAGAGAGTAATTTCTCAGAAAGATATTTTGAACGAATTCTTTTTGCAAATCCTTGCATTCTCTCAACTAGCTCTGCTCGTTGTTGCTAGAAATCTGATATTTAAAATTTGCTCCAATTTTTCAATTTATATTTAATATATTTCAATTTGGAGTGTAGTTGAAATCATGCCTTTCCAAATGCTGGTTTTCCTTGTTGCCATCATTTTTGAACTAACTTTGGTAATTCCTGGTTTAGAATCTAAAAGTTCTAAAATATGAAAGGGCAATTTTTGGACTAGGGTATTTTGTTTGTGATATTTAGACGTACTAAGAAATAATCGAAATATAATAGGTTTATGATTTCTAAATGACAACTCCATAACTAGTGAATTTCTTCCTCTATCAATATCCTATCTAATCTTGATTTTATTGCTTGGTCTCCTTTCCTTTTATTGGTCCAAGTAGTACCACATCTTAGAGGTGGAATGTCAATCAAATTTAGATTATCAGCTTGGACAATCAGGAGTTTGTACTTCTCATTGATATGATTTAGGCCTCCCTCTTGGTCATTCACTAACATATTGGCATTGAAATATTCATCCACTAGGAACCTATCTTTTGGATAAGCTTCTCTAATAGCCTGTGATGAGTGGCTATTTGACACATATTTTTGTACCAAAATTATTTCATTATTACAATTATATGATGATTATGATATATTTTCTATAAATTATTATTGAATAAAATGTGATTTATTAGAAAAAATGATTAATTACCATAATCTAACAAATGTGTTTGATTTATATCAAATTTGTCTGAGTTCTGAGAAAAATGGAAGAAAAAGGTATGGATGATCAATGAAGAGATTACAAAACTTTGGAGTGCACCTCGAATGAGAAGAAGAACCAACAGAGTTTGGTGACAACAGTAATTGATCTTGTTATAGATGTTGATTACTGAAGTATGTTATCGAAGGTAACTACTAAAGGTAACTATCGAAGGTACTACTAAAGGTAACTACTGAAGGTAACTACTGAAGACAGTTCTTGAAAAATGTTTTACCAGCAGTTACTAAAGGATAATAAAGATTGTTGACTTCGACATGCCACATCATAATGGACGACACATTAAGATGGATGACACATTAATATGGACGACAACTGATATTTTTACCTAGAAAAATGTTTCATTTATCGCATACTATCCGTGGGAATATTTCAAGTTGACAATGTTATTATTTGCTTTATAAAGCTTGTAATCAGTTTATTTTGGGAAGTTTGAGATATAAACACAAATATTGTTAGATTTTCCTAGAATATAGGACATGAGGTCCTAATGCATATCTTGTGAGTCAGTTAAAATAGCATTGTCTTGTTAGGATTATTAGTAGGATGCCACTTGGACCAGTCAAAATATTTATAAGTCCAAGTAGGAGTACGTATTATGATTAGGTTTTAGATTATTTTTGATTAATGTATAGTCATCAGTCCAAAAAATTTAGATGTCAAATATGTGGAGAAGACTGTTTAGAATTATATTAGTCATAGTATAAATTACATAGAAGACCTTGAAAGAGGTCTACACTCTATTCTTTGTTGCATCTATTGTTACATTACAGTCTGTTCTAAGTTTATAATTATGAAGAAACACATTCAGCATGTACAATTGAAGATCCAACAATAAAATAGCATTTTGTTCTTCAAATATGGTAACTTGTATCAATTTCATATGTTGTTTGATTTATGCTATGTAAATTGTGTTTATATGTTACCTGCATTTACAGAATAGAAATAATGTTAGTATTAGTTATAAAATCTAGTTACTGAGATAAGGTAAACTAGGGGAGAAAGACTTCCAATGCCCTCTAGGAGGCAGGGCCCACTCCTATAGATAGTCCCTAAGCTCTCACCCCTACAATAGGTTAGGATTAGTTAGCCTTAAATTAAATCGTATTTCAAATTACATAAAATAAAATAGATTGCACGAGGATCCTCACAAATAAATTAAATCATGTAGAAAATAATTAAGTGCATCAGTAAATCAATTAATGTAATTAAGTGCATCAGTAAATCAATTCATCAGTAAAAGTAAAATATCATTACATCATTTTATCATACCCTGCACTTCATTTTTGCACAAATTTAATTATGTTCATTTACTTTTTTGTACACGTGAAGCCTGAAAAATAAACTTGAGCTAAGCTTAGTATTAACTCCTACGATATAATCTATACGTTATTGTTACTCTTTAAATCTGACCTTGATTTCCCTTAGATTGATAAAATTAAATGTAAGCTCTAAAGTCGATCATTTTGGCACCGTTGTCAAGGAGATTAGCGTCGCAGTGGTTAGTCAAAAAAGTTGTTTGTCAGTGCAAAGAGAGAGGACTTACTTGTATGTGAAAAGGGGTACGTACGAGACCTTGGTGTGCATACGAGTTAGAGTGTCCCGTAGATGGTTCCAAAAAGCCCCTCCGTTCAATGTTGCTAGGTTCATTTTTTGTAAAGGTTTCATTTTTATCGCTTTCATAGATTAAAATTTATTTTCTACAAATTTCAGTTTTAGCAAATTTTATTTTTTGCAATTTCCTTGCTTTGGGTAACTATTATTGTTAATTTGATTTAGGACCTATGAAAAAGAATATGAAGTAGGTGAACGTTGAAAAAAACATAATATTGTTTTAGGACCCTATTTTTGTTTTATAGGAAGTAGTTAGGTTGAGTGACACAACTGTAATGAAATCCCTCCTAATAGTCAAAGAACAGTAGTAATTTACTTTTTGTTTCAGCAATTTTACTTTCAGTAAAAACTTACTTTCCAAGTACTTTTACTTTTTCCTAATTATGCTGAAATTAGTTGTATAAACGCATCTAATTTTAGTAGCATTAGGACTATTTAGTAATTTTAAATTTATTTCTTTTCTACTATGTTAAGAGTATTTATAAGTTTTTGAAATTTATATTTAGAACTTAGCAGACAATACGTTAAGAGTATTTATAAGTTCTGAAATTTATATTTAAGATTAGCAAACAATAGGATTGAAACATAAAAGAAAATCAAAACCCAAACAAAAAAATAAAAACAAGAAAGTTTAGAACATTCATGAGCAGACCTAGAGACTCTAAAGGAAGATTCATAAAAACTAACAAAATAGAAGAAAAATCCCCAAGAGAATTTAGAGAGTCAAGATGAAATCCTAGATCAAGATCCCAATTCATATTTATTGCCCAATCCAGAATTTGACAACTACGTAGATCCTTCCTCTATCTTTTCCAAACCTATACCTGATTCAATTCTTGAAATTCTATATTCAGGTATGGTTGATGAACAAAGTGGTTTGGAAGGAGAAAACCATGGATATGGGAGACAAAGGCAAGAGAGAGATCAGGGAGAAACTAGACAAAGAAAAATGTTCCCTTTCCCAATCTTACATACGAAGGGACAACAAGAGAACCTAAATCAATTTCTGTTTCTATATTGCCTACCTTTCATGGAAAACCCTATGAAGATCCTGATGCTTTTCTTTTCGAATTTGAAGTAGTATGTCAAGCTTAATTTTACACCACCAATGAGAAAAAGCTAAGGTTTTTTCCATCTACTCTTAAATATGCAGCTTTAATATGGTTTATGGGTCTAGGAGAAGGATTTTGTAATCGTTGGGATGGATAAAATGGATTAAAACAACTATTCCTTGAAAGATATCAAGATTATTGTAGAGTTAGGGATAAGAAAGCTGAGATTTTTCCTATGAATAAAAAAGAAGAAGAATATTTGGAGGATTATCTCGAGATATTTCAATTTGTAGGATCTAGAGTAAATATAGACCTTGAAGAAGAAATCCTAAAAGAAATTTTTTTGAAAGGATTAAAAGAAGATGTTCTTGAGATTTTAAATCTTATGGCAAAAGGAGACATTCATCTTATATCACTTGAGGAGATTATAAACCTTTGCAGAAATTATTCAAGAAAAAAACCTCTAAGAAGTAATAAATACACATCCATAGGAGGAGGAGTGACAAGAGCTGAAATTGGAAATATGTTGGAAGGTTTAAAAACTGATTTGTTGAGTAATTTGACCTCATATTTGGACTTAATAGATAAAAAATCAAAGGATAGTGAAGAAATTTACTGCCATAGATGTAGGAAAAAGCACAATATGAGAGAATGTCCTCTCAACATAACAAATATCTCCAATATTTCTGCTTGTTGCCAAATTTGTGATAAAAATCATAAAACTAAAAAATGCAAGTATATCTCCGCTGTTAAAGTTGCCATAAAAGAACCTGAAGTGGAAGAGGCAGAAGATGTTTATTTTGTCACTCAAAGATGAAATGGTCCATTTAATGGCCCATCAAATTGGTCAAACCCTAATTATCCCAACCAACAAAGGCCTAATCAATGGTCCAATGCACCAAACTGGACAAATTGGAATTCTTACAACCAAGACTGGAGCATACCCCCATGGGCTCAATTTATGGCTAATTCCTATGGAGGACAACCCCCATGGAATCAAGGGACACAAAATCAAAATATGCCTAGTTGGAATAATAGTGGCCAATATAATCAAGGTGGCACCAATTGGTCCCCAAATACAATGCAACAACCAAATCTTCAAAATCAATTTAGGGGACAAAACACTCAAAACCCACCTCAAAATAGACTTCTACCACCTCCAAAAAATAATACTAATCCTCCTAAGCAACCACCTCTTCCAGATCAACCAATTCCTAACCCTAACAACAATAAGAATGTTCAACAAGTTTATGAGACCAATGAAACATGTTCTATATATGTAGCACCATGTCAACAGATTCAATTAAGATCAGGAAAGGTGTTGGAAAATAATGTCACTCTCACAGAACTTGATGATCCTATTCCACATTTGGTTGAAAAATAAGATAGTAACAAAAAGGAAACATAAAACCAACCAGAAAATATTCCAACAAAGCAACAAGAAATCCAAATAAGAAAGGAAGTAGAAGTACCATTCCCTCAAAGACTGGCAATACCAAAAGAACCATCTAAGCCAGCCTTTAACTTCCTTCAAGAAATAGAAGGCGTTACTATTAAAATTCCTTTATTACAAGCTATCAAGGATATACCCATCTATTCCAAGCTTATTAAAAATATATGTTCAAAGAAGAAAAAGAAGAATGAATTTCAAACTATTCAAGTCATTGGACAATTATCTGAGATAATGATAAGAGATAGGTTATTACCAAAATATAGAGATCCTGGAATACCTATACTCACTGTGCATATTGGAGACATAACATTACAAAATGTTTTGATTGATTTAGGAGCCACTATTAATTTCATGACCAAAGAAACAACAGAATCCTTAGGGATCCATAAACTACAATTAACTTCTACTTTTTTTTTCTTTTTGGGTTGGTTTTTTTTAAAACGAGAAGGAAAGTTAGAAAACATTATGGTCTCGGTAAGTTCATGGGAATACCCTATAGACTTTATAGTCTTACAACCCAAAAATAAATTAGGGGGACATCCCTTAATACTAGGACGCCCATGGCTTGCAATAGCTGATGCTTACATTAGTTGTAGATCAGGAAATATGACTATTTCTAATGGCAAGGATACAAAAGATCTTAGTTTATTCCCTGAATCACCAATAGAAGAAGAATTTCCAAAGCGGTTGTGGTATGATTTCCCTCATGAATATGATGATATCCAAACCTTATCAGTTAATGTTCTAATTGAACAACTTGAACAAGAGGTTGAGGGACCCCTACCATTATTGTTAGGAAATCAACAAGAGAATCAAGGTCAAGACAGTAGTTGTTCATCTCAATCTTCCATTTATGAGGCAAGCACAAGTCAATCTCAAATGGAACCATATGGTTATGATTTAAATATTTTTGAACATGAGATAAATGGGATAGATGCAAATACAAAAAAATGTAAACAAATAGATATTATATCAGGAAAAACTCTTAACATTAGTAATGAACTCATGAGCATGCAAGAATCATAATTGGTAGATGTGCTTAAAAGGCATCAATCAACATTCGCATGGAACTATGAGGATATGAAGGGTATTCACCCAAATGTTTGTACCCATCACATATTTATTCAAGAAGGTTGTAATCTAGTAAGACAACCCCAAAGATGATTAAATCCAACTATGAAAGAAATAGTTAAAGAGGAAATCATTAAACTCTTAAATGCAGGATTTATATACCCAATTTTTGATAGCCAATGGGTATCACCTTTGGTGATAGTCCCTAAAAAGAATGGTAAATGGAGAATTTGTGTTGATTATAGAGAATTAAACAAAGTAACCAAGAAATATTATTTTCCCTTACCATTTATTGATCAAGTCCTAGATACATTGGTTGGAAAGAAATATTTCTACTTTTTAGATGGTTTTAGTGGATATAATCAAATTTCCATAGCTGAAGAAGATCAGGAAAAAACAACCTTCACATGTCCTATAGGAACCTATGCTTATAATGTTCTACCTTTTGGACTATGCAATGCACCTGCAACCTTTCAAAGAGTTGTATTGGCTATCTTTGCTGATTTAACAAATGAATGTGTGGAAGTTTATATGGATGACTTCACAAGTATACGGTACTACCTTTGAAGAAACATTATCAGGCTTGCAAAAAGTTTTGGTAAGATGCCAAGAGCAAAACCTCTCTCTAAGTCATGAAAAGTGCTTTATGATGATGAAAGGAGGTATTGTTCTAGGACATTATATATCAGAAGACGGTGTTAAAGTAGACCCTGCAAAGATACAAGTTATTCAAACCCTTCAACCTCCAAAAACACAAACAGAGGTGAGAAGTTTCTTAGGACACGCAGGATACTATCGTAGGTTCATTAAAGACTTCAGTAAAGTTGCTACTCCCATGTTTAAGCTCTTAACTAAAGATAATGAATTCAATTGGACAAACGAATGTCAAGAAGCCTTTGAAGAAATAAAAGAAAATTTGACTACTGCTCCAATATTGAGAGGACCAAATTGGGAATTACCATTCCACATTCATTGTGATGCTTCAGGTTATGCAATAGGAGCAGTATTGCAACAAATAGAAAACAAAATACCTTATGCTATCTATTATGTAAGTAAAAACTTGCATGGAGCTGAACTTAACTACACTGTTATAGAAAAATAATTTTTAGCTGTAATTCATGCTCTCAATAAATTTAAACATTACATAACAGGGTATGAAGTATTTGTTCACACTGATAATTCTGCCATTAGATACTTAACAAACAAAGCAACAGTGGGCGGTAGAGTGATTAGATGGCTTCTTTTACTACAAGAATTCAATGTCACAATTATAGATAAGGCAGGAAAAGATAATGTTATTGCAGATCACTTATCTCGCATGCAGATCTTTGATGATAACGAGTTAATTCCTGACAATTTTCCAGATGAACATTTGTTTGCTATTTCTATTTTTACCCCTTGGTACGCTGATATTGTAAATTATTTAGTAACAAGAAAAATGCCTCAAAATTATACACCGCATGAGCGTAGGAAATTAATACATCAAAGTATTCCTTTTACGTGGATTCATGGAATTCTATTTAAAAAATGTCCTGACCAAATCATCAGAAGATGTGTGCAAGAAAATGATGTATATGACATTATTAGGGCAGCACATGAAGAACCTTGTGGAGGTCATTATGCCACCCAAAGAACAGTTATGAAAATACTTCAAACTGGGTACTTTTGGCCTACTATGACTAAAGATGTTCATCAATTTATTGATAGATGTGATGCTTGTCAAAGAGCTAGCAAGCCTACACCTTCTATGGAAATGCCTTTGGTTCCACAGATAGCTCTTGAACCATTTGAAAAATGGGGAATTGACTTTTTTGGACCAATAGACCCTCCAAGTGATGGTAATAAACACATACTTGTATGTACAGATTATGTTACCAAGTGGGCTGAAGTTAAAGCTCTTCCTCGAGCTCAAGCTGAACCAGTAGCCGATTTTCTTTATGAAAACATAATGCAACGCTTTGGAGCACCAAGAGAATTAGTTTCAGATCATGGACCTCAATTTACCTCCAATGTGATTGATCATTTTGTTAACATCTATCAAATAAAACATAAGAAAACCTCACCATATCACCCTCAGAGCTAATGGACAAGTAGAAGTTACAAATAGGGAACTTGAAAAGATTATTACAAAAACTGTAACTGTTAATAGGGGTGATTGGTCTGAGAGATTAAAAGAAGTTGTATGGGCATATAATACAACTTGGAAAACTACCACAGGATTATCACCATATGAAATGGTCTATGGAAAACAAGCCATCATGCCCATTGAATTCGAGATAGAAACCCTTCGCACAATAATACAACTTGATATGAATTTGGATAACGCACAAAAAGATAGGTTGGAAAAGTTAAATATTCTGGATGAAAGAAGATTAGAAGCATTGCATAGAACTGAAATAACCCAACAACAACGAAATAAATGGCATGATAAACACATTGTACCACGTACATTTCAATCAGGAGATTGGGCCTTGTTATTTGACTCTCGTTACCAAGATTTTCAAGGTAAATTAAGAACAAGATGGCTAGGACCCTATGAAATTGAGGAAATATTTGGAAACGGTACAGTCAAGCTTAAGCCGATAGATGATTCAACAAGAAAACTACTAGTAAATGGACATAGGCTTAAACTTTATAAGAAGCCATTATCTAAGGAAGAATTCATACATCAGTTTAGACAACACACTGATTTGCAGTATATTTCTGAATTGCAATCAGTTACTATTCAATAAACTCTCTCTTTGAAAAGAAAAAATAATTATAATAATATAATTATATACATATATATCAAAAAAAAAAAAAAACATTAATATATATAAATGATTATGCTTCCTTTATTTCATTATGAAGTATCTATATTTGTTTCCATTTTCAGTCTTAAAGCTTTAAAAAATAGCTCAAGGAAAAATTCTTTCTTTCAAAACTTTGTAGAAAAATGATTACCACATGACACATAGTACCCTGTTGCTAGATGAAATCTAAGTATTTTTCAAATACTCAAACTATATCTAGTATTTTGGGCAAAATTTTCATTGGAACTGAAGCAAATCTTTTAAAATGTTGTAAGTGACTCCTAGTTGATCAAGTTTCTCTATTGACCATGCACAAATACATATCTAAAAACATTGTGAAGTCTTGGAAAAATTAACTCATGTGTTATTTTTGCCATAAAGTGAAAAAGTTTCCCTTGCTTATCTATTTTTACGCATGGTCTAGAGTACTAATGAATTGGCAAAAGGACAAGCTCACCCTTCACCCTTCAAAAAAAAAAAAAATCCCTTGCTCCTCATCTAATCGAGCAAGTATCCTAATGAAAATATTCTTGCTTCTCCTCAAAATTAGCAAGAACCCCAAAAAGTCAAGAAAATTTTCTTGCTTCTCCTCAAAATAAGCAAGAACCTCAAACAACACTAAAAATCCCTTGCTAAGCAAGTATCCCAAATAAAGCACAAAGCAAAAAGGGCAAAAAGAGCTTGAATCCCTGGAATTCTTAGTATTTCAAACACCATGGGGTATTCTTTCTTAAGGTATCCTTTCGTATTAGCAGTAAGTCTGGATAAGACCTCTAGATGCTTATAAGATCAGCTAGCTTTTTGGCATATATAACACTTGTTGTTTTTCAATCCTTACTCATAATGGGAAATGAATCTTCACTGCACACACAGTTGGTCTTGAAAGAGGCTTGAAACTACTAGGACAACTTTGACACTATATTAATTTGTGAAAGAAGTAAATGAAGTTGTTCAAAATTGCTAGAATGTTTGATGTCTTTGAAGAATAACCCTAGAAACATCATATGCAGCTAAGAGTTCAAAGTAAATCCTCATGAAAGTACTATGATTTCAATATTTTCTACAAAACCATGGCTTGTGTCCATCACATTTTATCCTTTAGAAGAAAGCCATCTTAATATCCATTTCACTTTTTCCTATAATTTCAGATATCCTAGAAGGCTGAAAGACTTTATATAACATATTTTTCTATCTTTGGAAACTTCTTAATGACATACAGGAAGCATACTCATCAAAAAAATTATAAATAAACCCCCATATTTAAAATCATTATTATATTATCTATAAAATAAATAAACACCCTTCCTTTTGTTTTGGCTATATAGCCAAAATTACAGTTTGGGGGGAGGATAAATAAAGGCATATATAGCTCATAATATAGTTTGGGGGAAGAAAACAGGTAAAGTATTTCCTTAACCCTAATAGTGGTTTTGGTAGATGTCTTCCGTAAGTATCTTTCGTGTCTTCGTAAGTATCTTCCGTAAGCATCTTCCGTAAGTAGTTTCTGTAAGCATTTTTCGTAAGTGTCTTCTGTAGATAATTTTCGTAAATATTTTTTATAAAAAGTTTCGTAATATCATTATCAGTAATACTATTTCGTAATACCATTATCAGTAATACTATTCCGTAATACCCTTCTGTAGTTGTCATCCGTAAAAATCACAAATCTAATATATATAAATAATTAAAATATATATTAATAATAATAATTAAAATAAAATATATTTAAAATTAGAATACGAAATAATATTATAAATAATAATACTTGTAATATATAATAATAATATATAATACTTATAATAATATATATAATATATAATAATACTATATATTATAATAATAATAAATAATATTATAACTTTACCATATATACATTAAAAAATTAAAATTAAATAAAAATATAATAAAATATACACACACCATGTGGCAAGGTAAGTGGTGGACAACTCACCTGCCAACTGCCACAAGGAATGCACGAAGAATTTGGTATTAAATGACCCAATCACATGCATGTGCGAGGATCACAATTTTTACTGTTGATTTCAAACATGATCAACGGATATAAATCACCCATGTGAATCGTTAAGACAACCTTGGTAAAACGTAGGTAAAGGCTACGGGACACGTGACCATGTCTAGCCAATTAGACATGATGATGCGGATCATAATTTTTTGTCATTGATTAACATGAAGATCAAAGGATGAGAATGATGGGAGAAAACACAGTTAAATCCCTGTTGCGATTAATGACACGTGCCCTTTGCATTGCCCAATCAAGCATTAAAATGATAATAAAATGCCCACCATCGATTGAATTTCATCAATGACCTACGATCGCATTAGGGTAAATAGATTTTAGGGTAAATAGATGTAGATGAAATTTTTGAAGCTTCTCTGATCGTCGATGACATTAGGGTGAAATTTCTCCATCGTAGATGGAATTTTCAAAGCTTCTCTGACCATCGATGATATTAGGGTGAAATTTCTCCATCGTAGATAGGTTTCTAAAAGAACATCCACCGTCGGGTAAGAGATTTATCTACCGTCGACGCTGCATGCGGCCATGCAGAGAGAATTACCAAACCCCAAATCGAATTCCATCGTGAACTGTAAATAATTTTTGTGAGGGTTTGTATAATTGTCGGATTGTTTGAGTGAGAGGCCAACAATAAGTGATTTTGTGTGATTTTCATGTTGAATTCGAATGACTTTCGGAGATAGAAAGCAAGGGTGGTCGACGACGTCAAAAGGTGGCCAAATTTCAGTGATCACGATAGGTAAGCATTTATCTTTTTCTTTTTTCTTTATTGTTCCTATTCTCTGTACATACGACAGAATAAAATACTTTACATTTTGAAATTTGGTAGAAATTAGGGCTAATTTTGGAATTAGGCAACGATTAGAGCTAACATTTGGAATATTGGTAGAGATTTGGTTACAATTATGAAAATTGGGTTTAGGGTAACAGTAGGGAAATATACGCAATTTCATTTTGAGCTAAAATTGGGGAAAACTCTGAAACTCTATTTTAGGGTAATAGTGGGAAAATATCCGAAATTTCGTTTTAAGCTAACATTAAGGAAAAATTTGAGACTGTATTTTAGGGTAAAATTGGGGAAAACGACACAATTTTATTCTAGGGCAAAATTACGTTAAATTGCAGTGATTCTTGTTACCAAAATTGTTTTTCTTCTTAGAAAATATTTTATTTGGTTAAATTACCACAATTATCTGGTAAAATTATAGGAATTATTTGATAACTTTGCAAAAATTACTAGGAAATCTCTTATTTTGTCGAATTATGGAGACTATCTAGTAAATTACACCAGAAATTTGTGTAAATTAGGGATTTCTGCAAATAAAAAAATAAACAACAAAGGAAATCCAATATTTACGTTTTTATATGATAACAGTAGATTTTAAAGAATATATTGTAAAATAAAATAAATATATATATATTTATATTGTATTTTACTGTTTGAAGATATATGCTCAGTATTTACGTTTTTTTTTTGTTTGAGAATATATTGTATTTTATTTTTGTTGTAAAATAAAGAAAACATTTTAAATAATAAAAAAAATATAATAATATAAAAAAAAAAAAAAACAAGACAATAGATTTTTAAGGATTTTTCCGACCTCTAAAACAAACCTTCTGTTTATATATAACTTGCAGGGTTCTTGGTGAAAAATCAACTCCTCTCAACCCTCAACCATCACCATGCCTAAACCTGTGTTCCAAAAGCGTAGTGAGTCGTCGTCCATCGATACACAAAACCCGAGCGACTCTGTAGTTGAACTGTTTGAAAACGCTCGATGGTGGGAGGCACTGACCAAATTTAAAGGCCATGACTTAGGGGTGGCAAGACAATTTATATTAAACTGTAACCCTGACACTATGCTCACCCATGTTGGAGGTTTGCAGTTAGAATTAAACCCGAGTCTGATTTCTGAAATATTGGGTTTACCTGAGGTTGGTTTACCTTTCTACAAAAAATTGAAAAGTGTCACCCAGTTGGTGACCAAATTTAGGGAGAAATGTACAATCCTGAGAGATAAGGAAGGGTCAATCAAAGGAGTTTCAACCTCTACACTCCCCCTTCTATGGCAAGAGGTCATTGTCCTTATCATTAAATTCTTCACTCTTGAGGGACGAATGTCTGTTTTATCAGCCTATCACATTCGGATGTTAATAAATTTGAAATATCCAGATAAAACTGATTGTGTTATCAACCTCCCTTATTTTTTGTTCCAATATTTGAAGTCAACTATTTTAAGAGTAAAACCCAAAAGTTCTCGAGAAAAACCTAAGTTGCACTTGATTGCTCACCATGGCTTGATTAAATTAATTATTTTGAAAAAGGCTCATGAAATGAAAGTGTCTTGGAACCGGATCGTGGAAGAATCCAACGTACCTGAGTGCTCAGAATCCACTGAGTCTGAGGGAGAATAGTCAACAGAGGAAGAGCATGACTCTGATAGCCAGGATGAAGAGCCTGAAAGCCCACAATGAAAACGTAAATCTGGGAAATATAAATCCCGACCAGATAACGAAAGGCAAAAGAAAAATGTAGAAAATTTTGAACAAGAGGATGAACAAGGGAAAGAACTACCTCTAAACGAGTCTACTATAGAGACCCTGTCCTATCTTCATGCACAAAATATAATGCTGCAAATGAAAATTGATAGGCTAAGAGAGGATTTTATAGAACAATCTAAAATTATCCAGAGAGCCCTTGCTATTCATATTGAATTAATTAAGCAACTTTCTACGGATAAGACACCAAAGCCTATGGACTCTATCAACCGGTCGCCACCTATCGAAGTCTCCCCACATAAGAGCTCTACTTCTGGTAAAAAGCCTAAAAAATTGGTAAACTTTAGCAAATAGTTGTACACTGATAAACCAATTGACTTTTCAAAGATCCTCGAGGAGGATAGTTCCCAGCAGATTCATAGTATTACTCAACAAAATCAACCTACAAAATTGGACCTGCCCGCCAAGGAAGGAAATGCATTAAAAAGTCTTGTCTTGGATGTAGGGATGCCTTTGGAGCCTGATCTGATGATTAACGATGAGAAACTTGATCCTTCCCAGACCAAGGATGCAGAGCAAAAAGGAAGCCCCCAGGAGGTTGAGCATATCAAGACGGTTATGGTGGAAACACCAGTTGCAACAACCGCAACATCTGCAGATCAGAAGGCTAAGGAGCAGGTACAACGAGTTAAAAGGGAATGCAGATTACCAGGACAGAGACCACGATCATCTCAAATTTCTTCTCAAATTTTATCTCAACAGGCTCAAAATTGAATGAACAATAAAAAACCTTTATTAATTATTCAGACTTATATTTTTAATTATATCTGTAGTATATTTTATTTGTATGGCATATGTAATATGTACAGGCAATATTTGAAATGTTTGTATCTGTATATTTTTATAAGTCAGTTTACGTAATATGTACAATTAATATTTGAAATATTTTTGCTTTATAATTGCTAATATAAATTGTTTATTTCTTAGTTTTATGAACTTTGTAATTTTTGATAAATGAATTATTTTATGTACTTTTTTTTTAACATGATCTACACAAACATTCTATTTCTTCTACCCCCAATTTTTCCCCTTCCCCATCAATCATTTTATTTTACACACTTATTTACCTTCCTCCTCCTCTTTTTTTACTTTCTTTATTTTATGTACTTTAGATTAGTGATTAAGTTTTATTTTTCCAAAAGAAACTTAGTATAGTTCTGTTAAAATTTAAGATGTTTTGAAAAATTCTGGCAAAAACATGTGTATGTTTTAAAAATCATTGTAGGTTTTGTAAACAGTATTCACTGAGATTCGGCAATGATTATGATAACTTATGTTATTGTTTTTCTATAACTTAGAATTTTAATTCTGAATATTTGATACATGCATAAGGCTGTTATATTATGTTCATCATTATCTTTCTGCATGCATGAGGACATGCATGGACTTCAGTTTGGGGGAATGATGAGTGGCTATTTGACACATATTTTTGTACCATAATTGTTTCATTATTACAATTATATGATGATTATGATATATTTTCTATAAATTATTATTGAATAAAATGTGATTTATTAGGAAAACTGATTAATTACCATAATCTAACAAATGTGTTTGATTTATATCAAATTTGTCCGAGTTCTGAGAAAAATGTAGGAAAAAGGTATGGATGATCAATGAAGAGATTGCAAAACTTTGGAGTGCACCTCGGACGAGAAATAGAACCAACAAAGTTCGGTGACAACAATAATTGATCTTGTTACAAATGTTGATTACTGAAGTATGTTACTAAAGGTAATTCATGAAGGTAACTACTGAAGGTAACTACTAAAGACAGTTGCTGAAAAATATTTTACCAGTAGTTACTGAAGTATAATAAAGACTGTTGACTTTGGCGTGCCACATCATAATGGACGACACATTAAGATGGACAACAACTGATATTTTTACCTAGCAAAATATTTCATTTCTCGCATACTATCCACGGGAATATTTCAAGTTGACAAAGTTATTATTTGCTTTATAAAGCTTGTAATCAGTTTATTTTGGGAAGTTTGAGATATAAACGCAAAGATTGTTAGACTTTCCTGGAATATAGGACATGAGGTCCTAATGTATATCTTGCGAGTCAGTTAAAATAGCATTGTCTTGTTAGGATTATTAGTAGGATGCCACTTGGACCAGTCAAAATATTTATAAGTCCAAGTAGGAGTACGTATTATGATTAGGTTTTAGATTATTCTTGATTAATGTATAGTCATCAGTCCACAAAATCTGCATGTCAAATACGTGGAGAAGACTATTTAGAATTGTATTAGTCATAGTATAAATTACATAGAAGACCTTGAAAGAGGTCTACACTCTATTCTCTATTGCATCTATTGTTACATTACAGTCTGTTCTAAGTTTACAATTATGAAGAAACGCATTTAGCATGTACAGTTGAAGCTCTAGTAATAAAATAGCATTTTGTTCTTCAAATATGGTAATTTGTATCAATTTCATGTGTTGTTTGATTTTTGCTATGTAAATTGTGTTTATCTATTACCTGCATTCACAGAATAGACATAATGTTAGTATTAGTTATAAAATCTAGTTATTGAGATAAGGTAAACTAGGGGAGAAAGACTTACACTGCCCTCTAGGAGGCAGGGCCCACTCCTATAGACAGTCCCTGAGCTCTCGCCCCTACAATAGGTTAGGATTAGTTAGCCTTAAATTAAACCGCATTTCAAATTACATAAAATAAGATAGATTGCACGAGGATCCTCACAAATAAATTAAATCATGTTTTAAACAAATTAGTTTACAAAAAATTAAATGCATCAATAAATCAATTCATCAAGTAAAAGTAAAACATAATTGCATCAATTTATCATACCTTGCATCATTCATTTTTGCACAAATTTAATTATGTTCATTTACTTTTTTGTACACGTGAAGCCTGAAAAAGAAACTTGAGCTAAGCTTAGTATTAACTCCTACGATATAATCTATACGGGATTGTTACTCTTTAAATCTGACCTTGATTTCCCTCGAATTGATAAAATTAAATGTAAGATCTACAGTCGATCGACCTGGATTGACTTCCATTGGGTTTTTTGTTCTTGTACTTCCTTCATCCCATAAAAGTTAATAATCAGCCAGACTGAGTCTGATTCTCTATATCTCAATCTGGTCATCAATATTCCTCTAGATGATGCTGCTCTTACCTACTAAAAAGTGTCTCTATTCGACAAAGTGGTCATTCCCTTGGAGAAACCATGGGAATATTGGGCCTCATAGTCTCCATTCCTCCAGCATCTCTTAGATATTGTTTGCATTGCTTCCAGTGATACTCTAGTTTCTTGTAATAAAACCACATCTGGGTGGTTATCTTCTATCATATGTTTAACATCCAATTATTTGGGGCAACTGTTTAATCCCCTTACATTCCATGTGTGTATAATCATTGGGAAATTGTGTTGTAGAAGTTGGCTATGAGTTTAACCACGTCTAACTCTCTCAACTATTCTCCTTGTATTTTTTCTTTGTTTGTATTTCTACCTACTCCTTGAGAGTTTGTATTTTTTAGCCTTTTATCCATTTGGCTTATCCCAAGGGCTGGATTTTCTTTATTTTTCTCTGCTAATTCCATAATTACCTCCTTAGATATATGTGGCTCTTTATTAAATAGTACTAGAGCTCCTTTTGTATCGGGTTGTGGCTGCTCTTTATATTCTATCTTTTGTTCTTTGGTTGATGCAAATTTTACCTATATGGATTGCCCTTCTTCTACCCCTCTCATTACTTTTAGGTATTATTGTTTTTATGTATATGTATGTTGTGGATGATGAACCTCTTCTGCTACCAGTTTCTCTAGATTTTCTGTTTGATTTAAGTGTGGTAGTTTCTCTCCTTCCATTGGATCATCTAGCTTGAGGATCTCATATTTTTTGGATGGAGCCCTTCCTTCTTGGCATTGATTTGTATTTCCTCCCTTTTGCTGATTTCTTCCTCTTTCCTAGTTATTATTTTTTATTCATTTTCTCATAACCGTATGAAATTCTTATTCATTTTCTTTTTACTGAGGTTGGTTTCTTGGGTTTAGATTCATTGGATTTATCTCTCCTTTGGCTAGTTTGGGGTAGCCTCTCACCAGATGTCCGTATTCATGATATGCTCTACATTTGAATGGTATAGATTCATAGTCTATTTGTTGTCTCTATATATTCCTTCCGAATTTGAGGTCAATTTTTGCTAGCAATGGTTTTCCCAAGTCCATCTCCACACAAATTCTGGCATACGCTGCTGATCCTCCTTTCGTTGATTATATTGATCTACCTATGTATTTTCCCAAGAGGGTTTAGTTATAGGATCAAAAGTGGATCACCATGGTTGCATGAATAGACCTGCAGGGCCTATGTTATACGAACCCCCCTCAAAAGCTCTGTCCTTGTTAGATATCATTGTGAATTCAACTACGAAGTATTCGTTCGATAATGTGAAGATATCCAATTCCCCTTGTGGTGCCCAATGCTTTTTGGCCCAAGAGTACAAGAACCTTGTAGAAGGTTAGAGTCCCATAAACTTGCATATTAAGGTATGCTTGGATTTATACACAATCTCATATGTTATGGGTTCTTCTACAATTTCTAGCATTGGAATTGTTTCTGTCTGAGGTAAACATCTATTTATTTTGGCTTGTTCAACTTAAGTCTCCTTTCTTTTACTCGTGGCTTGTAGGATTTTTTGGGCATGTTCTCCTGTATCATCTCTCTTTCCATTACTGCCTTTGATCGCTTCCACAAAATATTGAGTATTAGGTCCCTTAGGACTCTGAATCCTTCCCTCAAAAGTCCCCTGTGTGAACCCTCCTATCGAGGATTTTCCCATTGAATTCCCTCCCTTGTAAACCCTAATTTTTCAATTTCAAGCATTCTCTATTTTTTCAAGCCTTCTATTACGGTTTTATATTGTAACCCTTAAATTACACAAATAAAGCAAAAAAAACTTTAAAGCCAGATTAAAACTTTAGAAACATGAGTTTCAGCAAAATACAGTAACATACATTACCAGAAAAAACAAGCCAGTTTTCTCCCTTCTGCCGCAATACAACTTCGATCTCTAGCAGAAAACCCTCAATTTTTTGATATTCTCCCTTCTACCAGCCATGGTTAGGACTAGCTCCCCCATGATTCTTATTTTTTTAAGTTACATTTACATTTTGCAATTAAAAGGAAAAAATCTTTATATATTTTTAATAGATTAAAAAATATATATTTTAAAAGTTTATTTTTATTTTTTAAATAAATAATATGTAATTTTTATTAAAATGTTAAAATATTACAATAAATCCATTAAATTATATCTAACATTTTTTAATGTTTTTTATGCTACAAGAGCGAGGAAATATCAGACCACTTGATGTTTGAGTGTCCATTTACGCACCAATTGATGTTTGAGTCCTTATTTACGCGCCAAATTTGGGAGCAATAGGTTTTATCTTATAAAATTTAAGCTAATGGTGAATTAAATCGAATTAATATTTGGGAAATATTGAAGAGAGGTAGATTTAAATCTAAAGCTTAGATTATACTTCATTTTGTGGCAAGTGTGGTTAGAGAGAAATGACAAAATTTTTAGAGAAATCTTTTCATCCTTAGATGGCGTTTGACAAGCCATTTGGAGCAAATTCACATAAAAAGTGATAGTGTATTCTAAAGAGGAAACTCAGGATGATATAGGGATAATGAAGAAGAAAGCTAAAGTTCAAGAGGGGCGGGATAGAGCTAGTTGGAAACCACCCTAGAAGGTTGGATTAAAATTAATATTGATGGAGTTGTAAAAGGTAATTCGGGTAGAGCTAGAATTGGAGTGGTATGCAAGAATCATGTTGGGATAGTGCTCTATTGAAAATTCGTATGGTGTTTTGACATCCACGATCCTTGATATTTTGAACTAAAAAATTAAAGAAAAATAAAATACAAAAAACATAAAAAGAATTTTGAATTTAAAAAATTAAATAAAATAAAAAATAAAGCAAGCCCTCCAAGTTCTTTCTTGAAAGTTTCAGATATTCTAGAAAGTTACATTCTCATATGGACTGAAAAATGTATTTCCTATTATGACTGACAAATACATTTTCCATTCTCATTCAGATTGATAAATACATTTCACACGTTAATACTTTAAAATGGTAAATGAATACAGTATTTATCGTTCTAATATTGTGTTAAAAATATATTATATTTATTAATTTTTTAATTAAAAACAATGAATGTATTTAGGATTCACAAAATTTGTAAATAACATTTATGAAAGTATGCATTAAAAATAAAAATTACACTATAAAATTTTAAGAGTCTTGATATGTTATTAATCTTTCTTTGATCGTAATATTTATTATAGAGATGGATATGGCTACCTGTAACAAAACCAAAACACATTTTATGAGTCCTGATATGATACTTATATTTATCTGATCGTAATATTTATTATAGAGACCGCTATGGCTACCTGTAACAAAACCGAAAATACATTCTAGTTAATTTGATTTGTATACTAAAGCAAACATAAAAAAACCTAAATGAAAATCAAGGATGTAAGCAAATTTGTTCTGTGTTAGAAAATATCAATGGATTTCATACTTTTCCCTAGAAACGCTTATATGAAATACAAGCATTGCAAAGAAACAACCCTAATATTGACTGGACAATTGATGGGGTTTAAAAGTAGTAATAAATTTAACACCTTTCACTGTAAATGTTCATATGAAAGACAGGTGTTGGAAGGAAACAACCCTAAATTTAACTCAAAAGTTGACGGGGTTTTAAAATATCAATGGAATTGACACGTTTCATTGTAAACATTCATATATGAAAGACAAACACAAAAAAATACAATCCTAAAATTAACTTAAGGTTTGAAAATATCAATTGATTTTGCCACAGTACATAAGTTAAGCAATCAATAAATTCTAAAACATTGACAGAAACATTATTTGATTTACCAATACCTTAAGTACCGATGTATATATATATTACACAAAAGGGTCTATAGTACTTACCAGAAATTTAGCACTAAAAACTTTGTCTCATCTCCCTAGAAAAGGCCAAATTTAAAAAAGGAAACTCTAGCTAGATGTATCTACACCTAAATAAATCTTAGAGGAAAAATTTAAAGGCTATAAAATTTTCACACAATCCATATGCCATATATAAGGACGATCCATGTTTCTACATCAAGAAAAGTGAAATAAATATAACTGAATCTATTTTTTTTTTTTTGTAGAGTAGCAATGTTTAAGGTTGGTTTAAATTATGTTGTATCTAAAATGGGATAGGCTGGATGTTTGTAGGTTTGTTGATTGCATGTAACCCAATAGGCTAGGGTTTATAATGACAACACCTAAAAATGCTGCTTATTATTTTCAATAATATTACACATATTTTTATGAGGGTTTGATCCCCTCATAATGAGTGGGGTTTGAACCGAATGCAACAAAACATGGATATGTCAAACAACAGTCAAGCCATCCTAATAGTTAGAGAACAACAAACGACAATTAGATTCACTTGATCTGATGGCCAAATTTGGAATTGAAAGGTCAAATAATATAATGTATGATGCTTATCTATAATGCAACAAATCATTGATATATCAAACATTTAAGCCATCCTAGTAATCAGAGAACAAGGAACAACGATTAAAATTACAATTTCTCTCAAATATAATCGAAAGACCAAATTAAAAAGGGAAACTCTAGCCAGATGTTGTATCTACACCTAAATAAACCTTTGAGGAAAAATCTAAAGGCAATAAAATTTTCACACAATCCATATGCCATATAGAATGACGACCCATGTTTCTACATCAAGGAAAGTGAAATAAATGTAATCGAATCCAATTTTTTTAGAGTAGTAATGATTAAGATTTTCGTCTTTTTTTAAAGAGGTCTAAGGTTTAAATTATGTTGTATCCAGAAGAAGATAGGATGAATGGTCATGTTTGTAGGTTGGTTGACTGCATGTAACCAAATAGGCTAGGGTTTATAGTAATAACACCTAATAATATTTTTTATTTTTTTCAATGAGTGCAAATCAATTGAAGTTGAGACGATTAAAAAAATCTAAAACACTGACCATTTCTGCTTATGAAATTCTCTGATATATTCCCAATGAGCAATAAAAGAACTCTAAAATTAATTAAAAGGGTCTCTAATGTACTTACCAAACTCAACACTAAAATCTTAAAAGGATTTGTGCTGTACTTATCAAACTCACACTAAAATCTGTCTTATATTTTCAACCAATCCTTATGGTGTTTTGACATCCACAATCTTTGTTATTTTGAAATAAATCATAAAAAACATAAAACAAATTTTTAATTTAAAATATTAAAGAAAAACAAAAAAAAATAAATTGAATTTGAGGTGGGTTTAGAAAAATAAATCATAAAAAACATAAAACTAATGTTAAATTTAAAAAATTAAAGAAAAACAAAAAAATCAATTGAATTTGAGGCAATTAAGACATTTATGCTTCTGATATTCTCTGATTTATTACCAATGAATTATAAAAGAACTCTAAATTAAATTAAAGGGTCTCTGATGTACTACCAAACTCGGCACTAAAATAGGGTTTGTGATGTACTTACCAAACTTGACACTAAAATATTAAAAGGGTTTGTGATGTCCTTACCAAACTCTTACTAAAGTATGTCTTATAGCTAAAAACAATTAAAAAAAATAAAACATAAAAAAACATAAAACAAATTTTAAATTTAAAAATTTAAAGAAAATAAAATAGAGCGAGCCCTCCACAATAATGTAAATATCCTATAAAGTTCTTTCGAGAAAGTTTTAGATATTCTAGAAATTTCCGTTCTCATTGGGACTGACAAATGCATTTCACGCTTTAATAATTTGAAATGGTAAATGAATACAATATTTATCCTTCTAATATTTATGTTAAAAATATATTTATTAATTGTTTTATTAAAAACAATGAATGTATTTACGATTCATAAAAAGATTGTGAAACCCAGAAGGGTGGATATTGTAATAGGTTTTGGGTTAACCTGCAAAACTCGGTAATTAGTGAAGACTTTAATTTATCAAAAAATAAAAAGATTGTAAAAATAAATTTATGCGTTAAAAATAAAAATTACAAAATAAAATTTTACCAGTGATAGTTATCTTTCTCTGATCGTAATATTTATTATAGAGATGAATATGAATACTTGCAAAAAAAAATTGAAAACACATTCTAAGAGTCCTTATATGATACTTATCTTTATCTGATCGTAATATTTATTATAGAGATCGCTATGGTTACCTGTAACAAAACCTGGATACCTGTAACAAAACCGAAAACACATTCTAGTTAATTTACTTTATATACTAAAGCAAACATAAAACCTAAATGAAAATAAAAAATACATTCTAGTTAATTTGCTTTGTATACTAAAGTAAACATAAAACCTAAATGAAAATCAAGGATGTAAGCAAATTTGTGGATGTTTAAAAATATCAATGGATTTGATACGTTTCACTAGAAACGCTCATATGAAAGCCAAGCATTGCAAAGAAACAACCCTAAAATTGATTGAACAATTGACAAGTTTGAAAGCATCAATGGATTTAACACCTTTCACTGTAAACGTTCGTATGAAAGACAGACGCTAGAAGGAAACAACCTTAAAATTGACTCAACAATGAACGGGGTTTAATAATATCAATGGATTTGACATTTTTCACTGTAAACATTCATACATGACAATAGTCCTAAAATTGACTCAACAATTGATAAGGTTCGTAAATATCAATAGATTTGGCCACATTATAGCTCAAATGAAGTTAAGGCAATCAATAAATTCTAAAATTCTGACAAAAATATTCTTTGATTTACCAATACCTTAAGTAATCGATGCATATATATTAAACAAAAGGGCTTGTAGTGTACTTACCATAAATTTGGTACTAAAATTTGTGTCTCATCTCTTCAACCAATTCCTGTGGTGTTTCGGCGTTCATGATCCTTGTTGCTTTTAACCATAAAATTAATACAAAATCCGAACAAAAAAATTAAAGAAAAACAAAATATAAATAGCAAAAATCAAAATAAAACAAGACAAATATATTCAAAACAAAACAAGGTAGATGCATTCAAATCAAAGATGAGCAAAACTAAAAAATAAAACAATATAGATGTATTGAAAGCATATATGTTGTCAAAACACATAAAGTAACAGAGGAAACCATAGTAGCATGGATGATTAGACACAAAAATAAAACCGAAGAAGAACATGAAGAAAGCAAAAGAGGACAAAAACATGATCAATGCAAAATACATATGAAATGATTTTCAAAAGAGCTTTATAACTCTAGTTTTAACGGATATTGGAGTGCAATTAAAATCAAGGCAAAAAGCATAACAACATTCCAATTCAGATCAATTTGTACAATACATGGGTAGTCAAACAACGGTTAAATTTCCAAGCCTTTTAAAAAGCTAAAACCGACACATACCTTCCAAAAATTTCTACGAACAGAAAATTAAACCTTCACAAAATCTGGCAAAAAAAATCCTAAGAATGTTTTTTTATATACACATTTTTTAATGAGTATTTATTTAAGTGAGAAGACCTTTAAGACCTTGAGATTGAAACCACAACTTCGATAAACATGTATCAAAAAACCAATATTAAGTGAAAATATCTCTAAAGATTGGGATTGAAACCACAACTTCCACAAACATTTACCAGAAAACCAATTGGTTCCATAAAAATGTTACAATTCAAAACCGAACATTTATTAGAAAACCAACTAGTTCCATTAAAATGTTACAATTCAAAACCGGTCCATGGTACAATTTAAATTGAGTTTTAATGGTACAATGCATATACCGTATAAAATATAAAATAATTTAAAAATATTTTTAGGTGTGAGATGATATGTTTCAAATAATTTCTAGAAACAAATTAATCGGTAGTGTACACCAAAATAAATTATTTTAATTGAATGATGAAACATTAATAAAATAAAATAATAATTTTATTTTGATATATAAAATAATTTTTTTATATAATTTTTTATAAGACATTGCAAGGTAAGGGTGTTAGGTTCTTGTGACAATTCACTATTGACTCATGGACGTTGGGCTCTTCTTGTGACAATTCACTATTCATTCATGATGGGGAACTGAATGCTTACACTGTTTATGTTTTCTAAAAAAATCTTTATAGCCATGAGTGAGTAGACTGCTCTTGTATGTTTTAAAAAAAAATCTTTATATATTTTTAATAGATTTTTAAAAAATAATATTTTAAAATAATATTTTTATTTTTTAAATAAATAATATGTAATTTTTATTAAAATGTTAAAATATTACAATAAATCAATTAAATTATATCTAACATATTTTTGGAAAGATAGATTAAATTAATACCCATTTTCGAAAGTTTGAGTTAGATGTGGAGATAGGGCGATGTTGAAAACTTGATCGCAGGTAAGGAGAAGACCCGATCGGAAGACCAAACAGAATTTGGTGCAATATCGAAAGACATTCCCACTGCTTTCGTGACTACAAGGCTAGTTGGAAGATCGGTCATCGCCAGACATGGGAACATCCAAAGTGACATCGAGCGGGGAAAGAAACCCCCTAACAAAGAGAGTGGTATAGGGAGCTACCGAAGCCATCTATATTACACAAAACTTCTATTAGATAAATCCAGAGCACCCACTGACGGGTCGAACGATTTTTTCTTGCAAGGGTAAGATGTCCTATGCCCCCAAAACCTTATGGAAGATTACGCATCCCGCGATTCCTTTTCCCTTGTGGTAAAATTTATAAGAGGTCAGCCAAACATGGACACAATCCACTATTGGGTGAATTCAAAGTGGAAAATCTTGGGAAACATGGGGTTGTCCGCAATGATTAGAGGATTTTTTATGGTCCAGCTGAACACTCGAGAGGATGCAGAGCGTATTCTATCCAGAGGTCCATGGTTCTTCAGGAGATGAAGTCTGTTTTTAAAGAGATGGCAGCCAAATTTTGATCTCGACTCACAAAACATTAAATTTGCCCCCATTTGGGTCCGAATCCGCAATATCCCTGCTCATTTATTTTACGAGGACGCTCTTCAAGGCTTGGCTAGGGCTTTTGGGGAATTAGTGGCCATTGATCCGGCCACCCGCACCAGAACTCGCCTAACCCAAGCATGCATCTGCGTCAATGTGAACCTAGAGATGCAGCTCCCAGATCACCTCAGTCTGATTTATAGGGATTTTAGATGGAAACATCCACTAATATTTGAGCTACTCGAAGTACCAATCCCAAGGGCACCTCCTGTATCAATGCCCTAAGCATGAAAACACCAAATTCGATCTCCAGCCTGTGGGGCACCCAAAGCCAAGCGCCTACCAGAGGATAACCTTCAACCAAGGACAAATCTTGAAGAGCAATCAGTAGATTTGACCATCTACAGCCTCAGCTCTTCAAAAGGCAAGTACCTCGATTACCATTGCTAATAAGTTTGATTTGCTTAATGATTCTAGGACCAATGAGGAAATTGAGGAAGGAGAAATCCCTATTAGATCCTCCCCTACCCCTAACCCTACCTCACAGTTGTGCCCTAATCCCAATCCCTCCCAGAAGAGCCCTTGCACCCCTATTTTTTGTTTCCAGACCCACCCTCCAACCACCAGTGATGGCCCCCAAAGCCCTACCCCAAAGCCCCTCCGGTTGCCCTATTTCCTAGCCCCGTTGCCTCTCCTTGTTGGGTCTATCTTCCTTGAATCCCCAACCAACTCCAACACCACCATTTTTGACAGCGATGAGCCCACCCAGGATTCCCCCGAATCATGGAATCCCAAGCGAACTCAAAGTTTTAGAAAATCCCAAATCAATGTAGGAGTAGATAGAAGGAAGGGTAGGCCATCCGAAACAGATCAAAGAAATCCAGATATCACTGAGGATATAGCTAATGGAACATACAAAACTCTATTCCAAGAAATTAGAAACACTATCAAGGAAGAAAACCGAAGACCCAAACTCCCCATGCAACAAGTCAAAGGGGAAAAAAACCCTCAAAAAGCTCCAAATGAAAGTCCTCTCTTGGAATGTGAGAGGACTAAAGGGGCATCCAAGCAAAGACTGGCTGCAGCCATGAGAAAATATTATAACCCCACAATATTCCTCATTCAGGAAACCAAACTAGATGAACAATGGTCTCCTAGGGTAGCTAAAATCATATGGAAAAACTAGGACTTCATCTATTCCTCGGCCTTCGGGACTGAAGGTGGGCTCCTATGCCTATGGAACCCATCCAAATTTGAAGGTAAATTTATTTCAGGCCAAGACAGGTTGTCCAACATTTTGTTCCACGACTGCAGCTCTGAAACGTCCTGGATTATGACAAATGTCTATGCTCCCAACATTTCCCAAGGCAAAATGATTTTATGGAACACCCTCACCCAGATGAGGCTAGCGTTTGTCAATATTCCATGGGTTCTGGTAGGGGACTTCAACTCCCTCCTTCATTTTTTTGATAAACATGGAGGAAATTTGGTCACTCACAAGGACACAAATGACATGAGGCAGTTTGTGGACTCAAATTCCCTATGGACATCCCTTTATAGGGATCCCACTACACCTGGAGCAATAGACATATGGGAAATAAACTCATCCAAGAGCACCTTGATCAATTTTTTTATCCCAAGAAGCCCTTCCTCTCTTCAAAGACGCTAGCTTGCAGGCCCTCTTGAAAATAGGGTTCGATAATAACCCGCTCTTAGTCAATATGGCTAGCAGACCCCAGTTTAAGACTCCTTTTTGGTTCGAGTCAATGTGGATCCATCACCTCGATCTCAGAAATCGAATAGCAAAATGGTGGGGGACAAAATTCCCTGGGTCAGCCCTAAACCAGTTTATGCAAAAACTCATATGGATCAAGGAAAACTTGAAAGTTTGGAATAGGGAAACCTTTGGAAATATTTTTGAAGCTAAGCAAGATATCAAAATCAAATTAGGGTAGATTGAGGACAGATTTCAGAAAGGGTAGGGTAATTACAGACTCAGAGATGAAGAGAGGATCCTGCTCTCTGAATATCATAGCACCTTAGGTAAAGAAGAAACCTTTTGGCGTCAAAAGTCAAGACAACTCTGGCTCAGGGAAGGTGATTCCAATTCTAAGTATTTCCACATCTCCACTCTAAGACACAGGGGTGTTAATAGAATTAAAGGCCTCACCAAGTAGGACAAGACTTTCACTTTTGACATCCACCAGATCAGGGATGAAGTTATCAGCCACTTCCAAGACCTTCTCGCCTCCCCCTCTCTTCCTCTCCCATGGCCATGGAGTCTCTTCTAGAGAATATTCCCAAAACCATCCTTGACGTTATGAATGATTTCCTCCCCAGTCCTCTGTCCCACAAGGAAATCCACCAAGTCCTTTTTTCCATGAAGCCCGATAAAGCCCCCAGGCATGATGGCTTTTCCCCTAGGTTCTTCCAAATATTTTGGTACATTGTGGACCCTGAACTGTGCCTCGTCATCTCAGAAATGCAGAAGTACTGCACCATTCCTAGAGATGTGAACTCCACATTTTTGACCCTGATCCCCAAAGGTGCAAACTCCTAGTCCCTCTCAAATTACCGTCCCATCAGTTTGTATGATGTCATCTACAAAGTGTTGTCCAAAGCCCTGACCAATAGACTCATCGAGATCCTCCCCACCATCATCGACCACTGTCAGGGGAGTAATGTTAAGGGGCAAAATATCCTCGATGGGGTCATCGCCATCCATGAATTGATTCACTTGGCCCACATTTCTAACTTTACTACCTTCTTCCTGAAGCTTGACATGAAAAAATCCTTTGACAAAGTGAACCGAGAATTCCTATCCAAAATCCTCCTCAAATATGGGTTCCATGAATCTTGGGTAAATCTGATTTCAAATTGTGTCTCTTCTTCTTGGCTCTCGGTCCTTGTGAATGGGTCTACAGCCGGTTACTTTCCCAGCACCAAGGGGCTGAGACAGGGTGACCCTCTCTCCCTTATTCTATTCATAATTTTGGTTGAGATCTTGGGAAGAACCATAAAAAATAACTGCTATAGAAACCTGATCTCAAGCATCAAGGCAGCCTCAGGAATACTCCCTCCTCTCACCAACAATTCGTGGATGACACCCTGCTGGCCACCAAAGATTCAGTCTCTAAAGCCAAAGTCATCAAAGTCATCCTCAATTTGTATGAGGAAGCAACTGGCTAGAAGATCAATTACACCAAAAGTAAACTTGATGCACCCGCAACATCTAGTGACACTTTCTTGATTTATTCGAATAAAAGTTCCAACATCCCAGGGTCATAACTTTTGATCCGAGTGTCTGTTTGAGCCCGTTTTTTTTAAACACACAAAATTGAGTTAACCTCATCGTTTTTAGCCACATTATTGCTAAAGGGGCCATTTCAACACATTTTTAGGCCCTGAAACATCACCTGGTGGTCAGAAATGGGCTCGAAAGTTTTTGTTCCAATTTTTTTTAGTTTTTCGATATTTAATACCTTTTGTTGCATAAGTCAGTCTAGGGAGATATTTTGGGAAAGTATTAATTTTGGAATAAAAGATGCATGATATTTTTTCTGGATCCATATAAGTGATAGTTTAGAGTTACTAAAAATAGTAAGTCCTGATACTTACTAAAAATAGTAAGTTCATGTTAGGTTAGGGTTTTTGGTGGATATTATATGTAGGAAGTGATTTCATTGTAAGGGGATGGAGATCCATGAAAATAATAAAATTTGAGTTGCATAATTGTTTTCCCATTGATTTTGCTTGTGTTTAAGAATCAATACAAATCTACATCAAAACTCTACTTCATCAACACCCCCACTAGAAGGCAGGTTAAGGTTGCAGGTATCCTGGGGTGCACCATTGCTAACTTTCCAACCACCTATCTAGGCCTTCCAATGTTCAGGGGAAGACCACTTAAATGTATGTGGAACAATGTCACATAATATATACACAAGAAGCTGATAGGATGGAAAGGGGTCCTCCTATCTAGTGCAGACAAAGCAACGTTGGTAAAGTAGGTCCTCCAGAGTATTCCTACCTACTTTATATCAGTATTCAAAATCCCTGTGGTGGTGGGAGAAGCTATAGATAAACTACAGAAGCACTTTCTATGGTCTGGGAATGATAACCAAATAAAGTTCCACCTAGTAGCTTGGGATAAAATCTGCACCCCTAAAGACAGGGAGGGTTGGGATTACACCACATAAACATCTCAAATTAGGCCCTTCTGGCCAAGCAGGCATGGAATGTGGTCACCGATGCCAACCTAGAATGGGTATCGATTGTCAAAAGAAAATACCTACAACATCACTCCTTCCTAGACATGGAGACTCCCCGCAATGGCTCCCACTTCTAGAAATCTATTTGCCACACCCAATAGCTTTTACATCAGGGATCATGGTGGAAGCTGGGATATGGTAAGTCTATTGACTTATAGAAAGATGCATGGACCAAAAAAGACCCCATCAAGGATATCGATCTGACTTCAATCAAGAACCTCATCGATAGAAAGTATGAGTTCCATGTTGCCGATTTCATCACCTCTGATTAGGGAATCCAAAAATAGAAGCAAATTTAGTTCAGAATTAAGAATGACACTATTAATAGAGGCTTAGCAATTCTTCAGGACATATTCAGAGCGAATTTCATCTCACAGACCCAGAAGAATGATGAACGATGTTGGAAATATTCTAGAGATGGAGGCTTCACTATCAAATATGCTTCCCAAATGATGGAAACCCCTCCTAGAGACATTAAAATTTGTGACAATCAGACCTTAGCCAAAAGCATGTGGCTCAAGCTCCTGATCCTGAAAGTGGCTCACTTCTACTGGCTAGTGGCTCACAATAAAATGCTAACCACTGATAACTTAATCCAAAGAGAAGTGATGGTTCCCAATAGGTGCTACATCTGTACTCAAGTATGGGAATCCAATCAACACATTTTGTTGGATTGTCCCTTCACTAGGAGTGTTTTTCTATCTTGGTCAATTTTTTTTAGGTTTATTGGATCCAATCCAAGACAGTCTTAGGCCTGTTCATCCAATGGTCGAGGACTTTTAAAAACCCAAGACTCAAGTTCTTATGGAGTTTCCTGCTTCATCACGTGGCCTGGAAGATCTGGCTAGAATGTAACAACCGCATATTCATGGAGGTCACAAAAAATATAGAAGCTATCACCAGCAAAGCTCTATCCCTTGCTATCAAAAATAGCAGCCTCATCCCCTACACAAATGTCCCCAATTATGGGCTAGAATCTCACCTCTTTGCTTCCCTTAGGATTCCCATAGACTGTGGCAAATTCTAGAATACTCGTAGCTCCAGAATCATGGCCAAATGGTCCCCCCTTCGTAGGGATGGCTTAAGGCTAATTTATATGGTGCCTCCAAAGGAAACCTAGGGAGCGCAGGGGTAGGAGGAGTCATCAGAGACCACACAAGCAACATTGTCAAGGCTTTCATAGAAAATCTTAGGACATAAACCAATAACTATGCTAAAGCTAGAGCTTTGTGGAGAAGCATAGAGGTAAGCAAAACCCTTCTCAAGCCAATCATATTCGAAGGAGACTCTTTTGTCATCATTGGCCACATTATCAACAAGAGCTCAAGGGGGAAGAATATCCAAAACATCATTTAGGATTGCCAAATTTCTCTCAGTAGCAAACCCCAAAGGTAGATCAATTACATATTTAGGGAAGCCAATAAAGCAGTCAATCAGTCCACCCTGGTCATTTGGGTAGAAGACTTCCCGTAAGAAATCATCACCCAAGCTAATCAGGATGTGGGAATGTGATCTGTTAGGTAGCTTGTGCTACCCTCACAAAGGTATTCCTTCAATACCCAAGGTGGCCGATCACGACACCTCTTCACCCAGGAAGTACCCCACCAAAGGTGGTCCTCACCACCATAATGGTGTTTTTTCAACACCTAGGGTGTTCCTTAACACCACCCTTAGTATTGTTGTCTATACAAATTTTTGCATGGGCTGTATGACTCGTGTACATCCCTCCATATTTCTAAAGCTGAACTCTAACTTCATAGTTCAATCACTCATGCTACCTAGTTTTCCCCTCACCTCTTCGTCCTCGCACCTTCCCACCTCCACTTCCCCCTAGTACGCACTTTTCACTGCCCACTTCACTTCCTTCACCTCTCCCTTCCACTGTGGCCTTGTTATCACAAGCCACACTTACACCAATTTTTTCGTTCCTAGTCTCCTTTTTTAGACTTTTTCCCTCGAGCCCCTCGATCACCATCCTTTTAGATTGATCCAGTAAAATTATCTTATCTCTATCTACACTAAGCTTCTTCTCTCCCTCTCTTCTGTGAATTTACTCAATTATCTCCTAGCTAGATCCATAAGCTCTAGCATATTTTTCATCATGGCCATCCCTAAGCCTGCTAGCTTGCAGATTGATACTGGGACTGCGACCCTGCTCGATGCCAAGTATTTCATCAACTTCTTCAAGCTTTTCTCTGGATTTGAAGAGGAAGTGACCAAAGAATTCATCCAGTCATGGAATGAAGGGGAAGTGCAAATTTGTGGCCTTCAGTTCAAGGTAAGTGTCCATTCCATTTTCCAGATTTCTAGTATTCTGGCTGACAGTAGAGTGGTGTACCGAGATAGACATAAATTCAAAGAAGAAACTGATCAGTTCCTTGATAAAGGAAAAAATATAGTTTGGGAAAATAAAGGAGTAGTGCGCTCCTCCTTACCTCACCCTTGGGACACAACCATCGTTCCCATTATCTAGTATGTCTCTGTAGACAATCCCAAGAAGCCCCTCTGAGCCTATAACCTTGCTCTGGTTAATCACCTGCATGACGTTCGTCCTATCAACATCTCGAACTTCCTCTTCCATTCTATCACCATCATGATCAACAACTACAAGGAAAGCAAATCCTCGAAACCCCCCGACACCAAGGGCTTTTCTTGGTTCTATACAAATATGCCCTAGCCCACCAGGTATCAGGGATAATGTCCTCCAGGTCCCGTAGCCCTGCTCATTATTTCATCTTCTCCCCAATCGAATCCACCTTCCCCATCCCTGACCCCAAATCCCAGTCCCCCATCGTCTCCCCCTACCCTGTGCACCCTTACCCCCTAGTCAAGGTAAGGTTGACCCACCCCCGCTCTCTACTCCCAAAGAGAAAGTCTGCATTGGTATTCAGCCTAGACCCAAATAGAAGTCGGTTCGACCACCTCAGAAGTAGAGGAAATACAATAGGTTGAAGTCCTCCAAGATGAGTGATCAACATCCAAACATGGAAATCATTAGCGATGATGAAGACCAGTGTACTGACAACGCCAAGGACACGTTGCGTTCCATAACCCTCAAAAGATCCAATGATGTTGTAAGTTATAGAAGACTGCCAACATATACAAGGAAGGTTGTGTCATCTTGGCCAGTTCCATTAATAAGCTCAGAGAGTTCCCAAAACTGATCAAGACACTCATATCCCCATATGACAGTGCCCAGTAGGATAGGAACAAAGAATCCTAGTAACCTAGGAAGGTGGTGTTGTGGCAGCAGGGCTGCTTGTTTTTCCTTTATCAGTTGTTGTAATAGTCTAGTTTCTTATGACTTGGAGGGCTTTGGCCTTGTCTAATAAATTTTTTATGGGGTTAATCCTTATTTTTATTTTATTTTTTGCCACTGGAGGCCACAATTATCTATTTTTGCTACTGATGTAACAGGGACGAGACCCTTTAACTTATATAGCAAATAATTTTTTTTTACCTACCAAAAAAAAATATCTAACATTTTTTAATGTGTTTTATGCTACAAGAGCGAGGAAATATCTGACCACTTGATGTTTGAGAGTCCATTTATGCACCATTTGATGTTTGAGTGCCTATTTATGCGGATTTGGGAGCAATAGGTTTTATCTTATAAAATTTAAGCCAATGGTGATTTGAATTGAATTAATATTTGGGAAATATGGAAGAGAGGTAGATTTAAATCTAAAGCTCTTTGTATCGGTTGGAATATTGGATTAAAATTCATTTTTTGGCAAGTGTGGTTAGAGAGAAATGGCAGATTTTTTAGAGAAATCTTGTCATCCTTAGATGGCATTTGGCAAGTCATTTGGAGCAAAGTCACATAAATAGTGATAGTGTATGTTAAAGAGGAAACTCAGGCTGATATAGGGATGATGAAGAAGGAATCTAAAGTGCAAGAGGAGTAGGATAGAGTTAGTTGGAAACCACCCCTAGAAGGCTGGATTAAAATTAATATTGATAGAGCTATAAAAGGTAATTCGGGTAGATCTAGAATTGGAGTGGTCTGCAGGAATCATGTTGGGACAATGCTATATTGGGAACTGCAAGGCCTGGGAAGGGCCATGAAAAATGAAGCAGAAGCCTTAACTATCAAATCTACTTCTATTTGGGCGGTAAGACAAGGTTACATGAGGATAATCCTAGAATCATATTCTCAAATATTGGTGGGAGCTCTAGATTGCATGAGGAACTTTGCTTTGAAGACATGGAGGTTGATAATTCTTGTCACCCAATTTAAGGAATTGTGGAGAGAATTAGATGATGTGATTTTAGTTTATGTGAGTAGAGATCTAAATAAAGTGGTAGAGTTCTAATAAACCCAATTTTTAAACATTTTTATATAACCATAGATCAAAGTAGATTATTTGTTTTAATTTCATTATCATAGATGACTCTTCCATGTATGTTCAAATCCTGTAACCAAGTTGTTACCACCTCTTTCTTCCCACTTGAGACTTTTCATGATGAGCACCATATCTATAAATAATATGTAAGAGAGACAATAATACACTTTCAAACTTGAGCATAATTTTAATATTTATTTAAAAAAATTATTATTCCTTTCAAGCCATAAATTCCAACAAATAATGGTAAGAACAATCCTTTGTAACGTAATGCTTTAACTTTGAAATAATTAATACAATTTCTCATCAACTCTTTTAATGTTAATGGAGCTACCCAATATATTTCCATATTTTTAAAAAAGTAACCCCAAATGATGTGTGCAAAGGGACAATATAGAAGTAAATAGTTTTATGTTTCTAAATCCTTCTCATACAAGGCACATACGAAAGGTCTATGATATCATCTTCTTTGTAGACCCTCTCTTGTAATAATTTTACTTTGAACTACTAACCCTCTAGTGACCAAACATTCTTCCAAGGAAAATATTTAAAAGGAAAATTTTTTGATTGCTCTAAATTCTCATATCCCAACTTGATCAAGTATCCACAATATTTCGATAGATTCCAAACTATATTATCCTTTCATGTAAAAATCAACAAATAAAACTCTCGAATCATATTTTGAAGTTAATAAGCAATTTGTTTGAGTTCCTCTTCTTCAACTAAGTTATCTAGAGTTGTTGCTCATATTAATATAATCTTTAACCTTTGGACCTTTACAAGCTAGACATAACTAAGTCGATGGTTGCCATTTTGAATCAATGATAAGAGGGTAAGGCTTGAACCATGCATCAAACAAAAAATTTATATAATTCCCCATGTTGACTAACCATCTAATATGTTTCTTAATCAATTGCAAACCATATGAAATGAAATTCCATTTTGGTAATCATTTTTGTAGGGTTCTTTTCCTAAATAGTGTTGTTGCATCAAAATAACCTATATATTTTTGAAGTAATATTATTATCCAATTTTTTCCTTGATCATTGAATAATATCCACCCAAATTTTACCTATAAGGCTAAATTCATAAGTTTGCAATTATGCAAGCTTGCTTCTATAATATTCTTTCCTTTGCAAACCTTATCCCACTTACAAAGAGAAAACCTAATTTTTTCCTTGCATCCTTTCCAAAGAAAGTCTATTTGAGTTTTATCAAATTTTGATGCTATACCTATTGGTAATCTTGGAAGTTATATTATATGAATAGAAATGGGTTGCAATGTATTTATGAGGTGTAGTCTTCCCATCATGGTTAAGAACTCATATTTCCAACCTACCAAACAAGATTTCATTCTATACAAACAAGGTACCTAAAGATCCTTTTTATTTCCTTTATGAGACAAAGGAATAGTCAAGCATGTTGATAGAAAATTTTCAAAATTTCATTGTAAATCTAGGGCAGTGTGAATGAAAATATCTTAGATTTTGTAGTATTAACCAACTATCTAGTAGCCTTCTCATAGCATGATAATATTAATTTAAACTCCATGGTCTCATTGACTAAGGGATTCCCCAAAAGAAATGTATTATTAACAAATTGCAAATGAGTTCCAAAAGGACCATTTTTCAACCTGAATATCTTCGAGTTTTCTTTCCATTTTTTCCTTTGAGAAATCTCTCTAATGCCTCTACAAGAATACGAAATAGATAAGGGGATAGTATATCACCTTGGTACAGTCCACAATATGACTTCAAGTAGCACACATGAGAACCATTCATCAAAATAGAATATTTTGTAGTGCTATAACAACATTTAATTCATTCACACTAATTATAATAAAAACTAAACCTTCTAAGAATATCATGTACAAAACTCCAAACCTATCATAGGATTTTTTTCATGATTGGGCCTAAGGGTAAGACTTTGAAACTCTGAATAGGATATTTTAGGTTTGAATCCAATGGGACATAGATTTGTACACCATACTTAGATAACTAGAGTTTGGTTGGATAAAAATATATTAGAAAAATAACATCCTCTATGAGGGTTGTCTCATATGACCTATGGTATTATGGATATTAAAATCTACTCTACCTTTTACCTTTATACTCATCCCTAGTTTTTCATGGAATGAAGAGAATGTATGGCCTCTTCTGCAGTGATTACATAAGTAAGAATTTATTTAACACAAACAAAACCACATTGTTCCTCCAAGATAACATAATTTAGAATGCCTTTCAATCTGTTTGTCATAATTTTTGAAATGATCTTATAAATCATATTAAAAAGGCTCATTGGATGAAAATTATCAAAGTATCATGTCTTGTCTAGCTTGGAAATCAATTTAATAAAAGTGTCATTAATCTCACTTATTGTAGCCTTCCTTTTTCGGGCCTGTTCAACCATAACCAACATATCATTCTTCAATAAGTCCTAAAACTTTTGAAAAAATTATAGGAAATCCATTGGGGCTAGGTGCTTTATTAGAGTGGAAAGGAAACTACTTCATGTAGCTCATTTATAGATATCTTCTTCATCAAAATTTTATTTTGTCCTTGTATGTATATATATATATTTGTTTACATAGATAAATTGGTTACAATCACAATTTTTAGTAACTGTCAACGTAGTTGTCAGGGTTCAAACTATTAGTGAAGGCTTCCAACACACCCACCGTCTCATTAATGGTAACCCGACGTGAGATGGGGACCGCTGGACGCACATAGTTTGCACTGTCTTCGTCAGTCTGGTTCAACATGTGGCATGAAGGGGGACCTCCAGACAAGCAGGAAATAGATCGCCATCATCAGTCAGGTGCAACATGCAGAGGAGTCGGATCGGGCTACTGGATTGATGAAATATTTTATAAAGCTTATTTTGTGCCTCCTTATCTTGCCTAGATAAAATATTTAAAAAATAATTTTTCAATAAGTTTACACATGTTTTTATGAGAGGTCATGGTCCCCTAATACTGAATGGGAATTGAACCTTGGACCTCTCAAAGAGAAGCCAAAGCCCTTACCAAGCCTGTAGCTATAAAATATTTTAAAAATAATTAAATGCTTCCTTCTTTATATTTTTTCTTCCTAACAAAAAAAATATTTTTTCCATCTAGAGTTAAATACAACAAACAGATATTTTTATTTTAACTATAATATGATTTTTTTTTATCTCCTTTGTTGAGCCATTTCTCCCTAGAATATTTGGAACCAATATAACTCATTTTTCCATGTATTATGATAACTAGAAAGTAATTGTTTTTCTCACATAAGAATTCTTGTAAAATTTTAAGCTTAGATTCATTTTTTTAAAATTTAAATTAAATGTTAACAAAAAAATTGACATTCTAAATCTTTATTTACTCCATTAAATATTTAATCTTTTGAATAAACAACATACATATATTATTCATCAAAATATTACTCCATTAAATATTTAATCTTTTTCATATGTTTACTTCATCAAAATATTATTTAAAAAATCACTTAAATACTTTTACAAATAAAATATTTTAAAATTATAATTATATAATATTAAGTTATTAAAAATTGTTGAAATTTGGGATTCGACTCGGGGGTTTTTTGAGCTCTGGCGTTTTGGCGGGAATCCTTCTGCATTGTCGACGGCCGTGGCTCTAGGGTTTCAGTTCGGAAACCTCCTTCAGCGTGTTTGGAGTCTGTTGCAGGCCTCTGGACTAGGATCTTTCGGTCTCCCGGGAGGGCCCAATGGGGTCTCTTCCTGGTTCTCGCGAAGGAAAAAAGACCTCTTATGCGGAGATTCTTCGAGATAATCCTGCGTCTTCCTCTGCTGAAGCTCAACGCAGCGCCTTCCATCTGCTAGCCAAGAATGCGGGCAAGGGCTCTCCTGGGCACAGAATTAATGGTTGTCTCCCGCAATCTGCATCAAGACCGAAAATAGTCATCGAACCAGAGCTGGTTGAAGACACGATAAACTACCGGACCACGCATGATCTGATTTGCAAGTTCATGGGCATTCGACCCACCCTGCACTTTTTGCATTCTGGGTGAGACAAAGCGGGAGCCAATCGGTGAGTACTCCTTATGGCCCATTAGCAATGGGTATTTCATTATTAGTTTTTCTTCCCTTTTGGATAGAAACAGAGCATTTGAATCAGAGAAGAGGAGCCATGGCCCGGCAGGGTTATTTGTCCAGCCGTGGAGAGCGGGTTTCGACCCTCGCATTGAACCCACGGCCGTCCCGGTTTGGATCCGGCTGTATGCTCTCCCGATGGAGTTTTGGGGTGAGCGGATTCTTGAATTGATAGGCAACTCTTTAGGTAGATTTTTGGGAGTTTCTAAGGATACCATTGAAGGAAATACTGCCGTTTATGCAAGAATATGTGTAGAATTGGATATTAGTCAATCGCTACCAGCTGAGATGGAATTGGAGCTAGCAGGACATTCTTGGGTACAGCAGCTAGACTATGAAGCCCTACCTTTCCATTGTAGAGTCTATCATTTGCATGGCCATTTGGCAAGGTTTTGCCCAAATATCTTGAGCACCAATGCAGATGCTACACAGGGAATGTCAAATCGCTCCCGAGGAGGTAAGTCCACTTCGGCCAAGGAACCATCTGTCATTCCCACTTGGGTGCGAGGGCCGAGAATGATGGCTTTGAACAGCGAGAAGAGGAGAAGAAACAAAAAGAGAAATGGTAAGGAGCAAGCTCTCCCCAAGCCAACAAATCGGTATGAAATCTTCAAATCTCTTGTGGATCAAGAAGACCAACCTATGGAAGGAAGAGATGGGATCCTTGAGGATAATATTATCCTTACTCATGCCCCTCCTTCCTCAACCCCTGTCCTTGAACAGGCTTTTGATTCCTCTGAGACTTTGCACCATGAAAACCTTGGGACTCTGGTTATCCACGCCCCAGCCCAGCCCGTTATTAAAGATGTTTCTATGGGAATTGCGAGAAAAGCTCGAGAGAAAGACCGGCTCTTGGAATTTCCCGGGTAGAGAAGAGATCGAAAAATAGTAATTCCCAAGGGGTGGGCGGGGAAATCCAATAAGGATCTAATCGCGAGTGCAAGGGGATAAGCTAATCAATGGAGGATTGGCAAGAACAATTGATTCGTATTGCTCCCAAGGTTTCCAATGATTATACAATCTTGGAATGTGAGGGGTTTAAACAGTAGAACCCATCAATCTGCTGTTCAAAGACTGTTAGAAGGAAGTAAAAAAGACTTTCTGCTCATTCGGGAAACAAAAATGTCATTAGACCTCATGAGTAAAACTGTCGGCCGAATCTGGAGGGGTGCTGGCCATATGGCAGTGGCTGCTCTTGGTGCCTCGGGAGGGATTGCTACTCTTTGGAATCCTTTGGCATGGATAGCAGTAGATCATATAGCCTGGAGAGGGGTCCTAACATCTCTTTTCAAGAATATAGTTACAGCTGAACAAGTCTTAATTACAAATTTCTATGGGGTTCAGAATACCGAAGGTCAGCGGTCTCAATGGAAAGCTGTTCAAAACATGAGGTCCTCCCGGGAAGATCTTGATTGGATTTTAGCTGGGGACTTCAATGCTAAATTATCCGCTAGAGATCGGGGAAGGTGGCATCCCTATTACGGATACGGGGGATAGGTACATTTATTGCCCACGTTTAGGCCTTTAACCTTGTTGACATCAAAGGCCCTGGTACAAACTTTACCTGGACTAATAAGAGAAGAGAGCCACACAGTAGGAGGGTTAAGCTTGACAGCTTTTGTTAGATGGAATATCAAATTCCAGATCTTGGAGGGCCCGAGTTTCGATCACTCTCCCATTTCTTTGGAGGGAGGGACTATGTCGGGGAAAGTATTACAAACCTTTTAAATTTGAAAATTTTTGGTTGCAAAAAGAGGACCTACGAAGGAAAATTCCACAGTGGTGGGAAGAAGGTCGTCCCCCTTTTGGAACAGCTATGTTCAAAATTCACAAACAACTCCTCTATGTTAAGAGTAAGCCGAAGCAGTGGAAGCAAACTAACAAATCTGATTTCCGGCTCCAACGAGCCCCCTTCTTTGGACGAGATGGAATGAGGTGCAAAAACAATTCGAGAGAAGGAATTATTTACGAGCATCTTAAATTTGAGGATGACGCCTTACGCAAAGCGAGTTGAGGACATTGATAATCAAGAAGAGATCTCTTGGAGACGAGAGACCCAGAAATACTTGGCTATTAGAAGGAGACAGAAATACTAAATTTTTCCATCGCTCTGCTGTGCTAGAAGGCAATTGAATAACATGGAGTTCCTCCAAGATGAGTTTGGAAATTCTTTTGACACTCTTCATGACATGCATTCCCTTTCTATGGAGTACTTCTCAAACCTCTTCAAGGAAAGTTTGTTGCATGATGTGGAAGCTCAAAATGAAGTCATTGACGGAATTCCCTCTATTATTTCTCATGAAGAGAATCAGTCCCTCCTTAAGCCCATTGATCGTGATGAACTCAAGAAGGTGGTCTTTGGGATGTGCACGGGGAAAGTCGCTCTGGGCCGGACGGTTTCCCTATTGAGTTCTTTCAGGCCTTACGGGACATCTTGGAGGAGGACGTGTTGGCTGTCATTGAGGAATCCCGAATTAACAAAAGAATGCTCAAGGCTCTAAATCATACCTTTATCACCTTAATTCCGAAAGGAGAGGGGGGGCTCTCATTTCTGATTTCGGACCTATTGCTTTATGTAATGTGATCTACAAAATTATTTCTAAACTTATGGCTGAAAGACTAAAACCCCTTCTTCAAAATTTAATTTCCCCTGAGCAAGGGGGTTTTGTTGAAGGAAGACGGATCTTGGATGGAGTGATCTTGGCTCAGGAGGCTATCCATTCTATGCATAATTCGGGTAACAAAGGAATGTTCATCAAATTGGATATGTCTAAGGCTTATGACGAGTAGAGTGGGGTTTCTTGGTCAAGATGTTGGCGGCCTTTGGTTTTTCTCGGAGTTTGGATTGCATGGGTCATGAGGCGTATCTCTACGCCTTCATACTCTGTTTTAATTAAGGGGCTTCCCTCGCCACCTTTTGGAGCCTCTCGGGGTCTCCGTCAAGGAGATCCCTGCTCTCCTTATCTCTTTCTTATCTTGGCTGAAGGTCTTGGCAGACTCCTCCTGAGAAGAAGACGTCAAGGACAGATTACGGGGAATTAAAATCGGAGCCGAAGTTTTGACTCATTTACAGTTTGTGGATGATACGGGCTTGGTGGGGGTTGCCAGCCTCAGAGAAGCAAGAGGAATCAAAGATACTCTTAACGTCTACCTTCGGGCTTCTAATCAAGCCATCAATGATTCAAAATCAAAAGTGGTCTTCTTCAACCTTGATCAAAGGTCGCAAGAGAGAGTTATGGAGATTATGGGTTTCACTCGGACCTCCCTTCTGTTGTTTATTTGGGGGTTCCTCTGCATTTCAAAAAATTGACGACTGATTTTTGGAAGGACCTGCTAGATGGCATCAAAGAGAGAATGAATCATTGGTCTCATAGATGGTTAAGCTATGGGGGCCGACTAACTTTTCTGAAGTATGTTATTCAGGCTTTGCCTATTTATAAATTCTCAATTCTGGCCGCCCCTCCCTCAATGCGGAAAGAGTTGGACAAAGCGGCTAGAAGTTTTCTTTGGGAAGGTGCCAATGGAGAGAGGAAATGGGCCTTGGTTGGTTGGGATAAGGTCACCCAGCCCAAGGAAAAAGGTGGGCTGGGCTTGAGAAGCTCCAAGTTTAACAATCGGGCCCTGGCTGGGAAATTGTACTGGAGGTGGATTTCTCAGCCTTCGTCTCTCTGCAGTAGAATCCTTTCTAGTAAATACTTGGGTACTGTTCCTCCCAATGACTTGGGCCGCTATCCTCTGGAAGGTAATGGTTCTCTTGTGTGGCAGGCGCTCAAGCTTGGTTCTTGCATTATCAAAGATCAATTGTTATGGAAAGTTGGGAGAGGGGAGAAGGCCCGGTTACGGGTCGACTCTTGGGATCGAGCATCCTCCTATTCTTCCTTGTGTTTCCCGATCTGCTTCCGCTAAAAACAGCTCTTGAAGACAACGGTTGGATTCATATTCAAACCTACTTCACTACCCGCCTATACAGGGGAGTATAAGGTTAAAAAATTTAAGCGGCTGGGTGAATGGCCTATTCCAATCCCTCCGGAGCAGGCCCCAATTCTGGAAAAACTTTTGGGTGAAAGGTTTCTTTACGGGAGAGATGAGGAGGATGAGCTTGCTTGGGGCTTCGGGAACCTTGGGGTTTATTACGTGAAGGAGGGCTATGCTTCGATCCTACGAGCCCCCCCACACTCTTTTCCTGTTCATGAATGGAGGAAGATTTGGCATCCCAAGGGCTGGCCGAAAGTGAACTTTTTGCTTGGCAAGCGATGCATAATGGTATCTTGACCTTTGACAACCTTAGAATTAGAGGCATCATTGGTCCTTCCCAGTGTGTTTTATGTTATAGGAATGAGGAAACTGTGAACCATCTTCTGTTTGATTGCTCTTTCACACAGCAGATTTGGCAACGTTGGTTCTCCCACTTTAAACTTCAGGTGCTTGGAGATCTGTCCCGGACCAATTTATGGGAAAACTGGAAGAGAGGTAGATTTATTTCTAAAGCTCTTCGATCTTGGCTGGGAGATCGGTTTCCTTTTTATTTGGTGGCAGGTTTGGTTGGAAAGAAATGCTCGTATTTTTCGTGAAACCTTCTCTTCGGTGGAGGGGATTTGGCAGATCATTTGGAGCAAAGTTGTGGAAACCGTAGCCATCTATGTTGAGAAGGAAAACCAGACTGCTTCTAAGCCTTTGAGTGGGAGAGGTGCTGATATGGAGAGACAGGTAAGAAGTTGTTGGAAACCTCCCCCAGAAGGCTGGGTCAAAATCAATACTGATGGAGTTGCTAAAGGTAATCCGGGCAATGCTGGCAGTGGTGTTATTTGCCGTGATCATGCTGGGACTGTGCTATATTGGGAATTGCAAGGTCTGGGATATGCCACAAACAATGAAGCTGAGGCCTTTGCTATTAAATCTGCTTCCATACGGGCCGTCAAGCATGGTCACAGAAAGATAATCATTGAGTCTGACTCCCAAATCTTGGTTGGTGCTCTTGACTGCATGCGGAACTTTGCCTTAAAAGCTTGGAGGCTCCGGATTTTGGTCGCCCAAATTTTAGAGCTTTGGAAAGAAATTGAGGATGTGATTCCTGTTTATGCTAGTAGATCTCTCAATAAAGCGGCCGATTTCCTTGCTAAGTTGGGTCTTGAGAGAGAGGTTGGGATTCATCCGCATAGCAATTTGTACGTGGAGAATGTCGAGATCAGACAAGGCCTTGAACAATTCCTGAAATAATGTGCAAAGTTTTTTTGCTAAGGGTCCTTTTCGTCGTGATTTCGCGACATGTTGCCCTGTCGCGGCTGTTGGCTGGTTACTGTCGCGATATCGCGACAGGTTGAGCCTCTGCAGTCTCCGGCTGGTTTACGTCGCGATATCGCGACATGTCGCGTTATCGCGGGTCGCGATTCCGCGACATGTTGCGATATCGCGACATGTCGCGTTATCGCGTGACGCGATCCCGCGTCTTGTTGCGATATCGCGACATGTCGCGACATGTCGCGTTTTCGCGCCTCGCGATTCCTCGACACGTTGCGATATCGCGACAGGTCCCGCTTTCCAGGTTCGAATGGTGTTTTTACCGCGCTCTCATTCCCTTCTTGAGGTTGAATAGAAATGTTAATATTTCGTCGTGTTTTCACGACAAGTTTGAGTTTTGGAAGCTGCATGGTTCTTCTGTCGCGATTTCGCGACACTTTTGGCAATTAGGCGGCTGGTTGGTTAACTGTCGCGATATCGCGACCTGTAGTGATGATGCAACTTCGAGCTGGTTTTTGTCGCGATTTCGCGACAGGTTGTGCCCTCCTGGTCTCTGGCGTTTTTCTTGCGCGATTTCGCGGCATGTTGGGCTCCTTTGTGACTGGGTGGTTTTCCGTCGCGATATCGCGACCTTCATGAGGCTTGATTGTTGCTTTCTGTTTCTGTCGCGATGTCGCGACGCTTTCTGCGGGTGGCTGTCGAGGGCCATTCCTGTCGCGATTCCGCGACATGTCGCGATTCCGCGACATGTCGCGATTTCGCGACATGCATCGCGTTATCGCGCCTGTTGGTGCCAAAGTGGCCGTGACGGGTTTTCCTGTCGCGATTTCGCGACATGTCGCGTTTTCGCGACCTGTTGCTGTTTCGTGCCTTCCGTTCTCTGTGCCTTGCGGTACCTAGCTTTGCCTTGGTGCGCCTTCCTTGCTGTTTTGCTTGTGGCTCTGGCTCGGGATGTGTTCTCTCCCGCTGTATCTGGTTCTTGTTTTAATACAAGTTTTCATTTTTTCAAAAAAAAAAAAATTGTTGAAATTTATGGTTTTGGGTAGACAAAATGTTATGTTTATTGAGATTTGTAACCTATAATATAAAAAATTTAATTTCAAATTATATTTGATAAAATATATTTTACCAATATTATATATATACTATCCTAGAGTATATTTGCATTTGTACATGTAAAAGTATTTCTTCGTACTTTTTAAGATCTTCATATTTATAAGGAACTTTTTTTCATATTCATTAAAAAAAAGTCTTGTCTTTTAATTAATTAATATATATATTTTATATTACATGATATCCGGTATTTAGTTGTAAATTTTATAAAGAAGTGTCAAGGTTTAATTTATTGTTAAAAGTTAAAAAATAAAATAAAAATAAAACAAAACATTTATTTGATGTCCAAGTTGTTTATATACAGTGGCATATTTCTATGCTGTAATTTTATCCCACTTTAATACCTCTTCTAAATATTTTGTAAATTTTTTAAAATCTTTTTTTTAGAAAATATAGAAGTTTATTGTTAAAAAGTTAAAAAAATAAAATAAAAGTAAAACAAAACATTTATTTGATGTTGTTCCAAGTTGTTTATATATAGTGGCATATTTCTCCGTTGGAATTTTATCCCATTTTAATACCTCTTCTAAATAATTTGTGATTTAAAAGTAATGTTTTTATAATTATATTCAACATTAAAATTATTTTTAAAAAATTACTCTTAAATTTACCTATTTTAAAACATGAATTCATATGTATTATCTATTTTAATATATTTTAACAATTTAAAATATCTTCAAATTTATATTAGATTTAAATATAATTTTAAGATTATTAAAAAATATATTATTATACAAATGGTACAACTTTGGCATCTTGAAATAAGAAGTCACTTTAGGTTCATCATATGTGTGGTGAAAAGATAAATAGTGGTCTCACAATATATTAACATTGTGAAAATATATGAAACCACAATGGTTTGGTTTTGTTATGTTTTATAGTGTATATGATAAATTTAACATTTATTTTGCATATTTTATAGTGAATTTGATATATTTTATTTATTTATGCAAAACATGATTAAAAAATAATTTATTTTATTATCAATTTTAATATATTTTAATTTTTTGAAAAAATATAAAACATATATTATAATTTAACTACAAATTTAAGGTTTATAATAAAATTATTATTATTAAAGTACCTTGACATAATCTTGTACATTTTACGAATTTTAAAGGAGAATATTGTTATGCGACAAAAGGGATTAGGTAGCAAAGGCATCCAAAAAATCTCAAAAATTGACTTCAAATAATTAAAGTGTTGGGCTATAAGGAGGAAAAGTTCTCTATCACCTATCTTGGTTTGCCTTTGTTTATAGGCAAAATTAAAGATGAACTTTGGAATCCGATTATTGATAAATTTAATAGGAAACTTCAATGCTGGAAGGGATATTTGCTATCCTCTATGGGGAAGTATAACTTATTAAACACACGCTTCAAAGCCTCCCTATTTACTTCATGTCTTTCCTAAGGATGTCAAGAAAAGTGGAAGAGACTTTAGAAAGATTACAAAAAAAATTCTTATGGGATGGCACTGAATGCAAAAAAATGTATACATATGGTAGCTTGGGATACCTATTGCCAGTCTTTACAAAATTGGGGTCTTGGATTGAGGAAGTTGAGAGATCTAAATAAATATCTTCTAGCTAAACATACTTTGAGGCTTTACACTAAAGCATAAGGAAAATGGGCTAGCATTATCCAAAACAAATACTTGGAGGGTAGAAATCACTTTATTAATTGTTCTAATCTTCTACGTAGGTTTATTTTTTGGTAAAATATTATCAACAATAGGAGAGTTCTATGGCAAGGGCTAAATTAGAAAGTAGGCAAGGGAGACAAAATAAAATTTTGGAAAGACCCTTAGATTCAAGAGGAGACTTTAGTAAACTATAGAAAGTTCAAAGATATCAAATAACATTTAACCAAAACCTATGGTAAGAAAATTAATGGTTACATTCATAGGGTGGGTGATTTTCAAGAGGAAAATCTTACAAAAAGATATGCAAGGCCTAGGGTTTAAAGATATACAGAACCTTTTAAGGAGTTATTATTTAGGTAGAGGCTCAGAGGAGGATGAGATAATTTGGGGAAGAAACTAGCAAGGCCAGTACTTGATGAAGGATAGGTATAGAGTCTTGGGCAAAGTAACCTTAGAGAAAACTGGGCTTAAAAGGATTTGGATGCTAAACATCATCCCTAAGGTTACTATATTTTTTGGATTGCCATTCTCAATAATATCCTCATGAAAGATAATATGTTCAAAAGAGAGATTGTGGTTCCAACTATTTGTGTGTTGTGTAACAAAGAGGATGAATACATGGACAACTTGTTTGGAACTTGTGATTTTTTTAGATATCCTAAATATGTTATTGAGATAAGTTAATGTTGTTTGGGTCATTCTAGATTCTTTAATCATGATTTAAGAACAGTGGCACTTAGAAAGCAACAACTTTTGGTAAAAATACATTTCACATATATGCTGGGGGATTTTGTTGGAAATAAACAAACGAGTGTTCAAAAATAAAACCAGAGGAATAATTAGGGTTTATGTCAGGATAAGCAAAACCCTCTTGGTGAATTGTATTAAAAACATTGTCTATTAGGAAAATCTTGCAATGATCCTCTCTAGAGAAAAATATATCTTAAATATGGAAAAAATCAATAAGGTGAGACTAGATACTAGATGGAAATGTCCTCAAAAATATTGAGTAAAAATTAACTTTGATGGGGCTGCAAAAGGCAACATGGATCATGCTGGTGGTGGGGGCCTCATCAGAAATGATAAAGTTCAGGTAGTGGTTGTATATGTCAAGGATAGGAATTACCACAAATCACCAAGTTGAAGCAAGGGCGATTCTTATGTGCCTCTGAATTGCGGTGAATTTGGATTTTAGGAGAATTATTCTCAAGGGGGATTCCAAAAATATTATAACTTCCCTTCAAAAGGGAAGCTAAATAATTCTAGCATTTTTCAAATAATTACAGATGCAAGGACTATTTTGGGAAACCTAGAAGAAAGTCGAATTAAACATATTTATAGAGAGGGAAACAAAGCTACCAATAAAATGGTGAATATGGTGGTTAGATCTAAGAATTTCAAGGTATGGTCATATGCCCCCATGGAATTGAAAGAGATTATAAGAATTGATAATGAAGCTAGTAGATAAAGAGGGCAAAGCAAAGCAGAATATTTATTGGGATCATGCAATGAAGGATTTGAGTACACTAAATTACATTGTTATCAATGGTTTCTTTATTAGTCATGTGAAGCATTGAGCACTACATAAGCCTTGTCAAATAGGAGGATAGCGGGATGGATATTTTTTCAACTTTTCCATAAGCAGGTTTAGCCTAGGTTTATTTGTTTTACTAAGATAGGGCTATCTTGCATTTGTATTATCTTCTCTTATTTTTTATTGTACATATTTTGAGCTCTTTGTAAAGGTTCAGGGTCCTCCAACCCCATTTTTTATCAATACCAAAAATATATATACAAAGAACGAACCACTTGCAAAAACTAGCCAATTAGACCCAAATATCTATTTTCTAGTTGAAAAGGACTGATTGACTCAAGGAAGTGATTCACTCAACAAAGGTGGTTGAACCACCTATAAACGTGAGAAATTTTCTTGTAAAATGTGAGTGATTTTCTCACTAAGCTAGATCAAACTACTTGAATAGTCACACAGGTTAATTTAGGTAAATTGAAAGTAAGGATCCTGAGGCAAATCTTCTAGAAAGTGATATTTTGGCATGTAGTGGCACACTAAGTCATTTTAGAAGTCTTATATACCTATAAAGGTAATAATTAGAGGTATGTAATACTTGGTGGTGCATCATTTTGCTAAAGTTACCCATACATATTTATATATTCTAGGATTAATTATTTTTTACCACAAGTAACTTAGCAAGTGATTCACTTGAAATAAGAAAGATATTTGTCCCATGATAGTAAAATATATCCAAGACAGATTCGTTGATCAATTCACCCAAATTTGAGAAGCAATTTACTAGGAAATACAAGTTTATTATTCCCTCCCTTATGGAAAGATGATTCACTCTAGTATTGAGGATAATTTACTCTCGGTAATCTACTTTGACTCCTTTCTTGCTAAATTTTTCTAAATCTAATATTAGCAAGCAAATTGATCAAAAATATCAAGAAAATCATGTGTATTTGAAGCAAAGCACTTTGAGTATATAAATATTTAATATTACTTTGTACTAGTAGATCAACCTAAAATTATGAGCAAATTGCTTCAATTTTGTGAGTGAATCCAGGGTTATGCATAATGATGAATTATTATTAATTTATGAATATTAGGATTTTTAAAATTTAGAATTAGCAAATATGAGGACCCTTGATCAGGGCACATTCGCTTAAAATTTCTAGGTGTAAATTATTTTTGGGTTGGCTTGCCCCACTTTGATAATAACTTTATCGTTTTTATTTTAAATTGCCAACATTCTTTCCTAAATCGTGGACCTTTTTCACCTTGAAATTATAAATAATTTTATTTACACCATCAATTTTACCTATTATACCACAAGTATATATACATAACGCGACAATTATATTCCTACATAGAAAACATTGACTCTCCTTGAAAAATGATCTATAACAGTGAAGAGCGCCTCATAGCAATGAAAAAAGACCTGTAGCAATGAATAACGACCTATAACAGTGAAAAACCTATAGCAACGAAAAACAACCTATAGCAGTGAGAGAGTTTTTGGTTGCTATAGGTTTTTTATTGCTACAAGTTGTTTTTCGTTGCTATAGCAAGGAAAAAAAACCTGTAGCAAAAACCTTGACAAGAAAAATAAGAGAGTTTGCAAAGAGATGAGTTGTTATATTTTGATGATATATATTTAAGGAAATGCAACCACAAGATATAAAATGAGCAAGCAATGTTAACTATATGATAATGGCAATATAATATGCATAAAAAATATATGAGAAACTTATGTAATAACTCAAAAAATAGCCATTAATAAAAGCTCACAAAAATAGTACAATGTAATATAATGAAGGTCTCAAACACTCCAAAAAATCATGCAAGATCTACATTGTATCTACTTTCCTATTCTATATGCTTCTCTCTACTATCATCTTATGATACTCTATCAAAGGCCTATATATAGGGAGATATGTCCCTTGACCTTTCATCTACATATGACTCATATACATGTGGACTACATACACATTTACATAATTGCACATTCTAACGCTTGTGCATTTCTTACATTGCATAAAGTAAATACTCAAACCTTAATCAAAGACAAACTCCTAATCTAAATATGTATCCAAAGTGGTACATTGACATATACCAAATAATGTAATATATTCCAACACCCCTTTGTATGACATTATTTGGGTATTGAAGACTTTAGTCTTAAATATGGGTCTTTGTATTTCGAATAATATTCATCTTGATCAGGTCCTTCTTCTTCTTTTGGTTCAATATTTATATTGTCTTTTTTTATCTTATTCATTCCAATGCTTTTCAATATGTCAAAGTGATTGGAAAAATATTTGTCCTTGAATTTTTTCAAGTATCTTTTATTAACTAGAGATCTCATAATCTTGCAAGTCGTAAGTGGATCGGAATTGATCCATTTTATTTCCTTTGGTTCACCGAATGACCAGTCTCTTTATTCTTCAAAACTTTCACACTTGAATTCATTGTTAGTAGATGCTTTTAAAATAAGAACTTGAAAGAGACAATCTAATCTAAATATTAATTTCTCTTCAAATATTTTGTAGTACTTGTCTTTATAGTAACAAAAGAAATATGAATGATATTTTCCTCCATAATATTTACATGGATGGAAACTCTAATAGTTTGCTTTCTCATGACCAAATTTTTTGCAATAAGTGCATCGTGAAGATATCCCAACTTCTTTGTTACTTATCTTAGGAGAATCAAGTTCATCCATTTCCTTGATGAAATAGTCAAACCATATGTGTACAATTGAAGCTATTCTATATTTACTTCTTTCATAAATCTGTAGAATATCTTTTTGATCAATATTCTTTTCTACCTTTTGAGTATGGTTTTTTATTTTATTCTCAATATCTTCATTGTCATCAATTCCTTTCATCATGTAATTGGAAGATATTTCTAAGGAATATACTTTTGCCAAATCATTAGTTTGTGAGTTCTCAGAAATCTTTCTAAACCATATTGGTTCTTCTCTTCTAATTGCATTTTCCTTATTATCATTTCTAGAATCAAATATGTCTCTGAACCATTTTGATTCCTTGAATATTGTATACTTAATAAGTTTTTCCATATTTCATTTTGAAGTGATTTTTCTTGTTGTTAAAAAGGAACAATTTTGGTATAATATTTTAATTTTCAAAAAATTATTGGTGTTGTCTACCTTAGTCCCTAGTGTTTTGAGTATGTAATAAAACTTGATAAAACATTTTCAAATCCTAAGTTTTGTAGAAACCCTTATATCTCCCAAGTAATTAGAATATATTATGATCTTGATAAAGTGCTTAGCTTTCTTTAAATTTCCTTTGAGTTGAATCCCTAATATAATGTTCAACTTCTATATTTCACCTTATTTCTCCCCATTGATATTTTAATGCACTTCCAATTTGATAGCGTTCTCTATTTTCCAAGACCTTATAGTTGGATTATGTTAGAGTATATCCAAAGTTGTTACTAAGATATTTAGTATAATTTTGTGTGGCTAAGATCAACTCAGTTAGTTATGATCCAATGGATCATATTGTATGCACTTGCTATTTAATCAAGGTTCCTTTCATTTGAATAATAAAAAGTTTTTATTTTTTAACATGGTATCAGAGTGGGATTTCCCTGCCCTATGAACCTAAGGGAGGATTTCTCTCAAGGAAATCCCCCCTCATTTTTTTCCTTTGGCTATTTTTTTTTTCAAAAAAATTGAGGGAGTATGCTCTCCATATTTTTATGGATCAGAAACTACACAGTTTGAAGAAAAACTAATGGTTGCCAAATTTTTTTTAGGGTCATTTATTGGAAGGATAATTTTTTTGCCATTATGTTTGTGATTGAGAGTAGCATAGTGTATTATGTTGTTTTGCAACCTCAGATCATAAATGAGGGTGATTTTGTATGCAAAGGCTGGAGTGGTAGCTGCATTTTGTTAGATTTCTGAGAGAGCCATTTTTTGCTGCACCTGCCCTAACAGTCGTAGCAACAATAGAGCCCTAATAACAACCCACACAAGCAGTTTTGTTTGAGAACCCATTTTTGCAACATGGTCCATGTTTTTTTCCAACCTGACATAGATCAAATTCGATCCTTTTTCGGGGGGATCATTCTGCTCATTTTGCTATGATTTACAACAACCATTTATCACAGTCTATGTTAAATGTTTTAGGAGTTATACACTAAGGAGAGGAGATCCATCAAACCTACTATCTAGAACAATGTGTAGGCAAGTCCCGTTCACGTAGCATAAAGAGATAAATTTTTAAAATCTCTTTTGTTAATAGAGATTTGGTCGACATTGTGAAGAGAATGTTCGAGGCGAGGGTGACATCAAGCTGGAGATAGACTCAGGAGAAAGACATGGAGCTTAATGGATAATCAAATGATTTTTTTCAAGATAAGTCTGTGGCGTAGTGCATGATCTAGAGCAGATCAGGCAAGGGTTTCCATAGTCATGGACTGCTAAAATAAATAACTGAGGAGTGAGAAACGTAAAGTCATGGCCATAGTCCTCATCTACATAATATTAATGAATATTTGTTTTACATCTTCTATTATGGATGATGGAAGTTTTTTTGGGGTGGTTGTAATCAACTATTTCATGTGGAAGATAATCGTCTTTTAGATATTCATTTAGATCCGAATCTAGATCCAAACCCACTTTAGAAAAATCCTATTTGTTGTTACCTCTACAAGCACCTTTTCTTGCATCTATGGTCGTAATTTCTCATAAAAAAATATAAAACACTTTTTTTCTTACTATTATTTTTGATGATTTTAGTTGCAAGGGCTACAACGATCAAATAGTTGTTTTACAATTGGTTTCCAGGTACTATCTTCCAGTTGAGCAGACCAGTAGAGCTCGTTGGACCAGTCTTGGTTTGAATTACAGACTTAGTGGGGAGAGAAGAAGTATCAACAACCACGATTGCTTTAAACTTGCCATTGACTTGGGCGTAACCAAAAATATGGCTTATGGTGTAAGTGTGAATGCCACCCAGGGAACTATCATCAACATGCCCGATGAACTGAGGAATTTTTTTAAATAAGACCCATTTTTTCTATTGTTGTGTTAATCCGTCTGTGTTTGGATGCTACACAGAGGGTCCACCACATTGAAAAAACCCATAGAGTCGAGTGACATTGTTGAACCAATGTTGGAAAAAAGTTTTGGTCCATAGTGCAGACATCATTGATGCATACTTCTTTGTCCTCCCATTATGAAACTGGTGGGATATATAGCCCTGGTGTACCACTATAAAGGCAAGACCATGAAGTAGTAGCTCAATCAGCTTCAACTACCACATGGGGCTCTAGTGTTTTTGCACTTTCATTTGACTCATAACATGGAGGATTAGTCTTGGTTGTTGCAATAGTTGAAGGGAAATATATATCACTGTACAATCCTGATGAGGGTCCATCTCTAACTAGTTGGAGGGTACAACGATGGGGAAGTTCATATCAACAGTTCATCAATAGAGTGATGTGTGGATGCTAGCAAAAATTGTTTTTTTGGGTCATGGTGGAGAAGTTTACTTTGCTTTTTTCTTTGGTGATGTTCACTTATTCTTAAGCAATAACTTTTCTCCTATAGACTACTATTGTGCCTTTGTTGGTAATATTGTTGCCCTATCGACTTTCTCTTCTACATGTTGGTGCCTAGCTTTTGTTTGGCATGATAACAATAAGGATTGCAGTGTATTGAAGATTATGCATATTTTACCACTTGCTATTCTAAGTACTCTAGGTAAAGGCAACTCATCAGGTTGGGAGTGAGCTATAGCAAAGAGAATCATGGTGGAGTCTTTTGGATGGAATAGATTGATGGGATGTTGTTGGTTGTGAAATACTGGTATTATGAGCATGAATGGCATCAAGACCTTATTATTGTGACATAATGGTTGTCAAAAATGTCTTTGTATAGGTGGATAAATGTAAGTTCAAATGCTTCAACAAATTCAAATTTAACATTTGAGGAAAAATATCTTTCACAAAAAACTCAAACTTCAGCTCACTAGCCAATTTTTGTGTGTGTTTGTTCAGTTTTTTTCTTTAGGATTAGTTCAACTTTGATGGTCTTAGTGGCCTACCAGTCAATCTGGTACATCCCTAAAATGGTTTACTACAAACAAAGGGTTGTTAGGAGGTGGTCCAATTGGTATTATGACTAAGGCAGGTACAATGCTTGTAGTTGGTGATCCTATTGTGAATCCATCAATAATTGTAGTTTGGGAATTTACTCCTAGTTTTGCATACAGTCCATGTAACTGAGCATTGGTCATGTTTGATCACAAAGAAATTTCAAAATATTTTTTTTCCTGCATGCTCGAAGTGCCATTTGTGTGCGCTATTATCTACCATCTAAATGATCACTTGCAACATGGAAGAAGTGAGATATATATTTTTTTAATGTAATTTATTTTATGCTTGTAAGGGAAAAGCACATGGCTCTTTAGTGGCTTATTGTTCAATGTACGGTCACATTTGATTTAATGGCCGACAAGGCCTCTCCATCATCATCGCCAATTGGGAACTTTATTTCCTTGGTGAGACTGGAAGCTCAAGGAAATTCAACTTCATGGTGGAGTCCATGTTTGGAGGTTAAAATTTGAAATTTTTTCCTCACGTTGGGGGTTCCTACCTCTTGCCACATGGATTCAAAATTTTTGCCATGCCCAAGTGAACTGGGCAATGATGGGCCACTTATCTTTTTCCATTTTTAAAAGAAATGCAAGTTGTAAGGGACATATTTTATTAAAATGGAGGGGATCACTTTATGATATGGATGGGCATAATTAGTTTCATACATTTGTAGAAGTCTTTTGGTAGCCAATTTCGTAAAAAGTCCCAAGTTAAAAATTTTGTCCCAAAGTACCACTCGGATGGGTGACCACTTGGGAAGTCCCGGAGCTACACCCACTTAGAGGAATATCTTTTTTTTGCATTTTTTGAGCACCTCTATTTTCAGGAGTATACCTTATATATACTCGTTGGAAATATTTTTTCGAGTTGGACACAATGGTGGTGTCCATTTTTAGTTTTGAAATTGTTTTCTATACTTTTTATGGCTTAAATATTGTTGTATCTCGGAGTGCTCTCTCGGTTGAAAGGTTTTGTGTGGCTGCTATGGACTAAATTTATAAAGTCCCTTTGAACCTTGTTTGGCTTCTTTGGTGACTTTTTTCATTGTTCGACAACTACCTTGGTGCCCTTTCTTTTTTATCCCCTTGTTTTGCTATTTATCCATAATTTTTGGACCTTGTTATCAGCCCATTGTGTTCATATAGGTGGAAACCACATATTTATGCTTGTGGAGTCATTTTGGACTACCCTTGTGATTGTGGTGGTTCTTTCTCCATCCTATCTTCTCACTCTCCTTTTGTGAGACACTTTGTTTTAAAGGGGTTTTATCCCCTTGTTTGGTTGTTTGTCCACACAATTTTGGACCTTGTTATCAACCCATTGTGTTTGTATAGGTGGACACCAAATATTTGTGCTTGTGGAGTCATTTTGGACTACCCTTGCAATTGTGGTGCTTCTTTATCCATCCTATCTTCTCACTCTCATTTTTTTTGTGAGACACTTTGGTTTAAGAGGGTTTTCTTTGGTGACCTTTTCATGGTTCACAACCTTGTTCTTTGTCACAAGCACCTGATTTATTTCAGTTCGGTGATGAGGCATCTCTACATTTTGGGACATCACATGGATCCTTTGTAGGCCATTTTTGATGGAAGTTGTCCTAGGGGGGTTGAAGAGGACATCTTCCACTCCATCCTCCTTGCACATCTTCCTTCTTATTTTTCTTTTGGCAGTGGTTTTTCATCATCTCTCCAACAAAGTTTCTTATGGATATATTGTACATGAGTACCTTATTAGGCATTGTTGTTGAGACTCATATCTATGGATATACCACTTGTTTGATTTTATTATTTTTCACTACCTCCTAGTACCACTTAAGGGGGGTATTAGAGTATATCCTAAGTTGTTACTAGGATATTTAGTATAATTTTGTGTGGTTGAGATCAACTCAGTTAGTTATGATCCAATGGATCATATTGTATGCACTTGCTATTTAAGAAAGGTTCCTTTCATTTGCATAATAAAAGGTTTTTATTTTTCAACATATTATGTTTGTCCCTTCAATTTGTATAAGAGACTAGTATGAACAATAATTTTCAACTTTCAAGCAATTCTATGTTTTGCTTCCTATATCATTTAATTCTCAATTATATGGTTTTTAAATTTCAAGATATTTAATTTTGTGTTGAAATCCTTATATCTCCCTAATTAAAAATTTGAAAAATGATAATATTTGTAAAATAATGCTTCAATTTCAAGGTAGAAAACCTTATATCTCCTAGTTTAATAATTTGCAAATATTTTGATACTTGAATCTCAAATAATGCAATTTTTAAAAAAGCTCTTAAAGTTATAGTCTCCTTACTTTATTTACCTTTCTAATCCATCAATGAATTATCTAAGGTTGTAATTTCTTTATATCTCCATGCAATGATTAGTTAAACTTAACCTTAGAAATAATAGACCTTATGTCACCTAAGCTTGATGGAAAGCAAATATTAATTGAATGTCAATATACCTTTGATGTGAGGCACTATGTATTGATTGGATTCTCCTTTGACTACACTTTCAAACTATTTGAACATTGTATTCTCCTTAGACTTCAAGGCATGACACTACTGCATTAATTGCACCTCTTTCTATGGCACACTTATTTACTTTAGAATGTTCTCTTCTCTCCTTCAATGCTCTCTGATCTTGGAAGCTTGATATACATGCACTTTTTAGGCTTGGGCTATTAATACTTAAATATCTCCCTTTGTATTATGTACCATATGGCATTTACATTACCCTTGGACATCATTCTTCCCTGTTAGGTGGTGCAAAGATGTAATATTTACAAGACATTGATTTAGGTGGTGTAGGTGTTATTTCAACCTTTGGACGTTGAAATAATGATGATTTATCCCCTCCTTACTTGTATGGGGCATTATTAAGGACTATTGATATTAGGTGGTACAAGTGCAAACGTTATTTCAAATTTAAATGATATATTCCCTCCTGAGGTGTTGCTAAGAATTCATTGATGCTCTTCTCCTTTATGCCAAATGGCATATGATTCATTTACTTGCTATGACGAGTGGCAACTTCTTCTCTTACATGTAATCTAGAACTCAACGTTCTCTTCTCTTCCTTAATGTTTTTGGAAACTCCTTGCAATTTGTTTGGTCTTCTCTTATAATAGCAATGTGCTTCTTGATCTCCAACATATGGTGGTGGCTCCTCCTTTGGTGGTGTTTCGATGCTCCTTTCCTTGGTGGCCGTTCGACCAAGCTTCTCTCCTCTTACACTTGGGTAACACTTGTTATTTGTGTTATTTTTCTTGCTACTTGCATCTTTATCCTTGGTTAGTCTTCATCTCTTATTACAGGTCTCTTGTTGCAGGTTTCTTTTCACTGTGGGTGTTGCCTTCTTGCAACTATGTCACCCTATTTTGTGTCTTTAAACACCTCAAATGAGATAACTTTGAGCCCTTAGTCATATATTTTTCTTAACTTCATATATTCTCCTTTAAAATTGATAATACTACCACTAATGACTACAACCTTTGTGCCTCTTTGGTGTCTTAATACACTTCAAATTTTGTCTTCCTTTTGCTACTTTAGAGAAGACAAATATGGTGCTATTATAAACCAAAAATAAATTTGTTATAAACTATGATAGAATACCTTTATTGCACTAGAACTTTGAGACCTTTTTAGTCTCCTTTTGTAGCTTCTCTTATTGTCTTTAGTATGGTGGCACCTTCTCTATTTCTTGGTGGTTGTAGTGCTCCTTTCGTGTCTTCTCTTCACCAAGACTTGTTGTAGCTTTATCTGTATTTAATGGTTTCTTTTGAAACTCTAACTCAACCTTATTCTTATGCACTATTATTAATTCTCTTTTTTAATATCAATGCACTTTGATAGCTTTTAAAAATAACTTGTGTTAAGCACTATCTATTTCTCCTTATTGTTCCTTTTAAGCAATTAACTTGTGTTGATGTATTTTTCAGGTTTCAAGATGATAATTCTACCTCCTTACTTAACTTGAAAACATTTAAACTCAAACTCCTTATTGCTACTCTTAATAACTTGAATATGTTGTTTTTAAGGAACTTAAATAATACTTGAATAAGAAACTTTAATAACACCAATTATCAAACCTTATTTTGACCTCCTTGTAGCAATATTGCTTGGTGATTTGGTTCACCTATTTGCTGCCCTAGATTTGTAAACTTTGCAGCTTCAACTCCTTGTGATTTGCTACTCTAAAATCCTTTATTTTAAATCTTTCAATGCTGCCTATTTTCCTTCAACTTTCTATTCTAGGACCCTAGAATTTACAACTATTATAACTACCCAAATTGCTACCATTTTGTTGTCCTTAACTCTAATTTTTTATATTCTAACGCAACTAATTTCTCCTTTGATATGCTATCCTTAATATCTTGAATTTGGTAAAAAATTCATGTAATTCATAGCTATCTTTATATCTTGTGATGTTTCCCAATAATCTCTTGAACTTATGTTGCAAAAACAACAATCTCTTCTTTCGCAAATATCTCAAATTTTGTGGCCTCTTCTAGCTCCTTTCTCCTTCAATCTCCTTGTAAAATTCTAACTTCAATATTGGCCTAGTTTCTAGCCTTCTTAAGAATCTGAATGTCTTGAGGTCTTCATAAAATCTCTTCCAAAATTTGCCAAACTTCTTGCCAAATCCTTATTCCTTTTTGGGCTTGTTGTCAGATGGTGACAATTGTCCCAAATACTTTTGTTAAGAACTTCTCCTTGCTAGCAATATTTTTCAATGGGATTTCCTAGTCTTCTTCTTTCTCCTTACAAATTTTCTTGAGACATATTCTCTTGGATCTCCTCCTTATCGAGTTGCTTTCTTCTTCTTTCACACTACAATCTAAAGTCTTCAATCTTCTATGGAAACCTTCTTCTTGGGTCTCCATGATATCCAATCTCCAATATTTTCTAGGACTCTTTTCCTTGAGTCTATTCTTTCTTTAATCTTCAATAAGGTTCGTTTGAATTTTTCACCCTTCTCAATCTTCAATCTTTAGCTTGTTGCTTCAAGCATTGGATAGATTCCAAAGAATATATTCCTTCTAGCTCTTGTAGGAAGATTCTCAACTTTTAAGAACTAATTTTTTGCAACAAAAAACTTTAGATAGTAGCAATAAAATTGATGTAAATATCTAGATCTATATACATCAATAAATATCACTAGTTACCCTTCAATCTAGTAGAAAAGAGATCTATGTTGAGTCCTAGTATTCACAAGGTTTCTTGCACCCTTGTGGAAAGACTCTAGCCAAATAGCAATTTCATAATTTTTGAAACTTATAGAAATGAACTTTCCCTATGTTCTCTCAATATTTCTTGTGGATATCTATTTTCTATCAATATACCTTGTGTTTTGACACCATGGTTAGCTTTTGATGCTATGTATTTAAGGAATTGCAACCACAAGATATAAAATAAGCAAGCAATGTTAACTATATGATAATGGTGATATAATATGCATAAAAATATGAGAAACTTTTGTAATCGCTCAAAAAATAGCCATTAATGAAAGTTCATGAAAATAATACAATGTAATATAATGGAGGTCTCAAACACTCCAAAAATTCATGGAATGGAGGTACAATGTAATTCTATATGCTTCTCTCTACCGTACTCTTAGGATCCTTTTACTTTACTCTATCAAAGACCTATATATAGGGATATATATCCCTTGGCATTTCATCTACCCATGACTCATGTACATATGGACTACATGCACATTTACATCATTGCACATTCTAACACTTGTGCATTTATTACATTGCATAAAGTAAATACTCAAACCTTAATCTAAGATAAACTCCTAATCTAAAGATGTATCCACGTTGGTACATTGGCATGTACCAAATAATGCAATATATTCCAACTTGAGTTTCTTGAGGTCATGTGTGTGGTTAATCCTATGTTATGGGATCCTTATATTGACTACAATAATACAAGTGAGTTGTTTATAAAATATATGGGTACTCTTGTTAAAAATTTCACTAAACATATGGAAGTCAATGGTATTCTTAAGAAAGAACTTTTGATAAAATAATTAGGCCATTTTGGATTGATAATGGTTGATCAAATTTTGCATTTGATTAACCCTCATGAACCATGTTCTATTACACGTTTGTGGAAAAAATTGTATCCCGGTATTGTCTTACAACATACAATTAATGAATATTTTTATTTATATGAATTGTGTCAAACAATGATATTGGGATCTGTGGAATATAAAAGGGTTTTTAGTGCATTATATTTTGTGAAATCTAAAGTTCATAACAAGTTGGATAGAAAAATAGAAAACAATTTGAAAGCTGGAAAAGTATCCTTATGACAAAGCTTTAACATATTGAAAATCTCTAGTAGATAGAAGAGGTATCACTAATACTCATGATAATGAGTATAATGATACTTGCAATGATCATATTATAGACACACAAATATTAGCTATGCATACAAGTGATTTTGGACAAGATAAGAAGTGTTTGTTTCAAGTTCCTCCATTGTGATATTTGCAAGATTTAAAAAGTTTTATATATTTGATAGTATTTGTTATTAGTTGTCTACTAGATTATGAATATCGACTTTTTGGTTTACTAAAACTATCAAAAAAATAGTATGTTCATAAAATTTTATGTTTATAAAATTTTATGTTTATATCATAGCCTTGTTATTGGACTATCTGTCTGTCATAAAATTTTATGTTTTTAATTAAAACCTTGTTATTAGATTATTTATCTATGTTCATAAAATTTTATGTTTTATATCATAGCCTTGTTATTGGATTATTTGTCTATATTCATAAAATTTTATGTTTTATATTAAAGCCTTGTTATTGGATTATCTGTCTATGATCATAAAATTTTATGTTTTATATCATAGCCTTGTTTTGCTTGATTGAGCATTGTAAACAATGGTTGGATTTTTAATAAATTTAAACCCACCCATGCATGTATCCTTTGTAAATATTTGTATTATAGAAAGTCCTATATGGAACATCAAAGTCATGAGACATTCATTTGGGGTAAATTGAAAGTACCCTTGGGCACATCTATTTTGTAAATATATGTATTGTAGAAAGCCCTCTATGGCTCAACTGAGTTCTTAGATATTTGTATAATGTAAATTTAAAGTCCCCTTAGGTACATCTATTTTGTAAATAACTATACTATAGAAAGTCTTATATGGCACATTAGAGTGATAAAGTCCATAGACAATTACTTGGGGCCAATCTATAAAGTTCCAATAGTAAACATAATTGCATCATTATCATCAATTTTAAACATCCTTATTTTTTTTTTGAGCAACCAAAAAAATCACATCAATAATGGGAGTAAATAGTGGCATGACTCAATATCATTCCCTAGATGTATAGATCTATAAGAGTCAAACCACAAGACAAAATGATGAATAGAACCTATAAATGGTAGTGACTATTAAAAATTATGAGTTGTCATTGATGTCAAAGGTCAACATGGTGTGCTTGGGAAAATATTAGTGATGGTGTATGCTCTTCAATATTAGTAGTGGGGGATTGCCCAAACTATCGAACTCGTTTCGGCCATATCTCACTCATCCGGACTCGGATTGAGCTAAAATTTTGAGGGTAGATGCCTGAAAAACCCTAGAATGTCTCCACCAATTTTCATATCATTTGGAGCAACACAGATCCTAGCGCATCCCTATGTGTGAATGACATATTTGGCAAGCGGCTATGAGAGGGTTTCATCTGGGTTGAGTGCAAGCAGCTCCAGAGGTTGGTTTTTAGGGCCTTCGGGCCCTAGCGGCCAATATTTTTGTGGTTTATGCTCAATATTTTAGTAGGAAATGTTGCGGGGGATACAAGATGGGTTAGAAATTTGTCTTTCAACAGATCATACTGTGAACTTGAGTGACAATGGCTTCCAATTTGTTGCACAAAAGAAAAGTGAAAACCATACCTTTCCACGGCGTCTAGGGCAAGGATTAAAGAGATCACGAAACAAGTTTCAAGCAGTTGATCAAAAAATGGCTCATATCTCAAGTGAATCTAGTGCTAAGGTGCACCCACAAAATAATTCTACTATGAAAACCCCTATCAAGGGTAAGAATTTTGAAGACTCGGTCCCAAAAATGAATTTTAGGGATGCCCTTCATGGTGGACAGCCTCAGCCCAATGCTAATATCAATATTAGGGCTTCCCATAAACCTCTAAGAATGCCTAAGATTGATCCCAGGAAAACGGAGTCGGGATGTCTTAAAGCGAGATGATGGAACTCCTATTGTTAAGCTTGATATGGCAACATTCAGATCGGCATTGAAGATTTGGAAAAAAGAGGACTAATTTGTCGGTTCGTGGGTTTTCGTCCGAGTCTATCCGCTTTCAAAGTCTGGGCTGCAAAAAGCTAGAAAACTAAAGGTGAGTTACAAATCTCTATTTATCCAAATGGTTATTTTCTTGTTTTATTTGCTAATAATGAAGATAGAGAGAAAACTTTTCAAGGGGGTCCTTGGTTTTTTGGAAGGGCGGGGCTTTTCATGAAGCCCTAGCATACTAAATTTAAAGCCGAAGAAGAGATGCCTTCTATAGCTCCCATGTGGGTTAGACTCTTTGGCCTCCCTATTGAATTTTGGAATCCTACTATTTTTTCTTCAATTGGAAACTCTTTAGGAACTTTTATGATGACTGCTGATTGTACTCAAAATTTTGAACATATTATTTATGCTCGGATTTGTGTTTTAATGGATTTTGACAAACCCCTACCTAAAAAGATCACATTACAATTTGGGGAAGACACTTGGGAGCAAGTAGTGGACTATGAGAACATTCCTTTTCGTTGTAGAATTTGCCATGAATATGGTCATTTGGCCAGTGCTTGCCCAAATAAAATTCCTGATCAAAAGAAAGAAGATATAAACTCAGCGAGGTTTCCAAATACCTAAGAAGAAGAACACTCGAGAAAAAACCGAGTTATGAAGGATCAATCAAAGTCATCTGCTAATATGTTTGAAATCCTTTCCACAAATGATGTCCCAAGTGAGGAAGAGGAAATAATGGAAACTGAAATCTTAGAAACACAATTTAAATATGAAGGGAAGAACTCGGAGACAAACCAACAAATCAAAGGTTTTCAACGAGAAAAAAAGGAGAAAATTTACACAAGAAAAACAATATTTCAAATGTCAAAACTTCAAATAATGCAGGTCCCAATATAGACTCCATTGAACCATCTAGTAAAATTTTGGTCGTGTACGAGCATTCTTCAAGGTTAGAAGCCATCTCAGATTCAATTGGAATAAGTCAAGAAACAGGGAAAAAAAATTGAAGATGGATTCTAATCAAAAAGTAGGTCGCAAGACCAATCAATATCATATGGTAAAAGAAGGTGAAAAGCTTGTAGAGGAAGGTAAGATTAATGCCCTTCCCAACTTTTTTAGCCCTGGTATTAATGAAGATCATCACTTGGAATATTAGAGGACTCAAAGGGAGTCTTTCAAAACAAAATGAAATTAGAAGAATGATTCGGGTAAATCATCCACATCTTGTTTTCCTTCAAGAAACAAAGATGTCAATGGAGGATATGGACTTAATTGCCAGTAAAATTTGGCCAGCTGGAAAAGTGGTTTCCCTCGGTTCCCAAGGGACTTCGGGTGGCATTGCTTGTCTTTGGGATCCAAAAGAGGTAGTTATTCACCATATGGTTGGCAGTTGGGGTTTGTTGGCTATAGCTATTCAAAGTAGACATTCCAACCAGATTATGCTCTGCATTACTTGTTTATGCTCCGACTTCTTTGGAGGAAAAAAGAAGACAGTGGAAGGATATTACTCATATTATCTCTCATTTTCCTAAAGCTTGGATCTTGATCGGAGGAGATTTCAATACCATCCTCTCTCTGGATGAGAAAAGGGGGGAAATAGAAATTTGGACAAAAGCACTGACCTCATGAGCGAATATATTGCAAACCTCCATCTTGTGGATATCCAACCGAGATAATGGCCTTATGACTTGGTCTAACGGAAGGCAAGGCTTAGCTTGTATAATGGAGAGATTGGATAGGTTTTTGCTCTCTAAAAATTTCTTAATCCATGGTCACATTCCTAAAGTGAAGACTCTTAATAATGTTGGTTCGGATCATTGGCCAATCATGGTGGAAATGTGGAAAACCAATGTGAGTTTCTCTCCTTTTCATTTTCAATTAATGTGGCTTAGAGACATTTCCTTCAGACCTCATGTGCAACAATGGTGGAAGGAAGGTAAACCTAGGCATGGGACTAAGATGTTCTGTTTTGCCAAAAGACTGCAATACATTAAATCCAAAATCAAGACTTGGAACTGGAAAGAGTTTGGGGATGTTCATAAAAAAAACATGAAGTTATTGCTCATATTGAAAATTTGAATAAGAAAATCCATTTAGATGGCCTCACAGAGAAGAGAAGTGCGAGATGAAATTAAACTCACAACTCAGTTAGAGGAATGGGAAAAAGAGAAGAAATCTTATGGAAGCAAAAATCTAGAATTCAATGGCTCAAAGAAGGAGATCGAAACACAAATTTCTTCCACAAATATCTTCTAGCTCGAAGATCTCACAACTTTATTTCTTCCTTAAAATCAGATTCTGGAGATGTTGTTTATACTTGGGATGGCATGAACTCTATTGTTGTTGATTACTTTTCCAATATTTTTGTTGCTACTCCCCTTGACTCAGCTTCACAATATAATGTTCTTCAAGCAATCCCTTCTCTTATCACTTCTAAGGAGAACTCTATTTTGACTGCTCTGTTACTATCAATGAGCTTCAACAAGTAGTTTTTAAAATGCAAAAAGGAAAACCCCAGGTCTGATGGTTTTCCTATTGAGTTCTACCAAGAGTTCTGGGATATCCTTCATGTTGATTTATTAGAGGTGGTGGAAGAAGCCGGGAAAGCCAAAGAAATTTTGAAGGTTATCAATAAAACTTATATTACTCTTGTTCCAAAAGCTCAAGAGGTTGATCATATCTCAGCTTTTAGACCTATTGCTTTATGTAATGTTCTTCTCAAAATCATTACTAAAATCATGGCGAGAAAGGTTGAAGCCTCTTTTGCATAAGATTATTTCCCCGAGCAAGGGGGTTATGTGGAAGGACGTCAAATAGTAGATGAGATAGTTCTTGCTCGAGAAGCCATCCATTCCATGGATATGCAAAATTCTCCTTCCATGTTCATTCGGTTAGACTTATCCAAAGCTTATGATAGAGTGGATTGGCACTTCCTTATCAAAGTTTTGAGGCAATTTGGTTTCTCTAAGGATTGGATGGATTGGATTATGGGATGTATCTCTTCGAGTTTCCTACTTAGTTCTTATCAATGGCAGGCCTTCTCAGTATTTCCCAGCTTCTAGAGGTATTAGGCAAGGTGACCCGCTATCCCCTTATTTATTCATCATTCTTGTTGAATGCTTGGGTAGGACTATAACCAAAAAGAGGGAAAACAAAACCCTTGAGGGAGTTACCATTGCTCATGGAGCTAGACCTATCTCTCATATTCAATTTGTGGATGACTCTACTCTTTTAGGTAAAGCTACAGTTAAGGAAGCTTCTAATATTAAGCAAATCATTAGCTATTTTTCTAAGGCTACTTGGGCAGTTGATCAATGAAGACAAATCTAAAGTTATTTTCTTTCACTACTCTGCTAGACAGGAATCCATGGTCTTGGATAAGCTAAGATATAAGAAGACCTCTCTTCCAATCACTTATTTAGGTATTCCCATAAATATTCAAAGGCAAAAAAATAAATATTGGAATTGGTTGTTGGACAAAGTCAAGAAGAAAATTGGAAAGTGGACCAACAAGTGGCTTTCTTATGGGGGTAGAATCACCTTGGTAAAATCAGTCCTTCAAGCTATTCCTATTTATGTTTCTTCCATTTTGAATATCCCAAAGGTTGTTCTTCGAGAATTGGATCAAATCAGTCATCGTTTCCTTTGGAGTGGTACTAAGGAGAAAAGAAAATGGGCCTTGGTGAAATGGGATACTTTATGTCTTCCTAAGAGTGAAGGGGGGTTAGGATTACGGTCTTCAATTAATAACAACAAAGCTTTAGTCTGCTAAATTATATTGGAGGATGTTGCATAACCCCAATGCTCTTTGGGCCAATAATCTCCGTGCTAAATATGCTGAGAACAAAAGTCTTGAAGACCTTGTTCGCTATCAACTTCCTACCAAAGGTTCTCCCATTTTAGCAGTTCTTAAGACTGGTGAGGATTTGATAAAGAAAAAATTATTTTGGATCATTCATAATGGTCAACATGCAAATTTTTGGATAGATTCTTGGGATGGTCACAAGCCTTTGATAACTCGGTTTCCCGATTGGAGGCCTTGGATGGAGGAGCTTCACCGAGCTAATTGGATAAAGGTGGCTAATTATTGTCGGTACCATACTTGGTAATTCAAAGGTTGGTAGATATTGGATCCCTATTGAGGACTGGCCTATTCAAATCCCGAGAAAGGCAAAGACAAGATATCCAAGGCATCCTTCATATGAGATCCCTCTCTTGGTCCCATGAAAAAGATTGTTTTGGATGGAACAACACTACTAAGGGTGAGTATTCGAGTTGCTCAAGGTTATTTGACCTTATGCCATAATAATCCCAACCATTCTTCTGACATATTTTCTCGATTGTGGGCTCAAAAGCTCCGGCCTAAGGTGAGGTTCTTTAATTGGCTTTTATTGCATCGTAGGGTGCTTACTTGGTGAGCAACTTATGAAGCGTGGTTTTCATGGCCCTTTTAGATGTGAAATGTGTGAAGAGAATGTAGAAAATATCAACCATATTTTTATTGAGTGTACTTTAGCCTCCGAGCTATGGAGGAGAATGGCCACTTTACTTGGCTTACGAGTGGTCCAATTTTTTTACTTTTGAACGACTTTGGAGGGATTGGCCTAATCAAGAGGGTGTTGATCATTTTATTAGGCAATTAGTTTGGATGGGTTCTACCATTCTTCTTTGGAATATTTGGAATGAAAGGAACAACCAAATTTTTAATCAAGATAGGAAGGATATTCACTATATTTGGCAAAAGACCATAGCCAACTTAGTTGAATCAGTCCATCATCTCCTTAATCACCCCCAAAACTCCCACCAAATATGGGATCAAGTGATGCAAATATTGAAGATTAAACCTTCTAAGGGCAACCAACTTAAAGGGAATGTGAGTATTAGTAAGATGGATAGGAATAGAAATTGGCAACCTCCTCCTAAGGATTTTGGAAAAGTCAATACTGATGGAGCCTCTAGAGGGAACCCTGGAAAAGCCGAGTGTGGGAGGAATTGGTAGACTTTCGGATGGCTCCCTGGTTTTTACTTTTGCTGAGAATTTGGGTATTCTTTCCAATAACCTTGTTGAGGGGTATGGTATCCTCGAGAGGCCTTCGAGGAGGCTACTAAGGTTGGATGGGAAAAGGTGTTAGTTGAGTCGACTCTCAACTTATGATTAATCTCTTGAAGAATCCTTCTAAGAATCATAAGGTGGATTGGAGAATAAAAAGAATTATTGAGAAGATTCGGTTAATCCAGGATGGGATTTTTGAAAGTTGATTACAATCATGTGGTCGAGAGATCAAAACAAGAGTGCTTGATGCTTTAGCTAATTGGGCTTTGGACAAAGGTGATCTTACTTGTTATGGCCACCCTCCTATATGGTGGGCTTCTCAAATTAGGGAAGCTCTTCTTTCTATCATTTCTTTGGATGGCTCCGGTTCGAAGGTACCTAGTTTCTTCTTGTTTTTTTTTTTTTGCTTCTCTTTGGTTCATTCAGTTTTTTTTAGTTCCCTAGCTCATTCTATTCTTTATTTTGTTTCCTCTGTTGATTCTTGCCTTAATAGTCTTCTGGTCTAGATAGGTCTTTGTTTTGTTCAATTTTTATTTCTTTTTTCCTTTTTTTTTTTAGTTTTTTAAGGTGGGTGGGTTTTTTTATTTTGTTTTGTTTTTGTGTTCTTTGTGTTGTTTTTTGTTGTTCTTGTGTTTTTGTTGTTTTTTTTTTTATGTTTTTTGTTATTGTTCTTGTGTTTTTTTCGTTCTTGTTCTTGGGTTTCTCTTTGTTTGTGTTATTTCGTGTTTTTATGGGTGAGTGTTTTCTATGTTTTTTGTTTTTTTTATTGTCTGTTGTTGGTTGTTTTTTATTTTTTATTTTATTTTATTTTTTAATTTTTTAGGTTTTGGTTGTGTTTATTTTTCTTATTTTTTTTTGGGTTATGTCTTTGTAGTGTTCTGTTGTTTTTGTCTTGTTTGTGTTTTGTTATGTGGTTCTTGTGTTTTTCTATGTGGTTTGTGTTGTGGTTTCTTTTATCTTATTGTGCGTGTTTGGTTGTGCTTTTGTTTTTGACACACTCAAGGAGCATGTTTTTTATTTTATTTTATTATTTTTGTTGTTATTTACTTATTTTTAAATTGGTTTTGTGTGTTTGTTTGCTCCTTGAGTATGTCAAAGGTGGTAGGCCAAGTCCGAGTCCTGGGCGTTTTTGGCGGAATGGATACCCCTGCCTCCTTGGGTCTTACCCAAAAGTGGCATCCCTTTTGGGATGTTTTCCACAAATAAAAATAAAAACATCCTTATTTTTAAAATTCCATAGTTCCAATAGTAAACAAATATAAACCAATACACAAATATAAATTGAAACAATAATTAAAAATATAATACACAAATTTTGGAAATGTCTTTTTTATTAATTTGAAAAGCATATCATTACATTTTACAAAATTGTTGACTGCCATACAACAAAATTTGCAGTCAACTAGTGAACTGTGTGTTCACTTTTTTACTCTTTAGTTAGGGGGCCTAAAGCAAACTTTGTCCCTCCTAGAGATTGAGGTTTTATTTCCTTATGTATCTCGTCAATAGTTTACCCTTCTAGTGCACTAGTTCTCATCAGACCTTTTTGTGTTGTATCCAAACTTACCAACAACGCTCTTTCTTCTTTAGCAGGATCTTCTTTAAACGTTGAATGCATTTCTTTCCATTTTTTATTAATCAAAATATCATGATATAAATTGTGTTCTTTTATAATCCTCTTGAAGATGTTGTTATTTTTTATTGTGATATGCAATTGTTCTTTCAATTTAATAGCACCTTGTAGATTTTTCTTTGCATTATTTAGATAAACATATAGGTTATTCATTTGTTTATATAGGTTATCAAAATTAGACTGCACAAAATATAAAAAAATATGCGAGTTAATAAATATATAGAAAATAATAGAATAAACAAAATAACGATGACTTACCTTAGCTACATCTTTTGCAACCTCTACAACTTCAACTTTTTTCTTGTCAATAACCCATTTATTAAAATATGTCTAGGCTTCGACATTTAGGTTCTCTAACCTATTCAAAAGATGACATAAAATATCATCATTGTACACAATGGTGGCCTTCACCTTGCCATATTTATCTTGATGTAACAAAGCATCAAGCTTTTCTGGTCCATGCTCCACCAAAGAAAAATTGTTCTTTTTTAATTTTGTATATTGGGCATTAATTTTCTTGATAAAAACTTTGTCCTAATACTTCCACTCTCTCATTTTAGCAATATTTTGAAGCACACTTTATTTAATGGTTGCTTCACAATTATTTGATAATAAAATACTTTCTAAAAATTCCAACCGCTTATCCTTAGTTAGAGGAAGAGGGTCATCAATTTGATCATGAGGAGATGAGCTCTCAACAATGGCAACCAACTCTTCATTTTATCGTGCTTCTTAATTCTATTATGGACCTTGAAGCACATCAGTTAATTTGAAGAAATCAAGAATGTTGGCCTAAAAAAAATAATCCTCATCAAGTGGAGGATTTCCCAATTATGAAATTACATGTAGAATATTTTCAAGATAAATATTTGGAAAATCTGACAAAATATGGCTTTGTGCTCCTCCTTGACCCCTTGTAGAAAATAATTTTTTACCACGCATACATTGACCTCTCATCAATTTTTTTTGTGGTGGAGGTGATGATAGAATCATATATTTTATTCTATGAAGATAAATTTTCCAACACCCCTATAAAATATTACAATAAAATTTTATTAAAAAATATTAAAAAAATGATGCAATAAAATTTAATTAACTAAATGGGTATTAATTTAGTTATGAAGATGAGACCTATTGGGTTGCTTCGATCTGTAAAGTTGATTCCATATGTATTGATGGATCAATATGGCATTATTCTGAAAACATATAAAAAATTCAATAAAACTAACTATAATTTTAACTAAATGAATTACATGATATTGAACCAAAGTTTGAAATAGTAAGCTTACCTGTCATATGTGTGGGTTGGTTCACTTCTTCAATATCTATTTACATATGTCGTGCAACTGTTGGATGTGTACAAGAAATAGGAGAAGTAAAAGACCTCAAACATTTAGCAAATCTTGTAAATAATGGTGTTGATTCCGACTATATGTCAAAACATTCGATGGATTCTAAAAAATGATCCCTTATTGCAAGCTACCTTTTATTAGAAGAAGAGGATGCTCTTATCTACATTCAAGTACAATTTAAAAATTAAAAAAGTATTTCAATATAATAGTAATTACTTTATTCAAAAATTCAATTTTACTTGCACCTATTTGAATGTCAAGCTAACTTCCTCAGGTTTGGGTGTAGTGAGGTTGGTACTGAGGTATTTTGCACATTATAATAAGCTTCATAAAAAACAAAGTAAAATTGGTTGTGGAGACAAAGGCAACAGTGCTTGTATGGGCATTGTGGATATCCCCTCTGTTATGGTTCGAAACATAGGAACTCTAGTCAAATTTGGTGTGGGCAAGATACCGAACCAAATAATCCAACACCCAAAATGAAATTTTTATCATTCTTCCTTGCAAAACAAGTAATTCTTGGAAGAATTCAATGAAAACTCTAAGGAACTTGTTTGTAATAGTTGTAATATTCAAGTCCCTTCTAGATTTATTAGAGTGAACTACAAAAAATAATTATAAGATAAAATTAATACTTACTTGAGAAACTTATTCAATGTAGGGAATTTTAATTAAATAAGATATGGAATATGGAGAGTTATACTCGTCAAAAAATATAATGAGATATCGAAGTTTATCTTTAGGTATTGTGGGTGAAATTTTATGCCCTTCACCCACTCTTCCCTTCAGGAAGTGATTCCCATTTTCTCGAAAGGAGTTCCCAAAATTTTGAAGACATTGATGGATGGGCAAAAGATATCAAATGGTGGTAGCAATAATAATGGGTGAACTAAAGCAATGGGTGGATGAAGTATAAAAGTGGACGAGTGAGAGAGTGGGTGGGTGATCCACCCTTGGCCTTGGGTAGAAATTATCAAAAAACCCACCCACTCCTTCGGTAGGCCTTTCAAGCAGCTGCCAAGGGTGAAAAAATTTAGGAAACCCCATCCTTAGGGAAGGTATAAGATTCCACCCATATTGGGCAAGAGCAAAGCACAAGTTGGGTGGAACTCTAAATAAATATCCAACCTCTTTCCTCATGTCCTTGCAAGTAGAGAAAAGTACAAAGGAAGCACTCGCCCGACACACAAAGCTCCCACCATTGCTCGAATTGTGAGCCAAAAGATGTACCCACTACCACAACCATCCAGTACTAGATGCTTGTATGTAGAAGTGATAAATTCAAGGTGTAGTGCTTCCAAGGTGATTAATATATGTCACTTGCTGCCTAACTAGAGGATCATCAGTAAAGGAAGAGGACGAGGTAGCTAAAAATTGATGAACTAGGTAGAAACATTAGAGGATCCAAAGGTCTAGATCAAACTAGATGCATCTACCTCCTTCTATAAGGTTGATGCTATCTCAAGGAATAGTGTACCAGTGTAGTGCTTGTCATCTGCAAGAGTTATCTTCATGTCTACCACCATTAATGTTTAATTTTGAATCCAATGTAAATATACCTATAAATAGTGGAATGTTGGTCATTCCTAAGGGTGGCTCTTTAGCCATTACAATTATTATGTAAGGTTTTACCACTATGTAAATATATATTCAACACTATTTGATCTTCAATTTTGCCTTAGTGTTCTTTACTAAATGTATGAATGCTTATTTTTGTCTGGTTGTTTAAGTTGTCTCATGATATTCTACAATCTGGATTTCATGGGATTTGCTTAAGTAACTCGGGAGTGTGCATTCGTAAAATATGAGTTAGGCATTTATTTTTGTTAAAGCTAAGTAGGATAAGAGCACTCTAATTTTACATCCTAGATTTCATGCACCTATCCACTGGTTCTAGAATTCATCCTCTATCCACCACTGTGAGGGGCTTGAAAAAAGGTGTTGTCGACTAATATGTTAGGTGAGGAGTCTATATTTTTGCTTGTGGTGCACCATTTGTATAGATCTTGATGCAGATATACCCATCCTTGTGATTTTTGGCTATGACAATTTTCCCATTTCTTTCCCTCCTTTTCTATTTTTCCATTTTCCAAACCCTACGACATAGATAGTTGAAACTACCCCCTTGAGGAACCAGCCTCATCTGAAGATCGACCACCTTGTCCCATCCTAACATGGTAGTAATTTTATGCTAGTGTTGGTTCACCTCCCACCCTGGCATGTGATGTTGGATTGGTGACCAATAGTTTTTTGTGACTCTATTGGGAAACTCACTAAGTATCCATGTTTTAGGAAGTCAGAGTTTGGTGACACTTTGATTTACCCATATCCTCTCAAAATCACTTGGTGACTTTGACTATGCGGTACTTACAGATCATGATACCAATCACATATTTATGCTAAAGATCCAAATATCCCAAAGGAATCAAGGTACGATGAACAACCTTGACCTCACTAGGGGAGACAACATATTCATTTTGTGACTTCGACTCTTATGGGGCATTCAAATACCAGTGCTACCATGATTTTATTGCACTAGAATGATTCTAGTCCACTCAATATCCCTGATCAACACGATATTATAGAAGCTACCTTTGATGCCTTGACAAAATACAGTGGCATCAAGGAAACTATGAAGGAAAACCTTAAAAATGTGGCTTCTTTGGCTATCCTTCACAATATCATGCACAAGGATGTGATGATTAGGATGCTAGTCACTTACCTTGAAGGTAGAGCATGGTTCTAGTTCAAAACCTTGTAATCTAAGAGCATATCAACATGGGCAGATATGGCAGAGCCTCTCATAGATATGTTTGATGAATTGGAGGACCCCTTCTAGTATCTAAATCAATTTGTATTTTTCAAGAGGAATCCTCTTTCAAATGTGGTGAACTTCAATATCCATTTTGAGAAGAGCTGGAAGAGGATTCCATGACAAATCCTCCCAAACTTCATCCAGGCGTATCTATTCTACATCTAGGCTCTTTGTCCTGATGTTAGCTTCCTTCTGCACCAATCTGAGAAAACTAGTTTCCCACAAATTTATGAGGAAGCTATCAGAGTTGAGAAAATTCTGATGTGTAGGCTCCATCTAATTAGTTCCTTTTAGGAGCTGGTGCCAGACCATGCAGCAGGAACATACCAAGAGTAGGCATGCTACAAAAACCACATCCATGAAGACAATATGATAAATCAACCCCAAATTCAAAAATATCTGGGTAAATATGTGGGTTTCCAGGAGCGAAAGCAAAATCCAATAATGAAGGGAGAGTCAGCCATGAGATTGCCATAGTTGGACAATCTCGAAGAGGGACAACATAAAAATATAGTTCCTAATAGCTCACCACTTGGAGGGTGAAATACGGTGGCAAAATTCTTTGTCATCTTAGGTTTCAAAGGCCTAAGCATTCAAAGGCTCAGGCAAGATAACAAGAATTATGATTTCATTGTAATTATGAGCTAGTATGGATGGTGCCAAATGAATTACAAGCGACACCTTAAATACAATGTAATATGGTCTGACCACTATAGATTCATGAGATGATTTTCATGAGATACCCTAGCTTAGACATGCGTATCATGCCACAATTTTACAACCAGTAAATAAAAGTCTCACATTATGTAGGGCTAGTGCATTGGGAATCACATATTTTATCAGTAACCATTTTAGCAACAGAGTCCTATGAAAGGTTACCACTTTGTCAACTGCTAGGAAGCATTAGGAAAGGGATTCCCTAGGAATTATCTAGGAAATGTAACATTTCTATCATATCTATGTTGTCTCCCTAGTTTTTTATTCTTCTATTTGTTGTTGTCATGACCCCATAGCCCAATGGACACATTCAAAAAAATTTTATGGCCTCTTAACTCATCCTCAAGAGCTACATCAAGCCTTGGGACTCACAAATGCAAGTACAAGGTAAGGTGAGTCCCTATGGTTAGATGAAAATGAGACCATAGAGTGTAACCCATAATTGTGGTTGAATATCAATAGCCTCCTAGTTGATAATAGTTAGTAAAAGAGGATCATTGTTGGATCGTGTGAAAAAATAAGGTCTAGGATAGAAGAGATAAGAAACATTGGCAATCTATCTGCTCTTGGAATATCTTAGAACCTCAGGGGATTAATTTTTAGGGGATTCAATCCATAAGAATGCCTTGTGAAGAAGGGTCTATTCCCTATCGGTTTCACTTGATGGGCTTCGGATTGCTTTTCCCTTTGTATCTCCCCATTTCATCGCCCTTTCTTCCCCTTCACTTTCTTCTTCCCTTTGTTGCCTATAAATTTTTTAGTTTATGGAAAAGACTTCTTTGTCTCAACTGTTTCCTATGCCTCCATCTTTCCATTGATGTCTTCCAACAAGCCTTTCAAGTTTTTGCTTATTGTTTTCATTGTTTGTCTTCTTGCTACTCTTATCCATAGCAGTTCTCTCTATACTAGCCACCTTGACCCTGTCCTTATAGCTTTCTTTTTCTTGTTTCCTCCTTTAGCTCTCATTTATTGGGTTCATGTTCCTTTTATTTTGTCATGATTTTTGCCCTATTAAGTGTGTCGCTTCTTTCAACAACTTTTCATGCCCATATTCCCCCTTGTCTTGTCTTCTTCTCTACATTCTCCTTTCTTCTCCATCTACTTCCCCTCCTCCTCATGTCTCTTTTTTTATTATCATATTTTCTAATCCTTCTAGGTTATTTTTTTCATAATATGGAAAATCCTTGTAAGTCGCCAGAAGTGTGGGTGAAATTTTATGGCCTTCACCCACTCTTCCCTTAAGGAAGTGATTCCCCTTTGCTCGAAAGGAGTTAACAAAATTTTGAAGACATTGATGGATGGGTAGAAGATACCAAATGGTGGCAGCAAAAATAATGAGTGGACTAAAGTAGTGGGTGGATGAATGATAGAATATGGAGGGTGGGAGAATGGGTAGATGATTTACCCTTGGCCTTGGGTTGAAGTTTTTAAAAACTTCTTGGGCAGGCCTTTCAAGCAGCTGCCAAGGACAAAAAAGTTAGGAAACCCTACCCTTGGGGAAGGTATAAGCTCCTGCCCATCTCAGGAAGGAGTTATAAAGCACAAGTTAGGTGGAAATCTGGATAAATATTCACCCTTTTCCCTCATGTCCCCATGAGCAAAGAAAAGTACAAAGGAAGTGCTCGTCCGACATGCAAAGCTTTTGCTATCACTCGAACTTTGAGCCAAAATATGTACCCACTGCTATAGCCATACAATACTAGGTTCTCATATGTAGAAGTGATAAATTCAAGGTACAGTGCTCCCAAGGTGATTAATGCCTATCACTCATCATCTAACTAGAGGATCATCAATCGAGGAAGAGGATTAGGTAGCTAAAAATTTATGAACTAGGTAGAAATATCAGAGGATCCAAAGGTCTAGATTGAACCAGATGCATCTACCTCCTTCTAGAAGGTTGGTTCTATCCTGAGGAACAATGTACGAGTGCAACACCTATCAGTTGCAAGAGTTTTCTCACCCACCACCATTAAGGTTCAATTTTGAATCCAATGTAAATATACCTATAAATAGTGGAATTCTAGTCATTCATAAAATTGGCTCTTTAGCCATTACAATTCTTATGTAAGGTTTTATCACTATGTAAATATAGATTTAGCACTATTTGGTCTTTTATTTTACCTTAGTGTTCTTTAATAAACATATGAATGCTTATTTCTATCTGGTTGTTTAAGTTATCTCATGATATTTTGCAATCTAGATTTTGTGGTATTTGCTTGAGTAACTTAGGAGTGTGCATTCGTAAAACATGGGTTGCAAATTTATTTCTATTAAATCTAAGTAGGATATGAGTGCTCTAATTATGCATCCTGGATTTCATGCACCTATACATTGGTTTTGATATTCACCCTTCACCCACTACTATGAGGGGCTTGAAAAAACATATTTTTAGTTGATCTGTTAGGTAAGGAGTCTTTGTTTTCACCCATGATGCACTGCATACATAGGTCTTGATGTGACTATACATGTCCTTGTGAGTTATGGCTATAGTCATTTTCCCATTTATTTCCCTCCTTTTCTCTTTTTTCCTTTTCCAAACCTTGTGGCATAGATAGTTGGAACCACCCTCCTGAGAAACTGGCCACCTCTAAAAATCGATAACCCATATCATCCCAATGGGGTGGTCATTCTATGTTGTTATTGGTCCACCCATCACCCTAGCACGTGATGTTGGATTGGCAACCAATAGGTATGCTTTATCATTATTATTTAAAATATACTTTGGAGTGATGGGATCAACACCCTTGTATGACATGCCTTTCAATATTTGGACGTTTAAGGATTTTACAATGAAATAAAGAGTCTTGTTATCGATTTCCATGTTGAAAATTGACCCATAATCATTGTAAAAGCTACCAATCCTTTGCAAAAAATTGTTATCTATGTTGTACTGGTGCATTGAGACTAATACTTGAAAACCAGAGTCCTCGACCCATGTAGTGTTGTATCCTTGTGTTGTCAAATATTTAGAAATGAGTGGGAAAACATTTTTTGAAGGAATAGAGGATGAAGATCTTGCCATTGCTACAAGCATTGGAAAATTTTGTAAGGTTCAAGGAATCAAGGATGATGTAGGAGCATCCGACAACAATAGAGCAATCTTGCATCCACCAAATTTTTCTAAGTACTTTGTATTTTGATTTATTTCTTTTCTTTCCCAAGGCAGAAGTTTTGTAAAACAAGGGGGAAGTTTAAGTTTTGTAAAGCAAGTTCTTTCCCAAGGCAAAAGTTGGGGGGGTCACGAAATCACGACTCCAAAGGCTACGGCAAGGCGAAGGCAAATTTCATCGCGATATCGCGACGTCGTGATATCTTGACTTCAAAAGTTACGATGGAGGCAAAGGCAAGTTTCGTTGCGATATCGCGAATTCAAAAGAAAAGGCGGAGTTGAAGGCCTTTTGTCACGATATCGCGACAGCTCCACAAGACGAAGGGCTCAAAGGCGTGATAGTCACGATATCGTGACATGTCGCGATATCGCGACATGTTGCGATATCATGACCTGTTGAAGGCAAGGCTGAATTAGACACGTGGACAACCACGTGTATTAGGACAGCTGTGTGGGGCACGTGTATTAAAAACAGGGATAACCATCACAAGGGAATATTCTGACAAGTATGTCAGCCACGCATACATTAAAATTTTGACAAAGCAGCAGTTGCAGGGCATGGGCAACTGGATGGACAACGATTTTAGGAGGACAGTCTGACCAAATCGACGGTTGCAGGTCAAGGGGGTCTTGAATGCGAGCTTCTTAGCGGATCGGGCAGTTGTCCATTAATGGAAGGAAATTTGAAAACTTGGCCAAGGAAGCGAACTTTTAGAATTTGTTTCATGAATTCTCTCAGGTGGGGCATTAATTGCCTAGAGGGTCGAGACCTCAATAAAAACTCAAAAATTGTAAGGGAAGGGGATGGTGAGTCCGAGATTGAGAGGGGGAAGAAGTATGCCGGTAGACGGTATTGTAAGACTGTGTTAAGCAATTTATAGAAAAATAATTTGAATTTTTTTTGTGTGAATCTCGGCTTGCCATCAAGTGGTATCAGAGTGGGAGCTCCTGAGCGTGTAACAGATTGTCGAAAGAGAGGCAGTTACACCAAGATCTATGGAAGGATTTGTAAGGGAAGAAAGAAAAATGCCTCCACAAAGAAACTATGGTGGAGTAAGAAATATGGTGTCGGAAGATGACTTTCGAGCTTTGCAGAGGCAAGTTCAGACCCTGCAAGAAGAGCTACGTAGAAGGCATGAGCCCGAAAGGGATGAGGAAAGTGAAGACGGAGTTGATGAAGAAGAAGACCAGTCTGAGGAAGAAGAAGAGGCTATGGATCCTGCATAAGCCAGGTTGTACAAAGCCATCTCTTAGATTGGAAAGCAACCAAAAATGGAGGTTTCTACATATTCGGGAAACCTAAATCCAGAAGAGGTGATTGACTGGATAAATGACCTAGAAGAATATTTCAAATATGAGGAGGTTGAAGACCCTAATCGGGTCAGATTTGCTAAGACCAAGTTGAAGGGTCATGCCAACATCTGGTGGAAGGGAATACAGCTGGAAAGGAACAGAAGAGGGAAGGAAAGAATGACAAGATGGGATCAAATGGTGGAAAAGCTGAAAATACAGTTTATTTCGGCAGATTACAAGTTGGATCTGCTAAGGAAAATGTAGAGTTTGAGACAGACAAACAAAACTGTCCAAGAATACACCGAGGAGTTTTACAAGATCTCTATTAGAACTGGACATTTAGAGGCAAACAAGGAGAATGTGGCCCGTTATATTAATGGGTTGAGACTCGGTATACAAGAAGAGCTAATCCTAGTTCGGGTAAGCACCATTGAGGATGCTTACCAGTTTGCCCTAAAGGTGGAAGAAAAGCTGAATAGGTAGTTTGAAGGCAAGCAAAGAGGAAGGGGCCATGGTGGAAGAACTTGTGGGAGAACCAATGGAGAAAAATACAAAGATCTGAAGAAGAATGGTGAAGCCAGTAGTAACCAGGATCAAATGGAAGAGGATATTTATCAGCCCCATGATCAGAACAGCTACCCAAGAGGACGGGGTGGATCTGGACGACGGTTTGGAAGAGGAGTATTTCATGGGCCCTATTTCCACTGTGGTGAAGAAGGACATTGAGCATTCAAATGTCCACAACACCAAGAAAGGACGAACAAGAGGCTTGAGGGTCTAGCCAAAGCTACTGTGGCAGAGGAAGATGTTGGATCTGAACATTCTAAAGAAGCAAAGAGAGGGGAAGTAATGATCGTAAGGAGAGTCCTGTTAAATTAGGAGAAGGACACAAATCAGAGGAGAAGCTTATTCCGCACAAGGTGTAAATGTGCGGGTAATATTTGCAATATTATTATTGACAATGGTAGCACGGATAACCTGGTTTCAGAAGAAATGGTTACCAAATTACAGTTAGAGAGGAAGAAGCACTCGCATCCATATCGGGTCATGTGGTTACAGAAGGACCATAGGGCTTTGGTCAGTGAGCAATGCTCCGTTAAATTTAATATTGGGAATTATTGTGATGAGGTCCTGTGCAACATCCTGCCTATGGATGCTTGCCATTTGTTGCTAGGAAGGCCCTAGCAGTTCGATCGGAGTGCAGTGCATGATGACCGTGCCAACACCTACTCATTGACGAAGAATGGCATGCACCATAAGATGAATCCCATGAAGGAGGTGGATGAAAAGGTGTGTAACAGCTCCAGAATCTATTTAGTTGAAGGGACAAAATTTTTGGACGGTTTGAAGCATGAACATTTATGTTATGCAATAATTCCTAGAGTTAGGGAGAAAGAATGCCAAGATACCCCAGCAGAAGTCCTAGATTTGTTGGAGGAATTTCTAGATATTGTGTCTGATAATGTGCCTGAGGGTTTACCCCCAATAAGGAAAATCAGCCACCATATAGATTTGGTGCCAGGATCGAGCTTGCCAAACAAAGATGCACACAGAATGATGCTTGTAGAAACTGAGGAGTTAAAAAAGCAGGTCCAGGAGTTGTTGGAGAAGGGATTGATTTGAAAAAGTTTGAGCCCATGCGCAATACCTATAGTGCTGGTGCCAAAGAAAGATGGAGAATGGAAAATGTGTACAGATTTGCGGGCCATCAACAAGATCACAATAAAATACAGATTTCCATTGCCAAGAATGGATGACATAATGGATTGTTTAAGTGGAGCCAAGTACTTCACCAAGATTGATCTCAAAAGTGGTTACCATCAGATCCACATCAGAGAGGGGGATGAGTGGAAGACAACCTTCAAGACCAGGGAGGGCTTGTATGAGTGGTTGGTCATGCCATTTGGGCTATCCAATGCACCAAGTACCTTCATGCGGCTGATGAATGAGGTACTAAAAGAGTTTTTAGGAAAATTTGTCATTGTCTATTTAGATGACATACTAATATTTAGCAGAACCATGGAGGAACACCTGATGCATATCAGAAGGGTTTTTGAGAAGCTACGAGAGGAGCAGTTATTAATAAATCTGAAAAAGTGTAATTTTGTAAAGGAGTTAGTGTACTTGGGATTTGTAATCTTAGCAAAAGGTTTGAAGATGGACCCAAAGAAGGTGAGAGCCATCATGGAATGGCCTACTCCGAGAAGCACAACAAAGGTAAGATCATTTCATGGTCTAGCCAGCTTTTACAAAAAATTCATTAAAAATTTCAGCAGCATTTGTGCACCCCTCACAAAAACAATGAGAGGGGATAAGAAAGAATTCAAGTGGACCTTAGGGGCTGAAAGGAGCTTTGATGCATTAAAGAAAAAGGTCATAGAATAGCCTGTTTTGGCACTTCCAAACTTTAACAAAGTATTTTAGGTAGACTGTGATGCCAGTGGCAGTGCAATAGGGGCTATACTCAGTCAGGAAGGCAGGCCTATTGCCTATTTTAGTGAGAAGCTAAATGATGCTCGAAAAAAGTATTCAGTTTATGACCAGGAATTTTATGCTATAATTCAGGCTCTAAAGAAGTGGAGGCATTATTTGTTGCCAAAAGAGTTTGTTCTATTCACCGATCATCAAGCATTACAGTACATTAACAGCCAAAAAAAACTGAATCAAAGGCACTTGAAGTGGGTTGAGTTCCTCCAAAGCTATACCTTTGTGCTAAAGCACAGAAGCAAAAAATCAAACAGAGTTGCAGATGCCTTAAGTAGAAGGTAGAATCTACTAATTGAAATGACAGTGAAAGTGGTAGGATTCGAAGAACTGAAGGGTCTTTATCCTGAAGATCCTGATTTTGCAAAAGCCTAGACGGTTTGCTTGGCACTTGTTACTGTGGACAGGACAAAATGGTTGGATTTTCTAATCCAAGATGGAATGTTATTCAAGGGAAGTAAATTATGCATTCCAAGGAGTTCAATGCGGGAGAACTTAATCAAGGAAAAGCACAACGGGGGACTGGCTAGACACTTTGGTCGGGATAAGACCATTGCCCTGGTGAATGAAAATTACTACTGGCCGCAACTTCAGCAAGATGTAAAAAGGTTTGTGCAAAGTTGGAGAATATGCCAGATGGCAAAGGGCGTGAGGCAGAACACAGGATTATACCAGCCGTTACCTGTACCTGAGAGGCCATGGGAGGACATCAACATGGATTTCATCCTTGGATTGCCAAGAACACAAAGGGGAAATGACTCTGTATTTGTAGTGGTTGACAAATTTTCCAAGATGGTGCATTTTATTCCTTGCCAGAAGACAAGTGATGCAGTTCACATAGCAGGGTTATTTTTCAAGGAAGTGGTACGACTTCATGGTCTACCGAAGAGCATTGTTTCTGACAGAGATACAAAATTTGTTGGATATTTTTGGAGAACTTTGTGGAAGAAGTTGAAGACAGATCTGAAATTCAGTTCTGCATACCACCCACAAACTGATGGACAGACAGAGGTGGTAAATAGAAGTCTGGGTAATTTACTGAGATGCTTGATAGCAGATAAACCCAAGGGATGGGATTTGGTTTTACCGTAGGCGGAATTTGCATATAAAAATTTTGTCAATAAGAGCACAAATAAATCTCCATTCCAGGTCATATATGGAAACAACCCAAGAAATGTTTCTGATCTGAGAAAATTGGGAAAAGGGGAAAAGTGTAGTGCCGAGGCAGAGGAATTTGCGAAACATATGAAAAGTCTGCATGAAGAAGTAAAGAAAAAAATTATAAAAATGAATACTCAATATAAGACAAGAGCAGACTAGAAGCGGTGGTTCAAAGAGTTCGAAGTAGGAGATGAAGTCATGGTACATATCAGGAAGGAAAGATTTCCTGCCAAAACTTATAACAAATTTTCAGATGAAGAAGTTTGGGCCATGCAGAATACTGGAAAAATGGGAGTCAGGCAATGCATATGAAGTAGAATTGCCAAGTTGGCTTGACATTTCACCTGTTTTTAACATTTTAGATTTAGTGGAATATCATGAGGGAGAGAGTACAAAGGTACCAAGTATAGAATTATGGCAAATTCCAGCATCTACTCCAACCACAGACGAGGTTGAGGAAATATTAGATGCTCATGAAGGCAGAAGCACTAGAAACAAACAGTATTCTGAATATTTGATAAAGTGGAAGAGCAGACCTGTTGAAGATGCAACTTGGTTGTCGAAGATGGAGGTTGATTGCCTAGGTCTTCCCCTAACAAAACAAAAGTGAGGATCACTTTTTAATTTACCCCGGGTGTCTGATGCAGGAGCATCCGGCGACAATAGAGCAATCTTGCATCCACCAAATTTTTCTAAGTACTTTGTATTTTGATTTATTTCTTTTCTTTCCCAAGGCAAAAGTTTTGTAAAACAAGGGGGAAGTTTAAGTTTTGTAAAGCAAGTTCTTTCCCAAGGCAAAATTTGGGGGGGGTCGCAAAATTGCGACTCCAAAGGCTACGACAAGGCGAAGGTAGGTTTCGTCGTGATATCGCGACTTCAAAAGTTAAGGCAGAGGCAAAGGCAAGTTTCATCGTGATATCGCGACTTCAAAAGAAAAGGCAGAGTTGAAGGCCTTTTGTCGCAATATCGCGACGTCACGATATCGCGACAGCTCCACAAGACAAAGGGCTCGAAGAAAAGTGAAGGCAGAGTTGACGAAGGGCTCGAAGAAAAGCGAAGGCAAAGTTGAAGGCCTTTTGTCATGATATCACGATGTTGCGATATCACGACAGCTCCACAAGACGAAGGGCTTGAAGGCGCGATAGTTGCGATATCATGACCTGTTGAAGGCAAGGCCGAATTAGACATGTGGACAGCCACGTGTATTAGGATAGCTGTGTGGGGCGTGTGTATTAAAAATAGGGATAACCATCACAAGGGAATATTTTGACAAGTATGTCGACCACGCATACATTAAAATTCTGACAAAGCAGCAGTTGTAGGGCATGGGCAACTGGATGGAAAGCGGTTTTAGGAGGATAGTCTGACCAAATCGGCGGTTGTAGGTCAAGGGGGTCTTGAATGCGAGCTTCTTAGCGGATCGAGCAGTTGTCCATTAATGGAAGGAAATTCAAAAACTTGGCCGAGGAAGCGAACTTTTAGAATTTTTTTCATGAATTATCTCAGGTGGGGCATTAATTGCCTAGAGGGTCGAGACCTCAATAAAAACTCAAAAATTGTAAGGGAAGGGGATGGTGAGTCCGAGATTGAGAGGGGGAAGAAGTATGTCGGTAGACTGTATTGTAAGACTGTGTTAAGCAATTTACAAAAAAATAATTTGAAGTTTTGTTGTGTGAATCTTAGCTTGCCATCAAAGGATTAGGATACGTTAAATACATAAACTAGTTTCTGATTCACCAAATCACAAATGTGCAAGTGAAGAGCATACTCCTAGTGCTAAGGATTTTTTATTTCACTAGATCACATTATGTGCAAATAAAGAGCATAATACCCATAATAGTAACAAATTAGGGTAAGGTAATGGGTTGGGAGGCTTAGGGTATTGTCTACTTTGCTCTAATGTGCTCTATAGTGAAAACATATAAAAAAACAACTATGCATACCTTTTTATAGTCATCTGAATGCATGAATTTAATATGGGTTTGACACGTGGTTGCATTTAATTAGAACTATTACAGGTAATGCTATCGGTCATCAATTGTTGGTTATGTTGCTATTGATTGTCCATCATTAGTTATGTTTCTATTGATAGTCTTTTATTCATAGTCAAGAGTCTATCATCCATAGTATTATTATCGATAGTCTTTCATCCATAGTCAAGAGTCTATTGTCCATAGTGATGTTATTGGTAGTATTTCCTCCATAGTCAAGAGTCTATCATCTATAGTGTTGTTGTCGATAGTCAAGATTCTATCATCCATAGCGTTGTTGTCAATAGTCAAGAGTCTATCATCCATAGTGTTGCATTGGTAGTCAAGAGTCTATCATCCATTGTGTTATTGTTGGTAGTCAAGAGTCTATCATACATAATGTTGCGTTGATCATCTATCTTAATGAAAGTACAATATTTCAATGTTACCATGGCCTTTAATTATATTTAATTAAGTACATTTTAAATTTTTACAAGTTTTTAAAATATTATGATAAATTCACCACTTTTTTATAATTTTTGGTGGAAAAAAAAACAATTTGCCATGTCTCCTACATGATTTTGGACATGATTCATCTTGATTTTGAAATTGATGGCCCCATTTTTATAAATACATGTTGGATATGACCCCTTATGCATAACCTTGAGTGAATAACTCTATGGGAAGATCTTTTATTTTTTAATCACATAACTTTGTTTGTATAGGCACATACATGTAAGCTTATGAATACATTATTAAAGGCTTTGATGTAGAGGGGGAAAAATTACCCTATTGCATACAATTCTCGGTTGGATCCTCTAGGAGCCGAGGTGACCATGGGGGTATGTTATAACTCTACACTCGGTGGAAAAAGGGAAAGGGTTCACCAGGAATGGTTTTAGGACTCACTCCAAGTTCAGGGTGGAATGTGTTTGAATGTGTCAATTAAGCATGCACCTATGTTTGGCCTTTCTACAACTACACTATGAAAAGGAAAGAACAATGCAAGATACAAGATGCAAGAAGACAAGAACTAACCCTAGAATGATTCTTTTCTTGAATGATCACTAACCCTAGGATTGCAAAGTAAATTTTTTAAGCAAGGGTCCAAGAGAAATGCACAAACAAGGTTAAAACCCTAAATGCACACTATATGCTTTTATTCTTTCAAATGCCTAGAAATTTGATCAAATACTTTTCCTTACTTGTGATCTATATTTTGAAAAAAATGAATAAAAAGCAATCAACAAACAACCTAGAGATCTACTAGGGCACTTATCTGATTCGATGGTTGTTCCAAGCTTTATCTTGCATCCAATAATATCCCACAACTTCAATCCTACAAAATAACTTCACAAAACCCTCAAAAAATATGATCAACGTTAGGGGGCTGCTTAGGCCGCTATATAACTATACTTGGAGGTGCAACAGTCAAGCCCCCTAGGTCCTTTTAGCTGACCTTTAGAATACAAAAGTGAAAGTTGACCTTTTTGGAAAATGAACAAACAGAATATAATGCAATAGAACAATATGATGAACAAAGTGCAAATTATGCTATTATGCTCTAAATATAACATGAAATGCAGATCTAGGGTTTGGAGGTGAACTTCTACCCCCAAGATTGACACAGATGAAATCATGCCCTATACGAGGCAACCACAATTTCACTTCTGATGAAATCATGCCCTGTAATTATGGGGCATGATTTCACAACAGAAAGTAAAAGCAATAGAACAATGCAAATAAACTAATAAGAGATGCGAAATTAACAATGTATGAATGCAAATGAGTGAAAACAACCTGGTGGTAGCGAAAAAGTAGACAAAAGGATGAAGACCTCCAAGATAGTAGACTCCTCCTTAGGGCTCCAACACTTATCCACCAAGGGCAGCAACACACAATCAATGCAACATAAGAGAACTCCACAAAGATTAACAAGCTTCAACAAATCACTTGGCACTTTTGCAATTAGGAACTTCTTGCTTGCTTCTATGATTCTATTGGCACTTGTCTTAAACATCTTGTAGAGAAAAATAAGGCTTCAAACCCTCTATTTATAAGGGATTTGAAACAAGGATGGGTAGGAAAACCAAGGGAAAATGATGTCAAAGAGGTCAATTTGAAAAATTAGGGTTTTCTAAGAAAAACCTAACACAATGAAATCATGCCTCGTAAGGGCTGATCATGATTTCATCGAAACTAGGAAAAAGGAGAAAAAATAGAGAGCCCAAAACTTGCTTTGGGAAAGTTGGAGGGTCTCTCTAAGGATCTAGGGAAAATGACTCACTCAAGTGGGTCAATTTTTTATGTCTACATTTTCCCCCTCTTTGATGCATTTATGGCCTAATAAATGTATCAAAGAAATATGTAGACACCTATGGGTGGAGGACAACAAACAAAAAAAAAGGAGTGGTTGGTTTAGAAGAAAGGAGTGGTGCAAAAATGGTGTCATTCTAGACACTTTCTTATTTTGCATGTAAATCGAGGCATTAGGGATATTAATGCCTCTCAGGCTAAGGTGCCCCCTTGAGTTTCAAAAGGAATGTAAAATTCCTGATGAAACTCAAAATGGTAGATGTAGAAGAAAGAAGAGCAAAAAAAAAGAATATAAAAGAGAGAAGAGAGAAAAGTAGAAAACAAGAACAAGAGAGCAAAAAGGAGAAAAATGTGTGTGTGTGTGCTTATGTGTGATTGTTTTTATTATTATTTTATGTTTAATTAATGATGAATGATGAGTACAAACATATGGATGCAATGCATGATGGACTTAACTAAATGGAATGAATGAATGAATCTAACTAACAGAATGCCTAAAATGCAAGCTAAAATGAAAGTGAGAGTGAAATGCAAAAATGAAATGCAATGGATGAGCAGGGTGATGAGACACAAAGAGGTAAAGTAAACACAATGGAAGAGAAAGTGAAAGTGAAGAAACAAAACTCCAAAGAGGCCAAAGAAGAAAAAGGATGAAAATCCAACAAGGATGTATGCTCGCAAATGATCGAGATGGAGGTTTCTCCTCATGTGTGGCCATGAAGCTATCCTATAAGAGTTGCAAATATGGACAAGGGTGGAGTTGTACCTACTATGGGTGTAGTGCTCGCTAAGATGGATAAAAGAGAAAGAGATACCTATTAGGATGTATGCTCACAAATGATCGAGATGGAGGCTACCCCTCGTGTGTGGCCATGAAGCTATCCTGTATGGGGTATGTTGTGTGTGAGTGATGAATTAGTGAGTACTACCTGATAGGGGTGTGATGTGTGCAATAAAGTGTATGGACAAGGCCAATGGAGCAAAATAAGAACCATATCCCTTGACTTGGAGAGATATAAGCAATGAAAACTTTCAAGGTCAAGGAATAAGGAAAATATGAGATGGATAGATGAAATGATGGAAATGCATGAAGGTGGGCCCTAGGTTGGGGATTTTCTAGGCATCAGAGCCCTAGTGAGAGTGCAATGCATGTGAGCTATGACCTAACTAGGTGTCATCACTTGCCATTGTTGCAAATTCCCCAAGAATCTATATGAACAAGCAATCATGCAAATATGAGTAGGTAGAAGTGCAATTTATGACAAGCAAAAATGCAAATGGAACAGAATGTCAGGCAACCATGCAAAATATGACATGCAACCATGCAAAATGATCAAGCAAACAAAATGCAATATGAAACTATTCTAAATGCAATGTGCAATGTAGATGATGGATCATGCATAATATCTTTTGAGATGCATTATGTTCATTGGTTCTTTAAGTTCTTCACCATCTAAAGAAGCTAAATGATAGGCACTTGAGCCAAACTTGGTTGTTATGACAAAGGGCCCTAACCAATTGACCTAGAACTTACCTTTAAGATCAGAACGAGCATTGGTGTTCTTCTGGTTTTCCTTGAGGACAAGGTCCCCAACCTCAAAAGAATGATTGCAAACTTTCTTAGAGTAAGATCGCTTGAGCCTATTCTGATAGGCTCATAAATGCTCTAAGGCATGAATGCACTTTTCATCCAGTAGCTCCAATTGGTGCAAATGATCTGAGTGATACTCATCATCGATCGAGGCATCTTGCAACAAGATGCACAATGAGGGAACCTCAAGCTCGAAAGGAAACACCACCTCAGACCCATATACCAAGACATAGGGTGAGGCACCTATGGGAGTATGCATGCTAGTATGATAGGCCCACAAGGTAGGATAAAGTTGGATATGCTAGTCATGACCGATCTTACAAACCAACTTCTTCAAGATCTTGATCAAAGACTTATTGGATGCTTTGGCTTACCCATTACCCTGAGGGTAGTATGGAGTTGACCACCTATGCTAAATCTTGTACTTAGCACAAATTTTATGAACATCCTTGTTCTTGAAAGGAGTGTCATTGTCAAAAATAATCATCAAAGGAATCCCAAACCTACAAAGGATCTGGTTGAAGATGAACTTGGAAACCTGAGTTCCAATCACCATGGCTAGGGGTATGGCTTCGACCCATTTAGTGAAGTACTCTATCATTGTTATGATAAACTTATGACCATCAGATGACACTAGGTTAATCTTCCCTATAATATCCAATCCCCACATAGAGAATGGCCAAGGGGAAGAAATAACTTGAAGGTTTTGAGAAGGAGCATGGACAAGATTATCATGGCATTGACACTTGTCGCAACATCGAACATGGTCACATGCATATTTCTCCATGGAAGGCCAATAGTACCCCATCCAAAGGAGCTTCTTGGCAATAGCATTACCACTAAAATGGCCTCCACATGATCCTTCATGAGCCTCACTAAGAGCAAGTCGAGCTTCATCAAAGTTAAGGCATCATAAGAGGATACCTTCAAAAGAATATCGATATAAGGTATTGCCAATTATAATGAATCAACATGCTCTTTTGTACAAAATATTACACTGATTATGATCTAAACCATTAGGCATCAAACCATCCTTAAGAAAATTAAAGATGTTGGTATACCATGGCTCAGATGGGGCAGCTTCGATGGTCAAAACATCTAATGGGACAAGATAAGAACCAAGTGATGTAGGCTCTCAAAGTTGTCTAATGATAATCGATGCTTGATCATCTTCTAACTCCAAAGGAAATAAGGATGCAATAGTAGCCATGGCATCCACATGGTGGTTGGAGGATCTAGGGATAGACTCTATGGTTACTTGATTGAATGAGGACAACAACTTGGTGATAATCTCCTTGTAAGGCTTTAGTTTATCATCTTGAGTTTGATAAACATCATTGATCTGATTGACCATAAGTTGAGAGTCACCAAAGATTGAAAGGACTCTAACCTGCAAGGCTAAGGCTGCTCTAAGGCCAAGGATCAAAGCTTCATATTTTGTAGTATTGTTTGTGCAAGAGAAATAAAGCTTGAAGGATAAAGGGATGAGTTATTTTTGTGGGGTAACTAGAATGAATCTAGCACTAATGCCCTTCATGCATTGGGCTCCATCAAAAAACAAAGTCCAAGACTCTGGCTCTTCAACTTCGATGTTGAAGCACTCATCAAGAAACTCAACAACCAAAGGATGGGTAGCTTCTAGGGGAGTAAAGGCTAATTGATCAATGATTACCTGACCCTTGATAGCCTTCTGACCTATGAAGGTTAGGTCAAACTCACTAAGGGCTAAAACCCACTTAGTAGCTCGACCTAAAAGGTGAGGCTTAGACATTAAGTAGTGCAAAGGATCAAACTTTACCACTACCAATATCTTATGGTTGAGCATGTAGTGTCTTAGCTTTTAGGAAGTGAACACTATGATAAGGTAAAGCTTCTCTAAGGGAGTGTACCTAGTTTCATAGCTAACCAAAGTTCTACTAATATAGTAGATAGCTCACTCTTTGTTTTGATCATCATGTTGAGCCAATATGGCTCCCAAAGCATGAGTTATGGTTGCTATGTAAAGCATCAAATGCTTACTAAGCATAGGAGGAACTAAAATAGGTAGGGAAGTGAGATACCATTTGAGGTCATCAAAAGATTTTTGACACTTGGAATCCCACTAAAAGATAACATCTTTCTTAAGAAGCTTAAGAAAGGGTTGACACTTATCGACTAACTAGGCTATAAACCGATGAATAGCCTAAAGCTTGCCTTGCAGGCTATGCAACTTGGTTAGGGTGTGAGGAGGAGGCATGTTAGTGATAGCCACTATCTTAGTGGGGTCTACTTCAATACCTCACCTAGAAATGATGAAACCTAACAACTTGCTAGATGTGACTCCAAACACACATTTAGTAGGCTTAAGGTGAACTTTGAAATGTCAAAGCCTTTCAAAAATTTACCTTAGATCATGAACATGATCTTGTCGATGTATGGAGTGACCTAAAATATCATCCACATAGTCCTAGAGAATATCATGCATCATGTCATGAAAAATATAATTCATAGCCCATTGATAGGTGGCACCAACATTTTTCAAGCCAAAAGGCATGACTTTCCAATAGAAGGTACCCCATGGAGTGATGAAAGTTGTCTTGGCCTGATCCTCAGGGGTAATCATAATCTGATTGTATCTTGAGAAACCATCCATGAGAGATAACATCCCATATTTGGTAGTGAAATCTATGATCTGATCTATGTTGGGTAGGGGAAAATCATCCTTGGGACATGCTAAGTTGATGTCCCTAAAGTCGGTACATATTCTGATTGTTCCTTCCTTCTTAGCTATAGGAATGATGTTGGAGATCCAATCAGAATAGTCGATGGCTTTTATAAAACCGATGTCAAGGAGTTGTTGGAGCTCCTCCTTAACCAAAAGGGTGACCTTAGGATGCATCTTCCTAAGTTTCTACTTAACAGGCTTAATACTAGGCTTCACTACCAAATGATGCATAACAAGGGAAGGATCAAGCCCTAGCATGTCAACATATGACCAAGCAAAAATATCATGAAATTCTCTTAACAAATTGGTCAACTGCTCTTGCTCATCCATGGACAAGGCTTTACCTAGCTTAAGGATTCTAGGGGTCTCCTCAGAACCTATGTTAACATCTATGGTCTCCTCAATGAGAATGGATGACTCATCCTCAAGAGGAGGTGGGGTAAGAATTACTCCTAGTTGCTCAAGGTCCTCGGGAGACATAGAACCAAAGTCCTCTTGAGAACTAGAAGACTCAACCTGCATAATGCAAGGGATTGACCCATCAAAGGAGATGCCACTATGGAGGACATCCTCATGAGCCATATCATAAAGAGTGTCACCTTCAACATACTCCCTTGGGGTCACAACTAATAGAGAGGGAGAGGGTGGCCCCTCATCCTCAACACTCCACTCCAAACCTTGATGAGATATCCTCAGAAGAGGCTCTTGATGAGAAGGATTGACTTGATCCTGTGATGAGATATTAATTAATGATTCCTCTCTCATGTTTAGATTTTCAAATTGCTTAGTTATGTGAGATGAGGAATCTGATGGATATGAATGGAAATCAGATTGAGCTTGTTCAACTAGTGAACAATATTCAAATGGGTGAGGATCACCCAAAATGGTGATAAATTGATTCTTAAATTCAAACTTCAAACATTGGTGAAAGGTAGAAGGGACAACCTACATCGCATGGATCCAAGGATGTCCGAGAAGCAGATTAAAATATGTAGGGCAAGATACCACATAGAACAAGGTATCTAAGATCTTGGGTCCAACCTTAAGGGGGAGGGATATAATACCACAAGCTTCTTGGGACTCATTGTTGAAGGTTTTGATGATGTCATCAGATTTAGTTAAATCTTCCTCTTTTAATCCAAAATTTTGGAAAATTTGATAAGTGCATAAATTGAGGGAAGAACCATTATCAATCAAAACCCTCTTGATAAAATTTTCCCCAATAAATGTAGTAATGTAGAGGGAAGAATCCCCTTGTAAGTTTGAGGAAGAAATATCATCATCCGAGAATGTGATATGATGTATCCCAAGAGAGCTTACAACATTAGCCATAGCACTAGGGGAAATATCTTGAGGAATATATTGTTGTCTTAGAAGTTTCAACAAGGCTTCCCCATGAATAGGAGAAGTTTGCAAAAGTTCTAAGAGAGAAATCTTGGTTGAAGAACTCATCTCCTACTGAGAATATTGGGTCTATTGATTCTGTGCTTGTTGCCTTGTAGTTGTTGCTATCATACCAACCATATTATCATAGGGAGGTGGCACATTCTTATATGACACTTGATTAGCTACCTACTGCCCATGCTTAGGTAGAGGATCTTGGAATATCCCCATGTCTTGATTAGTTGTGGGTTTTTTTTGTGTAGGAGGTTGATTTTTTGTTGGAGGATTAGGTTGAGAACCTTCTATAACAAGGCATCCTACATCAATCAGGTCTTGAACCACATGTTTCAACCTCTTACAAGAATTTGTCTAGTGCCCCTCCACTCTATGATACTCACAGTGTTGACCAACCTTATACCAATTAGTTGTGGTATTAGGTTACCTTATGGGAGGTAACTCAATCATATTAGCTTCCAAAATCTTCTTTAGGACCACTACCATAGGCATGTTGAGTCTTGTGAAATTCCTTTGTGGAGGTTTTGGAGGTTGGCTAAGCACCATATTTTGTAGGTTGTTAATAATACTATTAATAGGCCTACTATCCATGACTCCATCACCTACCACATGCTTGTTCTTATACTAATTTTTAGTGGTCTTATCTTCTTTCACTTTAAGTTGTCCTCTTCTGATAAGAGCTTGTTCTACCTTTCTTGCTAGGTCAATTGCTTGATCAAAAGATGTGATAGTTGTAGTTTCCAATGCATAAGATAATTGCTCTTGCAAATTTCCAATAAATATTTCAAGCATGTCTCGAGGAGGTAAGGTATATCTCAAGCATCCAACTAGACTCCTCCAATGAGATAAAAATTCTGAAAAACTTTCCTCTTTACCTTGTTTTAACATGTAAACATCTTTCATGGTCACATTCTTTTCAACATAAGCACCAAACTATTGAACAAATAATTCAGTTATCTCTTCAAAATTCCTCAAAGAATGGTTGGGCAATTGATAATACCACTCTAATGCCATGCCACCAAGACTCTTAGGGAACATCTTTAGTAACAACATGTCATCATATATGATATCATGGCAAGTTGTTCTAAATATTCTTAAATGCTCAATTGGATCTTTCATTCCCTTATATATAGGTAAAATTGGTATGGAAAAATGCTTAGGATAGGGTCTAGTGGCAATGATAGGGTCTAAGGGTTGATTGCACATTTCTCTATAGTTGTAGGTGAAACTAGGAGGTTGAATCATATCCACTCTTGAAACCAATTGTTTCACCATATTAGTTAAAATTTGCACCTCAGGATTGTTGTTGTGCAATACCCCTAGATTCCCTAAGGGAGGGGTATAGGTAGGTTGTTGAAAGGGTACTTGGCCCATGTTGGAGGTATTGAAACTACTATTGTATGGGTTATGATATGTGGTATCTTGCTAGAGAGGATAACTAACAGTTGGTGGAATAGAAGCAAAAATGTTGAGATTAGTTGAATGAGGAGGAAATTGAACATAATCTTGAGATGCACTACTAGTTGGAGGAATTTGTAGAATCCTTCCAATGTTGGTGGTCATAGTAGTAGCATATGTTGGGTTATGAATAAGATTACCATGATGTAAAGATTCAGTCAAGGAGTTGTTATGAACATCTCGAGGGAAAATGGTTTGATGATGAGATGTTCCAACTTCCTTGAGTTGGGCTTCCTCTTCCATAGCTTTATCCAAGGTATCCTTATGATGCTTGTAGAAATTCCAAACATGTTCAAATGATTTAAAGATAAGGTTCCCATTGGGTCCCTTAGTAGGATCAAGGTCATTCTCAATCTCTTCATTTTCCTCCTCTTCTAGATTATGATTTTCTCTATCAATTTGATCATCTTCTTGGAAAATCTCATCAAACTCTAAAAGCCTTCACCCACTCCTAAGGTTGGGAGCCATTAGGAGAGAGAGAAAGGATAGAGTAGAGAAGGAGGAGAACTAAAAACTAGCAAAAACACACAAAATATTTTTAAGATGTTTTTAAATGTTTTCTGATCTAAACAAATAGAATTAGTGGTCTTGTTTAAATTTTTCAAGAAGAGCAAAGGAAGAGGCTTCCTATTTTGGCCACTAAGATGTGTCTTTCACATCGGGTTCACCAAAGATGTAGAGGGGAAAATTGCCCTACCATGTACGATTCTCGGTTGGATCCATTGGGAGCCGAGGTGACTGTGGGGGTATGTTATAACTCTACACTCGGTGGGAAAAGGGGAAGGGTTCACTAGGAATGGTTTTAGGACTCGCTCCAAGTTTGGGGTGGAATGTGTTTGAATGTGTCAATTAAGCATGCACCTATGTTTGGCCTTTCTAAAACTACACTATGAAAAGGAAAAGAACAATGCAAGATACAAGATGCAAGAAGACAAGAGCTAACCCTAGAATGATTCTTTGCTTGAATGATCACTAACCCTAAGATTGCAAAATAAAGCCTTTTTTAAGCAAGGGTCCAAGAGAAATGCATAAACAAGGTTAAAAACCCTAAATGCACACTATATGCTTTTATTCTTTCAAATGCCTAGAAATTTGATCAAATACTTTTCCTTACTTGTGATCTATGTTTTGAATAAAAATGAATAGAAAGCAATCAACAAACAACCTAGAGATCTATTAGGGCACTTATCTGATTTGATGGTTGTTCCAAGATTTATCTTGCATCCAACAATGTCCCACAACTTCAATCTTACAAAATAACTTCATAAAACCCTTAAAAAATATGATCAACGTTAGGGGGCCTACTTAGGCCACTATATGACTATGCTTGGAGGTGCAACAATCAAGCCCCCTAGGTCCTTTTAGCTGACCTTTAGAATACAAAAGTAAAAGTTGACCTTTTTGGAAGATGAATAAATATAATATAATGTAACATAATATTATGATGAATATAGTGCAAATTATGCTATTATGCTCTAAATATAACATGAAATGTAGATCTAGGGTTTTGGAGGTGAACTTCTACCCCCAAGCTTGACATAGATAAAATCATACCCTATAATTATGGGGCATGATTTCACAATAGAAAGTAAAATGCAACAGATCAATGCAGATAGAAGCTAATAAAAGATGCAAAATTAACAATGTATGAATGCAAATGAGCAAAAACAACCTGGTGGTAGCAAAAAAGTAGACAAAAGGATGAAGACCTCCAAGATAGTAGACTCCTCCTTAGGGCTCCAACACTTATCCACCAAGGGCAGCAACACACAGTCAATGCAGTAGAAGAGAACATAGATAAAAGCTTCAATAGATCACTTGGCACTTTAGCAATTGGGAACTTCTTGATTGCTTCTATGATTCTATTGCCATTTGTATTAAAATTATTGGGGAGAAAAAGAAGGCTTCAAACCCTCTATTTATAAGGGATTTGAAACAAGGATGGGTAGGAAAACCTAAGGGGAATCGACATCAAAGAGGTCAATTTGAAAAATTAGGGTTTTCTAAGAGAAAATCCTAGCTAGGTGAAATCGTGCCCCATAAGGGCTGACCATGATTTCATCGAAACTAGGAAAAAAGGAGGGAAAAGGAGGGAGAGAGGCCCAAACTTGCTTTGGGCAAGTTGGAGGGTCTCTCTAAGGATCTAGGGAAAATGACTCACTCAAGTGGGTCAATTTTTTGTGTCTACATGATTGATAGATGAGAAGCATGGAGAGTGGGATGGAGGGTGGGACTTCCTCTGCGGTAGAGCACGGAAGCGGCAACGGTTCGAACCAAGGGCACAACGGAGCGGACGAAGGGCAACCGGGTCCCAGGGGTACTGAGGCATCCTTGTCAACAGAGGGATTACGGAATGACGATGAAGACAGTCAAGGTAAGGAACCACCAGAAAAAAGGGGAGGAGGGCCTCAAAAGTCCTATGCCTAGGTAGCTGCTTCAAAAACCCTAAGCGGTCACTTCACCAAGGAGCTATTTTCGATTGGGGATGAGCTGGACATCCCGATGGATGTCCTCTCAAGCTTCATGGAGTACGAGAAATATACCCTCATTGGTAAGTTCATCGGTGGTCGGCCTGACATGGAGACCATCCGTAGATGGGCGAAAAACAAATGGAGGACCTCTGGGCACATGGAGTTGGCGGCCCTAACCCATGGCTTTTTTGCTATTAGCCTAAACAACAAGGAGGACTACTACAAAATCTTGGTTGGAGGCCCATGGTTCCTGGGTCGTAAGAGCCTGTTTCTTAGGAAGTGGGGCATGGACTTCAACCCAGACACCCAGAACATCAACATTGCTCCAATATGGGTCAGACTCCCGAGTCTCCCCCTCTTTGGATGGCACGAAAATGTAATAAGAGGCATTGCCCGCTCTATAGGAGAGTTGGTCACTATTGACCCTCCCACCCGAGCCCGAACCAGGTTCGTCCAGGCCCGATTTTGCATTTTGATAGATCTGGAGGTGGACCTCCCATCCTCCATCACCCTCCGGTATGGAGGCACTATCCTCCACAAACAAGCTATAGTCTATGAGAACAGACCAGCTTTCTGCCCCCAGTGTCGTTCACAAGGCCACCTTCAGTCCAACTGTCCTTCTCAAAAACTGGGTGAGAAGAAGCGGGAGAGCTTTAACCCCCTGGAACATGGAGAAGGCCAGAAGAAAGGGCCTAGTCCTCCAAATGTGGAGGCCCAAGGTTCTCCAAGCCCCACCAGGGACCATGATGAAGTATCCCAGCCAGAGGAGGATAACACCCACCAATCGAAACCAGAGCAGTTTAGAGCGGACACCCAGCGAGGAGGAAACTCCCGCCAGGAGAGTCATCCATAGGAGGAGAAGGAATGTACCCCCCCCAAAACACCACTCAGTCAGATCCACCCAAGCTCCAGGACCAGGGCCCTTTCGATTTCAACCATTCCCAAACCTTGCTAGAAGATTACCTCCTAGGAAGGAGGGTCGACAAATAGACCGGACATATAAGCCCTCGAAATACTAGGAGCCAAAAGCAAAGCGTGGATTATGGAAGTGAGAGGAAGCAAGGCCGACCTCCCAACAAATATAGAAGAGACAAAGAGACAGTGGCAGACGTCGTGAATGGCACCCAATATCTGCTGTTTCCAGATGACTCCGATACTCAGACGGGCGAAACACATGTACCTAAACCTCCCTTCCAACAAGGAAAGGGAGGCAAGAAGAACCTCAAACTATCCAGATGAAAGTTCTCTCATGGAATGTGAGAGGACTGAACGGAGCAGCCAAACGGAGGTTAGTGGCTGATCTCCGAAAGAGGACCAACCCCTCCATCCTAATTTTGTAGGAGACCAAGACCGATGCAGTCTCCTCTGATAAAGCTGCTAAGGCCATTTGGGCCAAGGCAAAATTTCTCTCCAGTCCTGTAGTGGGAACAGTGGGTGGTCTCATGGTCCTTTGGGATCCAGAGAGTGTCGAGGGTAGCTTGCTATCAACCTCCAATAGGATTATCAATGTGTTGTTCCACTCCAAAACCATCAATTTTTCCTGGATCTTGTCCAATGTTTATGCTTCGAATTCTGCCACGGAGAGAGCAAAAATGTGGAAGGCTATATCCCAAATGCGGGATAATTTTAGTAACTTTCCTTGGGTCATAGGGGGAGACTTCAACTATCCTATACACCCATCTAAAAATAAAGGAGGATCCGACCATTCTAACCACAACCTAGAGGACTTCAGAGATTTTGTCTCTACTAACAGCTTGCTTGACATCGACCTCAAAGGGGCATCCTTCACATGGAGCAACAAGAGGATCGGGAGCAGCCTTATTCAAGTCAAGCTCGATAGATTTTTCATATCCCAAGAAGCTATTCCCATCCTTGGAGGTGCAACTCTCTCGACCTTACCAAGGATTGGATCTGATCACAACCCTATTATTCTTGAGATGAGCGACGGGCCTGCCTTTAAGACCCCCTTCAGATTTGAATCCATGTGGACTTCTCATAAATATTTCAAAGGATTGGTATCAACTTGGTGGCAACAGGAGGTGAGAGGATCCCCTTCAAAGAGAGTGGCTATAAAACTCAAGATGGTCAAAGAGAAGTTAAAAATATGGAATAAAGAGGTCTTTGGCAACATATTCGATTCCAAGAAGTCCATTTCGGAGAACCTAAAAATTTTGGAGGAGAGAATGGAGCTCGAAGGTTACACCGAGTCCCTCAGGGAGGAAGAACGGAGCCTCTTGGTGGACTACCATTCTATTCTAGCAAGGGAGGAAACCTTCTGCGCCAAAAATCTAGAGACCTTTGGTTGAAGAACGGAGACTCCAACACGAGGTTCTTCCATGCGTCAACCATGAGGCATAGAGGGGCCAACAAGATCAGGGAAGTGTCCTACAAGGATGGGCACGTAACAAGAGAAATAGAGGAAATCAAAAACGAAGTTGTTGATTTTTTTCAGGACTTGCTTGGCGATCCTCCCAACAGTGACCTCCAGGTCCAGAAATCTTTGCTTGCCAACTTTCCGACTAAAGTCCCCCATGAGGTAAGCATCAAGTTGTTGGACCCTTTTTCCTCATCTAAGATTAAAGAAGCCTTGTTCTCTATGCAACCTGACAAGGCCCCTAGCCCTGATGGTTTTCCCCCCACTTTTTTCAAGTCATGTGGGAGGTTGTGGGTTCGGATGTGTGCGAAGCTATTCGAGATATTCAAGCTTCCAGATCCATTCACCCGGGGCTTAATTCCACCTTTCTTGCTCTCATCCCAAAGTCCCCCACCTACAAAAGCTTCTTTGATTACCGGCCCATCAGCCTGTGCAATATTTTTTACAAGATCCTCACCAAGTCTATAGCAAACAGACTAAAGCCCGTCCTCCCTCTCCTGATCGATCCTTGCCAGGGAAGCACTGTTAAAGGCAGAAAAATTCTTGATGGCATCATCACTATCCATGAAAATCTTCACTCTACTTACCACTCCAAGAATGTTGCACTCTTTCTCAAATTAGACATGAACAAAGCCTTTGACAAAGTTGATAGAGGGTTCTTGTGTGCAGTCCTCCTCAAGTTTGGTTTCCATCCTCACTGGATCGACCTTGTCTTTAGCTGCATATCCACTCCCTTCTTCTCTGTCCTGATCAACGGATCCCCTACTGGGTACTTCCAAAGTGCCAGAGGCCTCAGACAAGGCGACCCTTTGTCACCTATCCTCTTCATCATCCTGGCGGAGGTTTTGAGCTGGTCTTTGAAAGAGGCTCTTTGATAGAACAAGATTTTTGGCATTCTTCCCACTACAAGAGTTGACCCCATCACTCACCAGCAATTCATGGATGACACCCTCATCTCCACTGGGGCATCGATAGCCCAAGCCAAATCCCTCAAGCGGATCCTCTCCCGTTATGAATAGGTTGTCGAGAAAAAGGTCAATTACATTAAGAGCAAAATCTACTTTATTAACACTCCCCTGCGAAGGCAACTCAGGATTGCCAAAATTTTGGAGTGCACCATTGACTCCCTGCCTACTTCTTATCTGGGGCTGCCCCTGTCTTGCAATGGCCATGCCAGAGGAAGTATGTGGAACATGATCCTGGAGTGCCTACACAAGAAGTTGGGCACTTGGAAAGGCAAACTCCTATCGCAAGCTGGGAAAGCCACCCTTACCAAAGCTTGTCTTCAGGGGATCCCAACCTACTTTATGTCAGTGTTCCTGCTTCCAGCTTCTATCCACTACAAAATTGAGAAGATCCAGAGGACCTTTCTATGGTCTGGCAATGAAGAAAAACTCAGAATCCCCCTCGTTGCCTGGGATAAGGTCTGCTCGAGGAAAGACCAAGGTGGCTTGGGGATGAGGAGATCAGGGCTTATGAACACAACTTTGATCGCTAAGCATGCATGGAGGATCCTAGCAAATGACTCTATTGAGTGGGTCAAGTTGGTCAAAAGGAAATATCTAGGTTCCAATTCTTTCCTTGATGTCGAGGCTCCCTCCGAAGCTTTGGCTTTTTGGAAATCTGTACTCCAAGCCCATCATTTGATCAGCTTGGGAGCCCGTTGGATTTTGGGAGATGGCAATCTCATCCTCTTTTGGAAGGACAGGTGGGCTTCTGATGAGGCCCTTGGTTTGAGGGCAGACCTGGCTGGCTTGAGAGCTCAGACCGACCCAAATTCCCAACTCAAGGTGATGGATTTCATAGACCGGAGTACCTTCCCCCCTCGATGGAAGTTACCAGTTGTGGATGGGTTCAATAATGAAGTGACTTATCTATCAAACATCCTCCAATCGGTTATCATCCCATCTGTTAGGAGGACAGACAAAATCATTTGGCGAGGCACGAAGGATGGTCTATTCTCTGTCAAATCTGCCTATGATTTTCTAACTAGCGAGACTGCCCTGGAACATCGGTGGAAAGTTGTCTGGAGGAAAGGGGTCATCCCTAAAGTGAATTTCTTTGCTTGGATTTCTTTCCACAATAAAGCTTTAACCATTGACAACCTTCACAAGAGGGGCTTTGCCTTCCCCAATAGGTGCTACATGTGCTTAGCTGAGTGTGAGACGATGGATCATTTATTCTTGCACTGCCCCTTTTCCCACTCGGTCCTCAGCATTGTCCTATCCTCCTTCCAAATCCTCTGGTGCTCCCCCTGATCCCTCAGAGATGCTTTCCATCAGTGGCCCAATCCTTTCAAGAATCCAAAACTCTGCTTCCTTCTTGAGGCCTCCTTCCACCACTCCATCTGGAAAATCTGGCTAGAAAGGAATGCCAGAGTCTTTGGTAGAGCCCTAAAAATGCCTCCTTTCATCGCTCAAAGGGCCTTATCCTATGCCATCGAGAACTCTAAAGCCACTCTCGGTCCCCGTCCCCACATTCCGAGCGAAGAAGTGATTTTCAGAAGGATGGATCTCTGCCCGTCACCGAAAGCTGACACAGGACCCTATCGAAGAAGTGTCATTTGGACCAAGCCTCCCGTGGGGTGGATTAAATTGAATTTTTATGGAGCGGCTAAGGGTAATCCAGGGCCCACTGGATCAGGCGGTGTAGTTAGAGATCATGATGGGAACCTAGTGTTGGCCTACTATGAAGAGTTGGGCTCCCAGTCGAATCACTTTGCCGAAGCCAGAGGCGTCTTGAGAGGAATCCAGATCCTCTCAGAGGATCCTCGACCTTTAATAATAGAAGGAGATTCGCTCAACATCGTAAACTACCTTCTAGGCACCAAGGACCCATCTTGGAGGGTCTTTAACATCATTCTCGAGGCAAGAACGCTCCTATCCCAATGAGGCAGGTGGAAAGCGGGTCACATCCTCAGAGAAGGCAATCACGTGGTAGACCACATGGCCAACAAAGGGCTCATGACCATGTGTTCGGTCGTGTGGCGATCACGCTTCCCATCCGAGGTGGAAAGATTAGCCAAAGCGGATATCCCATCATGATGTCTTCTCCACATAGATTTTAGAAGGTCCTTCCCGATGTGTGTCGGGTTGGGGTGGTAGCTCTCTCCAATCCCCTATGTGTTAGCGCCCGCATGAGTCACGCGAAGTGCAGTCCTTTCTCCAAAGCTAGAAGCTTTCATGTTTCCAAGGCATACAAGACATGGTGCCCTGGTGGCAATCAGCGCACCCTTTTCCATCGAGGCGGTCTAGCTAGATTTTCCCTCACGTTGCAGATTCCAATTATGTTCGATGATGGAAGTCCAAAGTGCCCCTTCCCAATGGTGACCACGCATGGATGGGACAATGGCGAATTTTTGGAATGTTTGGGCAAGGCTCTCGCCAAATCCTTGCCTCGGATTTGGCACGCTCTCTGCAGTCCTTCCATTGTTCGGTGCCTCTATCGGACTGCCTCCCGTGCATGGAAGGATGACGAAGGTTTTATGGTAAGGCATGTGGAAAGGCAACGTGGCACCTACAGTCAGGGGATGGGCAGGCTCTTGATCTTCGTGCCACCACCAGGCCTTTCCCTATTTGGCCCTAGGCTTGCGACACTCGCTCTGGGATGATCGTGGATGGCGGTTCATGGTCAGGTTTATCCACCCCTCTCTTTCTTATATATTTTGGTGGTTAGTTCCAACCTCTATCTCTGGAGCATTCTATGGGTAGTATTAACCATGGTTGGTCCCTTTATCGAGCCCTCTTCTCTATCCCTGTGTGATGAGGCGAGAATGTTTATGAAAGCCAAGAAGCTGTTGCCCTTTTTGGAAAATTTTATCGGTCTCGACCAGGAAATCATGCAAGCCTTTGTTGATACTTGGACCCAGGGCGATGTGTTCATTAAAGGGATAAACATTTGAGTTTCTATCGAATTCATGGCGGTGGTCTCTGGTATGCCCCTCTTTGGGTGGAACATCAGAAGAGACAACCACAATTGGGCCGAGGAGATGGAGCAGTTCCCTGATAAAGGGAAAAACCTCGACTGGGACAAGACTTGCCTCCTTCGGTCAGCCCTCCCTAAACCATACAGGTCTGCCATGATTCCCATCATGCAATATATCACTTGTGATGATCTGGAGAAGCCTCTCCATAGCTTCCACATTAGTTTTTACAATCACCTTCGCGATGCCAAGCAAGTGAGCTTCCCTGATTACCTAACGAATTCCCTTGCCCTTGCCATTGAGAAGAGTAGGAAATCATCCTCCCCACCCACCCATCAAGGCCTCATGGTAGTCATTTACAGGAATTCCCTGGCCATGCACCCTCCCTCGCAAGTTGTCAACCCTTTAAATTCCCAGGCCCCTGGCAGTGCGTCCACCCCTACGGAGGGCCAAGCCTCCAGCCCCCCCAGAACCTGCCCTCCCAGCGCTGATAGGCCTTCCCCATATAGGAGCACCATTCGAATTCGGCCAAAATGGAGCATTGGCGGTGAGTCCTCCACCCCGGCAGATCCTCCCAGCACCTAAAGAAAATCAGGAAGGAGAAGGACGTCCTCCCGCAGCAGATTCCATCGGACACTGAGAGTGACAGGGAGATCCCTCCCGGACAGCCCCTCCTGGGCCTGGCATCTACCATTCTCACTTCTGTTAACTCCATGATCAAAATTCTGAAGCAGACCCAGGAGCGTCAGAACTCGGAGGATCAGGAGGATCCGGAGTAGCTGTGATATGACTGGTGAATGGCTGTTTGTTTTTGTTCTCTAAATGTTTTAGTTTCTTCGGCTATTATATTTTGTTACCTCGGTTAAATTATGTTTTGTTATCTCATTATTCAGGCATATATGCCTTCTCTGTAGCCTCCGGGCAATTAGACTAGGTTTTGCTATCTCTACAATCAGGCTTATATATCCAGCCAGGAGGCATGATGCATCATTAGAAGTAAGGCTGATTTTGTACATAAGGTTTTGGGATCCTCTATAAAAACCCACTGTTAATATACTAAATGTTTTGTGTCTACATTATAAAATGGGAAAAGACAATTAAATGACTAACATCATCACACAACACAAAATAAATGATAAAGGAAAGAGAAATTAATAAACTTACAATGCATTAATAGGATGAGTTCGAAGAGATTCTACTATCTAAACCTCCCCTATAAAAAGGTAAAATCCCCATGGATAATCAAGTTAGTCGAGGATTTATGCCACCACATATTGGTTAACGTAGGGTAACAAATAAGTTATTCATCCACTCTAGTGAATCAAACTTGGTTTAATCTGGCTCCTGCCTTTACTGACACTAACCCTCTTTATGGTATATTGGTTGACATGAATAACCTTGAAAATAACCCACATTTTGCAAGCAAATTCTACACTAACAACCCACTATCAACTTCTAGTATGTAAAACACCCCTCCTATAAGTACTTCTTTAACCCAAAGTGCACTTGGATCTAGTTTATCACAGAAATCTAACATCCCTCTATGTCAATCGTTAGATCCCATATACAATCATGAAAATTAAATCTAAACCTTTCTCAAAATACATAAGCTATGACTAGACAAATGGGATCATAGGTGTTCCAAATAAACACCTAGTGATTAACATAACTTTTGACTAGTCAAGTGTAGAAAAACATGCAAAGTCCACCTCCCCAAAACTTTCAAATCCTATGGAGGTCGGATATATCCTCCATCACAAAAAAATATTCAATCACCTCCAAATAAAAATTGGGTTCACAAACATTTTCCACCTTAGTACCCTCCACATTATTATTTTCCATATCAATATCCTCCATGACCACCCATAGCTATGTAATGTACATGCCTTTTCAACAAGAATATGGTCAACCTCCTGAACAAAATAATTCAAGAGTATCCCCCAGGCCACAAAACCAACTTCCTTATTGTATCTACCAAGGACCACCAAATTTGGTGGCCTATTCTCCTATCTCCCTAATAGTTATGAAGCACTACATACCATTGACAAGAATAGGAACAAGACAACACCAGACCATCTTAGTGAATTATTGATGCTCAAATCAATTCATCACATCCAAGAAGAGGATATAATCGTACACTTGCTAATATACTCCCTTCATGATTTATGGTATAGGGTATTACTAGATAATTTATTTACTAGTTGGGAATCAATAGTGGAACCATTTATGCATATATTTGGTAGCATGGAAAATGGTTAATTTTATTTCAATTCAATGAAATGCAAAGACATACTCAAGAAAATATGCATGACTTTAGTAGTAGGTTATCGAGAACCTTAAACTTAATTCCATAAAATATTAGGTCAAATTAAGAATGAACATTGCCAAATTACATCAAAGGTTTATAATCTAACTTAGATTTAATGGTTTGTAATGCTAATTATCATACACTAGCTATAGCTTTCAAAGAAGTGGATAGAGGAGAGGATGTTCTTATTTAGGTAGGGAATATACCTCCTGCTCCAATAGTGGCCTATGCAGCCCAAATTTCCTAGAATATACATATACCTAGTTTCACACCCAACTATTCACCTATTCCTAATACATAACCAAATATTTTTGTTCATCCTTTTATATATCCATAAATTATTACACATATTGGCCAAAACACGTCATCCACTATAGCCTTTCAGCTACAACTACCAACCCTCCCTACTCTATCCAAGTCAAGTAATTAATCCAACAATAATTTTACAATGAGTGAAATGTAGGAGGTGATCAAGACATTGATGAATCAAAATAATATTGTAAAGTAATAATGGAAACAATCAAAAAATTATAAACATGAAAATATAGTATATCTAACAAAATATTAGGTGCCTTCACATTGTTAAATAATAAGCAAATATAATTCATAGTCACATGGTTAACACCAACACAAAAGTAAGCCAATATATTGTCTTTTTTGTAATTATAGGCATGATCCCAAAGAGTTCATTGGAGCCATCGGGTATTCATAAACTATTTAGTATAATCAACAATGTTAGGCTTAGTAGGTTGCTATCATAGGTCAAATGATCCCCATAAAAAAATTGACCATATACCAACAACCCTAAGCTCTACAATCAGTGCCTACCTTATCCAATCCTAAAAATGTGATCTTAGCAAATTTCAATGCTATAAATACAGATAAAGAATTAGGATTTGAATATGATGCCATTGAAGAACACAAGATTATACTAAGAGGGGGGGTGAAAAGTATAAGACCACTTTTTACTTTTCTTTTCCAATCAATATTATGTAATGTATAGATAGAAATATCAATAATAGTAATCAAAACAATGCATAAATCATCACACACAATAAAGACACCAATTTAATGTGGTTCACCCAATGTGGGCCACTCCACGGAGAAAAAATTTCACTAGAATTTTCTCAATCAATATCTTGGGAATCCTTTTCCTATTGCAATGTTTATGGACCTTTGTCCAAAGGAGACACCAATCCCCTGATCTATTTCATGGATCTCTATCCATAAGAGAACTCTTTATCCTTAGCTTTGACTGGTGATCTTCTAGAAGAACTGCTACCCCCACTACTATGGCTAATGGATATCTATCCATTGAAGACACCTATCCTCACTACACTGGCTAATGTATATCTATCCACTAGAGACTGTCATCCTATATACTCTATCACCTTCAAAGCTCTATCTCAAATTTACACTAAACATAGTCCTTTGGTCTAGCACAAATCTACTCAATATCTATCTCAGGTATGGCACAAACCTATCCTTAAATATGTACCAAACACTGTCCTCTGATCTATAATAAACATAATCCTTCGGTCTAGCATAAAACTATCCTCAATATCTATCCTTTGATCTACACTAAACATAGTCCTTTGTTCTAGCACAAATCTATACTCAATCTCCGTTCTCAAGCCTTAACACAAAGCTTGACTTAATCTCAAATCAACTCTGCTAGATCTACCCCAAACCTTAACTCAAGGTTTGAACAAATCAATTAATCAACTTTTCTCTCAAGTCTTCTCAAAGACTTATATTAAATTTTCCTTGTAAGCTTCCACAAAAGCTCACACTAATCTATCTACAAGTCCTCTCTAGAACTTGTCCAAATCTGCTCAACAAGTCCTCAATAGAACTTATCCAAATTTTCTCAATAATTCCTCACTAAAAATTATCCAAATTTTCTCTCAATCCCTGTTATCAAACTGTATTGTAAGCTTCCACAAAAACTCACACAAATCTGTCCACAAGTCTTCTCAAAGACTTACCTCAAATCTGCTCAACAAGTTCTCACTAGAACTTGTCCAATATCATAGAAACATAAAGAGAATAGAGACTCAATATGCTTCACATTCATCACAATGATCAATCACTTTCAATCTTTCTTTTTACCATAGAAACATATAGAGAATTGTTAGAGAATCAATACATTCCATATTCATCAACACTCAATCTATTTTCTCAACTCAATTCAGAATATAGAACAATTTGTTTCATAGAACTTGAATTATCACTTCAATACATCCAGTTGACTAGGTTCAACCATATTTACTCAACCAATCACTCAATGAATTAATATTTGCTTACAAACCCTAGTCCAATCATATGAACTCTCACTCAAATGTTTTCAACAATGCTTATCAACCAATATTACATAACAATAATACTCATAATATTTGGAAACCCTAGTACAAGTTCTTCACTCACTTACTTCAACAACAATGCTTATCAAAAAATCTTCACATAACAATGATACTCATGATATTTTCAAATCCTATATCAAGTTCACTCAACTAATCACTTAAACAACAATGATTATCAAACAATTTTTTATCAACAACTCTTTATTCCAAAAAACCTTGAAGCATTAATTTAAAACATACTCAACAATACTTTCCAAACAATCCTTTTCACTCCAACTTTACATTCACAACATTCAAAAATCACTCACTAGGAAGAAGATGTGCCCATACCTTTTGTTTGATGTAGAAGTGCCCTTAGAAAACCTGTCTCAATCACAATTTTTTTATTTCCAATTTCAATGGTTAGATGACTAAATATCACTCTATCATTTTCTCAAAATATTTCTTAGACACACAAAATAATCAAAGCTCAATTACACCTTATTGGTCCTTCTTGAAATTAACATCCATCAAATCATACATGAAAAATATTTATTTAGATACACCTTATAATATCCAACTTAAAATAATATCCAACACCACAAAACCTCAAACAATCTTCCTAAAGCACCTTATTACCCTTTTCAAACACTAAAGCAAATAACACCAAAAAGTAACTTTGCATCAACCTTATAACTCCGCTTACAACCTTAAAAACCAAATAAATTATGCAAAAATTAATTTTTTAATAGCTCAACTAATTCCTCCAAAAATTTTGGTGCTCAACTTAATGCATACCTTTTTTTTCTCCCCAAAAGGGTTTTGGTGTAATTCGAACCATCGTCTCCCCAAGTTCCAAGAACCTTAGTGCTTTGGTGCCCACCATGTGGGCTATAGGTGTGCATGTGAAGGAAGGAAGAATTCCTTCCTTTTCAACCTTTGTCTGCCATCGATTTCAACACAAAATAAAAATTCATCCCATGGATTCAAACCTACGTCAATCGCTGCCCTCACGTCTTGCTTCTGCTACGGTTTCCAACTACGCTAGTAGCGCTTGGTGACCAAGGCTTCCTCCTTGGTGGGTCAAAAAATTTTGCCTCCTCTAAACACTTTTAAAAAATAAAATCCTCTTTTTTGCACAACATGATTTGCACAAGCTCGCATAGCATTAAAATTAATTTGAAGGCATAAGAGACTTTTGCTAAGGTGGGGTAGTCCCCCTTTTATACACACTTGGTTAATTTACTCCCCACATCGGTGCTAGAATTCAAATTTGAAATTTGAATTTTGATTTAACAACCCACCTTAGGGTTATTTAAAATTAACATAAATTAACTTATAATTTATATTAAAATTAATTAATAATTAATTTAAATAACTTATAAGTTAAGTAAATTAATTAATAAATTAATTTATAATAAAAATTATATTAATTAATTTATAATTAATTTAAACTTCTAAATAAATGTTATAATATTATTCACTTGGGATTTTTCTTTGCACTTTGGACTACATATGACTTCCTAGAACCAGGTCTTGATCAACTAAAACTGGAGAATTTGAAACTGATGCTGCCCATTGAAACTGCCACTGACTGGTGCTAAAATCTTGACATCAATGACCACTCACTCATGACATCAATGACAACTTATCTACTCAAAATATCCAACAATCTCCCCCTTTATCATTGATGGCAACCCAAATTCCTTTTACCAAAACTTGACCTCTTTCCTGTATTTCTCCCCCTAACTCAATGCTCTCTCTTTAAACCAAATCTCTCCCCCTTACTCAAATCTCTTCCCATTTTACATAAATGGCAAAGGGTCACCTTTGGGGCTCGGGGCTAAGAATGAGTCTCTTAGCTTAGCCCCTCCCCCACCTCCTCTTGAGGTGGTTAATTTTGGGGTGGGAGTATTTCTACTCCCAGCAAGAATTGATCTTTACCTTTGTCCTATTTCCTTCTCATATGATCCTTATAATTCCTTTGACTATTCCTATTCATGTCCATGTTCCTATTCTTGTCCATATTCTCATTTCTATTCATGTTCATATTCTTGTTCCTGTTCCTGTTCCTGTTCATGCTTGATTATGGAATGTCTGCTCTACACCACTTTGCTATATATACATCATTATTGTACTTATAAAAATTAATGTTATTATTCATTGGAGGTGCAAATGTCTTGGGATTTCTCTTGGTGAAGCCATATATGTTCCTGTCATGAACCCTGCAATTTATTGCCTTGTGACCAAATTGATTACATGAGTAGAAATACCCATGGAAAAGCTTCCTGTTCTTGAAGTTCCCATATTCCTATATTTCATGTGTCCTGCACTTTGAAGCCATGTGCCCAAATATGTGACATGAGAAACATCATCCATTGAAATTTCCTTACCTTGAACTCATTGGTCTCTTAGTTTCTTTTTCTTTGTATTGGTTCTTGTTCCATTTGTTTCTTATTTGTGCATTATTCCTTTTCTTGTTGAACTTTCTATTATCCAACTCTTCCTCATAAGTCTCACTTTCTCTCACACCATATTCTTCTAAAGTTTCCTCTTTTTCAGAAATTGAAGTTGACTCTTCTTCTTGTTTATTTTGAACCTATTCAAAACCAAGACGTGTCTTGTTTGATGTAGGCTTTTGTGCCTTGATGATCTTATCCAGATTATTTGAGCTTCTTTCAAACTTATATAGCTTATCCTTAGAATTCTCTATTTCTTCCCTTAGTAGGGATACTTCTTGTTCTAACTTTTCACACTCTAAGACATTTATTTCTAACTTATCCTTGAAATTCTTTGTCTTAGCCATTGACTTGTTTATATCCTCTATAATATTTCCTCTCTCTTCATCACATTATTGAATCTCAAGTTGGGAGTTTTGCTTTCTTACCCTTTTTAAAGTCTTAAGATCATAAATAAGCTCTTCCTCAAGATCAACTCCTCCTTTTTCTGATTCTTCCTCTATTTGTTTGCCTTTGAGAACATCTTCATTCTTTTCTAACTTGCCTTCTATAGGCTCACCTCTTTCTTCTTCTAGTGCCATTAGAATATTATCTTCTAGTATTTCAAGTACAACTATATTCATCATCACTAAAATTGAAACCATTCCTTGTACAACTATCTTCAAGATGTCCAAAATTACCACATCTAAAACACTTGAGAATTATTGGTGACCTTTTCTTAACTTCTTCTTTTTCTTCAATCAGAAATAGGACTTCATATTTATCATTGCCTAAGAAACTATTATCACTATCACTTGAGTACTTACTTGCCTTGTCTGCATAGTAACTCCTCTTTTTTTTTTGAAAGAAATTTTTCCCTTGTTTATCTTGTCCATCCTTGTTTTTCTTTTGGTACCTGTATTTTTTTGATTCCCTGTTCTTGTGATCCTATTTTTATTCATCATTGTTATTTCTGGCTTCTTGAAAATTAGTTGCATAGTGACCATACTTTCTACAATTGAAACATCTAATAGATTTTTCATATTTAAACCTTCTTTAATCCTTATTATTTCTGCCATAATTTGCTTCTTCATCATTGGATGACTCATTGCTTGAATCTGACTTTTTGCCCTTTGTCTTCTTAGTAGCTTTGAATGACGCTTCCTTAAAAATATTAGGTTCATCTTTTATTCTTAACTCAAAAGCTGAAATAATACCAAGTAACATATCTCTTGTCAAAGAATCACCATATTTTGATTCTTCTATAGTAGAAATATTTTCACTAAATTTTTTTGGAAGATATCTTAAGACCTTATCACAAACATCTAATTCTTCAATCTCAATTCCAAGTCCTTGCATGTAATTAACAACCTCATCTATCCGAATTAGATAAGTACTAATGTTTTCCTCATCCTTCATTCTTAATTCTTCAAAATTTCCTTTGATATTTTGTATCTTTGCCTTTTTGAAACTTTTATCTCCATATATGCTTTCCAAATTATCACAAATTCATTTTGCATCTTTGCAATGCATAAATTTTATGAATTATGTTCTATGAAAACCTCTCAAAATTACATTCATTTGTTTTGAATTGTAATATTGTAGAATATTACTTTCCTTATATGTAGGTGGATCAATTGGTGGTATGTATCCATTTTCAACTACCTCCTAAATTTCATTTCCAAGTGCCTTAAGGTGAATCTTCATTATCATACTCCAAAATATATAATAGCTTCCATCAAATACTGGTGTTAAATTATTTGAGGACCCATTTTTAGAATCCATTGTGTTCTTGAAATATTTTCTTTTAAGTTGTTAAACTCTTTCGAAGGAACCTACTCTGATACCAATTGAAGAACACAAGCTTATACTGAGAGGGGGTGAACATTATAAGACCACTTTTTACTTTTCTTTCCCAATCAATATTATGCAATGTATAGATAACAATATCAACAATAGTAATCAAAATAATGCAAAAATCACCACACACAATAGAGACACCAATTTAGCATGGTTCACCCAATGTGGGCTACTCCACGGAAAAAATATTTAACTAAAATTTTCTCAATCAATATCTTGGGAATCTTTTCCCTATTACAATGTTTATGGACCTTTGTCCAAAGGAGACACCAATCCCCTAATCTAGTTCATGGATATCTATGCTTCCCCCATTGCTCTAGCTAATGGATCTCTATCCATTGAAGAAACCTGTCCTCACTACCCTAGCTAATGGATCTCTACCCTCTAGAGACTTTCATCCTCTATACTCTATCACCTTCAAATCTCAATATCAAATCTACACTAAACACAGTACTTCAATCTAGCACAAATATGCTCAATATCTGTATCTGGTCTGGCACAAACCTATCTTAAAATTTGCACCAAACTCAGTCCTCTAATCTATACTAAACATAGTCCTTTGGTCTAGCACAAATATGTCCTCAATATTCATCCTATGATCTGCACTAAACATAGTCCTTTGATCTAGCACAAATATGTCCTCAATCTCTATCCTCAAGCCTTAACACAAAGCTTGACTTAATCTCAAATCAACTCTGCTAGATCTGCCCCAAACCTTAACTCAAGGATTGAACAAATCAATTAATCAACTCTGCTATCAATTCTTCTCAAAGACTTATCTCAAATACAACTTCCACAAAATCTCACACTAATATGTCTACAAGTCCTCTCTAGAACTTGTCTAAATTTGCTCGAAAAGTCCTCACTAGAACTTATCCAAATATCCTCAATAAGTCCTCACTAAAAGTTATCCAAATCTTCTCTCAATATCTATTCTCAAATTGTATTGTAAGCTTCCACAAAAGCTCACACAAATCTATCCACAAGTCTTCTCAAAGACTTACCTCAAATATTCTCAACAACTTCTCACTATAACTTGTCCAATCTCATAGAAACATAAAGAGAATTGTTAGAGACACAATATGCTTCACATTATCACAAATGCTCAATCACTTTCAATATTTCTTTTTACCACAAAAACATATAGAGAATTGTTAGAGACTCAATATGTTTCACATTCATCAACACTCAATTGTTAGAGACTCAATATGTTTCACATTCATCAACACTCAATCTCTTTTCTCAACTCAATTCAGAATATAGAACAATTTGTTTTATAGAACTTGAATTATCACTTCAACACATCCACTTGACTAGGCTCAACCAACTCTACTCAACCAATCACTCAATGAATTAATCTTTGCTTAAAAATCCTAGTCTAATCATATGAAATCTCACTCCAATGTTTACAAAAATGCTTATTAACCAATCTCACATAACAATAATACTCATTATCTTTACAAAACCTAGTACAAGTTCTTCACTCACTTACTTCAACAACAATGCTTATAAAAAAATCTTCACATAACAAAGATACTCATGATATTTTAAAACCCTAGTTCAAGTTCACTCAACTAATCACTTCAACAACAATGCTTATCTAACAAGTTTTTATAAACAACTCTTTATTCTAGAAAACCTTGAAGCATTAATTTAAAACATACTCAACAATGCTTACCAAACAATACTTTTCACTCCAAATTTGCATTCACAACATTCAACAATCACTCAATAGGAATATGTGTCCATACCTTTTTTTTGATGTAGAAGTGCCCTTAGAAAACCTATCTCAATCACAATTTTTTTGTTTCCAATTTCAATGGTTATATGACTAAATATCACTCTAACACTTTCTCAAAATATTTCTTAGACACACAAAATAATCAAAGCTCAATTACACCTTATTTCTCCTTCTTGAAATTAACATCCATCAAATCATACATGAAAAATATTTATTTAGATACACCTTATAATCTCCAACTTAAAATAATATCCAACACCTTAAAACCTCAAAAAATATTCCTAAAGAACCTTATTACCCTTTTAAAACACTAAAGAAAATAACACCAAAAAGTTATTTTGCATCAACCTTATAACTCCCATTACAACCTTTACAAACCATATAAATTATGAAAAAAATAATTTTTTTCATAGCTCAACTAATTCCTCCGAAAATTTCGATGCTCAACTTAATGCATACCTTTGTTTTATCCCCAAAAGGGTTTCGGTGTGATTCGAACCACCGTCTCCCCAAGTGCCAAACACCTTAATGCTTTGGTTCCCATCGTGTGGGCTATAGGTGCACATGTGAAGGAAGGAAAACGTCCTTCCTTTTCAACCTTTGTTTGCCATCGATTTCAACACAAAATAAAAAGTCCTCCTACAGATTTAAACCTGTGTCAATCGCTGCCCTCACGTCTTGCTTTCGTTGTGGTTGCCAATTGCACTACCAACACTTTGTGACCAAGGCTTCCTCCTTGGTGGGTCAAAACCTTTTGCCTCCTCTAAACACTTTTAAAAAATAAAATCCTCTTTGTTGCACAACACGATTCACATAAGCTCACATAGCATTAAAATTAATTCGAAGGCATAAGAGACTTTTGCTAAGGTGGGGTAGTCCCCCTTTTATACACACTTGGTTAATTTTCTCCCCACATCGGCACTAGAATTCAAATTCAAAATTTGAATTTTGATTTTACAACCCCTCTTAGGGTTATTAAAAATTAACATAAATTAACTTATAATTAATATTAAAATTAATTAATAATAAATTTAAATAACTTGTAAGTTAAGTAAATTAATTAATAAATTAATTTATGATACAAATTATATTAATTAATTTATAATTAATTTAAACTTCCCTGTATAATATTATAAATAAATATTATAAAATTATTCACTTGGGATTTTTCTTTGCACTTTGGACTACATCTGACTTCCTGGAACCGGGTCTTGATCAATTGAAACTGGAGAACCTAAAACTGATACTGCCCACTGAAACTGCCACTAACTGGTGTTGAAATCTTGACATCAATGACCACTCACTCTTGACATTAATGACAACTTATCTACTCAAAATTTCCATCAACCATATGTGCAAATCACCAAGGGTTAAGACTAGGGGTAAAAGGAAATCTTATGAAGAATAACCAGTTAAGAAGCAAGATAAAATTGGGAAATTTATCTTAGTCCTTATAATATGGATGTTGCATTTGCACTTAAAGGATAAAGGGGCTATAGTAGTGCAACAAGAGAAGTAAAATGATAGGGAGAAAATAAAAAAGGAAACCACAAGTACATATTAGAGGGAAAATAAAAAAACATAAAATGATAAAGAAATGAGATTAGATAAAGAGGAGACTATAATAGATAAAAAAAATAAATAAGTAATCAATAAATACACTGAAAATAAATGAAATAAAAGAAGGGATTAGTTTCAAAATGAGGTTGAAATATGATTAAAATACCCCTCTCTCACAATTGAAGGACTAGATACAACCATGAAGCAATGTCAAAACTTTATGACACAAAATGAAAATTCTTTTGTCAAGTTAAAATACAACATCATGAGAAAATGAAAAGACCAACCAAGGTCAATATGGTATAAGAATTAGCACTACCAGGACAAAAAGTTCTATTTCAAGAATCTAGAGTAAGAGCATAGCGAAAGTCCACTCCAACTAATATAACATATCAATAGAGTTTGATGGTAGTTAATTTGGTAGACATAGGTCAAAGCATTAAATATATGAAATTCTCCAAAATCAAATATTCTAAAGCCACCTGTATTCTATGATATGCTTAAAATAAAAAATTATATTCTCAAAAGTTGCATAATTGATTTAGGTGTAATAGCCATAATTATACCCAAAGCTGTTTGCAAAGGAATGGGTCTTCCTTATACCAAGATGGCAAGACACCTAATCCAAATGGATGGTATAAAGGTCAATGCAATTGGGGCACTCAAAGACCTGGTCATGACTATAACTAAATATAGAATTTATGGCTATACAAGAAGTGATAGTCATGGACGTTAGTTTTTCAAATAGTGGACACATAAGTTATCAGGGAATGGTTACCTAACACTAGACTATACTCATATGAAGGTACCTAAGGATGGTAAGGTAATAAGGTTTGAAAATAAAATACCTTGAAACCTTCTACACAAGCTTGATGAAGAAAGTACAATGAATTGAAATAAGATACTATAATTTGTAGGAGATAATGAATATCTTGAGGGTGACTAGGACCCAAGGGTTGACATGATATTTGGAATGTTGTAAGATGATGGAGACCCCAAGGTCAAATACAAAGAAACTAAATTAGTAAACTATCTCATCACAAAAACACATCCAAATATTCCAACCCTAATAAGTCATGGGGTAAATAAGATGTGGATAATATACTTCAATGGTACCAAAACAAGGAATGGAGTAGGTGTGGATGTCTAGTTTATCGATCCATGAGGTGTGCAAACTCATTACACTTGTAGACTATTATCCAATTGTACTAATAATCTGGTGGAATATGAGGTAACATACACTTTTTTGAGAAAATAAAAATATGAGGATCAAGGATGTAATAATATGTGGTGACTCCAAACTAATTTTAAATTAGGTGAATTCTCATTGTGCTACAAAAATAGACACCTAAATTCGTATAAATATCAAGTCTATTATTTGCTAGAAAAATTTGATACATATGAAAGAAAATAAATACCTAAAGAATTGAACATAAAGGCAAATGAGTTGGTAGGGATGTTACTTCATTTGACTCTATCAATGATATTTGGGATAAACCTATTGAACTAGAGTTAGTCTTTTAACCAACAATTATTGATAATTTTGACCATTGAAAGGTATTCAATAATGATGATAAAATCATAGAATTCCTAATTAGGGAGGCTCAATACACTAAAGAGAAGAACTATTATGGGAATGATATTAAATATGGAGTCATACACATCAAATTTAATTAACTACCCAAGGGTTTGATTACTCTAGAAAAATTGTTTAACCCTCATGATAGTACAAGAAAGACGAGTCTCAAGGTAAAATATTCTTCGTATCATTTAGTTGAGGTAACTAAAGGAAAGAATCTACTACTTGAAAAATATTGCACTTAAGAAGAAAAATACCTTTTCAAAGAGCTCTATGGTAAGTATGGAGACATTATTGCATGGTCGTAGAAAGATCTTAAATTTCTATAATTGAAACATCATAAAGCATACTATCAAATTGGAGCATCATGCTAAACCTTTTAGATAGAAATATAAATAAATGAATCCACGTATAGAAGATATAATTAAGAAATGGTTATTAAAAATTCTATAGGCCTAGATTATATTCCCAATCAAGCATTCCATCTAGGTTTCCATTTTTATCTTGGTTAGAAAATAAAATAGGGATATAAGGCTCTATGTCGACTTTAAAAACTTGAACTAGGCCTCTTTAAAAATCATTGCTCATTGCCCATAATTGATTAGATATTATAGAATATAGATAGGTCACAAATGTTTTCTCTCTTATATGGGTTATTAAGACACAATAAGATTTGGGTTAAAGATAAAAAAATAGCTTTCACCACCAAGTGGGAAACTTTTGCATACCAATGAATGTCATTGGACCTATCAAACACAAGAAAAACCTTCCAAAGGAATATGGACATAGTTTTTTCTAGACTTATAGGTGAGACTATCCTCATATACCTTGATGATTTAACAGTATTTTCCAAGGATAGAAGTAAGCGCATCAATCATATTGAGTCGGTCTTCCAAAGGTGTAAGGATTTTGGAATCTCTATTAAACCTAGCAAATCCATTTTTTTGGTCCAAGAAGGCAAATTACTAGGTCATGTAGTATTAAAATAAGGTTTATCCATAGACCTTAATCAAATAAAATCCATCCAAGACCTACCATTACCCTTATCATTCAAAGGGATTAGGTTATTCCTAGGTCAAATCCAGTTCATCAACAAGTTTATATAAATTTTACCTATATGGTCAGGCATATAATAAAAATGTTAAAAAAGGATATATCCCTAGATTGGAATGAAAAAGGAAAGAAATCCTTTCAAGATATGAAAGATACTATCATAAAATACCTAGTTGTAATCAACCTGGATTTATCTAAATATTTCATGTTATATGTGTTTGATATAGATGAAACCATTGTGATTGTCCTAAACCAAAAGAATGATGAGGAAAATCTAATATTTTCCATAAGTCAATCTCTTCACAAATATGAATATGAATATACGTTCATTGAAAATAGCTATTCCCCATCATAAAGTCTCTTGAGAAGTTTAAATACTATCTATCATAGAGAAAGACCACCATATTTTTAGTATACCCTAATGTCTAGTCTAATATTTTACACAATGAGATAGGGGAAAAGAGGGTTGGATGGATAAATAAGATTCAAGAATTCAATATCAATATCAAACCCACAAAATTAATTAGGGAAATATATCTATGTGAAAGGTTGGAAAGGATAATATTTGAAGATCAAATTTCTCTAATGGAAGAGAGATATAGATAATAAGACTAGGTATGTAGACAAAATGTGTAGATATATGGCTATAGGGAAAGTTTTGAAAGGATTAACATCCAAAAAGAGACCCTGATTTAAATAGAAAGTATGCATTATCACTAGATGTATGATGTCTTGTTTATGAAAGGATATGATAGTGTCCTACTCTACTACATAGAAAAATATAGGAAAGAGGCCTTAATTAAGCAATACCATGATGGGAGATATTTCTCTACAGTAGATAATAACTCACAAGATCCTTAGATCTAGATAATATTGGCCTACCATTTTATTTATTTCTACCAATATGTCAAATACTGTAAATCATGTTGCATGTTAAGAGGAAAAAGATCTCCTATAACATTAAATATTGTCATTTTATTTGATTTTTTCAACAATAGGCCCTAGTTTTTATAGGAAAAATTAACCTATTATCAAGTGTAGAACAATGATGGATCCTTATTTCTTCAAATTATTTTACTAAATAGGTTGAAGCGGTCCCATATAAAGTAGTTAATTAGGAAATGATAGTCCAATTGCTAGAAGATATCATCACCAAGTTTAGAGAACCTACTTCCATAGTCATAAACAATACCATATAATTAAAAGGAGATAAGATAATGAAATTTTACCTAGAGTACACATTCTTTCTCAAAACATCATCCAATTACTATCCCTAGGATAATAAATTTATTGAATCAACTGATAAAAACATCATGAGAATATTCAAAAGGACCATATCAGAGCCACAAAGGGATTGGCATACCACATTGTATAAGGTATTATGGGTAGATACAGTAACACAAAAAATATCCATTGGGTCATCCCCTTACAAATAAGTCTCTGATAAAGAGGTTGTGTTGCCAATCAATTTAGAGCTTTCTTCACTCAAAATATCATAATAAATTTGACTAGAGGATTGACATTGAATCCAGGCAAGCAAGGTTAAATGCACTACTGACATCAAAAGAAAAGAGAGAAAGGACCTTGAAGAAGACCATACAACATCAAAAGCCATCAAAATATGGTTCACTAAAGGAACCATAGAAGTGGAATATAGGGAAGGATATTTTATACTAAAATGGAATGAAGATAAAGTAAAACTAGGATTGCTCTAGAAGTTTGATTCCTTATGGGACATACCCTACTAGATTTTTAAGGTTGTAGGTCCAAGAAATTATAGAATTACCTCCATGGAAGGAGTAATGCTACATATTACTATAAATGGGAAGCATCTTCACTCTATATAATAGATAGGGCACACACTATTTGGGGACTTTATAACCAATAAGGGCCCTAAAGGGACCTCATTTTTATGCACTATGACTTAATACTTCCTTGCACTCTTGCATCATGCCCTTTCTAGCAAAACCAACTACACATGAACTAGCTAGTTGAGTTGTAGCTCCATGGGATATTCCCATAAGTGACCCCAAATCAAATCACTTCCCTAAAACTAGGCCTACCCAAATCAAGAGAATTGCACCCTAAAACTCCACCAAAAAAAGATGTGAAAATCTTCTAAGTCTTTTGATATGAGCAAATCATGCAATCCTATCAAGTGAATCTCTCAAAAATAGTGAATAAACCACTCAAACTATCCAATTCACCAAAGTCACTATAGTAAGTGAATTACTCCATTTTATTGATCAAATTGCTAAATTTTATGAGAAAATAGCTCCTCTTAAACAACTACTCTAAATACCTAGAAAGAAATGAATTTCTCTATTTTTGTGAATGAACCCTTCCAAAATTATGAGTGAATCACTCCTTTTAAAAAAGCTAAATTTACCCTTTTTCCATTTTCACCTTTTTTTTCATCCTTTTCTTGTCATGGATACCACCACCACATCCACTCCTACCTTAACACCTAAAGCACAACTAAACTCACCACCTTACACCACTACTGTCCCACCCACTATTTTTCCACTATCACTAATTCCCATAACATTAGGATAAGTTGGACCATTAGAAGAGACTAGATAAATACAATGATAACCCATACTGAAGGGCGGAGGAATAAAATTACATGCATCGAACAGGGCAAGTTAGGAAAGTGGTCTTCTAAATATTAAACCTATGGCCCCAAACTAACTCCTAAAGCACAAGTAGGATATGGAATTTAGGGATGGCAATGAACATAATTCCTTGAGTACAAAGTTGATCATATTTAATAGAGATGGTGGTGGAGGAATATGACCTTGTAACAAGGAGTTTTAAGCTCCTTCAATGGATCAAATATGCCTTCTATATAAGGTAGGAAGTCATAAGGAATGTGCTAAAAGCTAATGAAAACATGGCCATGTAGATATCCTACAATCCTAGAACATAAAAATATTTTTACTATAATCACTTCAACACTTATTGGTAGGACTTACTAACCACTTAGAGATATCAAACACGCCATCCAACTTTTATATTGTGTTGGAGTTAATCTAATTGTAGGAGGATTTTTATATGGTAATGTTAGGGATAGCTATAGTATTACGTGAGAAGAGATACCAAAATATCTATAAAGAGAACATATCCCTATTGTTCATTATACAAACCTATCTAGGGAATTCCCAAATGGTTGACTATTACATATACATATTTGATCAAATGGATATTAAGCTCAAATAGTTTGAAAAGAGGAAGTTCCACTACACCTCCTACTTGGTCTAGTTAATTTTTTATCAAAAGAAAATTTTGTTTCCCACTCTCTAGCTAGATGGAGTTGATGGACAACCTCTATCAATTATGGACTGTACAAATGTACCTTGTCAAGAAGCAAGAAATATCTAACATTTCTACAATGAGGTGTACAAGGTCTTCATGGGTAAATTCAAGGAAGAGGAAAAAGGTTTATAGATAAGGTGCACTAAATGCTAATTGAGGATTTCTATTTATGGAGGACCATATTATTCACATTTCTCTATGGCTTCTCAACTATACCCTTTAAGTTGACTACATGCATTCCCAAGTATTTGTTCAACTCAAAGTATGTGTGATAATTCAATTATGTGGAGTTAAAACATTTTAAGGGGACGAAAAAAATCAACTTCTACCCATTGAAGTAGCAAATAATGAACACTACTCTATTACTATATGTGTTCCACTTTAGGGAAGAGGCATGATTAAAGGATATGGGCCTAGAAAAACTTAGATATCATTGGTCCTATGGCATAATTTGTTTTTCAAATAGACCCTCAAAGATAAGAAGTTGGATACCTTATTTTCTCATGAGAATAAGTACAATATATAGTAGGAGGTAAATTTAGATGAAGAAACAACCCTTTCCCCTTTGTAAAATGATCATGGATATGAATATGAGATTCAAAGTTCGCATTATAACCCAATAGAGTGGCATACCTTCTACATCAAAAATAAGGATGAATTTGACCCTAACATCAAGTTAAATCACCAAAGGTTGGGGATGCTCAGGAAGCATGGGTACACTTGCCAAAATATCCTTGAATATTAGATGATGATGTATGCAATAAATAAAATTTGTAACCACCAAAATGTCTCACACCCTATCTAACTATGGCAATTGAAGAAAGACACACAAATAGGAATTCATAATTTGATAAAAAGAAATAACATGAATACAAGGAATCCTTTATTAATTTTAATGGATTCACATTACAGATTCGTCCCTCTTAGGGATACCCATTTGATACATCAATTACAATAGTGTCTAATCCCTATCAAGGGTAGGTGTGATCAAAATGCCCCTCAGGGTGACACGAACTGCTCTAGGGTGTCGATGACCCTCTTCTTCACGTTGAGGAAGGAATTGGATGCTTTATCTCTCCTTTGGAACTGTTCCCTATGGTCAAGAAACAACAAGAATGTCAAAAATATAGGCAACCTCTCATGATGAGGCCCTTTTAGGTAAAATGCATAATGACACCATTAACATGCATAATCAATAAAGCATAAAGAAATATGCTAAACTATGTAAAGTGAATCAAGATTCATGTAATAACATAAAGTAAAATAGAACCTACACTATGCATGGATCAGATAACAAAATAGAAGCATAGAGGTGCATAAAAAATCCAAAAATCTCTTAATTAATGCAAAACATAAACTATCTATTCTAAGCTAATTCCTATGGTCAGAATTCTTCTAAACTATAATTAAACCTAATAAATGATTAATCTAACCTATTTAGCCAAACAAAAATGAAAAGAGTAAGGTGATCTGTCACCTGTTGCAAACCATAGCTCTGGTGAGCGGTCTGCACTATGAACCACGACTAACAGCGATGGTTTGGCCTCTGATAAGTTTACCCTCAAAATCAGGGGCAATGGGCTCAATATCCTTGTCCAAATTAATTTTCAAGGGTCGACTTCATTGTCCTCAGACTAATTTGGCAATCAATTTGATGTGAAGGGCCTTCGTTTGCTCAAATTTGTGTTTCTTGATCCTCCTAAGCACCTAGGGCATCCATAATGCAATTCATCATGAATGGTGGCAAAAGGGTCGGGGATTAAGTGTAATAGATCTATCTCTTAGTATACTCAGTTTGAGTGTACAATTCATGAGGGTTTCACTGCTCAAATCTCCAATGCTTGCTCCTTTCTTCTCCCCATTTGAAGGGGATATTTATAGCATGCCCCTAGGGCTAGGGGTGGCTTCATGGAGAAGCCAAGACCAAGAAGGGTGGTTAGGATAGTTGGTATGAAATCCTATGGAATATTTCATACTTCAACTACCTCCTTCTAGATATTTTGGCTGTTCCAACTGATTTGGCTTGGATGTAAGGCCTAACTAAACTTAAGTTAAGTCTATAGGTCATAGTTGCACTAGACTGCAGACCGCAGGTGTCACTAGCGGTTTAGACTAGAGACCACAGGTCTGGGATGCGGTTCATACTGCTTAGGCAAAAATGCCTAAATCGAGTGGTTAGAACCACTGCTCTATCTTGGAGTCTATCCAAGATCCTCTATATGGTCTTGTAGCATATCCATATGAGTAGTCACCCTCGACATGATGCGTTTTAGGTTTCTATAAAATCATAAAGTCTATTAGATATGGTATGTTTGATTTTGAATTCTTTTCCACCAAAGACACCTAAAGATCATGAAGAAGGCTAGAATAATTAGCGAAGTAACAACCAACACTTCAATCTCGTATAAAATCAATACTAATAAAATAACAATGCCAAAGATTACCAATTGAACTTCATTGATGACACTAATAGTGGTTAGTTAAAACATTGTGTAAATAAATATCAAATGGTAGAAAGGGTTTGAAATATATGGATTAGTTCTTAAGGAAGTAGCAAAAACCAAGGAATAAAAATAATACCAATAGATATCCTAGATCGAGAAGGGGAGAATCCCTCAACAAGGATACCCTTATAAGTAAGGAATGACTAGTTACATGGCCACTTCTGCACCCACTTCTACCACCCTCATACCACTCACCACTCTGTTTTCTCTCTCTATCCCTTATTATTTTATTCCTACTTATATTTCCCATTCTTCTACTACAAGTCTCTCATTCTCCACTAATGCAATATACGATTCTCCAAGAGGTATCCTGCACCTAATGGTTATATGTACTATAGGAACCACCCCCATTACATCCTTTCCATATCTCATCATTCAAATAATCACCTTGCATCAACTAGTCCTATATATTGTGTCACCTCCAAAAGTGTGGCCATCACCAATTATGTAATCTCTTTCCAACACCTTATCCAATTTGGTGTCACATCGCACTTCCACAACTTCCACTTTGTTCCCCATCATCACCACATAGTTTATCCCTCTCACTCCACCATTCACCAAAATCTAAGCATTCCCACAATTTTACGCCAACCAACTTCTTAAATAGGTGATAATGTTCACTATCTAGGCCTAAAGAGCTGAGACTGCAAGAAATCCCCCATAAACAAGCATGACTAATAGGCCAAGCTTAGTCTTTGTATGGAAATTCAATGATACATATTCATTCTCAAGGTATTTGACATTTTTTCCATTAATGATAAGAGATAAAAAAGATAATATAAGAGACTCGATGAAAGGACCTCTAGGATAGTGATGAATCCTATTAAGTTGATTGCTAGAGTGTTTGAGCTAAACAAGATGGATCCATTTAAATTGGTCCAATTAATGAACCAACTCAATGGTTCCCTAATATTTGAGGATGAATGACTGCAATCAAGAAAAAATAACTTGAGTCTAAGTTGGCTCAACAAGAATAGTAGAGATCTTATCTCCAATATGAAAATAAGGGGTGGAAGAAATATGCTTTTGAGAAATATTAGCTAAAAAAACAAGTTGAGGACCTCAAAATATAACTAATTGAGTCTAACAAAATCCAATAAGGGCTTGAAGACCTAATGCAAAAAACAATAGAAGAACACAATCAACAAAAAGAGATCATGAATATTAAATACCAATAGATCATAGGATCAAGGATCTTATGCCAATCAAGCTTATGACCCTATGAAGTCACCATAAATGTAGTACCTCAACACTACCTTGTAAATTTTATTAATTTTGAAGTAGAATGCAACAACAACATAAATTAGGTAGTACAGGCATCTAAAAGATCTTAAAATTTAACTAAATATATATGAGGACCAATCCACTTGCAAAAATTGATTTATTAGCTCGAAATATTGATTTTCTAGCTAAAAAGGACTAATTGGCTTGAGGGATAAATTTGATTAGTAAAGATGGTCGATTCACTTATAAATGCCAACAATTTTCTCATAAAATATGAGTGATTTATTCTTCAAGCTAGAGCAAACCACTTAAATAGTCACAAAAGTAAATTTAAGGCATAGATCATAAGGTGAATCTTCTATAAAGCAATATTTTGGAATGTAGTAGCATATTAAGTCATTTTAAAAGTCTTCTTCTATTATCATTAGAAGTATAATTGGAGGCATGTAACATTTGGTGGTGTACCATTTTGCTAAAGTTGCCCCCAAATCTTTAATTTTACTAGGAGTAATTATTTTTCACCCTAGGTAACTCAAGGCTAAATTTTTACTATAAATAGGGGTCTAGGGCCCTCATTATGTTCATATTTTGACCATGGAAATTGAAATCTACACTATGAAACCCATATTGTGCTTTGTACTCTTGAAATTGTAAGAAATTGGTAATTCCTTATCAATTCATAATATAATGAATGAGTGGACATTAATGTTATATGATTTATCATGTGTTGATTGATTGTACACTCTCCTTGGTATGGTTTAAAACACATATTTGCGTAAATTTATCACAATATTAAACTTCCATGCAACTTTATTTTTGTATTTTACTTTTCTTCATTTTCTTTTTGGACTTTTTTCTAATGTAATTTAGTTTAGACTAGCATACAATTTTTTGTAAGGATAATAGGAAGTGCACATAAATCCAAAGGTTGAGAGAAGCCATTAACAATCCCTTCCAACTTTTTTGAAACTCAAATTGGAGGTGCAAAATCTCAATTAGAAGTCAAGATAATTCTCTAGTTCAACATTAATATTGGTATAACTTTGGCATCTTAAAAGATGTCACTTGGGTTAGACCCTATGTATGGTCAAGGATAATCTGTGGTATCATTAAGACATTGACATTGTTAAAATATATGGAACCCTAATGGATTGGTTTTGTTTTGTTTTGTTTTTTTTTTTGAATTTACATGGTGGAATCAATAGCCGCCACGAATCCGGGCAGGCTGCCAGCTTTTATGGCCACCACAATATTCTGCGTTGTCCACCCTAGAAGCCGCCACACAGATCTTCATGCAGTCCGCCCCTATAACAACCATGCCACAATCATTTTAAACCTTTTACACCGCTGAAAGCACCAGGAAAGGGACAAGCATTCAATCTGATGAGGCTCGAGATTTGAACCTTGGACCTCCGTACCCCTTATGGGGTTTGGATGAACCAATTGGTCTACACCTCGGACCTAATGGATTGGTTTTGTTATGTTTATAGTGTATATGATAAAATTAAAAACTCATATGTATATCTCTCTATAATGTTATGAGATATGGTTTACCAAGTATATTTATAAAGTCTTCATAATTAATTGATAACTGATTTGATTGGTTGATTAGGTGCAAACTATCAATCTATGAAGTTCCATGTTGTTAATTTTCTATATGTGAATAATTTTATAATTATATATTTTTTCACCTGTAAAACCTATATATCCTTGAAGCTATATATTTACCCACGTCTCTAAAAATTTGGATAATAACTAGCCAAATTTTGTTGAATTTAAAATTTGATTCATATTCATGAGCTGACATCATGCAATGTATTGGATTAGCCCAAGTATATTTTTTTTTTGATTGGTAGAAAGGGTGTTGAAAGGTCCCTGAACCTTGTACAAGAGAGATTACAAGAAATCCATATCGACCGAGGTGGTCCAAGAAGAAAGGAATAGAGAGTTGGCAAACCTCCACACTAGGGAAGGTGTCGCGAAATCGCGACCAAAATGGTGATGTCGCGAAATCGCGACAAGTTGCGCCGTTGAAGCCAAAGGAAGAAAGGAAGTCACGAAATCGTGACAAGAAGCGCCATCGGAGCCGAAGAAGGGAAGAAGTCGCGATATCGCGACATGTTGCAAAGTGTCGCGATATCGCGACAAGTTGCTAGGTTGGAGCCGGACGAGAAGAAGAGTCACGAAATCGCGACATGAAAGAAGACCGTGCCCGGGCAAAAAAGGAGTCACGAAATCGCTACAAGAAGTAAGAACGCTGCCGAAGAGAAAGGGTGTCACGAAATCATGACAAGAATGAAGACCGCAGCCGAAATAGAAAATGAGTCCCGAAATCGCGACGAAAGTGGAAGCCTGCTACCAAGAAGAAAAAGTGTCGCGAAATCGCGACAAAAAGGAAGACCGCCGTTGAAGAGAAAAAATGTCGCGATATCGCGACAAAATGGAAGACCGCCGTTGGAGAGAAAAAAGGTCGCGATATCGCGACAGACTGGAAGACCGCCGTTGGAGAGAGAAAAAGCGTCGCGAAATCGCGACAAAAATGAAGACCGCCTTTGGAGAGAAAAAATGTCGCGATATCGCGACATGAAACAAGAAAGCGCCTGAAGGCCAAAAGTGTCGCGATATCGCGACAAGTTTGCAAGAAGCACCCGGAGAGAAAAAGTGTCGCGATATCGCGACAGAATGGAAGACCGCCGTTGGAGAGAAAAAATGTCGCGATATCGCGACAAAAAGGAAGACCGCCGTTGGAGAGAAAAAATGTCGCGATATCGCGACAGAATGGAAGACCGCCGATGGAGAGAGAAAAAGTGTCGCGATATCGCGACAAAAAGGAAGACCGCCGTTGGAGAGAGAAAAGGTGTCGCGATATCGCGACAAAAATGAAGACCGCCGTTGGAGAGAAAAAATGTCGCGATATCGCGACAAGTTTGCAAAAAGCACCTGAAGGCCAAAAGTGTCACGATATCGCGACAAGTTTGCAGAAAGGCACCCGGAGAGAAAAAGTGTCGCGATATCGCGACAAGTTTGCAAAAGCACCCAGAGAGAAAAAGTGTCGCGATATCGCGACAAGTTGGAAGACCGCACCAGAAGGAGAGAAAAGTGTCGCGATATCGCGACAAGAAGCAACCTCGCGGCCTGAGCAAAAAGGCAATTTCGCGATAACGCGGCAAGCTGAGATTTTGCAACCAACTGTGAAAAGTGACGCGAAAACGCTCCAAGATGCCAAAACGCAGCCAAAGGGGAAAAACCCGTAGCCCAGTAACCCACTCACATTGTGCAAACATTGGAACTTGAAGAAGCATCCCTTAGGCCGATTGGGAAGGAATCTCTCCAAACCTGAATGTCTGTTGCATCAACTCCCTTATTAGCAAGCCAGTCCGTAGCTTTGTTTCCTTCCCGGTATTGATGTTGAATGATTAATTCTGGATAAACGCCAATTAGTGTCTTGCATTCTTCGAAGATGGAAACAAGGGCCCAGGGAGGCACAGAGGTTCCTTTGAGCCGCTTGATGCAATGCAATGAGTCTCCTTCTATGATGAGTTTATTGATAGTCAAGCCTTCCAAGAGAATCAAGCTTTGGAGCAAGGCCCGAGCCTCGGCCATATTGTTAGACTGAATTCCTAAGTTCTGAGCAAAGGCCAAAATTATTTCTCCTCTATGATTTCTGAGAATTCCACCTCCGCCAACCGCTCCAGGGTTGCCTTTGGCCATGCGCCATCGAAGTTAAGCTTGTGCCACCCAGAAGGAGGTAAGACCCACTTGATTACAGACCTGTCAACAGAAGTGCGGGGTGTTGCAAAAAAATTGAGAAGATTGAAATGATTTGTTAGATCCAATTCAAGTCCAGGAGGGGGGGTTTGGACGATGAGACAAGAGAGGCATTCTCCGTAGCAAGGGCCAAGATTTTGGCAACAACAATCTTCTTATCCGTGGCAAGGTTTTGGAAAATTTTGGCATTTCTCTCGAGCCAAATCTGCCATAGGAAAATGTGAAGGCAAGCTTGCCACATGAATTTGAGTTGACTGCTCTTGAAAGGTCGGGGCCATTGTTGAAAAAGGAGGGGAATGGAATGAGGGAGGGCTACGAAGATGGCAAAAGTGTTGAAAACCTGGTTGAGCACTGCAAGGGAGAAGGGACATTCCAGAAAAACATGCGCAGTAGACTCACAGGCATTTTTACACAGGATGCACCAATTGGGGATGAGAAGCCCTCTGTTTATCAGATTGTCAGTGGTGAGGATTCTATTTTGGATGGCCAACCAGCAGAAGAATTTGACCTTGGGAATGATCTTGGGAACCCAGACCAGATTAGAGAAGTCACGGCCATCACTGGGAGCTTCTTGGCTGTAGTAGGCAGATTTAACAGTAAACTGCCCTGAATCTTCAAGGTTCCAAACCATGGAGTCTTCTTTGTGAGAGCTGGGGATTATGCAGCTCCTCAGTAAGTTTTGAAGCCGCCTAAGCACCTCGGTGATATGTCTAGGCCCATTCAGATCCAGGTGTTTCCATTCGGGTCTTGTAATACCTGGGTTAATGAAATGACACACCTTATCTCCAAAGGTGGCTTCGGTCACCGTCTTGAGCATAGCAAGATGAGGATCTTGGCTGAGAGGTTTGTCACGGATCCAAGGGTCATCCCAGAAATGAATGGTCAATCCATTTCCAAGACACCACCTTAAGCCTTCCATGATGATCTTCCTTGTTTTAGTGACACCATTCCAGAAATGAGATCCGCTAGGAAGGTTGTGCTCTCCAAGAAAGGGAACCTGATGAAGGTACTTAGCTTTGATGATGTCAATCCAGGTGGCTTTTTCATTGATGGTAAGTCTCCAGGACTGCTTGGCAATGAGAGCCATGTTCATCCGCTTGATGTCCCTGAAGCCGAGACCTCCATCCTTTTTCTTGGAACAAACCTTGTCCCAGGCAACAAGGGAAAATTTGTTCTTGTTTTCGTTTCCCACCCAAAGGAATCTACGTTGAATTTGCTCAATTATTTGGTAGATGGAAGCAGGAGCTTTGAAGATAGATAAGAAAAAAATAGGAATACTTTGCAGGCAAGCCTCGGACCAGAGTGGCTTTGGTCGCCTGACCGAGCAAAGAACTTTTCCGACCCTGCAAGTTTCTTGTTGAGACGATCTAGAACAGGGTTCCACATAGCCGAGACCGATTTGCCATGGAAAAGTGGTAATCCGAGATAAGTAGTTGGAAGGCTCCCAATGATACACCCAAGGATCTCAGCAATCCTATTTTGCCTGTGGATGGGAGTATTGAGGAAGTATAGCTTGCTTTTGCGGTAATTGACTTTCTGGCCAGCCGCCTCTTCATAAGAGTCAAGGATGCTCTTAATGATTTTTGCTTCGGGGACAGAAGCATGAGAGGAAAGAATAGTATCATCCACAAACTGTTGATGGGAAATGGCATTGGTTGTTGAGGCAGGTTTGATCCCAGAGACGAGTCCACTGTTGCAGGCAGCAGTAAGGGTTCTTCCAAGGGTTTCGGCCAAAATGATGAAGAGGAAGGGTGACAGAGGGTCCCCTTGGCGAATGCCTTTAAAACTTGGAAAGAAGCCAGCAGGTGAACCATTGATAAGAATAGAGAACCAAGCAGTAGAGATACATTCTCGAACCATCTTAACCCATTCTTTGTGAAACCCAAACTTCTCAAGGACCTCGAACAGGAATTTCCATGAAACCCGATCAAAAGCCTTGTTCATGTCAAGCTTAAGGAACATACTGGGTTTTTTGTTTTTAGATGCCGAATGAGCCAACTCGTGGATGGTTATCACTCCATCAGCAATGAATCTGCCTTTGACCGAGCTGCCTTGGCACTGGTCGATGATGGAGGGAAGGATGTCTTTCAGCCTGTTTGCCATAACTTTGGTGATAAGTTTGTAGATGACACTACAGAGACTTATAGGTCTGAAGTCGGAGAGGGAAGCACGATCATTAGACTTGGGAATTAAAACAATGAAGGTGGAATTGGCTTCTCTCGGCATATTTTTGGCTCTCTGGAAGAATTTAACCGTAGCAACAACATCAGGGCCCACGATATCCCAAAAGTGTTGAAAAAACCGGGGTGGAAAGCCATCAGGTCCAGGGGCCTTGTCAGGTTCCATTGCAAACAGAGCATCTTTGATCTCCTCTTCAGTGTAGGATTGGAGCAATTTCTCATTATCATCGTTAGACACCATCATTGGAATGTTTCGAAGCAGAGAACTTGTTGTGCGGGGGTGGCAATCAACACTTGGACCTAAGATTTCCTGGAAGTGGTGCACGACTTCTGTCTGATGGCATGGATATCAGAGACAATGGTACCATCAGCCTTGGTCAACTCTGAGATTTTATTTGAACCTCTGTGGTGCAAGGTGGAAGCATGGAAAAACTTCGTGTTGGTGTCTCCTTCTTTGAGCCAGAGGCTTCTGGATTTTTGTCTCCAGTAGGACTCTTCCTTAGCCAAAACATTGTGAAGGTTTGAAAGGAGGCATTTTTCTTCCATGAAAGTTTCAACCCTCTGATCCCCTCCCTGAATCAGATTTTCCACCCTTTTGAGCTCATCCAACAGAAGCTTTTTTTCACTAAAGAGGTTGCCGAAAACCTCCCTGTTCCAGCATTTCAGCTTGAGTTTGATTGCTTTGAGTTTGAGGAACAGATTCAAGAGAGGGTTTGGACAAAGGTTTTGCTGCCACCATTGTCGAATACACCGACCTAAATCTGGATGAGTGAGCCACATATTTTCAAACCTGAAAGGGGTTTTAAAGGTTTTCTGGGGTCGGGAACAATCCATAATTATAGGGTTGTGATCAGATCCAATTTTTGGGTGGCTATGCAGCACGGCATCGCCAAAAATAGGAATGAGTTCTTTGGACAAGAGAAATCTGTCAAGCCAAATTTGGATGTGATGAATGCCCACCCGTCTGTTGCTCCATGTATAGTTGGATCCTTGGAGCGGTAAGTCCATAAGCTCGTTGAGGTGGACAAATTCGCTAAAATCTTCAATGCAGTGGCTAGTGATCGGATTGCCTCCTTGCTTGTCAAACAGGTGAAGGGGAGTATTGAAGTCGCCACAGAGCATCCAAGGAAAGTCAGGAAAGTTATTGCGCATTGCGGTAATGTTATCCCACAACAATCTTCTGTTGACAGGACTGTTTGGTCCATAAACATTGGTGGCAATCCATTGAAGGTTGGTGACTTTATTAGTGAACAAAATGTTGATGGTTCTGTCAGAGACAAAAGAACTCTCCCCTCAATAGTTGTCGGATCCCACAAACAAAGGAGACCCCCGGATGCCCTTGAGGAGGGGCAAAAGGCGAAATTGCTATTTTCCCAGATTAGCTTGCAAACTTGATTGCTGCTGTTCTCATCCAGTTTAGATTCTTGAAGAAACATGATATTTGGTTTTAGGTTTTTTCTCACCGACTTGACAGTCCTCTATTTGGCAGTTCGTTGAGGCCTCTGACATTCCAGGAGACAAACTTCATCGATTTGACTTGGGATTTTCTTTGCGACCTCTGCCTCTCCCTTGAGATAGAGTAATTTTAGGTCTAACCTCATCCAAATCTTGATGGGTGGGTTGTTCAGAAGTAGGGCCCAAGGAGGTAGGCACAGATCCATCATCCACTTCAATCTCAGTTGCTTTGGCAAGCTTTTCTGCATTGGACTGTCTTCCCCTTCTCTGCTCTTTGTTGACATCAGCTTTGGGGGCAGGAATGGGAGATTTCAGAGGGCTAGAAGATTGAATACTGTCGGTGGTGTTGGTTCTAGGAACAGGACTATGGGGGGATGGAGAACGGGGAGACTGGCGTAGGGCAACAGACTCAGGGGAGAGAGTAATAGGATGGTTTTGAGTTGGGGGAAGGGGTGGGAAGGGAAGAGGAATGGGTGGGGTTTTGAAATGTCACGAGTGGGAATGGGAGAAGGAACGGGAGCGGGAGCATCTGTGGATGATGGCGATGGTGATGACAGGTATGGAAGGCCGATGGAGATTGTTGGTCTAGCAGCTTTGTCCTCGGGCCCTGCAGCTGGTGTTGGGCCTACTATAGGCCCACTTTGTCATGGTGAAGACCCTAACGGCATGGTCAAACCAGCTTTTGGTAATGGTAGGGTTTCAACCTCCTCTCCTTCCAAAGCGCAACCTTGGTCTTTGTCCTTTGCGGATAAAGTCAGGACCTTGACTGGAGCTTTCTATTTTCAAACTCCTTTGCCCTTCTCTATTTCGGGCACTGAAGTTTCATTTCCAAGTGAGGCTATGGAGCCACTAATCTTCCAAGAGTCCCTCTCTCTGGTTGGGAAATTTGTCAGTGCCCGACCTGATATGGAAACTATCTACGAATGGGCCCTTTCCAAATGGTAGTTGTCTGGAAGCATGGAGCTCGTGGCCTTTCCTAGGGGGTTCTTTATGATAAGGCTAAACAATGTCCTCGACACCCAATGCATCCTCACTGGTGGACCTTGGTTTTTTGGTTGTCGAAGCCTATTTTTGCAGAGATGGGGAGAATATTTTGACCCTGAAACTCAGTCTATCAACATCACTTCAATTTGGATCAAACTCCATGGGCTTCCCCCACAGTTCTTCTATAATGATGCTCTCAAAGGCATCACTCAACCGATTGGAGATTTAGTTGCCATCAACCATGCTACCAGAGCAAGAACCAGAATGACCTATGCTCGTGTCTGTGTCATGGCCAATCTGGATTCGATTCTGCCTACCTACATTGGCATCAATGTCGAAAGCTTCAGAAGGCGTCAAGGAGTTGAGTACGAGAATAAGCCCACTTTTTGTTTGGAGTGCAACACTCAGGGTCACTTGGCTACTCAATGCCCTTCCCAAAAAAAAGATATCCCCAGCGATTCTGGTAGGAAGAAGGATTCCTAGATTCCCAATGTTCAGAAAAAGGCTCCTGGCAGGGGCCGTGGCCGTTCTGTAGGCCCCCCTAAAACATCTGCTCCCAACAACATAAGTGCTCTGCCTTCTCGTTCCAATCATTTTGCTCCTTTAAATAATCTTCCAACTAATGAGGACATCTTCGATGACCTTCCCATAGATCCAATCATCTCATCCACACCCACTGCGATTCAGTCTCCCTTGTCCAAGGGTAAGGCTGTAATGACCTCCCTGAACTCACCCTCAAATTATGGTCCCTCTCACCTTCCTCTTCCCTAGCCCAAGTATATTTCATTGTACAATGTATTACTTATTTTATAATATTTTATTATGTAAACCCCTTGGGCCATGGTTAACCTTGTTATGGTCAAACCTTATAAAATATTTTTAATTAACCTAAAGCCCACTTTTTATGTTTGCTTATGATAAAATTTATGATGTAATTAGGAATTTTTGGTATTACTATAAATACCCCCTGATACTCCTCATTTCTCATTGAAGTTTTGTGCATTATAATCTATGGATAGTAATTTAATAATGGTACATATGGGCACCCACCATATCTTTCTTTTTTTGGGTCCTATTTCTACTTTGTGTATAATATTTGAGTGGATGGATTGCTTTTGTTTATTTTTGTAAGATATTGTAAATTTTAACATGGTAACAAAGTAGGTATGGAGATTTCTCTATTGGTCACACCAAAGTTTTAGCTAAACCCTTTGATTCTTCTTCTAAATTCAAGGACGGTTTTTTTCTCGAGTCTTCACAAGAATTTTTACCCCAAGAAGGAAATAATTTTTTTTGCTTCATGAACCACCAAAATTTTCTTTAAATTTATCAAAATATTCATGCCTTCTCCATATTTTAATTTTTTATTATTGAGGTATACCAATAATTTTTAATTTGATTCTTTTCGATCCATGCTTTTATGGTTTCTATGGTGCAAAAGAATATGTCAAGAAAATTTCAAATTAAAAATATCCCCTTTCCTACACATGCACTTCTTAGCTCTACACTATTGGATCAAGGTGTATTTCTTCAAGGAGAAGTTACCCTCCCTAGTGTATCTTCTAAAGGTGTCATGATGATTTAAATAGGGGAGTTATGGCCACATTTTTCCCTATTCATTGTAGGTTTGAATCCACACATTTTTGCTAACTAGATCTAGGATGTAGATAATAAAAAGATATTAGCCTGATATTTTGGTTGTAACCATTGCATGGTAATGAACTAGCTTGGCAAATAGTAATAGATCATTGGGCATAGATGCTACAATGTTTGAATCCCCTCATTTCACTTTTGCTTGTTCTTAAAGATATTTTATGTCTTTTGGTCTATGGGATTAGCATAAAATTTGTGATAAGATGCTCTAGTTGGTTAGCTGCAACAATTTGGCTTAAGGTATAATGGACAAGAGGTTCTATTTTTGACCCTCCCATCAAAATTTTGTGCATTCTCTTCTAGATTGAAGGTAATGATATTGATGTCTTTATAAACAAGGTTGCTTTTGAGTCCCAAGCGAGACCATGCTATCATGGATAGAACATTGTTTTTAGGTCAATGGAGACCTAGGATTAAATCCTTGTAGCACCATTTATTGAAGGAAAGTGGATTTAGGCTAATGTAGCAACCCTTTAAATACATTTTTTATCTATTTAAAGTTATTCAACAAATAAAATCAAATCAATTAGTAGTGATATAGCAACTTTGAAGAGTTGAGGTGAAAATATTGGATTACAATGATTTAAAAAATTAGGGATCAACAAGTGGTAGGTCAAAATATAGAGCATTAATATCTTCAGATTCAATGATATGTGTATCCACGAAGTCATAGCTCGTCGGGCTCCCTGGATGAAGTTAAAATAAACTGGGCTCAATGGTATCATTCATAAAAAAACTCTATGATTCAAGCTTATCTGAGTATTTGCATTGTTGTGATGGTGCTTCTTAAGCTTGAGTCACTACAAACTGATGCAACTATGGAATAAATCCTAAAAAATCATAGGTTCATGGAATTTATCCACAAATTTAATTGGAATGACCCTGAGCTATCCCATGAGTTCATAAAGTCATGGAATAATGAGCACATCTCACTATGGGGACTTAAATAAAAAATAAGTGCTTGTCTACTAGTTGAGGTCACTGAGATCCCCAATGATGGTGATGCTATCCACTGTGACAAGTATTCCCTGGTGAGCAAGCTTACTCATTTCATTGAAAAGGAAAAAAATCTAGCCAGAGAGAAGGGAGGGATCATCAAAGAGGGTCTCTTGATACCTTAGAATAAGGTGATGATTTCAATCCTTCAATTCTTCACTATTAACAACATTGACATCCCTCTCAAAAGTTTTCACTTGGCCTTCTTGAATCACTTACATGATGTCAGGTTCATTAATGTTCTAGAGTACCTCATGTGCTCAATGGAGCTCTCAATGGAAAGCATCAGAGAAGGAAACTTAATGCATAAAAGATACCAAGGCCTACATTTGATCATCTACAAGCATATGTTGCAGAAGGAAGCACAAAAGGCTACCCTTGTTGATGTTGGTAGTCCTCCAATCCAAGGAAGTCCTTAGGAGGTCATCTAGAGTGACAATGTCATTGAAGATGATTCTATAGGCACAACCAAATATTGAATGAGATCTAAAAATCCCCCATCCATAAATATCAAACCTCATCAGTGCTCATCAAGGTGCAGGTCCTTGGGAAGTAAAAAAAATATATCATCTTTGATCAAGATCAAGAGGATCTAGGGAAGTCTTGTACAAAGTCTCAAGAAACCCAAATTGAAGGGGTTCCTAGCCAGTCTCACTCCACTTTGGTTGGTGACTCTCTGAGCAGTCTCTCAATTCACACTAAGCAAAGGGTCAACCTTGATCCCCTAAGAAATATGATGAAGATGGTGCAGTCTACGTCCAAAGCTTCTAATACCACATGGAAATCCTCCACCAAGATGAAAAGATACTCTGTACCATTAAAAAGTAGAGCGAAGAAAAAAATTAGATTGGTTGTGAGCCTAGTGCAAGTGATGTTGAACACAACCCATATAAAAATTTTATCTAGCAAGTTTTATCTGCTATCTTGGGGATTTTTTGTCTGTCTATCCCTGGTCATTGTTGGCGCCTTTTGGAGACTGTCTTAGATCCCTTTCCTTTTCTCCTTGTTGGTTTATTTTCAATGTTGTGTTTGTGGGTTGGTCTATTTGAGACCATATCCCTTGTGTCTTCTTAGTATATTTTTATAAAAGGTTTTGGGATCCCTTTCAAAACCCCCTCTTTCAACTTATCAAAAAAATTGGCTCCTACTTTTCTAAGGTTAGAGGCTTTAATTTTTATTTTTGGGGTCAATTAGGTAAAATCTTCTAGAGGCCATATCTTTAGAATACAAAAGCATTTTGAGCCCCCATTTGTTTTTAATCTAATAGGATTTCAAGATCTATGCATTGATGGCATTTTTCATGGACCTATTGTGGTGTTAGGGGTCATATTGTGTATAATGGGCCACAAATCCCTAGTTTCTAGTTATATTAATGGGAAAATTTAATTTAATTAGTCAACTCAAATGATTGGCCTATTATGAAGTAAAGAACTTACGGTGCATCTTCGAGAGGATAAAGCAACTATTCTTGATGATGAAGCTTGGAATCAAGAGGTAAAATGACTCTTAGTTTATTTTTCTTGCTGATTGAACCTGAGTTGCTTTTCCATATCAAAGAAGAGAGCAACCCTGTCAAGGTATGGTAAAATTTGAATAAAATTTTTGGAAATATTAATATAACTATAATAAGTCACTTGGAACTAGAGATTTCTTCTCTTAAGATAGCTAAGTTTGATAATATTGATGACTATATTGTAAGATTCAAGGCTTTAAGGGTAGATATTGGATCTTCTAGAGGCAAAAAGAATGATGATGCAAAATGTGTTAATATTGTCCTTCCTAATCTTTTCTTATTCTTTTAGATGTTGAACCTCATGGTTCATATTATTCCTATGTTCTTAGAATCACATAAAACTCTTACTCTTGATCATTTTTTTTCTCTTCTAGTTCACTTTTAGGTTGCAATGTGGAATTGTGGTGGTGGAACTCCTCAAATACAAGCTCATGCAAAGTAATTCAAATTCGATGCTAAGACCTAGGGGACTATAGGTAAGGCTAACTCTTCAAATAAAGTGAAGACCACTTACAAATACTATAAAAGTGAGGGACATCCAATGAAGAATTGCTTATTAAAGTTGTAAATGATTGAACTTGAGTTTTTAAAACAAGTGTCCATATTCTATATGATAAGGTATATTCATATAGATATACCTCAATTGTAGAGGCCCAATAGATCATCCATTATGGAGGGAATATATTATTGTCTTGAATATCTTCTCTTCTTGATCCCTTAGTTCAAATTATGGGGTTTGTTGAATTTATAATCTAATTCATAGCCATAAGTTGATATTGTGTGATGTATTGGATTGGCCTAAGGGCATTCCATTATATAATGTATTAATTATTTTGTAATATTTTATTATGTAAGCACAATGGGCTATGGTTAACCTTGTTATGATTAAATTTTATTTAATATTTGTAATTAACCTAAAATCCACTTATCATGTCAGCTTAGGTTAAACATTATGATGTAATTAAGGGTTTTTGGTATTACTATAAATACCCCCTCACACTCCTCATTTATCATTAAAATGTCATGCAATATAATATACATATAGATATTATTTATGGTTCTTATGAGTTTCTACCATATCGCTTTATTTTTTATCCTTTTTTATACTTTCTATATAATATTTGAGTGGAAGGGCTGCTCCTGTTCATTTCTAGAAAATATTGTGAATTCCAATAAATTTTACCTTGATGTAAAATTTATAAGTTTAAATTTTTACATGCATTGCATCCCAAATGTTTTCCTCCATAATCCCTACCCATATACAAAGATAAATGTTAAAATTGTTCTCACATCCTTTCCAAAGAAGTTCATTTTGAACTTTAGCAAATTTAGAAGCATTATTTTTAAAAAATATAAAAATGACATTAGGCATAATTGTATAGATTGCAACATAGCATTTATGATTTCTACTCTTCCAACCATATTCAATAACTCACCTTTCAAATACATAAGAGAATATCTACTTACCATCATTAAAATTTTCATGAGGAGAAAGATAAAAAATGTAAAAACTAAGTCATTTGTTCATTTCTCGATGTCAAAAAATGGATGATTTAATCGCCAAGTTAAAATAGCACAAGAAACACTAAGATATCATGATTTCTCAATAATGTTTCTAGCAATGATAATGAAAACACTTAAAATATATTTTACCTCATAATTTTAAGGTATAAAAGCAACTCTAAAATAGAAATCCAGTGTAAATAAAGAAATCATGAGGACACAATTTAGCCGCATATAAGTGATAAGAAAAGAAAATCACTTTTTAGGAAATTTGAAACTTAGCATGGATTCACTCTATATATTAATCATAGGTTATTTTATTCAAAATTTAATTTTGCTCACAAAAGGAAACTTGCATTTCCAAGGCTAAGGGTTTACATTTGTTTCCTAAGTTATCAATCTAAAATAATAGTTTCAAACTCTAAAATAAACTTAATATATCAAATATAAGATATAACTTCTAATTCCCTAGAGAAAAGTAGGCAAGATACAAGTGTAGGAACCTTTGATTTGATAAAAAAATGGAAAGCCCTTCTAATTCTACCTTTAATACTACAATACTAGAGACTTGTTTTTAAATAAATAAATTCACATTGAAACAATAATATTTAATGGATGACCAACCACTTGAGCTGACTCCTTCCCATGGCTTTGAATGATATGCATAATCCATCATTTGCATAAAAAATTATTAATATATTTAAGTATATTTAGGCTCTTCACCTCCTACTTGAGGTGGCATCATTCATAAAGTATCATATCAATATCATCATACACATGCCCATGACCATGGGATTTGAGTAAAATATAAGCATAAAGGAACTATCATCAAGAAATACCACAAAATCAATAATATCCATAAAAATATTAGGAACCTTCTAATTAAAATAAGCACATTCATATAAATAATACAATAAAATCGAAAATTCATGAAAGAACATAATATTGCAATATAAAATGTAAATGTAAAAATATATTAATATTACAAATCACAACATAGAATTGTGAGCCTCTTCGAGGGGGAAAACTCATTCAATAATTTCATTCAATATGTAAAAATATACATTCGTTTATGCACCCTTGTCTTTTAAATATACACTTCATGCAACCCTAACCTAATGCTCAAGATTTGGCTTACATGCAAAGTGCCACTTGAGCTAGAATATTCTACAAAACAAACAATTACATTCTTGATAATGATTACATGAAATGGCCCCACTTGTCTAGGCACCTCAATTACCACATACTATTACAAAATGTTACAAAATATCATTATAATGGGGTCTCTATGTTGTAAAGGGGTCATTGCATAATAATATGAGAATTGCATAATAATGTTAGGATGGGGTCCTAACATGTCCTTGCCCTTTTAATTTTTTTTCCTCAAATTTGGAGATGAGGAAACTATTTTTGTAATTTCTCAAGAGACTCCCATGTGGTATATTTAGGTTGTAATTTGTGCCATTGAACAAGAACCTTAGTGATGACATAGTTTTGAAGGGTGCATGATATTCGATCTAAAATTTGTTCATGCTCAAGCAAGATGGAAACCTCTTCATCCAGTTTTGGTAAAGAATATTTAACTTGTACCTTATTATCCATAACCTTCTTGATATAGGATACATGAAATACTAGATGGAACTTTTATGTAGTTAAAAAGGCTAATTTGTAGGTAGGTGCACTGGTCCATTGTAATACTTGGTAGGGTCCATAGTATTTGGTAGCTAGTTTTTGGTATCTACAAAGTTGGATTGATGACTATTTATATGAATGTAGGAAGAAAAAAACCATATCTCCTACTTCAAATCTATGCTCAATAATGGTGTTGATCAACTTGTTGATGCATACAATTTTTGGACCAATTCCATATTCATATTTAGTTTGTAGAGGACTATGGCATGCTAGCTAAGTGTAGTGTTAACAACTTGAACCTTGGATCTTCTTGGAATGTAGGAAGAGGGTGTTGATGGATGATGACCATATACTAATTTAAAGGGGGTAACCTTAGTTGCAGTGGGATATGAAGTATTATACCACCATTTAGCCAAGGGAAGCCACTTTGCCCACTATAGAATGTTTAGAGGTAAATCAACAAAGGTAGGTCTCCAAGCCTTTGTTAAAAATTTTGGTCTGGCCATTCATCTATGGATTATATGATAAAGTCACTTTGAGTTGATTTCCATACAACTTAAATAGTTCTTGCCAAAAATGACCAGTAAAGGTAGGGTCTTTGTTCGACACAATAAATATGAACAAGCCATGAAAGTAAAATATGGAGTATAAAAATATTTGGGCTACTACTGAGGATGTGTAGGGATGGGATATGGAGCACAAATGAACATACTTTATGAGATAATACACTACCACTGAATAATTGATTTTCCTCCTAACTTAGGTAACCCTTCAATAAAATCCATGGAAATATCTATCCATACTTGTTCTATAATTGGTAAGGGATAAAGGGTTCTAGGGGAATGCATCGTTTCTCCTTTCATTATTTAAAACATGTCACATTCAACCACAAAGGTTTGAATCCTTGTTCATTTCATTATAGAAGAAACTACACTTAATCCTTTCATAAGTCTTTAGGAACCCAAAATATATTGTAGTCGGTGAGGCATGCATTTCCTTCAATATGAATTCTCTTAGTTGTGAAGTTTGGGGAATAACAAGATGGTAAATATATCTCAAATATTATCCATCTTAAGTGTATCTTAGGCATGAGTTAGGCTTTGTTTTAAGTTTGGTGATCAAAATTTTCAATCATGAGTCCTTGGCCATATCCTCTATGAGAGAATTAATCCATTGAGATGTGGGAGAAGAGATAACATTTAACATACTCTGATCCTCAAACTATCGAGATATTACATCAACCATAGTGTTCTCCTTTTTATTTTTATATATAATTTCATAATCATAGACCATAAATTTAGAGATCCAATTTTGTTGTTTAGATGTGGTGAATCATTGTTCCAAGAAGTACTTGATACTTTTGTGATCTATTTTTATTGAAAAATGATGCCCAATGAGGTAGGGCCTCCAATTATTAACTACATGCAAAATAACTAGCATATTTTGCATAAGTAGATTTGCCCAAAATTTGGCCTAAAAGTGCTTTACTAGTGAAGGCCAATGCTCTTCCATCTTACATCAATAAGACTTCTATGCCATTTTCCAAAGCATCACTTTCAATAACAAAGGATTTAGAAAAGTTAGGCATTGCTAACACTAGGATGGTTATTGTGGCTTGCTTTAAGTCAATGAAAGCCTTCACCAGTTATGACCAAATAAAATAATTGTTTTTCAACATGGATATTAAATGAGCTTCTATATTTGCATAGTTTTGAAAAAAATTGTGGTAATACCATATGAATTCCAAAAATCCTCAAAGTCCCTTAAGGGTGTGAGGCTTTAGCCAATATTGAACAACTTGAATATTTTTAGGGTTAACTTTAACTCCATATTTGGTGACAATGTGACCCAAATACTCCACTTTTGTCATCCCAAAATAACACTTAGACCTCTTGGCATAAAATTTATTCTAAGATAAAAATTGTAGAGTCTGATCCAAATGTATGAGGTGCTCCTCCCAAGAGCAACTGGAAATTAAAATATCATCAAAGAAAACTAAAATAAATTTTCAAAGGAATTGGTGGAATACATTATTCATGAGGATTTGAAATGTGGATGGTGTATTTGTTAGGCCAAATGGCCTGGACAAAAAATTATAATGGCCCTCATTAATTGAAATGATATTTTTATTGGAAATTAAGCTAGTTAAAAGGAGTAAAAAATTTGTTTGCAATGGTAATCTTTGGATCTTATCCTTTTACCTCCTTGGATGGCATATGATTGGGCAGGTAGTTTGACTTGGACGACAGCTGACTGGTCATATTGGACGACATGGGTGGTAAGACAGACAACACCAAATTCCCTTTCTCCTTTCCTCCCTATTCTTCTTCTTTTCCTAACTTCTCCTATATTCCCTAAGGTTGTTTAATCAACCACTATTTAAAATTTGTAATTCTTATGTTTCCAAGGTTGAATATAATATTTTTGCATTTTCCTATTACTCCTAATTCTCACATGCCAACATCTGGTATCAGAGCCAAAGCTAGAGAGGGTTCTAGAACTGAGATCGATGGAGGAACCAGGCCCGAGGACCGATGTGGAGGAACCAAGTAGCACAAGCATCGAGGTGAGGTCAAGTGGGATCGTAACACATAATCCAAGGTGAGAAAGGCTTGTGATTCATGAACTGAGGTGAGGTCTAGAGCAGGCTCACAAAGCAAGCATGTGAGGAGGAGCAACTCAGAAGAACCAATCGAAGAGCACCATGTGGCGAGAGAAGAACAAGGCTGATGTAGACTGGATGACTCAGAACTGATGTAGACCAATTACATGGTAGAAGGAGGACAAGCAATGTGGCAACAGATAATAGGCTCAAAGGAAGCAACGTGGCAGGGAGTGATTGCTCGAGAAGGAGGTAAAAGGGTGATCACCAATTGCCCAAAGACAATCAAGTGAGTATTCACTCGCTGAAGGTTTTAAACACCTTCATCGCCCTTCGCATGGTCGATGCGGGACAAAAATCCTATTTTTTTAATTAAAGCACGACCGAGAGAAGTATAATGAAGGCAAGCTTCCCTTGCCTTCCCGTTGAGCCGCATAGCTCGACTGGCTCGTGGATCCAGCCATAAGGTGCCCACCTTCCTGTAGGTCGTGGGTTCAAAACCTAGCGACAGTGAAAGCTTGATTTTTTTTTTTTTTTTGTTGAAATCAGATCCGAAATAGAATATACTTGTAATATTACCCTTGGGTTCTCATCAGCAGTGGTAGCCGAATTGGTTAGGATGAATTATTGCATGAAATAGGTCGTGGGTTCGATTCCTACGAAGGTTAAATTTTTTATATAAAGTTTTTTTTATATATTATTATTAAAACTAATTATATTATATTTAATATATTAACTATAATTGCTTTTCTAAAGTTTTTTTAAAGCAATTATTTTTTAATATATTAAATAGTAATATATATATTTTTTAATATATATCATATAAGAAAGAAAGACATTGTCTAAGAGACAATTATTGTAATCGAAGGATAAATTTTTCACTTGATTCAAGGAATCATAAACTGTAGAACATTTGTGTAATAAGCCTAAGAGGCTTAGTTTTTTTTGTAAAAGAGACAAAAGATCCAAATTGTAAAATTGTAAAGAGGCATTGATGATAAGACTAAATGGCTGTTATCATGCCTTATGTGCAATTCTAGCAAGAGAAGGTGCAGAGAGATTTGATGAAAAATTAAGAGGTTATGGGCTCAAAATTGTGTTTAGCCAACTTGAAAATTTAGTGATAGCACATCAAAGGCATATTGACTCAAGGTACGAGGCAGACTTTGAATACAACTCATTCAAGAGTCAATTTGAATAATTAGAATCCATACAAGCTGCACCACTAGAATCATAGTATACACACTACAATATTTCAATGGAAATCTTAGAACCAGAATCACCAAAAATAATATTGATAAGTGACGATGAAGAAGTAGTAGATAATTTTGTGAATCAAGAGATAGCATCCCCACATCAAGAGGAATAAACAGTGAATGATAGAGTAGAACAAGTCATATTTGACTTAAGTTTGTAATATCTTCTTTCTTCCTTCTTCTTCTTTCCTTATTTCAAATAGCAAAGTACTTTATTGTAACCATGAAATAAAGAGAGTTTTTTGGTAACTATGGCCTCACACAATAGCTTACCTATACCAGAATTTAACGGTTATGACTATGAGTATTGGTCTATAAATATGAAGACCTTGCTCATAGGAAGAGGTTTGTGGGACATAATAGAAGAGGTCTACATATAACCCTAAAACTGGACAAAACTAAGTGCTGCAGACAAGAAAACATGAAAAGAAGAGAAAAATTGCTCTTTATCATCTCCAAGCTCCATTGGAGAAAAACATATTTCCTAGAATCATCGCTTGTACAACTGCACAAGCTGCATGGAAAGCATTGAGTGATGGATTCCAGGGTAGTAATCAAGTGAAGTAGGTAAGGCTTCAAACACTGAAGAGATATTTTGAAAATATCTAAATGAAAGATGATGAAAAATTTAGTGATTATTGTGTTAGAGTAAAAGCAATTGTGGATAAAATGGTTACACTAGGCGAAAAAATCACACCTGAGATAGTTTTAAAAAAAGTGTTGTGAACACTTACACAGAAATGGAACCATATTACCATAATTATAGAAGAATCTAAAGATATTTTCCTTTTAACATTCGATGCATTAATCAGATCATTAATCTCACATGAAGAGAGGTTTCTTGAAACTCCTTCAACCAACTATGGAGGTGATGATAAGGCCTTCACTTCCAATGAAAACAATGGAAGAGGACGGGGAAGAGGTCAAGGCAGAGGCAAGAAAAGAGGTAGAGGCAGAAGCAACTACAAAGGAGGCAATCAAAATAGAGGAGGCAACCAGAATAGAGGAGGCAATTCCAATAGAGGAGGCAACTCATATAGAGGAGGCAATAAGCAAAGAGGTGGAAATCAAAATCAAGGAGAAAATCAAGGACAAAGTGGAAATCAAGGGCAAGGAAGTGACAAGTCAAAATCAAATTGTTTCAACTATGGCAAGCCAAGTCACTTCGCTCGCGACTGCTAGTCAAAATCTTCACAAGGCAGTAGTAGTCAATATGGTAATTATGGAGAAGAAGATGATACCTCTACTATTTTTCTTTCATATGGACAATCAAAACACAATATAAATGACACATGGATTCTAGATACTGGTTTTTCAAACCACATGAGTGGCAAAGAACATTTATTTTCTACTTTAGATTCCACTTATAAATCCCAAATCAAATTAGGGGATGATAAGAAATTGCATGTAGAGGGTATTCGAGCCATGGAGGTTCCAACCAAAGAAGGACTAAAGAAAGTGCATGACATCTATTACACTCCAAAGATCCAACACAATCTGCTAAGCATTGGATAAATGACGAAAAACAATTACAAGCTTATATTTGATGAAGGACAATGTATCATTTTTGATAAAAATAATTATAATCGTGTCATCACAAAGGTCCCCATGACCAAGAACAGGTTATTCCCTCTCAAATTTGATGATCCAGGAGGAGCTCAAATTACAAATGTAGCTATAACAAATCCAAGTGTGCTTTGGCACTTGTGATATGGTCACCTTAATTCCACTAGCTTGAAACTTCTCACTTCTCAAGCTATGGTGATAGGACTTCCCAAAATCAATGAACAAAAGCATGTCTATGAAGTATGTGCTTTGGGAAAGCACTCAAGGTCAAAGTTTCCAAAAGGACAAGTGTGGAGAGCCATCTATCAACTTTAGTTAGTACATTCAAACATCTGTGGACCAATGCAAACATAGAGTCTCAAAAACTATTGTTATTTTCTCACTTTCATAGATGACTTCTCTAGAATGTGCTGGATTTATTTTTTGAAACATAAAGATGAAGCTTTTGATTGCTTCATAGATTTTAGAAATAGTGTAGAGAATCAAAGTGGAAATTATGTAAAATTTATTAGGACAGATCGAGGAGGTGAATACTCCTCAAAAGCATTCTTGAAATATTATAAAGCAAGTGGGATTAAAAGGCAATTCACCACTACCTATACCCCACAATAGAATGGTGTGGCCGAGAGAAAGAACCGCACCATAGTTGAAATGGTGAGATTGATGCTTCAGACTAAGCATCTAACTCATATGTACTGGGTAGAGGCTGTAAGAACCAGTGTATATATTCTAAATAGAAGTCCTACTTCTAGTTTATATGGTGTCACTCCTTATGAGGGGTGGTACGAAAAGAAACCTAATGTAAAGCACTTCAAAGTGTTTGGTTATTTAGCATATGCACACATTCTTGATGAGAAAAGGAAGAAGCTTGATCCAAAGAGTCAAGCTTGTATATTTGTAGGGTATTGTGAGTCTACAAAGGCATATAGACTCTACAATCCCAAGACTCATAAAGTTATACTCTCCAGGGATGTAATTTTTTATGAAGGGGGAGAATAGGGTCATCAAAGAATTTTTGTTGATGATGAGTCCCAAGATGTAAGTTCTTCATAGGTACAACAAGTGTCTCCAAATAAAAGCAAAGGCATGCCACCCCCTCCAAGCCCAAGCAAGAGTACTACATCAAGTACTTCAACCACCACTCCAAGTCCTTCTCCACATAGATCAATAAGTTCTTCACCGATGGACATTGATAAAGACTCTCCATAAAGAGGTAAAATAACATTACAACATCATCCATCTTTTCAAATGTTGGATCAAAATTTCTAGAGAAGATTCACTAGAAGCCAAGCTAGTGAAATGAATACAGTTTTGTAGCAACTTGAAAATTTGCAATTGTATGGGGATGATGACTCCCATGATCCTAGGGGATATATAGTCAATTATGCTTTATTGGCTAGTACACAGCTAGAACCATCTAGCTATGAGAAGGCTTGTACTCAAAATGTATGGCAAGAAGCCATGAAAGAGGAAATAACCTCTATAAAAAATAATGATACATGGGAGCTAGTAAAGCTACCCAAAGGAAAAAAATGTGTTGGATGTAAATGGGTTTGCAAGACCAAGTACAATGCTGATGGAAGAATTGAAAGGCATAAGTCGAGACTAGTAGCAAAAGGTTTTACTCAGAAATTTGGCATTGACTATGAGGAAACCTTTGCTCCCGTTGCACGACAAGAAACAATCAGATCAGTTCTTTCCTTAGCAACCCATAAAGGATGGAATGTTCAACACATGGATGTGAAAAGTGCTTTTCTAAATAGATACTTGACAGAAGAGGTTTATTTTCAACAACCTCAAGATTTTCAAGAACATGGAAAGGAGAACCTTGTTTACAAATTGAATAAAGCACTTTATGGCCTCAAGCAAGCACCAAGAGCTTGGTACTCACACATTTATGGCTATTTTAGTGAGTATGGATTCATAAGAACCAAAAGTGAACCAACTATGTACTACCTAAAACATGGAGTATACATTCTCATAGTTTGTTTGTATGTGAATGATCTAATATTTATGGGTAGTAACAATAAAATGAATATGAAGTTCAAAAACTCCATGATGAAACAATTTGAGATGAAAGATATTGGTTTAATACGATACTTCCTAGGGATGGAAGTGCATCAATCAAATAAAGTTATCTTCATATGTCAACACAAGTATGCTCGAGACATGATCAAGAAATTTGCCATGGAGCAGTGCAAATCAGTTGCAACTTCAACTAGACATGGGATCCAATTAAGCAAGTATGATGGAGCATAAAATGTTGACATGAAAACTTACAGAAGCATGGTTGGGAGTCTGATGTTTCTCACCAACACAAGGCCTGATATTCAATATGTTGTTTCTATAGTTTCAAGGTTTATGGCTAGTCCATCTGAGCTACATCTACAAGAAACTAAAAGAATCTTAAGATATGTAAAAGGTATATTGGATTTTGGAATCCATTACCAAAAGTGTAATTCTATGAAATTAGTTGGTTTCAGTGATAGTGATTGGGGCAGCAATATAGATGAAAGGAAATCTACATCAAGAAATTGTTTTAGTCTAGGATAAAGACTAATTACATGGAGTTACAAGAAACAAACTGTTGTAGCATTTTCATTGACTGAGGCTGAGTATATAGCCATATCACATGCTAGTACTCAAGCCCTATGGTTGAGAAAATTTCTTGAAGAGATTGGAGAAAGTCAAAGTGGTCCAACTTGACTATATTGTGATAACATAAGTGCTATTCAGTTGGCATACAATCCATTCCACCATAGAATATCAAAGCATTTCAATATGAAGTATCACTTCATTCGAGATATGGTGGAACAATAGATAGTTGAGCTTCAATATTGTAGAATTTTGGATAATATTGCAGACATCTTCACCAAAGGTATAGCTAAAGCTCAATATATAAATCTGAGAGACTGTATAGTCAGTCCTATCAAATTTAAGGGGGAGAATGTTGGAAATTAAGCCATTTAAAATGAGTAAAAAATTTGTTAGCAATGGTAAGCTTTGGATCTTACCATTTTACCTCCTTGGATGATAGCCGACTGGACAGGTAGTTTGACTTGGATGGCAGTTGACTGGGCATATTGGACGACATGGGTGGCAAGGTGAACAACAAAAAATTCCCTTTCTCCTTTCCTCCCTATTCTTCTTATTTTTCTAACTTCTCCTATATTCCCTAAGGTTGTTTAATCAAGCACTATTTAAACTTTGTAATTCTTATGCTTCCAAGGTTGAATATAATATTTATGCATTTTTCTATTGCTCCTAATTCTCACATGGCCACAATTTTGGGGATATCTTCTTCCTTAAACCTTATCTAATGATATCTCAAGTGAAGATCCAATTTGGAGAAAAACATTGCACTATGTAGCTCATCCAAAAATTTATTGACCACTATGATAGGAAATTTGTCCTTAATGGTGAGCTAACTGAGCTTACAAAAATATATACACAAACACCATGACCTATATTTATTTCTAACCAATAGTCCTAGAGAAGAATAAGGATTGTTACTAGGCCAAATGACCTCTCCTTGTAGCAGTTCTTGTACCAATTTCTCAATTTTTGACTTACGAGCATAGGGGTACCAATAAGATCAAATGTTAGGTGGCAAGCTACTAGGTATCCATGATATTGCATGATCATGGGAAATTCATGGAGGTAATTCTATCAGTTCCATAAAACTACATCATTCTTAGTCATAATGAGTTGCAAATATTATGTCGCTATGCTTAGTACACCTACATAGATAGACTTATGTATGGTATAGGGATAGGTGTACCCTTTGATAGACAAAAAGAATAAGCTAGATTATCATAGAGGTGAGACAAACAACTTCATCATAAGGCTTCACATCAACAAACACATTTATAGAATGACTTATGTAAGGTGGGGTGACGTAGATATTTAATGAGTTTTAAAAATAATTCTATTTGAGTTGGTTAAATTTTGGGGTTGTTGCATAGAGGTAAATTCTTATCACTTATCAATTACAATTGCCTTGCACCTACAATGTTATAGAGTATGAAACCTTGATCTATGGGTTGCAGTTTGTCATCAAGAAGGGATATAAGTATGTATGGGTCTTGGAAGATTCTAAATTGGTGATCAAACAAGTACAAAATTGGTGTCTTTCATGATAGGAATTTCTATAATTACCTTAGCCATGTTTGGTACTTAATCAAAGAGTTTGATGCTTTCAATATCTAAATTATTTTGTATTAAAAGAACTATATTGCATATTCATTGATAGTAGAAATAAGCACTTTAAATTGGTTGCTCTTTCCAAGGTAAAGTGGTTCTCAGTAGAACTAGTTACCACTCTCTCTATACCAAACAATGTCTAAAATTTTGAAGACAATAAACATATAACTAATTTTATTGCTAATTTAAGAATATTTGATGGATAAAGAAGTTGAATTGAATTTGAAGACAAACACAATTTCCAAAGGTGTGATTTTTTTGAACCTCTTGTTTGATATGGATTATAATGCTTATAAATATTAGACTGCTCCATATAAAAAGAGATCATACAAATCTTATAATTTGGGAAATGTTGAGAATCTCCAAAATATTTTCTTGTGAAAGGCTTGTTCTAATGTAGAGAATAGGAGAATAATTTAGGCCTTAAAGGATTATAGATATGTTATAGCATAGAGCTATGAATATGTGAATATCTATGATGCATCCATCATTACCCACACCATTTCCTTTAAGCCAAGAATGAAACCCTTTTGAAAAAATCAAAGAATGGTGAATCCATTGTTGGAGATTCTCATTCTCAAGGAGATACAAAAATTGTTGGAAACTTGCATCATTTTCCTTACAAGACATTCTACCTGGGTTACAAATTTGGTACCAGTTCATAAGAAGAATGGAGAGTATCTAAGAAGGATAATTATCCTCTCTCTTCTTTAGATGAAGTAACACACATAGTGAATGGCTCTCAAATTATGTCTTTCTTAGATGATTACTCAAAGTATAATCAAGTAATGGTAGACACCAAGGACACAATTAAAACTATATTTACTACCAAATGAGGAATGTTTACATGAAAAATAATATCATTTGGCCTGATCAGTGCAAGAGCAACTTTCCAAATAGTTATGGAAATCATATTCAAATAATTTATTTGGAAAATACATAAATATTTACATGGATGATCTTATAGTATTTTCTAAAAATCATGTAGAATCTAAGGACAAGATTAAAACTGTATTTACTACCAAATTTGGAACACTTGCATACATGAAGATGTCGCTTGCCATGATCAATGAAAGAGCGACTTTCTAAAGAGCTATGGACATTTTCTTCAAATACCTCATTGGAAAATGCTTAAATATTTACATGGATGACCTTGTAGTCTTTTCTAAAAATTATGTAGACCATGTGGAACATTTAAAAAGGGTGCTACATGAAGAATACAAGCTTATACTAAGAGGGGGGTGAATAGTATAAGATAAACTTTTACTTTTCTTTCCCAAAAAAAATTATCCAATGTTATCAATTACAATATATTTCCATAGTAGTATTAACCAATATCATGAATGATAGTAATAATTTAATGCACATATCATCACACACAATGAGAGACACAAATTTAAGGTGATTCACCAAGTGTGGGCTACATCCATAAAAAAAAAATTCTTATAAATTTTCTCAACAAATCTCTTGGGAACCAAATCCCTATTACAATGTTTATGGACCTATGTCCAAAGGAGACACCAATCCCCTATGCTCAATTTTGTGGATCTTTATCCATAGGAGAACTCTATCCCCTCAACTCTGGTTCATGGACCTCTATCCACAAGAGAACTCTATCCCCTTAAATCTGGTTCATGGACCTCTATCCATAGGAGAAATCTATCCTCTCAACTTTAGTTCATGGTTATCTATCCATAGGAGACACCTCTCCTATATGCTCTAGTTTGTGGATCTCTATCCGTAGGAGACACCTCTCCTCTTTGCTCAAAAATTGCTCCAAGCCTTCACACAAGGCTTGATAAAATTTACAACAAAATATGCTCAACTCACTGCTCCAATCTACACCAAGCCTACTCATAAGGCTTGCTCAAATCAACAACAAAACTTGCTCACAAATCTACCCAAATATGCACCAAGCCTACTCATGAGGCTTGCTCAAATTTGCTCTCAACTCTTGCATAAACTTTCTTCAAGTCTTCTCACAAGACTTCAAATCTACCTCAAACCTACTTCAAGTCTTCTCATAAGACTTTCTCAAATATGCTTACTATCTCTGCTCAACTCTGCTCTAACACATGCTAAAAATTGCTCATAACACATAATCAAATCAGATCATAACATATACTCAATTTTTTTATAACATATACTCAACCAATCCCAAATATTACACATAAATGATATTCAAAATAATGCTTGTATCTCTTTCAGAAATACTTTCTTCAACTAGGCAATTCAAACATATTCTTCCTAGAATTCTTTCAAGAACATATAAAGAATAATATGCAATGCAATTGCTCAATATTTTCTCTTTACATTCATTAAGTCTACCGCTTTCACATGTCTCACATTCATCAAATAAGATCTCTACTTCTTACAAATTCCTTTTAAATTTAATCACATTAGTATATAACTTTGCTTCACAAATTTATTCAACAATGATACACAATTTATTCTCAAACCCTAGCACATATGTTTCCAATATTATTAAAAAATAAAGCATAATTTTGTTCTCAAACCCTAGCTCAAATATTTCCAACAATGAACACTAATAAAACATTTTATCTCCACCTTGAAAATATTATCTCAAAGTACAACCACCTAGAGAAGGATTTATATCACCATACCTCAAAAATAGCTTTGATGAAGATGTGCCCACAAAAAACTGTCTCAAAAACAACTTATATTTCTTGTGCCACTTCAAGGGTTAGATAGCAAAACACTTTTCAAGTCATACACATGAAAAACCTCTCTCAAAATATGTGCATTATAAGGCTGAAAATAATACTCTATTATTTTATCTTGTCTTCACAAGATACAACTTGTAGAACCCTTAAACTCCTTTTTATACACATAAACTATTTTGTCCACAATACACCCTTATACCTCCTTGGCTCAGATTAAGAACCTTTGTTATTACCTCAAGAATCATAGATAAATTTTGACATTGAACTTCGTGCATCACAACCTTATGTATTGCCTTCTCTACCGATAAAATTACTCCACTTAATTAGAAGTGAATTACAACAAATACATTCTTTTGAACGGTCAATAAAATCAAAGAGCCAAATCTCTCAACGATGAACAACAAATGCAAACTTCAACAACAAATGAAAGTTCTCAACGACGAACAGTGAATGGATTCTTTCGACGAGTGATATTTCTTGGTGAATGAAATCTTTTAACCAAATGAAATATTTTAATAATCAGCAAATGAAAATATCTCAAAAATCAGAGAACAAACTCTCTCAGTGAATCAGTGATGTCAATAATCCATTTTGAATCATTCAAAAATAGTAATATCAAATATTTCCTTTTCAAAGACAACGACTGACAATGTCTTCTAGCTCTTTTTTATTTATTCAATAGGGCAACAAATTTTAGCTTTTTAAACTCTCGATGGCAACTCTTTTTCGTGGTGGTAGCGATTGCTACATATTTAAAAGCATTCCTCTTTTTGAATTGTGATTTCCATTTTATGAAATGGTTTTCCTCGACACCAAACACTGCTATATCAAAAAAATTCAACCAATTGTTTTCTAATTCTGCTCACTACTAAACACAGTGATAATCTCCTCTAATCTCACAGTAGTGATGTTCTTAACGACCTTCAAATTCTCGATGGCTTACAAGACTTATGGAAATAATGTCAACAAAATCAATTCATGGAAAATTGTGACACATACAATAATGATAACTTCTTACAAACTCAACTCATTATGAATTGCATTTATAGTTCACAAATTCTTTTTGGTTTGCTATCACATAGTCATATCATATTTCATCAACAAATATCTCCCCATGCTAGTTTTTCTTCATTCACAATGTCATGACAACTATTCATAGTGTTTTCTTACTGTGCTTTTTAGACAAATTTATTGTTCTTATATACACTTCATCAAAGGGAAGTTATTCATTGGGGTATTTTAATCTCCACCACCAATATTCTACTACCCAATCACATTGCTCGTTGAATCACAATATTGCTTCCACCCAATCATATTTCATCGAATGCACTCGAATCGATGGTGTTATTCTCGTCCTATTCACTGCATAATTTTTGCACTTCACCGTATCAAATATTCTTTGAATGAAAATTATCACTTCTTTTTAATTTGTAGTCTTAAACCATACACTCAATATCCGAATAGAATTACACATTCAAATAAAAAAATATATTTCCATCTTTATATATTCACTTAGGATATTTTTATGGAACATCGGTGCCTTTCGAAATAATTAAAATATTAACATGCCCTCCAAGATTTATAGCGCCTTCAACCTTTCAAACTTATATTATAATATTTAAAATATTATAATATTATTTTTAAAACCTTTGGGCTTTGCAAACTAAACTTGTCTTCAATTTCTTTTTCTTTTTCAAATAAAACCTTTTGGCCCAAGTATTATAATATTAAAAATATTATAATATTATCTCCTCTCTTTTAAACCATGGCCTTTATTTTAAACCTTTGCTTTGCTTTTCTCTTGCAAACCTTTGTCCCTCTGTGTATAATATTTAAAAATAAATATTATAACTTTTTATTTTTTACCAATTTCCTTGCTTTGAGATGAGCCTTGCCTTGCATAATTATTCAATCATAGAAGAATATTTCTGCCATACCAAACTCTCTTTGACATCAATGATAACACAACATGCTAAATATTTCCAACAATATCCCCCTTTGTCATTGATGTCAACCCTTACTAACAATATATCTTTTTCTGCAATTGGATACCAGAACTGCTCCCCCTGATTGAAATCTCTCCCTCTTACTAAATTCTCTCCCCTTTGACATCAATGGCAAAGAGCTCCATGGGGCTAAAAATAAGACTTTTTAGCATAGCCCCCACACTATCTCCTCTTCATGAGGTGATTAATTTTGGGATGGAAGTAAATCTACTCCCAACTTACAATGCTCTTCTCCTTTCTCAACCTTCCTCCACACCTTTGTAGTCATACCTCTTTGAACCTTTTGGTTGTCCTGCTTCTTGCTTATTCTTGGTAGTTCTTGAAACACTGTTCTACACCACTTTGCTTTGTGCCCAAAATTATTGCAATTGTAACACATGATGTTGTAGTCCTTGGAAGGTGCAAATGATCTGAAATTTCTCTTGGTGAAGCTATAACCATTTCTATCATGAACCCTACAATGTATAGCTCTATGAATAAAATGATTACATGAGTAGAAATAATATTGGAAGTAATAATCATCTTCAAATGAATTGAAGTTCCTCTCGGTGAAGCCATAATTATTATTTCCATGATTCTTGCAATGCACAACTTTATGACCAAACTGATTACATGAGTAACAATAACCTTGGAAGAAATATTCATCTTGCCTTGATCTCATTATTCTTTCTTGGCTTATCCTGTGATGATCTATGTCCTTTGATGGTGCATTGTTTACTTCCTTTTTGATACTATCACCTCTCAACACATCAGTGTAAGTATTAGGTTCTTCTTCAATCACTTATGGTTCTTCTATTTCTTTTGAACTTGAGCTTGACCCTTCTTCTTGTTTCCCTTGTCCTTCTCCAAAACCAAGTCCAGTCTTGATAAATGGATATATTTGTGTATTGATGATATCATCCAAGTATTTTGAGCTTTTCTCAAACTTATGTAGCTTATCATTAGAATATTTCACTTCCATTCTTAGAGAAACCACTTCATGTTCTAATATTTCACATTCTAACTCTTTTGCCTTTAACTATTCAGCCATACCTTCTTCTATTCTTCTTGCCTCTTCAATTTTAACTTTTAAGTTGGTGAGATCTTGTAGAAGCTTTACCTTTGCTTTCTCATATTCTTGTACTTGAGTCTTCAATCCTAAGTTCTCCCTTTTTAGCTCATCAAGTTCCTTTTTCATTTCAACTATAGCTTCTTCCTTTTCTAAATCTCTCTTCCTTTGTAGGTCTTCAATAGGAGCATCTTATTTTTCACTATTGGAGAGACTTTCATCACTGCTACTTTCAGAAAATATCTTCCTCTCATACCTGTCTTGACTGTGCCTATTTTTATTTTCATAACTAAATTTTATTTCTTTCTTTTTCTTGTATACATGTTCATATTTACTGCTACTATATTCATCTTGTGGATAATAAGCTGCATGGTGACCTAGCTTACCACATTTAGTATAATTTTTTTTCAATTTAGACTCCTACCTACCACTTTATTTTTCACTTGATTTTGTTTCCACTTCTCCTTTTTGAGTAACAATTTTTTTGAGAGCAAAATCAAATTTCTTTTCCTCTTTACTACTAATATACCCATTTTGTGGATAATAAAGTGCCATGTGACCAAGATTACCACATTCAACACATCTCACAAAGTTTTCCTCTTTCCTTTTTTTAATAACAATCTTTTTGAGAACAAAATCAAATTCTTCTTCCATGTCCACCATAGCATCTTCCTTTTCTTTCATGGCCATGTGTGCTCCTTCCTTCTTAGGAGGATATGATCTCATGGTTCTCCTTTTGCCTTTCCTGCCCATGTGTGTTCTTGTAAGATCTTCCTTCAAGATGCTAGGATTTCACGAAGGAACCCACTCTGATACCAATTAAAGAACACAAGCTTATACTTAGAGGGAGGTGAATAGTATAAGATAAAATTTTACTTTTCTTTCCCTAAAAATATTATCTAATGTTATCAATTGCAATATATTTCCATAGAAGTTTTAACCAATATCATGAATGGCAGTAATAAATCAATGCACATATCATCACACACAATGAGAGACATAGATTTAAGGTGGTTCACCCAATGTGGGCTACGTCCATGGAGAAAAATATTTATTATAAATTTTCTCAAAAAATCTCTTGGGAACTAAATCCATATTACAATGTTTATGGATCTCTGTCCAAAGGAGACACCAATCCCCTATGCTCAAGTTTGTGTATCTCTATCCACAAGAAAACTCTATCCCCTCAACTCTATTTTGTGGACCTCTATCCATAGGAGAAGTCTATCCTCTTAACTTTGGTTCATGGACCTCTATCCACAAGAGAACTCTATCCTCTCAACTCTAGTTCATGGATATCTATCCATAGGATAAACCTCTCCTCTCTGCTCTGGTTTGTGGATCTCTATCCACAAGAGACACCTCTCCTCTCTACTCAAAAACTGATCCAAGCCTTCACACAAGGATTGCTCAAATCTACAAAAAAAATTTCTCAACTCACTACTCTAATCTACACCAAGCCTACTCACAAGGCTTTCTCAAATCAACAACAAAACCTATTCATACATTTGCCCAAATCTACACCAACTATCAACTCTTGCCCAAACCTACTTCAAGTCTTCTCATAAGACTTGCTCAAATATACCTTAAACCTACTTCAAGTATTCTCATAAGACTTGCTCAAATATGCTTACTATATCTGATCAACTCTGCTCTAACACATGCTCAAAACTTCTCATAACACATACTCAAATTTGATCATAACACATACTTAATTCTACTCATAACACATGCTCAACCAATCCCAAGTCTTGCACATAAATGATGTTCAAAATAATATTTTTATCTCTTTCAGAAATACTTTCTTCAACTAGGAAATTCAAACATATTCTTCCTAGAACTATTTCAAGAACATATAAAGAATAATATGCAATGCAAATGCTCAATATGTTCTCTTTACATTAATTAAGTCTATCACTTTCACATGTCTCACATTCATCAAAGCATATCTCTACTTCTTGCAAATTCCTTTCAAATATAATCACGCTAGTATATAACTTTGCTTCACAAATTCATTCAACAATGCTGTACAATTTGTTCTTAAATCCTAGCACATATGTTTCAAATATTATTCAAGAATAAAGCACAATTTTGTTCTCAAACCCTACCTCAAATATTTCTAACAATGCACACTAATTAAATATTTTATCTCCACCTTAAAAATATTTCTCAAAGTACAACCACCTAGAGAAGGATTTATATCACCATACCTCAATTTTTTGCTTTGATGAAGATGTGCCCACAAAAACCTATCTCAAAAACAACTTATATTTCTTATTCCAGTTCAAGGGTTAGACAACAAAACACTTTTCAAGTCACCCACATGAAAAATATCTCTCAAAATATGTGCATTATAAGGTTGAAAATAATACTCTATCATTTTCTCTTGTCTTCACAAGATACAACTTGTAGAACCATTAAAATCCTTTTATACACATAAACTATTTTATCCATAACACACCCTTATACCTCCTTGGATCATATTAAGAACCTTTGTTTTTACCTCAAGAATCATATATGAATTTTGATCTTGAACTTCATGCATCACAACAACCTTATGTATTGCCTTGTCTACTGGTGAAATTACTCCTCCACTTAATTAGAAGTGAATTACAACAAATACATTCTCTAAAATGGGCAACAAAATTGAAGAGCCAAATATCTCAACGATGAACAAAAAATGCAAACTTCAACAACAAATGAAAGTTCTCAATGACGAACAACAAATGGATTCTTTCGGTGAGCGATCTTTCTTGGAAAATGAACTCTTTTAACCAAATTAAATCTTTCAATGATCAGCGAATGAAAATATCTCAATAACCGATGAACAAACTCTCTTGGCAGTGATGTCAATAACCCATTTTGAACCATTCAGTAGCAGTAATATCAAATATTTCCTTTTTAAAGACAACGTCGAACAATGTCTTCTAGCTCTTCTTTCTTCATTCAACGGGGCAATGAATTTCAGTTTTTTAAACTCCCGATGGTAGTTCTTTTTTTCATGGTGGCAGCAATTGCTACATCTCTAAAAGCATTCCTCTTTTTGAAATGTGATTTCCCTTTTATGAAATTGTTGTCCTTGGAACCAAACACTACTATATAAAAAAAAATCATCCAATAGTTTTCTAATTCTTCTCACTACTGAACACAGTGAGAATCTCCTCTAATCTCACAACGGTGATGTTCTTAATGACCTTAAAATTCTTGATGGATTACAAGACTTATGACAACAATATCAACAAAATAAATTCATGGTGAATTGTAACACATACAGTAATGATGTCTTCTTACAAATCCAGCTCACGATGAATTGTATTTATACTCCACAAATTCTTTTTAGTTTGTTGTCACATAGTTAGATCATATTTTGTCAACAAATATCTCCTCGTGCTAGTTTTTCTTCATTCACAATGTCACAACAACTATTCATAGTGTTTGCTTCCTGTGATTTTTAGACAAATTTACTGTGCTTATATACACTTCATCAAAGGGAAGTTTGTCATTGGGGTATTTTAATCTCCACCACCAATATTCTACTACCCAATCACATTGCTTGCTAAATCACAATATTGCTTCCACCCAATCATACTTCACCGAATGCACTCAAATCGATGGTGTTATTCTCCTCCTATTCATTGCATAATTTTCATACTTCACCGTATCAAATATTCTTTGAATGAAAATTATCACTTCTTTTTAATTTGCAGTCTTAAACCATACACTTGAATAGAATTACACATTCAAATAAAAAAAATATTTCCATCTTTATATATGCACTTAGGAGATTTTTATGGAACATCGGTGCCTTTCGAAATAATTAAAATATTAACATGCCCTCCAAGATTTTTAGCGCCTTCAACCTTTCAAACTTATATTATAATATTTAAAATATTATAATATTATTTTTAAAACCTTTGGGCTTTGCAAACTAAACTTGTCTTCAATTTCTTTTTCTTTTTCAAATAAAACCTTCTGGCCCAAGTAAAAATATTATAATATTATCTCCTCTCTTTTAAACCATGGCATTTATTTTAAACCTTGCCTTTGCCTTTAAACCTTTGCTTTGCTTTTCTCTTGCAAACCTTTGTCCCTTTGTGTATAATATTTAAAAATAAATATTATAACTTTTTTTTTTTTTACCAATTTCCTTGCTTTGAGATGAGCCTTGCCTTGCATAATTATTCAATCATAGAAGAATATTTCTACCATACCAAACTCTCTTTGACATCAACCTTTTGACATCAATGACAACACAACATGCTCAATATTTCCAACACTACAAAGATGCAAAGAGCATGTAATTTCATTAAATCCTAAAAAGTACATTTTTGGAGTTATAGAAGAAAATCTCCTAGAACATGTTATTTTAAAACCTAGTATTCTATTGACCTAGGAAAAGTTGAAGTAATTCAAAAAATTCCCCTCTCTAGAAGTAAAAAGGAGCTAGAATCCCTCTTTGGAAAATATTTTTTTGTAAGGAAATTTATTTTTGGTTTTGCAAAAATAGTCCGACATTTGAATACAATGCTAAAGGAAAATGCCAAGAATACATGGACTGGGAAAACACAAGATGCTTTTCAAGAAACTAAAATGGAAATCACAAATGTTATTTTATTTATTAGTCCTAATTACACTCAACCTTTTTACATTTACTCATTTGCAAATGAGCATTCAATTGCTGATGTTTTAACTCAGAAGAAGGAAGTTGAAGATGAGATACTAGTAGCTTTCATAAGCTTCACATTGAAGGATGCTCAAATTAGATATTCGGTAATTGATAAATAACCTTTGCTTTGATCAAATATATGAAAAATTAGCATTATATTCCACATAACAAAGTGTTTGCAATAGTACCAAATAATATTGTGAAAATAATGTTGATGTAGAATGAGCTAGGAGAATACAAAGACAAGTGGATATTTGTCTTGCAAGAGTTTTATTTGGAAATACAACCTATAAGAATTGTTAAAGGACATGGATTGAACAAAATATTGATCGAAGTTGACTCAAATTTCAAGTCAACAATATGATGTGGGAGAAATTACACATGATGAGTGGTATTGGGACATTGTTTATTATTTACTAAATAGAGTATGTATTGATCACTTAAATTCCATCCAAAGAAGCGTGTTGTGTCTTAGAAATAAAATCTTCATGATGAAATTAGGCATTCTATATTGAAAATATCATGAAGGAATATGCCTAAGATGTTTGAATAAACAAGACATGGCTCAAGAAATACCACAACATACCAAATATTGAGAGTTGGTTATTAATGACCCCTAAGATGTTCACCCTCATATTTTCCATAGTGATCCCCAACCCAAAAGTATACCCTAGTATTTGCAAATTGAGTAAAATAAATAAGTTTAAAAAAAAGAGGCTCAAGTGTTTGGATAATTTAGACAACCTCTATTGAGGCTATGAATGTTTGTCTAATAGTAGAGCAATATCTAGAGTGGGATCAAAGATAACTATATTGGGGCTATAAATTATTGGTTGGCAACAAAGCAATGATTGATTTTTGGTAACATGTATACCTATATGGCAAAGCTCATCATTAGTAGACCAATGCTTACTTAGGGGTGAACTAGCTTGATTTCTAAACTATGGCGGAAATTTTTAATTGATTTCGAAATAAGAAAGAATTCGTACACACACTTTTGTTGAAACAAAAATGAAGTATTATTTTTTTGTTAATGGATTAACCCCAACATTGGATAGACCAAAGTTTTGATTTTTTTGATCTTATAGTTTCATTGTTTCAAAGAGGGTTCTTTCTATTCTTAAAATTCTTAAGAGCATCTCCTAGAAGAGTCACCATTTGTTGTTGTGCTTGCATAAAACACCCCAGTCTACATGGATTGAGGACCCATTTTTAAATTTTGATGAATTTTCTCTTGTTTACTTGGGCTTGTGCATAATATTTAGTCATCCAAAATACTCAAGTTATCAATTGAAAGCTTCTAATCATATATTCCCAATATCTTCATGCCTTGAGTTTGTTATGATATTTATTGTTATTGTTGTGTATGGTAAAATTTTTAAAATAGCAAATAACCATTTTTATTAGGTAATATTTCTATCAAGTACCTATATGCCTATGTTCCCATAGCCTTAGCACCTCAAATTCCCTTAAACTTAGGTATTACAAACTTGGAAATTTCCCTGACAACCTAAATTACATCACTTCCAAAACCTATATATCTTTATAATCTTAATAAAAAATCATGAAACCATCTCCACTAGATGCAACTCAAAATAATATTTCTAAAAAATATAGTTACCTAAATTTTGAGAAGAATTGACCTCTCAGATGGCCTATTTACAATATGTAATTTGGTTGCCTTGTTAACTATAATATTTTCCTAATCATGCAACACTAAGTTCTAGACCCTATATCTCTTTAAATAATTATTAAAATTTTGTGAAACCACTTTCATTAGATGCCTCTCAAGAAGATATTTTCAATGAGTATAAATTTGCCTATGTTCCAAGGAGGTTTGAGGCTCAAAATTGCTTATTTTTGTAAGCTATCTAAGCTACTACGACCAAGGTCCATATATGTGTGGATCAAAGTGAATTTAAAGCCCTGGATGAAATTCCAACCACTAAGTGATGTTAAAGCCTTGGATGGAAGTTCATCCACCAAGTGAATATAAAGCCCTAGCTAAAAGTTTGAGCACTCATGGAGAAATTTAAAAGCTAAGTGAAGTTAAAGCCTTGGTCAAATTTCCAACCACTAAGTGAAGATAAAGCCTTGGAAAAAAAGTCTAGGCACTCATGGGGAAATTTAAAAGCTAAGTAAAATTAAATTTCTAGCCAAAATTATGACCACTAAGTGAATATAAAGCCCTAGTCAAAATTCCAAACATGCGGGAAAGCATAGGAGATTGGAAGCTAGGACACTTGAGAAGAAGCATAGAAAGCTAAAATTTGGGACACTTGTAGGGAGGTATAGAAACAACAAAGTTAAAGCCTCGAAAATTGGAAATTAGTCCTAACCATTGGAAATTAGCCTCAAAAATTGGAAAGTAACCATGTCAGAATCTTGAAATCTTATATTATGTGTTTTAGTGGTACAATTACTTATTTATAATATCGAAAGCCCAAAATTCCATAAGCTAACCATGCCAAAAGTATAAAAGCAAATAAAATTGAAGCTCTGACAATTGAAGCTAACATGGGCAAAAGTCTAGACACTTGCGGGAAAGCATAGAAGTAGCAAAGTTAAAGCCTTGACAACTAAAAATTAGTCTTGGTTGAAAGTCCAAACATTTAAGAAAATGTAAAAGCAAATGAAAGTAAAGTCATGGTTAGAAGCCAAGACATGTGTGGGAAAACATAAAATCAAAGAAATTAAAAGTCCCAACAATAAGAAGTTAACCATGCCAAAACCCTAAAATATTATATTGTGTATTTTTGTGGTAGATTTACTTATTTGCAATGCCAAAAGCATGGGAAAATTTAAAAACAAAAGGTATTAAATCTTGGAATCTAATTGTGCTGGAAGTATAAAAACAAATAATAAGCTCCAACAATTGAAAATTAGCATCGAAAGCCCAAACATTTGTGGGAAACATAGAAGCAAAAGAAATAAAAGCTTTGAAAATTAAAAATTGGCATTGGGACCCTAAGAAAGGGGGAAATGCAAAAACTATCGAAAAACGTAAAATATTCTCTAAAAATGCAAGAGATTGCCAAAATGCAAAAATTATCAAAAACAAAAATAATTTGTTGGAAAATAGTAAAATCACTTGAAACTACAAAAAATTGTTTGAGAAAGAAAAATTCTCAAAAAATGCAAGAGATTACCAAAATGCAAAAATTACTGGAAATGAAAATAATTTATCAAAAAATAGCAAAATTATCGAAAACTGCAAAAATCTATCAGAAAAAGAAATAATTACTCAAAAATGTAGAGATTGTAAAAAAATGCAAAAAGAGATAACGTGGCATTGATATAAAAATAATAATAATAATAATTAAATAAATAAAATAAAAATTATTAATAATAACAAATTCTAATTCTTGTAATGTTTGACTTTTCTTTGTTGGATATTTGATATGACTGCTTTACATTTAAAGACAATGGATGTAAGAGTTTTAATGTTGACCAAGCAAGCATAGATGTGTGCAGAGTGGCAAACATGGTGAAATTAATGGTTAACCCAATTGCAACTGAAAAAACAAAAATCAATTCACTTGGAGCCAAGCAACCTAGATTCTACATAAAATTAAAATTAAATAAGACATGGCTAAAGCGTGACTGGGAGGTGATACTAAGAAACTTGCATCATGGTGGTAAAATTGCTTGGATGGTGTTAGAATGCAACACGTGGTAGAATTCAATGAATTTAATGACCATCCCACTTATTGTGATTGGTAGATCAAGCATTGAACCACCTAACCAATCAAGTTCAAGAGATCCCAAACATCATGTGAATTGAGGTTTAATGAGGAATGGTCAAAGTGTTGCTAAAAGCAATCCTCAGGAGCTCATGTCATAGGGGGTAGTATAAAATTTTAGATTTGATACACCCTATGGAAATAATTATAATAGCGATTAAAATATTGTAAACATGAGGTTTTATATGAAGAGCCACAAAATTGTATAAATACCAGCTTGCTAGGCAATGAGATAGGTCAAAAACCATCCAGTAGTTGGTCCCTTTAGAATTAGTTTATTCTTTTCCTTTTATATTTGTAGTTGGATAATGTTTTTGAACAAATTCTAATATCGATTTGAGCTATGTTCCTGTAATCCACAAAAGTAAGGCTTTTTACTATAAAATTTTTACAACTATTTGATTCAAATTTGCAAGTCTATCATTCATTGCAAAATTATTATAGTAAAAAGCCTTATTTTGATTACTTTGATTTAGATTTTCCCATATAGTAATCATGTAGTAATTTTAAAATCCCACATAGTTGCAAAATGACCATTACTATAATAATTTAAATGCAATAAATGATATAGATTGGGAAACTACAATTTTCATGGTGTAAAATTTCTTTATTTTGCCCAATTTTAACTTTGCTCAACTCATGTATGTTGTAATATCAATGTGGTGGAAAATATTTTTAGACAATTAAGCATTTGATTTTAAAACATTATGCCTAAGAATTTATCTCTTTGAGTCATATAGCAAAGGCCCCTTGAAGGAACACTATCAATGACCTATGTATTTATCCATGCTTACCAAGAACTAGCATATCTAGACCTTGGGGAAAATAAATTCTCTTTCAAGAGGTAACATGCTCTACTCCAAGTAAGTGATCTTTCCCTTGACACACCAACGAATTTTGCTTGTTCATGGCCAAAAAAATTAACAATAGCAAGAAAAAAGTCAGAGTGTGTCATTTGCATGCTCAACACCATCCACGTACAAGTGGGGTCCAAGCTAGTAACTCTTAAAGAGTAACTATTACATATTTAAATAATTTCTAATTATAATAACGGTTACACCATATGGATCCATAGGCCTAGGTGTTTGAAGTACCACATGACTAAACAATTATTAATAATATTAGAATGGGGTAAATACATATTAATAATATTAGAATAGGGTATTAACATGTCCAACCCCCTTAAAAATATTTTATCCTCAAAGATCTAGATGAGGAAATTGTTTCTAAAGTTGCTAAAGAGACTCTCATTTGGTATTTCCCTACTATAAACCCCTCTACTCGATTAAAACTTTAGTGATGGTGTGATTATGAAGAGTGTGGATTCTACAGTCCAAAATGATGTCAGGTTCTAAGATGATCGAGACTTCATCATCCAACTTAGGGAGTGTTGATTGGACCTAAATGTGATTGTCAAGTAGCTTCTTGATATAAGAGACATAGAATATTGGATGGATCTTGGAAGAAGGTGGTAACATGAGCTTATAGGCCACTTGTCCAATCTATTGCAAGACTTGGTAGGGTCTATAAAACCATATGACTAATTTTTGATGAGCACGTGATTGCATTGAAGATTGCTTGTATGGATGGATTCAAAGTAAAATCATATCACCTATGTTAAATTATTCTATTAGGAACCTTCTAATTACAATAAGAACATTCACGTAAATATTGAAATAAAAACAAAAATTCATGAAAGAACAAAATATTGCAATATGAAATATAAATGCAAAAATAAATTAATCTCACAAATCACAACATAAAATTATGGGTCTCTTAGAGGGGAAACCTCCTTCAATACTTTCATTAAATATGTAAAAAAAGATACATTTGTCCCCTTGTCTTTTAAATATACACTTCATGCAACCCTAACCTAATCCTCAAGAGTTGGATTACATGCAAAGTGCCATCCAAGCTAGAATATTCTACTAAAAAAATAATTACATTCTTTAAAATGATAACATGAAATGGCCCCACTTGTCTAGGTGTCTCAATTGACACATACTATTACAAAATACCATTAAAATGGGGTTATCATGTTGGAAAGGGGTCATTACATAATAATGTTAGGATGGGATCCTAACATGCCATTCCCCTTAAAAAAGCTTTATCCTCAAAGATAGAGATGAATAAATTGGTGTTGTAGCTACTAGAGAGACTCCTAGATGGCATGTTTAGGTTGTAATTTGTGCCATTTAACAATAACCTTAGTGATGATACAGTTTTGAAGGGTGAATTATCTCTGGTCCAAAATTTATTCAGCCTCAAGTAGGATGGGACCCTCCATCTAGTTCTAGTAAAATAGATTGAACCCATAACTTATTTACCATAACCTTCTTAAGAGAGGAGATATGAAATACTATATGGAGCTTTGATGTAGTCGAAAGTGTCAATTTGTAGAAAATTAAAACAATTCATTGTAGTACTTGGTAGGGTCCATAGTATTTGATAGATAGATTTTGGCATATACAAATTTGTAATAATAATTATTTGTAGGATTGTAGGCAAAGAAAAACCATATATCCTACTTCAAAGCTATGATAAAAATAGTGTTTATTAGCTTGTTTATGTGCATGGTTCTAGATCAATTCAAGATTCATATTAAGTGGTTGGAGGATTGCGACATGCTAGTTGAGAGTGATGTCCATAGCATAAACCTTGGAGCTTCTTGGAATGTCGGAGAAGGGTGTTGATTGTTAGGTTTTGATTCTATATACTTAATGATAAATCAACCACAAGATATAAAATAATCATGTAGTATTAATAAAGGCTCACAAAAATAGTACAATGATATAAATTGGAGGTCTCATACACTTCATATTTCTTACATGCTCTACATTGTATCTAGCATATATACCTTCACTATGCTCTCTCTATTACAACATCAAAGGCATATATATAATTAAATGTAGCTCTTGGTCTTTCACCTACCTATGAATCTTCATCTTCCTATTCTAAGGACTCAAGTACACATGGACACCATGCATATTTACATAATTGCACATTCTAAATATACTTATGCATTTATTACATTGCATAAAGAAAATACTAAAACCCTAATCTAAGACACTCTCCTAATCTAAATATGTACCTAAGATGATAAATTAGCATGTACCAAATAATATGATATATTCCAACACCCCCCTGTATTACATTAATTGGTTATTGAAGACTTTAGTCTTCAACATAGATCTTTATCTTGTCTTCAATTCACTTTGCATTGTATGCCTCCTTGGTTAGGTTCCTTTTCTTCTTGCTTATCTTCATCATTAGGGTTAGTATTTGTGCTTTCATGAGCTATCATGCTATCATCAGATTCCTACAAAAATATTTTCTCTTTGCCTTTGTCCTTCTTATCACAAGTCTTCTTTAGTATACAATATTTTGAACAATCACTTAAAGCATCATGATAATATCTTGAGTTAGAAGAACTTGAAGTATCAATATTGCATGAAGAATGAAATATATTCTCTAATAAGGATTCATTTGTTTTCTCTTTAAGTGATTCAATCAATTCCTTTTGATCCATATTTTCTTCTTTGTAATATTTGAATGTAAGTAATTTCATATATAATATGCTACCAATGTCCAAAGGAATTAGAATAACATATTTTCCATTATCAATTGCTTCAATGATTCTAGCATGTAGATAATATTCCAGAGTTTTAAATTTTTCTTCTATGGCTTCACTATAGATCAATTTTGAAGTAAGATGTAAGTTTTCTTCAGTATTTGTAAGTAAATTTTTTATTCCAATTTTTATGATATTTGCCCTTTCCTTTCTAATGATGTTTTCCATATCATTATCCATTGAAGTATTTGAAGTAGACATTCCTTTTAGCTCCCTAGTATTTTGAATACCTTTGATAAAATACTTATATTTCTAAGTTTCCTTTGAGTTGAATCCCTTTTATCTCTCTAATATTTTAATGATAATTTCAATGTAATATTCAACTCCTATTATTCAAGACAAACATTTTATAAATAGAAAGCTAAAAAAAAAATGTATGCAATTTCAATTTTTGATAAGGTTCTATTTTCAAGATCTTTAAGTTGGATTCCTTATATGCCTTTAATTTGAATAAGCATGGTTATATATAAGTGCAAAATATCATAAATTGGCTCTATTTAGGATTTTCAAGATTTTAAATTGGCTAATTTTGGATCCTTTCACTGGGGCCCATTCGCCCACCGTTGATAATCATGAACATACTTTTATTTTAATTCACCAACCTCAAATTATATATGATTTTGATTTCCTCTCCCAATTCGCCTTCAAATTATAAATGATTTTATATTTCCCACCCAAATCACCTTCAAATTATAAATGATTTTATTTTTCCCACCCAAATCGCCTCATATACTACCCATGTATATACTGTACTGGGTATCGATAAACATACATAAAAAATACTCTAAATCAAAAATAGCTCTAAAACAATGAAAAACTTGACAAGGTTGCAGAGGAGTGTCTGTCAAAATAAGCTAATTAGTTGCAGAGGAGTGTCGATCAACGCAAGACAATCGATATAAGTCGATCGGTTGTAGAGTTGTGTCTATTGGTATAAGTCGATCGATTGGAGAACCATATCTATTGGCATAAGCCAATCAGTTGCATAGTCATGTCTATCAGTTGTAGAGGTGTCAATCAACATTAGCCTATTGGTTGTAGGGATTGTTGATTGATATTTATCTATCGATTGTAGAGATTATCGATCGACATTTGTCTATCATCGTGTCTATATCCGATTAGAATTCTTGTAGCCGATCATCATACCTATAGCTAATTGTCATACTTGTAGCTGATCATCATTCCTGCAACTGATCGGTATTCCTACAATCGATCATCATACCTGTAATTGATCATCATGCCTACAACCAATCATCATGACTACAGTCGATCGTCATGCCTACAACCGATTTTCATGCCTGTAGACAATCAACATTCTTGTAACCGATCATCATGCCTACAGTTGATTGTCATACCTGTAGTCGATCATCATGCCTACAACCGATCATCATACCTATAACCGATCGATATTCCTATAGCTGATCATCATTCCTGCAGTCGATCGTCATGCCATTGATCATCATGTTAGCCTAAATTATTTCATATCAGCCTAAATATTTTAAGTATGTCATACATTTTTAGATTTTGCAAACCGATACCCCCAACATAGAAAAATTCACCACGGTTTGAAAATTTTTGGAGACAAATTAATGAAATTCGCCACGGTTTGAAATTTTTTGGAGATAAATAAATGTAATTCACCATGTATACTTCTACAAATTTCATCGGGATTCCAAGATAATTCACCTTGATTTTATAAATAGATTTCGGGGTCGACCCCTTATGCATAACCCTGTGAATAAGAGACTAATATCAAAAGTAATTTTCCAACTTTCAAACAACTCTAGGTTGTGATTCTTATACCTTTCAATAGTAAAGTTTCTAAATTTCAAAAACCTAAATTGGTGTTGAACTCCTTATAACTCCCTAATTGGAAATTTAGAAAACAAAGGTATTTGCAAATTTAATGTTTCAAGTTTTGTGTAGAAATCCTTATACCTCCAAGTTAATCTATTTGCAAATATTTCAATGCAATATGAATTTCAAAATTGAATAAAGTAATTTCAATGCTTCTTACTTCAAATATCTTCTAAGGCATTCAATACTTCTTCTAAGGTTATAATTTATCACCTTATTTATCCTATTATTCAAATAATCTTAAGTATAAAAGCTTAATTAATTTTATCCTCAAATATATGCCTTATATCTCCTTTAAAATTTGCAAATATTTAAATTAGATTAAATATTTCATACCTCCTTGGATATGGTGTGCTAATATTTGACTTGCTTCAACTCTGAAACCTGTGCTTTACAACAATATTCACTCTCTACAATTAATGCTCCTCCTTGTTCATTAAATTTGGTCTTGTGGAGTTTGACTACCCTTTGCATTATTCTAAGCTTATCCAATGTGCTCAATATAGAATCCAATACACTTGCTTTATTGTACTCAGACTATTCTCGACCCATGTATTAATAGGTACTATTTAGATATTGCACCTTACTCCAACTATGATTGAAATTCTGAGTTTCAAGTGCAAGTGGCACAAAATATATCTTGCACTGCTTTGTTCATTTCTTGTGGTGCTCTACCCAACTATACCTTGCTTAATTCTTGGCAAAAGCATTATATTTCGTGGGATTGAATATTATTATGATTGCCTAAATGTTGTAAATAGGACATTCCTCTCCTCCAAGGAAAATTTAACATCCTCCACATGGTAGATGGCTTCTTCAATGCTTGATGCTCCTAATTCACCCTAATTTGATTCTCTTGTTGCTTGGCTTTCAAATATTCAAAAATCCTTTGTTTTTTTCAGCTTTCCAATGTTCATAAAAGTTCTACTCCAACACTTTCCTCCTATGGCAGTTAGATCTTGGTGATTCTTCTCACCTCTATGAATGTAGTTTCAATGTACTTTGTAATGGTGCTTGCTTTCAAATTCTATGGCTCTTCAGCTTTTGATGCTTAAGCTTTTCAATGTGTCAACTTCCCTTTATAATGCAACCTTCTATAATGCTTTCCTTATTCTTGTTTTTATGTTACTTTATTTTTCTAACGTTATAGATTTTATTTACTATGATGGCTCTTCCTTTCCATTGTGGCTATACTTTAGTATGGCGGCTCCTCATTTTGTATGGTGGCACTTCTTTACTATGGTTGTTCTCTATGCCTTTGATGATTTGTCTTCACCTATGATTTTCAATTCTTGGTCCACATTTTTGGTGTCTTTCGAAACCTCAAATATACCTTACCTTTGTTCTCTATTGAATCTCTTATTTTTACTCAATAGGACTTAGAAAAAATCTACATTTCAAATATAAAAACAACATATACTATTTCTACTTATCTCTCCCTTTCAAGCAAGTTTTTAAAATATTTGTTGTTATGTTTTTGTAGATTTCAAGATAAAAAATGTCTCCTTCCTTGGCTTGGATATACTCAACTTAAACTAGATTTTTATCCTTAAATAATTCTAATATGACGCTTTCAAATAAAAACTTAAAGTATGAACTTTCATAGCACCACTTTTACACAGCTTTTGACCTTCTTTTGTAGCTAGTATTCTTGGTAATTTGGTTCACGTATTTTCAACCCTGAATTTGTGAAATTTGTAGCTCTCCTTTCTACTTAATTTTTGCCTTAAAATTATCAATATTGCAGTTTCAATTACTTGTGTTTTGCTGCCCTTAACTTGTCAATATTGTATCTCTAATTTCTTCCTATTTATCCTTCAGCTATGTTGTCCAAGAGTGTATAATTTTGTAGCTATAATATCATCTTCACCTTCTGATGTAAAATCAACAATATTCTCTCTATAAATCAGCCTTCAATTCCTTTATGGCTATATTCAAATATTTCAAATATAGTGGCCTCTTCTATCTTCTTTCTCCTCCTTATCTCTTGTCAAATTTTGACTTCAAATTTGGCCTCTTTTCTGGACTCTTTCCCAAGAATCTGAATATCTTGAGGTCTCCAAAAATCCTTTCCAAAGTTTGGAAAAATTCTTGCCAAATACTTCTTCCTATTGGGTTTGTTGTCATATGGTGACAATTGTTCCAAATTCTTCTTTTCAGGAGCTACTCCTTGCAATATTATTCCTTGAGCTTCAATCCTCTCCAATTTCCACTTATTCAATTGCTTCAATAGGGCTTTTCTAGCCTTCTCCTTCTTTCTCCTTCCAAATTTGCTTGAGATATATTTTCTTGGATCTTAAAATTCTATAGCTTCTCAAATCTTAAATAGGACTTTTCTTAGTCCTCTTATATCTTCAATATTCTATCTTTCAAATCTAGAAGTTCTTAAATGGGACCTCTTTCTTGGGTTTCCTCCTTCTAGAGTTGCTTTCTTCAATCTGCAATATGCAATATTTAATATTTTTTGAGAACCTTCTTCTTAAGTATACTCAATATTAAATCTTCAATAGGGCACCTTTGGACTCTTTCTCTCTTATCAATATTCAATCTTCAAGCTTCTATGAATACTTTCTTCTTGGTTCTCCTCAATCTTCAATGTCTAATTTTTATGTAATAAAGAACTAATACTTGCACAAAGAAAACACATGGAATTTTAGGAAATTGAAGATTAAATTATTCTCTATCCACTGGAGGAAGCTTCTCAAATTCTCAGAACTAATTTTCTACAACAAAAAAATTAGACAGTAGCAATTAAATACATGCAAATATCTAGATCTCTTAAAATCAATAGGCTTCACTAGCTATCCTTAAATCTAGTGAAATGAGATTTATGTTGAGTTCTAGTCTCCACGAGTTTTCCTACAACTCTATGGAAAGACTTTAGCCAAAAATTAACTTTAAAAATTTTGAAAATGAAATCTCCCTATCCCCTCTCAATCTCTCTTGTGGCTCTCCATATCTCATAACAATCTTCCTTGTGATATAATACCACTATTAGCTTTTGATTCTAGATACTTAATGATAAATCAACCACAAGATATAAAATGAGCATGCAATATTAAATACATGATAATGGAAATATACTAAGCATGTAAAAATCATAATAAAATTGTATAACTATGCATTAAAACTATCATTAATGAAGGCTCACAAAAATAGTACAATGATATAAAATGGAGGTCTCATACACTCCATATTTCTAACATGCTCTACATTGTATCTAGCATATCTACCTTCACTATGCTTTCTCTATTACAACATCAAAGGTCTATGTATAATAAGATGTAACTATTGGTCTTTCACCTACCTATGAATCTTAATATTCCTATTCTAATGACTCATGTACACATGGACAACATGAACATTTACATCATTACATATTCTAATAATACTTGTGTATTTATTACATTGCATAAATTAAATAATCAAACCCTAATATAAGACACTCTCCTAATCTAAATATGTACCCAATATGGTACATTAGCATATACCAAATAATGTAATATATTCCAACATTGATGGAGGATGATTATATACTACTTCAAAGGGGGTAACCTTGGTCATTGTAGTAAGGAAAAAAGTTCTTTCCTCTTAAAAGTCTAATTAATGTCAAGCATGTGCAGGGGAGATTTGCTGGAATATATGATTCCCAACTTAAGGATCTCCTTCCAAAGGAGATCCTGAGAATTTAGATATTCTCAACACGATTAGACCCCTAATCAATGTTTTTTTCTCATGCCTTATAGAATTTGATGGTATGCTTGTTTTGATTGGTGTTTTATATGGGTTTATTCAACAAAAGCACCTAATTTTTGGATCACTATCTATCTTGACTCTTTTTTAAGCCTCAATGGTTATTTAAGACCTAAAAATTAAGATCATATAAATGCATGCTAATATTTTTGATCACACAAAATGCAAGAATACAAGAGCTATCTTATATGATTTTCAAATTTTGATGAGTTAACTAAGGATATTTTGATATTTCAAGGTAAAACAAGAGAGGATGCAAGAAGACAAATCTAGCCTAAATGCAACTAAATGAGTTTTGATTTCTTTGCCTATGTACTTGAAAATGAGTAAGAACTTAAGATCTAACCTAAGGTTCTTTGATTGACTGATTTAGATGTGTTTTGTAAAGCAATTAGGGTTTTACTTAGTATTCCTTAATTTCTAAATGAAATGTGATTTATAGGTGCAAAACAATAGAATACATAAGCAAAACACAGAGAAATGAAAGTTACAGAGCTTAAGGAAGTGCCTAGTGGAAAAATAACCTCTTTGGGAGCCTTTTGCCAAATTTTCCACTACCTGCCAAGTTCATAGCCTCCTACGACTTTGGTTTTGATTGGGGAGAATTTGGTACTTACACAAGTTAAACAAAAAAAAATAGATTTTTTTATTTAGGAGGTCTATCTAAGAGCTGGATAGGGTAGAATACTTGTCTAAGTAGTTGATCAGGCCCCATGTTAATGAAAATTTTAATTTTTTTACCTCATGGAGTGGAAATTTGACTTTTACCAAATTCACCACTAGGCTTACCAAATTTACCACTGGTAAATTTGGTCGGTGGTGAATTTAGTTCTATGTATTCTAGAGCCAAATTCGCTAGTGACCGTGTAGGATGGTGAATTTGGTCTAAATATGGGGTTGAGGTAGTTTTTAAGGTTATTTTGGATGGATTTTTGTAGACTTTTGGTCTAAAATTGTAAAGGATGATCCTAACATTGTTTTTTACTGATTTAAGTGTAAAATAGGTAGAAGATGCCATAAATCTTTACCAATTTGTATTCCAAGTGGATGATTTGCTTGAAAGGATATGGGAGGATGATTCAATGACTATTTTTAATAGTTAGAGAGTTGGAAATAGATATATAAGAGTGTATAATAGTTAGGAATATAGCAAGGTAACTTGTTTATATCCTAATATTTCCAATGCTTGTGAAATTCAAAATACCTAGAAAATGAAGAATATGTTATGAAATACAGTTTCTAGCAACTATGAAACAAAAAGCATGTATGGGGATTGGAAAGAGGCTGTTAGTGGGATAAAAAGGTAATAAAAGGCCTTGTATCCTACACTATGGCATCTTTAAAGTTGAAAATAAGTGATTAAGTTCTTGAAATACTAGCAAAATAATGCTAAAAATGCTTGAAAAGAAGATATTAGCATGCTAAATACTTAGTAAATGAAAGCATAAAAGCATGTAGATAAGAGGAAATGATTAGTATGAATTAAATGAAATGCATAAAATCTATAAGTAGGAATAACAACTAATATCCAAATGCTATGAAGAAGAATGCTTAAAATAACCCTACAAGATAAGAGGGTTAGTAAGCAAAATGGGGATGGCAAGTAAGAGGGCTCCTCAAAACCTACAAAAATGATGTTAGATACTTGAAAAAAGACCTAAAAATGAAGATATAAGAGCCTAAAATACAAATGTAAGCTCAAAATAATATGAGAGCATGAAATGAAGAAATTTTTACAAGTAAATGAAGGTAAACTAGTTAGCAAGGCTATGCTAAAAGAGCTCAAATGAAGAGCATCAAAGAAAATAGAGAAGATAACTATGCTAGGGGTGATATCACCTAGAAATGACCTCTCCCTTGCACCAAGTATGGTCTCCTTACCACCAAGATACATTTCCTTGCTTGACTACCCTTCACAAATGCTTGCAAATGGAGGAAGAATGCTTGAAATGCTTGAAGAAATGAAATAGCTTGAAATGGATATGCTAGAGAAATATTGGCAGAATGTAATTACTCTTGAATATCATGCCAAATGCCTACCTAAGGGTCTACTTAAATAGGATTTGGAGGAAAATTAGTTAGGATAAAATTGAAATATGTAAATTTGGTTCATAGCTAGAGTGTGTGAGGTCAAAGCAAAGAGTGGAGGGATGTAATCCTCATGCCTGATAATTATTCTAAGATATTTTGGTCAGCCAAATTTACCACTGGTTGACCAAATTCACCACTAGAAAATTTGATGGTTTTGAGTGGTAATTTTGGTTAGAAACCAAGTTTGATTCTTCATTTTTTGAAATTTGAATGTCTACCAAATTTGCCACTAGTGAATTTGGTAAGGACTGGTGAATTTGGTAAAGTTGATTTTTGTTGTTAGAATTCAATTTTGAAGGTTTTCCAAATTTACCATTGAACTTGCCAAATTTACCACTAGTAAATTTGGTCAAGGTGGCAAATTTGGTAAAGGTTGAATTTGATGCCCAAAATGTTGGGTTTTTGCTAGATTGAAGTTTTGTAATGTTTGTGACCAATTTTTGTGTCTTTTTGCTTTCCAGTGTGTCAAAATTGGGTTTCTAGATTTTACCTTACTTTTGACATGATTTCCATGAGATTGCATCAAAATTTAAGTAGTGATACTCAATTTTGACATTGTAATGTATTGTTTTGCTAATTTGAAGAAATGATTGTGATTGCATTTGTTTTGATTGTTTTACATCATTATTGTATGTATACCTCATTTTTTATGATGTATGACTTGATGTTTGGAGAAGAACATTTTATCCCATGTGAATTTTTTTGCCCCAATATGGTCCCTTCCTCAAGAATGATACACCCAATGGTAGATTTGGGGTGAATTCCTCAAAAATGGGATGTTCGATTGAGTTGATTATGGATAGGTGAATGGGTTAAAAGGAGGAAAGGGAGGTAAAAGTACCTTCATTTGCACTTTACCCCTTTTAGAAAGTTGGAGAGAGAAAAATAGTTTCTTGAGAAGATGGCAAATAATTAGAGATGGGTGCATTATGCAGACACTGTTCAAGGGACGGTACATGTGTTAGATCAATATTGATAGGTATGTTCTTGTGCCAGACTCAAAATTTTGCTTTTCGAGTCAATTTTTCCATGTTTTCATACTTGTGGTGAATTTGGAACCAGTGGTGAATTTGGCACTAGAAAATTTGGTACCAATGGCAAATTTGGCATTGACCAAAAATTTGATTATGAGGCTTTTTGACTGAGTTTTGGATGTGGTTTTGATAGACGATAAAGGTTTTGGTGAGCTAGGAGCATCATGCGAAGTGTTTGGAGAGAATATTGGTGAGTGAGTAGAGGATGGAGGATGTGGGAGTATTGACTATGAATGGGCTATACTATGTGACATATATACCCAAGCTAGAGTTTGACCATCCTTTATTGATATCTCTTGTAGAGAGGTAGTACCCATCATCTAATACTTTTATATTTTCAATGAGGGAGATGATGATGATACTAGAAGATGTATAGTGTATCATTAGAGTCCCTATTCATGGTGTTCCTATTCATTTAGGGATATATGTAGATTCTAGGAAGTTGGACTTTTTAGAGGAATATGACTTTATGGGTATGGATTTAGGATTGAGGGTCAATAATACCTACATGGGAGGGCATATTGATCGATTAACTACATTGCTATCATTTTTTGTGCTAGGATTGCTAATGGGTGATACTAGCAGGTATTTCATGTAGTGGGTATGGAGAGATCATTTTTGGATTGAGATATGAGTAGATTATTTATGCCTGAGATCCCACTATCTTGGTGAGGTTATACCACACTTTGTTAAGAGTGGTATATAGGCAGGGTAAGAGCCTGACATGTTGTACTTTGCTCTAGGTCTAGGAATGGGAGCATGTAATGATCCAACAACTAATTTTAGTGATGAGGTATTATTATCCTAAGAGATCAATATTTTACAGTTGGATGAAGTTCATTTATCCCTCCTTTTGTTCTTTGGATCAGGTGCGATGTCTAATTGATGATCTAATACTAACACACATTTTTTGATGATCATGGAGAGAGAGGTATATTTGGTTAGATAACCATAAGGATATAACTAGAGTGAATAGACATGGTGGTTAGATGATGGGAACTAGGACAATGATTTGTATCGATATAACCATGTGATGCATCAACATGGGGATGTGCAAGGGATACTAACCATATGTGAGATGTGGCTATTACGAGTTTATCATGAGATGTGATGGGATCCTATGGATCCCTATACCTTTATAGAGGTAGATATATATGAATCTATGGTGTTGAATCCCTTGATATATGATGTAGAGGTAAAAATAGAGTATACATATTGGTATGAGATATTTAGGCCTCATCGATTGATAATAGGCCCACCACTAAGAGACCAAATATAGGCATTTAAGGATGTGGCCAACACCCTAAGAGGTATCAAAAATCATTTTGGAAGAGAGAGGTGGTAGAGGTTGGTAGCTAGGTATACATTTGGGGGATCATCTAGTGCTCCCTTGGATGTCCCTCCATTGGTCATGATTCCACTCTTAGGTTCTCCATCTGGTGGAGCAAGATCTATTACTTTAAGGGAGGTAGGTCCTAGCAATACTGTAGATGAAGCTATGATGGTAGAGTTAGGTGTTCTTCATAATACCTTAGAGGATGTGAGGAGGCAATTAGTAGCTACTAAAGCCATGCATGTGGAGGAGGTGACCAAGGTTAGAGATGATATGGTAGAAATGGGGGATGCCGATGAGGAGACCATTTATAGACTTTAATCAACTATAAATCAAGTTGTGAAGGAGTGAGATATGGACCAAGTGATCATTATTGGTCTAATATTAGATTTGGAGTAGATGTGAGGGGAGAGAGATGAAGTTCAATCATAGGTTAGGCAGGGCTTGGATGTTGTGATGAGGCCTGAAAATGCCTCATTTTTACACTATGTTATAAAAAACTGTCATATTATTAAGTTAAATGCCAAATAGTTTATTAGAATATATATTTGTTAAGTGTTTGCATGATTTTATGTTAGGATCATTATATCTCTATTTTTTACTATTTTCAGCATTTTGTGACTACTTTTGCTTGATTAAGTAGCAAATAAAAATATGCATTTCAAACAGCCAAATGTGGCATGCTAATATCCATTAAACTCACAATGGTTTATGAATGTTTTCTTGCCCTTCAACTTGTTTGAAGTCCACATTGAAGCCAAATTATTAGGACTATCATAAATCTAAAAATCTAAAAAAAAATAGCCATATAAAAATCAACAAGCTTTCACTTTATAGGAACACCTTGAAGTTGTCAAGCAAAGCATGAGGATATGGATGGAATGAGTTCAGAAGGACTACAGAAGACATCTGACCTATTTAGAAGCATTCCCACATGGTCTAAATAGGCAGCAATAGGGTATAACAGAGTAGGGACAATTGTGTAGCACTATTGCACTATTTTAGCATGGTTACTTGGTGAATGAAGTGTATAAATTTAGTAGCAACTTGATGTACTCCTTCATGTTGATATTTGAATAATTTTTCCATGTTCTAATTTGTTTGAATTTGCAAGAAATACCAATATTTTACAACTGTGTAGCAAAGTTGAAAAATGTAGTAATTTACCATGTAAGTTCCAGCAAGCTACCAATGAATGGCAAGACATGGAATTCACATATGGAGAGAGATGACGGCTATTGCAATATGATCCTAAGAGCTAACCCACATGAGAAATGCAGATGAAATCACTTGAAGATCACACAGTTGTTCATTCCGAAGATCTTTGTAATGAGTAGACATCTTCGAAATGAGAAATATAGTCTCTTTGGAATGAGTGGACATCTTCGGAATGAGAAATACAGTCTCTTCGAAATGAGCCACTTATCTTCGAAATGAGAACAAAAAGTACTTTTTGACTTGTTGACTGATTTTTGATGATGGAAAAATGGAAAGAAGGTTGAAAAGGTTAAAGGAAAATATCTCCCATCTGACTTTGCAGTCCTTTCTGTCCAAAGCCATCGTTCATGGAAAAGATCAATTTTGATCCTCTTCTAGGATAAACCCAAAAAAAAACTACAGCATAATAGAAAGTTGTTTGCAAGATAGAAATGACATATTCTGAAATGGAGAAAGATGTGTGAGATATTTCTAGACTCCTCCCATGTACTCCCACCACTGAAGATGCTTTATAAAGGCCAATGACTACTACTACAACACAAACTGTCCAGATTTGCATTTATTTCAGATCTAAAATTATTGGCAAATCATTGTAAAGTAGCACATAGGCTGATTTGAGCATGGGATATGTTGTAAGTATTTATATAAATAACACATCTCCCTCCTTGGTTGATCCAGTTAGGAATTATAATAGAGGGGAGTTTTCAATAGCAGCAATTAGGACTGTACAGTAATTTTCTGTAATAGTTTTTAGCATGTTTTGTCATCAATAAAAGTGCAATTATTTTATAATTTTCTATTTTGAGTGTTAATTAGTTAAGGAGTTTTTTTCACCTCCTTCTAGATTAGGAAGTATGGGCCCACTTTCAGATTTAGAAGGAGGATTTTTATGGCAGGTTTTAATCTGTAATTTTGCTACAGCAGAATTAACAGATTACTTGTCAAGTTTACTTTTTTTGTTTTAAGTTTGTATAATGTTCTTTATGTTTTCTATTATGTTTGTGTACAGAATTTGTGTGTGTGTCAGCTGAAAAATTATATTAAGCATTTTTTCTTTGCTTTCCATGTTTTCCTTGCTTTCTATTTTAGCAAATTTCCATTTTTAGCATATTTCATTTTGTTGTCAATTCCTGTAGCAGAAGCTTGACGACCTTTTGTGGTAGGACATTGACAGGTTTTTTTAGCATAAGTTTCATTTACAAATTTTGCAAGTGTAATTTAGGATTTTATTTTAGCAACATTTCAATTTAGCAATTTTAATTCTGTTATTTCAATTCTGCAAAAGTAGATTAGATTTCAATTCAACAATTTCAATTCATGCAATTGTAGTTAACTTTAATTTTCTGAACTTAGAATTAGTTTTTATTTCTTGCAAGTTTTAGTTTTGTAGATTAGGTTTAGTGTGACACCAAAAGGCTAAACCAAATCTATTCCACCCAATAATTGCTTGAAATATGAATGCTTGAATTGTACTCTGCCCTAACCTTCTATCGTAGATAGCCTTGGACACCACCTCGAATTGATAAATCATTGAGATTAAATGATGAGACTCAACGACACTCATCATTTTGGTGTTGTTGTCGGGGATCATGGTGTTTTTAGAGGGTAAAAATAGTCAAATAATTATTATTGTGCTAAGTTATGAAGTTCAAAGTAAAATTTGAATGTAATAGCTGGTATAAATAATAATTATTGATAGTTGCATTTCAGTCCATTTAGAAAATAAGCAACCATAGGGAGGTGATCTTCACACTTGGGGGTTAAATTGCCTATGTTTGAAATTCTTGATAAAAATTGAAATAATTCATCATCCCCATTATCAAGAAACATAAGATCTCTTAAAATATTTAGAAGAGCCATCTGCTAGTACTGCCCTTTTTATATACATATCATCAGGGTAGTATAAAAAATTTGTACTATGTGTTGGGAAATATATCATGGTAGATATACAAGACTATCCCTTGAACAAAATAGCCATATCAGCTATCTATAACATTTTTTCATAGGGACATATCACTTATGAATGTCATTTACTTCCACAACTTAGAGATGTAAAATCTGTTACCTAGTCTAAATTCTTCTCAAAGAGAGATCCCAACAACAACAAACAGGGCAAGTAAATCAACCACCACCTTAAAAAAAACAATCACAAAATATTTTGCACGATCAAAATAGGAGTTTACAACTTAACGGTGATCCTAGAGTTTTCCATTATTACTTAAATATTGTTAGTATTTTACTGCGCTAAACTGCAACCTAACAATTCTTAACCTACACAGACAATAGTTGATCTCATTAGAGGTGATCCTATCTGACAAGTAGTTGATCTGCTAAAGTTGTACACTTCTTGTCTTATTGTGCAAGCCAAACATATTTCTTTTTTTTAGCCCAACCTGTGATCATTCTGAATAATACAGGATAGGCATCCCTTGTCTATGTAGTTGAATATGGTAAAAAAAAACTACAAGAAATGTTATTGACTGCAACAACATCCAACTGTGCTCAAACAAGAACTTACTTGAGCTTGAAGAGACAAAAATCAATGGAGATACATAGAAAACCTTTAGTCCAAACACACAGAAATTAGCCTTGGATAAAGGAGAAAAACTAGAAAAACTACACAGAAAATTTACTTCCATTGAACTCCTTAGTAAGAAATTACAAAGGGGTAAATTCTATCCTCCTAGGAATGAAAAAAATTGAAGTGCAGCCAAGAAAATTCTTGAACATTATTAGCTGGCTAACTTATAAAAAAAAAAGCAAAATTCTTACTATTTTGAAACAATATTTCAATCCCTTTACATGGAATTACAAGGGTATATCAATATTTTATCTTGATTGAAGCACTTAACATATTTTGGGAATTGGTATTTAATTTTTTCAAGTATATATTGACAAGATTTTGCAGACTAGGAGGCATTGACAACACTTGATTGAAGAATTTTTCAGATATGGAGCAGTTCTTCTTTCTCCCATTGGTAATTCATGGAGGATTTTAGTGGTGAATGGACATTGCCTTCGGGTATACCATGCACCATTAACTAAGGAGGAGTTCTTGAAGGAGATTCCATTGGATGTACACATAATGGAAGATAATTTCTCTTCAATATCAGATTCATAGTGATGATAAAAATTTTGACAAAAAAAAAAAAAATACAAGAAAAGCAAAAAAAAGAATAGTCTTGTTTGTGAACTTCCTTCTTGGGTACAAGCAAGACAAGAAAAATTGAAAAAAAAAAAAGAGAGAAAAAAAAAATTGCAGCAAAGGCATGTCCCACAAAATGGGGATACATGAGGACAAGCATCAATTTCATCAAGGAAGAGGAACAATAGAGCCAATACTTCATTTCCAGTAATAAGGAGTTAAATGATGATATAAGCAGATTCTTACTGCTTATCTAGAAAGGAAGGTTGCATCATTGTTACAGATTTCAACAGAAAAGATGGTGTTTTCATACAAATATTGACATGTTTTTGTAGAATAAGGATTTATTCATATCCAAATAAGAGTGAGAGACATTCTCTCTCATTGTAGCCTCATGAGAGATACTCTTTTATTGAGGCATTTGAAAAAAAAAACAAAAAACAAAAATGACAGAAGTTGGTTGAAAACCAAAAATGGTAGCCTCTTCTGATGAAAAAAAAAGATAAAAAAAAAATGAATAATTCAGTAGTGAAAACCTCCTTTGAGGCGCTGCTGAGTTGGCTTGCATGAAAACCAATTTTCCAGCATGCATTGCCTTGTTGATCCACCCATTATTGTTACACCATTGTACAAATATCACATTGCTCATGTGTATATTTATGTTTTTAGATAGCTTGCTAACAATCATCAGAAGCAGCTTGTAAGGTGCATGATTAATTTTTAGGATAGTAAGGTATGTTTTTCTTGTATTTAAGTCATAGTAAGCATTTAGCATTTAATGTATGATAATCGGTATTTGGCATAAACTATTCATACAATATTGGTAAGTTGAAAATGGAACATGATCAAAATGTCAAGAAACACCCCCTTTTGCACTTAGTTGCATGAGAATTTTAAAACTAACAAAAACCTGATTTTGGGACAGACATGGCATAAATTATATCTCAATTAGTAGGGTAGGTTTTAGAAGTAGGAATGCAAGTTTATCTCACAATTTTTTGATAAATTGAAGGAGGATAATTAGCAAAATGCACCTAAAGGTTCTATTTTAGTACTACTGGAATAAAATAACGACATACAAAACAAAGAATAACATCTAAACAAAAGGATGAAGAAGGGATTTTTGATGTTATGGAAGGCTTATACACTCTAGAGATGGGCCCACAATAGAATCTGTAGCTAACTTTTGCATAGGAGGTCATTTTTGTATTTTTTGATGCATCTTCGGAATGAACAATCATATCTTCGGAATGAACATGCATATCTTCGGAATGAGCAGGATATCTTCGAAATGAGCAGAAACTGCACCAAAATTGTTGAAAATACTACAGAATAGCAAAAAGAGTAGGGTACATTAAATATTGAGGTTTATAAGGCTCTACCACAAGTAAGTACATCCCTTTAGCATTTCAAAATCAAAATTTTATCAATTTTGTTCAAAAGGTGCAAACAATAGAAATAGGCATTCAGGCTGAAATGTTGTTAAGAACAGAAAATTCCAGCAGTAGTAGTGCATCTACCAAATATGGTTCCACAATAAGGCTATTGCAAGATGAATCACATGATACCAAGCCTTTAAGAGGTACCTTGCAACACTAAAACTTGTAGAAGGGCAGAAGAAGAGTTAAAATTGCAGTAATTGCAGAAATTGCAATATTGAAGGACGAAAGTGCATAAGTTAAAAAGTTGCAAGTTGCAAATGAAAAAAAAAATATATGCAAGAAAAGAAAAGAAAACAAAATAAATAAATAAAATTTGAAAAAAATTGATTGAAAACTTTTTTTTTGCAAGGTTGTAGAAAAGTGAAATACCTGTGCTTAAATTTAAAAAATGTTTGGTGTAGTGCAGCAAGGAGAAATTTCTCAGGTAGCAGGTGGCAAAGGATGTTTTTCACAAGGATAAAACCAACATATTACTATGGCCTACTAGGATGCATGAGGGCAAGCATCAGTTCAAGATGGGGGGATGATGAGGCCTGATTATGCCTCATTTTTACACTATGTTTGACATATAAAAAACTATCATATTATTAAGTTAAATGCCAAATAGTTGATTAGAATATATATTTGTTAAGTGTTTGCATGATTTTATGTTAGGATCATTATATCTCTATTTTTGACTATTTTCAGCATTTTGTGACTACTTTTGCTTGATTAAGTAGCAAATAAAAATATGCATTTCAAAAATCCAAATGTGGTATGCTAATATCCATTAAATTCACAATGGTTTATGAATGTTTTCCTACCCTTCAACTTGTTTGAAGTCCACATTGAATCCAAATTATTAGGACTATCATAAATCTAAAAATCTGAAAAAAATAGCCATATAAAAATTAGCAAGCTGTCACTTTATAGGAACACCTTGAAGTTGTCAATAAAAGCATGAGGATATGGATGGAATGAGTTTAGAAGGACTACAGAAGAAATCTGACCTATTTAGAAGCATTCCCACATGGTCTAAATAGGCAGCAATAAGGTATAACAGAGCAAGGACAATTGTGCAGCACTATTGCACTATTTCAGCATGGTTACTTGGTGAATGAAGTGTACAAATTCAGTAGCAACTTGATGTAATCCTTCATGTTGATATTTGAATAATTTTTCCATGTTCTAATTTGTTTGAATTTGCAAAAAATACCAATATTTTACAACTGTGCAGCAGATTTGGAAAATGCAATAATTTACCATGTAAGTTCTAGCAAGCTACCAATTAATGGCAAGGCATGGAATTCACACATGGAGAGAGATGAAGGCTATTGCAATATTATCCTAAGATCTAACCCACCTGAGAAATGCAGATGAAATCACTTGAAGAGCATATAGTTGTTCATTTTGAAGATCTTCAAAATGAGCAAACATCTTCGAAATGAGAAATACAGTCTCTTCGAAATGAGTGGACATATTCAGAATGATAAATACAGTCTCTTCGAAATGAGCCACTTATCTTTGAAATGAGAGCAGAAAGTGCTTTTTGACTTGACTGATTTTTGACGATGGAAAAATGGAAAGAAGTTTGAAAAGGTTAAAGGAAAATATCTCCCATCTGACTTTGTCGTCCTTGTCGTCCAAAGCCACCATTCATGGAAAAGATCAATTTTGATCCTCTTCCAGGATAAACCTAGAAAAAACTATAGCATAATAGAAAGTTTTTTGCAAGATAGAAATGGCATATTCTAAAGTGGATAAATATGTTTGAGATATTTCTAGACTCCTCCCACGTACTCCCACCACTGAAGATGCTTTCTAAGGGCCAATGACTACTATTGCAACACAAACTGTCCAGATTTGCATTTATTTCAAATCCAGAATTATTGGCAAATCACTGTAAAGTAGCACATAGGCTGATTTGAGCATGGGATATGTTGTAAATATTTATATAAATAACACAACTCCCTCCTTGGTTGATCCAGTTAAAAATTATAATAGAGGGGAGTTTTCAATAGTAGCAATTAGGACTGTACAGTAATTTTTTGTAACAGTTTTTAGCATGTTTTGTCATCAATAAAAGTGTATTTATTTTATCATTTTCTATTCTGAGTGTTAATTAGTTAAGGAGTGATTTTAACCTCCTTCTATATCAGGAATTATGGGCCCACTTTCAGATCTAGGAGGATTTTTATGGCAGGTTTTAATCTATAATTTTTCTACAGCAGAATTAACAGATTACTTGTCAAATTTACTTTTCTTGTTTTAAGTTTATATAATGTTCTTTATGTTTTCTATTATGTTTGTGTACAAAATTTGTGTGTGTGTCAGCTGAAAAATTATATTAAGCATTTTTCCTTTGCTTTCCATGTTTTCCCTGCTTTCTATTTTAGCAACTTTCTATTTTCAGCATATTTCATTTTGCTATCAATTCCTATAGCAGAAGCTTGATGACCTTTTGTGGCATGACATTGACAGGTGTTTTTAGCATAAGTTTCATTTACAAGTGTCATTTCAATTTTGCATGTGTAATTTAAGATTTTATTTCAGAAACATTTCAATTTAGCAATTTCAATTTTGTTATTTCAATTCTGCAAAAGTAGATTAGATTTCAATTCAACAATTTCAATTCATGCAATTGTAGTTAACTTTAATTTTTTGAACTTAGAATTAGTTTTTATTTCTTGCAAGTTTTTGTTCTGCAGATTAGGTTTAGTGTGACACCAAAAGGCTAAACCAAATCTGTTCCACCCAATAATTGCTTGAAATTTGAATGCTTGAATTGTACTCTGCCCTAACCTTCTATCATAGATAGCCTTGGACACCACCTCGGATTGATAAATCATTGAGATTAAAGATGAGACTCAATGATACTAATCATGCTGTAGTAGTGGCTATGATTATGGGGACACTAGAGTGGAAGCTATAGGGCTCCAAGGCAAAACTTTAGGCTTTGAGGGTAGAGTTATAGGCTTTGAGGATGGAGTTTTCCAATGCTTCAATGAGACTATATCATGTAGATTTTTGATCTGAGAGGGAGCAAGGGAGAACCATGTATTATTTTTAGTTAGACCATATATAGATTCCTACAAAGTGACAAGCACCATCACCTTTGAGGTCACAATCGAGAACACCATCGATGAGTAATGCTTCTTGGAGGTTTGTTAGTTTCCAGCTACCTCATCCTCCACAAAGAGGTAGTGGAAGAGATACTATTTCTAATTGTTAGGCATATTTTGGAGTGAGTGTACCAATTTTGGGATGTGATACACCCTCCTTTTATGAGTTGAGTGTATCATTTTATCTTTATTTGTGATACATCTTCTCTAGCATTATGTATGATATGAGGTATATATATATAATGATGACATTTGCATTTTGAGTCTTGATGTGATGTTTTGACCTTTTATGGTTTGATTGTGTGATGTGAAAATATGTTAGATGTTGAAAATATGATGTTTTGATGTATTGATGTGTTGATATTGTATTATACATTTGACTAGGTGATGGCAGTGTTGATTGATTTCTTAGAATTGGTCTTATAAACCATGATGATGATCAAATTCTAAGGGAGGGTAGTTACCCTATTGAGAGATGCTTTGAGTCCTAAATGATAGATAACCATTCAGATGTATGCTATGAGCGATGATATCTAGACTTGATAGAGAAAATGCTCATGTGTTTTGGGATGTGATATCCCTTGCATGTTTTTGTAAGAGGAAACATTGTCTCATCATGTCTAAATAGTGGCCTATGGAGCCATATGAAGGATAAGTATTTAGACCAGGATGAGGTACCTACAATATGTACATGATATGTGTATTTTGAGATAATATTTTTCTTCTCATCAATGTTTAAGTGCCATTTTCTATGAAACACTTAACTGCATAGATGAGGTACATGTAATATGTACATAATATGTGTATTTTGAGATAATATTTTCCTTCTCATCATTGTTTAAGTCCCATGCTCTTTAAAATACTTAACTGTGTAGATGAGGTACTTGTAATATGTACATGATGTGCATTTTGAGATAATATTTGTCTTACAATCAATTTTTAAGTGTCATTCTCTAAGAAACACTTAATTGCATAGATGTGGTACCAGTAATATGTACATGATATGTGTATTTTGAGATAATATTTTTCTTCTCATCAATGTTTAAGTACCATGCTCTATGAAACACTTAACTACATAGATGAGGTACCTGTAATATGTACATGATATGTGTATTTTGAGATAATATTTTTCTTCTCATCAATGTTTAAGTGCCATGCTCTATGAAACACTTAACTACATAGATGAGGTACCTATAATATGTATATGCTTCTCATCAATGTTTAAGTACCATGCTCTATGAAACACTTAACTGCATAGATAAGGTACTTGTAATGTGTATATGCTTCTCATCAATGTTTAAGTGGTATGCTCTATAAAACACTTAACTGTGTAGATAAGGTAATTGCTTCTTATCAATGTTTAAGTGCCATGCTCTATGAAATACTTAACTGTATAGATAAGATATTTGATTTTTCATCAATATTTAAGTACCATGCTCTATGAAACACTTAATTGCGTAGATGAAGTAATTGCTTCTTATCAATGTTAAGTGACATGCTCTATGAAACACTTAACTGTGTAGATAAGACGTTTGATTTTTCATCAATGTTAAAGTGCCATGATATATAAAACACTTAACTATGTAGATGAATTAATTGCTTCTTATCAATGTTTAAGTGCCATGCTCTATGAAACACTTAATTGTATAGATAAGATATTTGATTTTTCATCAATGTTTAAGTGTCATGCTCTATGAAACACTTAACTACATAGATGAAGTAATTGCTTCTTATCAATGTTTAAGTACCATGCTCTATGAAACACTTAACTGTGTAGATAAGATATTTTATTTTTCATCAATGTTTAAGTGTCATGCTCTATGAAACACTTAACTCCATAGATGAAGTAATTGCTTCTTATCAGTGTTTAAGTGAAATGCTCTATGAAATGCTTAACTTCATAGATAAGATATTTGTTGTCTGTAAGCCTTTTGCAAATATTTGAAATGATGTTTGATAATGCTTTTGATATTTTTGATGGTTATTGCAAACATTTTGCGACATTTTATAATGCTTTTGTAATGATATAATGATGATTGCAAATGTTTTACAATGTTTTGTAATGAATTTGTAATTATTTTATGATAATTGTAAATGTTTTGCAATTTTTTGTGATGATTTCAAATGTTTTGCAATATTTTGTAATGCTTTCATGATAATTGCAAATATTTTGCAATGTTTTGTGATAATTGCAAACATTTTGTAATTTTTTGTAATGATTTGATGCGATGTTGATAATGTTATTGAAAGAGACAAGTAATGCAACTTTGTAGTGTTTTTGAAAGCATGCAAATATTTTTGTGATGTATTGATATAATGTTTGCAAAAGGCTTGCAAGATAATTTTATGTCATTATTTTTCCTTCACTATTTGAAAGCAAAATGCCTTGATAAATATAATGATTTGATATTGCTAATTTTCTTAACACATGAGAGAGGGTAACAAGAGTATATAAGTATGTTACCTAACACATATGTAAATATTTACATGTACATGAGAAATTGGACTTAATACTCATTGCCACCTTTGATGTGTTGAAATATTCAAGAATTTATAGGGTAAACAAAATATTTTAGACCGAGTGTAACGCTCCCATATGGATGAGCTAAGAGAAGAAGAAATTTGTATCCCTTTCTCAGAGTGTGTACAAAGAATTGTATATGTGTAGAACATGGGAAAAATAAATCCCCTTTTCTAGGAGGTCCATGTGATAGCATGGCCCTTAGTCTAAAGTATTTTGTTGTATGAGAAATAGATAACATCCGTGCTGGCTTGTAGGCCATTAGGAAGCATAGGAATTTGATAATAAACTACTTGATGTAGTCATAAATGATTATGGATATGTAAAGTTTTGATCATAAAACCCTAATATTTTGAAGGTTCCATAAGTTAGCCTGGATGTTTTTGTTTTGATAGATTTATGAGAAGAAATGATAACTTGTTATCACATGTCAAGATCAAGTTTTCTATCTATTGATTGACATTTTGTACAAACATATAGAGAATATCTAGCCATATTAATAAGTGATCCTTTTGAGATTTAATGTTTATTTGCATATTTGTATAATAAACTAGTTGGAAACAAAATCTTGTTGATCCAATGAATTATTAGGTAAATAGTTGATGAAGAAAGTATGATTTGTGAATGTTCTATTATTGTAGAAGACTAGGTGGCTACGAAGACAACATTAATCCAGTGTCTGGTAAATCTTTCAAATAATTTTATGCTCACAAGGTATTGGATCCATGGAGTATTTTAGTCCAATAGATCCATTTGAACAACATTTTGTGAGAGATATTGATTTTTGTTTGATATAATGCCTATGAAATAAACTAGGTGGCTATGAGAATATTATTGATCTAGTTACTAGTAATATTTACAAATGAATATAGATCTACAAGCTATTAGATCAATACATTATTATTAAACATCATAGCTTATCAAAGGTGATTAATGATATTTGTGAAAGTGTGATAGCATGCTGACACAATAAATCAAGAGGAATGTTATGACAACATGATTTTGATTGGTTTTTTATATTCTTAGCCATCCAATGTGGCTAGGTGGTAAGCTTTGGATCCAAATTTGGCTATGATGATGAAAGGTCCTAACCAATTAGGTTTAAACTTTCCTTTGAGGTCATTGTTAGTGTTAGTATTTTTTTATTTTCTTTGAGGACTAGGTCCTTGTTGGAAGCAAATTTGACTCAAAATTTGAAACCCCCAAATTTAATTTTTTGGTTTCATCAAAATAAGCAAGCATTACTGGTCTCTTTGCATATTATTAGAAAAATTGGTTTTCCATAAGTTTAACCTCAAACATTGCTATTATGTGCACCTTTGAAAAATTGTTATATCTTAAGAAGGTTGCTAAATTCAATCCCTTTTAATAAAACCCGACTATTAAAAATACAAGGTTTTAGTATTTCAGATCAATAATCATGTTTGGACCTAAGTCAAGTGATAAATCATTTAGTCCTAAGGTATTAAAAGGATTTAATCAAGGGACATGGTCTAAAAACCTGAAATCTAAGCATTTTTTTTAATTTTTGAATATTAAAGTTCGAAACATAAGTTTTAATAAAGGTATTAATTAAAACCATGAGGGTATGCACCTCGTTATGTTAAAAATAAATAACCTCATGAAAATCCAATGGCAGTGCTCGATCGAGATCTAAATCGGATGACAATGCTCTCATAAAAGGGGCATTGAAAAGGACAAAACCCCACAATATTAATTAAGAATATTAAATGATATTAGCAAGGGTCTAACACATCAGATAATTATCCCCCTTTCGACTTAATCAAAGTTTAAAATCATGTGCCCCTTGGTAACTAACCTTGCAGGTTGAATAAAATCAACGGTCATGCCAACATTGATCGAGATCCAACTGTGCCAAAATCAAAATCTAAATGATGAAATGGTAGTATATTAGGTAACACAAAGTGTGCATATTGTAGGATATCTAATGCTAGCACCTCATCAAGAAGAAATCAAATTAATATGCTTGACTTAATAAAGCACCCCGATATAAAGTTAAAAGGCTTAAGTACCATGGTCACAAGCATCTGACGACTGCACTTGATCAAAAATTTGATCCAACGATGCACGTTCATCACGAATTATCAAGGATAAACAAGGCTTGAGGGTATGTGCCCCCATTCATTAATGGTCGAGCACATCTATCTGAATCTAAGGGTAGCGCTCCTTCCTTAATCAGGCGATGGTGCTTTAATGAGCCAATCGGAAGATAAGTCGACCAAGACAAAGGTAATGTTTTAATTAAATAGATTAGCATGATATATCAAACTTATGGTTAATATTAAAACATGCACCCTTTGATTAATCAAGCATATCTAATGGTAGCACTCCATCCAGGTAAAATCAAACGGATGCGCTCTATTCAAAAAATCAAATTTATTAAATATCATGTTCTAAGGTTGGGGTAAAAGCCTAAGTACAAAGTTGAAAAAAACTTGATTAAATGTTAAATTGCTTTAAAAAGATCATAGGGTAGCCATTAACTTAGGTTTTAATCAAATGGTCACTTTTATTATGAGACTAATCCCATAGGGTAAAATAAATCAACGATTGCACTAATCCTCCTCAGGATTTGATGACAACGCTCAAATCAAAGATCCAAGTAATGAAGTGATCACAAAAATATGATAGTAGCACTCCATTGAGATTAAAAGGATCTGATGGCAACAATCGAGTCAAAGTCAAAACAATAAGATACAAGCAAGGCTAATCCAATGGACATCTTCTAACGAATCCAATGGATGCACTCCCTCTCAAAATAATCCAATGGCAATGCATGCTTCAAAGGTAAATCTAATGGTAAGCCTAAATTAGCATTCAATTAATCAAATTTTAATCACATTAGAAAGGGCTCTAACACATTATTAATTGCCCCCTTTTTGATTAATCAATATTAAAAAAACAAAAAAAGGAGATTCGAAGCATGTTTTATTTTGGTTATCTAACTCGTAGGTTATAAAAAATCAAATGTTGTGGCCTTATCCAATCTTATCAAACGACTGTGTTTGATCATGATTTTTTGGGGAACCTTAAGATATCTAAGATGATGACAGACACTCACATCAAGAACCAAATCCTATGGGGATCCCCAGGATGATTTCTACCCAATTAAAAGTGTAGTCGATCCCTAAGATTAATTATCATCTAGGGCCAAGGTGGCACAATGTTCAAAATAGAGGTTGCCCCTATCACACGTCACAATCCCACGTCGGAGAAGAAGAAGCTTCAATGACCAATAGCGAAACTATAAATGATTACGGGTACACGAACCAAAGAACCCAGGGGCATATAAGATGAAGGATATTACCCACCATAAAAGCCCAACTTCGAAAGAAGATGTGCTGGCAAATTTCCTTTGGCCAATTTTAAAAAGTAGTTGGTAACGTAGTATTAATGATGAAACATATGAAAATATCAAACTCATTTCACCATACAGTATTTGAGCTCACAAAATCGGTCAATTTACCACCCTGGTAATCTAAGAACAAAAATTGATATGCAAGAGGTACAAAGAGAAGAGTTTGAGATTTTATTTTTTCAGAGAACTAGACTCACTACTGTGAGCACAATGGCATCATGGGGAGACACTTTTGCCCTCGAAGACACTAGAGAAGTAGTGAAATTCATTATAGACCGGTCACCATACTTTGAGATTTTTGGACCACCTATACCTGGTAGCACAATGTATGAATTCACCCAAAAGTGTGGAGTTGATAAGAAACCTACTCCAGCACAACAATACGAGATCGACAATACATGTATCAAGAGTTTTGCTCATGTGATGGAGAATGATAACAAGACCCCATGGATAATGGCTGACCTATTTCATAAAGCCTGAAGGCTACAATACAAGGGTTTCCCCAGAAGTAATAGATGGAACAGTAACCTCGGGAAGTTGATATGTCCGAAGGTTTACTTCTCCTTGGATTTAATGGTATGGTTAGCAATGGCATATGACAAAAGTACCAGAACATTTCGAGATAATAAGGATCGACTAGTGTTCAGCACCAAATTCGAGCACATCAGGCAAGTTTTCAATTTGACAGAGTATACCACCTTTTTAGTTAAAAAGGTAATTGAACATCAATCTCGAATGTTCACAGGATTAGAAGTTTTTAAATCTTTGTTTGATACAAATGAGAAAATAGTTAATCAATTCCCAATTAGGAAGACTGCTTTTAGGCCATGGGTCCAAGACTTTTGTGATATGATAAACATAGTCTTAGGAGTACAGGATCTCAGTATGGTGGACAAAAAGATTTTGTATTTAGTAGCATAGAGCAATCGGGTGCATAATACCCCAATTTATGCATGGGAATTAGAATTGAGTAACCAAATACATGAGCAAATGGTAGAATTGAAAAAGGCTATTTTTGAACAAAGACAAGAGATGCCCTGTTTTTCACAATACTCATTTTTCATCCACCTGATAGCGGGAAAATTAGGAGAAGAAGCCCAAAAAAGAGTAGAAGTCATTAACAGCCCCTACGTCCAAACTAGTTTTTGGAGAATACATGAAGGACAGACTCACATGGGCTGGTTCTGCGACCATTTTATGGTAGAAATCCATTGGACTTTAACCGACATGCTCCCTGAGAGGCTAGGGCTAGGAGTAAGAGCTTTTATCAAAGAAAAGGAGATTGGGGATTTCTTTTTCTCAGAAGGGTTCACTTATATCAGGCTCTATGGGGCCAAAATTCCCCCTAAGTTGTTACCAATGTATTGTCCATTATCCCTAGCAGCTCTGGAGTTATGTAGGCAGGTGGCAGAGGAAGCCAAGATGAGACTAGTGAAGAAACATGGTAAAGTCCCCTGGCTCAATGTCCCCTATCGCTTTGGGGACTATATATTTGTTGGCTACCCTGCACTGCTCAAAGGAATGTTTGATTTAGATACTATGGACTTCGATGAGATAACTTGGAGGTTTTATGACCCAAAAGGGATATACAATAAAATTATGGAAAAATGGGAGTATGCTCGAATACAACATCGAAAGGATGCTTATGAAGAAATATTATTGGAAGCCATGGAAAAAGGGGCAGATTTACAGGTTGTATGGGATGATTTCCCTCCTAAAGATAGGGGCAGCACACAGATTCATGAAGCCTATGATTACCCTACAGAATTGAGAAGGCTTCAAGAAATTTTAGTAGAATATGTAGCACCTATTTTACCAGGAGCAGCTCAAGCAATCAAGGAAGACCCCTTATTGGAGTTAATAGAAGAACAGGGTATTGATCAAATGGAGGTCATTGTAAATACTACATATATAATAGAACAATAGGTCAAGCCTCCCGTAGATGATCATCTTAGAATAGAGGTAGCACCAAGCACTTCCCAAGAGGTTTCCAAAAACCCAAGCGTAGCTAAAGGGAAAGAAATTATGACCACACCTGTTCAGAAATATTCTCTCCTAGAACAGGCTATAATTCCCATTTCTGACAGAGTATTAGCTGTAACAAGTGTGAAGAAATTGGCACCCATGGCCATCCCTACCTCTTTAAAAATAAAAGGATAGGAGATTAAAGTTCCATTAGTAATAAGGATGAATATGAGAAGAACTAGTGGATTTGGGGGTCTGTTTCGAAGTCACCAAGTGAAGAATCAAACAGAGATAACCACTATAGAAAATAAGAAGCCTAAATTGACTTTACCTTCTACAAAGGTTTTTTGGAGAGGACATATGAGCAAACTACTTTACTGCTATAAATGAACAGGAATTACAGGTAGTGGCAGGGATGGGAAATATAGGAGAACAACTTACAGATGAACCACGATTAGAAACATTTGTATCAGATATAGCAAAGGTAAATCTTCCTGCCTTGCAAGACCCACTTGTCTTTAGAGTCAATGAGGATACCGAGGGCTCATCAGTACTAGGAAAATAAGGTGAAATGGTCAAAGTTGTCAAGGCAATGCAAAATCAAACCATGGATCAACTAGTTGAGAAAATTGTAGAGTTAAGGAATCAATTGAAAAGAGAAGAGAAGGAAAAAGATGAAATGAAAGCATTAATAAATAAAAAATAGGAAGAATTGGTGCAAAAGGATACTCCAAAGGCACAACCCCCTTCAGTGGTAAGGATTCAAAATCATGCCTATTATCTAAATGCAATGAAGAAGGATATGTCAATGAAAATACAAGCTCATGCCAAAGGGCTCAATGAGATGTTTAGGCAGATTAGGGTGATTCAAATTACTGCTCGAGAAATACAGACCTTGATATAGGAGAAGGAAGAAGACTTTGAAGTCATTCATCCTACCCTTGATTTAATAGGAGATAATTTTGAAGAGCTATAGGGTCAAGAGATAATAACAAATGATGGCAGTAAAATCTAGTTCAATATTGAGTTCTTGAAAGCAACCATGTTTGGGGTAAACCAGGAAAGGTGGATCAATGTTGTAACTGAAATGGATAATCTGATAGAATATGCAATAGGAAAAATGGTAGATATTGGTTTGTCCTTAGACCAATGCTTGGAAGCCCCCAGTGTAGAAGAGCTACTCAGGCATATAATAGAAATATTTGATTGTGAGTCATATGATGAGTCATAAATGACTAGACAATCTACCCTTCTGGTAAATACTGTGGAGATGTTACTCTTCCAATATGAAAGAAACAAGCCCATTCTTGCCATACAGAAAAATAGAATTTTGTAGGAAATGAATATGCTAAGGTTTGCTGCAACCTTTGACATAGAAGTTTGGAGACTAATCAACAAACAAATAAAGTGGTTGCAACAAGGTCAAAAAGGGAAAAAGGTTGAAATATCTAGTCAAAAGCTGGAAAGTAGCTCAACTTTTCCAACTAAACAAGGACCTATGCCAATAGAAAAATTCTCCGAAGCAACCAAAGAATCAAGTGCTCAAAGGGGGATAGTTCAAGAAAAAATAGTTGAAAAAGAAGTAGTGGAAGAAAGAATAGACTCTCCCAATACCACCATCACTGGTTAAAATAAGCTACTATTTGAAAAGGTCAAATAAGAGTGTACAACATAAACAAAAAGAGATAGTGGAAGCCAGCTGTACCAGTTTTGAAGATCAACTCAGAAGAGGACAAGTGTAAGGCTAGGAATAGACCAAAAATAACAAAATCAAGAACCAGAGGCTATAAAAGGAAGCAGCTGCGTTCAGAATCATCATCAAGCAATTAGGGAATATCATTTTTTCTAAGAGGTATACTTGAGTGCCCTTTAGAGTTGTGTTGTTGTATCTCCTTTTTGTGTCTATTTTTCTCATTCATTCTTCTTTCTTCCCTTTACTGTGCAGGATTTTGATAGGAAAGTGCTCAAGAAGCTGAGATTATTTCTTGTCCTATTGAGCCTGAGATTCAGAGACTCTATTGTTACCATATTGGAACAAGGAGAGTAGGAGAGACCTGTTACATTATTTGAATAGAGTCTTCTTCATTGTATTGATGTATTTCTTTGAGAAAAATAGAGTTAAAAGGCATCCTGCCCACTCTGCATGTAATATTTTATGAAATCAATACAATTTTGAGTTTCATTTCTATTATATCTTTGTCTTGGTACTGTGTGTCACTGTGTAATGGATTACATTATTTGAATGCATTATATATGTTTCTTTCGTTGGTCAACTTTTAGTTTTATTACGATATTTGAATAAGTCTAAGAGCGCCAATTTTCTTTTCCCCATTCTCTCTGTTCATGTCAAAATTGTTGTTAAATTGCTATAACAACCCAATGAATCTAGGCACCGGTCTACATAAGGCATAACAAATGGTTATTTTCTTGCTTGGTCATTTTAATACATATAGTGTTACATTAATCTGGAGCGTGTAATCAACGTTTTATCATAGAATTACCGTTGGGGTTTCCTTACCCGTTCTGCAGTTTTCTTTTAGCAATATTCATGTTTATCAAAACAAAGAGGTAGGTTGACCAGAGCCTATAATAGCTCGTTGGTTTCAAACAGATTTTTGCAGCGTGACAATCGAATCCTATGGATGCAAGAATCGGTTCCAATAGTTTTTTGGCACCGTTGCTGGGGAAGAGTTTTTAAATTCTTAACTTTGGCTTTAACAATGACATTATTTTAATAATGAGCAGCCAATAGGAATAAAGAACTATTGCTTTGATTTTATTTGATTTGTATTCTTTATTTTACTTATGGTTTTCAATTTCGAGGTTTTATTTTACATTTCTTTATTTTCTTGAAAATCTTGGTTTCTTGATTTTCTTGAATTATCCCAAGAACCGACTCCTGTGAGGATGAGTGTTAATATCAAGCATTCTTGATAAAAACATACACTATTCTTTTTGCACCCCAGTGCTGGCAACTTTGTCTGAACAAACCCAGAAGATTAAAATAAAAAAGGAAAGAGTAGAATGTGCTAGCGAACACCAGGAGAAGCGGTAAGGAGCTATTCCTAGAACTCGAGAATCTAGAGGTATTTATACATAATCAAAAAACTCCACTTTTCAAGAGTACTGCTTATAATAGTAGATCAAATTCTAGCGGTAAAAAGTACGTAAAGAAAATAAAGATCAGAATACTTTTACTATTGATATCACTGTAGATGAAAATTTGAATTCTGCTATAGAAGATACATGTGATTATTCTCATTGTCCAATTAATAGTAATACTAAGGTAGATAACCCTTAGATTATATTCAAGCTACCTAGACCCATATTATTGTAGGTACTACTACTGTGAATTTGAATTCTATAGTAACAATGGCCCAAGCTAATGTTCATTTATGGAGAACTAATAGATATAGGCCTTTTGTGTTACCAACAAATATTAATGCCTTGCCCAATAAAGCTCACAAATACCTTCCAAAATTCTTAGGAAATAGTGCAATGACTGGAGAAGATCATATCAAGAGTTTCTTGTATGCGATGGATAGTCTAGAGGTTGAACATGAAGACGTAGTCTTAAGACTATTTTTACAGACTTTAGAAAAAGATGCTAGAGAGTGGTTCAATTACCTTCTTGACAATGATATCCCAAACTTCACCAAAATGGAAGTTGTGTTTCTAAAGAAATATGGTGAAAGAAAAAATGAACAATCTCTGTTAACTGAGTTAGCCACTATGAAGAAAAAAGAGAATGAGGCTATTAGTGACTTTAACAGAAGATTTTCAAAGACCAAGAACAAAATCCCTGCCAACCTTAGGCCTAGTGATATTTAGTCTATTTGTTTTTACAAGAATACCTTTCAAGGAGAGTTTAACTATGAGCTAAGGCAAGAACAAGCCACTACCATTGATGGTTGTATGGAAAAGGTAATGGATATAGAAAGAAATATTCTTGATTGTGGTAAGATGAAGCCTTATTCTATAGAAGTCAACCTACATGATAGAAAACCTAAAAGAATAGCATTTGATATACTAGGAAGAACTAAAATTGATCCATTGGATAAATTGACTATTCAAATGATTGAGATGCTCAGTAACATGAACAACAGGATAGCAAGAATTGAAATAAAAAATGGTTAATCATCACAAAAAAATCACCCTCATGTTGATAATCATCCTCCCTTTAAAAATAACTTTAATAGGAATTGGGGAAACAACAATAGTTCTGAATAAGGAAATAGGAGTAGGAATAATGATGACAATAGCTAGAAAAATAGAGATTCTGATAGAGATCATAATAGTGTTCCTAACCCCATACCATATGCCAATGTAGCAGAAGGCTTTCCCTATTTTTTCTCTACTTGTGACACACCTCATAACCCTAACGCATGTGGAATTCGCCTAAGTGACCAATGCAATGTAGATTTACATCCTGAATCAGAAGAGGATATAAGAATCAATGCTTGTTGGTCTGTTGAAGATGAATCCAAAGAAAGTTTGTTTTAAGAAGATGTGGATAAATATGCTTCAAATCATCATCCTCAAATATTAGTAGCTGAAGGAACTAAAATCTTGCATAAATCACATGAGTCAAGATATGACAAGATGAAGCAAGGAAAATTAATCCCCATTACTCAATAAGTTGAAGAATTAGAAGCTACTCATACTTTGAATTTAAGAAACAGGATTGTCCCATATAGGACAGAGAAAACCTCTAAAAGTGAAACAAGAAAATAAAATTTCACAAATAATAATATCAGTAAAGAGAAAATTGATAGAATCCTCAAAAATATTACTCCTAAAGTAATAGAATCAGAGGAAGAGATTTCCAAAGAAGAAAGTAATAGACCACTAGATATAAAGAAAATAGAATTTGATGTTGGGTTACAACTCAGTAAACAAAAGGTTAACATAACATTTGGAGAACTTATAAAAGTTCAATAATATAGAGAACAAGTCTATAGAGCATTTGGATTAGTGGAACAAAAAGAAGACCTAAATTGCCATGCTGCTAGAGAAAATCATCATGATGCAAGATCACCGTCCTCTATCAGAACCTTTTATGTATCATTAAGGTATAAATCACATGAAGGAGAAAAATATGTCATCCATAATAGCATGTTAGATAGTGGAGCCTCACACAATATCATGCCCAAACTAATAGCTGATAAAATGGGATTAATCTATACTAGAGATCCAACCCCTCTTTTTGTAATGGACAACAGACAAATTCCTTATGTAGGGGTGATAATTGGATTGTTGGTTTTCTTAGATAAACACCCCAAAAAGGGCATAGTCATGGATGTTGCAGTAGTTTATGTTAACCCATTATTCTCACTATTACTCAATAGACATTGGGTAAAACAACTGGGAGGTTCAATTCAACTGGACTGGTCCTATGCTACAATACCCATATTAGATAAGGAGAACATAATATTACAAAGAGAACCATTTAACAAGCACTTCATAGAGTTAATTCAAACTGATGAATCAATGATAAAGTTAATAAATTCTATGGAAGAAAAATGGATGGGAGTTTATTTAATATGGCACAACTCATTCTTGGTGGAGGTACCAGAAGCAAAGAACATGGATCCAAAAGTTATGAAAATAGTAGATGCTGAATCAGATAGAGTATTAACCCAAGAAATGTGGACCATGTCTTTTGATGGAGCTAAATCCCAATATGGAGTAGGTGTAGGTGTTAATTTGATTGATATAAAAGGAAATTACCTTGGTATTCCTTACAGAATGGAATTCCCTTGCACAAACAATGTAGTTGAGTATGAAGCTTTACTACTAGGGTTAAGAAAAGTGAAATAATTAGGCATTAACTACTTGATTGTAACATGGGATGCAGAGCTGATTATACAGTAGATAAAAGGTAAATATCAAACCAAGCACTCTAGGCTTAAGCAATATAAAAATGCAGTATTGGAAGAAATTGATAAATTCTTAGCTTTCAACATCTCATATAATGATAGATTTTACGATTGGATACAGAAAATTTCTCGAAGAGGTTCGCGCTCTGGCGATTTGGTGGGAAAACTTCTGAACCGGCGTCGGGGGCTGCTCGTGGGCCTCTGGCCTGACAGATCTTCCCAGAGCCTTTGTTTGATTGTTTTTGCACTACTCTGAAGACTTGTAAGCTGTTCCGGGAGGGCCCGATGGGGTCTCCTCCAGTCTCTTCTACTGGAAAAAAGAGTTCATACGCTGAGATGCTGAAAGAAAACCCCTCGCCCTCCACTGGTGAAGCGCAGAGGACTGCTTTTCAGACGTTACTCAAGAACGCTGGCAAGGGTGCTTCCACACACCGAGTTAACGGTTGCCTTTCGCAATCAACTTCCAGACCAAAGATTATTATAGAACCGAAACTGGTCGAAGACACAATCTCCTATCATGCTCATCACGACCTGATTTGCAAATTCATGGGTATCCGTCCCACTCTGAACTTTCTGCACACCTGGGTTAGACAAAATTGGGAGCCACTAGGTGAGTACTCCTTATGGCCTATTAGTAATGGATATTTCATTATTAGTTTCTCTTCTTTAGCGGATAGAAACAGAGCATTTGAATCATAGAAGAGGAACCATGGCCCGACTGGGTTATTTGTTCAACCTTGGAGAGTGGGTTTTGACCCTCGTATCGAACCCACGGTAGTCCCGGTCTGGATCCGACTGTATGCTCTCCCGATGGAGTTTTGGGGTGAGCAGGTTCTAGAAATGATTGGTAATTCATTAGGCAGATTTATAAGTCTCCAGAGACACTATAGAGGGAAACACAACTGTCTTTGCTAGGATCTATGTTGAAATGGACATTAGCCAGCCTCTACCAGTCGAGGTGGAACTTGAGTTGACAGGGCTCTCCTAGATACAACAGTTAGATTATGAGGCACTACCTTTTAGATGCAGAGTCTGCCATAAGCACGGCCATCTGGCGAGGTTCTGCCCAAATATTCTGAGCACAAAGGTGGAGGCGCCGCTTGGAAATCCAAATCGCCCTAGAGAGGGCAAGTTTACCCCTGTCCAAGATCCATATAGTATTCCTCAAGATTCTGATCTCCAGAAAGATGGTTTTGAACAACCGAAGCGAAGGAGAAATAAAAAGAAAAATTCCAAGGAGTAGGCACAACTTAAACCAACCAATCGGTATGAAATCTTTAAATCCCTAGTAGATCAAGAGGACCAAGTTATGGAAGGAGTGGATGGGAATTTTGAGGATATTAACATTCACTCTCAGGCTTTCCCTTCTTCTACTCTGGTCTTAGAATAGGTAATGGAACCCTCTGGGACAAGGCAGCCAGAGAACTCAGGGACACTGGTAATCCACTCCCCAGCACAACCGGTTATTAAGGACGTCAATATGGGAAGCTCTGAAAATAACAGGGAAAGGCCGGTTCTAGGGATTACCCAGGTGGAGAAGAGGTCTAAAAACAATAATTCCCAAGGAGCAGGTAGAAAATCCAATAAGGATCTACTAGCAGTACAAGGAGACAAGCTGATCAATGGAGGATCGGTGAGGCCAATTGATTCTTATTGCTCACAAGGTCCTCAATGATTATTCAATCCTAGAATGTTAGGGGTTTAAACATCAGAACCCATCAATCTATTGTTCAAGGACTTTTAGGAAAATGTAAAACAAACTTTTTGCTCATCCAGGAGACAAAAATGTCTGTAGATCTTATGTGCAAGACTGCTAACAGAATATGGCGGGGTGCTGATTATATGGATGTGGCTGCTCAGGGTGCCTCGGGGGGGATTGTTACTCTCTGGAACCCTCAAGTATGGACAGTTTTAGAACACATAGCTTGGAGGGGTGTTCTCACTTCTCTGTTTAGAAACAATGCCACAGCTGAATATGTTCTTATTACAAACTTCTATGGGGCTCAATGCTTTGATGGCCAGCGGCTCCAATGACAAGTTGTACACAACATGAGGTCATCCCGAGAAGTTTTTGATCGGATCATAGTCTGGGATTTTAATTCCAAATTGTCCGTTAGGGATCGGGGAAGGTGGTGCCCCGGTTTTGGATCCCGGGGACCGGTTCTCGATTGCCCAAATCCAGGCCTTTAATCTGGTTGATATCAAAGGCCCTGGAACCTACTTTACTTGGACAAACAAGAGGAGAGAGCCACACAGCAGGAAGGTTAAGTTAGACCGATTTTTGGTTTCTGAAGAGGTATTTATTAAATGGAATCTTAAGTTATAGATTTTGGAAGGTCCAGTCTCAGACCACTATCCCCTTTTGTTGGAGGGAGGGCCGATGACAGGTCAACACCATAAGCCATTCAAATTTGAAAATTTTTTGTTGCAAAAGGAGGATCTCCGAAGGAAAATTCCATAGTGGTGGGAAGAAGGCCGCCTACCCTTGGGGACTGCAATGTTCAAATTCCATAAACAGCTCCATTTTGTCAAGTGTAAATTGAAACAGTGGAGACAAAACAATAAGTCGGACTTCCAGCTCCAAAGGGCCCCCTTGATGGCTAGATGGGAGGAGGTGCAAAAACACTTCAGGGAAGGTACCATTACTGAGCACCTTAAAGCTGAGGATGATGCTCTACGCAAAGCGGTTGAGGACATTGATAATCAAGAGGAAATTTATTGGAAACAGAGAGCAAGAATCACTTGGTTACTAGAAGGCGATCGAAATACAAAATTTTTCCACCGCTCAGCCTGTGCAAGGAGACAAATGCATAACATGGAAGTCCTTCATGATGAGAATGGACACTCCTTTGATACCCTCCCTAGAATGCATTTCCACTCAATGGATTATTTCTCAAACCTTTTTAAGGAAAGTGGGGAACAAGATGTGGAAGCCCAAAATGAAGTTATTAATGTCATACCTTCTATTATCTCTCACGAAGAGAATCAGACTCTCCTTAGACCCATTGAAAGTGATGAACTAAAGAAAGTGGTCTTTGGGATGAGCACGGGAAAATCGCCAGGTCCAGATGGCTTTCCTATAGAATTCTTTCGGGCCTTCTGGGATACTCTGGAGAAAGATGTTTTGGTTGTCGCGAGAGGAGTCCGGAACTAATAAAAGAATGCTTAAGGCTCTCAATCACACCTTCATCACTTTAATTCCAAAAGGGGAGGGGGGGTTCATCTCTCTGATTTCCAGACCGATTGCCTTATGCAATGTTATTTATAAAATAATCACGAAGATTATGGCTGAACGGCTAAAACCTTTTCTCCATAAAATAATTTCCTCTGAGCAAGGGGGTTTTGTTGAAGGAAGACAGATCTTGGATGAAGTGGTCCTTTCTCAGGAGGCAATCCATACAATGCAAACTTCAGGCAACAAAGGAATGTTCATAAATTTGGATATGTCTAAGGCTTATGATCGGGTGGAGTGGGGCTTCCTGGCAAAGATGATGGCAGCCTTTGGCTTCTCTCAGGACTGGATTGACTGGGTCATGAGCTGTATCTCCACACCTTCTTTCTCTGTTCTAATCAATGGGCTCCCCTCGACTCCTTTTGGAGCCTCTCGGGGTCTTCGTCAAGGGGACCCTTGCTCTCCTTACCTCTTCCTCATCTTAGCAGAAGGATTAGGCAGACTCTTCCTGAGAAGATGACAGCTAGGTGTGATAACAGGTATTAAAGTGGGGACAAAAGTTTTGACCCACTTACAGTTTGTGGATGACACAGGATTGGTTGGAGTGGCCAGCCTCAGGGAAGCAAGAGGAATTAGAGATACTTTAAACATCTACCTTCGGGCCTCAAATCAAGCCATTAATGATACAAAATCCAAAGTGGTCTTCTTCAATCTTGACCGAAGGTTACAGGAAAGAGTTACTGAGATCCTGGGATTTACTAGAACTTCTCTACCTGTTGTTTACTTGGGGGTTCCACTGCATTTCATAAAACTAAAAATTGATATCTGGAAGGATATTTTGGATGGCATCAAAGAGAAAATGAATCATTGGTCTCATAAATGGTTAAGCTATGGAGGTCGACTAACTTACGTACAATCAGTTATTCAGGCAATGCCAATATATAAATTCTCCATCCTGGCTGCCCCACATTCTATTTGGAAAGAGCTTGACAAAATGGCCCGAAGCTTTTTATGGGAGGGTGCAAAAGGGAAGAAGAAATGGGCCTTGGTTGGATGGGATAAGGTCACCCAGCCCAAGGATAAAGGAGGGTTGGGACTGAGAAGCTCCAAGCTTAATAATCAAGCTTTGGCTAGTAAATTGTACTGGAGGTGGATTTCCCAGCCAACATCCCTCTTTAGCAGAATTCTTTCTAGCAAATACCTTGGCCATGCTCACCCCAATGATCTTGGATGTTTCCCTTTGGAGGGTAATGGATCCTTAGTATGGCAGACTCTCAAGCTGGGAGCTCAAGTTATCAAAGATCAATTGTTTTGGAAAGTGGGGAGAGGGGAGAAGGCCCGTTTCTGGACTGACTCCTGGGATCAGCACCCTCCCATCATTGCTGTGTTTCCAGAATTGCAACCCATTAAATCAGCCATAGAATACAAGGGCTGGATTCATATTGAGAGTTATTTCAATACCAGCCACATTGGGGAGTACAAGTTCAAAAAGTTTAAGAGGTTGGAAGAGTGGCCAATTCCAATCCCACTGGAGCTGGAACCAATCTTAGAAAAAATTTTGAAAGCTAGGTTTCTTACTGGGCGGGATGAAGAGGATGAACTTGCCTGGGGCTTTGGGAACCTTGGGGTTTACATTGTGAAGGCGGGATTTAACCAGATTCTTCTAGAGCCCCTCCCACACTCTTTCCCGGTCCATGTTTGGAAGAAGATATGGCACCCCAAGGGTTGGCCGAAGGTGAATTTTTTGCCTGGCAACTTATGCACAATGGAATTCTCACCTTTGACAATCTTAGACATAGAGGCATCATCGGTCCTTCTCAGTGTGTTTTATGCCGCAAGCATGAGGAAACTGCTGATCATTTGATGTTTGAATGCCCCTTCTCACGGCAGATTTGGATGCACTGGTTTTCCCACTTCAAAATTCAAGCCAACAGTGAGGTGACTCGGACCAATATTTGGAACCGATGGAAGAGAGGCAGATTTAAATCCAAAGCTCTCCGAATTTGCTGGGAGCTGGGCTTTCTTTTTATTTGGTGGCAGGTGTGGCTAGAGAGAAATGCCCGCATTTTTCATGAAACATTCTCTTCACTTGATGGAATATGGCAGGTTATATGGAGCAAAGTGGTGGAAACAGTTGCCATCTACGTTGAGGAGGAACATCAGTCTGTTTCTGTGCCACTACTTGATGGAGTTGTTGCTCTTGAAAGACAGGCTCAGGATAGATGGCACCCTCCCCCAGCAGGCTAGATCAAAATCAATACTGATGGAGCTGCAAAAGGAAATCCGGGTAGTGCTGGTACTGGAGTTGTGTGCCATGATCATGGTGGGTCCGTGCTTTATTGGGAACTGCACGGTCTGGGTCATGCCACAAACAATGAAGCGGAGGCCTTGGCTATTAAATTTGCTTCTATCTGGGCTATCAAGCAGGGCCATAGAAAGATAATTCTTGAGTTCGATTCCCAAATTCTGGTGGGCGCTCTTGATTGCATGAGGAACTTTGATTTGCAAGCCTGGAGGTTGCAGAGTCTTGTATCTCAGATAAAGGATCTCTGGAAAGAATTAGATGATGTGGTTCCCATCTATGTGAGTAGGGATTTCAACAAGGCGGCCGATTTCCTTGCTAAGATAGGTGCTGAGAAGGAAGTTGGAGTGCAGATGCATAGTGATATGCCTGTGGAGGATGTTGGGATTTGGCAAGGCCTTGAATGCTAGCTATGATAATGTGCAAAGTTTTTGCTGCTAAGGAAGGTTTTTGTCATGATTTCGTGACATGTAGCGGCATCGTGGCCTCTTGTTGGAAGTTGTCGTGATATCGCGACAGGTTTTGCCTTCTCAGCCTTTGAAAGGAACATGTCACGAAATTGCGACATGTCGCGAAATCGTGACATGTCACAAAATCACGAAATTTTTGGCGTAGGGATGATAAGGAGGATTATTGTCGCGATATCGTGACATTTTTGGTAAACTTGAGTAAAGGCCACATTTCGTCACGATATCGCGACATTTTTGTCGATTGGAAGCTGCATGGTAAAATTGTCGCAATATCGCGACAGTTAGGGCACACTAGCATCATCTGGATTTCTTGTCGTGATATCGTGACAATTTTGAAGATTGGCTACAATGAGGATTATCATCGTGATATCGCAACTTTTTTGGTGAACTTGAGCAAAGGGCACATTTCGTCGTGATTCCGTGACATTTCTGTCGATCGAAAGCTACATGGTAAAATCATCGCGATATCACGATAGTTGGGGCACACTGGCGTCATCTGGATTAATTGTGGTGATATCGCGACAATTTTGAAGACAAGTTGCAATGAGGATAACTTGTCGCGATATCGTGACAGTTTTGAAGATTGGGAACTGAAAGGAAAATTCTTCGCGATTTCGTGACACTTTTGGCACACTCATGACTTTTGTAAAAATTATCGCGATATCGTGACACTTTTGCGGACTGGGAGTCAAGATGAGAATATGTCGCGATATCACGACACTTTTGCTGGCTGGGCGCTTCGAAGAAATTTCGTCGTGATTTTGCGACCCTTTTGGAGATTTGATGCTTCCTGGAGTTCTTGTCGCGATTTCGCGACGCCTGTGATGATAGACCGTCGGAGGGAGTTGCTATCGCGATTTCGTGACTTTTTTGGCGATCGGATGCGGAGGGCATTGTCTGTCGCGATATCGCGACATGTCGCATTTTTGTGACTGTTGGCGCTGCTGCGGTCGCGACAGGGTTGATTGCCGCGATTTCCTGACATGTCACGATTTCGTGACATGTCACGTTTTTGCGCCTTGTTGTCTTCTGTGCTCTGTGGGGGTTTGCGTTGCCTTTGTGCTCTCCGCTTTTTGTCTAGTTCTCTGCTGTTGGTTGGGATGATTTTTCTCCCTTGTGTAATTGCCTTTTGTATTAATACAAGTTTTTCAATTTTTCAAAAAAAAAAAAAAACATCTCATATATTCCATGAGAACAAAATCATGTTGCATATATTTTAGCTATAAATGCCTTAGATCTAGATCACCTAGAGATAACTACAGAATATATGGACATATTCCCAACTATTTTAGTCTATAAGCCTTTTGTGCCAGATAACATAGTCTATCTACAAGTCTTTCAAGATGATATAGATATTAAGGATTTTATGACTCTACAAAATCAATATGCATATGTAATCTGTGATGAAAAGGATGAAGAAAAGCTAAAAGACCAAATAGGAGAGCCAATAGAAGTAATCTAGCTGAAAAAAAATAAAATACCCAAAGGATTGGTTTCTCTAGAGATTCTATTTGATGATTTTTACAAATATTATAAGCCTTTAAGCAGAGAGGTAATATATGAAGACATTAACATTGGTTCAATGAAAGAACCTTGAATAGTGAAAGTAGACATGGCCGTACTTGCTCAAAAAAAAGTTGGATGTATCAGTTTCTTGAAAAATAACAAAGAATATTTTGCTTGGACTTATGAAGACCTTAAAACTCTCAAAACAGATGTAATGACACACATAATACCCTTGAAAGAAGATTCCAAACCATTCAAATAGAAATAGAGGAAGTATAACCCAACTCTGCATCCAATAATGCAAAAAGAGGTACAAAAATTATTGGATTCCAAAATAATCAGAAAGGTAATATTTTCTTCCTAGATATCCAATTTAGTACCAATTAGAAAAAAGAATGGGGATATTAGACTCTGTGTAGATTTTAGAAATTTAAACAAGAGTTCATTAAAATATAATTACCCATTACCCAACATGGAACAATTATTGCAAGCAGTAGTTGGCTCAACTAGATTGTCTCTGTTAGATATATTTTTAGGGTACAATCAAATTTAGATAAATCCATAAGATAGACATAAGACAACATTCACTACACCTTGGGGCACATTTGAATATTTAAGAATACCTTTTGGACTAATGAATGCAGGTGATACTTTTCAGATGGCAATGGATTTTGCCTTCAAAGGATTAATGTTCAAAATTGTAGTTGTATACCTAGATGATATCACAGTATTTTCTAAAAATCCAGAAGATCATCTAGAACACTTGCATTTTTTGCTCAGTGCAAGGAATTTGGAATTTATTTAAATCCAAAGAAATGCATTTTTGGGACTACACAAGGAAAGTTGTTAGGACATATAGTTTCAGAAAGAAGAATAAACATTGATCCATAAAGAATTGAAGATATTTCTAAAATTCCCCCTCCTAAAAATTTAAAAGGAGTTAGGTCATTCTTTGGCAAGATAAATTTTATTAGAATATTTGTCCCAAATTTTGTAGAGATAACCAAACCCATAAATTACATGGTTAAGAAAATCGGAGAAATAAAATGGACAATAGAAAATGTGGAAGCATTTAACCAGATCAAAGAAGCCATATAAACCACTCCATCCCTAAGCTACCCTGATTATGTAAAAAAAATTAATATCTTCTCTTATGCATCTGAACACTCTACTGCTGTAGTTCTTTCATAGAAAGATGATGAAAATAATGAAAGGCCAATAACCTTCATGAGTTCATGCCTGAAAGGAGCACATCTCAAATACACCTTGCTAGAAAAACATGCTTATGCAGTCATCCAATCTTTAAAACATTTCAAAGGTGTATTTGGCTCAAATAAATTTTACTAATGTGTCTATTTTATAGCAATAGAAGATATTTTTTCTCAATCAAAGCCATCAGGAAGACCAACAAGATGGATGGTAAAGCTTCTGCAGTATGATGTTGAATTCAAAATAGTTAAAACTATCAAAGGACATGGTTTGGCAAAATTTTTGGCTAACAAAGAAGAAGAAGGATTTGAAAATGTTCTCACAATAGATGAGGCATATGATGTCAAAAGAATCAATAATACCAAATGCAAATGGTATGAAGAAATTTTGTCATACCTACAAACCCTTTCATTCCCTAAAGATATGTCAACAAAAAGAATGAGGTCAGTTAAGCTTCAAGCCCATAAATATTATATACAAGATGGTGTGTTGTACTCGAAACACCCTAATGGATTATTATTAGTCTATTTATATGAAAGTGAAATCCCAAAAATAATTAATGAATTTCATGATGGTTTCTGTGGAGGATATTTTGCTTTAAGAGCCACAACTATTAAAATTATAAGAGTGGGATATTATTGGCCTTCCATTTTTAAGGATGTATATAAATATGTTAGGAATTGTCATAACTGCCAGGTTTTTGCAAGAAAAAATTATCTAGCAACCATGCACCTCAAGCTAGTAATAATTGAAGCACAATTCACCCAATGGGACATTGATTTAATTGGAGAGATCAAGCCTAATTCATCTAACCAACACAAGTGGATCATAACTGCAAAAAATTACTTTATAAAGTGGGTAGAAGCTACACCTCTGAAAACATCCACAACCGCCACTATCATCAAATTCTTGGAAGAAAACATTCTGACCAGGTTTGGAGTTCCTCAAAAATTGGTTACATATAATGCATAGTTGTTTGTTTCATATGAAGTGGTAAATTTTTTTGTTGAATATGGAATTGAACTATCCCATTCTACTAATTATTAGCCCCAAGGAAATGGTCTAGCTGAGTCATCAAATAAGAATGTAATAACTAGAATAAAAATGTCATTAGGTAAGAACAAAAGAGGGTGGGATAGTGAACTTAAATTTGCTCTATGGGCTGATAGGTTGTCTGTAAAAAGAAACATAGGAATAACCCCCTATGAGATGGTATATGGAGAGAAGGCCTTATTACCTTCAAGAATAGAAAAATTGGCACTTTCCCTCTTGTTAAAATATCATGAATATCCTAATCCCTTACAGATAAGGCTTGACCAAATTTTCCTATTAGAAGAGCAAAGAAGAAGGACCCTTAATAGAATGATGGAACAAACCCAAAAAACCATGAAATTGTTTAATAAGAAAGCCAAGGGTACTCCTTTTTCTTAAGGAGATATAGTCATCTATTGGGATCCTAAAAATGATAAGCATGGTGAAAAGGACAAATTTTAACCTAAATGGATTGGTCCATACCAGATAGCCCATGTTATAGGGAAAAATACTTACAAGTTGCAAAATTTGCAGGGATAAATAATGGCTATCCCTATTAATGGCCAACACCTCAAAATGTACAATCCCTATTGAAGGTGAAAATAAAAAATTCAAAAAAAAAAAGTGGAAAAAATAAAAAAAACCCAAAAACAGAGTGATGTATTTTGCTATTTTGTGTACTAGATAAACTTTTCTTTTGTTTTTAATGATATTCTTAGTTTTATGAGTATACATTACTATTGATTCCACCAAAAATAATAAAGAAAAAAGGAGATTTATTTTAGACTCTGATGAGGTTTACAATTTTTTAAATATGAGTGTTTATGCAATAGTTATTTGATATGAGATAAAACAGGATGAAAATAAAGTTGATTAAAACATCATGTCAAAGCCTCACATTATAAACGATACTTAAGGTGACTTCAAAAGTCCAAATAACCGAGTTATCTTTGAGAGGGTGGTTAAGCTAAAAATCATTACACTCATCATTTTAGCCAGAAACTAATCCTCAACTTAGGCATACTCTTTGTACAATTTGCTTATATCAAATACTTCTCAAACGAGAAAGAAAAATTACAATAAAGTAAAATTGACTCACTGCCTAATATATCTTGGAAAACCTCTATCGGGGATATAGACGGCTAACTGGCAGTAGGGTAAAACTGGATGGGATTAAAAGCAACCTCACCGGGGCTATAGATGCTTGACTGGTAGTGGAGCCCTACAGAATGGTGAAAATTGTTAAGAGTGAAATCACATATTAGGCTTAACTATTTTGCTCAAATATGGTAAAGTTATGAAAGACTTAGAAATTAAAATGAATACACAAACACACACATGGGCCAAAGCATGATGGAACGAATAGCTTTGACAAATTTTGTGTAATCATATCCTATGACTTAGCTAAAATAAACATTACAATATATCTAAAACTCTCATCTGTTCCTAAAAATTTTGGCCCTTGTTTCCAAAGTGAATAAAAGGAATTTTAGTTTTTCAATACTCTATTACTTTGATGTCCTGTTGTTTGTACAATTTTTAGTTTAAAAATTGTTATGTTTTGTTTTTCAAGCTTTGCTTAATCAGTCTTGATGATTTGAATTTTTGTCCAAAATTGCAATAAAACCAGGAGATTCTGTGGTTCTCAAGTGCCTCATGTTTTTAGCACATTGTCCCAGTCAAAGCCTATGTTGGAGCTAAATTTGACTCAAAATTTGAAACCCCCAAATTTAAATTTTTGGTTTCATCAAAATAAGTAAGCATTGCTGGTCTCTTTGCATCTTGTTAGAAAATTTGGTTTTTCATAAGTTTAACCTCAAACATTACTATTATGTGCACCTTTGAAAAATTGGTATATCTTAAGAAGGTTGCTAATTCAATCCCTTTTAATAAAACCCGATTATTAAAATACAAGGTTTTAGTATTTCAGATCAATAATCATGTTTGGACCTAAGCCAAGTGATAAATCATTCAGTTGTAAGGTATTAAAAGGATTTAATCAAGGGCCATTGTCTAAAAACTAGAAATCTAAGATTTTTTTTAATTTTTCAATATTAAAGTCTGAAACATAAGGTTTAATCAAGGTCTTAATTAAAACCATGAGGGTATGTGCCCCGTTGTGTTAAAAATCGAGCACCTCATGAAAATTTGATAGTAGCGCTCAATTGAGATTTGAATCAGATGGTAGTGCTCTCATAAAAGGGTCATTGAAAATGATAAAATCCCACAAGATAAATTAAGACTATTAAATGAGATTAGTAAGGATATAATACATTAGATAATTATCCCCATTTTGGCTTAATCAAAGTTTAAAATCATGTGCCCCTTGGTAACTAACCCTACAAATTGAAAAAAATCAACGGTCGCACCAACATTGATCGAGATCCAATAGCCGCACCAAAATCAAAACTCAAAAGATGAAATGGTAGTATATTGGGTAACATGGAAGTGTGCAGATTGTAGGATATCTAATGACAACACCTCATTAAGAAGAAATCGAATGAATGCGCCTGACTTAATAAAGAACCCCAATATAAAGTTAAAAGGCTTAAGTACCATGGTCACAAGCATTTGACAACTGTGCTTGATCAAAAATTTGATCCAACGATGCGCGTTCATCATGAATTATCAAGGATAAACAAGGCTTGAGGGTATGCACCCCCATTCATTAATGGTCGAGCACATCTATCTAAATCTAAGGGTAGCACTCCTTCCTTACTTAATCGGGCGATGGTGCTTTAATGAGCCAATCAGAAGATAAGCTAACCAAGACAAAGGTAATGTTTTAATTAAATGGATTAGCATGATATATCAAACTTATGGTTAATGTTAAAATGTGTGCCTTTTGATTAATCAAGCAGATTTGATGACAATGCTCCATCTAGGTAAAATTGAATGGATGCGCTCTATTTGGAAAATAAAATTTATTAAATACCATGTTCTAAGGTTGGGGTAAAAGCCTAAGTACAAAGTTGAAAAACCTTGATTAAATGGTAAATTGCTTTAAAAATATCATAGGGTAGCGATTAACTTAGGTTTTAATCAAACTTTCACTTGTGTTATGAGACTAATCCTGTAGGGAAAAATAAATTGATGGTTGTGCTAATCCTCCTCAGGATCTGACAGTAGCACTCAAATCAAAGATCCAAGTAATGAAACAATCACAAAAATTCGATGATAGTGCTCCATTGATATTGAAAGGATCCAATAGTAGTAATCGATTCAAATTCAAAACAATAAGATACAAGCAAGGTTAATCCAACGGACATCTTCTGACGAATCCAATGGATGCGCTCCCTCTTGAAATAATCCAATGGCAACGCACACTTCAAAGGTAAATCTAATGGTAAGCCTAAATTAGAATTCAATTAATCAAATTTTAATCACATTAGCAAGGGTTCTAACACATTATTAATCACCCCTTTTTTGATTAATCAATATTAAACAAACAAAAAAAGGGGGGTTTGAAGCATGTTTTCTTTCGGTTATCTAACCTATAGGTTATAAAAAATCAAAGGATGCGGCCTTATCCAATCTGATCGAATGGTTGCATTTGATCATGGTTGTCTGGGGAACCTTAAAATATCCAAGATGATGGTAGGCACTCACATCAAGAACCAAATCCTATGGGGATTCCTATGATGATTGCTGCCCAATTAAAAGTGTAGTTGATCCCTAAGATTAATTATCATCTAGGGCCAAGGTGGCATGATGTTCAAAATAGAGGTTGCCCCTATCACACGTCACAATTCCACATCAAATAAGAAGAAGCTTCAGTGACCAATAGTAAAACTTTAAATGATTACGGGTACACGAACCAAAGAACCTGGGGGCATATAATATGAAGGATATTACTCGCCATAAAATCCCAACTTCGAAAGAAGATGTGCTGGAAAATTTCCTTTGACCAATTTTAAAAAGTAGTTGGTAACATAGTATTAATGATGAAACATGCAAAAATATCGAACTTGTTTCACAACCCAGTATTTGAGCTCACAAAATCGATCAATTTACCACCCTTGTAATCTAAGAATAGAAATTGATACGCAAGAGGTACACAGAGAAGAATATTTCAAGCTTTTATTTTTTTAGAGAACTAGACTCACTACCGTGAGCACAATGGCATCATGGAGAGATACTTTTGCCCCTGAAGACACTAGAGAAGTAGTAAAATTTGTTATAGACCGATCACCATACTCAGATATTTCTGGACTACTTGTACCTGGTAGCACAATGTATAAATTCACCCAAAAGTATGGAGCTAATAAGAAACCTACTCCAACACAGCAGTACGATATTGAAAATACATGTATCAAGAGTTTTTCTCATGTGATGGAGAATGATAATAGGACCCCATGGATAATGGTTGACCTATTTCATAAAGCCCGGAGGCTACAATACAAGGGTTTCCCCAGAAGTAATAGATGGAACAATAACCTCGGGAAGTTGATATGTCCAAAGGTTTACTTCTCCTTAGATTTAATGGTATGGTTAGCAGTAGCATATGATGAAAGGACCAGAACATTTCGAGATAATAAGGATCGACCAGTGTTCAGCACCAAAGTCGAGCACATCAAGCAATTTTTCAATTTGATAAAGTATACCACCTTTTTAGTTAAACATGTAATTGAACATCAATCTCGAATTTTCATAGGATTAGAAGTTTTTAAATATTTATTTGATACAAATGATAAAATAGTTAATCAATTCCCAATTAGGAAAACTACTTTTAGGCCATGTGTCCAAGACTTTTGTGATATGATAAACATAGTCTTAGGAGTACAGGATCTCAGTATGGTGGAAAAAAAGGTTTTGTATTTAGTAGCACAGAGCAATCAGACGCTTAATACCCCAATTTATGCATGGAAATTAGAATTGAGTAACCAAATACATGAGCAAATGGTAGAATTGAAAAAGGTTGTTTTCGAACAAAGACAAGAGATGCCCTGTTTTTCACAATACTCATTTTGCATCCACCTGATAGCAAGAAAATTAGGATAAGAAGCCCAAAAAATAGTAGAAGTCATTAACAACCCCTACGTCCAAACCAGTTTTTGGAGAATACATGAAGGACAGACTCACATGGGCTGGTTCTATGACCATTTTATGGTAGAAATCCATTGGACTTTAATCGGTGTGCTCCCTGAGAGTCTAGTGCCAAGAGTAAGAGCTTTTATCAAAGAAAAGGAGATTGAGGATTTATTTTTCTCATAAGGGTTAACTTATATCAAGCTCTATGGGGCCAAAATTCCCCCTAAGTTGTTATCGATGTATTCTCCATTATCCCTAGCAGATATGTAGTTATGTAGGTAGGTGCAGAGGAATCCAAGATGAGACTAGTGAAGAAATATGGTAAATTCCCCTGGCTCAATATCCCCTATCGCTTTAGGGACTATATATTTTTTGGCTACCTTGCACTGCTCAAAGGAATGTTTGATTTAGATATTATGGACTTCAATGAGATAACTTGGAGGTTTTATGACCCAAAAGGGATATACAATAAAATTATAGAAAAACAGGAGTATGCTCGAATACAGCATCGAAATGATGATTATGAAGAAATATTATTGGAAGCTATGGAAAACGGGGTAGATTTACAGGTTGTATGGTATGATTTCCATCCTAAAGATAGGGGCAGCACACAAATTCATGAATCCTATGATTACCCTACAAAATTGAGAAGGCTTCAAGAAATTTTAGTAGAATTTGTAGCACCTATTTTACCAAGAGCAGCTCAAGCAATCAAGGAAGACCCCTTATTGGAGTTAATAGAAGAATAGGGTATTGATCAAATGGAGGTCATTGTAAATACTGTAGATATAATAGAACAATAGATCAGGACTCTCGTAGATGACCATATTAGAATAGAGGCATCACCAAGCACTTCCCAAGAGGTTTCTAAAAACCCAAGTGCAGCTAAAGGGAAAGAAATTGTGACCACACCTGTTCAAAAATATTCTCTCCCAAAATAGGCTATAATTCCAATTTTTGACAGAGTATTAGCTATAACAAGTGTGAATAAATTGGCACCCATGGCCATCCCTGCCTCTTTAAAAATAAAATTATAGGATATTAAAGTTCCATTAGTAATACAGATGAATATGAGAAGAACTGGTGTATTTGGGGATTTATTTTGAAGTCACCAAGTGAAGAATCAAACATAGATAACTATTGCAAAAAATAAGAAACCTAAATTAATTTTACCTTCTACAAAGGTTTTGTTGGAGAGGACAGATGAGCAAACTACCTTTACTGCTACAAATGAATAGGAATTACAGGTAGTGGCAAGGATGGAAAATATAGAAGAACAACTTACAAATGAACCACGATTTGAAACATTTGTATCAGATATAGCAGAGGTAAATATTCTTGCCCTGCAAGACCCACTTGTCTTTAGAGTCAATGAGGATACTAGGGGCTCATCCGTAATAGGAAAATAAGGTGAAATGGTTAAAGTTGTCAAGGAAATGCAAAATCAAACCATGGATCAACTAGTTGAGAAAATTGTAAAGTTAAGGAATCAATTGAAAAGAGAAGAGAAGGAAAAAGTTGAAATGAAAGCATTAATAAATAAACAACAGGAAGAATTGGCACAAAAGGATATTCCCAAGGCACAACCCCCTTTAGTGGTAAGGATTAAGAATCATGCCTATTATCTAAATGCAATGAATAAGGAGCTCATGCCAAAGGGCTTAATGAGATGTTTAGGCAGATTATGGTGATTCAAATTACTGCTTGAGAAATATAGACCTTGATATAGTAGAAGGAAGAATACTTTGAAGTCATTCATCCTACTCATGATTTAATTGGAGATAATTTTGAAGAGCTACAGGGTCAAGAGATAATAACAAATGATGGCTAATAAAATCTAGTTCAATATTGAGTTCTTGAAAGCAACCATGTTTGGGGTAAACCAAGAAAGGTGGATTAATGTTGTAATTAAAATGGATAATCTGATAGAAGACACAATAGGAAAAATGGTAGATATTGGTTTTTCCTTAGACCAATTATTGGAAGCCCCTGGTGTAGAAGAGCTACTCAGAAATATAATAGAAATATTTTATTGTGATACAGATGATGAGTCAGAAATGACTAGACAATCTACTCTTCTGGTAAATATTGTGGAGATGTTACTCTTTCGATATGAAAGGAACAAGCCCATCCTTGCCATACAAAAAAATAGAATTTTGTAGGAAATGAATATGCTAAGGTTTGCTGCAGCCTTTGACACATAAGTTTGGAGACTAATCAGTGAATAAATAAAGTGGCTGCAACAAGGTCAAAAAGGGAAAAGGGTTGAAATATCTAGTCAGGAGCTGGAAAGTAGCTCAACTTTTCCAACTAAACAAGGATCTATGCTAACAAAAAAGTCTCCAAAATAGCTAAAGAATCAAGTTCTCAAAGGGGGATAGTTCAAGAAAAAATAGTTGAAAAGGAAGTACTAGAAGAAAGAACATACTCTCCCAATACCACCATCACTGGTTAAAATAAGCTACGGTTTGAAAAGGTCAAATAAGAGTATACATCATAAAAAAAAGAGATAGTGGAAGCCAGCTATACCAATTTTGAAGATCAACTCAAAAGAGGACAAGATTAAGGCTAGGAACTGGCCAAAAATAACAAATCTAAGAATCAGAGGCTATAAAAGGAAGCAGCTGCGTTCAGAATTAGGATCAAGAAATTAGGGAATATCATTTTTGCTAAGAGGTATACTTGAGTGCCTTTTTAGAGTTGTGTTGTTGTATCTCCTTTTTGTGTATATTTTTCTCACTCATTCTTATTTCTTCCCTTTACTGTGCAGGATTTTGATAGGAAAGTGCTCAAGAAGCTGAGATTATTTCCTGTCCTATTGAGCCTAAGATTCAGAGACTCTACTGTTACCATATTGGAACAAGGAGAGTAGGAGAGACCTGTTACATTATTTGAACATATTATTCTTCATTTTATTGATGTATTTATTTGAGAAAAACAGAGTTAAAAGGCATCCTGCCCACTCTAAATGTAATATTTGATGAAATCAATACAATTCTGAGTTTCATTTCTATTATATCTTTGTCTTGGTACTGTGTGTCACTGTGTAATGGATTACATTATTTGAATTCATTATACATGTTTATTTCATTGGTCAACTTTTAGATTTATTATGATATTTGAATAATTCTAAGAGCACCAATTTTCTTTTCCCCCTTCTCTCTATTCATGTCAAAATTATTGTTAAATTGCTATAACAGCCCAATGAATCTAGGCACCGGTCTACATAATGCATAACAAATGGATATTTTATTGCTTGGTAATTCTAATACATATAGTGTTACATTAATCTGGATCGTGTAATCAAATTTTTATCACAGAATTATCGTTGGGGTTTCCTTACCCGTTCTGTAGTTTTCTTTTAGCAATATTCATGTTTATCAGAACAAAGAGGCAAGTTGGCAAGAGCCTATAATAGCTCATTGGTTTCAAATGGATTTTTGTAGTGTGACAATTGAATCATATGGATGCAATAATCAGTTCCAATAGTCCCCAACTTCAAAGGATCTTGGGCGTACTTTCTTGTGATAGACATGTCAAATCCTGTTGTGGTATGTGTTAGCTTTTTGAGCCTTAAACTTAAAGGAAATGGATTCACAAGTATTGAAACAAGCATGCACTATTATAACTATGATAAATAAAAATTAGCATGCATGAAAATATGATAGAAAACTTCATACAATGCTCTAGAAATACTCATATAAGAAAGCTCATGAAAATTACAATGCTCCTCTCATGGAGTTTACATCTACTCCATGATAACAAAATGGAGCTACATTGTGACTACTACTACTCTAACCTATGCACTCCAAAATTCCTCACTTAAACACTCATAATGAGGCCTTTATATAGAAAGATAGATTCCTTACCTCTTATTCAACCCTAAGATTCATTTACATGTGGACTACATACACATTTACGTCATTGTACATTCCAAAACTTGTGCATTTATTAAATTACTCCAATAAACTATTTATGTCCTAATATAATCCTAATATAAATATGTACCCATGAAGGTACATTAGTAAAGAACCAAATGATGTAATATATTCCAACACCCCCTTGAATATCTAGGACCAAACCATAACCCTAATAATAATATTTTATTTTTTACAAGGTAATGTTCCTCCATTGGTCACCATTACTTTAAAATAATTGCAAGAATGTATGTAAATAATTGCAAGAATGTATGTAGCATTTTACTTGTGTATCTACTTAGGGATCAATAAAATTATATGTACTACTTGAAAAAATAATAATTATAATTCTTTACCCCTTGAAATATCCTACTACCTTCATAGTTTGAGGGGTCGAGATTCCTGCAAGTGCATGAACTAAAATATCTAGTTGTGGTTATTTGTGCTTCACCCACATCTTGGTGCTCTTCTTCCTACTATTTTGCTTCTTTGTGTAGTTCATTTACTATTAAATAATCCACATTGAGCAAATAAAATTTCCATTGTACACATTTATGCTCCAAGGAATATTTCTCATCATAATTATAACATAACCCTTGTGCTCTATGTGCATATGTTTCCTCCCTAGTCAATCACTTAAATGTTGGATATTCATTTCCTATATTCGATGTGATCTTGGATGGAAATGAGGGTTTGGCATGTGGAAATTTAGATAATCACTTCTGAGAAAAAAAATTCCTTCGCTAACCTAGCCAATCCTATTTCATGCACCATGGACTATGATTTAAACATTTTTACCTTTGCCTTGATATCATCCTTCACTCAAACCACTTTTCCTATTAGAAAACTTCTCAAACTGATTCTAATACTCATGAACAATTGAACTCTATTCTATTTTTGCTAAATCTCTTGTTGAGTAATAAGTTGTAAGCTTATTGCAATGATAAGGGATTTTGCCTCTCTTTGAGAGCTCAAAGGTTCAAACCCCACTTAGTATGAGGGGAATAACATCCCTAATAAAAATCTATAAAGCCTTCTAAAATGTTAAAACGTATCCCTTACATGTGGAAACTAAAATTTTCATCTCCCTAAAAAAATATTTCCATAATCCTTATCAAATATGAAAATTCATCTCATAGCGAAGGTAAGATTGCCAACCAGTTGGGTATCCTAAATCTAAAAGGTATTTGAAGTTTGCCCACTCCTAATCCTAGAGACTTTATCAAATGGAAAGCTCTACCTCAAGGTTGGATAAAACTAAACTTCTATGGGGTGACTAAATGTAACTCAGGCACCACAAGGGCTAGAGGAATCATCAGGGATGACAAAGGGGTTATTATTTTGGCCTTTGTTGAATTCTTAGGTGTTCAGTATAATTTTTATCGAAGCTTGAGTGTTTTATCAAGGGGTCATGCTCCTGGAAAATTTGAATGTAAAGAAGGTGGTGAATGAAGGCAAATTTCTTTCCATAATTAATATTGCTAAAGGAAAACATTATCCCCATTGGTACATTATAGATTTAAGATATTTACTGTCAGATTGAGAATTTGGAAGGTGTTGAATTCAAGTACACCTATAGAGAAGGAAATAAGGAATATAAATTTTTGGCCAACTAGGGGGTCAATCAGAATTCTTTTCAAATATGGATGGACTTCCTTTCTTTTTTGACTATTTTTTCTGGTTTTGAATTCTAGTCTATTTTTGTCCTTGGTTGATAAGGTGCTCCCTCGTGGTTTTTGTTAAAGGCCTTTTTTTCATTCTATCTATTTATTTTTTTTTTTTGTATTTCCTACCCCTTGGGATTTTTCTCCTTTTGATACACTTATTGTTCTTGTTTCTAGTATGTCTCTCATTGTAAAAGGTTAGGTATCCTTTCAAAATATCATGTTTTCCTACCTAATAAAAAATGAGTGAGTAATTGGGATTTAAATCCTTCCCTAAAAAATATATGAGTCATATGTTGCACCCAATGATACCATTAAAGGGCTCAAATTCAAAGTTAAAGGATGCCATTGTGATCCATAAATATTAGGGTACAATATGGAGTTTGATAAACTGATCTTCCCAATACAACCAACCATTGGGATCCTTTCCATTAAAATTGGTAAAGTCTAAAGTCTAAACTGAGTTTCCTCTTCTTTATTCCCTAAATTTCCAGTAATTCCTTCATTGTTAATTTGTTGGTGTAAATTAATGGCTCTCTTTAAATGCCCTTCAACCTCAAATTTTTTCCTCTATCCTCATTTTCACTTTAATTTGTTCAAATTTCAAGAGCTACATATGATATTTCAAATGTTTAACTTCTTGTCCAAATTAGTTTTGTAGGTTAGAAAGTTGACTTAGTAGCCTTATTTGATCACTCAATTGGTTTTTCTCCATATCCCTCATTGCTCCTCTAGTCCCTCCATCCATGGAATTGTGATTTGGACCACCCTAACTGTCTTACTAAAAATAGAAGTGATGTTTTAGGAGTTACTATTTTTAGCAATGATCCAAAAAAAGTGTTTGGGTTATATATATCAAAATGACCAATTTGAAAATATGGTCATAATGGAATAAGTATCAAAATGGTTTTTTTGGCATCCTAGACATTTATTTTGTTCAGGCGGTTGTTTTTCTTTAAAGCTTTCCTTTACCTATAAAAGTGACTTGCTTCTCTATTCCTTGACAATTGCCATATATGTTACTATTTGGTCTATTACCAACAACTGCCTTGTTAGACTCTATCTTGTCTATCACTGACACTACCTTGTTTGATATTGTTATTCACTATTACTAACAACTATCCCAACAAAATCTATTTTGACTATTACAAACAACTACCTTGTCTGACATTATTTTTTATTATTACTGATAACTGCCCTGGTAGGCATATTTTGATTGTTATTGACAATTTCCCATATGAAATTGTGTTTGATTATTACTAACATTAATAGTTATCTTATTTAACAAATAAATATTACAATATTATCAGTTTCATGATAGGTGTACTCTCCTCGATATGCTCAAATATATGGTTAGGATTTTAGAGGTTTAACAATCAATTTTAGAAATTGACGTATGATAAAAATAGGGCAACTCTAGAAAGTGTGTGTGCACTCTCCATATCCCTCTATTATACAGAAATGATGAATGATAATGCTTAGACCAATATTTTAGGCCTCTACCCAAAGATGGTTCCACACATACCCTTAAGTGCACTATGATAGGATAATATTCCTAAGTGTTGTGCTTGGTGCACTATGGATAGATACATGGTTTAAAAGCTTCGTATGGTTAAAGGTCTATCCTAAACCTATGGGGATATCCCTATATACCCAAATTCTATATAGATGTTGTCTAAGGATTGGTTATTGGAGTTTGATCATCTCTCACTTCTCTAGATCCTTTAAGGACTATCTAGATTAGCCAATAGAAATAACTCCTTTGTGATATTTTAAAACCCCTCGCATAGGGTTTCTAACTTGTTAAACTAAAATAGAAAAACAATGGCTTGATTTTATAGGATAATAAGCAAGAAAATAAAAATAAGAAAAAACTATGCCTAACACTTCAAAATTGTAGGACATGAAATTTTTACACTATAGCAGGATGTGGCCCTAGAAAGTGCTCTAATACCACTTGTTAGGAATATTATAGTAAAATAAAAATTCATCTACATGATGTTGCAATAATAACATAAAATAAATTTGAAATTAATAATATTTCAAGACAAAAAAAAATGCAACAAATTATATTGCAAAAAAAAAGAACACATTACAAAATTGCAAGCCTCTTTGAAGAGCAACCTCCTTAGTGTAGAAACCTAAAACGTGTCATGTTGAGGCAACTACTCATATGGGACATGCTAACAGACCATATGAATGATCTTGGACCTCTCCAAGGCAAAAGCAATGGTTTTAACCACTCAATTTGGGTATTTTTGCCTATCTAGCCTTAGTCACTGGTGTCACCCGTGGCTAGGATTCTTAGTCACTGGTGTCACCCATGGCTAGGGTTTTTTGCTGCTTTTAAGGGCCGCGACTAGCCCTATAACAAACTCGAGTGACCATAGCATCGATAAGCTTCCTCCCAAATGTCAATTTGCAATGGTTTTTGAGCGGTTCGGGCTTGGAAGCGTCCATAAGCTTCCTCCCAACTATCAATTATTGTTCTTGGCTTCTCCATGAATCTAGGGAAATGCTTTTGGGAGTCTATTTAAGACCCCAATTTCAAATATCAAACCCTGGATCTTCATGGCTATCTTATCTAATGAAGTGCTACCAAATTGCTAAAATGGATAGCCAATTACACTTTGTGAAGAGTAACAAGATGCTGCAAAAATCTAATTGGATCATCACCTTTGCAACAATGGAGATCTCAAGAGCTTGAGGAGCAAGCTTGAAAATTGACACACTTCCATTACCAATTTTAGTGAATTCAACCACCAATCTATTTTAGAACACCGAGGTGACCCTTGATCATCAATTCCTTGGAGGATTTGAGAGTTTTTGGCCCTGGTTTCAAGAGAAAGAATACTTTCATCTTAGCCATGCAGCTGTCAGTTGTGGCTAACAGTGCCAACCAATTTAAGCACCCGTGGTTAGGATTTTATGCTCTCTTTCCTATATTTTAGCAGTATATTTCTATTTTCAATTATGCAAATAGCTTAATCTAGCATAGTTTAACATTTTAGCAGACATTTGACCAGTTAATTCTAGGATTTAGAGGTAGATTTGCTTCCATTTCCTTGCATTTGTCAATTTAGCATAGTCTTGTTATTTCATGCAATTCAAGTTTTCTAATGGTTAATTAGGATGTTTCTTAGCTAGATTCATGTTTCTTTATATTATTTATTACAATTTCACCATTTCTTGTATAGATTTATAGTTTTACAAGTTTTCTTGATTTCATGAAATGTTTTGTGCAAGATTCCATTAAAAGCCTCATCAAGAGAGGAATTCTTTGGTTTTAATATTTCTTGTTGTTTCTTGAATGCAAGGTTTTTAGGACTCCTTCGTCAATGTATTCAAGGAAACAAATACCTATTCATAGGAGAGAAGAAGGTCATACTTGACCTAGAGCAATTTGTGTAATTCTAAAATGGCTATAGATGATTCCTACCCTTGCGGGTTTTCTTATGATTGTAGCATTGTATCACATTGGCTATCCCTAATAGGGACAAATTTGTAGCCATGGATTGATTAAATTTTAATAAAATACACCTTTCCTTTGGTTATCTCAATTTTATCAATTTATGTATGTGCTTTACATGATTTTCAATTTTTACTAGATTAGGTGTATGCTTTTTAGGATCGTACAAAAGGCGATCACAATAGGACCCTACAATTTAAGTGATCTAAAATTTAACTTGCTATATTTTTTTATGGTAGGTCTTAACCATGGCTGAAAACCATGGTCAACAGTTGTAACCACAGCTGAAAACCATGGTTAACAGTTGTAACCACAATTGACAACCGCAGGTAACAATTGTAGCTGTGCATGACATACATGGTTAGTAGAAAACAAAAAAAAGTAGATATCAGAAACCATCATCAGACTTGGATCTGAGGTACGATCATTTTCCCCTCTATGTATTTTTCTATTTGTGTTTTTATAGAAACATAATGCAATAGATGGATGTTAATTAGAAAATATAGCAAAAATTAGAATGAGGAAATTCTAGATGCTTTTTAGTTTTCTACTAGACGTTGTTAGGAATAGTGGATCTCTGATTGCAGTCCGCCCTAGTCTCCAGTGGTCTAGGACATTGTGTGTTTTAGAGTTTGCATGCTTGAGGTCCAATCAGTGGCCATTCCTTCATAGATAATTGCATTCTTTGAAAAATCATTTACCATAGTCATGCATTCTATTAAAATTAAACATTCTTTTGAAAAGCATGTAGAGAAGATCATGTGAATGTTGTTTTACACATTTTGTTTTCATGCAAAGTAAAAAGAACCACATACACCTATTGACAATTTTGTCACATTGCATAGAGGGGTAGAAAAAAAATCAAAATTTTCTTTTTGTAAAGTGTTTCTTTTGTTATTTTTGAAAATATTTGTAAGTGTTGCAGCAATTTTGGCTTTCAATGCCACCCCCTTGTACATAAAATGAAGAAGAAAAAGCTTCACTGCCGAACAAGCCAAAGAAGATAGCTTCGCCAAAAGAAGGAAAAAGTGTCGCGATATCGCGACATGTTGCATTTTCGTGGCTGAGAGCGACAAGAGGGAGCAAGAAAGAAAAAGTGTCACGATATCGCGACATGTTGCATTTTCACGGCCGAAAGCAAGGAGAAGGAGCAAGAAAGAAAAAGTGTCGCGATATCGCGACATGTTGCATTTTCGCGGCCGAAAGCAAGGAGAAGGAGCAAGAAAGAAAAAGTGTCGCGATATCACGACATGTTGCATTTTCGTGGCCGAAAGCAAGGAGGAGGAGCAAGAAAGAAAAAGTGTCACGATATCGCGACATGTTGCATTTTTGCGGCTCAAAGCAAGGAGAAAGAGCAAGAAGGAAAAAGTGTCGCGATATCGTGACATGTTGCATTCTCACGACCAAAAGAGGAAAAGTGTCGTGATATCGCGACATGTTGCATTCTCGCAACCAAAGGAGGAAAAGTGTCGTGATATCGCGACATGTTGCATTCTCACGACCAAAGGAGGAAAAGTGTCGCGATATCGCGACATGTTGCATTCTCGCGACCAAAGGAGGAAAAGTGTCACGATATCGCGACATGTTGCATTCTCGCGACCAAAGGAGGAAAAGTGTCGCGATATCACGACATGTTGCATTTTCGTGGCCAAAAGCAACAAAAGAGGACAAAGACATAGAAATGTCATGATTTCGCGACATGTCATATTTTTGTGATGCAAGAAGAAGAACCAAGTTGAAGACATAGAAATGTCGCGATATCGCGACATGTTGCTTTTTTGTGACTCAAAAGGGGCACGTGCTCCAAGCCGGGTATTTTCCCGAGATGATCAAGTGCCTCATAAATGCATTTTTACTTGCCCGATAAGCTCGCTGCTCATTTTTGGCAATTGGAAGTGAAGTATCAGTCCCTGAAGGAGAGCCCGACAAGCATGGCGACCACTCGAGCATTGCACCCAAAAACCAAGGACACTCAGACGGCTCATCAATGCATGTTTCCACGGTTGACTCGGTCACAGTTGCCAATTCTGGTAATGGATTTGAGAGCTCAGTCACGAGGGCCGCGAGGAGCCGACTTCTCAGATCTCAAGAGTATACTTCGCCATTCTGTGTAATAATGACTCAGAGGGTCGGGTCCTCTATAAAAACCTAGGCATTGTAATGTAAGAAAGGGGGGAACTTTCTGCTAGAAATCTGTTGTAACTTGATGTCCTGCGATTAATACTAAAGAGCTTTGGGCTCAATTTCTCTCTTGTATGCTGCCTTCTATGTTTATTTCTTTTGTCTTTCTTCATTTGCATACTATAACTCTGAATCCTGAATTCGGTGTGCGATTGGGGACTGTACCCTAAAATTTGCTCGAAGGATACATAGGAGAGGAAAAATGCTATATTGGTTTTCTTTTATGCTGCCTGGTGGGTTGTGGTTTCTGTTATATTCGCTTGTCCTAATCGTCGTTACTCTGAACCCTAAATTTTGATGAAAGGGAGAAGGAGAATCCTGGAGCTCGCCCAGAGGATACATAGGAAGGTTAATGTGGCGTTTCTTTCATTTATTCTTGGTGTTCTTTGTTGCTATTCAAGTTGTTAGTTAGTGATCGTGCTTCCTATTCTCTCCCACTTTAAATTATTGATCTCTCTTCCCTTACCCATTTTTTATTTCTTTCTCTAACCCTAACTCTTTTTATCTCTTTCCTGCACCCTTACTCTATTTATCTCTTTCCTGCATCCCTTATCTCAAAACACCAAAGTAGTTTAGCATAGGAGTCGACCTTTCTCCGGAGATTGGCATGAGGGGCATCTCTTCCCTTCGGCCTTTCAATGTTGGTCTAGGTCTAGGGCACATACACTTACCCAAATCCTTTCCTGGGCAGATTTGATGACCAACAGTTTCTGGCACGCCCGGTGGGACACTGGTCCCATGTTTTAAGGAAGCCCAAGTTTGGTGAATCTCTGGCTTGCCTCCATCTGGAAAAATCACCTGGCGACTCTGACTGAGCTGAAGATCCAGATTTCTTGATCGTAGGCACCTTTTAAAGCTAAAATAAGACACCCCAGAGGAATCAAGGTTTGGTGAGCAGCCTTGACCTCACAAGCGGAGAAAAGAATGTTCACCTGGCGACTCTGACTTAGTGGCGAGAACCGTGATCTCTGTAGGCCACTGCTATAATGGAGAGGGTATGCTATCCCAGTTGGGATGATCGTGGCCCTCTGAATCTCCCAAGTTACCATGAAATTCCCAAAAGTGCCTTGAAGACATTGACGAAATACAATGGCACTAAGGGAATGGCCCAAGAGCACCTTGAAGATGTTGCTGCTTTAGCGACCCTCCATGACATAACCCACGAAGATGTCATGATCAGACTTCTGGTTCTATCTTTGGAAGGAAGGGCGCTGCAGTGGTACAGACTGCTCGGGCGTAAAAGCATCTGCTCATGGGATGACTTAGCGAGAGCGCTAATCAAAACATTTGATGGCTCTCAGGACCCCTTCCAGCTTTTGATGTACCTCTCCACCATCACAAGAACACCTCTGGAGAGCATCACGGACTTCAATGTCCGATTCTGTAGAAGTTGGAAGAGAATTCTAGGAGAGATCCAACCGACGCCCACCCAAGCCCACCTCTTCTATGTTCGGGCCTTTCACCCGGACATGAGCCTCCTCTTACTGCAATCAGGTGAACGAAGATTTCCTCAAATATTTGAGGAAGCAGTATGAGCAGAGCAGCTCCTGCTCCTATCTGGAAAGTGGCAGTGGGGGGAAACTCCATCACTTTCTCCAATATTTGCTGCTCCTGTCTATCCTGCACAGTATTCACCATGGAAGATTCCTCATACTGAGCAGAGACCTGAGATGCAGTCGTTTGGAGCTCAAGAGGCAAATTTCATCCAAGGCCAATGATGGGAATATGCAAGCTTTGCCCCAGCAATGAACAATATGGTTGCTTGCAGTCTCCATCAGGAGATGGGCCAAGGAGAGAAACAGACTCAAGTGGCGGAACCTGAGAACAAAGAGGGCACATTTTTGCACCCTTTTTGTATCCCAGTGGATGGCACGCAAGTATTCAGCTAGAGCCCATTAAGCATGCCTCATCAAGAGGCTGAGCCCAAGGAGATCCTGGAAGTAGACTTATCATGGGAAAAGCCCTATTGTCGCAACAAGAAGTTGGAGGAGCTCGTATTCAAGAGTCCGCAGCCAGTGGACTCTCTAAAATGGTGGTATTGGTTCCAGCCATCACCACAATCGATACCCACAAAATACCCCCATGCGGTGAACTTCTTCGCCACATCATTCATCACCAGTATGGGTACTGGCAGGAGTGACAACCTACCATGTTGCACTCTGTTTGCAACATGGACAACTTCGGGAAGAGGCCATCCGAACTTCAAAGATCAACTAAAGTTCAATCAGATCTGGTTCGGACATTGCAGGTTCATCGGATAGGCACCCAAAGCTGGGTTTATGGTGGCGGCATGCCAATCATGTCACAAAATTTTGTGTAAATACTGTAAATAGCCCGGCTAGTAAATAAGTGTCGAAGGCGCTAAGTGTTGCTTAGGAGCTTAGGCAAAACAAACAAAAAAAAAATGTCGTCAGTGGATAGTCAGAGAAGAGGACAATGGGAATGACTCTGTTGCCCAATGGATAAAGGCCTGGGATCTCTGCATTCAGACAAGCTAAATGCCCCGCGAGCCACCAAGAATGTTGACAATTTTGTCACATTGCATAGAGGGGTAGAAAAAAATCAAAATTTTCTTTTTGTAAAGTGTTTCTTTTGTTATTTTTGAAAATATTTGTAAGTGTTGCAGCAATTTTGGCTTTCAATGCCACCCCCTTGTACATAAAATGAAGAAGAAAAAGCTTCGCTGCCAAACAAGCCAAAGAAGATAGCTCCACCGAAAGAAGGAAAAAGTGTCGCGATATCGCGACATGTTGCATTTTCGCGGCTGAGAGCGACAAGAGGGAGCAAGAAAGAAAAAGTGTCACGATATCGTGACATGTTGCATTTTCATGGCCGAAAGCAAGGAGAAGGAGCAAGAAAGAAAAAGTGTCGCGATATCGCGACATGTTGCATTTTCGTGGCTCAAAGCAAGGAGAAAGAGCAAGAAAGAAAAAGTGTCGCGATATCGCGACATGTTGCATTTTCGTGGCCGAAAGCAAGGAGAAGGAGCAAGAAAGAAAAAGTGTCACGATATCGCGACATGTTGCATTTTCGTGGCTCAAAGCAAGGAGAAAGAGCAAGAAGGAAAAAGTGTCGCGATATCGTGACATGTTGCATTCTCACGACCAAAAGAGGAAAAGTGTCGCGATATCGCGACATGTTGCATTCTCACGACCAAAAGAGGAGAAAGTGTCGCGACATGTTGCATTTTCGACCAAAGAAGGAAAAGTGTCACGATATCGCGACATGTTGCATTCTCGTGACCAAAGGAGGAAAAGTGTCACGATATCGCGACATGTTGCATTCTCGCGACCAAAGGAGGAAAAGTGTCGCGATATCGTGACATGTTGCATTTTCATGGCCAAAAGCAACAAAAGAGGACAAAGACATAGAAATGTCACGATTTCGTGACATGTCATATTTTCATGATGCAAGAAGAAGAACCAAGCTGAAGACATAGAAATGTCACGATATCATGACATGTTGCTTTTCGTGACTCAAAAGGGGCACGCGCTCCAAGCCGGGTATTTTCTCGAGATGATCAAGTGCCTCATAAATGCATTTTTACTTGCCCGATAAGCTCGCTGCTCATTTTTGGCAATTGGAAGTGAAGTATCAGTCCCTGAAGGAGAGCTCGGCAAGCATGGCGGCCACTCGAGCATTGCACCCAGAAACCAAGGACACTCAGACGGCTCATCAATGCATGTTTCCATGGTTGACTCGGTCACAGTTTCCAGTTCTGGTAATGGATTTGAGAGCTCAGTCATGAGGGCCGCGAGGAGCCGACTTCTCAAATCTCAAGAGTATACTTCGCCATTCTATGTAATAATGACTCAGAGGGTCGGGTCCTCTATAAAAACCTAGGCATTGTAATGTAAGAAAGGGGGAAACTTTTTGCTAGAAAGCTATTGTAACTTGATGTCCTACGATTAATACTAAAGAGCTTTGGGCTCAATTTCTCTCTTGTATGCTGCCTTCTGTGTTTATTTCTTTTGTCTTTCTTCATTTGCATATTGTAACTTTGAATCCTGAATTCGGTGTGCGATTGGGGACTGTACCCTAAATTCCTGAAGGATACATAGGAGAGGAAAAATGCTATATTGGTTTTCTTTTATGCTGCCTGGTGGGTTGTGGTTTCTGTTATATTCGCTTGTCCTAATCGTCGTTACTCTGAACCCTAAATTTCGATGAAAGGGAGAAGGAGAATCCTGGAGCTCGCCCAGAGGATACATAGGAAGGTTAATGTGGCATTTCTTTCATTTATTCTTGGTGTTCTTTGCTGCTATTCAAGTTGTTAGTTAGTGATCGTGCTTCCTGTTCTCTCCCACTTTAAATTATCGATCTCTCTTCCCTTACCCCTTTTTTATTTCTTTCTCTAACCCTAACTCTTTTTATCTCTTTCCTGCACCCTTACTCTGTTTATCTCTTTCCTGCATCCCTTATCTCAAAACACCAAAGTAGTTTAGCATAGGAGTCGGCCTTTCTCCGGATATTGGCACGAGGGGCATCTCTTCCCTTCGGCCTTTCAATGTTGGTCCAGGTCTAGGGCGCATACACTTACCCAAATCCTTTCCTAGGTAGATTTGATGACCAAAAAAACACCATGACACATTGTAAATGCTAGTGAGTTGGAAGTCACATCCAACCACTAGTAGGGTTCAACGATGGTGGTAGTGATTTCCATCCGTTGGCCCAACTCCCTCGATCCTTTTGTTACTAGACCAATATCGGATCCAATATGCTGTCATAGCCCATGGAAAATTTGCATGTATCTCTCTTTGGAGAGGTATATCACTGACTATGGGTGAACAGGGTGAGGACCGAGAGGACTTGTGCTCCCTGACCGTGTGTGGACTTCATTACCACACATTATAGGTGGGATTACGCGGCCTGGAGTTCATTGCCAGGTTGTCGAGCTACGAGCATACAGGTGAAAACCATTAAACAATCTGAGAATATCATCAACTATTGAAAAACATGATGAGAGTTAGATTGTAGTATCAAAAAATCAAAAACACACTAAACCAGTTTTAGGACACACATCTAATCCTTAAAAGAGATAATCATATTGTCTACTTTGTGTGTTTCTTTATTATTGGGGTAATCAACATAAGATCCTTGATCTGGGACCAAACCCTAACCCTAATAATAATAATTCTATTTTTATTCTACATCCAACGGATCGAGAATCATGCAAATCGGAGCTATAACGAAAAAGTTATTTTGGTTTTATGATTACTCTATTTTCGAAGCCGAAAATAAGGAAAAACTGCACTAAAACGGTCATAAAATGGTCTAGACAACTCCAAAAATTGCCAAATTTGTTTTGTTGTCTTAGTTATACCCTTGTGCACCTCTCACAAAAATTTTGGGTCCTAACTCTTCATGGTTCAAAATTTCCCAAAAATTCCTAAAAGTGGGCATTTCCCCACGAGCCCCGGTTGGCCAATTATTTCAAAAATACAAAATTTTGACCCGAAAATCATATTTTTGAGTTATAGCTCATTGTGATCAGCTCATCGCACTGATCATTTTGATATATAACACTTTCAACTTTTTTTGGAAGCCAAAATTTTTTCTAAATGGTCGAGGGACCTCCCATGGTGAGCAAGACCTCCAATCTAGAGAGGGAATCAGGTTCCATAACCACTGAACATATTCAAATCAGTCCAGAGGACATGGCCATCCCTGAATGGCATCCCAGGTCTTATCATAGCATCAATACCATCCATAGGGGGGCAAACCTTCGAGATATCTCTATTAAGGAAGCACCCATAGGTCCTCCAGGAAACCTTCCTGACTGGAACACCTTGATAGAATTCTATATAAGGAACAATCCACCCACTGAGGAGCCTAGTAGGTCAATATCATAGGTTCACATCCCAACTTTCTCTATACATCAATCAAAAAGTGATCATGAACATACACCATGGCCTAGCTTGGGTGAGCAAACCACCCCATCTGGTCGAGCAAGCCACCCCCTACTCCTCATAGGGAGCATTCTATGCAGTCTGAATATACAGAGCTTACATCTGAGCCTGAATATGCATCATTCCTCATAGATGAGGAAGAGGACCCAAGTCATCCTCCTACTCCTCATGAAGAGTATGTGGGGCAACCACGTTGTGGCTCTACATTGTCAAACTATACAGAGCCCACTCATAACTCAAAATATCAGGTCAATGCAACCTTTAGGGAGTGTGGAAAACAAGTAATAGATCCTACTAGGGGGAAAATACATGATAAACCCATCCGTATTTCAAATACGAGGGTACATAGCCCCCATACAACTGAACAATGGGATCATACACATCAGGCACTGAGGCCACAACTTAACCAACAACATACGGATCAACTCCAGTTGGATCAACAACAATTAAATCAACAATGGGTGGACTCACCACGAGCACACCTACAAAGGTTGTATCAATGAAAGATACAAGAACAACAAAAGATACAACAAGAGCAAGTGCAAAATGCATTGCGTAAAGTGGTGCTTACGCCTAGCACCCAGAGGATGCAACAACGCATAAGGCACCCAGTGCAATCTCGAAATCTTTCACCACGGCCATGCAAAAATCACGTTCAACATCATAGGCCATTATCTGGTTATCATCATGAACCTCATACTCCTCAATAGTACCAAGATCAATACGATGAGGAATCATATGCAGAGTCCCAATGGGAACATCAGGAAGAAGTAGATGCTTACCCTGAATCCAGTTATGATGAGGTACCTAATGATTATACTTATCGTCCACCTCAGCATCAAAAGTGACCTCCTTTGCCTAATCAAGGGCGATGAGATGAAGATCATATCATTTCATCAGGGCCATACAAAGTGCTAGCTGATCGGATAAATGCATTCGAAAAACAAAATCAAAGATTGGTTTATCAAAAACCCACGCTAAAGCAGCTTAGAAATCAGCCTTTGCATCCCTCAGTGTCATCACCGACATACCCATCGAATTTCAAGATGCCTCAACTTGAAAAGTTCAAAGATGATGAAGATGCACGAGAGCACGTGACAAGCTTCATCCATATGTGCTTTAGTCTTCAAGACAATGACCCCTTGATGTTAAGAATATTCGTGACAACATTAGTTGGGGATGCTTTAGAGTGGTATAATCATCTACCACATCATAGCATATACACCTTTGAGCAATTAGTCGATGCATTCCTGCAATGTTTTGCCTCTAGTGCTAAGGAAATGATAAATTTGACTGACTTGGTTAGCCTTTGTCAACTAGATGATGAGCCAGTCATTGAGTATGGCAATAAATGGAGGAAGGTGATGTCAAAATTACCTTTCACTTTACCCACAACAGAGCTCATTCGAATGTTTACGAGAAGTTATTCAAAACATATCTCCCTTCTCTTGCAATTACAACAGTATCAAACATTCGAGGAGGCCTTAGCACAGGCCAAGGTCATTGAAGACATCAAGATACAGGAGGGTGATATTCAACTCCACAAAAAGGAATGGCCAAACAAGAATATTATAGGTGGCAACATGCAAAAAATGGTGACCCCAGTCAATCAAGTTGTTTTGAGTATCCTCGAATCCTCAAACCAGGGTGCACCACCTCTACCAGTGCAACATAATTACCAAGCTCAGCCTCCTCTGGCCCAAAATCATATGCAATAGAATCAGATACAAGGCCAACAACGTCGGCCACAATGACAATATACTGATTTTCTAGAGACATTAGCATCGCTCTTTGATCGATTGTATGAGGCACGAAGAATCAATCTTCTAGAGATCCATCCTTTGAAACCTAATAAGCGTAGATCAAAGGCGCATAGGGAAAATCTATATTGTGTTTACCATCGACAAAGGGGTCATGACATCCAGACATGTTATCCCTTTAGATATTTAGTGCAAGATATGATCGAGAGGCAAGAGCTTCAGATAGGAGTCTTCCAAGACCCCTTGCATGCACATGAAGCAAACATAACGCCTACCAATCAAGTTGAGCAACCTAACTAGGTGCATATCAATCAACCTCCCCAAGAGTTTGTGGGAATGATTAGTGTTGTAACAGAGAAATAGGAATATCAAAATCGATCTATGCAACCTGTGGCATCATCCAATGTTTCACCTTCGCTTGTCTCATCTCAGTGAGACATTGGCACTGCACAAAATTGCACATCACAGTAGGGGAATCAGTTTCTACTACTCCTCCTAGCCAAGCCAATCATGGCACATCAAACACAATGCACATTGGGGGTCTTCAAGGTGTCACACCTTCCCCACCATCCACATCACGATCAATGAAGCAAAGTGAGACTTCTAAAGGTATCACACCTTCCTCACTTTCATTGAGTGGCACACACACTAGGGGTACCTAAGGTAGCGTACCTTCCCATTTAAAAACATAAAAACAAGAAAAAAATCATAAAATATCAAAATTTCAAAAACAATTGAAAAATTAAAAATTCAAAAACATTCAAAACATTTAAATTTAAAAAACAATTGAAAAATATCAAAACATCAAAAATATGGAAAACATCAAAATCCATAAAAATGCACAAAAAGCTCCAAAGGCATCATAAGCCCTTTGGTCAATTCACAAAAGGCTCCAAAGGTATTTAAAGTCCCTTGGTCAAAATTAAAATCCATAAAAATCAAAAAGCAATAAAATTCTAAAAACATTGCATTTCATTTTGCATTTATGCATCTCATTTGCATTTTGCATTCTCATTTTGCATATGCATTCATTTAATTGCATTGCATTAGGCATTTCCATCCATCACACTTGCATTAGGATAGGTTGTGTTTACAATCTTACAAATGACACCATGTTTGTATTTCAATCATGCATCTATGCATTATCATCATCCATCACCCTTGTGAGTAATTATGTTTCTCAACACAACCCCTCCTGTTGCTATGAAGAATATACTAGGGTTTTCTGGTCATTCAACCATACCTAGTGGTCTTCTCAAGAGTTTGGTAGAAATCTTGCTTTGCTTTTGTAGATGAGGTCTAGTTTTGATAGCACTTAGCATATCAGAATCCTATCACTAATCAAACACATTTAAACAATCCTAATTAGGGTAAGGAAGGATGAAAACTACAAAAGTGGTCCGGGTCACCTTAGGTGAAAGGTTTTGTTACTTGCTTATTTTGTGAGGCGCAATGGTCTAGAGTAGTGGTCATTGGCAAAAGGACAAGTTTACCCCCTACCCAAATAAATCCCTTGCTTACAAATGAAGGAGCAAAATCCCATAATGAAATCCCAAAATCAAGTCAAATCAAGATCAAATTCAAAATAAAATCAAATCAGTATCAAATCCCTTGCTCAAAGAAAAAAAAAAATAGAAAAAGAAATAAAAATAGTATATACAAAATAAACAGTGATTTTTATCACTATATATGAGCAAGTATCCCAATAAATTGAAGAAAATAAGGGGGTGAGCTTGAATCCCTGGAATGATCAATGCTTGAAAGCCATAGAGTGATCCTCAATCTCAGCAATGGGCTGAAAGAATCCTGCCTGTCATTGAAGGGGTAGTTCTAAGCAATTTACAAAATGAGCTAGCTTTAGGTGGCCCGGATTGCCTAGTGGTCTAGTCTAACTAAATCCAAACCTAGGATGAGGTGAACATTTGAGGATCCCCAATCTTAGAAATGGGCTGAAAGAATCCCTCCTGACATCGGGGTATGCTTATGTTTTACCTAATACATTCATTTGCACACACAGGGGTAATGAATAGCTTGGTCTTTCATAGCGAAAACTTTATTTTTTAGAAGTCTAGTATGGTCATTATACAACTTTTGATAAGTCAACTAGGGTGTTTGAGTTTCATGGAAAACCTCAAAAATTCCCAAATAGCAACAACCAATTTTCAATGCAATCATCAAATATCAATTTCTTTTATAAGAGTTTGTTTATTAGAAGTGTTCATAATATAGGTTAGATACCGGATGGATGTCAAAAATGATATTTAAACGACCATTGACTATGTTACGCATATTCTTTTAACTTGCAAGAGCTTATGAATAGAAACAATACATCATTGCATCTCACATATGGGTGATTAATTGATTAATTCTTATAATAAGATATAGCAATTACAGTTCATGATTGTTATACATTCTGTGGTGTCATCCATTAGATTGTTAAACTCATATTGCATTCATACATTATGTTTTAAGTGATTAAAGCATACATGTCCATTTACAGTAAATCCTCATCATGAAAATTATGCATTACATACATTGCATTCATAACATCATAAATTAGATGCATAAAATTGAATCAAAATTAAACATGCATTTAACAATAAGCATTGCATCCATATGCATACAAAATAGTCCATCTATACATATAGATCATGGAATCTAATAGAACATCTATCATCTAGCTAGTGCATGTCATCCGTACATTGCATACATATAGCATAATCACATCATCATGTAGGCATTACATTCATCATTGCATCCATAACATAAAATCAAAACAAAAACATTTGCAAGCATCAACTGGGGCATTATCAGTATCGATCCCCAAAAGCTCCAAAGAAGTCTAAATCTTTGGTCTTTTCATTCAAGTCATAAATGCACATATTTTCTCACCATAAGGAGTTTCATATTGGACATTAAAGCATATCTACAGGTCCAAAATTTCAAAAATTGCAAAATTAACAAAAAAATTAAATAAATCAAAATTCACAATGATTCAACAGATCATCGAACATAGTGATTCAACACAAGCATAATTGGAATTGCTATCATCTTGATTCCCTAAGAAGGCCACAACGGCTGGACTACTCCATGGGATAGAGGTGTACAATTACTATTCATAGTTGAAATCATGGTTGAGTTAGGCCTTGCCAAGTAGTATCAAAGTGCTAAAACCTTAAATTGTTCAAGTCACTCATAGTGGTCAAGCGACTCGTCGCTTCATTTAATTGTCATTACCCTCATCGACTCGTCGCTTGAGGGGGTAGTCATAATATCAATTTTCATAATCAAAGTCAATAGAATATCCCTTGATCGTAGATCCCTCGATCTTGTCAAAAGTGCATTCGTTCAAGAATCATTGTCAAAGACAATCATGCACCCTCCTTGCTTGGGGCAAATAAGCAAAGTATCAAGAGTAAATTCAAGCAAACTAGGTAGCTAGTCTCCTAATTGCCATCAAGGCTAGGATTAGACTTAAGCTTATCTCCTAATTGCCATCAAGGCTAGGATTTGACTTAATCTTATCTCCTAATTGCCATTAAGGCTAGGATTTGACTTAAGATTATCTCCTAATTGTCGCTAAGGCTAGGATTTGACTTAAGCTTATCTCCTAATTGTCGCTAAGGCTAGGATTTTGACTTAAGCTTTCCAGAATCAAGTTCTTCAACTCATCGAAGGTAATGATTCAAAGATGCATGCCCTTTTGCAGGACTTGGGCATCTAATGTTGATCAGACTAATGATCATCATCCAACCTACGACATCATTTTAGGAGGTCTATTTTTGCTCAACATTGTTCGATCTCACAATGCATCTCAAAAGGGGCATCTGTAGACACCTAAAATACATCATGTCGAGGCGACTACTCATATGGGACATGCTAACAGACCATATGAATGATCTTGGACCTCTCCAAGGCAAAAGCAGTGGTTCTAACCACTCAATTTGGGCATTTTGGCCTATCTAGCCTTAGCCATTGGTGTCACCCATGGCTAGGATTCTTAGCCATGGGTGTCACCCATGGCTAGGGTTTTTAGCCACTTTTAAGACCCATGACTAGCCCTATAACAAACTCGGGTGACCAGAGCCGAGTAAAATCAGTTGCAACAATCAAATTGCAATGGTTTTCAAGCGGTTCGGGCTTGGAAGCATCCAGAAGCTTCCTCCCAACTACCAATTCTTGTTCTTGGCTTCTCCATGAAGCTAGAGCAAGGATTTTGGGAGTCTATTTAAGACCCCAATTTCAAAGAGCAAACCCTAGATCTTCTTGGTTGTCTTCTCTAATGAAGTGCTACCAAATTGCTAAATTGGAGAGCCAATTGCACCTTGTGAAGAGTAACAAGATGCTACCAAAATCCAATTTGATCATCAACTTTGCAACAATGGAGATCTCAAGAGCTTGAGGAGCAAGCTTGACAATTGACACACTTCCATTGCCAATTCCAGTGAATTCAACCACCAATCTATTTCAGAACACCGAGGCGACCCTTGATCATCAATTCCTTGGAGGATTTGAGAGTTTCTGGCCCTGGTTTCAAGAGAAAGGACACTTTCACCTTAGCCATGGCTGTCAGCCATGGCTAACAGTGCCAACCACTTTAAGCACCCATGGCTAGGGTTTGATGCTCTCTTTCCTCCATTTTAGCAGTAGATTTCCATTTCTAGTTATGCAAATAGCTTAATCTAGCATAGATTAACATTTTAGCAGACATTTGACCGGTTAATTCTAGGATTTAGAGGTAGATTTGCTTCCATTTCCTTGCATTTGTCAATTTAGCATAGTCTTGTTATTTCATGCAATTCAAGTTTTCTAATGGTTAATTAGGATGTTTCTTAGCTAGATTCATGCTTCTTTATATGCTTTATTACAATTTCCCCATTTCTTGCATAGATTGATAGTTTTACAAGCTTTCTTGATTTCATGCTATTCTTTGTGCAAGATTCCTTTAAAAGCCTCATCAAGAGAGGCATCCTTTGCTTTTAATATTTCTTGTTGTTTCTTGAATGCAGGGTTTTTAGGACTCCTTCATCAATGCATTCAAGGCAACAAATGCCTCTTCACAGGAGAGAAGAAGGTCATACTTGACCTGGAGCAGTTCGTGTCATTCTAAAAGGCCTACGGATTACACCTACCCTTGCGAGGGATTTCTTATGATTGTAACATTGTATCACATTGGGTATCCCTAAGAGGGATGAATTTGTAGCCATGAATTGATTCAAATTTTAATAAAAGACACCTTTCTTTTGGTTATTTCAATTTTGTCAATTTATGTATGTGCTTTATGTGATTTTCAATTGTTACTAGATTAGGTGTATGCTTTTTAGGATCGTACACTTAGAGGCAAAGCTTCGATACAAAAAAATATGAGATGATCCTTATCTTTACCCTTGGCTCTTTTATAGTGTTTGGCTACCCTAATACTAATGCTCAAGGGTTTCCATCCATGTGCATGTGGGGGCTCAAGCTAGTAATTCCTAAAAAATAATTGTTACATATTTAAATAACATCTTCTTATAATAAATAATGGTTACATCATATGGGCCCATAATACTGGGTGCTTGAAGTACCACATGACTAAATAATTATTAATAATTTTAGAATAGGATCTTAAAAGAGGGTTTGTTTCTAAGTAGCTTATGCATATGAAGGAATTAAGAGATCAATTGACTTATATTTAGAAGGTAGTTTATTATGAGGACATGGTCAACATTATTTGTTGCCTCCATCTTATGAGTCTTTTATTAAGTATATTCATTTACTTTTTAAAACTCAAACTCTTGATTTTGAAATATCTTATTTACTTTTACAAATAGGGAGGAGGCATTCATAGATGAGATTATTCATCTTAGGAGGTTTAGAGAATACAATTAGTACAAAATACAAACACAAAAGAAATTATAATACCAAGCTCTCATCATCTAATTACAAGGTAAAACTTCTACTATACAGTAGTACCAAGACAAATATTTTTATTACAAGAAACCTAGTCATTTTAAATAGGATTGTAGTAATTTGAAGAATAAATAAGTTTAGCAAGGGAAGAAATAAGTAAATGTTGCTAAGTTAGAAGATTAGGAAGATATGTTTGATTTTGTAACAATTTAGACTTCATCTAGTCAATTTACTTAGTGGTACTTTGAATTTGGATCATACATTTCAAAAAGACTAATATGTTAATTTCATTAAAGACATAAGAATGAGTCAAGTTTACTTGGTGATGTATAACACTTCCAATTTTTTTTGGAAGCCAATTTTTTTTTATATGGTCGAGGGACCTCCCATGGTGGGCAAGACCTCTAATCTAGAGAGGGAATCGGGTTCCATAACCACTAAACATATTCAAATAAGTCCAAAGGACATGGCCATCCCTGAACAACATCCCAGGTCTTATCATAGAATCAATACCATCCATATGGGGGCAAACCTTCGAGATAACCCTATTAAGGAAGCACTCATAGGTCCTCCAAGAAACCTTCTTGACTGGAACACCTTGATAGAATTATATATAAGGAAAAATCCACCCGCTGAGGAGCCTAGTAAGTTAATCTCATAGGTTCACATCCTAGCTTGCTCCATACATCAATCATAAAGTGATCATTAACATACACCATGGCCTAGCTTGGGTGAGCAAACCGCCCCATCGGGTCGAGCAAGCCACCCCCTACTCCTCATAGGGAGCATTCTATGTAGTATGAATATATAGAGCTTACATATGAGCCTAAATATACATCATTCCTCATAGATGAGGAAGAGAACCCAAGTCATCCTCCTACTCCTCGTGAAGAGTACTTGGGGAAACCATGTTGTGGCTCTACATTGTCAAACTATATAGAGCCCACTCATAACTCAAAATATTAGGTCAATGCAACCTTTAAGGAGCATGGAAAACAATTAATAGATCCTACTAGGGGGAAAAGACATGATAAATCCATATGTATTTCAAATATAAGGGTACATAGCCCCCATACAATTAAAAAATGGTGTCATATACATTAGGCACTAAGGCCACAACTTAAACAACAATAGACGGATCAACTCCAATTGGATCAACAATAATTAAATCAACAATGGGTGGACTCACCATGAGAACACCTACAAAGGTTGTATCAACTAAAGATACAAGAACAACAAAAGATACAACAAGAGAAAGTACAAAATATATTGCATAAAGTGGTGCTTACACCTAGCACCCAGAGGATGAAAAAATGCATAAGGCACCCAGTGCAATCTCGAATATTTCACCACGACCACACAAAAATTGTGTTCAACATCATAGGCTATCATCTAGTTATCATAATGAACCTCATACTCCTCAACACTACCAATATCAATATGAAGAGGAATCATATGTAGAATCCCAATGGGAACATTAGGAAGAAGTAGATGCTTACCCTGAATCTAGTTATGATGAGGTACCTAATGATTATACTTATTGTCCACCTCAGCATCAAAAGCGACCTCCTTTGCCTAATCAAATACGATGGGATGAATATCATATCATTTCATCAGGGCCATACAAAATGTTATCTAATCAGATAAATGCATTCGAACAACAAAATCAAATATTAATTTATCAAAAACCCACACTAAAGAAGATTTGCAATTAGTATTTGCATCCCTCAGTGTCATCACCAACATACCTATCGAATTTCAAGATTCCTACACTTGAAAATTTCAAAGATGATAAATATGCACAAGAGCACATGAAAAGCTTCATCTATATGTGCTTTAGTCTTCAATACAATGACCCCTTGATGTTAAGAATATTTGTGACAACATTAGCTAGGGATGCTTTAGAGTGGTATAATCATCTGCCACATCATAGCATATATAACTTTGAGGAATTAGTTGATGCATTCCTACAACATTTTGCTTCTAGTGCTAAGGAAATGATAAATTTGACTGACTTGGTTAGCCTTTATCAACTAGATGATGAGCCAGTCAATGAGTATGGCAATAAATTGACGAAGGTGATGTCAAAATTACCTTTCACTTTACCCACAACATATCTCATTCAAATGTTTACAAGAAGTTGTTAGAAATATATCTCCCTCCTATTACAATTACAACAGTATCAAACATTCGAGGAGGCCTTAGTATAGTCCAAGGTCATTGAAGACATCAAGATACAGGAGGGTGATATTCAACTCCATAAAAAGGAATGGCCAAACAAGAATATTATAGGTGGCAACATGCAACAAATGGTGACCCCAATCAATCAAGTTGTTTTGAGTATCCCCGAATCCTCAAACCAAGGTGCACCGCCTATACCAGTACAATATAATTACCAAGCTTAGCTTCCTATGGCCCAAAATCATATGCAATAGAATTAGACACAGGGCCAACAATGTCGGCCACAACAACAATATATTGATTTTCCATAGATATTAGCATCTTTCTTTGATCAATTGTATGAGGCATGAAAAATAAATCTTCTAGAGATCTATCATTTGAAGCCTAATAAGCATAGATCAAAGGTGCATAGGGAAAACCTATATAGTGTGTACCATCGACAAAGAGGTCATGACATCCAAACATGTTATCCCTTTAGATATTTAGTGCAGGATATGATCGAGAGGCAAGAAATTTTGATAGGAGTCTTACATGACCCCTTTCCTACACATGAAGCAAACATAATGCCTACCAATAAAGCTAAGCAACCTAACTAGGTGCACATTAATCAACATTCCCAAGAGTTTTTGGGAATGATTAGTGTTGTAGCAGAGAAACAGGAATATCTGAATCAATCTATGCAACCTGTGGCATCTTCTAATGTTCCACCTTCGCTTGTCTCATCTCAATGAGACATTGGCACTGCATAAAATTGCACATCACAATAGGGGGAATTATTTTATACTACTCCTAACCAATCCAATCATGGCACATCAAACACAATGCACATTGGGGGTCTTCAAGGTGTCACACCTTACCCACCATCCACATCACGATCAATGAACCAAAGTGATACTTCTAAAGGTATCATGTCTTCCTCACTTTCATTGAGTGGCACACACACTAGTGGGTACCTAAGGTAGCATACCTTCCCCTTTAAAAATATAAAAACAAGAAAAAAAATCATAAAATATCAAAATTTCAAAAACAATTGAAAAATTAAAAATTAAAAATTATTCAAAACATTTAAATTTAAAAAACAATTGAAAATGTCAAAACATCAAAAATATGGAAAACATCAAAATCCATAAAAATTCACAAAAATCTCCAAAGGCATCATAATTCCTTTGGTCAATTCACAAAAGGTTCCAAAGGTATTTAAAGTCCCTTGGTCAAAATTAAAATCCATAAAAATCAAAAAGCAATAAAATTCTAAAAACATTGCATTTCATTTTACATTTATGCATCGTATTTGCATTTTGCATTCTCATTTTGCATATGCATTCATTTAATTGCATTGCATTAGGCATTTCTATTTTCCACACTTGCATTAGGATAGGTTATGTTTGAAATCTTGCAAATGAAACCGCGTTTGTATTTCAATCATGCATTTATGCATTATTCATTACAAACAACACCCTTGTGAGTAATTGTGTTTCTCAACACAACCCTCCTATTGCTATGAAGAATATACTAAGGTTTTCCAGTCATTCAGCCATACCTAGTGGTCTTCTAGTCATTCAGCCATACCTAGTGGTCTTCCCAAGAGTTTGGTAGAAAGCTTGCTTTGCTTTTGTAGATGAGGTCTAGTTTTGATAACACTTAACATATCAGAATCCTATCACTAATTAACAAATTAAACAATCCTAATTAGTGTAAGGAAGGATGAAAAATACAAAAATGGTCTGGGTCACCTTGGGCAAAATGTTTTGTTACTTTCTTATTTTGTGAGGAGCAGTGGTCTAGAGTAGAGGTCATTGGCAAAAGGACAAGTTTACCCCCTACCCAAATAAATCCCTTGCTTACAAATAAAGGAGAAAAATACCATAATGAATCCCAAAATAAATTCAAATCAAGATCAAATTCAAAATAGAATCAAATTATTATCAAATCCCTTGCTCAAAGAAAAGTAAGAAAAATAGAAAAAGAAAGAAAAATATATATATACAAAATAAACAGTGATTTTTATCACTATTTACACAGGCAAGTATCCCAATAAATTTAAGAAAAAAAGGGGGTGAACTTGAATCCCTGGAATGGTCAATACTCAAAGCCATAGAGTGATCCCCAATATTAGAAATGGGCTGAAATAATCCTGCCTATCATTGAAGGGGTAGTTCTAAGCAATTTACAAATGAGCTAGCTTTAGGTGGCTCGGATTGCCTAGTGGTCTAGTCTAACTAAATCTAAACCTAGGATGAGGTGAACATATGAGGATCCTCAGGATCCTCAATCTTAGAAATGGGATGAAAGAATCCTTCCTGACATCAGGGTATGCTTATGTTTTACCTAATACATTCATTTGCACACATAGGGCAAATGAATAGTTTGGTATTTCATAGCGAAAACTTTATTTTTCAGAAGTCTAGTATGGTCATTATACAACTTTTGATAAGTCAACTAGGGTGTTTGAGTTTCATGGAAAACCTCAAAAATTCCCAAATAGAAACAACCATTTTTAAGCAATCATCAAATATCGACTTCTTTTATAAGAGTTTAAATTTTATAAGTGTTCATAATATAGGTTAGATATCGGATAGATGCCAAAAATGATATTTAAACGACCACTGACTATGTCACGCATATTCTTTTAACTTGTAAGAGATTATGAATAGAAATAATACATCATTGCATCTCACATATGGGTGATTAATTAATTAATTCTTATAATAAGATATAGCAATTATAGTTCATGATTGTTATACATTATGTGGTGTCATCCAGTAGATTGTTTAACTCATATTGCATTCATACATTATGTTTTAAGTGATTAAAGAATACATGTCCATTTATAGTAAATCCTCATCATGAAAATTATGCATTACATACACTGGCATTCATCATATCATAACCATCATAAATTATATGCATACAATTAATTCAAAATTAAACATACATTTAACAATAAGCATTGCATCCATATGCATACAAAATAGTCCATCTATACATATAGATCGTGGAATCTAATGGAACATCTATCATCTAGCAAGTGCATGTCATCCGTACATTTCATACATATAGCATAATCACATAATCATGTAGATATTGCATTCATCATTGCATCCATAATATAAAATCAAAACAAAAACATTTGCAAGCATCAACTGGGGCATTATTAGTATCAATCCCCAAAATCTCCAAAGAAGTCTAAACCTTTGGTCTTTTCATTCAAGTTATAAATGCACATATTTGCTCACCATAAGGAGTTTCAGATTGGACATTAAAGCATATCTACAAGTCTAAAATTTTAAAAATTGCAAAATTAATAATAAAATTAAATAAATCAAAATTCATAACGATTCAGAAGATCATCGAATATAGTGATTCAACACAAGCATAATTGGAATTGCTATCATTTTGATTCCCTAAAAAGGCCACAACAAATGGACTACTCCATGGATAGAGGTGTACAATTACTATTCATAGTTAAAATAATGGTTGAGTTAGGCCTTGCCAAGTACTATCAAAGTGCTAAAACCTTAAATTGTTCAAGTCATTCATAGTGGTCAAGTGACTCATCACTTTGTTAATTGTCATTACCCTCATCGACTTGTCACTTGAGGGGGTAGTCATAATATCATAATCATAATCAAAGTTAATAGAATATCCCTTGATTGTAGATCCCTCGATCTTGTCAAAATTGCATTCATTCAAGAATCATTGTCAAAGACAATCATGCACCTCCTTGCTTGGGGCAAATAAGCAAAGTATCAAAATCAAAATTCAAGCAAACTAGGCAGCTAGTCTCCTAATTACCATCGAGGATAGGATTTGAATTAAGCTTATATCCTAATTACCTCTAAGTCTAGGATTTGACTTAATCTTATCTCCTAATTACCGCTAAGGCTAGGATTTGACTTAAGCTTATCTCCTAATTGCCGCTAAGGCTAGGATTTGACTTAAGCTTGTCTCCTAATTGTCACTAAGGCTAGGATTTTGACTTAAGCTTGCCAGAATCAAGTTCTTCAACTCATAGAAGGTAATGATTCAAATATGCATGCCCTTTTGCAGAACTTGGGCATCTAATGTTGATCATACTAATGGTCATCATCCAACCTACGATATCATTTTAGGAGGTCTATTTTTGCTCAGCATTGTTCGATATCACAATGCATCCCAAAAGGGGCATTTATAGACACCTAAAATACATCATGTCGAGGCAACTACTCATATAGGACATGCTAACAAACCATATGAATGATCTTGGACCTCTCCAAGGCAAAAGCAGTGGTTCTAACCACTCAATTTGGGCATTTTGGCCTATCTAGCCTTAGCCGCTGGTGTCACTCGTGGCTAGGATTCTTAGCTACTGGTGTCACCCATAGCTAGGGTTTTTAGCCACTTTTAAGAGCCACGACTAGCCCTATAATAAAATTGGATGATCAGAGCCGAGTAAAATTAGTTACAACAATCAAATTGTAACGGTTTTTTAGCGATTCAAGCTTGGAAGCATCCAGAAGCTTCCTCCCAACTACCAACTCTTGTTCTTGGCTTCTCCATGAAGCTAGGGCAAGGATTTTGTAAGTCTATTTAAGACCCCAATTTCAAAGAGCAAACCCTAGATCTTCTTGGTTATCTTCTCTAACGAAGTGCTACCAAATTGCTAAACTGGAGAGCCAATTGCACTTTGTGAAGAGTAACAACATGCTACCAAAATCTAATTGGATCATCACCTTTCCAACAATGGAGATCTCAAGAGCTTGAGGAGCAAGCTTGATAATTAACACACTTACATTGCCAATTTTAATGAATTCAACTTCCAATCTATTTCAAAACACCAAGTCGACCCTTGATCATCAATTCCTTGGAGGATTTGAGAGTTTCTAGCCTTGGTTTCAAGAGAAATGATACTTTCACCTTAGCCATGACTGTTAGCCATAGCTAACAGTGCCAACTACTTTAAGCACCTGTGGCTAGGTTCTGATACTCTCTTTCCTCCATTTTAGCAGTAGATTTCCATTTTTAGTTATGTAAATAGCTTAATCTAGCATAGTTTAACATTTTAGTAGACATTTGACCGGTTAAGAGGTAGATTTGCTTCTATTTCCTTGCATTTGTCAATTTAGCATAGTCTTGTTATTTCCTGTAATTCAAGTTTTCTAATGGTTAATTAGGATATTTCTTAGCTAGATTCATGCTTCTTTATATGATTTATTACAATTTCACCATTTCTTGCATAGATTGATAGTTTTACAAGCTTTCTTGATTTCATGACATGTTTTGTGCAAGATTCCTTTAAAAGCCTCATCAAGAGAGGTATCCTTTGATTTTAATATTTCTTGTTGTTTCTTGAATGCAAGGTTTTTAGGACTCCTTCATCAACACATTCAAGGCAAAAAATGCTTCTTCACAGGAGAGAAGAAGGTCATACTTGACCTGGATCAGTTCGTGTTATTCTAAAAGGCCTGCGGATTATGCCTACCCTTGCGAGGGATTTCTTATGATTGTAGCATTGTATCACATTAGGTATACCTAAAAGGGATGAATTTGTATCCATGAATTGATTAAATTTTAATAAAAGACACCTTTCTTTTGGTTATCTCAAATTTTTCAATTTATGTATGTGCTTTATGTGATTTTCAATTGTTACTAGATTAGGTGTATATTTTTTAGGATCGTACACTTAGAGGCAAAGCTTCGATACAAAAAAATATGAGATGATCCTTATCTTTACCCTTGGCTCTTTTATAGTGTTTGGCTACCCTAATACTAATGCTCAAGGGTTTCCATCCATGTGCATGTGGGGGCTCAAGCTAGTAATTCCTAAAAAATAATTGTTACATCTTTAAATAACATCTTCTTATAATAAATAATGGTTACATCATATGGGCCCATAATACTGGGTGCTTGAAGTACCACATGACTAAATAATTATTAATAATTTTAGAATAGGATCTTAAAAGAGGGTTTGTTTCTAAGTAGCTTATGCATATGAAGGAATTAAGAGATCAATTGACTTATATTTAGAAGGTAGTTTATTATGAGGACATGGTCAACATTATTTGTTGCCTCCATCTTATGAGTCTTTTATTAAGTATATTCATTTACTTTTTAAAACTCAAACTCTTGATTTTGAAATATCTTATTTACTTTTACAAATAGGGAGGAGGCATTCATAGATGAGATTATTCATCTTAGGAAGTTTAGAGAATACAATTAGTACAAAATACAAACACAAAAGAAATTATAATACCAAGCTCTCATCATCTAATTACAAGGTAAAACTTCTACTATACAGTAGTACCAAGTCAAATATTTTTATTACAAGAAACCTAGTCATTTTAAATAGGATTGTAGTAATTTGAAGAATAAATAAGTTTAGCAAGGGAAGAAATAAGTAAATGTTGCTAAGTTAGAAGATTAGGAAGATATGTTTGATTTTGTAACAATTTAGAGTTCATCTAGTCAATTTACTTAGTGGTACTTTGAATTTGGATCATACATTTCAAAAAGACTAATATGTTAATTTCATTAAAGACATAAGAATGAGTCAAGTTTACTTGGTGATGGTAGATCATACCTTATTAAAGAATGTGATGATATTATTGTGACATTAAAAAACAATGTTACAAACACATTCAAGAAATTTTAGTATGTTCTTGATATGAATAAAAATCTTCTATCCATTAGTAAAATCATCACGAATTCTCAACTTATTGTGCATTTTCATAAAACTAGATGTGAGGTGATGCATATGGGTAAAAATAAGCTCATTACTCTTGGTATTGTTGTGGCCGCTCCACAACGTACCCCCAAAAATTGGGGACCCACCTCTTGATTTTCATGTTTCAAGATTTTGATTATCTTGTGAGTGTCTTGTGAGTTCACGTGCGTTCCAGGGGATAGTGTGTGTCATTTTGCTGTCAACAATTTTGTGACGATTTTTGTTGTCAATTTATCGCTGACAGTTTTTCGATGACTTTTGTCGTCGATTTCTTGTCGATGATTTTTTGTCATCGATTTCTTGTCGATGATTTTTTGTCATCGATTTCTTGTCGACGAATTTTTGTCATCGATTTCTTGTCGACGACTTTTTGTCATCAATTTCTTGCTGACGATTTTTTGACGATTTCTTGCGACATCTTGTCGGTGTTAAATTGTTGTTAATAATCTCATGGTTTGGGGATGTGTGCATGATTGATAAATTTTCCATTTTTGTTAACCATGCAAAGTCGCCCCATTTAAATTTTAAAACTAAAAAAAAATTATTTAAAAAATATTTAAAATTAGTTAATTTAAATGTAAGACATTTAAATTGATTAAATAAAAAATAAAAAAATATTGTTAAAGAAATCCATATTCTTATGTATATAAGGATATAACATAGAATAAAAATAATAAAATATAATATTAATATATACCCTATATTATATAATATATAATATGTATTATACATATTATGTAATATATACTATATGTTATATATTAAACAAAAAATGATAATAAAAAAATAAAAAACATATTTTAAATATAGTATATAATATATTATGTCCTATATAATATAATATGATATTATATTTAAAATGAAGTTCCTAATATCATTTTAGACTAATATCCATGTTTCCTTTGTACAGGTATATCGCGACAGTAACTTCACAGCGGGTGGCATGTACCGGAGAACAGAGGTAACGAAAACTTCACCCGACGACGAAAGTGTCGGGATTCACGACGTTGATGAGGTAACAAAGTGGGACCCACTCGATGATGTGGCCACTTATTTGATTTGACCAAATTCAAATGAAACTAGAAGAATGGGGGCCACACAGATTTTGCCAATAACACGACAAGGGTTCTATTCTCGTTAGAGCTATGTGGCAGCATGGAAGACGCACTACCATTGTGGAGAAGATGTCGATCATGGTAGGGAGGAATTCAACCACGACACACGACTCGATTGAAGGGGTCCATGGCCCTTATGGACACAATGGAGTAGAGTGCGGATGATGCATGCCAGTAGGTGACAAAATCGATCCAAGGAGTACACAAACCCGAGTTAGAGATGGACAGATAGTGTGAACTACCCAAACCACCAGATAGCTTGTGACATATGGGTACTCGTGGAATACTGGATACTGTTTATCATTCAAATATGATGCTTTAAAGAGTAGATATTTTGGGGAGACAGTGGGTTCATCGTGTTTTGAAGTATTTGATCACTTCTGCCTGGGTGGATAGCATTTACACTCTGCCAGATGACATTGCAGTGGGAGTAGGCCCCCGAGCAAAGAGGAAGAAGAGGTATTAAAGTGGAACAATAAACAATTTATATGGGAACACAATTTACGGGTGTATTTCCATTCTTTTCGGCAAACACCTTGCAGCACGAGTTCAAGAAATAGTAAATACATCGTTGGACAACACCATGCAGATGAACACGGGATAATAGATACGACATTGGTGTGAATACCTGGGACCAAGATTGTAGTGTGGAGGTTTCACGGCAACCATGTAATTCAAGACACAAACTTTCAAATTGAAGTGCAGTAAATGTGGCACCATTTTGATAATGACTTGGTGGATCATCTTAGGTGGGAATATTTCAGAGTACAACAAGGTATGAGGACAAGGGTGTTATAAAATCTGCTACAAAATGCCCGAATCTTTGGACATGGGTGGTAAAGGTTCGATCATCCAAAGGAGCACGTGTCACATTGGTTGGCAGGCATTCTTAAATAAAACCAAAGATGGCATATTTTTACACGACAAACGACAGCACCGACAGTTGTATGCCCAAACAGGGAGTGAAAGAAAAAAATCATTCCAATAAAAACAAACAAGCAAGATGAAACAAACAGCCAGAAGGGAAAGTAATATGAGTACCATTTCTTTTTTAATAAAAGAGGATGTGTTTCATAACCTTCTATTTGAATAAAAAGACAACATTACCACTTATGCAATGAAAAGGGTTATGTGGGAAATGAATGATGTCGTTAAAGAAATGAAGAGGTAAACTAAAAGCCATTGAAAAGAAAATGAAATGAACAGCCGAAATGAACGGTGAAGGGTTTTTGAGGGAAAATGAAACGAAGAGATAGGGCATATGGAAAACTTCAAATACTACAACGAGATGCTAAAAGAGGGGTTGGAAACTTCTAAAACAGAGTTGCAGAGCTGAGGGCAAGAGGCCATTCTGGACCTGCTTTGGATTGTTTTTCTTCCACTTTTTTTGGTTTTGGAGAACCAGATTTCTGCCATGTACAAGGACATATTTTTAATGCAGATAGTTTTTCAGAAAGTTGCATCTTATGGACAAGAAAGGAGGAGTCATTTTCTGCATGCAAGATTAAATGTCTATTTTTTTTCCCCTTTTCAGATTTTAGGCTTGTAAATGGAGTTTATGCAAGTTTCTTGATTGCTTCATGTGAATGCTTAAATCTGAAAACCTCATTTAAACCCTAGGAGCCAACACTTAGCTTATCCGGATTGTGCTTGTTTTGCAAGTCCAATAGGTTAGGTTGCATGCATGAAAACCTCACATCTTCGGTTTTGCCGGAATAAGATAGCATCAAACTGAATGTATCATGTGTTTCATTTTCTGCATTTCATTTTCATTTTTCTGCATTTTATTTTTCCAGAAATTTTAATTTTTTTTTTAATTTTCAGGCATTAAAATAAACATTAAAAAAATTTCAAAATCCAAAAACAATTTCACCATTGCGTAGGTTATACTTCATACTTCCAATACGCACTTTGAAATTTCATTTTTGGAGTTGTTTAGTATTTTTAAAAATTCATCGAAGTTGTTGTTTTATTATAGATTTTGAAAAATCCGAAAATAGAAAATTTCCATTTTTGGGCCGAATTTCATTTTTTCAGTTTCATGCTTCATTCATGAGCCTATGATGACATTCCCTTCATGAAAATTCTAATTTCAATGAAGGAGTCGTGTTTTATGGCACTTTGCAAATTACCATTTTGGGAGCAATCAAAGCACTAAATTATTCGTCTTGATGAAAATCTGATTTCATTTAAGAAGGATAATTAAAGTGACATTTTGAAGCTACATTTGAAGACCCTATTCATCATTGAGGATTTAATGCAAGATAAAATCTATTTTAAAACCCTCAAGATAAAAGGAATTAAGGCACTACATCGTGGTCATATGAGGGCCAACTCACATTTGCTTTATTTTGGTTCAATGAACAATCACTAAAGTTTCATGGTAAAATAAACCAACATTGCCCCTTGTTTACAGTTACTTGCAATCACTAAGGTGTTCCAAGCATTTAAATTGAATATCTTTATTTGAGATTACTAATACACATATGCAAATGCTAATATAGCGGAGACCTTGGAGAAGTTGTTTGTTTAACTTCTTTGCAAGAGGGGATTTGGAACCCAAATCCTAAGGGAGAGTGTACTTTCACAATTGGGTGAAAATACAACTCAACATTTTGGCGCTAGAAGGAGGGCCTGAATTGGTTTATTTCAGTGTGATTTAAATGCTATAGGGATTTAAATTTTGAATATTTCATGCCCTATTGATTATTATCTTTAGCCCTCTTTTAACAATACAACCTTGTAGTGTTAAAAGGAGGACATGAATTGCTATGCATTGTTCTAACGCTTTTGATTGTTCATACAGGAATAATGTGTTTTGATTTGATTTTGAAAAATTTTGGTCTTGACTAACGAGGTTGTCTCCATGCAATTACTTTCATTTGATTTTAATGGATACATCTCTTGGTTGATGCTAACATGATTATTCATACGTTACATGTTTGATATTTGCTAGTCATTTCATGCTTATTTGTAAGGAATTATTTTGTCTAAAATGTATTTGTTGTCGGTATTATGCTCTTCACTTGCGTGTAATGCGATCTTGTGAATCAGAAAGCCTACAACACTAGGAGTATGCTCTTCACTTGCGCATATGCGATCTGGTGAATCAGAAACTAATTTACATTTTTAGAATATTGCTTTGTCATGGTTCCTTCTTTTATTCATGACTAACAAATTGGTTTTGAAGTTATTCTTTGAGTTTCATTAATGGCTACAACTATAGGAACGTGGTATGGGATACATGTTAATCCTTTGAACATTAGTGGAGATTCTCATGATTTACCCAAGAACGTAGAAAAATGTTTGCCCAAATTTAAACACAATGGTCCAACATTAGCCGAGGAACATATTCAAGCCTATGTGGATATCCTAGTTAGATGGAATGTCGAACATGAGGATGTGGCATGTAGAATGTTTCTTGGAACCCTAGATGAGGTGGCATATGATTGGTACATCAATTTACCCACTGGTTCTATTACATCTTGGACTCAATTGAAAGATGATTTTATCAATCAATTTAGGTTGCTCATTGATCCTCTCATGATATATCAACAATTTACTTCTTGCAAAAGAGAACCTAATGAGCCAGTGAGAAGTTTCAACTTGAGGTTTTGAAAGCTTTATGCGAGATTAATTTCTCCCTATACTATTGAGGAAAGTGGTGCTCTTCAAATATACTTTCGAGCATTGGATCCATTGTTTGCCATATTTGTTAGGATGAATCCCTTGGTTACTGATCTTGCATCGGCCTACATAGAAGCTATGATTGTAGATCAACAATTGAGGCCACAAGGTTATGGAATGGAGCAATCAACTATGGTAGGACAACTAGGGGCTTGCAATCAAACCTCGATGGTAAATCAAGCGTGGGCACAACAAAATTTGATATCAAATGTTTTTCCCTACAATCAACTTTATCCTACCATACCAACTTATGCTCTCACATGTGCTTATACAAGTACTTCCATCCATCCAACTATGCCTCAATTAGAGAATCATGTGGTCACTCATGGAACCATTGCAACAAATGTTCAAGCTTTGTCCGTGGATATCAATCCAACTAATCCTACTACTTCTACCACTCAACCCAAAGAGTTCGTATCGAAAGTAAAAGAGCAAAAGAAAGTGGTTAAGAAGGTATGTAGGCATGTTCCACCACAAAAACGAGCACATCAATGTATGCATCCAAATCATCCTAGGAAGAAAATTCATAATGCCGATCTTAATGATGTTTCATGTTATGCTTCTTCAAGTGATACAAGAGATTTTGAGGTGACTTACGTTGAAGTAAATACCTATTCGAAATGTCTTGAAGAGCATGAAGATTTTGGAGAAGAAATTCTATGGATGGGTAACAAGAAGTTGGAATCAAATGATCACCATCTTGTTTTGGAAAAGAAATATCTAGAATCATTACCCAAAAAGGAGGATTTGGATGAACAAACTTATGTGGATATGATTTGGTCAGATGTACTTGCAAAGGATTGGAGCAACTATATGACACGGAATTCAAAAATTGATCCCATTATAGAAGCTCCTAAGCCATCACAAGTGGCTGAAAATGAATTTGAAAGAAAATCAACAAATGAAGTTGAAGACATAATCGAATTTCACCACTTGTTCTCGAAAGACACTTTGGATGATGTTCTCGAAAGTGATGACCAAGAGGATCCACACCTTCCAAATTGTGATAAAATTGAATCATGGGTTACAAATTTGGATTATGATAGCTTTACCAATTTGAATTCAAGAGATAACCCACTTTTGGAAATAACTGAACCATCTAAGGAAGGTGAAGATGAATTGGATGAGAAACATGTTGATGAATCAAGAAGATGAAGAAGAAGTACTTGAGCGTCACAACTTGAACTTGGAAGATGATTACTATGATTCATGGAAGAAATGGGAAGAATATTATCAATCTAAATCTTCTAATAAACTTGTTGTGTCAATTAATATGCGGGATAACTCAATTGCTTCCTCACATGAGGATACTATAAATCCTGTACAATTTGAGAAAGTTTTGGAAGAGGAATTCGAATCTCATCAAATTTTGGAACATGATAAGGATTCTACAACCATGAATCAAGAAAGAGAGTCATTTGCTTTAGATTCCTTTGAAGGAAAAGAAATTGAAAATCTTGATCCACTTACTTGTGCTACAATGACTATGCCATTTCAAAATGAGAAAATTACAAAACCTAAATCATTTGGGTTTGATATCATTGATGATCCAATTGAAAATCTCACGTTACCCAAAACAACCCAAGTGATTGATCATGGAAATGTGTTAGTTAACCCACCCCTAGATAGACAAGACTTATGGTTTGAAAGGGATGGACATGTTTTCAATTGGGTACCTAAGTTTGGTGCCTTTGATAAACAAGTCATGGAGAAAGAACAAGTGCTACATGATGATGAATGTCATGAGAGAAAAGAGGAATTTTCAAATCCTCTTCAAGTAAGGTTAAATGAAAACATGCCAAAGGTAAAATCTCACCTTTTTGGTTTCACCATGCAAAATTCGAATGAAGGTTTGCCTAATGAATGGTTTGATTCAAATATTATTAATGTTATGGCTTTATTGAATGAAAATGAAAGCTTATTTCTACACCATGAATCAAAGTGCGGAATGGACATCTTAAAGAATAGACATAAAAGAATTGAATATCAATCATTGTCTAATCAATTTGAAAACTTGAAACTCCACCATAGGATTATTAATGAAACTAAATCAAATTGGTATGGTGAGAGGGGCAAGTTGAAGTTTGTTTCTTTGTTTGGTTTGATCTTGTTTTTGTTGGATTCCTACAAAACTTGGTATGCGTATCACGTCATATGTCTTTTAAAGAATTCTAATCAGGTTTGGGATCCGGGAAAATGATAATCCAAACTTTGCACCATCTTGTATTATATTGTACATTTGTATATACTTTTGGTTTTCGTGTTTTGGTTTTGGATTGGATCTCATTTTGGTTTTAAGTTTTGTGTGTTGGTCCTTTGGACACTTTTGGTTTGTCTTGAAGAAAAAAAAAAAAAAGGAAAGCGAGATGTCAACTTATGTCCTTATGAATGTTGACTAAGACTAAGAGAATATGAAACATCGGAATTGTATTGCAGAAAGCTCCACGAGTATCGCAAACACATTAAAGAATATCGTTTGGAACTTGTGATGCATGAAGTTGTCAGTTTTACAAATTATGGCAAAGTAGGTGGTATACTCCATCCGCATTTCAAAAAGAGCAATGCATTCATCCATATCTCATGTTACATTCCACATTGCATATACATTTCATCTCAATTGCATCTACATTTCAAATACAATCATTGAAAAGGTGTCGAATCCTCTTAGGGTTATTACATAACATATATTAAAGGGATCCTAAGGTTGGGAACTGATGCCCGAACTATCTTGAACCAAACACGTTCTACACATATTAAAGAGGATCTTGAGAAAAATGGTCAAAACCATACTTGGAAGAAAAGGTGAGGCGAAAGGAGTATTTCGTGTCTGTCCTATCATGCAACATAATCCTTAAAACAATGGTTTTTACCACTCCCATAGTGCTTAAAGCCTAAAATCGAGTAGTAAGGATAGGGTTAAATCCCCATCGAACTTAGGTTGAGGATCCAACTCCCCAAAGCTCTGATTTGACCTTCATGGAGTAGTAAGGATAGGGTCTAATTCTCATCTCGCTTAGGTTGAGAATCCGATTCCCCAAAGCTTCTATTTTGCCTCCATCACGCTTTAAGAAATTAAAAGCATGATCTACACTCAAGAACTTGAAATTCCAAAGCAAATATTTTTCATTCTACTTTCATTTCATCATTAATATTGGATTGGAAGGATCGTACTACATGTCCCTTGCAAGGATGGGTAGTCATCCCCAAGGTTCAAGAAATCAAAAGTAAAGCCAAATCCTGGATTATGGGGTTAATCTCCACCGGGGCTATAGACGCCTGACTGGAAGTGGAGTATGCTCATGTGTGGCAACATGTCTTGTCTAAAAGCAAGACCACTAACTGCTCAAACGGATAGGCTAGCCTGACAGTTTCATCCATAACAGAGTTAAATCATTTTGTTCAAGATGAGGTAATGAACTCCAGATCGAGTAGTAAGGATAGGGTTAAATTCCCATCTCGCTTAGGTTGGGAATCCTATTCCCCAAAGCTCTGATTTCACTTACACTTGCACATGGGTTCAAGATGGTAGTGACACATAACCAACTTTGGGATCTAGTAAATTAATTCAAGTATACACATATTTGGTCCTAAGAGGGTTTGACAGGTTTTAATATGTTTGTTCATGGTACTAGAAAGTTTGAGCCTTTGCAAAGCAGGTTGTTATATCTCTAGCATCTTCACCATACATTAAATCCTACAGGAATCATCCATAACTTCTCATATGCATGAATCATAAGTGAAACAGATGATGGAATGTTGATCAATTTCAAACGATAAGGAATGAATCACACCGCACACATTGAGCTGACGCTGAATAATTCTAATGCTTCATGTATTTCTCGTCTAGTTTCATTCTTTGGATATTTTTTGATGCTTGTGTTTGAGTTTTGAAGGTTTTCAGGTTGGGTTCTCACCGAAATGCTCAGGAGCATTTCCCAGCAGAGTCGCCATTTGTTGTGGCCGCTCCACAACGTACCCCAAAAAATTGGGGACCCACCTCTTGATTTTCATGTTTCAAGATTTTGATTATCTTGTGAGTGTCTTGTGAGTTCACGTGCGTTCCAGGGGATAGTGTGTGTCATTTTGCTGTCAACAATTTTGTGACGATTTTTGTTGTCAATTTATCGCTGACAGTTTTTCGACGACTTTTGTCATCGATTTCTTGTCGACGATTTTTTGTCATCGATTTCTTGTCGATGATTTTTTGTCATCGATTTCTTGTCGATGATTTTTTGTCATCGATTTCTTGTAGACGACTTTTTGTCATCAATTTCTTGCTGACGATTTTTTGACGATTTCTTGCGACATCTTGTCGGTGTTAAATTGTTGTTAATAATCTCATGGTTTGGGGATGTGTGCATGATTGATAAATTTTCCATTTTTGTTAACCATGCAAAGTCGCCCCATTTAAATTTTAAAACTAAAAAAAAATTATTTAAAAAATATTTAAAATTAGTTAATTGATTTAATAAAAAAATAAAAAATATTGTTAAAGAAATCCATATTCTTATGTATATAAGGATATAACATAGAATAAAAATAATAAAATATAATATTAATATATACCCTATATTATATAATATATAATATGTATTATACATATTATGTAATATATACTATATGTTATATATTAAACAAAAAATGATAATAAAAAAATAAAAAACATATTTTAAATATAGTATATAATATATTATGTCCTATATAATATAATATGATATTATATTTAAAATGAAGTTCCTAATATCATTTTAGACTAATATCCATGTTTCCTTTGTACAGGTATATCGCGACAGTAACTTCACAGCGGGTGGCATGTACCGGAGAACAGAGGTAACAAAAACTTCACCCGATGACGAAAGTGTCGAGATTCACGACGTTGATGAGGTAACAAAGTGGGACCCACTCGATGATGTGGCCACTTATTTGATTCGACCAAATTCAAATGAAACTAGAAGAATGGGGGCCACACGGATTTTGCCAATAACATGACAAGGGTTCTATTCTCGTTAGAGCTATGTGGCAACATGGAAGATGCACTACCACTGTGGAGAAGATGTCGATCATGGTAGGGAGGAATTCAACCATGACACATGACTCGATTGAAGGGGTCCATGGCCCTTATGGACACAATGGAGTAGAGTGCGGATGATGCATGCCAGTAGGTGACAAAATCGATCCAAGGAGTACACAAACCCGAGTTAGAGATGGACAGACAGTGTGAACTACCCAAACCACTAGATAGCTTGTGACATATGGGTACTCGTGGAATACTGGATACTGTTTATCATTCAAATATGATGCTTTAAAGAGTAGATATTTTGGGGAGACAGTGGGTTCATCGTGGTTTGAAGTATTTGATCACTTCTGCCTAGGTGGATAGCATTTACACTCTTCCAGATGACATTGCAGTGGGAGTAGGCCCCCGAACAAAGAGGAAGAAGAGGTATTAAAGTGGAACAATAAAAAATTTATATGGGAACACAATTTACGGGTGTATTTCCATTCTTTTCGGCAAACACCTTGCAGCACGAGTTCAAGAAATAGTAAATACATCGTTGGACAACACCATGCAGATGAACACGGGATAATAGATACGACACTGGTGTGAATACCTGGGACCAAGATTGTAGTGTGGAGGTTTCACGGCAGCCATGTAATTCAAGACACAAACTTTCAAATTGAAGTGCAGTAAATGTGGCACCATTTTGATAATGACTTGGTGGATCATCTTAGGTGGGAATATTTTAGAGTACAACAAGGTATGAGGACAAGGGTGTTATAAAATATGCTACGAAACGCCTGAATCTTTGGACATGGGTGGTAATCGATCATCCAAAGGAGCACGTGTCACATTGGTTGGCAGGCATTCTTAAATAAAACCAAAGATGGCATATTTTTACACGACAAACGGCAGCACCGGCAGTTGTATGCCCAAACAGGGAGTGAAAGAAAAAAAATCATTCCAATAAAAACAAACAAGCAAGATGAAACAAACAGCCAGAAGGGAAAGTAATATGAGTACCATTTCTTTTTTAATAAAAGAGGATGTGTTTCATAACCTTCTATTTGAATAAAAAGACAACATTACCACTTATGCAATGAAAAGGGTTATGTGGGAAATGAATGATGTCGTTAAAGAAATGAAGAGGTAAACTAAAAGCCATTGAAAAGAAAATGAAATGAATAGCCGAAATGAACAACGAAGGGTTTTTGAGGGAAAATGAAACGAAGAGATAGGGCATATGGAAAACTTCAAATACTACAACGAGATGCTAAAAGAGGGGTTGGAAACTTCTAAAACAGAGTTGCAGAGCTGAGGGCAAGAGGCCATTCTGGACCTGCTTTGGATTGTTTTTCTTCCACTTTTTCTGGTTTTGGAGAACCAGATTTCTGCCATGTACAAGGACATATTTTTAATGCAGATAGTTTTTTAGAAAGTTGCATCTTATGGACAAGAAAGGAGGAGTCATTTTCTGCATGCAAGATTAAATGTCTATTTTTTTTCCCTTTTCAGATTTTAGGCTTGTAAATGAAGTTTATGCAAGTTTCTTGATTGCTTCATGTGAATGCTTAAATCTGAAAACCTCATTTAAACCCTAGGAGCCAACACTTAGCTTATCCGGATTGTGCTTGTTTTGCAAGTCCAATAGGTTAGGTTGCATGCATGAAAACCTCACATCTTCGGTTTTTCCGAATAAGATAGCATCAAACTGAATGTATCATGTGTTTCATTTTCTGCATTTCATTTTCATTTTTCTGCATTTTATTTTTCCAAAAATTTTAATGTTTTTTTTTAATTTTCAGGCATTAAAATAAACATTAAAAAAATTTCAAAATCCAAAAACAATTTCACCGTTGCGTAGGTTATACTTCATACCTCCAATACGCACTTTGAAATTTCATTTTCGGAGTTGTTTAGTATTTTTAAAAATTCATCGAAGTTGTTGTTTTATTATAGATTTTGAAAAATCCGAAAATAGAAAATTTCCATTTTTGGGCCGAATTTCATTTTTTCAGTTTCATGCTTCATTCATGAGCCTATGATGACATTCCCTTCATGAAAATTCTAATTTCAACGAAGGAGTCGTGTTTTATGGCACTTTGCAAATTACCATTTTGGGAGCAATCAAAGCACTAAATTATTCGTCTTGATGAAAATCTGATTTCATTTAAGAAGGATAATTAAAGTGACATTTTGAAGCTACATTTGAAGACCCTATTCATCATTGAGGGTTTAATGCAAGATAAAATCTATTTTAAAACCCTCAAGATAAAAGGAATTAAGGCACTACATCGTGGTCATATGAGGGCCAACTCACATTTGCTTTATTTTGGTTCAATGAACAATCACTAAAGTTTCATGGTAAAATAAACCAACATTGCCCCTTGTTTAGAGTTACTTGCAATCACTAAGGTGTTCCAAGCATTTAAATTGAATATCTTTATTTGAGATTACTAATACACATATGCAAATGCTAATATAGCGGAGACCTTGGAGAAGTTGTTTGTTTAACTTCTTTGCAAGAGGGGATTTGGAACCCAAATCCTAAGGGAAAGTGTACTTTCACAATTGGGTGAAAATACAACTCAACAGGTATATATAATAAGGGGTTATATAAATTAGTTGATTTCAAGTCTACCAATTCATTCACCTTAATAGTTGAAGGTAATATTTTTGGTCTTTGGCATGAGAGGTTTGGTAACCTTAAGTATAAGTATTTATCAATTCTCACTATTGTGGTTCATGGATTGGAATCTATTCAAAAGCCATAATATTCATGTGTATGATATAATTTAGGAAAATAGAGTCATCATCCATTTCAGATAGGTAAGTCTTGGTTTACACAAGGTGTTTTGGATTTAGTGCATATTGAGTTGTGTGGTCCAATGAATATATATTTGGTTTGTGATGAAAAATAGTTTTTTTTTATGGTTAATTATTACTTGAGGAAGACATAGGTATACTTCCTCAAGTATAAGTTTGAATATTTTTCACACTTTTAAATTTTTAAGGCCCTTGTAGAGAAACAATCTAGAAAGCAAATCAGGGTCTTGAGGTTAGATAATGGAGGTGAGTTCACCTCAAAATAGTTTCAATATCTCTATAGGCATGAGGGTATACTTAGGTAGTATATGACTCCCTATTTTCCTCTACAAAATGGGGTACTATATAGGAGGAATATAACAATAATGTGTATGGAGAGATGCATGTTTCATAGTTAAAATGTACTAAATTTTTATTGGATAGTAGTAGTAAAAAATATAGTCTTTGTTCTCAATATATGTCCATGTAAAGCTTTATAGAATGTTACTCTAGAATAGACTTGGTCTAGAAGAAAACCTTTAATTAGTCATTTGTATATTTTATTGTGTTGAATTTGAATTATTTTTTTAAGGAGAAAAGGACTAAGCTAGATGCAAAAAACAAAAAAATTATGTTTGTTGGCTATAGTGAACAATATAAGACATAAAAATTGCTTGATGCATCTACTAACAAGATTGTAATTAGTGGAGATATAATTGTATATGAGAATACTCCTCTCTTCCCACATGATGATAAATATATTGTGATTTCTATATGTTTTAGAAATATTGGTGGTACTACAATAGTTGATAAAGTTTACTTGGATTTAGATACATTGAAGGTTGATGATAAAAATAAATATGTGAAGACTAAACCATATTGGTATGTTGAAAATCCTCTTTTGGATGACCTTGGATAACATAGCTTGATATAAGTACATCCAAATGAAGTTCACAAGCAATAAGAGCCACATTAATGATAAAAATGGTATGTATAGACAATGAAACATATCAATGAGGATGAGAAAGTGATATTTAGTCAATCTAGACAAGCTAGAAAAGAGCCTAGACAAGTGAATGAGTAGACAAGCTTTACTTTAGTTTCAAAATTATTTGAACCTAAAAATATGAAAATGCCAAAGATAAACAAGATTAGGAAGCTACCATGGAGGTAAAATTTGACTCATTGATGAAGAATAAAATATGAGAACTATGTGAATTACCCCATGGAAATAAATACATCGATTGTAAATGGTTTATAAGATAAAACATAAATTAGGTGATTCAATTGATAAATTCAAATTTTGTCTTATTGCTAAAGGGTATGCACAACAAAACTATATAGACTATGGAGAGATGTTTTTTCAATTAGTTATCTCAATTGCACCATAGTTTGGTTGGAAGGTATATAAATTATATGTTAAGAGTGTCTTCTTAAATGGATATTTGGAAGAGTATATATATATGGTGCATCCATAAGGGTTTTAGATACCAGGAAAAGAACATTTGGTTTATAGATTGGTCAAGTACCTATATGGAATTAAGTAGGTTTGTCGATCTTGGTATTTTAAAATTGATCAACATATTTAAGATTTAAGATCCAATCAAATATTTTTAAATTCTAATCTCTATATTAAAACTATAAGTAATGACACTATCATTCGTATTGTGTATGTTGATGACCTTGTCATTACTGGTATTTGAGCCCACCTTAGTCAACAAGTAAAATATGATTTATGTTCAGTTTTTATATGAAATATTTAAGGATCCTTCATTACTTCCTAGGTCTAGAATTTTGGTAATTTTATCATACCATGTTTATATCACAAAAGTATACCAAAACACTTTTGTAAAGATTTTGGATAAGAAATAATAATCTAATATCTATAACTATGGAAGTTGAAAATAAATTGTTAGCCTCCTCTAATTCATCTCCATTCAATGAGTTAGTATATCATTAATTAGTGGCCAACTTGGTTTATCTTATGACCACTCAACTAGGTATCCTTGACTTCAATATATTATATCAACAATCTGAAAAATAATAATTGGTTGGATACATTGATGCAAATTGAGCAAGATTAATTGATGATAAAAATGTTGGAAATTTTGAGTAGTTTTGTTGTCATTGTTGTCAAAATAATATTGGTTTAATTTTGCCATCATTGAGGACATCAAGTGGATTTTCCAAAAGTAAGAAGGTCTTGGAAAGGAATAGGATATAATATTTATTTTTAATATTATATGCCTAAAAATGGCCCAAAGGATGAAGACCCAAGGAAGGAGAAGCAATTTTAAATTAAATAATAATATTATATTATTATAATATTTCGGGCCAAATAACAAGGTGAAGAAAAACAAGGTTCAAGTTAGAAAGACCCATGAGCAAATTACAAAATATTTAATTTATATTAAAATATTTTATTCTTTGATTAAAATTTTAATTTAAATTAATAATTGGTGCAAAGGTTTTAAATTTAATATTTAACATCTAATTCAAATTTTTAATTTTGAATTTCACTGACGTGTAGAATACAAGCATCTGTATTAATATAGGAAATAAGTTTCATTTCCTAAGTCCTTGATTACATATACCTTCGAATAAAAAATCGAGCGCTGCATTTGTTGGAGAAAGAGAAGTTCATGTTTCAAAGTCATTGGAGGCAGAGTAAGGTGTAAGGCTATCATCATGGATAGAAATATCCACTGACAGTGATAGTGCAGGTGGTAGCTAAGATAGTTCTAATGCTTGCAAGGAAGGGATCACAGGTTCGATCCACGCGATTGATGTTTTGCTGCTGGAGAGGCTTTCGTTTTTCGTGGGCATATTTGTGAGGAGAATAAAGTGGGAAACATGCACCTAAAGTCTTATGTGGGCACGCAACCCACTTGGTAGCCTAGCTTGAGGCTAGGGTGTTGGAGAGGCTACATCGTGTGTTTGATTCTCATCGAGGATGTTTTGGTGGGTAGATTAGTTGAAAGGTATGCAAAAAAAAAAAAATTGCTTCTCCAAAGGTTGTGAATTTTGGAAATTGCATAGAGGTTTTTGCAAGTTGTGTACTATAAGTTTTTGAGGGAGTTATAAGGTAAATTAAATTAAAATATTTTAATTTTAATTTTTGGTTATTGAAATTTATTTTATGTTGGAGTGATAAGGTGTTTAAAGGAAATTATTGTGTATTTTGTTTTTAATAAATATGTTGACTTATATTGTGTAAGTTTGGAGATTATAAGGTGTACCAAAAGATTTGATATTTTTGTATGGTAAAATAATTATTGGGAAAATTATTTTGTGGAGATCTTGAGATAGGTTGTGGCTACCTAACCCTAGTGTTGGCAAAGAAAATTTGATTGTGGTTAAGACAGGTTTTGAATACATATCTCCATCAAAATAAAATGTATGGGTACGTCTTCCTTATGACTAAAATATTTTTGGATTGGATGTTGTGAATGCTAAGTTGGAGTGAAAAGGATTGTTTGATAAGTATTGTTGAGTTTGATTTTGAGATATCCAATATTGATTGATGAAGGTTTTTCTAGAATGAAAGTTGATGCTAGAAACCTTATTTGATAAGCATTTTTGGAAATGTTGAGTGAGCCTTCATGTGCATGATTAAGGTTTGTGAAATATCATGAGTATCATTGTTATGTGAAGTTGAGAACTCTCTTGAATTAGGGTTTGTGAAAGATCATGAGTATCATTGTATGTGAGGTTTGTTTGATAAGCATTGTTGATGTAGCTTTCATTGAGTGATTTGTTGAGTGGAGTTGATTGATATGAGTTGATTGGAAGTGTTGGAGTGATAGTTCAAGTTCTGTGAAACAAATTGTTATTTATTATTAATTGATTTGAATAGAGATTGAAAGTGATTGAGCATTTTTGAAACATATTGAGTCTCTAACCATTCTCTATATGTTTCTATGGTAAATCAAGAGAGATTGAAAGTGATTGAGCATTGTTGTGAGTGTGAAACATATTGAGTATCTAACCATTCTCTATATATTTCTGTGATATTAGAACAAGATTTTGTGTGAAACTTGTTTGGGTGATTGGAAGAGGTTTTCTGTGATAGATTGATTTGAGCAAGCTTTTGTGAGAGCTTTTTGAGTATATTTGAGGTAAGTCTTGGTGAAGAATTGTTGAGAAGATTGGACAAGTTCTAGAGAAGACTTGTTGAGCAGATTGAGCAAGTTCTAGTGAGAACTTGTTGAGAAGATTGGACAAGTTCTAGTGAGGACTTGTTGAGAATATTTGACTTAATTCTTAGTGAATACTTATTGAGCAGATTGGACAAGTTCTAGTGAGTACTTGTTGAGTAGATTTGAAATAAGTATTGGTGAAGACTTGTGGATATATTAGTGTGAGATTTTTGTGGAAGCTTACAATGTAGATTTGAGGTAAGTCTTTGAGAAGACTTGAGAGCAAAGTTGTGATTGGATCAAGCTTTGTGTTAAGGCTTGAGGATAGATTTTGGTGTAATATTTGAGGATAGGTTTGTGCTAGAAAAAATAAAGAGATTGAGTAGATTTATGCTATATCGAAGGAATGTGTTTAGTGTAGATCAGAGACAGATATTGATCATATTTGTGTTACCATAATTTGTCTCCATTGTTTTAAATTCTTCTACACATTGTTCTATCATTTTCTCTTTGTTTGATGTGTCCTTGTACTCTTCTATCAAAGATTCCTTTGAATCTATTAATGTTATTTCCATAGACTTCGTTGCTGCTACTTCTTCCATGGACTCTATTGCTACCACTACCTTCTTATATTATGTTTTTGGTTCTTCAATTTGTTTCTCTACAACCACTTCTTGATTTTCCTTGGATCCTTGCTCCTTAAGCTGAGAAATATCATGCAATGTTATCTTATTTTTCTTGTACCATAACTTCATAAAATTATTTTTCATATTAATGTTAACAGTACCCAAATAATCTAACCAAGGATAACCAATAATAATATCCTCATCGTCCATCTTAAGAGCATGAAAATTTGAATGTAAAACATATTTATCCATGGTTATCTTCAAATTTTCAAAAATATGAACATTCTCACCTTAAATATGTGTGCTTTTAATTTTGTTGCTTGAACTTACAACCTCTTAGCCAATGAAATATTAATAAAATTATATCTACTACTGGGTCAATGGAAATAATAACCTATTCTTTTTTAACGCTTCCATGAACCTGCAAAATGGAAATTTTATATGAATTTAAACCTTTTTTATCCTTAACTTGCTTTTGAAAATCCAAATATGTGGCTTCATTCTTCTCACTATTTTCCTTAATATTTTCTTCTTTCTCCTTTTTGAGTAATTTTATTTCTTTTTCATAATCTTCATTTTGTTTCTTGAAAACTTCCCATTCTCCTTTCATTTCATTTCTCTCATTTTGAATCCCTTGTACTTTCTTTTCAAGGTCTTTGATGTCATCCATTAGGCTATCTATCATTTTATTCCTTTTCTCAAGTTCTTACTTAATATATCTTTGTAGTTCCTCTTGGTATTCCATCAAAGTAGCTATATTTTTATAGGGGTTCCAATCACTTAAGAATGCATGCTCCACTTCTTCCCAAGACAGCTCATTATGGATGCTACTAAGACATTCAAACCAATAGAGAGCATATTCTCCAAGAAAATGAGGAAGAATACTTTTCCAAAGAGGATTTCAATGATACAAGGATTTAAAAATTTTCCACCAATCCCTAACATCAATATTATCTTCTCCATTAAACTTTTGCAGTGCCATAATTGATGCCCTAATGCAACTAGGGTTTTTTTTTGATAATATATAGCATGCCCTAATGCAAACTAGGGTTTTATGGAAATAAATATCTTCTCACTGAGTTGAAGCTAAAATTCCATAGAGACAACTAGATCTACAATTTATCTTCTAAACAAAATAAAGTGCAACTGATTTGGTTACCCAAACTAAACAAATTTTGTCTTTCAAAAAATTTACGACTTGAAAATTGATATTATATTACAATCAACCTTGGGTTATGTGTGGCCCATGCCAATCCTTATACAATATAATAATATATCTCTAAATATCTATTCCTAGGTACCCTACCAACAATACCCAAATTTTCAAGCTTGGCAAAATTTTATCACCCTACGAACAAGAGCAATTCATTGCTCTCCTCAAGAGGAAGATGGATATATTTGCATGGTCCTACAAGGACATGCCTGTTCTAGACCCTATTTTAATTGTCCACAACCTCACCTTACAACCCAATGCTAATTTGGTAAAATAAAAGCTTAGAAGAATGCATCCTACCGTGGCCCTTGTGGTAAAAACAGAGCTTCAGAAACTCCTAGATGTGAACTTCATAGTTCCTATCGATTATCCTAAATGGATCACAAACATGGTTCCCGTTCACAAGCCTAATGGGGTGATACGTGTATGCACTGATTTTCAAGATCTTAACAAAGCATGTCCTAAGGATGACTTCCCTCTTCCAAACATAAATTCTCTTAGCAATACATGCGCTAGCCATGAAATGCTTTCACTCATGGATGGTTTTTCAAGATACAACCAAATTCAAATAAATCTTGATGACCAACATAAAAAAACATTCACTTGTTATAAGGTGATGCCCTTTGGCCTCAAAAATGTAGGTGCCACTTATCATTGTGCCATGACATACATTTTCCACAACTACATGCATAATATTATCGAAGACTATATGGATGATCTCTTGGATAAATCTAAAACTCTATAATAAAATATTGGTGTATTGGAGAAAATTCTTCACCGACTCCTAGAACATAATGTAAGGTTGAATCCCAAGAAATGTGTCTTTGGTGTTACCTCGGGAAAACTTTTAGGATTCATTGTCTCCAAAAGAGGTATTGAGGTGGATCCTAATAAGGTCAAGGCTATCCTAGAGATACCTCCCCCAACTAACTTAAAGGAATTGTGTAGTTTACAAGGAAAAATCCAATCAATCCGTCATTTTATTGCACAAATTTTTGACAAATGTAGGTCATTTAATCACCTACTACAAAAGGGGGTGCCATTCTCTTGGACATATGAATGTCAACAAGCCTTCGATGATATTAAGCAATACCTAGCTTCTTCACTACTTTTAGTTCCTCTTCGTCTAGAGGTTCCATTTTATATTTATATATCAACCATGGAATTTACATTAGGGACAATGCTTGCACAAAATAATGAACAAGATAAAGAGCAAGATATCTACTACATTAGTCAAAAATTGGTAATCTAAATATGCCTATATAGAAAAATTGTGCCTAGCAGTGGTTTTTGCCACTAAGAAACTTTGACATTATATGCTTAGCCACACAACTTACGTCATAGCTAGATAAAATCCTATGTGTTACATGATGTCCTGAATTTACACCCGCACCGCTAAATGGATAATGCTCCTTACTAAATTTGACCTGGAATTCATTAGCCAAAAATCCATTAAAGGTCAAGTAATAACCAATCAACTTGTAGAAGCTCCACTACCTAGTGATCATCCTTTTATTATTGAGCTCCCAGATGATTCGGTATTTTCTATCACTAAACAAGAAGAATATGTTATTCTAGAGGAAGACATCAATATCACACTATTATTTGATGGCTCTAAGTGTGCGAAAGGTCAAGGTGCTAGAGTCGTATTTCACACACCACGGGGGGTATCTATCCCCTTGTCATTCAAGCTAGACTTCCAATGCACAAACAACATAGTAGAGTATAAAGCCTTAATCTTAGATCTTCAATTAGCTATATCTATGATCATTAAGTGTATTCAGATATTTGGTGGTTATCAACTTGTTGTAAAGCAGATCAACGGAGAATACCAATGCAAATAACCTACCATTAAGCTTTATCACAAAGTAGCAACGAAGTTTCTCTCTAAGTTTTATTGGTATGAAATCAATAGCTTGCTATGTTAGACTAACATATCTGCAGATGCAATGGCCTCCATTGGATCCATGATTTCAAAATATTCATTTGGAGAGGTACGACCCCTGATCATTTCAATAGTTTCTAAATCTACAATTTCTCAATGCTGAGTCAAAATATAAAAAGGATGTTTACTTTATCCATTCAAATTCATATGAGCCTTGGTCAATTCAAATAGTAGCCTTTCACAACTTTGGAACACTCCCATATGATATATCTTAGACTACCAAACGTACTTTCAAGCAAAAGGTAACCTATTTTCTACTTTTGGGGTATATTTTATATAAATATGGTTATGATGGAATCATCCTTCATTGTCTCGATGCTAGTGAAGCTCAAATATCCATAGCTAAAGCCCATGATGGTACTTGTGGTGGTCATTTTAGTAGAATGGCCATTGCAAATCATATTATGTACATGGGTTATTATTGACCCACAATGGAACATGATTATTGCACCTGTGTTAAACATTGCAAAAAGTGTCAAGAACATGTTAATCTAAGTCATGTACCATCATAAGCTTTGCATCCCATTCAAAGCCTTTGGGTCTTTTCATAATGGGGCCTAGATATAATTGGTAAAATTTCACCTCCTTTCTTGGGACAACATACTTTCATCATTACAGACACTGAATACTTCACAAAGTGGGTTGAGGCAATTCCTCTAACTAGCATGATAGGTCCAAGAATTGTGGATTTTATCCTCCATCACATCATTTGTCATTTTGGTATCCCCTTAAAAATTATTTTAAACAATGGAAATTCTTTCAAGAACAAGGATTTTCGAGCACTTTGCGAGAAATACAATATTCAACGTAGTTTCTCGACTCCCTATTACCCACACAAAAATGGATAAGTTGAAGCATACAACAAGACCTTAATTTATATTCTCAAGAAACTTGTCAAAGAAAATCATAAATATTATCATACACAAATCCTCTTTGCATTGTGGGCTTATCGAACAAGCATCTGCATGCCTACAGGGGCAACACCATTTTCATTGGTCTATGGAATCGAAGCAATCATGCCTCTTGAGCTTGAGATCCCTTCCTTGCAAATAGCTTTGCAAGAATTCATAGATGACAACACTACTAGACAAGTATGTCTTGACCAACTCACACTTCTTGATGAGAGACAAGTCAATGCTTTAGAGCATTTACGAGTTTATCAAGACCGCCTCAAACGTGATTACAATGCCAAAGTTCATCTACGTGAATTTTAAGTAGGAGATATTTTTCTTAAATAGAATCAACAAAACACCAATGCATTACGGTATTTTCATGACAAATTTATGGCTAATTTGCTAGGTTCATACATAATTACACAAATATTGGGTAATGGTACTTATATACTTACCAGTCTAGAGGGAGAAGAAGAATCTGAACCACTTAATGTTATCCACTTGAAAGCATTATATGCATGATATGATTAATATATATGTATATGTATACATGGCTAATACACAAAAACATTTGCATACATTTCATTCATAACATTGTATTACATTTACATACATTTCATTCATAATATTGCTTTTCAATTGCATTTACATTTCATTCAAAACAATGCATTCACCCACATCACATATTGCATTCCACATTTCACAAAATTGCATTTCATACATTGCATTAACATTCACATTCTACATATCATATAGGGATCATTTATTCAAGGTCTTAATTGGTCCAATAAAAGTCATATTGCCTTAATCAGGGGCACCTTCACAAAGTCATCCACACCATTCCAAAAATTCAAATTGCCATCAGAACAAGCCATATTTACAATACGTAGGTGTTTTCAATCACTCAACCACTCCTAATGTTTTAAGAAAACTCCAAAATACATGTCGAGTTATTTTAGGACCATAGCACATATTACACTAAGAAAATATTGAGTTTGGGAATTGATTCCAAAAATATTCTTGAACCAAGCACAATTTTCACATCTTGAAAACATCTTGTGTCAAAAGGAGATAATACCATCCTTGGTAGGAAACTTGAAGTGAAAAGGGTCATCCCTAGTAGTCTCATAATGCAACATAGTCCATAAGAATAGTGGTTTGCACCACTATCACAGTTGCTTTAAATTCAAAATATAGAGTAGTAAGGATAGGGTATAATTCTCATCACACTTAGGTTGAGAATATGATTTCCCAAAGCTCTAAACATTTTAAATCACACATGACTGATCATTGGGTTGTAAGGATCATACTACCTTTCTAGTTAGACGGTTAGGTAGTCATCCCCAAAATTCAAGAAATCAAAAATAAAATTATGGACTATGGAGTTAGCCTCCACCAGAGCTATAAACACTTGACTGGCAGTGGAGTACACTCATGCATGGCAACATGTCTCTTTTAAAAGAGACCTATAACCACTCATACAAATAAGCTAGCCTCTTGGTTTCAACCATAACAGGTTTACCCAATTTACTCAAGATGAGTTAATGAACTCACTTGCACACACATTGGTTCTTGATTGTCTCGGGTCATTACCACACTCTTGATTCGGTAAATGAATTCACTACACACATATTTGGTCCTAGAAATATTAGGCAGTTTTAGTGAGTTTTTTTTATGCCACTAGGATGTTTTATTCTCTGCAAAATAGGCAATCTTCCATATCAACATCCATATCTTCTTCCATATCAACATCCATAGCTTCTTCCATGTCAACATCCATGTCAATTGATAATTCATTCATCCCATAAGCCATCAAGTTTGGTGTCCTTGATTAAAAAATAATGTCAAAAAAAGGGTCAAGCAAATATCCAAACTATTAATGATCATTAGTACATTAAATATCCAATATCCATAACACCTCATATGCATTACTCATAAACATAAACATGCATTCAACAAAAATATTCCACAAAAGCATTCACACAAAAATTAAATTCATGTATATATATGAATATTGCATGTACAATTAGTGCCAATTGGCTACATACAATGGAGCACCAAGGCTCATATATAAAGAAGTGCATCTAAGCACTAGCTACATCATCCAAGAGGACCCCTGTGACCTAGAAAGATTTTGTGACCTAGTAGGATCCCTAGACCTAGACTGACTATACCTAGAACCCTCGGATGCAGACAAGGTTGGAGGATCTAGAAGTGGAATATGATGTTCCAACAACCTGTCCTTCAATACCTCAATGTATCTATACCAAGATTGAAGGTGTCGTATGTTGACCTCATGCTGCCACTCCTGCTCTACTAGCTTTGCATGGAGAGCCATAATCCTCATGTCCCACTCTGCCACCTACTACTCCAGCTATTCCCACTCCTCCTTACTCTGTCATGGGATACATTTGGAACCCCCTCCATATCCTCCCCATATTTTCCATCTCCCCCAACCTCGGGTACCTACTATGTCGCACCCTTCACCTTCCAATTTCTACTATCCGAGTGAAGGCATCTTGGGTCCCTGCACCTTGTGTCTTCGAGACACTCATATCCCGAGTCTCCTCACCCCTGACCTCTTGACCACCACCCCCATAAGTAGCTCTTCGATGTGATACCCATGGTGGTTGTGGTACAAACCATGCATCATACTCCACGATTGTCCCCGCATCCTCTGCATCTAGGATATCCATCCCCTCATCATCCTCCAAAGCCACCCTCTATGGCTCTATGCATGGTAGCTCTTCCTTCTCCTGATGTCTCCTATACTGTACGGACTAATCTAGGACATACTACCTCAATACAAATTAGTGGAGTACTCAGGTGAACTAGAAGTGCTCCACCTTACTCCTATGTCTCCCAATCAACCACCTACCCTATCGCACCTACTGTAGATGCTCCCCATCCTCAGTCTACTAGGCACCTAGCCATGGCCTCCATAAATCCCTGTACCACTAACTTGTCCTCATGGGATGACTTGACAGTACCTCCTCTACCAAAGCCCATCATCTAGCGTAGGGTTGCTCCCTACCAAACTCTACCATAGGTAGACCCTATGATCGAGTAACTCTAAAGTGCTCCCATCCTCAGTATTGTAGTATAAGGCTGCATCCCAATCCCTTTCACCCTCACCTCATCACATCAAAAAGCTCCTAGTACACCTATGCCAATAAGGTGAGAGCCCATGCATACACCTACCTCATGGTGAGCATATCACTCACCACCCCTATCAGGTTCCAAGGGAACCTACATCCAATGTTGTTCAGGGCCATAATGTTGGCCAACACAAACATCACCAATGCCCAAAGGGGGTCTAACTCCTTGTCCAAATATATAGACAAATAAAGGTTACCTCCACTCTCCACCTTCACCCCCTCCCATGCATCCCCAAACATTCTCCTCATCTCTATCTTTTGGTTGAGCCCAACCTCAACTCGGAGACCCTCTACCAATACCTTGAGGATGCGATATACATCCTCCAAGGTCATAATAACCTCACCCGTAGGCAGCTAGAATGTCCCCAAATTTTCATCCCACCTCTCTACCAAGGCAATGAGATACCCCTCATCTACCCTCACTACATCTAGTTAGGCTACCTCTACTAGCCTCACCTCCCCGAGTAGCTCCCACTTATCCCTAATAACAACCTTCCTCATTCTAGGAATGAGAGGCAAAAATGATGTTGAGCCTCCAAAACTCTAAGCTGCATCACAACACAAAATATTTGTTAATAATAAATAAAAAAAACTTTGCATAATATAGAATAAAGCAAAGCCTTAACTTGGCAATCCACATCCTAGCAGCAGCCCCGACCTCCACACTAGCTTCCTCCATCACCATAGCTTCTATGCTCCAAACACTTCCCCTCACTTCAGTCCTCACTCACCAGATGCAACTTCTCAAACTCTTCAGACACACAAATGAGCTTTAAACATGACCAACAAGCTATTTATAGTTGTTTCAGGCACTTTGGAGTGCCCATGGGTGGTTACTGATGCACTAAAGCACCTATGGGCATTTCTGTTGACTGCAGGTGCCCATAGGCATTTCGCATCAGAATGGACAAAAGTCGAATCAAAGCAAATCAGTAGTTGCCCTCAACCAAATCACTCCAAATTTTACTCACTAGTGCATTTCATCGTTTTATCAATTTTTGTGAAGATTCCAATGGCTTGGGATGCATAAATATCCTTTGCAAATACATTGACCACAATTCACAAAATCAATTCCAAAAGCACTTAAAACAACCAAAATCTTCACAAAACAACCATCATAATTATTTCATCAATTATACATCATCACCACATCATTCCACATCATCATTTCCATATTTGCCAAGTTCACATAACATGCAAGTGAATCTTGTATCTAGTGGGTTATCCTACACACTTGGTGATTGCAATGATTTGGATCCATGCAATTCGGTAAGATGAATAACTTACAATAAGGACACTTGATCATGATCATCATCACTTATCTCCTTGATCGAAATTACAATCATATTTGGTATTTCCTCATATTTAGAGTGAAACATTACCAAGAATAATTTGCACAATTGCTGTCATTGATGGCCTAGTTCGTGAGGCTTAAAACATGGATAAAAACTCAAATTTCATCATTCATAATCTCCTTAACACCTTAGATATAGGTACTAGCTAGGATGATTGGTTCCAATTGTGGGAATTATCCAAAAAATCACTAGCAGGCCATCCAAGGTTGATACTTTTTCCTTTTGCATCATCATTTTGCATATCAATGACACCGAAAAGGCAGTGTTTCAACAACATCGAATCACCCCAAATTTGGGTATAACAATTTTTTGTTATGACTTTCCCACAACGGGATACATCTTACATGATCATGACATCTACACTTGGCAAAAATCCCTTCCCACCATTGGGGAAAAAATAGTATAAAATTTTACACCATTCATATCATCTTGATCACCTAAAATTTGCATAAAACCTTTCATCTGTTGGGGAAAAAATAGATACATCATATCACATTTTCCCCCAACCCCCTTCCCACCATTGGGAAAAAACTATATCACATTTTCCACAAACCCCCTTCCCACCGTTGGGACAAAAATAGTATCACATTTTCCACCAACCCCCTTCCCACCATTGGGGCAAAAATAGTATCACATTTTCCACCAACCCCCTTCCCACCATTGGGGAAAAAATGGTATCACATCATCCATCATTCATTTGCATAGATTTTTCAATTGGCTCGTGAGATTCATCCGTAATCTCATTCGCCAATTGAGGGGGTAAGCTATGCACAACTCCAAATTATTTTATTTTTTTGTCTTCAAGCTCGTGCTCCACATCCTAAGAGAAGTTGCTTCTACACCTAGCCAAAATAGGTGTCTCGTATTTTTGTACTGCATTGTGTTTCACGTAATGCAATACAAAAATGGGCATCTGTAGACACCAAATCCTAGCCATTTTCCTTTCCCCTAGGATCTCCTACCATTTCCACCATCAAAGCATAGCCATTTGCCCACCATTTCTCATTTCTTACCATTTTTTTAATATTATTCACATTTATTTATGTATATTTATTTTATATATATTTAAATATAATATTTTAATATTTTATATTATATTTTAATATATGTTTAATAAATATATATTTATTTAAGTGAATTAACCCTAGCCATTATATTTCATCTAATCTCATCCATTCATCCACCTTAATCCATGCCACACCCTAGATTTATTATCTACCCTTAGATGTGCTTTAATCTCAGTTGCACAATAAGTGTCATTGAAACCCTAGCATACCCTAGGTTACACTATAAGTAGGAGTCATTTTTATGGCTCAACCCCTAATTTTTACCTAATTTTGAGTTCCTTACAATCTTTCTAAGTCTTTTCCCTAAGTTCTTGAGTGCCCTAACCTCGATTCCATTTGTTGCATTCCACATCCCTCACTCCCCATATTTGCCACCACAACATGCACCCTAACCCGATCTACTTTTGCAAAATTCTCCATCAGCTAACAGGTGCCCACAGGTGCCTTCCCATCAACCCCAGGTGCCTACGAGTATTTATTACAGTCACTAGGTGCTTGTAGGTATTTTACACTCTCAATCCTGAAGTCTACCTAGCCTTTGGGTGATGCTAGGGCATCGCCGCACTAGCCACCTGAATCAGACATCACACATTAGAAGATAGAGAAAAGGTAAAATGGATCAATCCTAAATTCATTTATTGAATTACATGTATTTTTATTTCTATCCACTTCATTTATAATATTTAGTTAGTGTTTTATCATTGCTGACAGAGGGCCTCACGTTGTGGAGCTCTCTCATATACTACTAACTATTTTCAATGTCTTTGTGTACAAATCAAGAATATTACATTAGCATCTGGAGTGGCCCAATCCTGGATATCCGAAAAGCCCACTCAACCATGTTGGGATCAAGATGTGATTGAAGACACCACAACCTTGTTTCTTAGGGTTTTGGAGAACCCTAAATTATTGTATCATTGTATAAAAAAGGATTCAAGGATCCAATCTTGTAACAATGGAGTTTCTAGGCTCCCCCCATCAATAAAGAATTTATTATGTTGTGCAAACTTGTGTTATCTTGCATTTTATTTTTATTAAAGAATTATCTGTGTGTGTTGCATTTTGCATCTTTCATATTGATCTTCTAGCAGAATCCTCTAATGGCAGATGGAGGAGTATAAGTTTTTTCAGCCCACCTAGCTCTATATTAATACAAAGGAGACCACAGAAAAATAATATAAGATGCAGGTCAGCTTGAAACCAAAGAAATAAGAAGAGGAGAAATGGACATTCCCTAAAAAATTTACAGAATATACAGTGGAAGATGCTAAAATTGATGTAATACCAGTGCATCCAGTGAATGTGGAAAAGGTAGTAATAGAGCCTATGAACATTAAGTATGAAGGACCTCGAGTAGTGGATGTAAATCTAGGAATGGAAGAGGAACCTAGGATAATCCATTGTGGCAATGATTGGAACCCAGTATTGAAAGCAACAACTTTCAACTTTCAATATATTCATGGATGTATAAGGACCTAAAAGGGGTACCACCAAAGTTATGTGTCCACAAGATCACACTAATACCTAGGGCATATCCATTGAGAAGATCTTATAGGGTGAACCTCAAGTATGTCGTATTCATAAATGTAAAAATTAAAAAGATGCTAGATGCATGCATAATTTTTAGATGCATGCATGCATATATTTTAGGAGTTTGAATGCAGTAATGATCAAAGACCCATTCCCTATTCCTTTCACAAACTCCATTTTGGAAGAGGTCGCAAGACATGAAATTTATTCAGTCCTAGATGGATTTCTGGGTACAATCAAATAAGTATAGCCAAGGATGATACGTTTAAGACCACATTTATTGTGTAATATGGTATCTATGCATATAACCGAATGCCATTTGGGCTATGTAACACCCCAACAATATTTTAGCACATTATTTTGTACATCTGTAGCACCCTAAAATTGGCACAGTAAACCTTAGCAAATAATTAAAATTACCTTAGTAATAATTCAAATTTTAAACCCCAAAACTACTCCCAAATTGCCTACTACCTATTTCCTCGTTTTTCACTCCATTTTTAGAGTTTGTTTCGTCCGTTGGACGATATCGTCTTCGATCAGACGATATCACCTCAAATCGAACAATTTCATCTAGAGCAGAATGTCCAGCTGATTTCGTCCTAAAACTAATTTTTCATAATTAGCTTTTGTTTCAATGGCATCTCTAATCTAGGCAGAAGCATGTCTATGCCGTTAGAGACCTCCCCCATTGGATATCTTCCATATTAGGATGATCTCCAACCTCCTAACCTCCATCCTAAGCTTATTTAAACCTTAGGACCCCCCTTGACATCCCCCTGGCTGAATTTTTCTGCACTTCAAGTTTTACATGCATTAGAATATCCTAGACCATTGTTTGCCTTTTGTCTCTTTTCAAATTTTCTTGTATGAAATTTGTTATTCTTCAGCCAGAGCAAAGCTCTGATCGTCGCAGACGATCCTGTCCAATTCAAAATGATTTCGTACCAATTCGATATGATTTCGACTGCAGTCAACATTGGGGGCAATCACTGCCCTGAGTTTGCATTATTTCTCCATTTTTTTACTGTTTTGCTTTGCATTAGTTAAACTTATTATTATTTTGCATCCCGAAGTTCACCCATATAGTCTTAATGCATAATAAAGTCATAAATTGTCATTAAATCATTGTAATGCACTCGTATTTTTTTTTATTATTATCATTTTAATATTAATATTGTCATTCTACATCATTGCCCTCTGTTGGCATAGTTGCATTTTCTGTATTTTGTATCTATTTCTCTGATTGTAGGTCTCTGAAGAATTCATCAGATCTCAGACGATCCTGTTAGATAGGAGACAATTCTATCAAATTCCAGACGATCTTGACTGCTTCAAAAATCAGAACCTCCATCAGACATCCGAAACTAGGCATGGATCTTTTCACTTAATTATTCTCTGTGTTTTTTGTTTAAATTTGTTTTCTTTCTTCATTTAATTTGCATTTTCATAATAGAACAACTTAGATTCATCTAGCCAAACCTAGGACTTGGATGTTTAAAGCTAAAACTGAACACATCAAACACATTCCCAACCTAGGCGTGGAAACTGTCACTAAACGTTTCCTGGTGAACCCCACCATCCGTCGAAAAATCACCTTAATACCCCTCCCCCAAGAGGCGGGACCTTCAAAGGGCCTCTCAGTCCGAGGTATTGTCCCATCCTTTTCCCATCCTCCTTCCGGGTATGGATCCTTTAGCCTGAAGGTAAGGATGCAAAAAAGTTGTAGCGATACATTTTGGTGAACCCGACGTGAAACTAAAACCTTTTGAAAACAAAAAAAAAAACAAAAACATAGATGCATTTGAAATCATTAGAAAACTACTAAGTTGCATATCATGTCTAGATGGTAGCTCCTAAGAAAAGACTAGCTGTCACTATAAATGTTGAAAACCAATTAGCAACCATAGAAGTTAATTTTGTGCTTAGTGTGCTTGAAACAGATAGAAACCAACTTTTGTGGAAAGAACTTGATAGGAGGCTAGGTATCATTTCATCTAGATCAATACAACTTAAACAAATCAAGAGGTTTGACCTAGATAGGATCCTGGATCCTCATCAACTCATTTTTTATCATGAACTTTAGAGAGCCTGCCATAGGTGGTTAGCTTATAGGAGATCTCTTGTGTCTTCAGAATTATTCACCTTTGAGGAATACCTCAATAACGCAGCTATGGTACGCCAACTTCTAGTTCATATAGAAGTCCAAGAAACTGATCTTATGATTAGAAAAATATGGAGTAGAGTTCCTAGAGCTATGTTATATCATGAATATTGTCGTGAGAATTACTATTATCAACCAGAATCTGAAATACACGGTATTGCTATAGCACATTTCATTAAATTCTTGAAAGAAAATTTTCAATTTGAAGAACACTTTATGACTCCTGAAGAACTCGAGCCCATTAATGATATTTATAAATTGTTTATAGAAGACTAGATCATTGCTTTCATTATTATTATTTATTGAATTTAGTGTGTTTTTTGTTATCTTTATAATATTGTTACAAAAACAAAAAAAACAAAAACAAGAAAAAACAAGAAAAACCAAAACATAACAAAACTAAAACATTTTATTTCAAATACTATAGTAGGTATATAATTAAAATATATACCTCTTAATATTGTTGCATATATATATATATTTATTATATATATATATATATTTATATATATATATATATACAAGTATATATATATTTGCTTAAATCTAAATTTAAGCACAATGCCTAGACTTAGGAATGGTAAACAAACTGAAGAAGAAGAAGAAGATTGGTTAGGAGACAAAACAAAAAACCCAAATGTCCTTCTTGAGGAATCAATTCCGAAAGGAGAAACTCTAGAACAGACGAGAAGATGAGTCGGTGAAGAAAATGAACAACAAGAAAATCTTAAAGAGGAAGGATCCTCATCCCCTAGAATGGCTCGAGATGGAACTATTGCTTTTGATAACTTAGATCATTTCTAGAAATTTTTTAATAATAACATTGGTTCTCTTAATATGGCAGTTCGTATTGATAGAAGACAAATTAGTGACACTCAAGCAACCATGGAAGTTATGTTTAACATACACACTAATCCCTTGTCATTTGTTGATCAAGAAAGTGATAAGGTTGGACCATCCAATAGAGATATGGTCACTATGATTCAGAACATGCAAAAACAACAGGTTACCCAACCCCCTAAGGAACTTGTTATTGAGCCTAAAATTATTCCCACACAAAATAAACCTTCATTCACTGCTTTATTTCGCCAAACTATTGATCAATACGCTTCAAATCGACAAAAACCTAAAATAAAGCCAAACACCAATTTTCAACAATCGTGGATACAACATAATACAACTTCAAAACTTCTTCATAACACCCTTCCTACCAACAATTTACACAACAGCAACATAGCATCTAATCTTCATGTCCCTCTATCATATGTTCATAAATCCCATATTAATGCCCTATCGAATCAATATGGTGGGCAAACCAGTAATCTGGAAGCCATGGTGAAATAGTTAGCTTCGCGTATGGACCAGATAGATCCCTACCGTCCCTCGTACAATTATCAAGAGATATGTAGTCAACCTCTGGATCCCATAGTTGTAGCACAATCATACCCTAAACACTTTCCCATGCCCGTCCTGCCTATATATAAAGGAACTGAAGATCCCATAGAGCATCTTTGCATGTTTAGGATAGCATGTCATGATATATCACATGATGACTTGCTATTACTAAAAATGTTCCCAAAAATTTTAGGAGGAATGGCATTGGAGTGGTACTATCAATTGCCCACTCATTCATTGAGAAATTTTGAAGAAACAGCTGAATCTTTTGTCCATCAATTTAGTGCCTACATTGAGAGGCATGTCACCATTAAAGATTTATACAACTTAAAACAAGACAAAGGTGAATGTTTTGCTGATTTCTTAGCTAGATGGAGGCAGTTGACAGGAAAACTACACTTTGTGCTACCTTATAGGGAAATGTTGGATATTTTTATCAATAATTTGTAAGAACAAATATCTTATGAACTATCAATTGCTACCTTAACCATATTTGATCAAGCTATAGACTTAGATCGAAGGGTAGAAGATGCTCTCATTAGGAGAGGTCAGATCAAAAAGAAAGATTATGAGAAAACATCCAAAAATCAGTATAAAAACAAACAAGTTGTAGGTGATGGAGTCACTGATAGTAGAAATGTTGCTAATATCAATACAACGAAGACAAAAGAAAAATTTATATTAAAACCTCCTGATAAACCTCCTTGAGAATTTACTAGATTGAATCAACCTTTATCAACCATTCTACCTCAATTACTAGCACGAGGCTTGATTCAATTACCAGCTATCCAAGAACCTGATCCAACTATACCCGGATACAGAGCTGATTTACATTGTGATTTTCATAGAGGACCTGGACATGATACAAACTCTTGCAAAATATTAAAACATAAAATACAATATCTGATTGATAATAATGAAATGGAGGTGCAAGCTTTCTAACCTAAACAAAATGCTCCTAATAACGCTGAAAAGACCATTCCTCAAAATTAGAATTAGAATGCAAATCAATCATTAGATGTATTTCAACATCCTTTACCAAACCATGGTAAAGAAGTGGCTAAATTGAACATCATAATGTTCCCCCTCCTACCCGATATGTAGGGACTATTAGCAGATAATTACTTGTTTAGGATCCTCAAATATTTGGCACAACTTTATCCATAGTCACGACCAGGCCCCTACATAATATTCAAACTCCCGATCCTAGTGATGTAGAATCAGATACTGAAAGTGAAGTAGACATCACCTCAAACCAATCGAATAGTTTTGAAAATGAATCAGATCCTATTCAACCTATCACAGATGCTATGGTTCTAGAATAACCATTTCCTAGAAGAGTTACTACTCGACCCTCTTCTAATTAGTTCCTTCCTAATGAACAAGCCATAAATGCTCAACCAAGACCAGTTCAGCATCTTCAATATAACATTGTAGGTACCATCGGAGTTGTTACCAGATAACAGGCTCAAAACTCTCAACAGGATCAAACTCATAATGATGGATCAGCTCCATTTGTTTTGAAAAATCCCAATAAAGGGAATCATATGTCTAATGTTCAACCTAAGCCTCCTTACAATATTAATGAACAATTATCCAATACTACAACCAGAATTTCCCTTTTGGACTTGTTAAGATCTTCTCCTACCCATAGAGATGAATTAATGCTCACATTAAGCCAAATGATGGTGCCACAAAATATTCAACCCGAAGCCATGTCCAATACTATCATCACTCGAGAGGTCGATTGTATTGACTTTCGGGATAAAGATATCCCACAACATAGTTTACATAAGGATAACCCCTTATATATTACTACCCTAATTGGAGATGTAGCCATTAAAAGAGTCTTGATTGATAATGGTTCATCTTTAAACATATGCACTTTTGACTTCTACCAAATATTTGGCTTTAGAAGTGATGAAATGAAAAAAATGGATATGATTATCAAAGCTTTCAATGACGAGACACAAGAAACGTGTGGAGTCATTACTATACCCTTGCAAGTTGGTCCTCAAACCCTAGATACAACCGTGTTTATTGTACATTGCCTAGCATCATACAATATACTTTTGGGTCACCCTTGGATCAATGCGATGTGAGCGGTTCCCTCCACTTTACATCAGTGTGTTAAATTTGAATTTAAAAATTAGTTGGTCACTATCCATGGTGACCCTAGACCCTTTGATATGTGTGCTTTGGAAGAACCTTTTGGAGTGCAATTTTTCCCCGCTCTGTCATCCACACATCCTAATTCTTATTTTTCATCTAAACGTGTGAAACACACACCCATAACATCATCTACCCCATCAACTACACCTATACATTTACCTCAACCATCTTCTGAACAAACCACACTAGAACCTCAACAGGATCTTAAATCCACAACCAATCCTTCATGTTCCATCCCTATAATTTCAAAACCTATAGACCCATTTATGAACACCTCCACATTATCTACATATATCATACCTTCCACATCTAAAGATATAGGGAATGATCCTTCTACATCTTATGCTCTTTCTGATGAGCTTTTACCGGATTTATCTAAAATTTTAATATATAAAAAAACAAATGCTTTTATGCAAAATTCAATTCTTTTAAATAATTTGCTGCCATCTCCTCGTACTTTGGGCCTCCCACAACCTATGGGAAGTACTTACCAAGTTGGGAGTTGTGCTTTTATTTATAAAGGATATGATTGGGTAAGAATACCCCGAAACATCAAGACACATTGTGATGGATATGCTCGATGCTATTTTTCTAATGAATATATTAAAGCTAAACCTATAATGCTTAAAATGGGATATAAAGGGAAAGGCTTGGGACCTTTCCAAAATGGTATGAAAGAACCTATCAAGGTAGAACCATGGCCCGCCCGATGTGGTGTGGGCTTGTTTCCTAGTAAGGGTCAACCCTTCCCTTTTGAAGGTGATGATCAACTCATATGTTATCAAGATTATCTAGATAAACAAGATTCTTTGTGTTCAAAGAATAATCCCTTTACATGCAATATGCTATCCATAGCTTACCCTAAATTGATTGTTGAATCCAACGATGAGTTGGAGGGAGATATTTTCCATGATGTCTCCGTTGAAGAGTTGTTACACAATAATTTTTATTTTGATGGTTCTATACCTACTATAGCCCAGCTTGAGGCCACGACTCCTCAAGATGAATTCTCCAAGTTAACCTTAAAAGAATTACAAGAATTGGGCATTTCACCCATCTCACCTAATTTTGAAAGAGATCCAAACATGGAAGTAGAAAACGTCATTAAAGTTAACATTGGAACTGAGGATAATCCTCACATAATCAATATTGGATCAGAATTAAGTCAAGAAAAACAAAATTAATACATTGCATTTCTTAAAGATTATGAAGATGTCTTTGCTTGGACATATGAAGACATGCCAGGTTTGGACCCTTCTGTAGTCATGCATCATCTAGTAGTCCATCCGGATGCTAAACCTATTAAACAAAAACTTAGAAAAATGCATCCCAAAGTGGCCTTGCTAGTCAAAGGGGAGTTAGAAAAACTCCTGAATTTTGTTTTTATACAAGCTATTGATTATGCTGAATGGATCTCAAATGTAGTTTCAGTCACCAAGAAAGAACCTACCAAAGTTAGGGTTTGCACGAATTTTAGAGATATTAACGTTGCATGCCCTAAATATGATTTTCCTCTTCCAAACATGGATCAAATCATTGACTTTACTGTCGGGAGTGGAATGATGTCCCTAATGGATGGATTTTTTGGCTATAATCAGATCAGGATAGCTCCTGAAGATCAGGATAAAACAGCCTTTATTATCGCTTGGGGTACCTTTTGTTGGAAAGTGATGCCATTTGGTTTAAAGAATGCAGGTGCAACATATCAATGAGATATGACTTATATATTTCATGATATGATGCATGATATCCTACATGATTATGTAGATGATATTATAGCTCGCTCTATTAAAGAAGATGATCATTTAGATGATTTAAGAAAAGTATTTAATCGGTTAAGAGAATACCTTATTCGATTAAATCCAGCCAAATGCATATTTGAAGTTAAGTCCGATAAACTATTAGGGGTTTTAGTTTCTTTATGTGGTATCAAAATCGACCCTCTCAAGATTGCGGCTATCACTGATATGCCCGCACCTACCAATCTCTCTGAGTTATGAAGTTTACAAGGTAAGCTTCAAGCCATCCATCGCTTCATCGATAAGCTGGCGGACAAAACCGGTCCCTTTCTTAAGCTCCTTAAGAAAGATGTCTCTTTTAATTGGGATGAAGAATGTAAGGAAGCTTTTGAACTTCTCAAACAATACCTCTTTAACCCACCTGTGCTTTCATCGCCTAAATATGATTGTCCTTTTATATTGTACATTTTTGCTTCTGATTCTGCCTTAGGAGCCATGTTAGCTTAGCTTGATGATGAGAAGAAAGAGCGTGCTAATTACTACATTAGCAGAACCCTCATCAGTTATGAAACCCATTACACAACATTAGAAAAATTATGTCTAGCAGTTGTATTCTCTACAGAGAAACTATGCCATTATATGCTTAGTCAAAAAACCTATGTCATTGCCAAATATGATCCCTTGCGGTATCTCATGAGTCGACCTTATTTATCGGGTCATACAGCAAAGTGGGTTCTTGCTTTAAGTGAGTTTGAACTCACATTCATAGGACAAAAGTCTGTTAAGGGTCAAATCATAGTATATCAGTTAGTTGCTACACCCTTAGAGTCTACCCATCCCCTCATCATTGAGTTTCCTAATGAATGCCTTCAATTAGAGGCAAACCATATTGAACAATGGTCCTTATACTTTGATGGAGCCCGATGCATGAGTGGGGCTGGTGCGGACATTATTTTAATATCTCCGTAAAAACACATCATTCCTCTATCCTTCAAATTAACATTTTCTTGCACCAATAATACTACTGAATACGAGGCTCTAATCCTTGGATTACGAGCTGCCTTGGCATTAAAAATTAAACATTTGCTATTTTTTGGTGATTCTCAACTTGTTATAAACCAAATTAATAAATTTTATCATACCAGAGATGATAAATTACGTCCATATAAAGCATATGTTTTGCAATTGTTATCTTTGTTTGATAAAGTCACTTTGGAAGCTATTCCTCAAACTAGCAACTGTGCAGCTGATGCTATGGTTGTAGCTACATCTCTTCTGCCCTTGGAGTTAGATGACGAATATGCCACCATCATTATTTGTCGACTCTAGGAACCCGCTTCAAATAAGTCATGTTTAGAACCTTTGGATGTGTTTCTAATCAATGAAACTACTCATGAACCTTGGTATACGGGTATATTTGATTTTCTTCACAATGGGACTTTCCCGCGTTCTAATAGAAACCGGGTCGGTTATTACGTAGACAAGCAAGTCGATTTGTAATAATTGGCAATACTTTATATAAGAGATCTTTTGAAGGTATCCTATTGAGATGTTTCAATCTAGAAGAATCCAAATCAGCTTTAAGTGAAGCCCACGATGGATCTTGTGGAGGAACTTTAGTGGTAGTGTCTTGCTAAAAAGCTCCTTAGGATAGGTACTTTTGGCCTACCATGGAAAAGGATGCACTGATTATGTGCGCCATTGTGACAATGTGCCGAAACATGTTGACCTTGTCCATGCCCGGAGCTACAGGCTATTTCATCTCCTTTGCCCTTTTCAAAATGGGGCTTAGACATTATTGGCAAAATTAATCATGTGTCATATGATGGACACAAATTCATCATAACCGCCATTGAGTATTTCACGAAGTGGGTTGAAGCTATGCCTTTAGCTTCCTGCCTTGGAACACAAGTCTCTAAATTTATTTTTAATCAAATTATTTGTAGGTTCGAAATTCCTGCAAATCTCATCTCAGACAATGGAACTTGTTTCAAAAATAAAGATGTTAAGAAATTATGCCAAAAATATAAGATTCAACATCCTTGGTCCACTCCCTATCATCCTCAAGGTAATGGCCAAGCAGAAGCATCTAACAAAACCTTAATCAAAATTCTTAAAATATTGGTCAATAAATCTGGCCGCGACTGGCACATTCAATTATATCTAGATTTGTGGGCATATCGCACTAGTGTGCGTACTCCCACAGGTACTTCACCTTTTGTCTTGGTTTATGGCGCTAAAGTTTTTTTTCCCTTTGAATTAGAAGTTCCTTCTTTGGCTCTACTACTTCAAGACACCGAAGTAGGAGATGAATATCGAGCTGGTAGACTCAGTCAGCTGGAACTCCTAGATGAAAAGCGCATCAATGCTTTGGAGCATCTTCGTGCCTACCAAAACAAGCTTAAAAGATCATATGCCAAGAAAGTTCGTCATCGATCCTTTGAGATCGACGACCTTGTTTTAAATGAAAATTAAAAAAATACTAATGCAACTAAAGACCTTAAAGGTAAATTTGAGCCCAACTGGCTTGGACCATATATTATCACTGCTAAATTTGAATCGGGAGCATACAAATTAGCTACCTTAGATGGTAAAGATTTAAAAGAACCTATGAATATTATGCATCTTAAGCGATATTATGCATAAAATTTGGTTATTCCATCATTGTATATATTTGTTTTAAAAAAAAAAAAAAAGAACTTTGTTGTATATTATTTCTTTTTTTCTCTTATATAAAAAGTTTCAAAAAAAAAACAATCACATTGTATTTCTTATAGAGAATTGATCTTGTTATTTACTTAAATCAAGCATATCTTTTCACAATAAAATGATTATATTTGTAATTTCCATGCTATGCTACATAGTAGAAGTGCTTTCTTGAGCGAAAAGTTTCCCCTGCTATCCTATCATGCACATGGTCTAGAATATTTGAGAATTGGCAAAAGGACAAGCTCACCCCTACCCGGAATAAAAATCCCTTGCTCTATAGCTAATCCGAGCAAGTATCCCTAGCATAGGAAGAAAAGAAAATTTCAAGGAAAAGAGAAAAAGAAAAAAAAAAGTTATTTCAGGGTTATCTCAAATATCAAGCCAAAATACAAAAAAAAAAAGAGCAAAAGAGAAAAGCAAAAGAAAAAGCAATAAAATCCCTTTCCCTACCCATTGAAAATAAAATAAGGGTTGATGAGTTTGAATCCTTGGAATTCTCAATTATTCAAAAACTGTGAGGTAAGCCCCATAACAGGTGGTTTGTGCCCAACCCGCTTGGCCTTGGGTAACTCCTAGCATGGCGATATGTATGTCACATTAGTGACCTTCTTTTGTATAGACCTATGTATGCTTATGGATTAGCTAGCTCTTGATAACCCGACCTACATAGTAGTCTAGTACGGTTATATGCATCTAAATCATGGTTACTGAACACTTATTTGGTTAATTCAAATCACTTGTATCAAATTATCTTGCTCAAAACCTGGTAAATGAACAATGCAATTGCACACACATTTGTATTTGAGAGATTTTGTGTATCATTATGATAAATCAAGATTGGTAATGAACTCACATACGCACATGGGATTCCTTATAACTCTAACTTTTGTCTTTAAGATACTTTGAAATATTTTTGCGAATTGTTTGGAATGAATTCATTTTCTTCTTTGAAGAACAGTTGTTTAATATAAAGACAACTACATGCATTATCAAAAATCAAAATCATTTTCAAAAACATGCAATCAAGTTACATTTATATATAACTTTTGACTTTCACGATGATGGTATAGTTCCAAAACCAAAATTGGAATTTTATGACTAGCGCAAGTCCTCATCTTCATATTTTTTGACTATTTTCAAAAATTAAAAATCAACCATGCAATAAAACAATCTATTTTCTTCTTTGGATTTCGCGATGATGGTATAAGTTTATACCTATAATTCTATGCCTAGCGCAAACCATTGTACCAATTTTATTTTCCATTTATTTAAAATCATCAAAACATGTGACTTAAATCATTATGTTACACAATTATGCTTTAAAACAAACAAACACTTATTCTATTTCATGTCATTATGTCAAACTTCAACTTTGTAATGATGGTATAATTCCTAGGGAATTATTCAAAAAAATTATCACACTTAGGAATTTATGCTTAGCAAAATCATTTTAAAATATTTCATGCATAATATTTTCATGGAAATCTGAAAACAAATCATCATCATCATCATCATTTGCATCATCACAAAAAAGTCTTAAGACAGCCTCTTAAGCACTCTTTTACTTTTAGCAATATTTCTATACCAGGATTAGCTTGACAACCGAGTGAGCGGCGACTCCATGAAATGGTCTATAATAGTGACAATGTCCTTTGAAATTATTGTTAAAAATCCCCTTTTATTTTTATCAAATTATCACATCACAAACAACCAATTTTTTTACAACATATTATTTCATTTAAATTTTACAAGCATGACATTAAAACCATAATATTTCCAAACGACATAATTACATGAATCATCAAATCAAACAAATCAAAACATAAAAGCATCATACAAACACATAAGACAAGTCATATGATCAAAAATATCTCATCTATATATATATCAACAATATATACATCATCTCAAAATTGGATCGGTATGCCACAATCTGTACCTCGGCATACTCAATCCCCTATCAATAATAATAAGCACTATGTATCAATTTGTGCAGTGCAATCTATAGCAGCTAGCCTCGAGAACCCCTCGAGCTCTCAGCCTCATCTCCTCCCCCGCCTTGAGGTGGACGAGGTGGCCCCATCGTAGTTTGTGTGGTGCTATGAGTCCTGGACTCTGATCATGATGATGTCCTCGATGACCTCATCATGACAGGCTCTGCAATATGGGTCGACAATGGTAACCTCTACCCCTCTAGCACCATATGGTGGTATAGTGTCTGATAGAATGTGACCTGGGCAATAGCCCATGCTAGGTCCCGAGTGCTCACCCCTCCGCTCCGTGCTTTGAGGCATGCAACCTCATCTCTGAGCTATGTAGCCTCAGCTCGATGGCATATAGCCTCATCCTATAGAGTCTACACCTATGCTTGGAGACAGATAGTCTCCACCCGGAGAGTAGCCATCTCACTACTCTCTCCTGTTTCCACACCCTTGCCCTTATCGGGCGATGGTGGCCTCTCTCTCCATGGAGAAGGGGGTATCTCCTCCCTCCTCTCCCATTGTCGTGGCCTCTGCTGAGCCTGTGGCCTCCTCTACTCTCTCCTGTCGTGACCTTGTGCCACCTCAATGGCCGCCTAGCACCACCTCCCCATCCAATGCACAACTACGTGAATCAAACCCTAAGCCCTCATCATCCGAGGAGGGCGGATGCCTATGTACCAGGCATCGTAGTCATCGGCTACCCCTATGTCATCCCCATCCACTAGCTGAATGGGGGCGTCATCCGCGTCTTAACTCTAGAAGCATTGCATATCTGGAGCCTCGCTAACTATAGTGTTATCTCAGACGGTCTGAGAAAACTTGTAGTCTCTGAGAGATGGGATCCCCTGCTGTAGATCGAACTGCCTCAAAACTCGGTCGTAGCGGTGGAGCTCCACCTCTCCCCTCTCCATCCTCAGCCAATAGGTTCACCTAATGCGAGCCAGCTCTTGTCTATCCTTGGCCCACCCTGGATGATCTCTCCAAGGCCTCCAGGTGATCTGGTCAGAGATAAGGTCGTCAAGTAGTCTTCGGGACATTGGCAGATCTATCCGCCATTGTGACCCTCTTCGGAGCCACCAGTAGAAATCTCGGGGCCTCTCCCCATCAATCCCTATCAGTGGGAGCCCTACCGGCCTTCGCATCACGATGTGCTCCCAGCACCAAACCTATAGTAGTGATGTCATAACCAGACATCGATCGCCCTTGTATACGACCCCATGCAGGATCCTATACAATCGACATAGTACATAACTCCCCCAAGAAAACCTGTACCCATGGTCTCTCATGTCGTAGACCACATCGGTCAGTAGCCATGGTACTTTGCATCCACTCTGATGGCATAGAAGCAGACCACCTACAACCCCAACCAAAACCTATGTCATTCTAGATGCCCCAAGCATCTGGCGTAGTGACTCGATGTTCACTCCACCCTTCTCCAGGGCAAAGCTCGAATCTCCGCATAGTCGCATCATCGTGTGGCCTTGATTGGCCATAGGAGTTATTAGCCATCCTTGTATGGGGATACTCAAAATCCTTCATACATCCTCCAGTGTGGGAGTCATCTCCCCTATCGGTAACCAAAAACAGGAAGAACTCGGATACCACCTCTTTGCTAGGGTTGTCAATAGCCCCATATCTATAGAAACATGTGGCATATCTGCCACATGCTACAAGCCGATTTGAGCCAAATGATCTTGCTCTACCTGAGATAGAGCGGCCAAGTCATCCCTCAGCCCACCGTATTTCCATTCTCTACTCTTTAGTAATCCTCTTTGCAACATAAACAACAAAATAATAAAAATCATTAATCAAACAGTGATTAAAAATGCAAGTAACACAAGTTTAATTTGAGAAAATTCATCTTCGATCTCACAATCCGAAATCGTCCCTTATTTGATGAAATCGTCCCCATTTCGTCGATTTTTCCCCTGGACGAAATCGGCGATATCGAGACGATTTCGTCCCGACGACGTCGACGGCCCAAAAATGGCCGTGATGCTCAAAAATCATTTAAAATTAATCTAAAAAACATAGAAAATCAAAATTAAAGCATTCTAAACTAAGTTTAGACTCTTACCCGTAGCCCGCATCGGACCTCTGTCGATCTGTGCGCTGTCTCGACCATTTTTTTTGTAGAGCTCTAGAAACCAGAAAATGAAAATGAACAGTAACAATGAATTAGGGTCTTACCCTATTTTTCTTAATTTTATTCAAAAACAATTAACAACATTTTTAAAATTTTGCTTTTTCGTGTTTTTACCTCAAACATTCGATTTGGGTAAAAACACGGAGGGGGCACCATAGTAAGTTGTACGATTCGACCAAGAATCGTCGCCTAAAAATGGGAATAATTTTTGTTTTCTCGTAGATTGAGAAGAACTTCTCTTTAACACATTTTCTTCAAAAAATTCGCTAAAGAGGGTGCAAAATGTAGCACCCTAAAATTGGCGCAGTAAACCTTAGCAAATAATTAAAATTACCTTAGTAATAATTCAAATTTTAAACCCCAAAACTGCTCCCAAACCGCCTGCTACCCGTTTCCTCGTTTTCTATGCCATTTTTAGAGTTTGTTTCGTCCGTTGGACGATATCGTCTCCGATTAGATGATATCGCCTCAGATCGGACGATTTCATCTGGAGCAGAACGTCCAACCGATTTCGTCCCAAAACTGATTTTTCATAATTAGCTTTTGTTTCAACGACATCTCTAATTTGTGCAGAAGCGTGTCTACGCCGTTAGAGACCTCTCTCATTGGAGATCTTCCAGATTAGGATGATCTCCAACCTCCTAACCTCCATCTTAAGCTTATTTAAACCTTCGGACCCCCCTTAACATCCCCCTGGCTGAATTTTTCTGCACTTTGAGTTTTACATGCATTAGAATATCCTAGACCATTGTTTGCCTTTTGTCTCTTTTCAAATTTTCTTGTAGGAACTTTGTTATTCTTCAGCCAGAGCAAAGCTCTGATCGTCGCAGATGATCTTGTCCAATTCGAGATGATTTTGTACCAATTCGAGATGATTTCGACTGCAATCAACATTGGGGGCAATCAGTGCCCTGAGTTTGCATTCTTTCTCCATTTTTTTACTATTTTGCTTTGCATTAGTTAAACTTATTATTATTTTGCATCCCGGAGTTCACCCATATAGTATTAATGCATAATAAAGTCATAAATTGTCATTAAATCATTGTAATGCACTCGTGTTTTTGTTTATTATTATCATTTTAATATTATTACTGTCATTCTACATCATTGCCCTCTGTTGGCATAGCTGCATTTTTTGTATTTTGTATCTATTTCTCTGATTGCAGGTCTCTCACGAATTCGTCTGATGAATTCTTTAGATCTCATACGATCCTGTCAGATAGGAGACGATTATGTAAAATTCTAGACGATCTTGACTGCTTCAAAAATTAGAACCTCCATCAGACATCCGAAACCAGGTATGGATCTTTTCACTTAATTATTCTCTATGTTTTTTGTTTAAATCTATTTTTTGTCTTCATTTAATTTGCATTTTCATAATAGAACAACTTAGATTCATCTGGCCAAACCTAGGACTTGGATGTTTAAAGCTAAAACTGAACACATCAAACACATTCCCAACCTAGGCATGGAAACTGCCACTAAACGTTTCCTGGTGAACCCCACCATCCATCAAAAAATCACCTTAATACCCCTCCCTCAAGAGGCGGGACCTTCAAAGGGCCTCTCAGTCTGAGGTATTGTCCCACCCTTTTCCCATCCTCCTTTCGGGCATGGATCCTTTAGCCTGAAGGTAAGGATGCGAAAAATTTGGAGCGATACAACATCTTTGACCAATTTGCCAAAGGAAATTTTAAGGTATTTATGGATGACTGGTCCATTTATGGTAAGATCAAGGATCATCTACCTGGACTCAATGAATGTATGAGTAGGTGTAGGAATGCACAAATCTCCCTGAATTTGAAAAAGAATTTTTTTTATGGTACCTTATGGAAATATTTTAGGACATATAGTGTGCAGTGAAGGGTTGAAGACTAATCCTGACAAAATCCATATTATATTACACATGGAGGAGCCATACTATGTGAGCTCATTAAAAACCTTCCTTAGATCCATGGGATACTATCAAAGGTTTATGAGGAACTATGCACATGTGTCCTACCCATAGGATTCTTTGACTAAGAAGAATATTTTTTTCAGATGGATGGAGGAGCACCAAGGATATTTTGAAGAGTTGAAAGCTAAACTTGTCAGTAATATCATTTTGGTGTTTCTTAATTGGGATAAGGAATTCCATGTACATATTTATACCTCAAACTTTGTGATTGGATGTGCATTAGAACAAGAAGGATAGTATAAGGTCAATCAGCCTATATTTTTTGCAAGTCGTCTATTATCATGGGCAAAGAGGAATTATAGTACAAATAGAGCAAGAAGCTTTAGGGATGATATATGTTGTAAAAAAAATTAGGTATTACCTATTGGAAAACCCTTTTTATTTCTACATAGATCATCAGACAGTTGTACTTGATAAATAAGCTAGTCATACAAATATGGGTCAGTAGGTGGCTCATCACTTTACAAGAATTTGTATTTTGAGTAGTATTTTGACCTATTAAGAAGCTTGTGATTGCAAACCAGATATCTTGAATATGATCAGGAGAGCCTACAGGAATGAGTATTCCAGATGAATTCATTGATGCTCAATTATTTGCAATTAACGTTGTTCCATATTGGTACATGTTAATTGGACAATACTTATCCATAGGTGACTTTCCACAAGATCTGATGGTAATGAAAAAAAAAGGTAATCCTAAAGTTAACACCTTTTTAGTTGATAGCTAGATTATTGTATCCTACAAATATGTATGATGGACGAGGAAGTTAAAGCAACATTGATAGAAACTCATGAAGGACTGGTAGGAGGACACATGGGACTTGATACCACTACTCAAAAATTACTCTTAGTAGGATTATGGTGGCCCACATTGTATAATGATGCAAAGAAATATGTACAAGCATGTGATACTTGCCAAAGAGTAGGGAAACTAGCACGATGAGTCTTTATGCCCTTACACCCATCACAACCCTAGGATCTATTTGAGAGATGGGGGTTGGACTTTGTTGGACCATTAAAAACTATTTGTAGGTGGAAGTGTCAATACATCATGGTAGCTACTGAATACCTAAAAAAATGGATCAAATACCAGATAACACAACAAAGAGTACAAGTTGATTCTTGTATGAGCAAGTAATTACAATATTCGGTATTCCACTACAAATAACAAGTGATCAAGGAGGTCACTTTGTGAATGATATTATCAAAAATCTAACTAATTTCAATATTTTACATTCCTTGTCTAGTCGATATTACCCTAGAGCCAATGGATAAGTAGAGGTGAATAACAAATTCCTAGTTTCAACCTTGTATAAAACATGTGGGATAGAAGGAATATATTAGGAGGAAAGGTTACCATTTGTTCTTTTAGGTATATTAAACTACCTTTAAACCAATGACAGACCATACACCATTTTAGCTAATGTATAGTCAGGAGGCAGTAGTGCTAGTAGAGTTATTGGTACCAATTTTACGGGTAGCTGTGGAGCATCACTTAGGTGACCAAGAAAATCTAGAGGAAATAGTAACGACACTAATCAAGTTGGATGAAATAAGAGTCATGGCATAATGGGTGATCAAAGTGACCCACAAGAGAAGGAAGTTGTGGCACGATAAATACCTTTAAAATTTGGAACTTAAGCAAGGTGACTTGGTTCTAAAATTTAATGGGAAAAGGGAAATCAAGGCAGAAAAGTTAAAAACCTTGTGGCTTGGTCCCTTTCAAGTTATAGAAGTTATGGATAATGGGACAATAAAACTGCAAAACTTGAATGGAACTAAAGTACCAAATACTATGAATGGTTTGAATTTGAAGCCATATAAAGTACAGTGTCTATTTATTTCTTCAAAAGAAATTGAATGAAGATGAAGGGAGGAAACTCAGTCTGACAAACTATGGAGAATAATTCAATGCCCATTACGGGAAGAACTTCACATCAAACTTGCACGACTATTTGTAGAAGGGAATGAGGCAAGGCCAATCATAGAACAACAAGAATTGGTACCTCAAAATGGAGAGAGAAGAAGGATGCGAGTACATGTAAGGTTTGTAGACAAGATTGAATGAATCGAAGAAGAAGATTAATAAGGGACTCCTCCAAATGAGATAAGTAACCCATATGAATAGGGAACTATGTACCTACAATTGGAGTATAGAGAATTACCTCAACCATCAGAAGATCAATGAAGGATGTGACTAACAATACGGTACACAAATAGGATGGATACCTTCTATATGGAAAGTCCAGGAAGGAATGAAAGTGAAACCATAAATGAAGATCATACTTACTCTGTTAGCTCATATAGGATTATTGTAGCAAAGGATGTGATACCATATCCAATAGTTTCAAGAGGAGTATGAAATAACAAACTATCCAAGATTTGAATGAGATGACACAAAGGTTGGATGAGCAAAGGATAGTCAACTTATAGGAATTATAAGTCATAGGATAATAACATGAGGTAACACCACAAGTAAGTGGTACACAACATGAGGGTGCAAGAACTAGCAAGGGAGAAATACCATAGATAGCACCACATGGCATACCCAATGACCCACCAATGATAGAAGAAGATGTGAAGATAACCTAGAAAGATATTGAACAATACATTACATTACCTGAACCACAAGGCAATGTACACGAGGACTCAAGCAAATCAAGTTATGGAGAGTTACCTTGGTTAGTAAGAGATGATATTTCAGATAACAGTGGTGATGACTTCTTAAGGAAACCACAGGTACCTCATGCTTGTCCTGACCTCGAGACCTATACAATAGCCTATTGGAATTTGAGGTGACAAAGAAGAAGAGTGTGAAGACTTCAAAGGGTAATGAATTTACCAACAAATTGATCAAAAAAAATGGATGATGATCGTAATGATTCTAGTTCAGAGTCCAAATTTTTGGAACCATATAGGGAAACTCTAGCAACCTTATCTCCACAATGGTGCTTTGAGGAAATATGATAGACATGTTGACTATTACATGTAGATAATCAAATGCAATCACTTTGATAGTTATCACCTAGAATATAAAGAAATGAGGTCACTTCACCAACATATAATTGGTGTATATAACTCCTGATACTCGAGAAATGGGAGGAATGAACCAACAAGGATCCCCAAGATAGCAGCGAGGTCGTAGAGGAGGAGTACTTCCATTGAATATTGTGAGGGTTAGTTGGGATGTCCCACCTATATGAGGTAGAGGATGAGGGAGTATTTGACCCCCTACTCTTATATGTCCAAGAGATACACCATTGGCCTGTTTGAACTGGACCAAAAACTTGCAAGGTATCCCCTAGTTGAGAGGGTATGTACCAAATCTTACTCGAGGACACCCAATTGGATGACCTCCATAGATCCAACAAGGACCAAGAATAATTGAAGTAGGAATAGGATTGCTTCAGGGTAGAGAAATCTCATTTAATGTTCGAAGAGGTCATGTGTCGAGAGGACTAGGTCGTGGAAGACATATGCAAGGAAGAAAATTTGTCGGTAGGGGAAGAGTACACTTTGTAGATGAAAGAAGTCAAGGATGAAAAATAATTTGTTCACCAAGTTTGAAATATAATTTGATCTATGGAGATAGGTGGAGGAGTTCCTCAAATGATAGTAGACCAATAAGAGCACCCCTACCTCATGATCAACCACTAGAAATATGGAATGAAGTATTTTCAATAGGAAGTCCTGCAATTTGTAATTGTACAATTCCAAATTGTACGCATGGCAATGATAGGATAGTAAATGATACAACCCCGCAAATAGGAAGGGATCGTTCAAATAATTAGTTGGCACCTAATAACGCAATTACTCATAATGTAGAAGTGGTACCCCCAATCGACGAATCTACGAAGGGTATCGTACAAGTGAATATCATTGTACGATTCTCATGATGTTAAGTTGCTAGGCTATTGAAAAGAAAAAATAGAAAAATATCTTAATTTTAAAAATCCTCTGGGACATAATTAATACGGAAGGTGGTTGAAAACCAAAAATGGCAGCCCCTTTTGAGAAAAAAAATAAGAGAAAAGAAAAATAGAAAACTATCTTAATTGTAAAAATATCTCAGGATGCAATTAATATGGAGGGTGGTTGAAAACCAAAAATGGTGACCCCTTCTAAAAAATAAATAAATAAGTAAAATAAAATAAAATAATTAAAGGTAAGGAAAATGATAAAAGTGAGAAAAAGATAAAATCATATGCACAAGGACAACGGGTTGTCAATCATCCGTACAAGAGGACAAAATTACATTCAAAGGAGGATAAGGTGGTTAAATCTCATGCAAGAAGACGTTATGGTTTCTTAAATAAATAAAAAGCAGGTGCCATACAACTTTTTGACAAATTGTACACATGCAGTTTGTAATTCGAAGGGTTTGAGAGAAAAAAGGGTGCAACCAAATAATTTTCTTCTATATGGGTGTTTGAATTCAATATTTTTCTGTAATTTTTCATGACCCATTCCATATTTGCACCATAGAACCTTTTTTATTTCAAAAAAGTAAACCAGATTGGAGAAAAAGTTGCCAAAGATAGGGTTTTACTCTAGAAAAAGCTGAATTTTTTAGAAATCATGTTATAGGTGAAGAAAAGTTGTAGTAAAAATGAGGGTTTGATGTAGGGAGGAACCCAAGGAAACCCTTATTGCAGAAAAAGTAAGGCTAGGGTTTGATTTTTCCAAAAATAGTGAAGTGTGAGAATTGCAAGGAGACAAAGTGGTAAATCCTAGTAAAGAAAATCAGCCATAAAAGCACAAAATATTTTTCTAACTTTGCATGTGTGAAAAAGCATGATAGGATGGTCGTAAAATGCTTCCATACTACTAGAAAAAATTGTCTTAGAGAAAAATTGCACCAAGTGAAGGAGAAATTGCACAATTGCATCAGAATTACATTGAAAAAGATTGCACACTTCTGGCAAATGGGTACTCTAGAAATTGTACTAGTTTGATCAAAACAAGGGTTTTTAGGCAGGTAAAGTTTTCTAGGGTTGTCTATATTATTTGGAGGTGTGATTGTATGATTTTGAGGTAGATTGTACGGTTTTAAGGCTTTTGAAGACCCAATTTATGTATTTTGGAGGTGATTGTATAGAATGTTTTTACAGTGTATAGATTTTGATGAGATTGTATAGAAGGGAGATACACTTTTATGATTTAGGGTCTACTTGTATGATTTTAGATTTATATTATATTATTTGGAATCCCATTTGTACATTTTTATGCATTTGTACTAAATCAGGTGCAGTTGAACGACTTCGGGTAGAGTTGTATGAATTGGATAGTAATTGTATGATTTCAAAATATACATGTATGATTTGCTAAGGTATTTACAATTTTAGATAAATCCTGGTATATTTTGGAAGTAGTTGTACATATTTTGGAGTGATTTTGCATGGAGTTGTCCTTAATTACCAAGTTGACCAAAGAGTGTGCGAACAAGGTTTCCACTCGACGATGGCAGAAGCATGAGCTTCGGGTGAGAGTTTCAAGCTCATTTCGATCACATTACAATAACTAGGATGGAAATATCACCAGGACCATTTCACCAAAGAGATTTATGACCTAGATGATCTCACTCAGTTTACCCCATTCAAGACCAAGGACATCGATTTTAGTCACACAAGAGGCATGGTAATCATCCTTGGAGAGGGAAAGGGTATAGTTCATGGAGAGGTAAAAGATATTGGTGTGGTGGTAGAGGTGGTGCACCACTACAATTTAATAGAGAATATATGGAACCACCTAAGGCACACCAAAGGAAACTTTACAGTGAATTTCATCGAGAAAAGACCCCGAAGGAGTAGGAAGAACTGCTCAGTGAAGCAAAAGAAGAGCAAGTGGATATCAAGGATATCACTTTTGGACAACCAACAATAGAATTTTATAGGAAATGGTGGAAGAGGAGGGAGGAAAAACATCCATTCAACCTTACACTAAGGAAGGCCAGAGTAAGCACCATTGCATAAATTCTACTGCAAGATAAAATATTCTTCAATGAATACTTGTTGCAAATTGTTAAACCCTAGGAACCCACTGTAAAAATTGTTGTGAGAGTGGGTGATAGGTATGTCAAGGTGGAGTTCTCAACAGAGGTATTTTGAAGAACATTTGTATTTCCCAATAAGGGAGCTTCAATTTTGAAGAAGATGGTAGATCCAATTGAGGCTCATAAGTTGATTACAACACTCACATCTATGAAGTCACTTGTGGTAGCCAATATTTCTGGTTCTAGAACTCATGGAATTAAGTAGAGCTAGTTGAAGACAAATGAATTGACATATACAATGAATATTGTCATAGCTCGCTTGTCATAAGAGTCACGAGGTTCTGAAATATTCATTTGGATGGCCCAGTATGTAGAAGGTATCTACAATGGAGTAAAGTATGACTAGAGAACCTATTTAGAGGAACGGATGCAAAAGTTACTAACAACCAAAAAGATGACTTTTACCATGAATTTTCATGTCATTTCTCTTTTTTTAGATGTAGTATCTGTAATGGGTATTTATTTTCTTAGTAGGATCTAACCTTAGGATTTGTCTCCAAATCAACCTATTACACTACGATGGGCAAATACTATACCTCTATCGAAGGCAACTCCAAAGATATAAAAGGTCAAGAAGATAATAAAACAACCAATACCTCTGATGCATGAAGAGGTTGAGATTGCATCTTATGAATATGTTCATCCCAGGAGGAAAATAAGAAGACAGTTAGAACCTACCTTAGAATAGCATGCACATGACCAATAGCTACAAGAGTAGCCAACCTCTTTTGAAGAGGAGGAGAGAGTAGAACAACAATCCAGTCTGGTAAAGATTCAAACATGTTGGTAATGGGATAAATAGAAGAATATTGTGCAAAAATAGAAACCCGAGCTAGTACCAGAGGAAGGATACTCAGACTCGAAAGGATTGGATTTACTAAATTTTAATATACCTGGTATGGAAGAAGTAGGAGGAGCAATGGGATCTTTGACATTGCTTTAGACCTCTAATTTCAATTTTTTGGATTCATCCAAATATTTGGCAAGAAAAAAATAGTACCACAAGTTCCAAGAGCAAAAGCAATGGTAGTAGTTCCACCTGAGGAACCCAAGGGAATAAATAAAATAAAGATTATGATGTGAGCTGGTAATAGTCAATAGAAGTAGGCAAGTACAAAGCCACCACAAGAAGAGTTTACCCCAAATCAAACAGTTGCAGCACAAATGGAAGTGCAATCGAAACCATAGGAGGAAGGGTTGGTATAAATGCAATAGGAGGACTTACCTAACCCGCAAGAGGAAGTCCAAGTATTGGTGATAGAGGAACTGTCTCTATAGGATATCATCATTGTTGAGGAGATTAGATCACCTGAAGAAGGAGAGACAAACAAGACAATAGCAAATATTCCACTACAAGAAGAGAAAGTAGCCATTGTGATAAAAGAAGTTGGAGGAATTTCAAATCCATAGGAAGAGGAAGAGGAAGGACAAACCCCACTACAAGATAATACTGCAAGGATTTGTACAAGATTTTTAGTTGAAGTACCTTGCTTTGGTATTTTTTGGGATGAGAGTGAAAATACTAATGAGCAGGTGGATAATTTCTTCTGACAGGTTAGTGAAATGTTTTCCAAGGTTACGATTTTGTATTGGCGGTATTGGACAGTTGAAACAGTGGAGGGAGAAAACCTTCATTAAATTGGAGAAGATTTTGGAATGGGTGTGCGATGAAGATCATACCAAGAAAATAGTGTAGATTCATGCATAACACCCATGGTTGTTACCTAGGAGAGAGGTAACTATGATGTTGGGAAGACAAAATTTATCGAAGGGTGTGAATATCAATTATCACAAGTTTCCATGAGTGTATCTGGATAAGGCAACCTATCAAACTTATCCATTGAATATAGTGGGTTCATAGTTTAGAAGAGTACCTTCAAAATCGGCCTTCACCCTAAGGAAATTGAATTTTCTAACATACTAGATCGAGTGGCTCAGCTTGGGTCTTGAACAGGTTTATCAATCCAAGGAAGCACAACGGGAAGAAGGGGAAGTTACTTGAAAGGAAATGGTTGTGATGGAAGAATAATTAGTATGCAACAAAATAGAGGTCAAGGAAAGATTAAAGAAGGCAAAAATAGAATGGGCTAACATCAAGAAGACTTATGAGGATAAGTTACACTCATAGGAGGATCAAAAGTTGCTTGTGATCCAACAAGAAGAAGAGAGCATGAATCAGTTGTAAGCTCAGCTGGCAGCACAAAATGAACAATTGGCCAAACAAGAAAATTAGTTGAAGGTAATGGAGGAACAACTGTAGGAGAGGAACTATAAAATTGAGGATATGGTAAAGGATACCAAGTGCTACAATGAGATCATCATGGATCATAAGGCTCGACTTAAGGCTAAGGATGAGCTTATTGTAACTTATGAAGCTGACATTCATCAAAACCTGCAGGTCATTACAAAAATAATGAGTTATCTGTAGAAGCTATAACATAAGCCATGTTGACAGAGAAGTTATACAAGAGACCATCTGAACGTGAGAAGAAGCTAGTTGTACTTCTGGCTACTGTAGAAGAGAAAGCCAATGAGTATGAGTTAAAAGCCCTAGAAGTCAGTCAATATGCAACTCGATTGAAGGATGAGTGTATTACTTTATGTATGCAGATTGATTAGTATCACCAAGGTTCATCATCCAATACCAAAATAACTGAGTCAGTGAGGACACCACCTAATTTAAAGGGGAGGATAGATGTAGGCAGTAAATCCACCACCCAAAAGAAGAAATTATTTTTGGATTTGCACAATTGTATTCAGTTTTGTTAACTTTTGATTAAAATGTACAAGTTTCAAAACGTAGAAGTGGGTGTAAAAAGTACAAGGTTTGCAAATATACAATATGAAATGTTAATAAAATTAGGAGAAATGTGTATCTGGATAATTTTGATAAAAATCAAATTAGACTTAGTAAAACCTTGTAATAAGTTATTTTGAGTTAATTTGAGATGGCAGTTGTAAGTAATGGATGTCTCAGGAACCACTTTAAAATGGCCTAGGCATGCTTTATATAGGCCCCCATTCAATTTTTTAGGTTGTTCTTAATAGTTCATTAATGGTTCATTTATTCATTAAATTATTGATTGTTTAGGGTAGAATTGCATATTGTTCATTGTTGATGTCCATTGTTGTGATCAATGATGATGGATGTATTGTACAAAAATTATCATAATATAAATATAATAGTAGATCTCTTTGATTCCATATCTCTATGAATTCTATTGTACATTTTTGTTATTACATGTTATGTAATTGGTGTTGAATGCATAGCTTGTTATGATTATTTAATGGAATTGCACTAGAATTGACTCTGATTATCCTAAAAAATTGGCATGAAGATATGAAATGTTTGTCCAATAATTTATGGTTATACAAATACATTTCCAAGAAGTTATACAATTTTGGAAATGTCTTTGATGATTATAATCCATTGTCAGTGAATTAGGGTTTGCATGTTGGGAGGAAAGCAAGTAATTACCATAGGAAAGCATTCCAAAACTTGTCTTGAAGAGAATGGTTGTGTAGGTTGGTAAATCTAAGTATAATTTGCATTAAGGTTTTGTACAATCTGTACACAGGCTGTACCAAATCGTACAAGTGGTCATTTACCCGATTTGGTAATAAAACTACAAGCCAAAACCTGCCAAATAAGGAAATTTTGGTGTTTAAGAGAAATCAATTATAAAACTGACCTATTTGAGTTGCAAAAACTGTTTCAATGGATTGGCTAAGTGTAAAATCATACAAGCTATAGTGTTGTATGATTTGGATCATACAATTGTATGATTTGTAATTCATACAAGTTGTTTTGCAAGATTGACAAGTTGCACAAGACAAACCGTACAAGTTGTACGATTTGGGTAAATTGCTTTTGAGACTTTGGATATCATTTATAGACCTTCTAAATCACCTCCTCATATGATAATATTACACCCCTATCCTACACATATTATGGAGGTACTATAGATTAGCTTCATGGAGGATTTGCAATGATCTATAGCACAAATTCATAGAAGAATTGTAGAGGACTGATAGGACAATTTCATGGAGAGGTTGTAAGTGAACTTTCCTTGGCATGAATATGTGAAATTTATTGATCATCTAGAAGAGATAGGAGCTTCCTTTAGTGTGCTTATTGGGAATTGAATAAGAAAATGATGGACAATTCTTAATTTGTACTTTGGAAATTAAATGGTCTATCTATGATGGATAGGTTAAATGACTTGCCTATGATAAATGATGGAAATAAATAAATGTGGAATTTATTAAAGAGTTCTTTCATTTTGTAAACCTAAATGATTGAAAAGAGGAATGGAAAGGGAGTTCCATCCTTAATGGCATTATGTGGTGCCTTTGATTTTATATATAGAACCAAATTACATTAATGAATTGAAGGACTAATTTATTTTGCATTGTTATAGGAGGTGAGAAAGACTCTATGTTATGTGGTTAGATAGATTTAATGAATGATTTGAATGAATAACCAATGTTCAAAAAAGAATAGATTAAAGGATTAATCTATGATTTGGAAGGAATTGTTTGATTAATAAATCTATGTGGAGTGGTAAGATAGAATAAATGATTAATCAATGTTTATGATGGAGTAAAGGATAGATTAATTGATTCATCTATGTTCGGATGAAGGTTAGACTAAATAAGTTGTCATTGTTTGAAAATGGTTAGAGTATACAACAAACCTATGCTTTGAATAGGATAAATAATGAACATTAGCGGGATGTTATCTTCTTTATTAGATGGATTGAAATTTGTAAATGGATGAAATGTTGGATAGAAGGATTCAATTCTAGAATAATGTATCTTTTGGCACCAAGGAGCTAGAGATGTATTAATGGATAATAAACTTTATAGTGATTAATCATTATTTGATAGCATAAAATATGTTAAGATGTACTTATGTTTGAGTAGTTCTTGAATAAGTGGGAGAAGGTTCTCCTCTTTTTGGTATGTTTACACAGGAATTCATTGGGAGGATTATAGGGTCCTCTTGAATGAGTTATCTTGTGCATTATTATATTGATGTGCGACTATATTAGACACTTTCCATACCTATTGAGGATAATATGTAAGTGTTGATTTATGTTTGAACTTTTTAAATTATAGAGGACAGTGTTAAGCCTAAGGGGGTAGGATGTCATGACCCTCCCTTGGAATATCTTTGGATTTGATGGAATGAATGGCTATTTCCTGTCTAGTTAAACAATATATGTATATATATATTAGGAAAAATGATGTTGCTAATGGATTTATGTGCTTTAAGGAACATATTGTCATGAAGCTATCGCCAAAAATAGAAATTCATTAGTTGAAAAATAGATATAATATCTTATTTATGGAAAATTCTTAAGAATTATAAATAGATATTATGAATTTACATTTTTTAATAAAAACTAATTAATATTGGCAGGTTTTTTAGATACCTCAATTATGTTATGGTTGATCAATGAGAAGGAATTATTGCTAAGGTTGTGGAGTTCTTTAGTAATTAAGAACCTCCGCAATATTTAATTTGAAGACTCTTGTTGATGTCCACCTCATTTGGACAAGATAATGTAGAAAAGATTCATAAAGTTAAAAAAAAAAAAAACTTGATGATTGTAATGTGAAAGGAACTACCATTCCATGTACCTCTTGGAAGAGGTGACGTAATTTAATTCCAATAGAAAAGGGTACTTAGTAGTTTTGAAATTTTGAATCTAGCCAACGGTAATGGGTTTGAGGACAATTGAGGAGAATTAACATATTTGTTATTATGGTTACTGGATTGGCCATCACTTTAGGGGGTGTGGGATGGAAGATTGTGCACCATGAATATATAGGGGGACAGAGAGAGTAAAACGGAGTATTATCAGATGATTCGGAGGGTTAGTAGAGGATAGACGGCATCCGAGGAGAGAGTTCAACAGAGTTGAGGGAGTGGATTGAATATAGCGGTCACCGAAGGGAGGAATGGGAGTGTGCGTAAGGAGAGATGGTAGAGAACAACAATAAAAAATGGCAATATAGAGCACAAAGGGTGGATCCAACTGTAAAGCGGATTAGTTTTCCAGCCACCTAACGTTGCTAGATCATGGAGGAGCTACATTGGAAGGAAACGGACAGAAAGGAGACTACATCGTTGTTAGACTTTGTTGTTGTTGAATACAAATCTACCTAGTAAGATTAAATTCTATGATGTTAACTTCTTTCTAGTAATAAGATTTAGAAAGTAAAGCAGATCAGTTTTCTAGGCACCTTGTTTCATAGCTAATAAAGATCAAACTATTTTAGTGAGGCATTGGAATAGAGAACTAGCTGTGATAGACAAACTTTATGGTAAGAAGTTGTAGATTGGAAACTGATAGTTTTATTATAAGACCATAGAGAGGAAGAGCTTGTGAGTTTAACTCATGCACTTGTATTTTTGAGTTAAAATGTGTTCTCATGCCAGGGCTTTTAGTGCTGAAAGAGTGAGTTTAACTAATGCTTAACTAACCTCATCAATTGGTTCAACCAAATCTTATAAGAGGGGACTGAGGTCTAAAATTCAAATCTCAGGTTTTGTCCGACTGTGCACTTGTCCTTTTTGTGGTGCTTTCAGCCGCATAAAAGATTTAAAATGATTGTAACATAGTGGTTATAAGGTGGATTGCACGAAGATATGTGTGGCCCCTTCTAAAACTGCTGGAACGGACAGTGCAGAATACAAAAACTAATGCTTAACAAAATGATTTGAGTTTTTAGTCGCATTAAGAGTACATTGTAGTTATCTCTCGGGGCGTGCAGGGATGATGAAACTTACAAGGTTGTGATATGAGGTGAATTATTACTGTTTAAAGATAGCATGTGGGCCAATATGCTTCTATGTTTCCCTAGAGCATCAAGGATGACGGACGCCAATACCTTTTGGCTTTTACAGTTGTGGCGTTCTCCCCTGGTTGTTCATAGTAGCTGTAGGAAAGAAGGAGACTTAGATTGAGTTAGCCAATGATTTTAATTTATTGATGCAAGCCTTAATATGAATCTTAGACATATATTTTTGGTTTGGAAGACTCTAGCAGGGTTGCTACTGTTTTATCCTCACATCAGAAGTGTCGTTGAAGAATGTAGAGGTTTTTCAGGGGTAATCTGTCCATAGAAGAGAGAACAATAAATTATGGCTGTTGCAATTCTCGAAAAACTTATCGTTTAGATGTGTTTGGCTATAATAATAAAATCTAATCAATGATTGATAAACACAGTTATTGGGAATTATGTTCATCAGTTGCTTATTCGAGAAAAGTGGTATTTTATTAGGTTGTGTTCATGATGCACCTTCGTGTGGGAATGGAATGACATAGAAACTCATCTTAACATAATTTGTTGATGTTCTATTAATTATTGAACTGTTGGTTTAATGACGGTCAAGAGAATGTACAGCCATTGATTCATACGAAATATGGCTATTCCTATGGAACAGGAATGATGCTAGGAGAGATTCTCAGATATGAACCGGGTGTTAACAATATAGATGATATGTAAAGGAAATGCATATTGTGAAGAAATAATGTATGGTTGTATGATCTTAGGATGTTTCTTTGTCCTAAGTAATAGGTTTAGAATGCAGTTATGGAATGAAGGAATATTTCATAGTGTACATGCATGGAGTTTTTGGAGAAAACTCTAGTTGGATTTGGAGTCATGGAAGAAGACTTCAATCTGTTGTGAAGACTTTTTAATTTTACGAAATGAAAGATAAAGGTTTTCAGGATGGGTTTTTTTCATGGGTTTTTTCATAGGGATTTTTTTCACTTTTAATTTTACGAAATGAAAGATAAAGGTTTTCAGGATGGGTTTTTTTCATAGGGATTTTTGTAATGTGGATTTTATTGCATTCTTATTTACCTACCTGGTTGCATGTTGTATCATGTTAATGAATTTCTGTAACGAACATGACTATTGTGGAAAGTAATTTTTATGAGTAATGCAGTTTACTTAGCTTTTAAAATATGAGATGGAATCCTTTAAGAGATTACGAGGCTTGTATGCTTTGGCTTGCTTCTTATAAGAAATAGTTGTACTTAATAGTATTATGGATACAAGTTGATAATGATAAAAGAAACTTTAATGGCTTTAATTTTTTTGCTATTCTCTAAATGATTGGTCTAATATAAGTTAGATAGCTTTTAATACGCTATGGAAATATTTTGATCCAAATTATTATGTATAAATTACTCCAAGGGATCTTGTTGGGTGTAGCAACTTAATAGCTCAATTGATTAATGAGAGATAGAAGAATTTTAGGTGTTGCAATTTAATCCAATGTGAAAGATTCCAATACTCAATTCTTAGATTCCACGGTTAAGGCTTTCTGAGATGGGGCATAATTAAGAAACGACTTGCTTATTAAGAGGATGAGAGGGATAGTTGAGAATCACATGTTTTTAGAACCCACATAGAAGGACCTATGAGGTGTGAAAAAAAATGGTACGTTTCTTTTGATAGAATGAAAGAAGGAAAGCTAGCTCATCAAAAGATAGTGAGAGGGATAGCTTGAAATACAAATGCCCATACTCAGTACACTTGCATAGATGGAATTATGTTAGGTGTAGAGATGAGTGAGTCTTGGGAAGAAAATATATAAGTGGAAAGGATAAATTGAATAGGGTAGACTTGGTGATGGAAAGTGATGTTAGTGTCAAGAGTGATAATATAACTCTAATTAGTATCTTAATAATGGATATCTAGGGTAAAAAGAAATATGAGGAAAATTTCAGATTTTTCTTTTTAAAAGCCCAACTTTTGGGTTAACCTCTGTGATGTTGGCTCTTGGCCAAGTTTATTTTTTGTTTTCTTGCCTAAACCCCTCCAAACCTCCTATAAATAGAAGGATTGGATCCCTTTTTTTCTCTTGACAAGTTTTTGAAATCATCATATTCATGCTCTCAATATTTCATGCTTTTGAAATGCTTTGGTACTCTATTTTTGGTGTGTTTTCTATGATTTGCTACTAAGGATAAGCAAGTGGAGAAGTTTTAATATCGAGCACATCATTTACCTTCTAAAGAGGAAACATCTTTCACTTTGGTTGCTACCTCTACTCTTGCTTCCTCTATAGATTTATTAGATTTTCTTTGTGGATTTATTAGTTCTTAGATAATAAATTTTTAGTGTCAGATTATATTTTGCTTTCTTAAATTAGATCATAAACACTCTTGCATGAATTTGCACCTCACCCTTATGGGGCACAAATTTGGCAAAACCATTGATTTTGTCATTTTCTTCTTTATTTTTGAATTCATGCTCACTAACTTTAGGGAGTGAATTCGGCTATAGTAGCTTGGGGGTAAATTTTTGCTCCCAAATCCTAGGTCCTACAGGTCAATTTTTGACCACATTGTAGGAATAAGAGAGGGTGCAGACATAAGAGAGAATATCGTCGATTTTCTTAAAATTGTACCCATTTGGGCAAGAAAAGCTAAAATCTCCAAAAGAACGCAGTTGTAAGTCAATTCTCTCAAATTCATGATTTTCCATGAATCCATGAAAAATTTCCAAATCAGAGTTTACTTTGTCGCACGACCACGGGATGTCCTTTATAAGAAAAATAGACGAGAGAATTCTGAAGGAGGGAGCTAGAATTCGCTAAAATAGACCATTCCATGGTAAAAATGTAAAAATTGAGTCAAACATGACTTCCTAGTGCAGCCACCAATTATTCTTTATTAACAATACAATAATGAGGAGAGCCCTAGGAAATGGGAGCACAATGATTGAAGCAGCTCAAAACCGCTAAAATGCGCTAATTCATGAAAGAGTTTGTTAAAGCCAACTCAATTACAAAATGGAGTGCAACTGATGAAGAACCTTTGTAGTGCTACGACCAGGAGCAAAGAGCAAGTGTAAGCCCTTATCCATCGATTTTAATTAATCCATGACCAATAAGGTCAATTTTGGCCAAAATTTATAACGTGTAGTAAAATGGTTTCTTTTAGTGTTTGCACAAAAATGAGGAGGCCCTTCACATAATACAATTAAAGCACAACCATGGATTAACTTTCCTCAACAATAGGAAGAATTTCCCAAAAGCATGGATTTCCTCATCGCTACGATCAAATCAGATGAAAGGATCCAACTTACAAATCATGCTTAGTTTCAAGGAAATTTTCTCATAGTCGTGGGTTAGACAAGAAATATCAAAAAACATGATTTTCCTCTTTTTTGTGTCTAGTTTTGTCAAAAGCTACCAAAGGTGAAAGCGGAGTGCAATTTTGAGAGAAGCTACACCACGATCATAAGCCAAGATGTACTAATCGATCATGGTCATCCAAGTCAATATCAACGATGGATGTTGTATTTATTTAATATTTTATATTCAAAGTGGATACCTACGCAATTGTATGGATGAAGGACTCATAAGATTGAACCAAGGTACCATGGAAGCTGAACCATCAAAGAAGGTGAAATGACAAATCCAGATGCTTCTAGAAATGATGTAACAAGATTCATTTGTAGATCTATGGTGATGACTATGTTGCAAGAACGGGGGGTGACCAGGATTGGTTTTTCTTCGATGTGTTGAAACTATTTCAAGAAGTCCAGTTGGAGGCCACCAGACTCAAAGAAAGTTGTAAATTTTTAAATGCTCTATCAAAATCCTTGTAATGTTCATAAATAAAATCAATGTAAAATTATAAATAGAGGTTGAACCCTCATTTTGAAGGATCAACTCTAAAGTGTTTGTTTGCACTATTGTTGTATACTCTCTACAAATTAATAGGAGTATTACTTGGATTTTTACCTCAAATTCATATCTTATTTTCTTGTGGATTACCAACCCTTGAAGTCATTTCTATTATTGTTGCTATGGTTAGTCTATTCTGCTAAATGAAGAACACAAGCTTATACTGAGAGGGGGGTGAACAATATAAGACCAACTTTTACTTTTCTTTCCAAAATAATATTATTCAATATTATCAATTGCAATATCTTTCCAAAGCAATATTCATCAATAGCAATAATAAATCAATGCATAAATCACCACACACATGAGAGACATAGATTTAACGTGGTTCACCCAATGTGGGCTACGTCCACGGAGAAAATATTTCTTCTAAATTTTCTCAACAAATCTCTTGGGAACCAATTCCCTATTACAATATTTATGGACCTCTATCCAAAGGAGATCTCAATCCCCTATGCTCAAGTCTATCTACAGGAGAACTCTATCCCCTTAACTTTGGTTCGTGGAACTCTATCCATAGGAGACACCTTTACCCACTGCTCTGGCTAGTGGATCTCTATCCATAGGAGACCTCTATCCCCACTGCTTTGGCTAGTGGACCTCTATCCATAGGAGACCTCTATCCCCACTACTTTGGCTAGTGGACCTCTATCCACAAGAGACCTCTGTCCCCATTACTCTATCTAGTGGACCTCTATCCATAGGAGACCTCTATCCCCACTACTCTGGCTAATGGACCTCTATCCATAGGAGACCTCTATCCCCACTACTTTGGCTACCTCAAAAGCTGGTACACACCTCTGTCTAACTCTACTTCAAATATGCACACACTACATGCATAAATATGTCTCAAATCTATCCCAAATTTACACACATTACATGCACAAATCTGTCTTATCTTTGCTCACAAAGTATGCATAAATTTGCACCAAGCCTCATCACAAGACTAGCACAAATCTATCTCAAACCTGCTCTAAATATGCTCTCAAATCTGCACACATCACATGCACAAATTTATCTTAACTCTACCCCAGATCTGCACACATTACATGCATAAATCTATCTTATCTCTGCTTCACAAACTCTGCATAAATCTACACCATGCCTCATCACAAGACTAGTACAAATCTATCTCAAACTTGTTTCAATTCTTCTCACAAGACTTGCTCAAATCTACCTCAAACCTATTTCAAGTCTTCTCACAAGACTTGCTCAAATATACCTCAAACCTGTTTCAAGTATTCTCACAAGACTCTCTCAAATATACCTCAAACATGTTTCAAGTCTTCTCACAAGACTTGCTCAAATTTATTTCAAGTCTTCTCACAAGACTTTCTCAAAACACATGCTCAAAAATTGCTCAAAACACATACTCAAATTTTCTCATCAAAACCTCTTCTCAACTCTCCAAATCTTGCATACAAAACAATGTTCATCTATTTCTAGATCTTGCATAATAGTGTCATCAAGTGCTTTATCTAGTATTCAATGTGCTTTCTTTAACTAAAGCAATTTAGACATATTCTACCTAGAATTTGTTTAACCTCTTGAACATATAGAGAATGATATGCACTAACAAATGCTTAATATGTTCTACACATTCATTAAGTTTGTCACTTTCACATGTCTCACATTTATTACATTTTAAAGGTAGCTCTAGTCTAGCATTTGATAATTGACTTTCTTATGTATTTTCATAATCACACTTGCTTCACAAATCTGATTTCTAACACTTGCACATTCACTTTCAATGTCACTCAAACCAATGCCCACAAGCTTCACAAATTCATTCAAATAATGAAGCACAATTTGTTCTTAAAATCTAACACAAGTGTTTCCAATTTCTTTCAACAAGGATGCACAATTTGTTTCACAAACCCTAGCTCAAATATTTCCAACAATCCACACTAATCAAACCTTTTATCTCCACCTTATGATTCAGAAATATTTGCTCAACCAAACACCTTAGAGAAGGAATAATGTCAACATACCTCTTAACTTGGTTTGATGAAGAAGTGCCCTCAAAATTTGTCTCAAAATATTTTATCTTCCTTATGCAACTTTCAAGGGTTAGTTAGCATAGCACTTTTCAATCATCCACAAGAAAAACCTCTCTTCAAAAATGAGCACATAGATATTACTTTACAACTCCCTTTAATTTTCCAAATCAAGGCTTTATAATCAAAGGACAACACCCTTCAAAATTTCTTTCACCATGTAGAAATACACACAATAATTAAACCTCAAACACCTTATAACTCCTACTTATAAGAGCCACTTGTAATTTTCAATATCACCATCCAATAACCCTAAGTTCAAACCATATTTTAATTTTACTTTCAAACACCTTATTGCTCCTTTATTTCTAAAATTATTTCAACCTTATAAAGCCACAACCAAAATCTGAAATATCCTTATGCACATAGAATATCTTAATTTCAAAACATCATCCTTATGTCTCCCTCAGTCAAACAATATGCACTTCCTCCAAAGCAAAAATTAAAACTTGTCTCCCTAAATCAAATGCTAAGCATGCCACACTTTAATAAAAAATTATTGCCCTTACCATGTCTGCCTTTGCCACCACCATGAGTCAAACTTGAGACCTCATGGAGCCCATGCTCTAGCATGAGCTAGAGTGCCATCTAGGCTGGCCCACCCACTGGAAATGAATGTGCATGAAAATGATTTTATCCCCTTTCTTCTGCCCAGTCAAAAATCACAAAACAACTACCATCGTGATTCAAACATGAGACTTATCTGCTACAAATGCCTTACGTAGGACCCACCTGCCACCTGGGCTAGCTACCTGGATGGAACCAAAGCATGCATAGTCTCCCCTTTGATTCGTTGTCCTCTCCTTGAAAATTGTACACTTGACTTTTCTTCTTCTTTGACGAACGGTGCTTACCTTACTTTATTCTCTACCCTCAACAATCGAGTGGATCTCACAATTATCCTTCGTCTCACACCTTAGGCAAATGAAAATAATTTACCTCTTTTATATATGCTTCCCCTTCATGCATTGACGTCGGCGCCTTTCGAAATAAATAAAATATTAACATGCCTTCCAAGACTTTAGCACCTTCAACCTTTTAAACTTATATTATAATATTAAAATATTATTTTTACAACCTTTGGGCTTTGCAAACTAAATTTTTCTTTTGATTTCTTTTTTTCTTAATAAATCCTTTTTGGCCCAAGTATTATAATATTAAAAATATTATAATATTGTCTCTTCTCTCTTAAACCATGGCCTTTATTTTAAACCTTGCCTTTGCATAATTATCCAACCATAGAAGAATGTTTTGGCCAAACCAAACTCTCTTTGACATCAACCTTTGACATCAATGACAACTCAATATACTTAATATTTCCAACAATCTCCCCCTTTGTCATTGATGGCAACCCTTTCTAAAGATTTCTTTTCCAACCATTGAATTCCAAATCTGCTCCCCTTGAGAAGCTGCTCCCCCTTATTGAATTCTCTCCCCCTTACTGAAACTCTCCCCTTTGACATCAATGGCAAAGGGACTCCTTTGGGGCTAAAAAATAAGACTCTTAGCTCAGCCCCCTCACCACCTCCTCTCCTTGAGGTGATTAATTTTGGGGTGGGAGTAAATCTACTCCCAACATACAATGCTCTTTTCCTTTCTCAACCTTCTTTTTCAACACCTTTGTAATCATACCCTTTTGATCCTTTTGAGTGTCCCTGTTCTTGCTTGACTCTGGAAGTTCTGGAAACTTTGTTCTACACCACTTGGCCTTATGCCCAAGATTATTGCACTTGTAACACCGATGTTGTAGTTCTTGGAAGGTGCAAATGACTTGAAGTTCCTCTTGGTGAAGCCATAATCATTTCTGTCATGAACCCTACAGTGGATCGCTTTATGACCAAAGTGATTACATGAGTAGCAATAACCTTGAAAGAAATATCCATCTTTGAATGAGTTGAAGTTCCTCTTAGTGAAGCCATACTCCTTATTTCCATGAACCCTGCAATGCATAGCTTTGTGACCAAAATGATTACATGAAAAACAATGCCCTTTGAAGAAATATTCATCTTGTCTTGAAACATCTGGTCTCTTAGTCCTTTCTTTGCCTTCTCTGTGATGATCCCTGTTTCTTGTTTGTGCATTGTTTTCTTTCTTAGTGAAGCTTCCATTCTTCAACTTATCCGCATAGGTCTTAGTTTCTTCTTCAATATCTTCCTCTGAAACTTCCTTTTCTTTTGAGCTTGAGCTTGACCCTTCTTCTTGTTTCCCTTGTCCTTCTTCAAAACCAAGTCCTATTTTGATAAATGAAGATCTTTGTGTATTGATAATTTTATCCAAATATTTTGAACTTTTCCCAAACTTGTGCAGCTTATCCTTAGAATATTTCACTTCCATCCTTAGAGAAACCACTTCATGTTCTAATATTTCACATTCTAACTCTTTTACCTCTAACTTTTCAACCATGACTTCTTTAAATATCCTTGCCTTAGCTTTTGAGTTTGTGAGGTCTTGTAGAAGCTTTTCTTTTATTTCCTCATGTTCTTGAACTTGAGCCTTCAATCTTGAATTTTGCTTTCTAACTCTTTTCAACTCTCTGAGAGCAACAATAAGTTCTTCTAGATCAATTATGCCTTCTTATTTTTTTCTGAACCTTTCTCTAGGTCTTCAATTATAGGAGCATCTTCTACTTGGTCTTCAATAGGAGTGTTTTCTTCCTCTTCTATTGCCAAAAATAGAATCTCTTCTTCTTCACTATTTGAGAGTCTTTCATCACTGTCACTTGAAGCATTGCTTGCCTTTTTAACATAGAAACTCTTCTTGTGCCTTTGAAAGAACTTATTTTCATGCTTGCCTTGACCATACCTATTTTTATTTTCATGCCTGAATTTTCTTTCTTCCTTTTTCTTATAATCTTATTTCTCTTCACTGCTACTACTTCCATCTTGTGGACAATTAGATGCATAGTGACCAAAGTCACCACAATTAAAGCATTTCATAGTATTTATATCTTTGTGTTTTCTTGAGTCCTTATTTCTTCTCACATAGTTAGCTTCTTCATTACTGCTTGACTCATCACTTGATTCTGGTTTCTTATATTTTGTCTTCTTTGAAGCTTTGAAAGTTACCTCTCTCTTGGAATTGTGATCTTTTTCTGTTCTCATCTCATAAGTTGTGAGAATTCCATGTAACTCATCCATAGTCAACTTATCAATATCCTTCATCTCTTCTATAGCTGAAACCTTTGCATCATACCTTATAGGGAGTGATCTTAATACTTTCTGAGCAACACTAGAGTCCTCAATTTCCATTCCAAGTCCTCGCATAGTATTAACAATTTCATCAACACGAAGTAAGTACATAGCAATATCTTCTTCATATTTCATCTTCAATTCTTCAAACCTTCTCCTGTGAGTTTGAAGTTTTGCCAACTTAACCTTGCTATCTCCTTCATATGTTTGCTTCAATTTGTCCCATATTTATTTTTCTGATTTGCATTGCATAAATTTTACAAATTATGATTCACGTAATCCACTTAAGATTCCATTCATAGCCTTGGTATTATTTACATATAATTGCTTACCATATTTATCTATGGGAGGAGTAGTTGTAGGTGTGAACCCATCCTCAATAGATTACCATGTTTCATATCCTTGTGCCATCAAATAAGTCTTCATCCTCATACTCTAGAAAGCATAATTATTCCCATCAAATAATGGAACCTTATTTGTTGAAGATCCATTATGAGAAGCCATATGTGTTCCTGTAATATCTTCCTTCAAGTTATTAGACTTTTTCTAAAGGAACTTGCTCTGATACCAATTGAAGAACACAAGCTTATACTGAGAGGGGGTGAATAGTATAAGACCAAATTTTACTTTTCTTTCCAAAAAATATTATTCAATATTATCAATTATAATATCTTTCCAAATTAGTATTCATCAATAGCAGTAATAAATAAATGCACAAATCACCACACACATGAGAGACACAGATTTAACGTGGTTCACCCAATGTGGGCTACGTCCACGGAAAAAATATTTCTTCTAAATTTTCTCAACAAATATCTTAGGAACCAATTCCCTATTATAATATTTATGGACCTCTATCCAAAGGAGATCTCAATCCCCTATGCTCTAGTTTATGGATCTCTCTCCACAAGAGAACTCTATCCCCTTTACTCTAGTTTATGGATATCTCTCTATAGGAGAACTCTATCCCCTCTGCTCTGGTTTGTGGATCTCTCTCCATAGGAGAACTCTATCCCCTTTGCTCTAGTTTGTGGATCTCTCTCCATAGGAGAACTCTATCCCCTCTACTCTAGTTTATGGATCTCTCTCCATAGGAGAAATCTATCCCCTCTACTCTGGTTTGTGGATCTCTTCTCAATAGGAGACCTCTATCCCCACTTCTCTTGTTTGTGGATCTCTCTCCATAGGAGAACTCTATCCCCATTGCACTGGCTACCTCCAAATCTAGTACACACCTCTACGTAACTTTGCTCCAAATATACACACACTACATGCACAAATCTATCCCAAATCTGCACACATTACATGCATAAATCTATCTTATCTCTGCTCACAAACTCTGCATAAATCTACACCAAACCTCATCACAAGACTAGCACAAATCTATCTCAAACCTACTCCAAATTTGCTCTCAACTCTATCTCAGATATGCACACATCACATACACAAATCTATCTTAACTCTATCTCAGATCTACACACATTACATGCACAAATCTATCTTATCTCTGCTTACAAACTCTACATAAATATACACCAAGCCTCATCACAAGACTAGCACAAATCTGTCTCAAACTTATTCCAAATCTTCTCACAAGACTTGCTCAAATCTACCTCAAACCTGTTTCAAGTCTTCTCACAAGACTTGCTCAAATCTACCTCAAACCTGTTTCAAGTCTTCTCACAAGACTTGCTCAAAACACATGCTCAAAAATTGCTCAAAACACATACTCAAATTTGCTCATCAAAACCTCTTCTCAACTCTCCAAATATTACATACAAAACAATGTTCATCTATTTCCAGATCTTGCATAATAGTGTCATCAAGTGCTTTATCTAATCTTCAATGTGCTTTCTTTAACTAAAGCAGTTTAGACATATTCTACCTAGAATTTATTTAACCTCTTGAACATATAGAGAATGATATGCACTAACAAATGCTCAATATGTTCTACACATTCATTAAGTCTATCACTTTCACATGTCTCACATTTATTACATTTTAAATGTAGCTCTAGTCTAGCATTTGATAATTAACCTTCTTATGTATTTTCATAATCACACTTGCTTCACAAATCTGATTTCTAACACTTGCACATTCACTTTCAATGTCACTCAAACCAATGCCCACAAGCTTCACAAATTCATTCAAACAATGAAGCACAATTTATTCTCAAACTCTAGCACAAGTGTTTCCAATTTCTTTCAACAAGGATGCACAATTTGTTTCACAAACCCTAGCTCAAATATTTCCAACAATCCACACTAATCAAACCTTTTATCTCCACCTTATGATTCAGAAATATTTGCTCAACCAAACACCTTAGAGAAGGAATAATGTCAACATACCTCTTAACTTGGTTTGATGAAGAAGTGCCCTCAAAACCTGTCTCAAAATATTTTATCTTCCTTATGCAACTTTCAAGGGTTAGTTAGCATAGCACTTTTCAATCATCCACAAGAAAAACCTCTCTTCAAAAATGAGCACATAGATATTACTTTACAACTCCCTTTATTTTCCCAAAACAAGGCTTTATAATCAAAGGACAACATCCTTCAAAATTTCTTTCACCATGCAGAAATACACACAATAATTAAACCTCAAACACCTTATAACTCCTACTTATAAGAGCCACTTGTAATTTTCAATATCACCATCCAATAACCCTAAGTTCAAACCATATTTTAATTTTACTTTCAAACACCTTATTGCTCCTTTATTTCTAAAATTATTTCAACCTTATAAAGCCACAACCAAAATCTAAAATATCCTTATGCACATAGAATATCTTAATTTCAAAACATCATCCTTATGTCTCCCTCAGTCAAACAATATGCACTTCCTCCAAAGCAAAAATTAAACCTTATGTCTCCCTAAATCAAATGCTAAGCATGCCACACTTTAATAAAAAATTATTTCCCTTACCACATCTGCCATTGTTGCCACCATGAGTCGAACTCGAGATCTCATAGAGCCCATGCTCTAGCATGAGCTAGAGTGCTAGCTAGGCTGGCCCACCCACTGGAAATGAATGTGCACGAAAATGATTTTATCCCCTTTCTTCTACCTAATCAAAAATCGCAAAACAACTACCGTCGTGATTCAAACACGAGACCTATCCACTGCAAACACCTTACGCAGGACCCACTACCACCTGGGCTAGCTGCCTAGCTAGAACCAAATGTGCATAGTCTCCCCTTTGATTCGTTGTCCTCTCCTTGAAAATCATGCACTTGAATTTTCTTCTTCCTCGACGAATGATGCTTACCTTACTTTATTCTCTACCCTCAATAATCGAGCGGATCTCACAATTATCCTTCGTCTCACACCTTAGGCAAATGAAAATAATTTACCTCTTTTATATATGCTTCCCCTTCATGCATTGATGTCAGTGCCTTTTGAAATAAATAAAATATTAACATGCCTTCCAAGACTTTAGCGCCTTCAACCTTTTAAACTTATATTATAATATTAAAATATTATTTTTACAACCTTTGGGCTTTGCAAACTAAATTTTTCTTTTGATTTCTTTTTTCTTAATAAATCCTTTTTGGCCCAAGTATTATAATATTAAAAATATTATAATATTGTCTCTTCTCTCTTAAACCATGGCCTTTATTTTAAACCTTGCCTTTGCATAATTATCCAACCATAGAAGAATGTTTCGGCCAAACCAAACTCTCTTTGACATCAACCTTTGACATCAATCCTTTGACATCAATGACAACTCAATATACTTATTATTTCCAACACTAAATTGGACTGCTAACTTAAATTAAATTGGAATGCTTCATTTTTTAATGTAGGCTTAGAAATAATCCTTTTTTTGTTAGTCAGAGTATCAATATAATTCTACTAATTTGGATTATTAATACCCTAGATGTTTGGAATAATTCTTGAAGCATGCATATGTTTTTAATGTTAAATATTACTGTATCGCTCCAAATTTTTTGCATCCCTACCTTCAGGCTATTGGATCCGCACTCGGAAGGAGGATGGGAAAAGGATGGTGTGGTACCTCGGACGAGAGGACTTTACAAAGGTCTCGCCTCTCAAGGGAGGTGTGTTTTGGTGATTTTTGGACGGATGGTGGGTTCACCAGGAAACATTTGGCGGCAGTTTCCACGCCTAGGTTTTTGGAATGTGTTTTGATGAGTTCGTTTTATCCTTAAGCATTCATCCTAGGTTTGGCCGAATGAATCTAACTTAATCTATATGAAAATGCAATTTAAATGAATACAGCAAACAGAGTAGAAAGCAAAAAACAAAGAATTTATAGGAGGCCAATGGAGATTACCTGATCCGAAAGTCTGAAGAAGTTTCTGATGCTTGAAGCAGTCTGGATCGTCTGGAATTTGACGTAATCGCCTATAATCTGATAGAATCGTTTGAATCTGACAGATTCGTATGAGATTGACAGAATCATCTGAAATCTGACGAATTCGTCAGACAAATTCGTCAGAGACCTGCAAAATAGAGAACAGATGCAAAATACAAGAATTCCTACTGTGCAAACAGAGGCAAAATATGCCAAATAATAAACTGAATACTGAACAAAGTTTAAAAACAGAAATTAAAGTAAATTGTTGTACTTTAATGACAGATTATGAGCTTAACATGCAATCTAGACTAGATGGGTGAACTCCAGATGCAAAATAGGATAAAAACTAAATAGATTATCTAATTTGTAAAACAAAATAACTGAGGCAAAGTTAAGAAAAGCAAACTCCAGGCACTGATTGCCTCGATGTGGACTGCAGTCGAGATCGTCTCGCATCAGTACGAAATCATCTCGAATTTTATAGGATCGCCTCCGATCTTGACAGGAATGTCCTAGAGTTTAAATAGGCATAGGGGAGTTGTTGGGAGGTTGGAGATCATCCCAATTTGGGAGATCTCCAACGGGGGAAGGGTCCCAACAGCGCAGACACGCTTCTGCCCGAATTGGAGACCCGTTGGAACAGAGTCTATCTATGCAAATTTAGTTTTGCGACAAGATCGTCTGGACGTCCTAGTCCAGACGAAATCGTCAAATCTAGGGCGATATCGTCTGATCGACGACGATATCGTCAAACGGTCGAAACAACCTCTAAAAATGACGCGGAAAAAGGGGAAATGGGTTTCTCGGTGGTTAACGGGCGGTTTGGGAGGTTAAATTTGAATTTAAAATTATTTACTAAGGTGAATGTAATTATTCCAATTTGACTGCGCCAATTTTAGGGTGCTACATTTTGCCCCCTCTTTAGCAAATTTTTTGAAGAAAATGCGTTAAAGAAGAGTTCTTCTCGATCTACGAGAAAGCAAAAATTATTCCCATTTTTAGGCGACGATTATTGGTCGAATCGTACGACAGCTTACTATGGTGCCCCCTCCGTGTTTTTACCCAAATCGAACGTTTGAGGTAAAAACGCGAAAAAGCAAAAAAAATTATTGTTGAATAAAATTAAGAAAAATAGGGTAAAACCCTAATTCATTGTTACTGTTCATTTTACTATTTTAGAGCTCTAGAGAAAAAATGGTTGAGACAGCGCACAGATCTGCAGAGGTCCGACGCGGTCTACGGGTAAGGGTCTAAACTCAATTTAGATTGATTTAAGTTGCTTTTACATGCTTTCTAGATGAATTTTTAAGTGAATTTGGAGCATCGCGGCCGTTTTTGGCCGTCGACATCGTCGGGACGAAATCGTCCCGATTTCGAAGAAATAGTCTCAATTTCGGCAATTTCGCCCGAGGGCGAAATCGTCGAAAGGGGGACGATTTCATCAAATTAGAGACGATTTCGAACTACGAAATCGGAGACGATTATGCTCAAATTTGGGACGATATCGTCCAATAGTGGGCGATATCATCAATTGCAAAAAATTGATCTTTAAGTTGCATTATTAATTACTGGAATTTATTGATTAATTATTGTTTGTTGTTTTGTTGTTTATGTTTGCGAGAGAGGATTACTAAAAAGTAGAGAGTGGAAGTATGGCGGATCGAGAGACGACTTGGCTGCGCTCACACGAGCAGGAGCGAGATCTCGCCGGGCACGAGCCGGCTTGCGGCATGTGGCGAGAGATGCCGCAGTGTCTACGAGACATGGGGCTACCGATGACCCTAGCAGAGAGATGGTATCCGGGGTCTTCATGTTTCTGGTTACCGACAGGGGAGATGGCTCCCACACTAGAGGATGTATGGAGGATTTTGAGAATCCCCATATAAGGACGGATGATCACACCTGCGGCCAATCAGGGCCACATGATGGGACGGTTGTGCGGTGACCCGAGCTTCGCCCTGGAGAAGGACGGAGTTAATATCGAGGCACTACGTCAGATGCCTGGGGCATCTAGACTGATACGGGTTCTGGCTGGAGTAGTTGGTGGACTTCTGCTGTGCCACCAGAGTGGGTGCAGGTTACCGTGGATGCTCGTAGATGTGATCTATGATATGCGGGACCACGGGTATAGGTTCTCATGGGGTAGCTTTGTACTATACCGACTGTACAGGATCCCTTACGGGGTCGTGTACAAGTGCGGGCGATGTCTGGTTATGACATCGCTTCTACAGGTTTGGTGCTGGGAGCACATTGCGGTGCGGAGGTCGGTAGGGCTTCCACTGACAGGGGTAGACGGGGAGAGGCCCCGAGTCTTCTACTGGTGGCTTCGGAGAGGGGCACAGCGATAGATCGACCTGTCGGTGTCCCGGAGACTACTAGATGATCTTGTCCTGGACCAGATCACCTGGAGGCCATGGAGGCAGCATCTAGGGTGGGCAGAGTACGGACAGGAGCTGGATCGCATCAGGCGAGTCTACTGGCTGAGGATGGAGAGGGTAGAGGTGGAGCTCCATCGCTACGACCGAGTTTTGCGATAGTTCGATCTACAGCAGGGGATCCCATCTCTCAGGGATTATGAGTTTTCCCGGATCGTCCGGGACAACACCACTGTTAGCGGGGCTCCAGACATGTAGCGATTCTGGAGCCAGGACTCATATGATGCCCCCATTCAGCCAGTGGATGGGGACGATAGGAGTAGCCGATGGCTACGATGCTTGGTATGCAAGCATCCGCCCTCCTCGGATGACGAGGGCACAGGGCTCGATCCATGCAGTCATGCGTCGGATAGGGAGGCGGTGCCAGGCGATGATAGAGGCAGCCCAGGGTCGCGGCGGGAGAGATCAGAGGAGGCCACAGGCACAGGAGCGGCCGCGGAAGAGAGAGAGGGAGAGGAAGGAGGTGAGACCCCCATCTCCATAGAGGCCACCATCACCCGATAAGGGCAAGGTCGTGGATATAGGAGAGAGTAGCGAGATGGCTACTCTTCGGGCAGAGAGAGATCGTCTACAGACTCAAGTGCAGACACTATAGGATGTGGCCGCACAACACCAGGCTGAGGTGTCGCAGCTACGAGATGAGAATGCACGTCTCAGGGCATTGGGTGGAGGGGTGAGCACTCAGGAGCTGCTACGATCAGTTTTTTAGACCCCATTCTATTAGGCTCTATACTACCAGGCGGTGTCGGAGGGCCAGAGGGTACAGCTATTGACTGCCATAGTAGATCCAATCAGGACAGGGTCGTCGAGGAGCTCATCTCGATCGACGACGAGGACTCGTAGTACCACACATACTACGATGGGACCACCTCATCCTCCGTAGGGCGGGGTAGGAGATGAGGCTGAGAGCTCTAGGGGCTCTCGAGACACTGCTCGGAGGACACTTGATTGAGTATGCCAAGATATCGATTGTGGCATACCAATCTATCTGATATGATGTACATATATATTTTTGAGATATATATATATAGATGAGATATTTTTGGTCATATGACTTATGTTATGAGTATATTGATGATGCTTTGATTGATTGATTTTGATAATGCTTGTAATTATGTCGTTGGAAAAGAATTTATACCTTTTGATGTCATGCTGTAATATTGATGAAATAATCTGATGTAACAAATTGGTTGTTTGTGATGCAATGATTTGATAAAAGAAAAGGGGACTTTTAACAATAATTTCAAAGGACATTGTCGCTATTATAGACCATTTCATGGAGTCGTTGCTCACTCGGTTGTCAAGCTAATCCCATTTATAGAAATATTGTGAAAAGTGAAAGAGTGCTTAAGAGACTGTCTTAAGACTTTGTTGTGATGATGCAAATGATGATGATGATGATGGTTTGTTTTCAGATCTCCATAAAAATATTATGCATGAAATATTTGTAAAAATTGATTTTTTGCTAGGCATAAATTCCTAAGTGTGATAAAATTGTTGAATAATTCCTTAGGAATTATACCGTCATTGCAAAATTGGAGGTTGACATAATGACATGAAATAATGAAAATGTGCATTCTTTTGAAAAGCAAAATTTGTGTAATAAAATGAAGTCATATGGTTTTTATGAGTTTTGATAAATGGGGGAATAAAAATTGTTACAATGGTTTGCGCTAGGCATAGAATATGTAGGTATATACTTATACCATCATCACGAAAATCAAATAAAATAGATAGTTTTATTGCATGATTGATTTTTGATGAACATAAAATATGAAAATGAGGACTTGCGCTAGGCATAAAATTCCAATTTTGGTTTTAGAACTATACCATCGTCACGAAAGTCGATATGATATATATGATATGTTCGAAAGAAATTTGTGATTTTTCTACTATATAGTTGTCTTTATGGTAAATAATTGTACTTGATTATTCCAAACAAGTTGCAAAAATAATATTTCAAAGTATTTTGAAAACAAAAATTAGATTTATAAGGAATCCCATGTGCATCTGTGAATTCATTTCCAATCTTGATTTATCAGAATGATAGACAAAATCTCTCAAATACAAATGTGTGCGCAATTGTATTGTTCATTTACCATGTTTGAGCAAGATACTATGATACAAGTGATTTGAAGAAACCAAATAAGTGTTCATTAACCATGATGTAGATGCATATAACCATATTAGACTACTATGTAGGTTGGATTATCAAGAGCTAGCTAATCCATAAGCAGACATAGGTTCGTACAAAAGAAGGTCGCTAATGTGACGGACATATCGCCACGCTAGGAGTTACCCAAGGCCAAGCAAGTTGGGCACAAACCACCTGTTATGGGGCTTACCTCACAGTTTTCGAATAATTGAGAAGTCCAGGGATTCAAGCTCATCAACCCTTCTTTTCTTTTCAAAGGGTAGGGAAAGGGATTTTATTGCTTTTGCTTTTGCTTTATCTTTTGCTTTTTAATGCTTGGAACATTGCTGTAACGATAAAAGAACATTTTTCTTTTCTCTTTTTCTCGAATTTTTTTTTTTTTTTTTCTTTTTTGTTTTTTGCTAGGGATACTTGCTCAGATTAGCTGTAGAGCAAGGGATTTTTATTCTGGGTAGGGGTGAGCTTGTCCTTTTGCCAATTCTCAAAGATTCTAGACCATGTGCATGATAGGATAGCAGGGGAAACTTTTTACTCAAGAAATCACTTCTACTATGTAGCAAAACATGGAAATTACAAATATAATCATTTCATTGTGAAAAGATGTGCTTGGTTTAAGTAAATAACAAGATCAATTCTCTATGCTAAAACTTTAGTTAATTGAATTTTGTGGACTTTGATATAAGAGAGATTAGTAATCATGTTAGATAAAATCAAGATATTTATTGTTGTGAGTGTGCAAGTGAGGGATGCCAAATAAATGCTAATTGTATCCAAAATAAGTTGAAACATATAACCGCAATAATTGTAAGAAAATATATATAAATGATTTTTGAGAAGTTGGAGAATGTTGACTCTCTCTTTCTTCTGTATATTGTTTTGGTTTCGAAAGAGTCAAGCATATAGTCGTTGTTAGATTTTTATTTAGATTTTTGTTTTTGAGCAAAAAGAACTTAACAAGTGCTTTAAATAAATGCAATAGATAGTTTTGAAGATTTTTGGAGATTTATAAATGGTTTTGATGTTTTTTGGATTGTATATAAATTTGAAAGAAATAAAAGAGAGTAATTTTGAACAAATATATACATGGATGAAATGACCAAATTTATGCATAATAACGTTTGAGATGTAAAATATTCATGGGTTCTTTAAGTTCTTTACCATCTAAGGTAGATAATTTATATGCTCCTGATTCAAATTTTGCAGTAATGATGTATGGTCCGAGCCAATTGGGCTCAAACTTACCTTTAAGTTCTTTAGTTGCGTCTGTATTTTTTTTATTCTCTTTTAAAACAAGGTCGCCAATCTCAAAGGATCGGTGACGAACTTTCTTAGCATATGCTCTTTTAAGCTTGTTTTGGTATGCACGGAGATGCTCCAAAGCATTGATGCATTTTTCATCTAAGAGTTCCAGCTGACTGAGTCTGCCAACACGATATTCATCTCCTACTTCGGTATCTTGAAGTAGCAGAGCCAAATAAGGAACTTCCAATTCAAATGGAAAAACTGCTTCTGCACCATATACCAAAACAAATGGTGAAGTGCCCGTGGGGGTTCGAACACTAGTTCGATAAGCCCACAAGGCTGGATATAACTGAATATGCCAGTCACGACCAGTTTTATTGACCAATCATTTGAGGATTTTGATTAAAGTTTTTTTAGATGCTTCTTCTTGACCATTACCTTGAGGATAATAGGGAGTGGACCAGCGATGTTGAATCTTGTATTTTTGGCATAATTTTTTAACATATTTATTGTTAAAAGGAGTTCCATTGTTAGAGATGAGATTCGCAGGAATTTCGAACCTGCAAATGATTTGATTAAAAATGAATTTAGAGACCTGTGAACCAGTGCAAGAAGCTAAAGGCATAGCTTCAACCCACTTCGTGAAATAATCGATGGCAGTTATGATGAACTTGTGTCCATCAGAAGACACAAGATTGATTTTACCAATAATATCCAAGCCCCATTTAGAAAAGGGCCAAGGATACGAAATAGCCTGCAGCTCTTGTGCAGGTGCATGGACAAGGTCAGCATGTTTTTGACACTTGTCGCAATGACGCACATACTCGTGTGCATCCATTTCCATGGTAGGCTAAAAGTATCCTATCCGAAGGAGCTTTTTAGCAATGATACTACCACTAAAGTGTCCTCCACAAGATCCATCGTGGGCTTCACTCAAGGCTGATTTAGATTCTTCAAAATTTAGACATCTTAATAGGATACCTTCAAAAGATCTTCTATATAAAGTATTGCCAATTATTACAAATCGACTTGCTCGTCAACGTAATAACCGACACTGGTTTCTATTAGAATTAGCAGGGAACGTCCCATTTTGGAGAAAATCAAATATGTCTGTATACCAAGGTTCAGGAGTAGTTTCATTGATTAGAAACACATCCAAAGGCTCTAAGCATGACTTATTTGAAGTGGGTTCTTGGAGTCGACGAATGATGATAGTGGCATATTCGTCGTCTAACTCCAAGGGCAAGAGGGATGCAGCTGCGGCCATAGCATCAGCTGCACGGTTGCTAGTTCGAGGAATGGCTTCCAAAGTAATTTGATCAAATAAAGACATCAATTGTAAAACATAGGCCTTATATGGATGAAGTTTATCATCTCGGGTTTGATAAACTTCATTAATTTGGTTTATAACCAATTGGGAATCCCCAAAAACTAAGAGGTTTTTGATTTTTAGTGCTAAAGTAGCTCGTAATCCAAGGATTAGAGCTTCATACTCAGCAGTATTGTTGGTGCAAGCAAAGGTCGGTTTGAAGGACAGAGGAATAAGATGTTTTTACGGAGATATTAAAATAATACCCGCACCAGCCCCACTCATACAGCGGGCTCCATCAAAGTATAAGGACCATTGTTCAGGATGGTCTGCCTCTAATTGAAGGCATTCATCAGGAAACTCGATGATGAGAGGATGAGTAGACTCTAAGGGTGCAAGCGACTAATTGATCTGCTATGATTTGACCCTTAACAGACTTCTGTCCTATGAATGTGAGATCAAACTCGCTTAGAGCAAGAACCCACTTGGTTGTGCGACCCGATAAATAAGGGCGACTCATAAGATATCTTAAAGGATCATATTTGGCAATGACACATTTTTTTGCTAAGCATATAATGTCGTAATTTTTGCGTAGCAAACACGACTGCTAGACATAACTTCTCTAACGCTGTATAGCGGGTTTCATAACTGATGAAAGTTTGGCTAATGTAATAATTAGCACGTTCTCGCTTTTCATCATCACGTTGAGCTAACATAGCTCCTAAGGCAGAATCTGAAGCAGAAATATATAGAAGAAATGGACGATCATATTTAGGCGGTGAAAGCACCGGCGGATTAAGGAGGTATTGTTTGAGAAGTTCAAAAGCTTCTCTACATTCTATGTCCCAATTGAAAGGGACATCCTTCTTAAGAAGTTTGAGAAAGGGACCAGTTTTGTCTGCCAGCTTATCAATGAAGCGACGGATAGCTTGAAGTTTACCTTGTAAACTTCGTAATTCAGATATATTAGTGGGTGCGGGCATATCAGTGATGGTCGCAATTTTGAGAGGGTCAATTTCGATACCACATAAAGAAACTAAAACCCCTAATAGTTTGCCGTATTTAACTCCGAATATGCATTTTGCTGGATTTAATCGAATGATATATTCTCGTAATCGATTAAATTTTTTTTTTTAATCATCTAAATGATTATTTTCAATAAGAGAGCGAGCTATAATATCATCTACATAATCATGTAAGATATCATGCATCATATCATGAAAAATGTAGGTCATAGCCCGTTGGTAAGTTGCACCGGCGTTCTTTAAGCCAAAGGGCATCACTTTCCAGCAAAAGGTACCCCAGGGGATAATAAATGTTGTTTTAGCCTGGTCTTCAGGAGCTATCCTGATCTAATTATAACCGGAGAATCCATCCATTAAGGACATCATCCCACTTCCGACAGTGAAGTCGATAATTTGATCCATGTTTGGAAGGGGAAAGTCATCTTTAGGGCATGCAACGTTAATATCTCTAAAATCTGTGCAAACCCTAACTTTGGTAGCTTCCTTTTTGGTGACTGGAACTACATTTGAGATCCATTCAGCATAATCAATAGCTTGTATAAAGATAACATTCAGGAGTTTTTCTAACTCCCCTTTGACTAGCAGAGACACTTTGGGATGCATTTTTATAAGTTTTTGTTTAACCGGTTTAGGATCCGGATGGACCACTAGATGGTGCACGACGACAGAAGGGTCTAGACCTGGCATATCTTCATATGTCCAAGCGAAGACATCTTCATACTCTTTAAGGAATGCAATGTATTGTTCCTATTTTTGTTGACTTAGTTCTGATCCAATATTGATCATGTGAGGATTGTCCTCAGTTCCAATATTAATTTTAATGACATTTTCTACCTCCATGTGTAGATCTCTTTCAAAGTTAGGTGGGGCGGGTGAAACACCCAGTTCTTGTAATTCTTGTAAAGTTAATTTAGATAATTCATTCTGAGGATTAGTGGTCTCAAGCTAGGCTATAGTTGGTATAGAACCATCAAAATAGAATCCATTGTGCAACATCTCTTCAACAGAGACATCATGGAAGATATCTCCTTCCAACTCTTCATCGGGGTCAACAATCATTTCAGGGTAGGCTATGGATAGCATGTTGCATGAAAATGACTAATTTTTAAGAGGCAAATCAACATGCCTATCCAAATAATCTTGATAGCATATGAGGTGATCATCATCCTCAAAAGGAAAGGGTTGTCCCTTACTAGGAAATAAGCCCACACCACAGCGGGCAGGCCACGGTTCTACCTCGAAAGGTTCTTTCATGCCATTTTGGAAAGGTCCTAAGCCTTTCCCTTTATATCCCATTTTAAGCATCATGGGTTTAGCTTTAACATAATCATTGGTAAAATAACAGCGAGCGTATCCCTCATGATGAGTTTTGATATTTCGAGGGATTCTTCCCCAGTCATATCCTTTATAAATGAAGGCACAACTCCCGACTTGGTAAGTACTTCCCATAGGTTGTGGGAGGCCCAAAGTACGAGGAGAGGGCGGTAATTTATTTAAAAGGTTTGAATATTGCATGAAAGCATTCATTTTTTCTGATATTAAGGTTGTAGATAAATCTGGTAAAAGTTCATCAGAAAGGGCATAAGATGTAGAAGGTTTATTACTTATGTCTTGAGGTGTGGAAGGTATGATGGATGTGTCTAAAGGTTTTGAATTTATAGGAATAATAGTTGAAGGATTAGTTGTAGATTTGAGATCCTTTTGAGATTCTAAAATTTGTTTAGAAGGTTGTTGGTCTTTATAGGAAGATGAAGTTAATGGAGGAGGAATAGATGAAGTTATGGGTTTATGTTTCACAGTTTTAGATGAAAAAGAAGAACTAGAATGTGTGGATGACAGAGCAGGGAAAAATTGCACTCCAACGGGTTCTGCCAAAGCACACATATCAAAAGGTCTAGGGTCACCATGAATAGTGACCAACTGATTTTTAAACTCAAATTTCACACATTGGTGTAAAGTTGACGGGACTGCTCGCATGGCGTTAATCCAAGGGCGACCCAAAAGTATATTATACGATGCTGGGCAATGTACAATAAACACGGTTGTTTCTAGGGTTCTAGGGCCAACTTGTAATGGGAGGGTAATGACTCCACATGTTTCTTGTGTTTCATCATTAAAATCTTTGATAATCATATCAGTTTTCTTCATTTCATCACTTCTAAAACCAAATCATTGGTAGAAGTCAAAGGTGCAAATGTTTAGAGATGAGCCATTATCAATCAAGACTCGTTTGACAGCTACATCTCCAATTAGAGCAGTAATGTACAAGGGATTATCCTTGTGTAAGTTGTGTTGTGGGATATCTTTATCCCGAAATTCAATACAATCAATCTCTCGAGTGATGATAGTATTGGCCATAGCTTCAGGTTGAATGTTTTGAGGTACCATCATTTGGCTCAATGTAAGCATCAACTCATCCCTATGTGTGGGAGAGGATCTTAATAAATCTAGAAGGGAGATTCTAGCCGTGGTATTAGACAATTGCTCATTAATGCTATAAGGAGGTTTGGGTTGAACAATAGGAGCATGATTTCCTTTATTGGGATTTTTCAGAACGAATGGAGTTGATCCATCATTCTGGTTTGGTTCTTGTTGAGAATTTTGAGCTTGTTGTCGAGTAACGACTCCGATGGTACCTACAATGTTATAGTGACGACGTTGAAACGGTATTGGTTGAGAATTTATGGCTTGTTCATAAGGAAGGACTTCATTAGAAGAAGGTCGAGTAGTGACTCTTCTAGGAAATGGTTCTTCTGGAACATTAGCATCTGTGACAGGTTGAATAGGATCTGATTCGTTTTCAGAACTATTCGATTGAATAGTGTCTACTTCACTTTCACTATCTGACTCTATATCACTAGAATCAGAAGTTTGAAAATTATGTAAGGGCCTGGTTGTAACCAGGGATAAGGTTGTGTCAAATATTTGAGAATCCTAAATAGGTAATTGTCCGCTAATGGTTCCTACATATCGGGTAGGAGGGGGAACATTATGATGTTCAATTTGATTAGCTACCTCTTTACCATGTCGTGGTAAAGGGTGTTGAAATATGTCTAAAGTTTGATTGGCATTTTGATTTTGATTTTGGGGAACAGTATTTTGAGTATTATTAGGAGGTTTTTGTTTGGGTTGGAAGGCTTGCACTTCCATTTCATTATTGTCAATTAAATCTTGTATTTTATGTTTCAATCTCTTACAAGTGTTGGTAGAATGTCCAGGTCCTTTATGAAAGTCACAGTGCAAATCAGCTCTATATCCGGGTATACTTGGGTCAGGTTCCCGGATAGCTGGTAATTGGATTAAACCTCTTTCAAGCAATTGAGGTAAAATGGTTGACAAGGGTTGGTTTAATCTAGTGAATTCTCGAGGAGGCTTGTCAGGGGGTTTCAATATGAATTTTTTTGTTGTCTTTGTTGCATTGACATTAGCAACATTTTTGTTGTCAGTGACTCCGTCACCGACAACCTGTTTGTTTTTATATTGATTTCTAGATGTTTTCTCATCATCCTTCTTCTTAAGTTGGCCTCTCCTAATGAGGGCATCTTCTACTCTTCGAGCTAAGTCTATAGCTTGATCGAAGGTAGTCAAAGTAGCTGTTGATAGCTCATAAGAGAGTTGTTCTTGTAAATTATTGATGAAAATGTCTAGCATTTCCCTATAGGGTAGCACAAAGTGTAGTTTTCCTGTCAATTGTCTCCATCTAGCCAAGAAATCAGCAAAACATTCATCTTTATCTTGTTTTAAATTGTATAGGTCTTTAATAGTTACATGTCTCTCGATGTAGGCACTAAATTGATGAACAAATGATTCAGCTTGTTTCTTCAAAGTTTCTTAAGGAGTGAGTGGGCAATTGATAGTACCACTCTAATGCCATTCCACCTAAAATTTTGGGGAACATTTTTAGTAATAGCAAGTCGTCATGCGATATGTCGTGACATGCTATCCTAAACATGCGAAGATGTTCTATGGGATCTTCGGTTCCTTTATATATAGGCAGGACGAGCATGGGAAAATTTTTAGGGTATGGTTGAGCTACCACTATGGGATCCAATGGTTGGCTACAAATCTCTCGATAATTGTACGAGGGACGGTAGGGATCTATCTGGTCCATACGTGAAGCCAATTATTTCACCATAGCTTCCAGATTACTAGTTTGCCCCCCATATTGATTCGGTAGGGCATTGACCTGAGTTTTATGAGCATAGGATGGAGGAACATGTAGATTAGATGCCATGTTACTATTGTGTAAAACTTTAGTAGGAAAAATGTTATGGAGGAATTTTGAAGTTGGATTATGTTGTGTTCCAGATTGTTGAAAATTTGTATTTAGCTTTGTTTTAGATTTCTTTTTATTTAAAGCATTTTGCTCAATAGTTTGGCGAAACAAAGTAGTGAAGGGAATTTTCTTTTGTGCAGGAGTGGTTTTAGGTTGAGTAACAGGTTCCTTAGGAGGTTGGGTAACCTGTTGTTTTGACATGGCTTGGGCTATAGTGACCATATCCGTATTGGATGGTCCACCCTTATCACTCTCTTGATCAACAAAAGATAAAGGATTAGTGTGTATATCAAGCGCCCATTCTATAGTTGCTTGAGCGTCACTAACTTCCCCTCTATCAATACGGACTGCTACATTAAGGATGTTGATATTTTGATTGAGAAATTTTTGAAAATGTTCTGCGTTGTCAAAAGTGATGCCCCCATTTGGAGCTATTCTAGGGGATGAGGATTCATTCTCTTTAACACTTCATTCTTGTTCCTTATCTTCACCTAAGTCTTCGTCTGACTGACCTAGAGTTTCTCCTTCCGGATTTGCATCTCCAATAAGGACATTTAGGTTTTCAGTTGTATCTTGTAACCAATCTTCTCCTTCTCCTAGAGTTTCTTTACCATTCCTAAGTTTAGGCATGGTGCTAAGTTTTGATTTCAGCAAATATATATATATATTTATATATATATATGCAACAAATTAAAAGGTATATATTTATATATACCTAATGCAATATTTGAAATGAAATGTTTAAGTTTTTGCTATGTTTTTTTTTTTTGATTTTTTTAGTTTTTCTTTAATTTTTGAAATAATACAATAAAGACAGCAAATAAAACAATAAATGCACGCAATAATAATAAAGCTGAAAGTAAATGAACTAATATTCTATGAACAATTTATGAATATCATTAATAGGTTCAAGTTGTTCAGGGGTCATGAAATGTTCTTCTTCAAATTGAAAGTTTTCTTTTAAGAATTTGATGAAAAGGGCTATGGTGATATTGTCTGTCTCAAATGCTGGTTGATAGAAGTAAAGCTCGTGGAAATACTCTCGATATAACACAGCACGAGGAACTCTATTCCATATTTCCCTATCTATAAGAAAAACTTCTTGGTCTTCTACAAGGCCTAAGAATCGGTGTACAATGTCTGCATTCTTGAGGTATTCCTCGAAGCTGAACAACTCTGAAGATACTAAAGCTCTCCTATAGGCTAACCATCTATGGCAGGCTCTCTGAAGTTCATGATAGAACACTAATTGATGAGGATCCAGGATTCTATCCAAGACTAGCCTCTTGCTCTGTTTAAGTTGTGTGGACCTAGATGAGATGAGACTAAGTCTCTTGACAAGTTCGTCCCACAAGGATTGATTTCTACTTGTTTCAGGGATACTAAGGACAGAATTAACTTCTATAGTTGCCAATTGGTTTTCTACGTTTATAGTAACTGCTAACCTCTTTTTAGGAGCTACCATCTAAACATGATTTCAAACTGTAAGAGCTTTAAAATGCATCTAAGTTTTAGATGTTCTAATTTTTTTTTTTTTTTTTTTTTTTCAAAAGGTTATGATGCATTCACGTAGGGTTCACCAAAATGTATCGCTCCAATTTTTTTGCATCCCTACCTTCAGGCTATTGGATCCGCACCCGAAAGGAGGATGGGAAAAGGATGGTGTGGTACCTCGTACGAGAGGACTTTACGAAGGTCCCGCCTCTCAAGGGAGGTGTGTTTTGGTGATTTTTTGATGGATGGTGGGTTCACCAGGAAACATTTGGCGGCAGTTTCCACGCCTAGGTTTTTGGAATGTGTTTTGATGAGTTTGTTTTATCCTTAAGCATTCATCCTAGGTTTGGCCGAATGAATCTAACTTAATCTATATGAAAATGCAATTTAAATGAATACAGCAAACAGAGTAGAAAGCAGAAAACAAAGAATTTGCAGGAGGCCAATGGAGATTACCTGATCCGGAAGTCTGAAGAAGTTTCTGATGCTTGAAGCAGTCTGGATCATATGGAATTTGACGTAATCGCCTGTAATCTGACAAAAACATCCGAATCTGACAGATTCATCTGAGACTGATAGAATCGTCTGAAATTTGACGAATTCGTCAGACGAATTCGTCAGAGACCTGCAAAACAGAGAACAGATGCAAAATACAAGAATTCCTCCTGTGCAAACAGAGGCAAAATATGCCAAATAATAAACTGAATACTGAACAAAGTTTAAAAATAGAAATTAAAGTAAATTTTTGTACTTTAATGGCAGATTATGAGCTTAACATGCAATCTATACTAGATGGGTGAACTCCAGATGCAAAATAGGATAAAAACTAAATAGATTATCTAATTTGTAAAACAAAATAACTGAGGCAAAGTTAAGAAAAGCAAACTCCAGGCACTGATTTCCTCGATGTGGACTGCAGTCGAGATCGTCTCGCATCAGTACGAAATCATCTCGAATTTGACAGGATCGCCTCCGATCTTGACAGGTTCGTCGGTGGCGATAGGTGCTGGCTTCGATTGAAAATCAGTGGTGTACCTACATAAAAACTGCTATAGAACTAGTGCAAAAATAATATTAAGGTGTTTTAGTGCAGAGGGATTCAACTTGCAGATAAAATTCAGCCAAGGGTTGGGGAGGGAATGTCCTAGAGTTTAAATAGGCATAGGGGAGTTGTTGGGAGGTTGGAGATCATCCCAATTTGGGAGATCTCCAACGGGGGAAGGGTCCCAACGGCGCAGACACGCTTCTGCCCAAATTGGAGACCCGTTGGAACAGAGTCTATCTATGCAAATTCAGTTTTGCGACAAGATCGTCTGGACGTCCTAGTCCAGACGAAATCGTCAAATCTGGGGCGATATTGTCTGATCGGCGACGATATCGTCAAACGATCGAAACAACCTCTAAAAATGACACGAAAAAAATGGAAACGGGTTTCTCGACGGTTAACGGGCGGTTTGGGAGGTTAAATTTGAATTTAAAATTATTTACTAAGGCGAATGTAATTATTCCAATTTGACTGCGCCAATTTTAGGGTGCTACAATTACTAAGTTTTGAATGTTGTTAATCACAAGTATTGTTTTCTAGAAATGAATTTATCAAAACTTATCTATGGATGTCTATGTTGTTAGCTTTATTCGTCCATTATTAATTCATTCATTTCTTAACCCTTTCATTCCTATCCCTAACCTTTTATTATTTTGAGCTAAAAAGAGTCAACATTCAATAAGTTGACAAGGTATACCAACCTACTTTGGAGGTCAGGTTAAGGTATTTTAACCCTTCCAATGTGTGGTTTGGGCTATGATTAGTAGGTGCTTGCCTTTCAAATTATTGTAGATGATAGTCATGGTTCAAGTTCATCTTTGTGATAAACTAAACCATAAAAAATTTTGGCATGTCTAGTGGGACTTTGTTGGTCCCACTATTTGGATGAATCAGGTTTTTGTGATAAGCCATTTTAATATCTTTCCCATTAATCACCTGGTGACTCTGTGAATATTCAACCCAAATCGATGATAAGTCATCTTTTTCTCCATATGTCTTGTAAATACTGCCCTACATTTTCCTATAGAAATCAAGATTTAATGAATTTTCTTGACCTCACTAAGCAATGAAAGTAAGTTCACTTGGAAACTCTTCTAGAGATAAGAGCCTAAAAATCATGTCCATATTTCATAATTTGAGCTAATTTGGCTGCCTGGGTCAAGGAATTATATATGGCCCCCCTATCCTTGTGTTTTAAACCATAATCCCTAAAAAAATTCATATGAAACTTGAAAACTATATAGGTCTGATATTATAGCTTCCCCACACTATCCTCTATGGTATGATATTGGCCCTCTAAATATCTCAACCCTTCATGAAATACCTAAGATTGCTCTAAAAAATCTACCCAACTATGAGGAAAAAGAAAATACTGCAACTAAAAAATGCCAAAATATTTCTTATTTGTCTTCTATTCATAATATTGTATTTAAATATGTCATGCTTAGACTACTTGTTCTATCATTCAAATGCAAAGTGCTATTGTGGTACAAGTCTTATGAATATAGGAGTATTTTTCCTTGGGTTGATCTAGTCAAAACTATTATTTATGAATTTGATGATCCTGGAGATCCTTTCGTACTACTAACTCAATTCTCATTCATCAAGAAATCTTCCCATGAAAGTCTTCCTAATTTTAATATTTGACTTAAGAGAATGTGAAAGAGGATTCCCCAAGAATATCGACCCTCTCACCCCCAAGTGTACCTTTATTACATCCATGTTTTTTATTCAGACTTAAGTATCCTCATTCAGTAGTCTAAAGAAAAAATATTCCCTCACATCTTCTAGGAGGCCATTCAAACTGAAAATATGTTGATCATAGCAGGTAAACTTCCTCCTAGAGAAGTTAATCCCTCTTTTGAAGTTCCTCCCAACCCACCCCACAATAGATCTCTAGAGGAATAAATGTCATGGTTATTACAAAAAATCAGAAGTGGTGTTGCTCATAATAATCAGGTTTAGAAAGGCCAAGGGTTAAGAATTGTGGTACCGTACATTGTGCCAAATATAAAGAAAGAAGGATCACTTTCTATGCAAGAAAAAATAGAGATATTTAGTGATGTTGATTTCTAGTGGCAACAAGTCCATCCAAGTTATGGGTCATAATTCATGGGAAACAATTTGGATAAGAAAGGAAAAGCAAAACATAATGAAGAGCATGTCCAAGGATAAAATGATGATAGCCTTGTTATATCTCCAATTTCATCATGTGGTTACACTCCAACAAAAATATCATACCAAAGGAGTGTCGAAGATATAATGGCTTTCAACGCAAAAACTAGTCATTAGGAAGGAAATTATGATAAGTATCTTTTGACTCCTCAGTTCCAAGAGAAATATAAAGAAAATCAAAAGAATTTTCAAGAACATGTCTTAACAATGGAAACTTTAAATCAGAGAAGAGTTGAAGCTTATAAAAATTTGTATTTCGTAGCTATGACTCTAGAAGAGAGGGAGGAGAGAACGTTGCATTTCAAAATCTTATTTAAATATTTTTTTAGGATCCTCCATCCTAAAATTATTATTTAGTATTATTAATCATTTAATTATTATATTATTAACTCATAAAGTGAACCATCACATCTCTTCATAACGTGAACCATCACATCTCTTCCTAACGTGAACCATCACGTCTCTTCACCAATGTAGCTTTAGGGTAGATATATATTAGGTTGGCCATTCACACAAATCATCCATGAATAAGAATATATATTTGATCAATTAATCCATTGGAAGGGTTCCTCTCCAATGCAAAGGTGATTCTATCCAAAAGGTGATTCTATTAGTTTAGATCCAATTCCAATTATCATTGATAGATCCGCTAGGAACTTGGGTTCCTACCATTTGGTATCAGAGCATCGATTTTGGACACAAGTGGGGAAGTTTGTTTAAAGACATCTCAAAAGAAATCTTGCAAGTAATGAATAAATGACAAGATGATTTTGAAATAAAAATAGCAACAAAAATAGCAGAGTTAACCCTAAAAAAGGATGACCTTGCAAATAAAATTATTACAAAGGAGGATTTTTGCTAGTGGAAGGACCCAATTACAAAACCACCTGTATGGGAATCACAAAATACGTACACCACTCAAAAACTTACCCAAATCTTACCCATTAAACGTATTCATCCCGTGGAAATGAAGGCATGACATGAAAAGGGCTATTGTTTTCATTGCAATGAGAAATTTATTCGCAATCACCAATGTATTACACCTGCACTATATATTTCGTATGCAACTATTCCTTGGACTTCTCCCAACAATGAAAATACAATTAAGGTAAATGTAGTGATAAATACACCTAAATATAGCACTAAATATGGGGATGATGAGGGAGGTAAGAAATATGAGGAATCCATGAAAGATAAGATAGATGAGGAAGATGTGGAAAACAAGGATAATAAGCAACAAATACCCCAAATACCTAATCCCACCAATAACAACAATAGGTTTGCTATACCAGAAGTGATTGATACACCAATAAAGGATGAGGTAAACATACTTGAAGTGACCAATGCCAGCTAGACATGCACTCTACAAGACCTACATACACCTTCCTCACCAATAGTGATTTATCACCACATGGCCAAACCTATTCGAAAACAACGTAGAAAGGTGACTGCACACTCATTCTCCATTGGCTCTCCCAAGGAACAACAAAAATATGTGGAAGCATTACCACCACTTTTGATGCATCATTCTAAAACATTTAAGGAATCCCAAGGGTTGCCCTCCCATCGTTATCACGATTCTCCTAAGGAATATTCTACTATTATTCTTGGCAACCCCCCACTAACACTTCGACCTTCAAGATATCCCTACCTTCAAAAAAGTGACATTAAAATAGTACAAGAACTTACAAAAAAATTTCTTGGAAAACAAAAGATAAAGCTCCTCACTTTGAGCTTTGAGGACAAAGCTCTTTTTAAGGAGGATGGCATGTTAGGATCCTCCATACTAACATTATTATTTAGTATTATTAATCATTTAATTATTATATTATTAACTCATAAAGTGAACCATCACATCTCTTCATAACATGAACCATCACATCTCTTCCTAACGTGAACCATCATGTCTCTTCACCAACGTAGCTTTAGGGTAGATATATATATTAGGTTGGCCATTCACACAAATCATCCATGAATAAGAATATATATTTGATCAATTGATCCATTGGAAGGGTTCCTCTCTAGTGCAAAGGTGATTCTATCCAAAATGTGATTCTATTAGTTTAGATCCAATTCCAATTATCGTTGATAGATCCGCTAGGAACTTGGGTTCCTACCACATTCTTCTCAATTAAAATATCTATGGGAAGATTTGATGGTATCTTCAAAGGTGAATTTGATTAATATCTCCTTAAAAAAATTTGTTAGGAAAGGGCAATACAAATTCAAGAGGTAAATCCTTGAGCTTAAAAAAAAAACATTTTGATCCATTATATTTACCACTTGTTTTGGAGAAATGTGTGCTACACAATTGTGTAATAGATACGAGAGCTAAAAACTCAATAATACCACTTGAAATATGTAAGAATTTGGGGCTGATTATGAGTGATATAAAAACAAGTTGGTTGCAATTTAAAGGAATGACTATAAAGGGAATGAGCATCTTGAAACAATTTGTAATGGTGTTCTGGGGTCATCTAGATTTAATTTTCGTACAAAATGTAATAGTTATAGATGTTCATTATTTGGCATATGTCTATCCAAAGGTTCCCTCAGACTGTCTGGTATTTACCCTAATCTAAAGTTGAATCAGATAAATATATTTAGAGAAAATAGGTAGGTAATATATCCAACCAAATCTTGCATCCTTTCCTTATAGAGGAATACCAAACAAGTCGGCTAAAGAAAATTGATTTGGGGACAATTCCAGAGAGAAGTGTTTCTCTACAAAAATATTAGCTAGAATACTATCAAAAATGTTCAAGTCAGGATTTTAAAAAAATACCTGTGGGCAGCTGCCTCTCTTATTGGAAGATAGAAAATCATGGTTTTCCCTATGTTTGTTCAAATCATCCAAAATAATTGTCAAAATTAATAAATAATATGGAGGAATTACATCAAGAGCTCTTCTACATAAATCAGTATTTGTAGAAAGTTTCAAAATTTGTGATGCTTTGCTGGGGAACACTTGTTGATTACCAATATGTCACAAAATTGGTAGATTTTTAGAATGGAAGGCATTTAGGGATAAGTAAAAGATCAAAATGGATTCAGAAAGAGCTCGAAGATAATAATGAACTATAAAAAATTAAACACAGAGAAAAGCTTAAGCTCGGTACTATTTGGTCTGGCCATTGTATATTTAGAGGTTAAACATAAAATATTTTGAATCCAAGTGTGGGTATCCATGCTACATTTTTGTGTACATAGCCAGTAAGTAAATAATGTGGCTAACTACAATCAAGATGAGAGAGTAGGGCAAGCTCATGTGAGAACGTATGCCTTACATCACATTGTACATATACTTAAGATAAATAAAAAAATGATGTGGATAATTGATTGAACAAATCATGAGATATTCTAGATATGATCGAAGACCTATGATGAGTCAAATGGTTTATTGGTCACAGATGTCAAAAGTACATTACACAACACCTTCTTCTTCTAAAGGTTTGTCTTAGCAAACAAAAATTCTTCTCATTCGCCTTCCCTGTCATCTATATTTTCCAAAAAAATACAATTTATGTTTAAATGACATAAGGTATGCTCAAAAAAATAGGGGAATGATACCTAAAATTTGAAGAACACAAGCTTATACTGAGAGGGGGGGGTGAACAGTATAAGACCTCTTTTTACTTTTTCCTTTATACTTCAAAATAGTAAAGCAATATACCCAAAGCAATATCAAAACAATGCACAATATCATCCACAAAGTGACACCAATTTTAACGTGGTTCACCCGAGAATGGGTGGGCTACGTCCACAAAACTTTTCTCTAAAAGTTATCTCAAAGTTCTTTGGGAATCCTTCCCAATTACAATGTTTATGAGCCTCGGCCCAAAGGAGATACCTTCCCCCAATCAAAATTTATGAGCCTCTGCTCAAAGGAGATACCTTCCCCTCTGCTCTGGATTTATGAGCCTCTGCTCAAAGGAGATACCTTCCCCTCTGCTCTGGAAATGATCCCTCAGAAGATCAACTGCCTCTACCTCTTGCCAGCACGTGGAACTCCTTTCCATCGAAGACCTCCTGTCCTCAATGCTTAGCCTAAGAGACCTCTGCCTTCTATGATCACGTCCACGGTAGCTCAGCAACTTTGTACCAAACACGGTCGGTCGGTCTAGTACAAGTCTTCCTCTGTATCGTCGGATCTGTCCAACACTTGAACAAATCAATCCTCTGCACACAAGCCTTCTCAAAGACTTGCCAAATCTGTCCTCGGGTTCTTCTCAAAGAACCAGTGCACCTCTGTCCTCATACAGCAGCACTCCATGTTCGTCTTTGCCCTTTGTGCTCTCTACGCCCTCTGCTCTCTTTGCGCAATCACAACCGCACTTGGTCGAACTTCAACCTTTGCACTCTCTACGCAATCATAGCGGCACTTAGAACAATTCACCATGACTCTTCGCTCACTCTGCACACTTCGATCAAATTTTGCACTCTGCTCTCGGCGATCGAACTTCTCACTCTGCGCTCTATCTACGAACGTCGCAACTAACAATTCCTCCAACTCTTCAAAATAGCTTGCCTTTTATAATAACACTTTCAAGATCAAAACCTTAATCTTAGTCAGTTGTAACCCTGATCTTTAGTCAGCTGCACAACCCTAAACTTCGTCGACTGCAAACCCTAATCTTCGTCGGCTCACATTTAACTTTGTCGGCTTCAACTACCTCTGTAACTCTTCTATAGCTTTTGCCGTGAAACTACAACATGTCATGATATCATGACACCTTTGCAACCATACACTTTCTTTTGGCTTTTGTCGTGATATCACGACACTTCAGCCTTTGTCGACTTCAACTAAGCTCTTGTCGCGATATCGCGACACTTCTATCTTTGTCAGCATCAACTTTGCTTTTGTCGCGATATCATGACACTTCTCCCTTCATCGACCTCCTTTCTGCTTTTGTCATGAAATCATGACACTTCTGCCTCTGCAGACTTCATCTTCACTTCTATCATGATATCGCGACACTTCTGTCTTCATAGCCTTCCTCTCTGCTTTTGTCACAAAATCATGACACTTCTCCTATAGAAGACCTGCTTTCAATTTTTGTCGTGAAATCGTGACACTTCTGCTTTCATCTGCTTTCTTTTCTACCTGTCATAAAATCATGACACTTTCTGCATCCGTACGCATTCTTTGCAACCCGTCATGAAATCGCGACGCTTTCAGCTTCCGTACGCTTTCCTTGTAACCCGTCATGAAATCATGACATGTCGCGATATCGCGACACTTTTCTAACTTGTTTTCTCTCTCCTGCTTAAGTCACGAAAATGTGACATGTCGCGATATCGCGACACTTTTCCTCCTTAGCTCTTTTCTTTTCTTCGGGTCATGAAAACCCGACATGTCGTGATATCGCGACACTTTTTCTCTATGAGCTCTTTCTCTCAAACCTGTCATGAAATCGTGACACTTTTTCATCCGTACAAACCCTCTTGCAAATTGTCACGAAATCGTGACACTTTTCTTTGCGAGCTCTTTCTCTCGAACCTATCAGCTTGGGGTTTGCAAAAGACCTTTGAAACTGTTATGTCGTAACCTTCATCAAAATAAATTATTTGACATCAAATCAAATTCCTTCAAAAGCTTCTTGACATCAATGACAACTTATATACTTGAGCAAAGGCAATGTACCCAAAGTACCCAAAATTTCCAACAATCTCCCCCTTTGTCATTGATGGCAAACCTTTACTGAAAACACTTCTCAAGAGCCAAAACTGAAACCAACTGTGCTAACAACTGACCAACGTCCTTTGAAGTTTTGCTCCCCATGACTTGAAGCTTTCCTCTTCACTTTGAAGCTCTCCCCCTTACTCATATCTCTCCCCCTTTGTCATCAATGGCAAAGGGTCACCTTTGGGGCTCGGGACTAAGAATGAGCCTCTTAGCTTAGTCCCTCCCCCACCTGATGAGGTGATTAATTCTGGGGTGGGAGTAAAACTCCCATTAGGCACTTGATCATCATCGGCATCTATAACTTCCTTGTCGGGCCTTCTCTTGAACTCTTTGTCCATATTCCTATTCTTGTCATTGTTCTTGTTCTTGTTCTCATCCCTGTTCTTGTCCATGCCTTGATCCTTGGACCTGATCATGCCACTGTTCCTATTCCTGTAATCTAGAATTTTAGCTCTACACTGTCTGATTATGTGACCTTCATTGTTGCACTTGAAACACTTGACGATGTTGTTTCTCTAAGGTAAACTTGATCTTTGAATCCATCTGTTCTGACCAAACCTGTTCCTGTTATTTACCTTGCAATAAACTGCCTTGTGCCCAAACTATTGACAAGAGTAGCAATACCCTTGAAAGAAACTAGCACTTCTGAAATTGTCATTTACCTTCTTCACTTGAGCCATGCAATGTGAAGCCATGTGACCAAACTTATGACAAGCAAAACATCTGCCTTGAAATTTTCCTTTATTTGACCTCTTGGGTCCTGAAAACTTCTTCTTCTCATTATGAATTCTATTTTCTATTTCTGTGCATCTATCATTCAAGGACTCATGATCTGAAATACTTTCCTCATCAGAACTCTCTTCCTTTTGGAGTCTCTTACTAGACTCTCCAACTTGTTCCTTGTGTGGCTTAACAAAACCAAGGCCTATTTTATCTGTTGTCTTTCTTTGACCTTTGATGAGTGACTTAACCTTTTTGGAGCTATCTTGAAACTCTGTAAAGCTTATCCTTGTACTCTTTAGTTTCCTCTTTCAAAGAAGCCATTTTCTGTTCTAACTCACTATACTCAAGAACCTTAGACTCTAACTCATCCTTGAGTTCTTGTGTCTTAGCTATAGAGAAATCAAGATTTTCTATAAGATCATCTCTCTCCATACAACATTCATCTAACTTATCCTTGAGTCTAGCATTCTTCTTTCTTTCCTTTTTCAAAGCACTAAGAGCATTAATAAGTTCACTTTCAAGATCCTTTATTTGTTTGCTTTCTGAATCATCAAAGCCTTTTTCAGATTTCTTATCACTAGAGGTGCTACCTTTTTCAAAAACCATACAAGCATCTTCCTTATAGTTTTTTGAAGCATCCTCATACATACTAGAAACCAAATCATTATTTGTGCAATCATCCTCAAGGTGACCAAAATTTCCACATCTAAGACATTTCATGATAATGAATCTATGTTTCGGTTCTTCCTCTTTTTTCGATATGAACAACATCTCATTTTCATCATCACTTGAAGAACTTTCACTATCACTACTAGAACACTTACTTGCTTTGTCTAGGTAGAAACTCTTCTTGTGCTTGTGAGAATACCTCTTTCCTTGATTGTTGTGCTCATCTTTGTTCTTCCTGTGATGCTTGTGCTTTTTAGAATCCTTGCTCTTAGAATCTTGTTTATCTTCATCACTTTCATTCTTGGGAATAGTACAATCAGTAGCATAATGACCAAACTTTCCACAATTGAAACATCTTATATTTTTCACGCTTTTGTGCTTTCTAGAGAACTTGCCTTTCTTGCTGTAATATGCCTCTTCATCACTAGAAGACTCATCACTCTCTTGAAGTTGTTTACCCTTGGATTTCTTGGTAGCCTTGAAAGTTGCCTCTTTCTTGACATCAACCTTCACTTGAGTTCTCAACTCAAATGCTTGCAAGTATACTATGGAGCTCATCCTTTTTCAACTTATCCAAATCTTTAGCTTCCTCAATAGCAGAAATATTTTCACTAAATCTATTAGGAAGAGATCTTAAAATCTTATCACAAACATCATTTTCAGCAAGCTCAAGACCTAAGTCTTTCATGGAGTTAACAACCTCATCCATACGAAGCATGTAGTCACTAATATTTTCATCATCATTCATCTGGAGTTGTTCAAACATACCTTTGAAGTGTCTCAACTTGGCCTTTCTGACATTTGTATCACTTGTATGAACCACCTTCAACTGTTTCCACATTTCACTAGCTGTCTTGCAGTGAATCACTTTGGTGAGATCTGCTTTCTGTAAGCCTTTTAGGATTGCATTCATTGCTTTTGAATTGTTGTGATGTAGGAGCCTTTCTTCTTTAGTATTAGGACCATGTACGGGAATAGTGTACTCATCTTCAATCACTTCCCATACCTCATTACCAAGTGCCATTAGATGAACCTTCATCCTTGCACTCCAAAGACCAAAATCTGACCCATCAAGAATAGGTGTTGCATTGCTACTTGAATGATCCATTGTGTTCTTTACTAGCTTTTCCTTCAAGGTGTTAAACTTTTCGAAGGCACCTGCTCTGATACCAATTGAAGAACACAAGCTTATACTGAGAGGGGAGGGTGAACAGTATAAGACCTCTTTTTACTTTTTCCTTTATACTTCAAAATAGTAAAGCAATATACCCAAAGCAATATCAAAACAATGCACAATATCATCCACAAAGTGACACCAATTTTAACGTGGTTCACCCAGAATGGCTGGGCTACGTCCACAAAACTTTTCTCTAAAAGTTATCTCAAAGTTCTTTGGGAATCCTTCCCAATTACAATGTTTATGAGCCTCGGCCCAAAGGAGATACCTTCCCCCAATCAAAATTTATGAGCCTCTGCTCAAAGGAGATACCTTCCCCTCTGCTGCTCGGAAATGATCCCTCGGAAGATCAAACTGCCTCTACCTCTTGCCAGCACGTGGAACTCCTTTCCACCGAAGACCTCCTGTCCTCAATGCTTAGCCTAAGAGACCTCTACCTTCTATGATCACGTCCACAGCAGCTCAGCAACCTGTACCAAACATAGTCAGTCGATCTAGTACAAGTCTTCCTCTGTCTGCCAGATCTGTCCAACACTTGAACAAATCAATCCTCTGCACACAAGCCTTCTCAAAGACTTGCCAAATCTATCCTCAGGTTCTTCTCAAAGAACCAGTGCACCTCTGTCCTCATACAGCAGCACTCCGCGTTCGTCTTTGCCCTTTGTGCTCTCTATGCCCTCTGCTCTCTTTGTGCAATCACAGCCGCACTTGGTCGAACTTCAACCTTTGCACTCTCTGCACAATCACAGCGGCACTTAGAACAATTCACCATGACTCTTCGCTCACTCTGCACACTTCGATCGAATTTCGCACTCTGCTCTCGGTGATCGAACTTCTCACTCTGCGCTCTATCTACGAACGTCGCAACTAACAATTCCTCCAACTCTTCAAAACAACCTGCCTTTTATAATAACACTTTCAAGATCAAAACCTTAATCTTAGTCGGTTGTAACCCTGATCTTTAGTCAGCTGCACAACCCTAAACTTCATCGGCTGCAAACCCTAATCTTCGTCGGCTCACATTTAACTTTGTCGGCTTCAACTACCTCTGTAACTCTTCTGTAGCTTTTGCCGTGAAACTACAACATGTCACGATATCACGACACCTTTGCAACCGTACACTTTCTTTTGGCTTTTGTCATGATATCGCGACACTTCAGCCTTTGTCGACTTCAACTAAGCTCTTGTCATGATATCGTGACACTTCTATCTTTGTCAGCATCAACTTTGCTTTTGTCATGATATCGTGACACTTCTCCCTTCGTCGACCTCCTTTCTGCTTTTGTCATGAAATCGTGACACTTCTGCCTCTGCAGACTTCGTCTTCACTTCTATCATGATATCGTGACACTTCTATCTTCATAGCCTTCCTCTCTGCTTTTGTCACGAAATCATGACACTTCTCCTATAGAAGACCTGCTTTCAATTTTTGTCATAAAATCGTGACACTTCTACTTCCGTCTGCTTTCTTTTCTGCCTATCGTGAAATCGTGACACTTTCTACATCCGTACGCATTCTTTGCAACCCGTCACGAAATCATGACGCTTTCAGCTTCAGTACGCTTTCCTTGTAACCCGTCGCGAAATCGTGACATGTCGCGATATCGCGACACTTTTCTAACTTGTTTTCTCTCTCCTGCTTAAGTCACGAAAATGCGACATGTCACGATATCGCGACACTTTTCCTCCTTAGCTCTTTTATGTTCTTCGGGTCGCGAAAACCCGACATGTCGCGATATCGCGACACTTTTTCTCCTGCGAGCTCTTTCTCTCGAACCTGTCACAAAATCACGACACTTTTTCGTCCATACAAACCCTCTTGCAAATTGTCACGAAATCGTGACACTTTTCTTTGCGAGCTCTTTCTCTCGAACCTGTCAGCTTGGGGTTTGCAAAAGACCTTTGAAACTGTTATGTCGTAACCTTCATCAAAATAAATTATTTGACATCAAATCAAATTCCTTCAAAAGCTTCTTGACATCAATGACAACTTATATACTTGAGCAAAGGCAATGTACCCAAAGTACCCAAAATTTCCAACAAAATTTGTGTAAATGAGAAGAAGCATCATGCCTTGCATAGTCTAATATCACCCAAATGCAAAAGTAGCGTGAGTAAAGGACACAGTTGACAATAGAGATAAATAACTTAAGCGAGCCTAATATTTCCAAATATAAGAAAGATGATTTTGCAGTCGTCAGCTAATAAAAAGTGTTCTTTCAGCTTAGTCCTATATAATGAGAAACATCCATGTAAAGGATGAAAATTTTAGCATAAAAAATAGGCTTGGTACTACAGATAGAGAGTCATAGAGAGGAATATGAGTGACTGAATAATTTCCCGTTCACCTATGCTAGAAGATAAAAAAAATACATAAGTGATAGATAATTACCCAACTTATGGCAATCTATTTTTCTTTAAAGTGGCTATGAACTGTGATAGAGTATGCATATGGAGGTACATTTTTTTTTAGAAATTTTATTAGATTGTGTATCTCTAATTATCATGTCTAGTCTTCTATTTTCTCTATCTCCAACACTCTACCGATCCTTCATCATGCCCATATGTAAAATACTCCACAAGCTCCTTAGTTTATCACCTATTACACCCATTTCATGTGTAATATGAGGTATGTTTTACCCCTACACTTTGTACCTCTTTGTAATTAATCATTCAATTTTATTTCATTTTTCTAGCATCTTCCTTCATGTTGTACCCCTTAGTATGTTCATATCCTCTTGCATAGTCTTTTATTTCCCCCTAGTTTACAATTTAGAGTCCTTTTTTTTTCTCTTTAGAATATTTTGGCTCCAAGATAAGGCTTTCTGAGTTCTATAACTTTGTAACTCAAAGTCCCCCAAGAGGTGCCAAATATGTAGGTCAATGTTTTACCACATTGTAGAAATAAGAGAGGGTGCAGATAGAAGAGGAAATACTGTTGATTTTCTTAAAAAAATACCCATTTGGGTAAGAAAGGCTAAAATCTCCAAAGAATGCAGTCGAGATTCATTTCTCTCAAAATCATGATTTTCCATGAATCCGTAACAAATTGCCAAATCAGAGTTTACTTTGTTGCGCGACTAAGGGATGTCCTTTATGAGTGACACCGACAAGATAATCCTGAAGGAGGGAGCCAAAATCCGTTAAAATACCCCATTTCATGGTTAAAAGGTGAAAAGTGAGTCAAACATGACATCCTAGCATGGCTACCAGTTATTATTTGTTAACAGTGTGATAGCGAGGAGAGCACTTGGAAATGGGAGCACAATGATCGGAGCAGCTCAGAATCGTTAAAATCCGCTAATCCATAGAAGAGTTTGTTAAAGTGGGCTTAATTACAAAATGGAGTGCAACTGATGAAGAACCGTTGTAGCACCAAAACCAAGAGCAAAGAGCAATTGTAAGCCCTTATCCACCGATTTTCATTAATCTGCAACCAATAAGGTCAATTTTGGTCAAAAGTTATAACAACATGCGATGAGATGGTTTCTTTTAGTGTTTGTGTGGAAATGAGGAGGCCCTTCACATAATGCAATTAAAATACAATCATGGATTAGCTTTCCTCAACAACATAAATAATTTCTCAAAACCATGGATTTCTTCATCATTGTGGTCAAATCAAGTGAAAGGCTCCAAGTTACAATTCACACGTGGTTTCAAGGAAATTTTCTCATAGCCACGAGTTAGACAATAAAGATAAAAAACCATGATTTTCTCCTTTTTTGTGCCTATTTTTGTCAAAATCTACCAAAGGTGAAAGCAAAGTACAATTTTGAGAGAAGTTGCACTACGACTATAAGCTAAGATGCACTAATAGATCATGGTCATCCAAGTCAAGATCAATAGTGGATGTTGCATTTGTTTAATAGTTTATATTCAAACTGGATACTTGTGTGGCTGTGTGGATGAAGGACTCAAAATATTGAACCAAGGTAACATGGAAGCTAAACCATCAAAGAAGGTGAAGCAAAAAATCTAGAGGCTTCTAGAAAGGGTGCCTCAACAAGATTTAGTTACAGATCTACGGTGATGACTGTGTTGCAAGAACAGGGGGTGACCAGGATTGATTTTTCTTTGATTCACTAAAACCATTTCAAGAAGTCCAGTTGGAGGCCACCAAAATCAAAGCAAGTTGCAGAGTTTCAAATGCTTTGTCAAAATTCTTGTAATGTTCATAAAAAAATAATGTTCATAAACAAAATCAATGTAAAATTATAAAAAGAGGTTGAACCCTTGTTTTGAAGGATCAACTCTAAAGTGTTTGCTTGCACTACTATTGTATACTCTCTGTAAATTAATAGAAGGAGCATTACTTGGATGTTTTCCTCAAAATTTTATCTACTTTTCTTATGGATTACCAACCCTTGGAGTCATTTCTTCTACCATTTCTATGGTTAGTCTATTCTGCTAAATTGGTTTGTTAACTTAGAGCAAACTGGAATGCTTTATTTCTTAATGTAGGCTTGAAAAGGATTATTTTTCTGTTATTCGGAGTATCAATCTAATTCTACTAATTTATATTATTGATACACTAGATGATGTTGAAGATTACTAAGTTTTAAATGTTGTTAATCACAAGTATTGTTTTCTTGAAATAAATTTGTTAGAATTTTTTTGTGGATGTCTATGTTTTTAGCTTTATTTTTCCATCATTAATTCATTCATTTCTTAACCCTCTCATTTCTATACCTAACCTTTTATTATTTTGAGCTAAAAAGAGTCAACATTCAATAAGTTGATAAGGTATACCAGTCTACTCTGGAGGTCAGGTTAAGGTATTTTAACCCTTCCAATGTGTGGTTCGGGTTGTGATTAGTGGGTGCTCATATTTAAAATCATTGTATATGATAGTCATGGTTCAAGTTCATCTTTATGACAAACCAAACCACAACATGTCCTCATTTGCATACTTGTTTTCCATTACATACATTATGTTTGCACTCTATTTTCATTATTTCATATTGTTATATCGTGTTTTGCTTGTTCCTAAAGATCAACAATCATTTTTTTTGAATGGTCAGCTAAAAGGACCAAGGGGGCTTGATTTTTGTGCCTCCAATATTAGTCACATAGCAGCCTAAGCAAGCCACCAAACACTAATCAATTTTTTTAAGTTTTTGAAGTTGTTTTGCAGGTTTGATCGAATTTGCGGTCAAGATTTACAAGGCGTGAATTTGGCTAGGATCAACCACCAGGTCAAGTAAGTGCTTTGTTAGATATTTTAGGCTATTTTTTGAGTGTCTATGATCATTTTTCTTTATGTAGTAAAATAAATAACATAAATTTGATAGATTAGAAAATTACATTTTGGTTTTAGATCTAGGCATCAATGAAGAAAAGCATATAGTTTGCATTTAGGCTAATATTGTTTGTGCACTCTCTTGGACCTTTGCTTGAAAATAAAATATTTAATTTCTTGCAAGATTAAGGATAGCACTCATTGAAGCAAATAATCATTCTAGAAATAGTCCTTTTTTTACTTGCATCATTGTTTGCCCTGCATTGTTCTTCAATTCTTTATAGTTTAGATCTTAGTAAGACCAAAATTAGGTGCTATCTCAATAAACACATCAAACCTTCCATATTTGACTTAGAGTGATTCCTTAAACCATTCCTGGTGAATCCTTCAATCCCCCAAGCCCCCGAGTGTAGAGAAACAATAGCCTCGTGGTCACCTTGACTCCCAGTGGATTTATCAATAATCATACCAGTGGGTTATATTCTCCCTCTACAATGTTATTCTTTGTGGATTCTACAATTTATATTAATTAGAGGATATCTTAATCAAAATTTTATATTCTATGGTAAACTTCATCACTTTGGATCCCTTAAAATAAGTAGCATTGTCAATGAATATTATGGATGTTGTCCCAAATTGGATGATGATGTCTTCCAATAATTTGATGACTATCTCTTGATTGGTTGATTTGACCAGTACTACCTTAAACCATTTTGTGAAATAGTTTTTTGTAGTGAGGATTCATCCATGTACTATGCTAGATAGAAGACTTGTCTTGTTGATGAATTCTAATCCACATTATGAAAATATTCTATGATGATGATAGGCTTTAGAGGCATTGGTTCTTTTCTTCTTTTTCCTATGAACAAAAAATATTATTTGTTATTGTTGACCCACTAGAATTAGTCATAGAAGATGATATGCCAATAGTAACCTGCCCTTAGGATTTTATATGTCATGGTTGGCATAGAAAAATGTCCTCCCTCATTGTGATACTTCTGGATTAGGGATTTTGAACTTTTCTCTTTGACATGTCTTATCAAGACACCATCATATCCCTTCCTAAATAGAATACCATCTATCCATGCATCATTTGTTACCTTTTGTTTAAATCAAACCCTTTCCTTAAGCATCACTCTTTCTAGGACTTGTATAGTTTCCATGTACCTATAGATATATCTCATCTATACTATTTTATCATCAAGCTCTATCCCTTATACTAAGGCAATTTTGTCCTTTGGAATGGACATTGTTAGGTTTTCACATAAGGCTCTACCCTTGATGAGTTTGGTAGGTTTTATTTCTATATTAAATTCCTAAATTTTATTTATCTACTTGGCCCTCTTCTCTCCCAATTCATCATGAAGTTCAAGATATTGGACATCAAGAAGGCCTACAAAAATGTTGGTTTTGCTTTGCGATAGATAATACCTAATTTTTTTTAAATATTTTAGGATAGCAAACACCTATTTTTCAATTATTGTATATCTTTATTTATAGTTTTAGAGGACCTATCTCATGAATGAGATGGGTTTTCTTCATTCTTATCATTCTTTTTAGGTTAATTTTGCAATAATGCTTCATTCATTTCAAACACATAGAGCCTAAGATCCTTAGATAAATCAATATTGACTAGGACTTGGGCCTTGGTAATGGTATCTTTAATATCTTGAAATATTTTTCTATCTTCATCAATCTAGGTTAGGTTTGTATCCTTTTCAACATTTTGGTTATAGGTCTAACCAATTGCACAAAATTGGTTTTCAACTTGGCAAAACAACTATATGTGACATAAAAATGATTAGATTCCTTTAAATGATGTGGATAGGGGGAGGTCTTGGATGTCCTTTAAACTCTTAATGTCTATGGCTAAACCATCTTTTGGCCACATGACCTAATAATTTACCTTCTTGGACCATAATTGTTTTTGGATTTGGATGAGATATTATATTGCCTACACCTCTAAAATATAAACTCTAGGTGTTTGATAAAATTATTCCTATATTTTGAATATACAATCAAATAATCAAGATATATGAGAATAATCTCATCCACTATTCCTACAAAGGTAATATCCATGGCCCACTGGAAGGTAGCTCCCGCATTTGACAACCCAAATAATAACCTCTGGTAGGCAAAGGTCCCCCCATTAGTGGTGAAGGTTGTTTTATGTTGGTCATCATATTTGACCTAGATTTAGTTATACCCTAAAAAAATCCAAGAGTGACAACATCTATGATCCTACTACCTTTTGTAGAATTTGATCTATAGAAGGAAGTGGGTAGTGGTCTTTCAATGATGCTCTATTCATATTTTTGAAGTCAACACATAGCCTTCTATAACCATTCTTTTAGTGCTCTAAGACTAGATTAGCAACTCAAGTGGAATTCTTTATGGTTAAAATTATTTGGGCCCTATAAGAGCTTTAGGAGTTCTTTCTTCATCACCATCTCAATTTTGGGATTATTGGTCATTGTTTTTGTCGGAAAGGATTTGCACCTATTTCTAGTTTGATAGTATGTTATATGATATATCTAATGTATACCTTTAAATAATTTGGTACCTAGCAATGATATCTTTGTATTTACCATAAAGCTCCTTGAATAGGTCAGTTTCTTCTTTGGTGCACTCTTTACTTATTAGCAAGCTCTTTCTTTTAGAAACTTCAATAAAGTAGTATAAAGAGGCTTTCACCTTGATACTGGATTTCTTCACACTATCATCTAGATTTAATAGGCTTTCCTAAGTGATTAATCTCTTTAATAGTTGGTTTTTTTAACTAAATTACCCTATTTTTTATGTTCTCCCATATTCATTTTTATCTTTTATTTGTTGAAATTCCTTAATGATTAACTCGATGATGTTCTCTTCATTATTGAAGACGTACTAGTGATTTGAATCTTTGGGGGTTGCCAACCCAAATACCACTTTAAGATCCTTTGGTTTATCCCAAATATCGATGGTGGGATCAAATTTTCTACCATTGCTTTTAGTTCATTTGCATTGATATTTAATTCTCTAGGTACAATTTTAATTTTATAAGTATTGAATATTTCTAGTAGATCCTAGACCCAATGCTTGTATGATTTCAAATGTTTTTTCAAAGGTATTTTATGCTCTTAAGAAAGTTCTATTTTTTAAAGGTAAATAGAAAGTAGATTTTAACGTCCACAAGGCTATAGATCATATGAGATGACCCTCATGAAAGATGGTTTTTTATCCAATATATGATTATCTAACCATACTTCAATTATCAAAGCATGGTGTACAACCCTACCCACTACAAGATTTGAACCTTTGATATCTATTTTAGCATTGGTTAATTTTGACTTATCTGATCCATTTATTATGGGATGTGATGCATGTGGTTTTAGGATTGAAGGAATACTTTCTCAAGAAGATATACTACTTCCTTTAAAGTACGAAGATAAATTATAATAAATGACACATTTCAACTTATGTTAAAGAGTGTTCACAAATTATCACATAACATGGGCTAAATTAGTTAAATACCTTGGATTTAAAGGTAGAGACCAAGGTTCAAATATTTCCAAGCAATAGATATACAATTTCTAGATAATGTTGTAATACCAATATCTGGTTTGTTGTAATAAGGGTGGGGCTTATTTCAATTCAATATAACCCTAAAAAAAAGTGTTGGTAAATTTACTTGTAGTAGCTAAGTGGCATCAACTTTTACTAAGGGGATTTTTTTTAACATTCATCATCTCAATATAAATAATCTTTTAAAATAGGGTACCCTTACCAAGAATTAATAAAAGTGGAATGACCAATTAGAAGCTTATATTTTATAATCTTATATAAATGGAAGTATGGTGTTGATTTTGATGCCTTTTCATGCAAGGATGGTATACCTATGTTTCATGTTATCTCTAATTGTGAATCAACTTGGCTAGGAAACCTTCTTTAGGATCATAGTGATGCTATGATAGGCTAGACTTAAGAAGACATTTCCAATGGAAGAAAATGTACGTCTTGAACTATTGAAAATGGAATTATTTTTAATAGGGACAATATTTATTTCAAAAATGATTTCCCACTCATTCATTACGCATTAAAGTATGGCCATGTATTTCCATATAATAGGGCATGTTGATTTCCATTAAACAAAAAAAAATATAAGATATATCTTTTACTAAAATAATATGAAGAATGATATCAACATAAAAATTAATCATATTCTTTGCATATGTAATAGCATAACAGACATGTACAATATACTATTCAATAGCTTGTTCAAGAGGATTATGACTCGATAGCTCATTAGGAATATTTGTAGCACACTAAATTCTTCAAAAAAATTATGACTATTTTTAATGAATAAGGGTATTATAAATAAAAAATTTATATGGAAGAAATCCAATAAAAATGTAGTAATAGGGATAGGTCACGACTAAAGTAAATACTAAAAGTAAAAGTGTCATCGTCATTGTAAATTGTATTTGTCACAAGGTCAAGTGTCTTAAGATATTATGTAAACAAATAAATGTATGAAAATATTTTTTAGAACCTTAGAAAAGAATCTATAAGTCTAATATAGTCCAAAGTACCTTTAAAACTATTATGTAATTATTGAGCTATCATGATAAAATTCCAAGATGACAATCTCTAGAAACATATGGTATGTTGCCTATCTCATGTAATTGTAATTATCATAACATCCTAGAGAATATGGAAGAGGTGTCTAGAATATCTTGACATAATGGGAAGAGTCTAAACATAGATTTATAGAACATGTAGATGTGTGTCCATCTACAATTCTCCATCCATGTAATATAAAATCCTACAATCTTATAAATAGAGGATATCTCCCCTATAGGATGCAAATTAAGCATTTGAGATTTCAAGCAAGTGAGATTCAAGGAGTGAGATCTAGCAAACCTTGTTAGCCAAAGTGTGCTTCATTGTAGAAGGTATGTTTGAGAGATCTTCTCAGAGAGAGTATGTAAATTTGGTCATTTTATTAGTTTACATGAGGCAAATACTCGACGAAAGGATCGCGTTCACTCACTATAAAAACTTAGTGATACCTTTGCACACTAATTTTATTACATATGTAGTAAAAATATTATTGTATTATTATATCAACCTTGTGGTGCTATCATTTAAATTGCTTATCAATTTGTACCATTGTGTATATTCCATGTGTAGAAGTTTTGTATGGTAGCATACCATCACCATTGGAACTTCCTCATAAATGCAAAATACCATAGTATGAAAAGGGCTCGAGAAGACATTTTATTTGTGTTGAGGATCAAATTTTTTATTCCATTATCAAGACCACTCTTCTTTGCTCATAGTGTCATATGATAGCTTTGTCTTTACCCCTTTGATAACTTTTCTTGTTACTTTTACTCTAGTAACTTTTAAATTTTTGTAGCACCCTAAAATTGGCGCAGTTAAACCTTAGTAAAAAGATAAAAATTTGAATTTTAACCCAAAACCGCCCGTTACCCGCTCCCCTTGTTTTTCGTGCCATTTTTAGGATTTGTTTTGACCGTTGGACGATATCGTCGCCGATCAGACGAAATCGTCCTAGATCTGACGAATTCGTCTGGAACAGAACGTCCAGACGATTTCGTCCCAAAACCAAATTTTCATAATTAGCTTCTGTTTCAACAACTTCTCTAACTTGGGCAGAAAGCGTGTCTGCGTGGTTAGAGTCTCCCCCATTGGAGATCTCCCAAATTGGGATGATCTCCAACCTCCTAACCTCTCCCTAATCCTATATAAACTGGGATTTTCTCAGTTTACCCCCCTGAACCCCCTGGCTGACTGATTTCCCTACAAATTTAGTTCCTTGTGCATTAGAAAATCCTCGCACCATCGTTTGCATTATGTATTTCAAGTTTTCTTGCAGGAATTCTACTGTTTTTTAGCCGAAGCAAGCTCGGATCATCGAAGGCGATTCTAGATGATTTCGGATGATCCTGTCGAGGATCGACGATGATCTCGTACGATTGGAGGTGATCCTGACTGTAGTCCAGATTGGGGGCAATCAGAGCCCGAAGTTTGCATTTTCTTATCTTTTCTCTTCATTTTCTTATGCATTAGCTTGGTTTATTTTATTTCTGCATCCTGGAGTTCACCTCATTTAGTATAGATGCATGCTAAAGTTAAAATAAATTATTAAAGTAACACATTTTCCTTTAATCGTTATCTGGATCTATCATTTAGGCAAATTTACTGTCATTTCTATCATTTCCCCTTGCTTTTGCAGTTGTATTTTTGGTTTTTGGTATCTGTCTCTGTGATTGCAGGTTTCTGATGAATTCGTCGACGAATTCGTCAGATCGACGATGATCTCGTCCGATCTCAAATGACCGACTGAGATCTGAGATGATTCTATGACATTTCAGATGATTACGTATGATTTGAGATGATTTGGACTTCTACAAAACTCAGAATCTGCATCAGACATCCGAAATCAGGTATATTCTGTCTTATTTAGCATACTTTTTGTGTTTAGCACTTATTCATGTTTTTTGTATTCATATAAATCAGCATTGGCATATAGAATAGCTTAGATTCATCTTGGCCAAACCTAGGATATGAATGATTAAAGCACAAAATGAACACATCAAAACCATTCTCAACCTAGGCGTGGAAATCGCCACTCAAAAGTTTCCTGGTGAACCCACCATCCGTCAAAAATTCACCCTTATACCCCTCCCCCCAGAGGCGCGACCTTCAAAGGGCCTCTCAGTCCGAGGTATTGTCCCATCCTTCTCGCATCCCCCTTTCGGGCATGGATCCTATAGCCTGAAGGTAAGGATGCAAAAAATTTGGAGCGATACATTTTGGTGAACCCGACGTGAAAACTAAAAGCCTTTTGAAAACAATCCAAAAAAAAAAAAAACATAAATGCATTTAGAATCATCAAAAAAACAATTAAAGATTGCATATCATATTTAGATGGTAGATTATAATAAAAGACGAGTTGTCACCGTTAATGTTGAGAATCAATTAGCAGCTATAGAGATTACTTCTTTGCTTAGAGTATCTCAAACATATAGAGTCCCACCTTTATGGGACGAACTTAATAGGAGATTGAATCTTATTTCATCTAGATCAACAGAACTTAGGCAAATCAAGAGGTTTGTCCTAGATAGAATCTTGGATCCTGATCAAGTGACCTTATATCATGAGCTTCAGAGAGCTTTCCATAGGTGGTTAGGAGATAAAAGAGCCCTTGTGTCTTTCGAGTTGTACACCTTTGAGGAATACCTCGACAATGCAGTTGTAGTACATAAATTTCTATCTCGTATAGAGGATCAAGAGGTCGTCCTTACGGATAGAAAGAGATGGAATAGAGTTCCTAGAGCTGTGTTATATCGAGAGTATTGCCATGAGCTCTATTTTTACAAGTCAGAGTCAGAAGTAGATAACATCACCATAGCACACTTTGTCAAATTCTTGAAAAACCATTTCCAATTTGAAGAGGAGCATTTCATGACTCTTGATGAACTTGATCCCATCAATGACATCTATAAACTATTTATAGAAAACTAAGCCATTATTTTATTATTATTTCTTGCATTTAGTATACTGTTTGTTGTCTTTATAATCATAAAAACATAAAAAAAACAAAAAAACAAAACAAAATATAACAAAAATCAAAACATTTTCTTTTAAGTATTATAGTAGGTATATAATTAAAATATATACCTCCCAAATTTGTTGCAAATATATATATATATCAATATATATTTGCTAAAATCTAAGTTTAAGCATAATGACTAGACTTAGGAATGGAAAACAGACTGAAGTAGAAGAAGATTGGTTAGGAAAACCAGTAAATAAACCAGATGTCCTTCCTGAAGACCCAATTCAGGAGGAAGGAACACTAGACCAACAAGAAGAAGAGTTTGTTGAAGCAAATGAACAAAGAGAAATTGTTAGAGAGGAAGGATCCTCATCCCCTAAAATGACTTCGGAAGGAGCTGTTACTTTTGAGAACATGGAACATTTTTGGAAGTTCCTCAATACTAATATTGGCACTCTTAATAGAGCAATCCATATGGACAAGGATCAAATTAGTGACACTCAAGCAACCCTAGAAGAAATATATCACACATGCACTAATCCCTTGTCCTTCGTTGATCAAGAAAGTGATCAAGTTGGACCATCCAATTTGGATATGGCCGCTATAATCCAGAACATGCAACAACAACAGGTTACCCAACCACCTAGAGTGCCTGTTACCAAGCCTAGAGTTATTCCCACACAAAAGAAACCTTCATTCACTGCTCTATTTCGCCAAGTTATTGATCAACATACCTCAAATCAACAAAAGCCTAAAACAAAACCTAACACCAATTTCCAACAATCTGGGATACAACATAATGCTACTACAAATCTTCTTCATAATACTCTTCCTACCAACCATTTGCATAATAGCAATATAGCATCTAATCCTTACGTCATGCCATCATACGCTCATAAATCCCATACTCAGGTACCACCAAACCAATATGGTGGACAAACTAGTAATCTGGAAGCCATGGTGAAACAGTTAGTCTCCCGCATGGACCAGATAGATCCCTACCATCCCTCGTACAATTATCGAGAGATGTGTAGTCAGCCTTTAGATCCTATAGTTGTAGCACAACCATATCCTAAACACTTTCCTATGCCTGTCCTACCTATATACAAAGGAACCAGAAGATCCCATAGAGCATCTTCGTATGTTTAGGATAGCATGTCATGATATATCACATGATGATTTGTTATTACTAAAAATGTTCCCAAAAAGTTTAGGAGGAATGGCATTAGAGTGGTATTATCAACTACCCACTCATTCTTTGAGGAATTTCGAAGAAACAGCCGAGTCTTTTGTTCATCAATTTAGTGCCTACATTGAAAGGCATGTAACCATTAAAGATTTGTACAACTTAAAACAAGACAAAGATGAATGTTTTGCTGATTTCCTAGCTCGGTGGAGACAGTTGATAGGAAAATTACACTTTGTGTTACCTTATCGGGAAATGTTGGATATCTTTATCAATAATTTACAAGAACAACTATCCTATGAGTTATCAATTGCTACCTTGACCACCTTCGATCAAGCTATAGACTTAGCTCGAAGAGTGGAAGATGCTCTCATTAGGAGAGGACAGCTTAAAAAGAAAGATGATGAGAAAACATCCAGAAATCAATATAAAAATAAACAAGTTGTGGGTGATGGAGTCACCGATAGCAGAAACGTTGCCAATGTTAATACTACAAAAACAATAGAGAAGTTCATATTGAAACCTCTTGATAAACCACCTCGAGAATTTACTAGGTTAAATCAACCTCTATCAACCATTCTCCCGCAATTACTAGCACGAGGTTTGATCCAATTACCAAATATCCGGGAACCTGATCCAACTATACCTGGATACAGAGCTGATTTACACTGTGATTTCCATAGAGGACCTGGACATGCTACCAACTCTTGTAAAATATTAAAACATAAAATACAAGACTTAATTGATAACAATGAGATGGAGGTGCAAGCCTTTCAACCTAAACAAAATCCTCCTAATAATGCTCAAAAGAACATCCCCCAAAATCTGAATCAGAATGCCAATCAATCATTGGACATATTTCAACATCCTTTACCAAAGCATGGTAAAGAAGTGGCTAATCAAATTGAGCATCATAATGTTCCCCCTCCTACCCGATATGTAGGAACTATTAGTGGGCATTTACCTACTCATGATTTGGAAATATTTGACACAACTTTATCCATGGTTATGACCAGACCTCTATATAACACTCAGACACCTGATCTTAGTGATGTAGAATATGAGACTGAAAGTGACATGGAAATTACCTCAAATCAATCGAATAGCTCTGAAGATGAATCAGATCCTATTCAACCTATCACAAGTTCTATGGTTCCGGAAGAACCATTTCCAAGAAGAGTCACTACTAGACCATCTTCTCACCAATTACTTTCTAATGAACAAGCCATAAATGCTAGACCAAGACCTATTCATCATCCGCAAAATAATATTGTCGGTACCATCGGAGCTGTTACTCGACAACAGGCTCAAAATTCTCAACAAGATCAAACTCAGAATGATGGATCAGCTCCATTTGTTTTGAAAGTTCCTAATAAAGGGAATCATGCACCTAATGTTCAACCTAAACCTCCTTATAATATTAATGAACAATTATCAAATACTACAGCTAGAATTTCCCTTTTGGACCTTTTAAGATCTTCTCCTACACATAGGGATGAATTAATGCTCACATTAAGCCAAATGATGGTACCACAAAATATTCAACCTGAAGCCATGGCCAATACTATAATAACTCGTGAAGTCGATTGTATTGACTTTCGGGATAGAGATATACCACAACATAGTTTACATAAGGATAACCCCTTATATATTACTACCCTAATTGGAGATGTAGCAGTTAAACGAGTCTTGATTGATAATGGTTCATCTTTAAACATTTGCACTTTTGACTTCTACCAAAGATTTGGGTTTAGAAGTGATGAAATGAAAAGAATGGATATGATCATAAAAGCCTTCAATGACGAAACACAAGAAACGTGTGGAGTTATTACTATCCCATTGCAAGTTGGTCCTAGAACCTTAGACACGACCGTGTTTATTGTACATTGCCCTGCATCGTACAATATACTCTTGGGTCACCCTTGGATCAATGCGATGCGAGTTGTTCCCTCAACTTTACATCAATGTGTTAAATTCAAATTTAAAAATCAGTTGGTTACCATTCATGGTGATCCCAGACCCTTTGATATGTGTGCTTTGGCAGAACCTGTTGGAGTTCAATTTTGCCCTGCTTTATCATCCACACATCCTAATTCTAATCATCCATCTAAACGTATGAAACACACACTCATAACATCATCTACTCCATCAACTCCACCTCTACATATAGTTCAACCATCCTCTGAACAAACCACATTAGGACCTCAAAAAGATCCTAAACCCACAACCAATGCTTCTTGTTTTACTCCTATAACTTCCATACCTATAGACCCATCCATCAACATCTCTACAACATCTACACCTACCAAAGGCATATTTTCCGCATCCAAAGATGTAGGAAATGTTCCTTCTACCTCTTACGCTCTTACTGATGAGCTCTTACCCGATTTATCTAAAATTCTTATATCAGAAAAAACAAACATTGCTATGCAAAATTCCCTTATTTTAAATAATTTGCCATCCTCTCCTCGTACTTTGGGCCTCCCACAGCCTATGGGAAGTATTTACCAAGTTGGGAGTTGTGCTTTTATTTACAAGGGATATGACTAGGGAAGCATACCTAGAAACATCAAGACTCATTATGATGGATATGCTCGATGTTATTTTGCTAATGAGTATATTAAAGCTAAGCCTATAATGCTTAAATTAGGATATAAAGGGAAAGGTTTGGGACCTTTCCAGAATGGTATGAAAGAACCTTTTGAGGTAGAACCATGGCTTGCCCGATGTGGTGTGGGCCTATTTCCTAGTAAAGGTCAGCCCTTCCCATTTGAGGATGATGACCATCTCATATGTTACCAAGATTATTTGGATAAACGCGATGCTTTGCATTTAAGGAATAACCCATTTACATGTAATATGCTATCCATAGCTTACCCTGAGATGATTGCTGAATCCGACGATGAGTTGGAGGGGGATATCTTCCATGATGTCTCCATTGAGGAATTGTTACATAACGGATTTTATTTCGATGGCTCTATACCTAGTATAGCCCGGCTTGAGGCCACGACTCCTCAAGAGGAATTATCCAAGCTAACCTTGGAAGAATTACAAGAATTGGGCGTTTCACCCGCCCCACCTAATTTTGAGAGAGATCTACACATGGAAGTAGAGAATGTCATAAAAATTAACATTGGAACCAACGATAACCCTCACATAATCAACATTGGATCAGAATTAAGTCAAGAAAAACAAGATAAATACATTGCATTTCTTAAAGAATATGAGGATGTCTTTGCTTGGACATATGAGGATATGCCAGGATTAGACCCTTCTGTAGTCATGCATCACCTAGTAGTCCATCCGGATGCTAAACCTGTTAAACAGAAACTTAGAAAAATGCATCCTAAAGTGGCTTTACTAGTCAAAGGGGAATTAGAAAAGCTCTTGAAGGTTATTTTTATACAAGCCATTGATTATGCTGAATGGATCTCGAATGTAGTTCCAGTAACTAAGAAAGAAGCCACCAAAGTTAGGGTTTGCACAGACTTTAGAGATATTAATGTTGCATGCCCTAAAGATGATTTTCCTCTTCCCAACATGGATCAGATCATTGATTTTACTTGCTGGGAGTGGAATGATATCCCTAATGGATGGATTCTCTGGTTATAATCGGATCAGGATAGCTCCTGAAGATCGAGGCTAAAACAACCTTTATTACCCCTTGGGGAACCTTTTGTTGGAAAGTGATGCCATTCGGTTTGAAGAATGCGGGTGCAACATATCAACGAGCCATGACTTATATCTTTCATGATATGATGCATGATATTCTACATGATTATGTAGATGATATTATAGCTCGTTCCATCAAAGAAGATGATCATTTAGATGACTTGAGAAAAGTATTTGATCGGTTAAGGGAATATCTTATCCGACTAAATCCAGCTAAATGTATATTCGGAGTTAAGTCCGGTAAATTATTGGGGGTTATAGTTTCTTTACGTGGCATTGAAATTGACCCTCTCAAGATCGTGGCTATCACTGATATGCCCGCACCCACAAATATATCTGAATTACGAAGTCTACAAGGTAAACTTCAAGCTATTCGTCGCTTCATCGATAAGTTGGCGGACAAAACAGGACCCTTTCTTAAGCTTCTTAAGAAAGATGTCTCTTTTCATTGGGACGACGAATGTCAGGAAGCATTTGACCTCCTCAAACAATATCTCCTTAACCCTCCGGTGCTTTCACCACCTAGACCTGATCGCCCATTTATCTTGTACATTTTTGCTTCAGATTTTGCCTTAGGAGCTATGTTAGCTCAACTTGACGATGAGAAGAAAGAACGTGCTAATTATTACATTAGCCGAACCTTAATCAGTTATGAAACTCGCTATATAGTATTAGAAAAGTTATGTCTCACAGTCGTATTTTCTACACAAAAATTATGCCATTATATGCTCAGTCAGAAAACGTATGTTATTGCTAAATTCGACCCTTTGCGATATCTCATGAGTCGACCTTATTTATCTGGTCGCACAACAAAGTGGGTTCTTGCGCTAAGCGAGTTTGAACTCATGTTTATAGGACAAAAGTCTGTTAAGGGTCAAATCATAGCTGATCAATTAGCTGCTGCACCCTTAGAGTCTACCCATCCCCTCATCATTGAGTTTCTTGATGAATGCCTTAAACTAGAGGCAGACCATCCAGAGCAATGGTCCTTATACTTTGATGGAGCCCGATGCATGAGTGGGGCTGGTGCGGGTATTATTTTAATATCTCCGTAGAAACATCTTATACCTCTGTCCTTTAAATTAACATTTGCTTGCACTAATAACACTGCTGAGTATGAGGCTCTAATCCTAGGATTACGAGCTGCCTTGGCACTAAAAATTAAAAATCTATTGGTTTTTGGTGATTCTCAACTTGTCATAAATCAAATCAATGATGTTTATCAGACCAGAGATGATAAATTACGTCCATATAAAGCATATGTCTTACAATTATTATCTTTATTTGATCAAGTTACCTTGGAAGCTATTCCTCGAACTAGCAACCGTGCGGCTGACGCTATGGCTGCAGCTGCATCTCTTTTGCCCTTGGAGTTAGATGACGAATATGCTACCATCATTATTCATCGACTCCAGGAACCCGCTTCAAATAAATCATGCTTAGAACCTTTGGATGTGTTTCTAATCAACGAAACTACTCCTGAACCTTGGTACATTGATATATTTAACTTTCTTCAAAATGGGACCTTCCCTGAAGGTTGTAATAGCAACCAACGTCGGTTATTACGTAGACGAGCAAGTCGCTTCGTAATTATTGGTAATACCTTGTATAGGAGATCTTTTGAAGGCATCTTATTGAGATGTTTGAATCTAGAAGAATCTAGATCAGCTTTGAGTGAAGCCCACGATGGATCTTGTGGGGGACATTTTAGTGGTAGCGCCATTGCTAAGAAGCTCCTTAGGATAGGATATTTTTGGCCTACCATGGAAAATGATGCACATGATTATGTGCGCCATTGCGACAAGTGCCAGAAACATGCTGACCTTGTCCATGCACCTGCACAAGAGCTGCAGGCTATTTCATCTCCTTGGCCCTTTTCAAAATGGGGCTTAGACATCATTGGAAAAATCAACCTTGTGTCATCTGATGGACACAAATTTATCATAACCGCCATCGAGTATTTCATGAAGTGGGTTGAAGCTATGCCCTTAGCTTCTTGCACTGGAACCCAAGTTTCCAAATTTATTTTTAATCAAATTATTTGTAGGTTCAAAATTCCTGCAAATCTCATCTCAGATAATGGAACTTGTTTCAAAAATAAATATGTCAAAAAATTATGTCAAAAATATAAAATTCAACATCGTTGGTCCACTCCCTATTATCCTCAGGGTAATGGCCAAGCAGAAGCATCTAATAAAACATTAATCAAAATCCTCAAAATACTGGTCAATAAATCTGGTCGAGATTGGCACATCCAACTATATCCTACTTTGTGGGCTTATCGAACTAGCATTCGCACCCCCACAGGTACTTCACCTTTTGTTTTGGTTTATGGCGTTGAAGCTGTTTTTCCCTTTGAATTAGAAGTTCCTTCTTTGGCTCTGCTACTTCAAGATACTAGAAGTAGGAGATGAATATCGTGTTGGCAGATTTAGTCAGCTGGAACTCTTAGATGAGAAGCGCATCAATGCTTTGGAGCATCTTCGTGCCTACCAAAACAAGCTCAAGCGAGCATACCTCAAGAAAGTTCATCATCGATCCTTTGAGATCGGTGACCTTGTCTTAAAAGAAAATCAAAGAAATACTAATGCAACTAAAGATCTTAAAGGTAAATTTGAACCTAACTGGCTTGGCCCGTATATCATCACTGCTAAATTTGGCTCAGGAGCATACCGATTAGCTACTTTAGATGGTAAAGATCTTAAAGAACCTATGAACATTATGCATCTTAAGCGCTATTATGCATAACATTTGGTCATTTCATCATTTGTATATATTGTTATTTTGCATATTGTTTCATTTTAGTCATCCATATAAAAATTTCAAAAAAAAAGTAACAATATTTATTCTTTCAATTCATCAATCAAAATCAAAATATAAAAACTTCAAAATCATCAAAATCTTCAAAACATTTTTTATTTTCGTACCTGTCAATTCTTGAAGTATTGCAGTTATATTTTCAATTATTTTGGATAAAATTAGCATTTATTTGGAATCCCGCACTTTCACACTCACATGAATAAATATCTTGATTTTATTTGGTATGATTATTAATCTCTCTTATATCAAAGTCCACAGTTGAATTAAATAAAGTTTTGAGCATAGAGAACTGATATTGTTATTTACTTGAACCAAGTATATCTCTTCACATTAAAATGATTTCATTGCAAATTCGATATGATGCTACATAGTAGAAATGGTTTCTTGAGCGAAAAGTTTCCCCTGCTATCCTATCATGCACATGGTCTAGAATCTTTGAGAATTGACAAAAGGACAAGCTCACCCCTACCCAGAATAAAAATCCCTTGCTCTACGACCAATCCGAGCAAGTATCCCTAGTATAGGAAGAAAAAGAAAAAGTCAAAGAAAATGAGAAAAAGAAAAATATTATTTTGTACCATCGCAACAATATTTCAGCATTGTCTCAGTTCCAAGCAAAAAAATACAAAAAAAAAAAAAAAAAGAGAAAAAAAAAAAGCAAACAACACTAAAATCCCTTTCCCTACCCCTTGAAAAGAAAAGAAGGGTGAATGAGCTTGAATCCCTGGAATTCTCAATTATTCGAAAACTGTGAGGTAAGCCCCATAACAGGTGGTTTGTGCCCAACCCGCTTGGCCTTGGGTAATTCCTAGCATGGTGATATGTCCGTCACATTAGCGACCTTCTTTTGTACTAGACCTATGTCGGCTTATGGATTAGCTAGCTCTTGATGACCCGACTTACATAGTAGTCTGGTATGGTTACATGCATATAAATCATGGTCAATGAACCCTTATTTGGTTCATTTAAATTACTTGTATCAAATTCTCTTGCTCAAAATTGGTGAATGAACAATACAATTGCACACACATTTGTATTTGAGAGATTTTGTATCATTATGATAAATCAAGATCGGTAATGAACTCACATTTGCACATGAGGGTTCCTTATAAATCTACATTTTGTCTTTGAGATAATTTAAAATATCTCTGCAATTCTTTTCGAATCATTTCATCTTCTTATTTAAGAACATTTGCTTAGCATAAAAACAATTAAATATATGTCTTTCCAACAAACAAAAAATTCTTTCAACATCTTCAAAAACCTAGTAAATAAAGTCATGTTTATATATTATTTTTTTTTGTTTATCTCAATACCAAAAAATCAATCATGCAATAAAACTAAAATATCAAATTCTTTTTCGGATTTCGCGATGATGGTATAAGTATGTACCTATAATTCTATGCCTAGCGCAAACCATTGTTCTTATTTTATTTCCCATTCATTTTAAATTCATAAAAACATATGGCTTACATCATTATGTTACCCAATTGTGCTTTAAAAAGAACGCAAATTTTTCTATTTTATGTCATTATGTCAACATTTAATTTTGCAATGATGGTATAGTTCCTAGGGACTTATTCAAAAAATTTATCACACTTAGGAATTTATGCCTAGCAAAAATCATATTTCTTTAATATTTCATGCATAATATTTTTATGAAAATCTGAAAACAAATCATCACCATTTCTCCTCATCACAACACAAAAGTCTTAAGACAGTCTCTTAAGCACTCTTTTACTTTTAACAATATTTCTATACTGGGATTAGCTTGACGACCTAGTGAGCGGCGACTCCATGAAATGGTCTATAACAACGACAATGTCCTTTGAAATTATTGTTAGAAGTCCCTTTTATTTTTCATCAAAACACACCACAACACAACCAATTTATTCACATCAGATTATTTCATTTACAATTTTATGGCATGACATAACATTACAATTTATTTCCAATGACATAATTACATAAATAATCAATCACAAAATTCAAATATTAAAGCATCATACAACATATACACAAGTCATATCATCAAAAATATAATCTATATATATCAATCAATTATGTACATCATCTGGATTGGTATGCCACAATCAATACCCTAGCATACTCAATCCCATCAAAAAGTAATAATAATACAATCAATCTGCACTCTATAGCAGCTAGCCTCGAGAAGCCCTCGAGCTCTCAGCCTCATCTCCTCTCCCACCCTGAGGTGGAGGAGGTGGTCCCATAGAGGTCCGGGCTGTGTCTCGGGTCCTCATCGTCGATCGTGAGGATGTCCTCGATGATCCCATCATGATCGGCTCCACAATGGGGGCTGGCAATGGTATCCTCTGCCCCTCCGCTCTGAGCCCTGAGACGTGTAGCCTCATCCTGAAGTGTCTGCACCTAAGCCCGAAGGTGGGCATTCTCATCCCGGAGAGCCGCCATCTCGTTGCTCTCCCCCACCTCGACACCCTTGCCCTTATTGCGATGGTGGCCTCTCCCCCTACTAAGAAGGGAATCCCTCCTCCCTCCTCCCTGTCTGCTATGGCCTCTGTGGAGCCTCTGGCATCTCTCTTACGGAGACCGTCGTTGCTCTCTCCCGTCGTGACCCTATGCTGCCTCAATAGCAGCCTGATGTCGCCTCCCCATCCATCGCACCATGGCGTGCACCGGACCCTGTGCCCTCATCATCCGAGGAGGGCGGATGCCTACGTACCAGGCATCGTATCCATCGGCAACCCTAGCATCATCACCATCCACTAGCTGGATGGGGGCATCGTCCATGTCCTGGCTCCAGAATCACTGCATGTCTGGAGCCCCGCTCAGTGTAGTACTATCTCGGATAGTCCGGGAGTACTCATAATCCCTAAGAGAAGGGATCCCCTGCTGAAGACCGAACTACCATAGAACTCGGTCGTAGCGGTGGAGCTCTACCTCTCCTCGCTCCATCCTCAGCCAGTGAGACTCGCCTGATGCGAGCCGGCTCCTGCCCATCCTCTGCCCACCCTGGATGCTCCCTCCATGGCCTCCAGGTGATCTAGTCTGGGATGAGGTCATCTAGCAACCTCTGTGACATCGACAGATCTATCCGCCACTTGTGACCCCCTCTGTAACCACCAATAGAAAACCTGGGGCCTCTCCCGGTCAACCCCTGTCAGTGGGAGCCCTATCGGCCTCCGCACCGTGATGTGCTCCCAGCACCAAACCTGTAGTAGTGATGTCACAACCAGACATCGGCCTCCCTTGTATACGACCCCATGCAGGATCCTATACAAGCGACACAGTACAAAGCTGCCCCATGAATATCTGTACCCATGGTCTCTCATGTCGTAGACCACATCTGATAGGAGCCAGGGTAATCTGCACCCGCTCTGGTGGCACAGTAGTAAGCCACCCACTATCCCGGCCAACACTCGAGTCAACCTAGATGCCCCAGGCATCTACCTTAGAGACTCGATGTTCACTCCGCCCTTCTCCAGGGCGAAGCTCGGGTCTCCGCTCAGCCTCATCATCGCCTGGCCCTGATTGGCCGTAGGAGTCATCAGCCGTCCTTGTATGGGGATCCTCAAGATCCTCCATACGTCCTCTAGTGTGGGAGCCATCTCCCCTATCGATAACCGAAAGCAGGATGACCCCGGATACCACCTCTCTGCTAGGGCTATCAATAGCCCCATGTCCGTCGGTACTTGTGGCATCTCTGCCACATGCTGCAAACCGACCTGTGCTAGTCGATCGCGCTCCGCCTGGTCGAGCATGGCTATGTCATCTCTCAGCCCCCCGTATTTCCACTCTCGACTCTTTAGTAATCCCCTCTGCAAAACAAACAATAAAACAACAAAATTCATTAATAAACCAATCATTAAAATCAATTAAATGCAATTCAAACAAGCTTAATTTCATAACAATGATGATATCGTCCACTATTGGATGATATCATCCTAAATTGGGTAAAATCATCCCTTGTAGGATGAAATCATCTCCGATTTCACAACTTGGGGATCGCCCCTTGTTGGACGAGATCGCCCCTAGTTCATCGATTTCGCCCTCAGACGAAATCGACGATCTAGGGACGATTTCGACGAAATAGGGACGATTTCATCCCGACGTCGTCGACGGCCTAAAAACGGCCGCGATGCCCCAAAACAGTCAAAAATTAAACCAAAAAATTGCACAAAACAAATTCAAACATCATTCACTAGGATTAGATCCTTACCCGTAGCCCGCATCGGACCTCTGTCGATCTGTGCGTTGTCTCAACCATTTTGTCTCTAGAGCTCTAAAACGAAATAGAGTAAAAATGAATTAGGGTTTTCCCTATTTTCTTAATTTTATTTAAAATCAACAACATTTTTTTTTAATTTTGCTTTTTCGCGCTTTTACCTCAAACGTTCGATTTGGGTAAAAACACGGAGGGGGCACCATAGTCAGCAGTCGTACGATTCGACCTAGAATCATCGTCTAAAAATTGAGTAAATTTTTGCTTTCTCGTAAAATGGGAAAAACTCGTCTTTAACGCATTTTCTTCAAAAAATTCGCTAAAGAGGGGGCAAAATGTAGCACCCTAAAATTGGCGCAGTTAAACCTTAGTAAAAAGATAAAAATTTGAATTTTAACCCAAAACCGCCCGTTACCCGCTCCCCTTGTTTTCCATGCCATTTTTAGGATTTGTTTTGACCGTTGGACGATATCGTCGCCGATCAGATGAAATCATCCCAGATCTGATGAATTCGTCTGGAACAGAACGTCCAGACGATTTCGTCCCAAAACCAAATTTTCATAATTAGCTTCTGTTTCAACAACTTCTCTAACTTGGGCAGAAAGCGTGTCTGCGCGGTTAGAGTCTCCCCCGTTGGAGATCTCCCAAATTGGGATGATCTCCAACCTCCTAACCTCTCCCTAATCCTATATAAACTAGGATTTTCTCAGTTTACCCCCTGAACCCCCTAGCTGACTGATTTCCCTACAAATTTAGTTCCTTGTGCATTAGAACATCCTCGCACCATCGTTTGCATTCTGTATTTCAAGTTTTCTTGCAGGAATTCTATTGTTTTTCAGTCGAAGCAAGCTCGGATCGTCGAAGGCGATTCCAGACGATTTCGGACGATCCTGTCGAGGATCGGCGATGATCTCGTACGATTGGAGGCGATCCTGACTGGAGTCCAGATTGGGGGCAATCAGAGCCCGAAGTTTGCATTTTCTTATCTTTTCTCTTCATTTTCTTATGCATTAGCTTGGTTTATTTTATTCTTGCATCCTGGAGTTCACCTCATTTAGTATAGATGCATGCTAAAGTTAAAATAAATTATTAAAGTAATGCATTTTCCTTTAATCGTTATCTGGATCTATCATTTAGGCAAATTTACTATCATTTCTATCATTTCCCCTTGCTTTTGCAGTTGTATTTTTGGTTTTTGGTATCTGTCTCTGTGATTGCAGGTTTTTGACGAATTCGTCTGATGAATTCGTCAGATCGACGATGATCTCGTCTGATCTCAGATGACCGATCGAGATCTGAGATGATTCTGTGAAATTTCAGATGATTATTTGAGATGATTTGGACTTCTACAAAACTCAGAATCTACATCAGACATCCGGAATCAGGTATATTCTATCTTATTTAGCATACTTTCTATGTTTAGCACTTATTCATGTTCTTTGTATTCATATAAATCAGCATTGGCATATAGAATAGCTTAGATTCATCTTGGCCAAACCTAGGATATGAATGATTAAAGCACAAAATGAACACATCAAAACCATTCTCAACCTAGGCGTGGAAACTGCCACTCAAAAGTTTCCTGGTGAACCCACCATCCATCAAAAATTCACCCTTATACCCCTCCCCCAAGAGGCGTGACCTTCAAAGGGCCTCTCAGTCCGAGGTATTGTCCCATCCTTCTCGCATTCCCCTTTCGGGCATGGATCCTATAGCCTGAAGGTAAGGATGCAAAAAATTTGGAGCGATACAATTTTCATGTAATAAAAATATTTTATTGATACCATGGTAATTCTACTTTTATCGATGGTAAATTATTTTTACCATGGTCACACTAAAATTTTCTATGTATTAAATCCTAATTATCATGGTTATTAAAAATTGATGCCTCTAGTCAATATCTTTCTTATGAGTCTATTTATTCTACTTGTTAGTATTAGTATATGGTAAATATTGGTCCACTACTATAGTTGTTGATGTTATGGAGGAAATTTGGTAATTACCCTATCATAATTGTTGTCTAGTTTGTATTGTGTTCATATAAATATATGCATCTAATATATTTTAGGAAATAACTGAGTGATGAAATCTTATGGAATTCGTATATATAGTACTTGACAAGTAGTTTCCACCTCAATTTTATGTGAACTTGGATTTTTCAACAAGGAGAGTTGATGAATATTGAAGGAATACTACAAAGATAAAAGCTATAATATATATAGTCCTAGTGGCACCCAAGATTCTAATTTTATGTAGAAAATAGGGAAAATTCTCATCTTTTCTCCCCAATTCTCTAAATATGTTAAGACTTTTATTCAAGAATATAAGAAAGCATATTTGTAATAACTTAATTGATGGATCAAGCATCCAAAAAAAAAAAGATATTTTCATTCATTCATCAAAGAGTAGATGTTATACAAACATATACAAAGAAATATCTCTTGATATTCCAAGAGACACTTGATGCTTCAGATACCAGCACGTATCTTTGTATTTTAACTCTTCAAATCTAACACAAATAATATAATTTTTTTTATTAGATTGAAAAAGGGATTTTGAAAGGAATCCCAAACCTTTTACAACAAGGGGTTAAGAGGACCCCTAAATGACAAAAGAGATGCAAAACAAAAAGGAGAAGTTGCATGGATAATACCAAAAAAGCAAAGGATCACCATCTAAAAAAGGAAAATCTTGAGGAGAATCTAAGAGAGACAAATATCTAAGGATCAAGTCAACAAAACTCAGCCCCACACGCAGGGCTCAGAAACATAAAAAACATTAAAAAAAAACTTGCTTTTAATTTCAAAAACCAACAGTTGTTTAGATAAAATCTTGCTCCCCGAAATTTGAATTTGAAAATTTTGAGAAAAATCCTGCCCAAGAAACCATCAGCTAGAAAAAATTCCGATGAAGATCCATCAAATAATTTTTTGGCATCTATCTCCCGTAGTTTTTTGGTTGGTAGTTCTATCTAGAGATGCCTAATGATCTTTACCTAGCATTTTAGTCTCTAATTTGGATATGGAAATAATAGGAGACTTTACTCGACCACCAAGGTTGAGATTTACCTTAGCCTAACCCTTTGTAATCGATCTCGAAGAAGCACAACTCTTCAAACTTTTTGACCTAAGAGAAACATCTATCCACTATAAACTTAGAGATATTTGAGGTTGCCAATGACCCATCCCCTTCCAGGGGATCCTCACTTGAGTTCAAACATTCAAATGAATTCCCCGATAGGGGATTAATAGCCTTACTAGATGAAACCTCCAAAGAGCTTATCAAATATGAAATCTTTGATAAACCTCCATCAACCATAGGAGCCTGTTCTACGGGATTCAAATCTAAGCTAGATTTAGGTTGGACTTCTTCACCAAGATGATCCTCCTATGGAGAAACCAGACCAAAATTTCTCTAAGGACATCAAGAAAGCTCATGGTCATAATTATCATAGTTAGAGCAGAATAAAGGTCTATTTTCATACACAATAGGTTGGATCTTGGATCCTACATCTTAAAGTAGTTCAACATTTCTAGGGAGCTCCACATATAAATCTAACATCACACACATATGAGCAAAAATCATCCAAGATTTGGCTCTGGTTGTCGGGTCAATCACCCAAAAAAATTATAATCCTTCTCAAAATAGCTTCATACCAAAAATGGAATGGAAGTCCTGGTAGCTTTACCCAAATAGGACCGGAATTGATCTTTTAGGTGTCCAAATCAAAGTCCATTCTCCATTGACAAAGGAAGAGACTCCTTCCAAAGAACTAGGGACCTCCCCCTAGAATGTACTTAATATCTTCCAACTCAAATAATTTAATAAGAAAAAAATCTTTAAGGAGATAGATTAAATCCATATGACCTTTAGGGGGCCACTTCATAAGTGCCCATCTTCTGATTGAGTCCATATCTGATTTGGAGTTCCCCAAAAACTTTCCAACTATATAAGTCTCTCCCACTTCCATGGTAAGCTTTAAAAGATCCAAAGGCACACATAACGATATTTGCATAGAATCAATATCAAACAAACAATCAAGAAGGATATTTTTCTTAGCTTAATGAGAGACAACTGCAACAAAATATTTCTCAACCAAATATCAAGACATAAGGACGCTAGAAGGACCCACAGAAAGATCAGTAAATTCAAGAGTCGACATATCAAAGCTAGTTTGATTATCAGGAACTAATTCAACTAGTTGTTCTATCTCAGTAGTTGAGCCCTAGCCCATGAAAATCTCAACACCCTCATTTGAAACTCTTCCTCTATAAACACCTTTCTCATAAATAGAAAATTTTGAATTTCCATATTTTTTAGGGGCCAAATTGACATTCAAAGGATGAACCTCCTCCAATTGACCACAATCACCATTAGCCCCTTCACAAGTGACCAAGAGCTCATTTTAAGCTAACCTCGAATCAAGAGAGATATTCTCTCCTCGTGGTACCATCTGAGGTGAGACCTTCTAGATAGAAACATCAACAAGAGGAGGAGGATTATCCAAGTCAAAGCCCAAACAAGAAATACCACCTGACTCAATAAAAGAAGAGTTCACATGTATTTCTATGTTTAAAACTTGGCCCACAACTGGTTGAGAAAAGCTAACCTCAACTGAAGAAACACCTACAAAAGATCTTTTGGGCCCACCAATACTTGAGAAAAAATGATAGCTAAACTGGTAAAGAGGGGGATAAAGAGTATCAATACTAGTGGGATCCAAACTAGCTTGAGCATCCAGGGCAGCCTGAAGGCATCTTACAACAAGTCTTTCATCGTGATATTTTTCATAATCAAAATTTGGACTGGGTAATTATATAACATCTCCCCTTATTACATTATTTGGTTTTCCAAGAATACCACAACCATGTATCCATTGAATTGGCTTTGGCTCTTGGATCTAGTTCTTAGCTTTGGTGCTACTCCTAAATTTTGAGCAACATTTAGGGATGATCCTTCATCTGCATATTGTGGTGATATAACTATTATTGTTTTTTATCCAAAACTACTATACAAACAATAGATTGGTTTTTTTATAGTATATTCAGATAAGGTACGGTAGTCACTCATACTTTGTGTTACTTGTGCATGACAATACATTGTTGTTGCTAGTTCAACATATACTTGAGAAAACTGAGGTGATGCATATGGATTATAAAATTCTTGGATAAAATTTAAGTCTAGTATATATTGAATATCTTAAGACACACCTGAATGGAGGATAGGGATAGCCCTACTAATATGGGTAAGGACTAGATTGTGGAAATTCCAAATCACCATTATATAGGTACAACACCTTGAGAACCCATGAAGTGATCAAAATATCAAGTGTGGGTGGAGCCACTTAGCCCACTTGTCGTTGGTCACTGATGTCAATTTTGAATCTTCCATCACTAAAGTCCTTAAGCCCAAATTTACTTATTGTCATGTACTATTGTGAGTATATGGTCATGTGGAAGTGAGGTCAAGTGGTGCATAAAGTATATAATCTTTGATGGTATTAGTGATCAATTATTGATCTTTCTTTGTTGTGATGGTGCAACTGCTACTAGTTCATCAACAAATTTTAAAAATTCTTCATGATATTTCTCATTTGTCTTAACTCTTGAAACTTCTTTATTTAACACAATGCTCACAACTAGATTATGTGTCATATTTAGACTTCTTAGAATCTTTGGCATTTGTCTTATTTTCAAGTTCTTCATCAAACACCACTATGATATGTGGACAAGAGGAGGGGATCCTTCTTGCATTCTCTCACCTCAATGCATGTTCATACCCCGAAGACAAGGATGTGTAACATTGTGTATTTTTATTTTGTGGATTATTGAACACCTAGGTATCTTATCTAAAGAGTTTCCTTCACCTAATAACATTATGATCCTAAACTAAGATGCAAGAGAACAAGTAAATACAAGCAAACAATTGTAGGAGTTACAACAAACTAATTTTTTTTCTTTAAGGAAGGGACCAATGCATAAACAATATTAACCTAGATGCAAAACTACATATTCATTTACTTTCCAATGCCTGAAACTCAAAGTCAAAAGATTACCCTTTAAATTATTTCTTTCACTCTTTAATGTTACAAAACAAAAAACAAAATCTTTTGATATAACAGGCAACACTCAAAATTACTCTATAGAGAAGAAATTTACAAAGACAAGGAAAGAGAGGGGTTTGGTTTGGTAGTCAAAATCATCATTGACAATTTTGTCTAGACCTACAAAATGGCACAACTTGAAACAAAAATTAGCTTCAGGGGGGCTTATGAGACAACAAGATTTTTGACTTTATTGGTTAGGCCCCTAGGTTTATTAACAAACCAAAAAATTGTAATGAAATAAAGTGTTCATATATATTATAATGTTTTTGCTTATAACTTCTAAGTGGTAATTTTGTTTTATTAAGGAAAAAAAAAAAACAAAGAGTGGAGTTATAGATGATAAAATCTTCACTTGCAATAGGGATGCAACAATTTTATCTTATGAAGATAAACAATAGTAGCAAAGTGCAAAAATTTTTATAAAGTAGTTAGAAAATAGGTAAGCAAGAAAAATAGTCAGGTGACCAACAAAAAATTATTGTGAAAATACGATTGAGAGACTAAAACATGATTGAAAATTCACGGATGGTAATATCACCACTCATAGCAGGGCAATGGTGATTTTATCTCTAATGGGAAAAATCATAAACTAAGATAGGGATCATAGATATATGGTTTAACTCAAGTTGGGGGAGAGTCCAGAAAGTTAATGTCCTGAGAAAAAAATCCTAAAATGCTACAATATAAAGGTTAAAACACTCACAAAGAGAGGAAATGTTAGCCCAAGACTTCGTAAATAAAAAGGAAGAAGGAAATTAAAAAAAATGTCATTTAAAAAAAAATATATTGTGTTAAATATTTACTAAACTAAGATTCCAAGTGCAAAATGAAAATAACATTAGGGGAGAAGACTTTACAACCCAAGAACCATGAGTTGGATTCCTCCTTTACCCAAGTGAGAATTTCTTCAAATTCCAAGGTAAAAGCTAGCAAAGTAATGAGAGTTTATAGCAAAGTAATGAGAGAACAAAATGACATAGTTTTGTTAGCAAGAAAAAGTTGTTGTGAGAGGCACCCCAAGGCCTAAGACAATAGAGCTTCATTGCCTTGGGGAGAGCACAAGGTGAAAATAATTGGAAGGTAAGTTTTTTGAAATGCATATCTAAGATGATATGGGACGTAGATTTCAAAAAGGGCAAGTCTTAAAGTTTGAAATTCAATGGGATATGGCAAGGATACAATGTGAGATCAGGTAATTAATGTTGGGAGGCTTGAAGATGATAGGAAATATAAGATTTAAATCTTCTATACTTGACTAGGACATAATCATCATTGGTGATTTTGTATTGGCAATTTTGTTGATTTGACCATTGAGGATCAGTGGGGTAGAAGTTTAAAAGTAGGCAAGAAATTCAAATATTACAAAATCATTGTTGCAAAATTGCTACCAACACTGCCAGGCATCATTTTTTTTTGCATTTTGATGCATTGATTGTAACAAGAGTATAGGCATTTATATACTTGTTAGAAATTTATTTTCAATCATTGTTGTAATGGTAGTAATTTTATAAACTTTTATGAAGATTTAATAGAGAAATTAATGCCCCAAATATGATGTTACTTTTTGGAGCAATAACTACTCTAAATTTGGGCATAAAAATAGGTGGATTTAATTTAGTTGATTAGAGGGTTGATGTATAAGGATTAATTGGTAGAATTGGTGATCTTGATAGTTAGACAAGTGTTCCAAAATTGGGTGTCTGTATTTGTCCCCTTTTCATGCTTTCATTGTGTAATGAATGTGTTAAAAATTGAAGTAGATGCCCCCAAATTTAGATCAAGGTGAATATGAGAGGTATTGAGTTAGACAACATCAAATGTCATTGTGCCCTAGTATGTACCCTTGAGTTTTGGATGGAAAACCAAGTTGATCGAGGAAACTTGATAATGAAGAGATTGGGGATTGGATGAGAGGGGATCTAATGGGGAAGATGATTAATTAAAGATTGGGATTTGAGGATTGATGAAAGGTGAGTTAAGAGAGAAGAGAAAGACAAAGGAAACAATAGGAAAATTATTAGAAGTTAAGAGATATGAGTGTTTTTAAATTATTAAAATGATATTATTAATATTAGATTTATATGATTAAAATGGTTAAGAGGAGGCACTTTTTTGGTTTTTTGATTGCTCTATTTAAAGTTGTGTAAATGACTAGCTTATTCAAAGGTACACAAATTGAGTGGCCTCTTTAAAGGCACATATTTGAATGAGGATTAACTTGATTTTTGTTTGAGTACTTTATGATATTATTTTTTGAAGAGATTTTGATATCCCCAAAATGTCAAAGTTTGATAAGTGGCCCCCAAGCATGTTAATATGTATAGATTGGTCCATTTAAGGATATGTATGTGATTGGCCTATTTAAAATTTTATAGGTGATTCACCCTTAAGTGGTGGTCTCGTAGCTAAATTATTGGACAAATGCTTAAACAATGTAAGATGTTTCCAAGGACAAGATATGTGGTGCTTAAGTTTTGAGTCACCCCTAAGTAGTGGCCTCATAGACTAATTATTGGACACACACCTAGGTGGCTTAAGAGATATGCCCAAGGGGACTTCCATCTTGTCCAAGGGAAATTTTGTTTGTTAAGGCCCAAAATTGTTGAACAATGGCTAGTTAAAGCCCATGATTGTGAATGGTGGCCAATTAAGGCCTAAAATTAAAATCAATGGCCAATTAAGAACCCATATTGTGAATGGTGGCTAGTTAAGGCCTAAAATTAAGATCAATGGTTAGTTAAGATCCAATATTGTGAGTAGGGGTTAGTTAAGGCCTAAGGTTACATATAGTGGTCAATTAAGGCCTAAAATATGAATATATGACTAGTTAAGGCCCAAGAGCATGAATGGTGGCTAGTTAAGACCCAATAGCTTGAACAATATCTAGTTAAGGCCTACAAGTTGTTAACAGTGGCCAATTAATATCTAAAGTTTGCTTGGAAACTTGTGATTTGATCAATCCATTTAAGGACACACTTGATTTGATTGGTCTATTGGCCATAGTACATTGTTATTTTTATTGATATTTTTCCTTAGTCTTGGGGAATTTTTATTGATATTTTTTATCTAATTTGCCTCATAGAGAGAGCTTGTGCCAAATCAAGACAATAATGAAAAATTTCCCCAATCGAAAGGATATTTTACTACAAACTGATTGCCCTCATACATAATATGTCAAGTGGGAGGGTATGAGATGAGATTTATGATATTATCATTAACATGAATTAACATGATGTCAATAATGTATCCGGTGATGAGATATAAGCTTATTTTGAATAATATATTGTTATTCATGCTTGAGGATCTTGTAGTATCAATAGATGTCATTTTAAGATCAATAAAAGTGATTTGGAGAGATATAAAGATGTTTGAAAAGTGATTGCTTAGATTGATAGAGCTAGATGATTAGTTAATGGAGACATATAATAAGATTGAAGGTTTGAAATTATAGAGATAGATTACATTGATGAAGATGGAAAAACCAAGGAAGATAGACGTTGAAGATATCATAATAACATGAAACATAAAATAAACCAAGATAACTAGTGAGAGTTCTCTATATTGCATATATCATCATCATCAAAGTGAGGAGAGAAAGCTTCCTTATAAAGGATTACTATAAGTTGAGTCAATCCACTTTATGTATGTGGGATATACTAAGATGCACACTAAAGTGAAATACAACTTAAAAGCATAAAATAACCTAAAATCACAATGACTTTATTAATGCCTAAGTCTAAAAGCTAATTGACCATTATTAATCTGATATTAATCTAACACCCTCCCTTAATGGTTAATCTATTAACCACACCAAGATTATCTCAAAATTTTACATGTTTGTCAAGACCCAAAGACTTGGTAAAAATATCTGCAGTTTGGTCCTCTATTGGACAATACTGCAACTTAATAATTCCATACTCTACAAGTTAGTTGATGAAGTGATAATGTATTTCAACATGTTTGGTTTGTTCATGGAAGACTATATTCTTGGCTAGTTTGAGCACCCCTTGATTATCACATAATAAGGGTTTCAACTCTGTTTAATGCATATTCATATTTGAAAGCATCCTCCTAAGTGAAACTACCTCACACGCTTCTTTCGTTGCTCCTCAATATTCTACTTCAATCGATGAAATGGCAACTGCATGTTACTTCTTGTTGGCCCATGTGACTGCACGCATGCCAAGGCTGAAAACACACCCAAAAGCATATTTTTTTTCATCAGTAGAACTTTCCTAATATAAATTTGTCATCCACAAAACCTACCCAATTGGGATATTTGATTCTGTTATACAAAATGCTAAAATCAAGTGTCCAATGTTCTACTTTAGACACTATCCTGAATATGAAAATGAAGCTCACAATATAACTCAAATCAGGTCTAGTGGTTGTAAGATATATCAAGCTCCCCACTAGTTGTATGTATACCGACTCATTAACTACCTTAGAGTTAGTTTTAGCTAAAATTTTCATCCCTTTCTCCATAGGCTTAAACAAGATTTTGCAATCTATCATTCTAAACATGTTAAGCAAACTCCTGGTATATTTTGTTTGTGAGACAAAAATGCTATTACCTGTTTGCCAAACTTCTAAATCTAGGTAGTCTCACTACCTATAATGGTAATTTCATCCAAATATATAACTAGAAGTACGATCTCATTACCTATGCTTTTGACATACATATTTGGATCTGATGGACTCTACTGGAACCCCTATTCACCCAAATACTTATCAATTTTAAAGTACCATGCCTTGGGTACCTATTTCAAGCCATATGGATTTTTCTTCAGTTTTCAAACAAAGTGCTCCTTCTCTAAAATCTAAAAACCCTATGGTTGGCACATGTAGACTTCTTCCTCCAAATATCCATTGAGGAAGGCACTCTTCATGTCCATCTAATAGACCTCTCAGTCATTATGAGTTGCCATGGTGAGGACTAATTGGATGGTACTCATATTTGTTGTAGGATAAAAGGTCTCCTCGTAGTCAATGCCTTCTCCTTGAGAGAACCCTTTTGTAATCAATCGTGCTTCATACTTTTCAAGTCTGCAATCTGCCTTGTACTTGATCTTGTACACTCATTTGTAACCAGTGGATTTCTTCCTTGGTGGGAGAGTTATGAGGTCACAGGCTTGATTTTTTATCAAACTCTCATATTTGGCTTCCATGGCCTTCTCCCATTCAGGTCTCCTTTTTGCCTCCTTGAACATCTATGGTTCATAAACTTCCTAAACATTGGTCATTACAGTAAAGTTGATTGTATTAGATTTCTTACTCTTGTTCCTCTATGATCATCCCTCGATCATTTGAACCATCCAAATATCTCCAATGGTGTTGTGCCATAACTTTGGTCTCTTCTTGGGATCCTTCTCATCCAAGTCAGTGATATCACCATGACCTAGGCTACCTATATATGTGTCATCTGAATGCTAATTTGGGCTATCTATATCAAAATTTGAGCTTGAAAACTCCTCATACGTAGAATATTCCCCCCTTTTAGGTGGAACTTTCTAAATATTGATACCTAAATCCTTGCCACAACAGGTTTCTCTTCCACCATTTTGATCTTGAAAAAATTCATGAAAGGTCCAACTTATTTATCAACTACAACATCTCTATTGAAGCTCAACTAGTTGGTGTCAACATCAACCAACCGATAAGATTTATGATTGTCACTATACCCTATGATCATTAGTTTATTTCTCTTAGGGTCTAACTTGGTTTGCTTCTCTTCTAGGATCCAAGCAAATGAAATAGAACCAAAGACCTTAATATGACTAACATCGGGCTTCCTCCCAGACCATGTTTCCTTTGGGATCTTTAGATTCACCACCATCATTAGAGATCTATTTAGCAAATATATTGTTGTAAACATTGCCTCAACCCAAACCTTTTTGGAACACCCATGTTCTCCATCATGCACCAGGACATCTCTATGATAGTGCAGTTTTACCTTTCAACCATTCCATTTTGTTGTGAAGTGCAAGGTGTAGTAAACTATATTTTGATACTATTTTTAGCACAAAAGTTGTGTAATTATTTTGAACAAAATTATCCATATTTATTAGATCTAAGAGTGGTATTGTAACACCCTAACATTTTTTCTACTAATGCTTTAAACTTTTGAAATTCATTAAACACATTTAATTTTAGTTTCAAAAAATACATCCACATTTTTCTACTGTAGTCATCAACAAAAAGGAGGAAATACCCGATATCTATGATGGATGTCATGTTCATTGGTCTGTAAACATATTCATGAACCAATTGAAGGACTCTATTTGCTATCCAATATTATCCTTCATCAAATGGTGTTTTGTGTTGCTTCCCTACCTGACAAGCTCCACAAACAACATGTATCTACTACTGGATATTATGAAGTCCATCTACCAATTTCTCTCATGCCAACTAAGATAGGTAGGTCATTTAGGTGCCCACACCACTAATTCTGGAGTATACTAATATTTGACACACTCTTGGTTGCTAATGCATACTCCTTGACTTATCTAATGTCAACCAATCTGAAAAGTCCATGATCCTCCACACCAAGAGCAATAGTATTCTTGGTCTCTTTGTTAATTATGTAGCATTTTTTATTGCTAAATATGACATCTAGATGGGGGTAATACCTCATAATATGACTAAGAGTATATTAAGCTCCATTCCTAGCACATAATACACATTTAGGAAAATCAATTTTTTTTTCTCCAAAGGAAATCTGCACATTCCCTTTTTCCACTATTGTGAAATCTTTGCCACCTTCGAAGGTCACTAAATCCTTTGAGAATCACAAGTGGTGTACTTAAAGAACCAATCCTTCTTGTTGGTGATGTGTCATGATGCACCTAAATCTATGTACCAAGCAGATGATATGGGTTGATCTACTTATTTCTTGACCATGAATGCATAGAAGGTTGACTCCTCCTTTGTATGCTCTGCGACATGAGCCTTCTATTGAGACCCCCCTTGGTTGGTTTTCTGATATACCAACATCTTTCTACATTTCTTCTTCATATGGTCCACCTTGCCATAATAATTAAATGTGATGGTCTTTAGACTCTTGGTTGCATCCTCACTGCTACCTTATCATTTCTTCTTTCTGCACTTGCCTTTGCCCTTGACATTGGATACAAAGACCTATTGTAAATCCTCTATATCACTGCTACTACCGAAATATTTTTTCCATGTCCTATTGTAAGATCTTATTACATAGCTCTTCAAACTTCAGGTCAACGTTCATAGTGATGACGTTTAGGGTTTCAAAAGAGTGCTCATAAGCATGTGGTAAGCTTTTTAACATTATTACCACCATGTCCTCTTCTTCCATTTTTTGACCAATGGCTAACAACTATTCTCTGATATCCTTGATCTTGAGTAAATGTTCCTGCAACAAAGTATATTCATCCATATGATCAAAAACAACACATTCTTTAGGAAGAAGGCTCTGCCCTTTTCCAAACTCTCATGCAACTCTCTCAAATGTTTTGAAATCGTTGTTGAAGTCTTCCCTATATAAACTTTAAGAAGCATCTCATATGTTACGGATAATTTAAGCAACATTACTACTTCTCTATCTCATTCATTAGACTTATCCTATTCTTTATTCGCACTTGTGGGTCAGGTGTGTTTGCTTAGGATGACATTATCCAGATATTTGTACTCAAATATGGCCAACATATGTTGCTTCCACATATTGTAGTTCTTCCCAGAGAATCTTTGGCTACCTTCCAACATGATATTAGGTAAAGAGGCAATATCTACCAGTCAAATGTGTAGAAATATATACTGAAATAGAGGAAAATGTTGAAAATACTTGTTCTTCCCTCCCTCAATCCATAATACTAGAGTAAGAACACCTAGATATTGGTTCTTAAACACTTGTTACAACCATGTATTACTAAAAAACGCAAATATTTTTACTAAATCTACTCAAAAAAATCTTCAAATAACACAAAACACATATTTTTGAAAAATCTATTCAAAATCAGCAACAAAACACTTAGAACACTATCAATTTCTCCTTGGATCTACTGAAAATCAGCAACCAATTCTTCCAAATTTACAAATTTGGGTAGCAATATAGGGAGGAACAACTTCAATTTAATTCCAACTCTTATGTATTGTTAATAAAACTCATAAATTCTTTTGATTGGCTGATTTAGTGGCTAGCGGCTCGATTTGAGCTATGGCAACTCGATGGGGATTGTACGGTTTTTTTTTTTTTAAATCTAAGTAACTTTCTCTTAAAAAAATAAATCCTAGCTTTAAAATCAAAAACTTGAAAATCAAATCGATCCTGGCTTTGGCTAATTCAAAACATTTTTGGCTCTTTGATGGGTCACACTATAAATCCCTCAATCCTTCTTTGTCGGTAGCAGTCCCTAGGTCTTCACACTCACACAAAATTTGTGACCTTTTTGGCTCTTTGTCCCTCAATCCTTCTTTGTCGGTAGCAGTCCCTAGGTCTTCACACTCACACAAAATTTGTGACTTTTAACTCTAATTCCATATCACAATAACACAAAACACAAAAGAAACAAAATTACTCGTGAGAGTTCTCTATATTGCAAATATCATCATCATCAAAAAGAGGAGCAAAATATTTCTTATAAAGGATTACTATAAGTCGATTCAATCCACTTTATGAATGTGGGATAGACCGAGATACACACTAAAGTGAAATACAACTTAAAAGCATAAAATAACCTAAAGTCATAATGACTTTATTAATGCCCAAGTATAAAGCTAATTATCCATTATTAATATGATATTAATCTAATACTAATAGAGATAAATAATTGAATTGCTAGAGATACATGGTTAGATGAATCTATACTAATAGAAATAGATTGATGAGGATGAATTGATTGTGCATATCTTGATTTGATTCACAAAGGTGGGGACTAGGAGGATCCATTAGCATCAATCACCTAGTGCAAGTGCAATGCAATAAAATGAACTATCCTAACTAATAACTAAGATCATCATTTGCATCATTATGGATCTCCTATCTCAATTATACAATAGGTATTCCAAGAATGTACAAGAATGTGTGTACAAGTAGATATCAAAGGCAAGTAGAATGCAAGCAAGCAATATTCCTACAAGTAATTGGATGAACAAGCAATCCATGCAAGCTCATATGCAAATTCAAATGTGATATCCATTAAGAGTTATTGTGTTTACGAAAGTTGATTTTAGGAGTTTCACACATTAAAATGTGTGAATGGAAAGGATATAGGACCTAATAGGAGGGAGGTCTCCACATCTATCTTGTAAATCCAATCTATTTATAGAAACAATATCTTCATGTGACTCTAAAAATAAAACATTAGCTTTGTCATCATTAGTAAATAAAATTGAAGAGAGAATAATCTTATTATACCATGGTCTCTTTATTGGGTAAGGGTTACCACCACAACCTTCTTTATTGTTTATAGTATCGATACAAATGAAATAACAACATCCCATTTGTATCGTTTGATCCTTCCTAGAGGATAAGCCTACAATTCGAAATGGAAGACATTTGGTTAGGACCAAGAAGAAGTAATTTTTATCTTGCTTACTATCCTTAAGCTCAATTTGATTAGCAATTTTAAATTGGTTAGTTATGTTTATTTGATCATGAGTTCGATTTTTGGATTTATTATTAGGATGATTAGATTGACCATTTAGAGTAAGATATCTCAAGGCATCGATGGTTTGAGAAGTATTTTATGAAGGTGAATTTAGGGAAGGGCAAAGACTACCCTTGGGATTCTCAACTTGAATCACCTTATGGTAGGTAGATGGCTTGGGGATACCATGTTTTGATTTGGGGGTGGGACATTCCTATAATAAATCCCAAGATATTGGTTTGAGAAATGTTGAGAATCAGAGCCATTAAAAATGACTTGACCATTGTCTATTAAGTATTGGATGAGGCTTCTAAGATGCTTACACTTATTGGTTGAATGACCATGAACACAATGGAAAGCACAGTGTTTCATGGGGTAAAACCAATGGCGTTTCCCCCTTTTTCAATATTTAGGTTTAATTAATGGAAGCTCAACCATATTTCCTTCAAGAAGTCATTTTAAAATAGTTGAAGGGGGTTGCTCTAATTAATTGAATTATTTCTTGGTTTTTGTTCTTTGACTACAAGTTTTTGATGGGCTTCTACAACATTCACATGTGTGGTCAAGCATGAATCAATAACTCTATCATCGAAGAGTTGCTTATTCTCATTCCACCTCATTGGGTGGGAGGAAGTTTTCTCCTCCTCAAGAGTTTTATTTTTCAATTGTCCCCTTCTACGAAGGGCAGTTTCTACCCTCATGGCCATGTCTATAGCAGCTTTTAAGGAAGATACATTGGATGTCTCTAGGGGTAGGATAGTTGCTCATTAATTATTTATATAAGGATATGTAAAAGGTCTTTTTGTGGGGGAACATATTGAAGTCTCCCAACCAAGGCTTTCTATCTTACCATGAAGTCGAAAAAAATTCATCCCTTACTTGTTTGAGCTCAAGTAGATCTTTAATTGTGGGTCTTTCTTCAATGTAAACAGAGAATTGTTTGGCAAACATTTTGACAAGGTCTTTGAATTTTTTGAGGGAATGTCATGGTATTTGGTAATACCACTCCAAGTAAGGATCACTAAGGATTTTAGTAAAGGTCTTGAGTAGCAACATCTCATCATAGGCAATGTCACTACATGTCCTAAATAGTCTAAGGTGATTGATGGGATATTTTTTCCTACTATACATTTGAAAATGAAGGGTTTTAAAGTGAGGGGAAAAGGATGACTAACTATGATAGGATCTAAGGGTTGGTTGCACAAGTTCTCAGAAGAGTACTTGTGATGGGTTGAGGAAAGAAGAAACTAAAATTTCTCTCTTTCTTTAAGCAAAGGTCCAAGACAATGCACATACAATACTAACCTAGATGCAAAACCACATGCTATTTTACTTTTCAATGCCCAAAACTCAAAGTCAAAATATTACCTTCTAAGTTATATAAGGTTATTTTGTTTATTTTCCTCTTTAATGTTACAAAACATAAAATAGAAGCTTTTGATATAATAGACAACACTCAAAATTACTCTATACAAAAAAATTCTACAAATACAAAGAGAAATGGGGACCAAGTTCAGTAGTCAAAATAGAATCACCATAAAAAAATGGTGGAGGAGCTACGGAGGAGGAGCAGTGGAGGAAGCAGGGGAGGAATTTGAATATCTGAAGGTGGGAAGAATCCTCGTGACCCAGGGAACCAGGATGCATTGAGCGAGGATCCTGGTGCAGGTAAACCACCTGATGATACAGAGGACAGACAGGATTTCATCCTTGTACAAGTTGAAAATTCTAGGGAGAATAGCCCCCCGATAGGGTTATGCATAGTGACTATTTATCGCCAAATTGGCTAAAATTAGGATTTTCAAAATTTTGGATTGGCTAATATTTGGGACCCTTGACTAGGGTCCATTAGCCAAAAAAAATTGGGTTCAAATTTTTTTGAGTCGATTCGCCCCAATTTTATAATAATTCGACCATTTTAAGTTTAAATTTCCAACATTGCCCCTATTAATAGTCAACCTTCTATATGCGTTTGGAAACTATTCACCTGGATTTCAAATTGATTCACCAAATTTTTATAAATACATTTTAGGGTCGATCCCTTACGCATAACCCTACCCCCCGACAAAGATCCTAACAAAGGGGTCCATTTGGGAGTTGCGGGCCCCGAAAACATCCTATCTTTCGCGGAGGCCCTCAAAGGTAAAAGGAGTGATTTCTTTGACTCTCTCCCACCCCTCATCCCCGAAAGGAACAGAGTAATCGCTCCTTCGAGCATTATGGATGGGTTTTTATCCTTGGAAACCTTTTCCCTAGTAGGAAAATTCATAGGCGGGAGACCAGATATAGAAACCATATGGAAATGGGCTTTTTCCAAGTGGAAGACGATAGGAAATATGGAGATCGTTGTGTTGTCCAGAGGTTTCTTCATCATCCACCTCAATAACCATGAAGATGCCAGTCGTATCCTAACAGGAGGGCCATGGTTTTTAGGTAGGCGAAGCCTCTTTCTCAGACCATGGGGTGAGGACTTTGACCCTGAAACACAAAGCATTAATACCGCCCCCATTTGGGTTCATCTACCAAATATTCCCAACTAGTTTTTCCATGAGTACTTCCTCAAAGGGATTGCAAGGACTATTGGTGAACTCGTAGCAATTGACCATTCTACCCTGGCCAGGTCGAGAATGACACATGCAAGGATATGCGTGAATGCCAATGTGGATTTTGAGCTTCCCACTTTTGTAGAACTTGGATATGGGACGTACTTGAGAAAGCAGGCCATTGAATATGAGAATAAGCCAGCATTTTGTGTGGAGTGCCGAACCCAGGGTCACCTCAAAAATTAGTGCCCGAACCTGGTCATCCCAAAAGATGCACCAAAGAAACCCGACCCAAGAGGGTTTGATGCTAAAGGACATACCAGGAATCAAGGATTCCAGTTTCCAATGAACAAAGGAGTCTATAGGTAAGCCAGGAGAGGTCAAAACAACCAGGTTCAAGGAGTTGAACCTCAACAATCAAAAAAGGAAAGCAACAGGTCTCGTGTCAGGCAGACCAAGAAAAATAGGTAAGTCCTTCGATTTCCAAATACAATAAATTTGAAATACTTGTTGAGGATGGTGTTGATCAGAACAAGGAAGGAACTAAGGAGGCTTGCTCTATTTTAGACCTTCCGACAAGCCTAGAGTCCCCATAAAGATCAGGGCCATCAAACGCCCCCCCACCTTGTCCTCCCTTAAACTGCCCTTATGGTATGCCCCAAAATCTGGAAGAATACAGGCATAATATGGAAGAAGAAGATATAAGGATTGAAACCATGGAAATTATGGTTAGCGATGGTTGTGCTAGCCCTGTTTTGTAGCAAATTGTCCCTCCTAAATTTAGCCCCAAACAAACAAGGAGTTCAATGAAATCCCCCATCGATTGTGGTAGTGAAAAAATAAAGGAAGGATCTCAGCGGTTGAACATTTCAGAAGAGGGATTGCAGATGATATTGCAAATGGGACTCAAAAGACATTATTTTCTTCAGTTATCAACGTCCTCAAAGATGATAACAAAACCAACAAACCTCCTCCACCCTAGGGTAGGGGGAGAGGGAAGAATTCAAAACATTCTAAATGAAGTTCCTCTCATGGAATGTGAGAGGCCTTAATGGCCTAACTAAACAAAGAGTGGTTAGTTCATTAAGGAGAGAAATTAATCCTACAATTTTCATAATGCAAGAAACAAAAATTGATGTTGTGTTGTCAAGGAAAATTACCTCTAAAATATGGAAACATGGGGAAGTAGCCTTTAGCCAGGCTAGAGGTGCCTCAGGAGGATTAATGTGTTTGTGGGACTCGAGGAAGTTGGAAGGCAGAGTCATTCAGTCCGATGAGAGGGTTTTGAGTGTTTTCTTTCATGACATGGATAATAATTTCTCTTGGATCTTGTCCAACGTCTACGCTCCTAACTCACTTCAAGGGAGAGTAGTTTTGTGGGAATCTCTAAGCAACATGAAAGAGGTATTTCACAACATTCCTTGGGTTGTTGTAGGGGATTTTAATACGCCCCTTTATCCTTCAGAAAAAAGAGGAGGGATAGGTTTACCCAACAGAAGCATGGATGAGTTTAATGAGTTCATTAATACCAATGATCTTATGGATGTCAAGCTCAAAGATGCCAAGTTCACGTGGAGCAATAGAAGATCGAGAAACCAACTTATTCAAGAAATATTAGACAGGTTTTTTCTATCCCAGGAAGCCATTATTGTGTTTGGAGATGCAACTCTTCATTCTTTGCCCAAGATTGCATCTGACCATAGTCCAATCCTGTTAGAAATGCAAAAGGCTCATCCTTTCAGAAGGCCCTTTCGTTTCGAAGCAATGTGGTTAAAACATCCTGATCTGAGAGACCGTATTTCCCAATGGTGGCAACACTCTGGTCAGGGGAGCCCATCCTTCAAACTATCCCAAAAACTAAGGCTCGTCAAAGACAACCTCAAGGTATGGAACAAGGAGATCTTTGGGAACTTGTTTGAAAACAAACAAGTTGTGTCTGAAAGACTCGCTTGCATTGAGAAGAAAATTCAGAATGGTGTTTGTGATGAAGCTACCAGGATTGAGGAAAGAAACACTCTAGCTGAATACCATAACATTCTTGCTTGTGAGGAAATTTATTGGAGGCAGAAGTCCAGAGCTCTGTGGCTTAAACATGGAGATAGGAATTCCAAATTTTTCCACGTTACAACTCTAAGGAATAGAAGTAACAACAGGATCAGGGATTTAGTTAAAGGGGATGGCTCTTCTACTCAAAACATCCATGAGATTAGAGATGAAGCGGTATCTTATTTCAGCTCCCTCCTTGGTGATGAGGCCCCTTGTCTTGCCACAGCCAAAGAGTCCATGCTTCAATTTATTCCTCAGTCCATCAATAGTGAGATCAATGCAAAACTCAATGCTCCTTTCTCGGATGAGGAAATTAGACAAGCCCTGTTCTCCATGGATCCTGATAAGGCTCCGAGCCCTGATGGATTCCCACCCCATTTTTTCCAAACCTTTTGGGATATTGTTGGGCAAGATGTGTGCTTAGCCATTAAAGAGTTCCAATCTTCCAAACACATTCCTCGTAGCTATAATTCGACTTTCATTGCTCTTATCCCCAAAGGGCCTACTCCCAAATCTATGGTGGATTTTAGGTCTGTCAGCCTTTGTAATGTTATTTACAAAATCCTAACCAAATCAATAGCTAACCGAATGAAAGAAGTGTTACCCTCCATAATTGACCCCTGCCAAGGAAGTTCGGTCCAAGGAAGGTCTATTCTCGATGGAGTCATCACCGTCCATGAGGCCCTCCACTCCGTCTCTCAATCCAAAAAGCATGCCTTTGCCCTCAAACTGGACATGAACAAGGCCTATGATCGTATCAATTGGGAGTTTGTGATTGCTATTCTATTGAAGTTTGGGTTCCATCCCGATTGGGTCAGGCTCATTAAAGGATGCATTTGTAAACCATGGTTCTCCATCCTCATCAATGGTTCCACGATAGGGTTCTTTTAGAGCAACAAAGGCCTTAGACAAGGAGATCCAATTTCTCCTATGCTCTTCATAATTGTTGCAAAAGCCCTCGGAAGGACCATCAAAGCTGCCTATAGTGCTGGTCTCATATCTGGGATAAAAGCAACATCCTTAACCAATCCGGTTACTCATCAACAATTTGTTGATGACACTCTATTTCTTACCCTCGCTTCTGTGGGTGAGGCCAAGGTCATCAAACACATTCTGACTCTCTATGAGGATGTTGCTGGACAAAAGGTAAATTTCAACAAAAGTAAGATTTACTTTCTCAATACTCCTATTCCTAGGCAGGCCAAGATTGCAAGGATACTGGAGTGCTCTATATCTACCCTTCCTACCTCCTACCTGGGTCTCCCACTTTTCACAGGCACTCCAGTTGAATCTATGTGGAATAATATTTTGGAAAGAATCCAAAAGAAACTCACAGGGTGGAAAGGGCATCTCTTATCCTAGGCTGGTAAAGAAACTTTGACTATGGCCTCCCTCCAAAGCATTCCAGTTTATTTCTTATCAGTGTTTAAGGCCCCGGCTATGGTGTATCACAAAATTGAACAGTATCAAAAAAACTTCCTCTAGTCTAGTTTTGAAGACAAGCAACGTATCCACTTAGTAGCATGGAACAAGGTTTGTCGACCAAAGGAGGATGGAGGATTAGGCCTTAGAAGAATTAGTCACCTTAATACAACCTTGTTGGTAAAACAAGCTTGGCGTTTGATGATCAATGAGGAGAATGAGTGGACTACAATTGTGAAAAGGAAGTATCTTCAAGGATCAGATTTTTTGAGTATTGCAGTCCCAAGCAGAGGATCGGCTTTTGGAAAGCCATATTGACAAGCAGAGATATAGTTATTAAAGGCTTAAGGTGGATCATGGGGAATGACCAAAATATTAGTTTCTGGGAGGACAAGTGGGCTAGATGCGAAGCCCTCATAAAGGATCCTAACCTGGCTAGGTTAAAAGTCCACACTGATGTATTGTTTGGGAAAAATGTGGTGGATTTCTTGTGTCCTGATAATAACAAGCCTAGGTGGAAATCCATAAATATTGATGGGTTGGAGGTTGAATCTGAGGCTTTAGAAAATCTGTTGAGGCAATAATTTATTCCTTCAGTTAGGGTAGAAGATCATGTTTGTTGGGCGAAAATAGAGAGTGGCAATTTTTTTGTCAAGTCGGCCTACAAGCTTCTGCTGAAACCTGAGGACCCTCCATTTCAAGCTCAGCTGGTGTGGACTAAAATGTTGATTCCTAAGATATCCTTTTTTCTTGGCTTGTCATCCAAGGCAAGATCCTCACCATAGACAATATGATCAAGAGAGGTATCATGGTTCCTAATAGATATTTTCTTTGCAGGGCGGATTGGGAGTCTGTGCATCATTTATTTCTTGATTTCCTGGTGTCCACGTCCATCCTAGATGGTATTTTTTAAAATTTTCATATATCCTGGGCTAAACCTGCCTCAATCTATGATTTTTTCATGCAATGGCCCAACCCCTTTGCTAACACCCGTCTAAGGTTTATGTGGAAAATCTACCTCCATCATTTCCTTTGGAAAGTGTGGTTGGAGAGGAACCATAGAGCCTTTTTTGAAACCAGGATGTCCTCTGCTTCCATCATCAACAATATTTTGGCCTTTGCTTGTGAGAATGCCATTTTATATCCCTTATCCTCTCAATCGGTTTCCTCCTTTGAGAATTCGTTAGGTCAATCCTTGAACATTCCTTTAGAGGATAAGTCTATTCCAGTTCCTCCTAACCTCAGATCAGGGTCCATGTGGATTCCCCCCACTGGACTGGTTCAAGCTGAACTTCGATGGAGCTACCAAAGGAAACCCTGGCAGGGCTAGGGCAGGGGGTGTGTTGAGAGATCATCAAGGCCACCTTGTTTTTGCTTTTGTAAAAAATCTAGGCATTCAAATGAACAATGAAGCTGAAGCTAAAGCAATGTGGAGAGGATTGGTCTTGGCCAAAGATGTCCAGGGCAGATTGATAATGGAAGGTGACTCGCTCAACATCATAAACCTCCTCAGAAACAACAAAAACCCCCCATGGAGGATTGAGGCCTGCATCAAGGAAGCTAGGATCCTGATTGGTTGCAGATGTGATATAGTGATCCAACACTCCTTTAGAGAGTCCAATAAGGTGGCGGACAGGCTAGAAAATGAAGGAGTTAATGCTGACAGACTCATCACGTGGACTCAGGGATTACCACGTGATGTGGAATTTCTAATTCAAAATGAAATTAGATGACATGGACGACTAATGTCTGGTTCGAGTGTATGTTTCCAATTTTAATCCAAGTTGGTCCTCATTTTTTGGCCTCAAGGAGGAAGTTCCTTTTTTGTCTCCTTAGGCTTGTCAGGTTTTCAAGAAGGGTTAGCCTTGATAAGCATGGAATCAGGTGTGGTTTCAATGGGCGTATTGACAATGCAATCCGCACTTGCGTAAGGAATGCCAATCAAGGCTGGGCTTGGTCCCGATGCGGGCGGTTGATGGTCCCATCTCATGCGCTAAGTGTTGTCACCCATGTTGAATGCATCAGCTTTCCCGCCATGCCTACCCTTTCAAATCTTCTCATGATTCCAAAGCATGGGCATCCAAACAGTCATATTCTCTTCAAATCTGGCATGAGTTTTTTGCTTATCAAGGGTGCCACGCGGACCATCCTCCAGGTGTCCTCGAGTATGGTGCTCATCCCTATGCATGGTACCATCCCCCAAGGTAATTTCCACACCAGCCAAGGCCGCATCCAGAAGCTTCCCTCCTTTTCTAATAAGCATCTGTTTCATTTTCCATCGGAGGTAAACTCAACTATTTCTAAGAGCAAGAGCCTTTTTTATTTCCTTGTGGTTGGTAGTAACTGTGCTCGTGGGGTTTGCACCATGACGTTCATCGAGCCGAGCAACATCGAGATGGAATCCCTAGCGGAAGCCATCCTCACTGAGAGGGGTTTCACTCCTTTTTTCAATCTGTTCATCGAGGCCGAGAGAGAGATTACCTTGGCGGTGTTGGATTCATGGGAAGTCGGCAAGGATGGTGGCAAGGTGAATGTTCATGGATGGGAGTTCATCATCGACATTCATTTTCTAGCAATAATTATGGGATAGGCGGCCAAGGGTAGATCAATTCACAGGGAGAAGCATAATTGGGACATGGAGCTCAAGGAATTTAAGGACAATTCTAAGATTTTCAAAGAAGCCAAAATCGGTCTACTGCGTACTAACCTCCCCACCCCCTGGAATGTTGTTATGAAAAATATAATGGAATTCATAACTGCTGAGGACCCTGGGAAAGTCCTTATCAGTTTCCATTATGCTTTCATCAACTTTTTCCGTGATGTTAACCCGATTAGTATTCCTCACTTCTTGTTTAATTCCATCAACTACACTATCAATTCCTATAGAAAGAAGAAAGGGGCTGACCTTCCCATCCACTAGGGTTTGTTTAAGGTAATATACAGCCACATCCTTGCCAATTCTCCCTAGAGCGACCTTCCCATTAATCCTCAAGCAAAAATTTCCAAAGGTAAAGACAACCCTGGCCTCCCTAAGCCTTATGGGGCGTCTCCGGCCAAGAAGAGGGGGTGGATCTTCCGGCCAAAGGAGGGCTTGCAAGAAAGAGGTTGAAGACCGAGGACCTCGAAGGCCCCATCAGATCCTCACTGCACCTGAGGAATAAGTTGATCCAGGATAGCTCAAAAGTTCTTGAGGTGGACTCTGAGGATGAGGATCCTGACCCCACCGACTCCGTCCTGAAGCGTTACATTATCACGATGTCCTCGAATATAATCTAGCAGATGAAGGGGCTTCGTGATGCGTTGAACATCCTATTTTTCAATGAAGGCTTTCAGGGCCAAGGAGAGTCCAAGACGGTGGAGGCCATCTCTGAGGTGGAGGTGAAGGAAGAGTCGAAGGACGACGTGAAGGACGAGATTAAGGAAGAATATGAGGACTATAAGGAGGCCTAAGTTGTTGCTTCATGTTTCATCTTGATGGCTGCCCTACGTGGAGCCGGTTTTGTTTTGGGGGTTATCTTCTTTTTGTTGGCTTGTTGGTTGTTCTGTAGGTTGTTTCATCTTCCTGTCTTGCGTATGGGTGGGGTTCTCTTAAGGCATAATCATGTTCTGGTAGGACCAAGGGTCCTTAGTTTTGTTATGTTGTACTAGCTCAGCAATCCTAAGCTATTTTTTGTAATGAGGTTTTGGGTCAACCTGTGAAAACCCGAATCTAATGAAATCTTTAAATTACCAAAAAAAAAACAGGATCACATGTACAAAATCATTGCCATAGAATCGCCACTGACGATTTTGTCCAAACTTGCAAAATGGCACAACTTGAAACAAAAATCAATTTTAGGGGGTCTGCCAAGCAAAGAGATGCAACAAACTTTTTGACTTAATTAGTTAGGCTCCCAGGTTTCTTAACAAACCAAAAATTTTCAAATGAAATAAAGTATTCATATATATATTACAAAATTACAACATATAACTTCTAAGTGGCGATTTTGTTCTACAAGGAAAAACAGAATAACGAAGAGCAGAGTTACAAATGACAAAATTGTCGCCTGCAATAGGGATGTAACAATTTTATCCTATGAAGAGAAACAATAGTAGCAAAGCAAAATTTGTTAGAAAATGGTCAAAAAACAAGGAAGCAAGATAAATAATCGGGTAACTAGCCAAAATTTATTCTGAAAATGTGATTGTGAGGTTAAATATTGGTGAAAAGTCAAACAAAATCATTATTCGTATCAAAGCGATGGCAATTTTATCTTTGATGAACAAAATAAAAATAGAGACAAGGGTCACAAAGATATGGTTGAACACAAGTTGGGGGAGCATCCAGAAAGTTGATGCCTTGATAAAAATGTCCTAAAATGTTGCAAGGTAAAGGTTAAAACACTTACAAAGAGAGGAAATGTTAACCCAAGAGTTGGTAAATCAAATAAGAGAAGGAAATCAAAGCAAATGTCATTTAAATAAAATTATATTGTCTTAAATGCGAACTAAGCTAAGATTCCAAGTGCAAAATCAAAAGAGCATAAGAGGGAAGAAGTCTTTACAACCCAAGAACCATGAGTTGGATTCCTCCTTTGCCCTCAAGTGAGAACTTCAAATTTCAAAAACCAACAAAATAATGAGAGCTTAGAGCAAGGAGAGAACAAAATGGCAAAGTTTTGTTGGCAAGAAAATTGTTGTTGTGAGAGGCTCCCCAAGGCCTAAATTTATAGAGCTTTATTGCCTTCGGGAGAGGAGATTGTAAAAAGAAATGCAAGGTAAGTTATTTGAAATGCATATCTAAGAGAACAAGGGAGGTAGATTTCAAAAAGGGTAAGTCTTAAAGTTTGAATTTCATTGGAATATGGCACGGATCAGAGGTGAGAACAATTAATTAATGGTGGGAGGCCCAAAGATGGCAAAAATTCCAAGATTTAAAGCTTTTGTACTTGCGGGACAAAATAGCCATTGACGAAATTGACATTTTTTTAATTCATAACAAAGTTGGTTACATCCATAGTCCTTTTCTACTACCAAGATGAGTTCAAATATTGGGGCTACCCCCAACACCTATTCTACCTCATTGTTATTTAGCCCAGTGTGAGGAGCACCAGGGGCTCGAGATTGGTACTGTCATCAGGATGGCATGCGCTCAACAAACTCAGGATAGACTACTACCTTTGCACAAACGAGCCTGCCCCTAGGATTTGAACCTAGGTCTCTTCTTGGTAAGCGCCAAGACTTACAAATCCACCTAGCCCCTAGGGACATTGGCGAAATCGTCATTGGCATTTTTCTAAATTTGACCATGAGGGTCAACGGGATGGGAAATGTTTTAGAAGTAGGTGGAAAATTTAAATTTTACAAAATCGCTACTGCAAAATCACTACCAGCACTGCCAAGCAACATTTTGAGGTATTTTGAGGCATTAATTATCATAAGAGTATAGGCATGTATATACTCATTAGAAAGCTCTTTTTGTGCTTGTTATAATGATAGTAATTTTGTAGAGTTTTGTGAAGATATGATAGGAAAATTAATGCCCCAAAGATTATGTTGCTTTTTGGAGTAATAAATGCTCTAAATTTGGGTATAAAAAGGTGGATTCAATTTAGTTGATTAGAGGGTTGATGTATAAGGATTAATTGGGGGAACTGTTGATCTTGAGAATAGTGTTCCAAAAATTGGGTATCCATAACCACATCTCTACTTATAGGCACTTTCTTGGTGATTGGATCTATCAATTGATAAGTTTTTGATGCTTCATCATAGCCAAGAAATATGCAAGACAATGATTTTGCATCCGACTTGGTCCTCTTTTGCTTTGGCACATGCTTTGGTCTGCTTAGAATATTAGTTCCTAGATCATCGCACTTGGGACCTACTAAATATATGATACTAATATTCTTAGTGGAAATGCTCATAGATTGATAAGTCCTTTAAACATAAACTTTTAGGTTTGTGTCACATTAGACATGCCAATACACACAAATATATATATATATACACACACGATTTGCCTTAGGTAACTATATATATATATTCTAGACAAATGGTATAGTTGGATGATTGATTTTTCATCAATTCAATCTTTGAAGAGGGTTTAATCCCTAAATATTTTTAAATATTATAATTTTTAAAGGCAAAAGAGCAAAGAAAACTAATTAAATAAGTTTAAGAGTTTTTTTTCTCCTTTTTCAATTATTTTGAAAAAATCATCAAAAATCACAAGAAATGTGGATTAGATAAATATAATTATAATTAATCTATTGTCATAATAAAGCATCTAATAAGATCAAATGAAAATAGCTCAATTGGTTAAATTTCTCAACTTTCGATGGGTCAAACAACAATAACCATAATCTTATTTATGACTACAACATTCATTCACAAGGCAACAAAACACACAATAAATAATTCAATGCTCCAAGCACAATTGCTAATTACTTAGATTAGAAGTTTGATTACATAAAAAATATAATATTGTAAAAATTTAACTAAAGAGCCACTCCAAAGTTTTAGGGATCAAGATTTTATTTTTATTTTTTTATATATACACACTCAAACACACCTTTAGGTGGTTTGAACCTAGGTCTCCTGAATGAGAGGCCAAAGCAATACCTCTGTGATGTCCCACAATGATCATGATTTGATTTTTAAATTATGCTAAAACACTTATTTTATAATGTTTTTTTTTACATGGTGGAATCGGTAGCCGCCACGAATCTGGGAAGGTTGTCCGGCTTTTATAGCCACCACAATATTATGCGGTTGTCCACCCCGAAAGCCGCCACAATTTTTCGTGCAATCCGCCCCTATAACCAACATGCCACAATCATTTTAAACCTTTTATGTCGTTGAAAGCACCAAGAACAAGCATTCAAAATTGGTAGCTGCCACGAATCTGAGGAGGTTGTCCGGCTTTTATGGTCACCACAGTTTTATGCGTTGTCCACCCCGAAAGTCGTCACACTGTTCTTCACGCAATACGCCCCTATAACCACCATGCTACAATCATTTTAAACCTTTTATGCCGCTCAAAGCACCAGTGAAGGAACAAGCATTCAGTCCGACAAGGCCCGAGATTTGAACCTTGGACCTCCGCCCCCTTACGGAGTTTGATCGAACCAATTTATATATACCTCAAACCCATTTAATAATTTTTTCAAAATCTAAAAAAATTAAATTTTAAAATTAACTCTCTAAAAATCAGTCTATTTTTAAAAAAATATATCTAAAATTGGACAAAATGTTCGGCTTTTATGGCCACCACAGTATTATGCGTTGTCCACCCCGAAAGCCATCACACAATTCTTCACGCAATACGCCCCTATAACCACCATGCTACAATCATTTTAAACCTTTTATGCCGCTCAAAGCACCAGTGAAGGAACAAGCATTCAGTCCGACAAGGCCCGAGATTTGAACCTTGGACCTCCGCCCCCTTACGGAGTTTGATCGAACCAATTTATATATACCTCAAACCCATTTAATAATTTTTTCAAAATCTAAAAAAATTAAATTTTAAAATTAACTCTCTAAAAATCAGTCTATTTTTAAAAAAATATATCTAAAATTGGACAAAATCTTCGACTTTAGTTTACATATTTATATATTTTTCCTTTAACCTCAAGCTTCAACTTTTATTTCCACATGACCAGAGATCCATGTTCTATGGAACTTATATTCCAACTCTATTTTGGATAGGAAAACTTACATGGTAATATTCTTAATAGCTTATGGGCGCTTTTATTTTCACGTTGGATTCATACGCAGAGGTGATTCCCTTTTACAATGAGCTTTCAAATTTGTTGTTGAGCAATGCTACCACATGGTTTACATCTTGTGGTCAATGACTTTGGGTCAAGTACATCCAAAATGAATATATTAGGCCTTCAGGCTATGAGAATAACGTGGATGCATTTATATTTTTATTTCATTCCCTCAATGGCCGAGCTAAGTGACTGAAACGTCACTTACGGACGTTTCAGTCATGTGCGATGTCTTGCCTTACCATAGGTTCACAAGATCTCTTATTCACTTTTGATTAGTGGTATTGACATCATCATGAAGGGAATCAGACCCTTTGAATAGTATATAATCTGAAGGGTTGAAAGACTTTCAAATTGTTCCTATTCGGTTTTGATTATCTGCTCTTTATAATCAAAACCCTTGGGTATATATTATTCAAAGGGTTTTGAAAGATCTCTTATTCACTTTTGATTAGTGGTATTGACATCATCATGAAGGGAATCAGACCCTTTGAATAATATATAGTCTCAAGGGTTGAAAGACTTTCAAATTGTTCCTATTTGGTTTTGATTATCTGCTCTTTATAGGAGTGAACCAAATCAAATTGATTTTTCATTGAGACATTTTGACATGTACATTCAATTCGTTTGGTAGAACAAAGAATTGAATTATAATTACCCACCTTATACCTTGGAAGGAGAATTATGTAAATATGGTTATATACTTTGCTCGGTCTCATCGACTATCAACTATCTTCATACTTGCTTTTATCAAAACTTCTTGAAAAAGAGAGAATGAATAATCTTTGAACTTCATGATAGTAATTTTTTTTCAGGGCATCAAACCAAAATAAATACTTACTATTCCTACCCTCCTCATATGACCACCATAAAATGTTGACTTTGATGGTAGTGAGTTGAAAATCACTACACAAAGATTCAGTCACTTATTGATGAACGACTCAAAACATTTAACTTCATGATTATAATATGAACATGCATCAACTATTTAAAGTATTGTAGTTGCCTATAGCTTTTATGGATGCTAGGGATTAACAATAACATGTTCTAAGATCTATGTATAGATAATTGTATGTTAAAGAAATAAATGGAGTCAAACAACAAACATGGGATAATTATAGGATAATTAAACATAATCACCAATAAGTGGTCATGTCGTTGCTTTTTTTAATAATATTATTAGTCACTCGTTACAAATAGATAATTAGTTATAGTCACAATTATATACCTTTTCCTAACCCTTATATTGATTTAAAGGCCCTTATCTCACCCTCTTTAAAATGCAAAATTTGAAAGCTGATAATTTTATCACCATTTTCTTGAATGTAATTAAATTGAATGTTGTTTGGAATCAAGTTTGGCCTATATTTGATTACGTATGAAACTTGAAAACATTTATTGGTTTTATTGGTTTGTCAAGCAAATAGGAATGAAAAACTCCTTTCATGTTTGTCTTAAGTCAATACTAACTACAATTATTATGAAATACTTTAATATAAAATAACATGCTGCATTTTCATAATTATTCAACATAATTCATATCTAAATAATATAATCATACAATGCTTTATACTTTAATTTAATTTATTTAAAACATATATTTTTTCTTGTCTTGAAACTCATATTCCATAGAGCCCTATAGAAAGTTTCAAAGTAGAGAAAAATCCATTTGATGAAGTGCTCTAATTTATGCCAAACAAAATTGTAACTAATTTTAAAATTTTATAATAAAAGCTTGTTCTACTTTCAAGCTTAATCTTTGATTCCCTTTAGATGTCTTACCAAAGTTTTTTTGATATTCGGAAAGTATATTGGACTGTTCCTGAAGTTTTGGACATATGGCCCGTACAGTGTCAAGAAGGAACCTATCAATGTTAAGCTTTAGCAATCTTTAATTGTTCCTGAAGTGTTGGATATATGGCCCGTACAGTGTCAAGAAGGAACCCATCTCCTCCATGCCTTGCTATGAATGACACGCCCAAAGGACTCTTATCGTGCTGTCCTACTGGTAGGCTTGCCTGTCCATTATTTACATAAAGGATAACCACAATTTAGCCATACAAGTTTTCCCATCAACTTAAACACAATGTCTCGTCACTCGAAAATACTAAAAGCAAAAAATATTATAACCATTTACTTGTTAACAGTAAGAAAATGAAAGAATAAAAGCTTATATGATGCAGACGAGAAATTTTCCAATTCCACTCCTGAATCAAGAAAATGTTCCCATTGTCTTACATCATTCTTCACTAAATGATATTAATATGAAAACTAGGAAAAAAACATATGTAATCACAATCAAAGCCCATGATACCTGACAGCATCCAGACATGCCAGCGATACTCAACAGAGTGAAAGCCCTGAACCGGAAGTCCTCCAAGGTGTTCTCCTTCATGTTGAGCTTAGGAGGAGGACCTGGAGTGGTAGGAATAACCAGTATTCCATCATCCTGTAGACATGATAAATTATGGTAAGTAAAACTAGCTGAAAGATGAATTCTCTTCATATGATGAAGTTGCAACTAGAAGCCAATCAAACTGGGACTGCTCCATAGAAATATGCCTTCAAATCTATAAATTCATGTGAATCTCTAAAAATTGAAACGGTTAACAAATGCATCCCGCCACAAACTGCTGAGAGAGACATCAGAAATGCATTGCAGACCATAGGTGGCAATAAGCGAAGTCACCACAAATATATGCATGGCAAATCTGAATGAAAATAAAGCAGCCTAAACAGCTCACCCGTCAGTTATATCTGTGCATATAGCTATGCACAAATAGATCATAAAGAGGTTAATTGACAACAATAGAGCAAGGCTCCAGTCATCAGTTTTCTACGTTCAAGTTAACAGCTCACAGCTATCAGGGCTGAGAGGTCTCCACTTACAGATAGAGCAATAGTAACCTTTTTGCAAAACATCAGTAATGCGCATAACTGTTTATCAGAATATTTACAGATACCTATCTCTTGATATTATTTATGATACATCCATATTGTTCTTACAAAATACATGCCACAAGAATCACTGGAATCTATATCTTATTTGCCAATGCAGTCTTTCCAGAATGCACAGTTAGTTCCTCAAAAGTTTGATGTCATGTATTAATAAAGAACGAGTTTGCAAAATTAAACACTGGTTGCAAAGAAATTAGTTCCTCGAAAGTTTGATGTCATGTATTAATAAAGAACGAGTTTGCAAAATTAAACACTGGTTGCAAAGAAACTAACTCATGCTTTCCCCATATTCAAAACCTGTAACTGACCAATTCAGCTTAGGTTAGAAACTTAAACATGATGAAAAATAGAAATGAACTTCATTTACTCAAATCGGTTCAAGTTTCATAAGCACGAACTTCATTTACTCAAATCGGTTCAAGTTTCATAAGCACTGTAGCATGCACTTATGGATTCTAGGAAGCATGATTAATTGAATTTGACATTTATGAAACATAAATACCTGTAACAGTGCATTAAGAGCTTCCCGTGCTTCATCCCTGATTCTCATAAAATGAGCAATATTTTCATCATCTGTGTTTGTTTCTAAAGCTAAACGTACACGGGCAGATATACCAGGTCCTAAGTCAGGCTTTACTTGATTCACCCAGTCTTCGTGATTCTTTTTGAATTCATACCTGCATTTTCAAAACAATGAACAATTGAAGTTTTGACATACACAAAAAGTGCAACATGACACTTATTTAGAAGATGGAAGAAAAACACAAGCATTAATACGCATAAGCAAGCCAGATAGTTCATGCAACAGCATTGGCTACAGGCCTTTGAGTAAATAACAGGAAATAAGCATGCATAGAAATGATCATACAAAACATCACAAAAAGAACAATGCCAAAAATAGTAAAACATAAGGATGTTTTTATGTTGCCACTGTTAGCGTACTTAGTAATTAGTTATTACTTTGTTTCGCAGCTCACTTTGTCTTTATTTAATTCAGGCAGACTGTTACAACTGCGTAACAGATCCGTTCCGCCGGTGACTATTCCCGGCAGTGTAATCTGTATTTATACCTGCTGCTGAATAATAATGTTTGGTTCGTTGTTTAACATGGCATCAGAGCCAGCTTGGGAAATTTTCTGCAGGGAGGCGGATGAAGATATTTGCTGAAAAAGAAGTTATGCTGTGCGTTATCTTCTGAACGCAAAATTTTTTTTCTCAGCAGTGCGTGTTGTTTTTTCCCGTTGCGTGCTGTGGGAGAGAGCAGTGCAATTTTTTTTATTTTTTTCTGGTCGCGTGACAGCAACCAGCAGCTGCGGAAAGAATAAAAAAAAAAATAAAAATTTCCGCCCCCCGCTGAGCAGAGCCCCGCAGAGCAGAGGAGGGACGCGCAGGGACCCCCCGTTGAGCACAGCCACGCAGACTGTGCAGGGAAGGGAAGTCCGCGCGCGACGACGCAATCGCGTCGCGACGCGCAGGGGACCCCCCCCACGTTGAGCACAGTCACGCGGGCTGTGCAGAGAAGGGAAGTCCGCACGCGACAACGCAATCGCGTCGCGATGCGCAGGGGACCCCCCCTGTTGAGCACAGCCACGCGGACTGTGCAGAGAAGGGAAGTCCGCGCGCGACGACGTAATCGCGTCGCGCAGGGACCCCCCCGGTTGAGCACAGCCACGCGGACTATGCAGGGAAGGGAGGAGCCCGCACAGCCACACGACTGTGCAGAGAAAGGGAGGAGCCCGCAACCCCCCCACGTTGGAGGACGTGAACGCAGCACATACTACGCTGCGGCATTCCATGCCACCCCCGTTGGAGGATGCGAACGCAGTGCATATCGCGCTGCGGAGTTCCACAGCCCCCCCGCCCGTCAGTAAAGCTGACTTAAAAAAAAAAAAAAAGCGAACGAGCATCTGCGGAGGCAGCCGCAGAGAGGAGGACGGGAGAACGACAGAGGAGGAGGTAGCAGGTGTTGAAAGAGGAGCTGGCCCACTGATCCTTCCGGATCAGCCCGCTAGCTCACTTGGCAGTGAGCTGTGCGGTAAGGCTCAGGGAGCCTACAGGTCGGGGGTTCAAATCCCACCGACTCCCCCCTTGCTAAGGTATAATTTTTTTTCAAAGTCATTTTTTAATTATTATTTTTTTAATTAAAATTTTTAATTTTAATTTTTTTTAATATAGTTTTAAACTTTATAAATTAAAATTTAATTTTAATTTATTTTTCCTAAGTTTTAAAACTATATAAATTAAAATTATTTATTTTAATTTTAAATATATAATAATTATTTAAAATGCTTTGTTAAAGAAAGTTTTTTTAAGGGGGGATATTTTTTCAAAAATCAAAGGGGGATTGTGAGTAATTTTATGAAAAACAACAATTTGGCAAATTGTAAAAGGTGCATTTTCGGCTGTGACCGACACCTTGTGGGTTATTCTTGTGGGCATTTTTTTTGTTGTATGTTGCATATTTCTTTTTTGCACTATAACATTAAAAATTAAAATCAAAACACTCCCTAAATCCCCAGAATAATTAAAACCCATCCGTGCAATTTATTGCACTTGCAGTGTTCGGTATTTGTGATACCTCTGGCCAGCACTTACAGGTAAAGCTGTCGTGATTTGGCTACTGTATCCGCCGCCTAATATAGCTGCTACAACGACGTCTAAGCTTGTTCTCTATAAATCGTCGGGGAGAGATAAGTTTGCCATCTTTTGCATTTTTTTACTCCATCCACTACCCTTTATCGCACTTGTGTTTAGGCGTAAATCCTGACGAAGTATTCTTCATAGTGTTTAGGGGAAGTTACACCCCACGCATGAGAAGAATCTTCTATGGTAGGTGCCATCAACAAGGCGATTCCCTTTCGATACCGCTTATGTTCCACGTATCGTATGATCTCTAAAACTCACCTATAGTCTCCCTCACGTAAGGGCGGGTGATTTTTGTTGATCTTTCTAAATACCTATAGTTTCCCTCACGTAAGGGCGGGTATTTTGTACGGTATATTGGCCTAGCAAAAGGTATATCGAAAGGGGGACCAATTGGTGATATAAGGAACCTTCACTATGGCCGTTGTTGCAAAGTTGATGACTGATCCACATCAGTTATTGAAAGGTCCAAATTATACACCATAGAAACATAAGATGAAGGCAATTCTCCAAATGGAAGATTTGTGGGATATTGTTATTGGAGTAGCAACTAGGCCTTCACCAACAGCGGGATCCACAGGTCCTTCAGCGAGATCGGATAGCTTTTGACAAGAAAGACGGTAGAGCAAAGGTGCTCATTTTGTTTGCTGTTTCGGATGAAGTGCAACCTCATATAGCGACAAAGCAAGTGGTAAAGAGGCATGGGATGCCCTTAGAACCATCTATGAGGGGAAGAATGAATCCACCATTCTTCATCTTCAACAACAACTTCATAACTCTGAGTTTGAGGCGGGGTGAAACAGTTGAACTCTTTCCGTGCAGAGTGTCTGAGTTGAAAGAGAAATTGAGTTCTCTCGGGAGATACTGTGGACGAAAAGCTTCTCATTTCACTTGTGATGAGAGCTTTACCTTCTTCATTTGATATGTTGATAACCTCCATCCAGGTGTCTCAACGACAAATTACCTACATCGAGTTGGTCAATCTGCTTCAACAACAGGAGGCACGCCAACTTCACAAGGATGATTCTTCCAATACAGCCCTATACACCAATAGGCAGGGTTCTAGGAAGAAAGGTAATGGGCAAAAAGGAGGCAACTTTCAGAAAGGAGGAAATTCTCAAAAGGATACGAAAGGAAAAGGCAAACAACCTCAACGAAGAAGAGGTGGTGCAAGATCCGTGAGAAAGACAACCATGACACCAACGAGTGTTGGCATAAGAACAAGCGAAAGGCCAAAACAAACCACAAAATAAAAACAAGCAACCCCGGGTGAATGTTGTTGTTGAAGAATCGACTCGGATTCCGAATGGGCACACAAGGTGCTCATGACTACCACGGATTCCACACGAGAGGGATCCTGTTTGGTATGTCGATTACGGAGCTAGCAAACATATGATCAGCGACGGATCGTGGTTTGAATCATTTGTGGCCAAGGAGGGCAAACCTGTCACCATTGCTGATGATAAAACCTACGGGGGTTCGGGGAGAGGTGCAGGTTTCGGTCACTCTTCCCGATGGCAAGTGTCGGATTGACAAAGTCCTCTATGTTCCGGGATTGGCCAACAATTTGTTGTCAGTGACACAAATCCTGGACAGAAATATGGTTGTCAACTTTCGTGTTGAGAATGGAAAGAAGTGTTGTACAATTACCAGGAAGGGTAAGCAGATTGCAACGACTTCATATAAGCACGGCTTATTTGCACTAGATGCTATCTCTACTCCACATGTTGCCATGTCTGTCTCTACCAAGGAGGCAACTTCCCTATGGCACAAGAGATATGGGCATCTTAGTTCGGCTACTTACTTGAGCTCGGCAAGTATGAGATGGTAAAGGGTCTTCCTTCCCTTTACGCCACATTGCCGGTGTGCTCTCGACCGCTTAGCGGGAAAGCGAGCATAGAGTACCATTTGAGAAGAGCTCAACAAGAGCACGAAAACCTCCGGAGTTAATTCATACCGATCCGTGTGGTCCTTTCACACCCAACGGTTGTGGAGGGAAGAGGTACTTTGAGTTATTCGTAGATGACTACTCACGAAAGATGTGGGTTTTCTTTCTCCAACCGAAATCCGAAGCTTTCGCATTCTTCCAACAGTTCAAGAAATCCGTTGAGGAGGAGTCAGGGGCTTCTATTAAAACCCTCCGCTCAGATCGAGGGGGAGAGTTTACCTCTAATGAATTTTCTGCATTCCTAGATAAGCATGGAATCAAGCGACAGTTAACAAGTCGCCTATACTCCTCGACAAAATGGAGTTGCTTGAGAGAAGGAACCGTTCTATCATGGAAATGGTTCGTTGTATGCTCACGGGAGCTACTCTTGGGCAACAATATTGGGCAAAAGCTGTCACCAGCTGCAGTGTATCTCGTTGAATAGGGCACCCACAAAGGCCCTCAAAGGAATGACTCCACAGGAAGCATGGAGTGGTCGAAAACCCTCCATATCTCATCTACGTATTTTCGGGTGTCACGCTTTCATGCACATACCGAAAGAGAAAAGGAAGAAGCTAGATGAGAAAACACTGAGATGTATTTTTCTTGGTTATTCAGAGCACTCTAAAGGATATCGTTTGATAGATCCTTTGACCAAGAAAATTCATATCAGCGAGAGATGTTGTCTTTGATGAAGCTTTCACATCACGAGAGCACATCTAAAGTACACCAAGATATTGTGGAAACTAAGGAAGAGAAGATTCCTTCGTCAACAGAGACAGGAGGTCCTTCTACATCTTCTTCAACTCCACCGAAGAAGAATCCTAAATGGTGTACAAATACAATCAGAGACGCAAATTTATCCACTCCTCCCAATTTGAATTTGGATAGACCTCGTACACGCAGTATGGCTCAAAAGGAAAGAGAAGCCAAAGAAACCGGTGAGGTTGATGATCTTTGTCAATCTTTTGAGGAACTTTCTGTGACTCCAAGTACAGAAGTAGAGGATATGGATATTGATGATGACAGGGCGTTCATGTCTACCATAGATAGTCTTGAACCTGCATCAGTGCAAGATGCTCTTAGTGAGCCTTAGTGGAAGGCCGCTATGGATACAGAGTATGAGTCTTTGATGAAGAATAAAACTTGGAAGCTTGTTGATCTGCCGCATGGAAAGAAACCCATTGGCTGCAAATGGGTATATAAAGTCAAGTACAAGGCAGATGGAACAATTGATAAGCATAAGGCCCGGCTTGTTGCAAAGGGCTATGCTCAAAAAGAAGGCATTGACTACGAGGAAAATTTTGCACCCTATCGCTCGGATGACCACAATTCGGGTTATGTGTCGTTGTGGCAACACAATATGGGTGGAAAGTTCACCGGATGGATGTCAAAAGTGCCTTTCTAAATGGTGATCTCCAAGAAGAAGTCTATATGACTCAGCTGAAGGATTTGAAGTGGAAGGCCAAAAGCAAAAGGTTTGCAAATTGGTCAAATCCTTGTATGGTCTGAAACAAGCTCCTCGAGCTTGGTAATATAAAAATGGACAATCACCTTATGCAGCATGGATTTAAGAGATGTCCGTCAGATGCAAACCTCTATTTTAAGAAACAGGGTTCGAGATAGTGTTGCTTGTACTCTATGTGGATGATCCGCTCATTACGGGGAGTTCGAAACTATGATCTCTCTTGTCAAAAGAAACTTGTGCAAATCTTTTGAGATGACGAGATCTCGGACTTTTCCATTACTTGTCTTGGTGCTGGAATTCAGCCAGAAGGAGCACTCCATCAAAGTGTCTCAGAAAAAGTATGCCAAGACATTGTTGGAAAAATATCGCATGATTGACTGCAAGCCAATGACAACTCCAATGGAGAATGGACTTCAATTATTGTGATATGATGACTCACCTCAGGTAGATGGTACTCTCTATTGACAGTTGATTGGGAGTCTCATATATCTGACCAATACTAGGCCGGATCTCGTATTTGCTTGTCAACTATCTTTCGAGGTTCATGCGGGAGCCTAAGACCACTCATTGGAAAGCGACAAAACGTGTTCTTCACTATGTCCGTGGTACTATGGAATATGGCCTAGAATACAAGAGGAACAACAAATTCTTCTTGCAAGGATACACGGACTCCGACTATGCCGGATCATTTGATGATCGCAAGTCAACTTACGGATACATTTTTCATCCGGGATCCGGTCCTGTCTCTTGGCACGGCAAGAAGCAACAGGTGGTTGCTATTTCATCAACAGAGGCAGAGTATCGCGCCGCACGTGAAGTTGTGTGCGAAGTGATATGGTTACGTCGCATTCTGACAAGTATGGGCCATCCATCAAAATCTCCAATACACTTTTTCTGCGACAATCAGGGTGTTCTGAACCTCGTCAAGAATCCAGTCCATCATGAAAGAACAAAGCACATTGACACACAATGTCATTTCATTCGAGATGAAGTTCCAAAACACCGAATTCAGCTTCAGCACATTCCCACCGATGCTCAAGTTGCAGACATTTTCACTAAGGCACTTGGACGTGTCAAATTTGAATTGTTTCGCAGCTCACTTTGTATTGCAAAATGATGTAAGGGGATGTTAGTATAGCTATTAGTTATTACATTACCCAAATAATGTAATAAAGGGGGATGTTAGCGTACTTAGTAATTAGTTATTACTTTGTTTCGCAGCTCACTTTGTCTTTATTTAATTCAGGCAGACTGTTACAACTGCGTAACAGATCCGTTCCGCCGGTGACTATTCCCGGCAGTGTAATCTGTATTTATACCTGCTGCTGAATAATAATGTTTGGTTCGTTGTTTAACAGCCACAAGCAGGGACATAGGTGCACTTAACACAAGCTTCATAAAATCAAGGGCTTGGGGATTGAGCAACATGTGTGGACATTATGTGTTAGGATGTGAGAGTTTGTTACCAGTGCATATACAGACATAATTATATTTACCTATTACATATTTCAGTATTCACCCCTATTTATAGAACAACAATGCATTATTTAGTATTATAATGTAATTATATAAATATTTTATTAGCATAATTATATAATAGATTAATAACCAAGTTAATCTACTAACCAGTGAAAAATTTTCATTATAATTATAGAACACATCAACGCATTACTTATCTATTTCATAATTTGTTCTACGTTTCTTACAATGAAAAACATAACCAAAACAAACTAGTCTGTTTAGGTGCATTTTCTTTTACGTGAGGTGTCCCCAACTCCATAATTGTATGTATGAACCAGTTAAAAGTGATTCTATGAAACATCAAGGAATACATGCACCAGAGGACTATGAGAATCAGGAACCAATGCAGTAGTAAACAAAGGAGGATCAGATGAAGTTGGGAGCAACAATTATTTAAAACTGTCTTCCTGTGACGTAACAACTTCCAGAAATACAGCAACAACATTAAAAATTCAATAATGCAGAAAAGCAGACATCCATTGGAACAGTAAATCAAATTCAATACCAGAAAATCAATAATGCAAGTAACAGATTTCCAGATCCAAAATTAGTACAAATCCTAGCCACTTAGAGAGGGAAAATTCTCATAGCCACTTGGAGAGGACGAAGTCTCATACGTGCAACAGAGGTGACTTCAGATAACAAGTATGAAAGATGATCTCAACAACAACATAACTCCTCTATTTATAGACTAAATTAAACAAGAACATACTCCTAGGACCTGAGCTAACAATAATATAGATAGCCAATGTGGCTATATTGGAGCCGTTATATTGCTCCCCCTTCAGAAAGCTTTGTCCTCAAAGCTGGAAATGACTAGAAACTGCTCTTAGGCTCCCACATCTCATCTTATTCTGGAAGATCCTGCCATTTGATGAGGAACCCGTGAATCTGGTGAGACCACAAATTATGGACTCGCGACTACAACACAACTTTCGGATGGAGAGCGATCCGCCCTTCTTCATCGAGTACTAGAAGCTCCATCTGGGACTGCACCTTTTGGCTAATAACCTGTTTAAGACAAGAAACATGAAAAAAAGGGTGGATGCACGAAGTTGACGAAAGCTCCAACTCATATTGCACTTCCCCAATGCGATGGACCACCTTGTAGGGGTCATAAAATCGTGTGGCCAACTTTTGACTAGACTTGGTCTTCAAGGACAATTGCTTATAAGGCTGAAGTCGCAAAAAAGCCACATCTCCTATTGCAAATTGCTGCTCAGAAAGAGAAAATGTTTGTTGTTTATTCATGAGGTTTTGGGCCTAGGACAGATTATCTTTAAAAAGCTGGAGCTCAAGCCGATGCTGCTGCAACAAATCATCCATTTGGGCCATCTTGGAGGATCCTAGAACATAGTCTGCCACTGATGGAGGTTTTTGGCCATACAATCCCTCAAATGGGGACATCTTGAGGGAAAAATGGTAAGAAGTGTTATACCACCATTCAGCTAAAGAAATTCAGTGAACCCTGTGATTCTGTTTGTCTTGGGCAAAACAGTGAAGGTAAGTACCCAAAAATTGTTCACAATCTCCATTTGGCCATCAAAGTAAGGGTGATAAGAAGAGGATATGTTCAATTGAGTACCAATGAGAATGAACAATTCCTTCCAAAATTGTTGGTGAAAACAGGGTCATGATTACTAACAATGTACTTGCATGCAATCCAATTTGAAAGCAGAATTGAGGAATACCTTGGTTACCTTGTTGGCTGTGAAGAAATGTTGCAGGGCACAAAAATGAGCATACTTCAAAAGGCAATCTACCACCTTAAAGATCAATGTTTTGCCCTTGGATTTGGGAAGGTCCTCAATGAAATCCATGGAGATGTGTCCCCATTAGTAATCATGAATAGGCAAAGGTTGCAACAAACTAGAATATTTTTACAGATTCCCCCCTTGTTCTGCTTACATACCTCACATTTGCCCACAAATGTCTTGACATCTACTTTTAGTCCTTTTCCAAAAAAAAGATTGTTTCACCTGCTGGTACATTTTTAAGAAACCATAATGTCTAGCTAGAAGAGATGCATACAATTCCTATAGAACACCAGTCTTGATGGTTGAAGATGGAGGCGGATAAATGGAAACATTCTTAAGAACCCCATCAACATATGAAAACAAGGCAGGCGACGAAGAGCCAGCCTCCACATCATGAATGATGCAAGCAGTCTCGGGGTAGGAATGCCATTCCTCATCGAGCTATGAAAGCCATTGTGGAAGCGGACTACAGATGGCACCGATAGCAACAATGTCCTCGCGTTTGCAAGAAAGAGCATCGGCCACCACATTCTCCTTTCCCTACTTATACTCAATGGCAAAATCATAACCTAAGAGCTTTATCAACCATTTATTCTGTTCGGGACAAGAGAGACTTCCCAACCCAAGAAGATATGCTTAAGGCTCCTATGGTCAGTCTTGATAATAAAGCGTTGTCTCAACAATAAGGCCCTCATTTCTCTACGGCATGCAAAATGGCTAACATTTCCTTCTCATAAGTGGATCGACCCACTTGTCGGATAATTGCTTCCTTTCAAAGGCCAAGGGATGTCCATATTGCATAAAAACAGCTCTGATACCTATGCGTAAAGCATCAAATTCAATGACAAAAGGTTTGCTGAAATCAGGAGCAACCAAAACAGGGGTGGTACACATAGCCTCCTTTAGGGCATTGAAGGATTGGGAAGTTGCTTTGGACCAAACAAAAGTGTCCATCTTAGTGAGAGTGGTGAGCAAGGCTGCAATCTTGCCATAGTTGCTAACAAATTTCCTGCAATACCCAGTTAGACCTAAAATTCCGGGAAGCCACTTGAGGGGTTTAGGCCTGGGCCAATCTTACATAGTTGGGATCTTGTTAGGATCCACCTTGACCCCTTCCTGAGATACTATGTGTCCCAAGTATTTGTTAGGAACCTACTATTAAAATAAAGCTCACTCACACAAAAACTGAAAATAAACAAAAATTCATTAAATAACATAATAACACTATGCAGAAAGTAATAGCAGAATTGAAACAATCTCACAAAATAACTTAGAATCACAGGCCTCTTCAAGGGGGCAACCTCCTTCAATATTTCATTAATATGCAAAAAGATACATTCGTACATGGCTCCATGCAACCCTAACCCTAAGCTCAAGAGTTGGCTTACATGTAAAATGTCACTCGAGCTAGAATCTTCTACCAAACATGGGTTACAATCTTGATAATGGTTACATGAAATGGCCCCACTTGTCTAGGCACCTTGCTTGCCACATACATTACAAAGTATTACAAAATAACATTATAGATGGGGTCCCCACGTTGGAAGTGGGTCATTACATAATCAAATAAGAATTGAATAATAATGTTAGGATGGATTCCTAACAGTATTCTACCTAATGGATCCCAAAAGAACACTTGGACCTCTTGACAAATAGTTGTTCCTTCTATTAGAGGTGGAGAACTTGGTCAACATGAACTAAATGAGCTCCCCAAGGCAACTTGTCAACCAAGATATCATCAAAGACGACTAACACAAACTTGCAAAGAAAAAGTCAAAAGACAGAATTCATGAGGCTCTAGAAAGTAGAAACATTAGTAAGACCAAAGAGCATGACTAAAAACTCATAACGACCCTCATGCGTGCGAAAAGCAATCTTGGGGATATCCTCTTCTCTAACCCTAATTTGATGGAACCCACAACGCAAGTCAAGCTTGGTAAAGTGTTTAGCACCATGCAAGTCATTCAACAAATTATATATAATAAGGATAGGAAACTTATCTTTGATGGTGATTATGTTGAGAGTTGTCCTTATGCTGCACAATAACTATCGCAGAGGATTAAGGACTGATGCTCAAACAGATAATTCCTTGCTCCAACATCTAAACCAGCTTCTCAACCTCAGATCTCTAGGGCTAGGGATAGCGATAAGGATGACCATTCGGAGGCTAACTTCCCAAAACGAGGTGGATGGCGTGATCATATGTGCACTTAGGAGGAAGACCCATGGGTTTGCCAAAGACATCCACATAACAATCAACAATAGTCTACAAGTTTGAAGTGCCGGAAGGAGTGGCTCAAAAAACTAAACTTCCATTCAGTTGACCTGGGCAAAGAATCCACAACCACCTTTCTTCAGGATCTTTTCCATGCTATGGGAGCTTACCATGTTATAAGGACGAGATTGGATTCCTTGGAGACAAATGACCTTGTAGTTTTCCACCCATTTGACAAAAGATTATTGCAGATTAATAGTAACATTGTCTAGCTGCGAGAACCATTATGCTCTTCTTCATAAGCCTAAACTTGGGCAAATGTGGAGAGAGTCAAGGTATCAACCGTTGCTTCCTCAGATTTCCCTAGGAAGTTACGTCATTCTTCATAAGCCTAAACTTGGGGATGGCGTGAATGACATTTGTAATAGAAGAATCCATGGGGACGTTGATCATTGTGGTTAATGAAATAAGGCTATCGAGGGTTGAAATCACAAGAAGGTTGGCGACAAGACAAATGGATCTTCTTTTCTACCACCAAAGCCACACATTCATCCTCCTCAAGGGTGTATAGATCATGCATATTGACCTCCCACTGGATTTCATCCTTAAGGCAATCCAATTAATAGGTAGAGATAAGCAATCCTATGGACTCCGCGCAATAATCCTTAATCAATCCTATTTGCTTGGTTTGCATCACACAAACCACATACAAAGAAGAGGAGCCCTTATCAAACTTCCAAAAGAACAACGCTTTGAACTCTGGCGAAATAAGAGAGTACCTATTTTTGCGGAGCTCTCATAACAATTTCCAACTTAGTAGTGACCAATGTGACACAACCTTCTTTAGGCACATGGTGTAGTCAGATGATGCTATCCACCTTGGCTATCCAACCACAAATCCGTGCCATCAAATGTCAAAATATCAATGCACAAAACGGGACCATCATGAGCATGCAAGGATATTAACTCCTCTTGCAGAGGGATCAAGATTTGTACCAAAACCTAAGTTAAAGCCACCCATACCTAGAAAAGTGCCTATGGTAGCATAGGGATCCATGAGACTACCATGAGAACCTAAAGGTTTGTGACCAAACGATAACTACTATTAGATGTCGATGTCCTCATACTGGTGACCCTTCGGATTTGGTTCTTGCTACATGCCCTGTGGTTGCTTCCCAAACTTGTTGAAACTCTTGGTCAAGGGAAGACTATAAGAGTAGGATCTAAACAATGTTGGATGGAATCTAGGGTCGCCCACATGTTGACCTGAATGTTTATGATGGAGGAAACTAGATTCACTAGGTAGGAATGCTCTTTTTCCCAAATCGCATGATAGGTGAGCAAATCAACGTCAATTGCATTAGGCAAAGTACTGCCAATTGGAGTGGGAGGGATAGTGGGAGGATGCATGGCGAGAGGAGGCGAAGCTATGGCGCCTAAAGAAGAAAGGACACACGGATCAAAGCTATTAATATGTACAGGAATGTTATGATGCTTACCAAGATTTATGGGTTGATGCTTCTTTCTGCTCATGCACACATCCTTGGGCTAACCAATGTGTTGCACACGCTTGTTGATTTGCAAACTACAAGTAGAAGCAAAGGTTTCGTTCAATACACTAGGAACTAACCCAAAAGATTCCTTTTGAGCACTACCAAAAATGTGTTGCTAGAGATACCCCTTATTTTGACCAACTCGAAGAGACAATCGCAATGAGATGGGTCTCCTACAAGGGTCCTGATACCCCCGACCTTTTTTTTAATTTGGATTCAAGAAAAGAAAAAACCATCAACAAAATCACAATATTACAAAAGAAAAATGTGTCGAAAGGTGGAACCTAAAAAAAATATAAAAATTACCCAGATGATAGGCAACAGATTTGGCTGTCTAATAGTCTGGAATGGTTCACATGCCCTTTTCATGCTTTTTCGCACCGCTGCAAGGATCCAAGGCCTATGTTTTGATACCACTTGTAACGTAACAACTTCTAGAAATAGAACAACGACAGTATCAATTCAATAATGTGCAAAAGGAAACATCCACTAGAATAGTAAATCAAATTCAATACTAGAAGATCAATAATACAAGTAACAACTTTCCAGATTCCAAATCAATACAAATCCTAGCCACTTAGAAAGGGCACAGTCTCATAGCCACTTGGAGAGGGCTAAGTCCCATACGCACAATAGAGGCAACTTAAGATTCCAAATATGAAAGATGATCTCAACAACAACATAATTCTATTTATAGACTAAATCAAACAATAATTGTAACCCTAATGCTCAAGGGCTGACTAAGCTAATCCAATGACCCGAGCTAAAAATAATAAAGATAGCCAACACGGCTATATTGGAGCTGTTACACTTCCCTAGGGTAATTTGTATTTTTATAATCCAAAATTTCATTGATTTTAGGCAGTAAATGTCATAAAATGTCCATATGTGGGGAGTAAGTCTTGTAGACAAATAAAATCTTTGATCCATTACATGCACATATAAATCATTCACCAAAAATATAGACTCTGCCAGAATGATTTCAAACCTTTGATCCATTATAAATCATCGATCTCAACAAATAAAACATGAACGGTTAGTCATCCAAGAAGCTAGATACTATAAGATGTAAGCAATTATAAAATCAAATAAAACCAACTTACCGACTCCAAATAGTCAATGATAAAGAGAATTTTGTATGAATAAAGTCTCCTATTGGGTCTCTTGTGAACAAAATTAAAAATATTTCATTTTATTGCATTTCAATATAATCAAACAATCATTTACCAATCCAATCTCAATCAATTCTAGTTTCAACCACTACTTACATGAAACAAACAGTAGCCTCAAAAGTATATTAATATTGAATAGAATTTTGACCTAATAAAAATCTTGCCTCTCCAATGCTTCATGCTAGAGTAAGAATGTAACATTTCTTTGAGTCGAAACCTATTAAAAACCATAGCCCTAAACCAAAAGGAATGATGTGCCTTGAAATAATGACATTCAATATAACACATTCGATATCAAGGATATTAACCATAGTTGGGCTTGGGCCCTTGATAGCAATCTTCTCCTTCGATTCTACTCATCTAGGGAAATATCGAGCGCTTTAAGAGCCAAGAAGTAACTTTTACTCTGTATACAAAAAATTACTTAGATAAGGACCTAAGGTTCTTCAAATGAAGGAACTACAAATAAACGCAGGCGAAAGTGATAGCTCCTCAAAAAAACAAGTGGGTAGTTATTTGTGACTAGAAAGTTGAGATTCATGCCTCCCCTTCTCCACGGAGGTCTCATCCTTGGCTTGTAAAATGATGGCATTCTTGAGTCCCAATAGGTAACCATAGCCTCTCTTATCACTTATTTGACCTATAATGGGGTATATCGTCTTCCTAGGATACATTCTAGAATGTTATTTCTCCACAAGATCTTGTTTTTATCATAGACCATGAGAGCCCAAAATGAGCTCTCACACTTGTCAGTGGTTACTTTTGGGTTTCCACTTTTGAGCATGAAACACCTCAATCAAGTGGCATTCACATTATGGGTGGTATGGCTTGCCTTCATCAACAAGTGTCATTGATCATGTCAAATGAGCACTCTACATATATGTGGTTCCATATCAAGAGGATCCCACCCCCTCTATGAGACATCTTCATAGCAATATGTTGTTTTCCTCTAGCATCCTCATCTTTTTTCAGCCACTCTGATAGTGATCCGTACTTGGATCTCTACTTAGAAATTTATTTGGGTGATGTCATTCTTTTAGTTGACTTCAATGCCCAAAATGGGACCAACCAGGTACCTTTTCATGATCTCATGGAGAACATGTCCTATCTCTTCGAACTTGATCCCATAGATCTTACATTCCAGAACCTCTATAGATGAGAAGCATCCTATTTTTTTTTTTTTTTTATATAGCGAAAAACCCCTTGCGGAGCCGCCTTGGTCTGAGAGACCACGAACAGGGGTTCTAGACGGTCAAAGTCACCCGGGGGTCGCACCCGACCCTACCCGCACCAACATTATCAATTGGATTTTAGATACCCAATTCAGCTTTTTGGTAGGGTGGAGATTTGAACCTGGGACCTCCCTTGGAGGATTGCATCCTATTACTGCTTACGGAACACATTTGATTTAATTGTGCAAGCCACATAGCCTCTTGGTTCTAAATGGGATTCCTCAATTTCCTAACTCCTCGCTTTTTTTTTTGCATTTAGGGTGCAGTTGACTATGTCATATAAACAGGACTTTGCTTTTTGATATTCACAACTTTCAGGTTCCTAGTCAGCTTCCCTTGGCCAAGAATGCAATATCGACTTTCTCCTTAGATTCTTCTTGTTTTACCTCTCCATCTTTACCTCCTCCATCGCCCTATTCAACAAGCCATCCTGTGATTCATTTTGATCCTTGTCTTGTTGATGATTATGCATCTCATCTCTCCCATTTGATGCCCTAATACTACTCTCTTAATTCCACCACAATGATAACAAAATATCAATTTTTATCTCACATATTATGATATGCATCCCTTGCCTCCTTTCCACACTTTTTTCCTCGGCCAAATCTTGTCCATCACATTGATGTTTATGTTGCGGTACCTAGGGATAAGTATCTAGGGATCTGATATTATTGTATATGGGTGTAATGGATAGTTGGCATAGGCCATATATAACCCAAGGTTTATTGTATTGGGATATTATATTGTAATAATGAGTTGGCTAAAGTTAGGGTTATAGCTTTCCAATGTAGCAAAAAGTGGAGTATATAAAAAAGGTATTTGTAATTGTATGATCAATCACTGACCATATCAAGTATTGCTTTGTAATTGTCTTTTACCACGGAGTGGCCCTCTCAGCTTGGGAGATCTTTTGGAATTATTCTTAAGGAGTATTGCTTGGTGTTGCCCTACCTTAAGGGTACTATCTATCTTTGTCTCTTATTGGATTAACGCTTTGTGGATGATTTATTTGATATTTTAGTATATTTGTGGATGATTTATGTTTATGAGCATCAAGGTTCATTACAAGTGGTATTAGAGCAACAATTTGGCAAAGTGGACAGTTTTTTAAGATCTGCAGAATTTGCTCATTTTTTTTTCTAAAAAACGCCCTATATTCCAAGAGCCATAATCTTTGCAGTCTTCAAATTCAGACGATCCTCGCAGAATCTTTTCAGAAATTGCAAAGCTTCAAAATGAGTTGTCATATGATGGAATGCAAGCATGCATTATTGAGTAAGATATAACCCCATGAAGTCAGCAATCTAGATTAGTGGCAGTGACGTTTTTTCATGCATGTTTTCCAAGGAAACAAGAAATTGGGATATCTTTCAGTCCAGTTAAGCAAATCAATTGTTGTTTGTTGTCCTTTTAAGGAATGTTTTTACTTCTTGTTTATGTGTTATTTCGGTTGGATTTGATGAAAAGTTATATAAAGTATTTTGTATGGGACCCTAGTTTCATAAAACCCTTGTTTCTATTGTGAATGTTTTCTCCAAAGATCATGATGTTGCCAAAATATTTTGGAGAGGATTATATTGATTCTAGGCGGTGTGGAAGAAAGTTAAACCTTTATATTACAATAGTTTTATGTCACAATGTCAGCTTTGGTGTTCCTTCGAAGGGAAAATAATTATGGTGGCTAAGTTTTTCTAAAGCCCACAAACTTTCACTTGGGAAGAGTTTGAACAAGCATTCTTGAGACAATGAGATCCATATAAAAGGATAGCTAGTTTGAAGGATTTCATCAAGGACTATGAAGAAGAAATGAAAAGGACATAAGAGGCAGAAAGAGAGAGAGAGAACGACACCTTTGGAGTCAATCAAGCAAAAGAATGATCAAAGGAAGGTTATTATTTCCATAAATCATAACAACAAGCATAAGTTCATCGATATTGATTTGGCTAAGAGGTTGCAAGTTCAAGCAAAAAATATCAAGGATATTCAATTTTAGGGTGAGAATGTTCAATTTTTTGAAGATTTCAAGATCACTATGCATAAATATGTTTTACATTCAGATTTTGATGGTATAGATATGGATGAAGTGGATATTGTTCTTGCATATCCTTTGTTGTATTCATCGAGTATTGTTAACATTAATGTGCAAATGAAGTTCATGAAGTTAATATACAGAAAAAGGAAGATAACATTGTAGGATATTTCTCAACTTAAGAAGCAAAGATCGAAGGAGAAGCAAGAAGTTATTGCAAATGAACAGATTGAAGAACTAGTAGAAGGATTAGGAACAAAATCCAAGGAAGAAGCAGAAGAAGAGTCCAAGGAAACACCAAAAGAAGAGAACAAAGAAGAATCAAAAGCAAGGCATAAGAAGGAAGAGCATAAAGAAGAACCTAAGGAAGACCATCCAAAAAAAAACAAAAGAGAGTAACAAAAGGTTGAAGAGTCAAAAGAATTAGAACAAATGGCTAATGTTTCAGCAATTCAATACTCACATCATGATGAGAGGCAACAATCATGGAGGCATGGCATACAACATCAGGATAACTACTATGGACTGACATCAAAGGCACGAAGCATAAAGGTATATGGAAGAAAAGGTGCAATAATTATGGACATCAAAGTGATGTAGTTGACACATGGAACCAAAGGGACAATCAATATGGATATCAGAGTAGCACATCGAAAGCATGGAACCAAAGGAACATTTGTTATGGATATCACAGTGACATAGTGAGTGCATAGAACCAGAGGAGAGATAATGGATATCAGTGGCATATAAGCAGCATAGCATCAATGTTGGTACTAGTTGTCAACAATGATTAGAATATTATGTTATTTGATTTTTTCTCATGTTTCCAGGATGAAACATGTTTGAGGGGAAGGAGGCTGGTACAATACCTAGGTATAGGTATCTCGGGATATAATTTTGTATTGTATATGGGTGTTATGGATAGTTGGCATGGGACACACATAACCCAAGGTTTACTATGTAGGATTTTATATTGTAAAAATGAGTCAATTAAGGGTTAACGAGTCAATTAAAGTTAGGGTTAACCCTACCCAAGTAGTATTAGGTGATAAAAAAGAGATCATGTAATTGTAATGATCAATCATCAATGATATCAAATATTGCTTTGTAATTGACTTTGCCCACAAAGTTGCATCCTCATCTTGGGAGGTCTTTTGGAGTTATTCCTTTCTTAAGGAGTATTGATTGGTGTTGCCCTACCTTAAGGGTATTATCTATCTTGGTCTCTTTATGGATTAATACTTTGTGGATGATTTATGTTTATGAGCATCAAGATTCATAACAAGTGGTATTAGGGCAATGATTTTGGCAAAATGGTTATGAACCTTGATGCTCATAAATGTAAGTGATCTACAAGTGTAATGAAATATCAAATAACTCGCGCACAATGCAATAATCCACACAAGAGATGAGAATAGATAATACCCTTAATGTAGGGCAACACCAAGCAATACTCCTTAAGGAAGGAATAACTCTACAAGATCTCCCAAGATAAGGAGGTAACTCTATGGGCAAAGTCAATTACAAAGCAATATTTGATATCATCAATGATTGATAATTACAATTGCATGATCCCTTCTTTATATACTCTTCACCTAGTGCTACTTGGGGAGTGTCTAGCCCTAAACTTTAGCCGACTCCTTAACCCTTAACAAACCAATATTTAATATCATCGATTATTGATAATTACAATTGCATGATCCCTTTTTTATATATTCTTCACCTAGTGCTAATTGGGGAGTGTCTAGCCCTAAACTTTAGCCGACTCCTTAACCCTTAACAAACCCATTACTACAACTTAAGATCCCAATACATTAAACCATGGGCTATGTGTGGCTCATGCAAACTATCCAAAAACCCCATGTACAATACATCATATCCCTAGATACCTATCCTTAGATCCTATACCAGCTTGCCCCATGAATCGTTGGCATGATAAAGAATGTAACTCTACACATAGAAAGCTCCATGTCGTTCTTATCCATGAACCTACAGCTATATCTTCAACAAGATGGAAATATCAGTGCCTCATTCAACATAAGAAACAAGAGTTTCTTGCCACTATGCATTGTTAGCTTCTAGATTCTCTTCATCATTCTCACAAAGCCTTTTGTCCCCCTCAACCTCCCCTCCCCCAATGTCATGTCAACTTTTTGCTTTGGAGGACACCAAAAGAGCTATACATAAATTACATGCTAGCAAGCCTGTTGATTTTGAGGGATTTCAGGTTGAGTTCCTGAAAAATGTTGCTAAAGCTATTGACTATCCCTTTGCAAAATTATTCAATGGGGTTATTTGTTCTATATTCCCTTCCTCCTCATCACAGCATATTATATAGCCCGTCCACAAATCTAGGGACTATTCCAACCCAAATAACTACGAAACTATCATGATTGGACACATAAATATCATTTGGTAAGATTTAAATTTTAAACCCTAGTCTTCACCTTTAAAGTTGACGTATTTAACCAGTGGAGCTCTTTCATTTGATTATATTTTAACTCAAAATTCATTTGCATAAAAGATTCTAAAATTACAAACCCTGATGTTTATTGCCCCACAAAATATGGTTCAAAAAATGCAATAGCCTTTATCAAGCGTAACCACTGTAACTCTGAAGAAAATTTCTTGCATCGCAGAGAGCCTTCAAAGAAGAAATACAGGTCCAAATATGAAATATAATTATATAAACATCACAAAAGAAAGCAATCAAGCATAACCACTGTACCTCTGAAGAAGACTTCTTACATCGCAGAGAGCTTTCAAAGAAGAAATCACACCTTCACCATTTGTGCTTTCCTCTTCGTTTTGAAAATATTTCAGGCTAGGAACTGTACTGGCAATATATTTCCCAATACTTATGTTATTCAAGACTTGACCTACCACACCCAAGAAAACAAATTGTTACTTACAGGAGTTTGGTGTTTAAAACAAGTGGACACATTTTCGTACCAGGAAGACTAAACTTCCAATACATATTCCTATCACTAAAAACAACCCCAATGATAAAGGCACATTTGAAGTACAAAATTACTTACCTCCAATCAACTTTTCAGTTGACCGAATAACTACACTAACCGTCTGATCTCTAGGAACCTTTGTAAGTTGAAAGCAATCATCTGCAATTATAATACGCCGTGGTGGTCTGTATTCTATAAATGGCAACTGTAAAAGTATATGACCAACACGAAGCAGAATCTCAGGATCCCTTGCAAACCAACCTGCATCAGAGACATACATCAAAATTCAGTGCAACTACAGGAACAATCTATGAATTCATTATTTATAAAATGTAACACCTGGAATTAATGATAAGAAAGGATTAAAAAAATGAAATCAAATGATTAAAAATTTAAAATGGAAGAGGTAAACCATAAAACTACCAGGTTTTACAAAATATAAGTTGGATATTTTACTCTATTCCATGAGATGTTTCAGATATTGTTATTCAGATTCTGCTAAAATGCAACTTTAAGTTGTTTTCCAGTGCTTTGTAGGTCACTATTAGTATTTTTTCATTTAGATACAGCTTCAATACATAGTCATTTTCACAAACTCCGTATCATTTCTCCTGAGTTCCGAAAATTAAGAAATGAGTAGTGACAACAGCAACATGACAGAAATGGGATTTATACCTGTATTTATATAAAGTTGACCTGGTTAAATCAAAACTCAAAACTAACTGAAACTACCCAATTTTTTGAGGGAAAAAAGTAGAGAGGGGAGGGTCCCGATCCCTTCCCTGCTCCCCCTCCCCTGGTTCCTGCCCAGTCCCTGGCTCTTCCCAGGTCATCCCTCCCTGGGATTGTTTGTTGCAGATGATCTCCTTGAGGGAGATCCTTCTCCTCTTTCTGCACCTCTCCCAGTCGGTCAGGGTTCCCTTATTTGAGTTTTTGGCCTGGTGCTTCCCAGGGTTCCTTGCTGTTTTTGGGATCCCTTCCCTTTTTTTCCCTCAGGCTTCCCCCCAGGGTTTTCTGTAGGTTTTTGGCGTGGATCTGGTTCCCTGCGGTTCTCTGGGTGGTGGAGGTGATTGGTTGGGCTTTTGACGGCTTACTGGGGTTTCCTTTGAGGTCCTTACTGCTTTGGGGGTGTTCTGGGGGGCCTCTTTCCCCTTTTTGCTAGTGAATCCTCTCTGGGATCCTGTGGCTTTTGTTGGTCCCGTCCCTGTGGGGAGGGCCCTCTTCGATTTCCCGCTTGGAGGCTTCTTCGTGCTAGTTCTGCTCCTTGGTGGACACCCTGGGCATTTGTTTGGCCTTGGGGGGGCTTTTTCTCTGCCTGGGCTGTTCCCAGCCTCAGTCCCAGTTCCCTGAAGTTTCTCCTATGCAAGGATGGGATTCTTGGCCCCTGTTGTTGGGGTTCTTTGGGTTCTGCTGCATTTTTCAAATCTTGGGGGATCTGATCTATGCATGCAGACCTTGGATCCCCCAGGCTAGGCTCCCAGGGATCCCATATTTGTGGCTATTACCTCTTCCCGCCTGGGATCCCCAATCCCTGTATCCCTGGTCCCTTAACCTGTTGTATTTTCCTGTTGGTTGTCCTGGGGGCGGGATTCTCTTGGTGGTGCTTTCTAGCTGCTTCCCGATGGGCGGGATCTCCTCTTTGCTGGTTTTCAGCTGCTTCCTACTGGGCGGGATTCCCCCTTTTTTCTGGGCAGGATGGTTTCCCGCTGGGCGGGATGGTTTCCCGCAAGGCGGGATTCTCCAAAACCGTTGGGTTTCCCGCTGGGCGGGTTTTTCTCATTTCTTGCTGGTTTTCTCGAGAGGCGGGATTCACTTGGTAGAGGTTTTTGTTGCTTTTCGTTGGGCGGGATCTACACTGGGATGGATTTCTGTTGCTTCCCGCTGGGCGGGATTCACTCTTTGGTGGTTTTTCGACTGCTTCCCGCTAGGCGGGATTTATATTATAATGGTTTTTTGCTGCTTCCTGTTGGGCGGGATTTACACGATGGCGGTTTTCAGCTGCTCCCCACTGGGCGGGATCTTCAAACTTACCTTCCTTCGAAATTGGTGGTTTCCCGCTGGGCGGGATTGTTCAAATTTACCTGTTCCCGCTGGGCGGGATTCTTTTTGTTTTTCATTTTCAGGGTATTGGTGCCTTGGGCCCAGAATTTTGTTGTAATGGCTTATTCTCGGCATGTTATTACCAACTCTTATGTAATCAGGTTTTGGGATCCTAGTTAAAACCAGCTGTAAATACAAACGCTACTTAACAAAAAAAAAACTCAAAACTAACTTGAAAACTAAACAGATGAAATCCGAAAAGCTAGTGAAGGGATAAAGTCATTGAATACAAAGAATATTGATCCAAGATCAAGGTCCCAACCCAAGCTTTTAAGAATGATCTCTTCCATAAAGCACCTAACTTTAAGGAACAAGGATATCCATTAGAAAATATCCAACACCAAAAAGTTAGGGTGAACTCCATTAAAATGTGGATAATATGAAAGGAAGAACGGCAAATTGGTTTACAGTAGATATATAAAATCCATTATTCTAGAAAAATACAAAATATTGACAATCAAAGGTCAAGATCGTCAAGATCATGTCATAGAACAGACAAGCCATGGGTCCTTGACTTAACTAATTCTCATACCTATCTATCCATCTATCTATCTATCTATCTATATATATATATAGAGAGAGAGAGAGAGAGAGAGAGATTTTTTTATTTTTTTATTTTTTTGAAACATGGGAATATGACTAGTACACTCTTCTCAACATTCCAGATCAAACTCATTTCTCTTTGGAACAAAAGAGACGAAGGCAAGGGTAAAAGGAATTACCTGTTTGTGCAAATTCAGTTACTGATTGCTTTAGAAGTTTATTTAAATATACCCATAACCACCAATTCATCTGGTTTTAACTAAAGGATAGGACAAAACAGTATCTTCATCTATCTCCTACTTTGCCCCTTGTCACTTATAAAAGCACAAATTAGATAAAAATTTACCTTTTGCTAACCTGCACAACAATATCAACAAGTTCAAGTACTTAGGCAAAATAATCCCAATAGGTATCTCAATCCTCAAACAAGAAACAAAGAGGCTTCTGTTCTTAATTTCTTGGACATAAAGCAAAATCAAATCCACAAATTAGTCATCTAGTACGTACAAACATACCAGCCCAACTCTAAACAATGCACTAGCGTTCACAAGAATTAATTTATCACTACAGTTTTTGCTATCGACTCATTTTCACTAGCCAATCCAACTGAAAACTTCAATCTTAGAATGAATCATGAATCTATTTCAGACCATGGAACGATTTTCCAAACAAGAAACATAGACCCACCACATAACAACCCCTCTCCCAACAACCAAAACCATATTTAATCTAAAAGATGCAAACTTTACTTAAAGAATGTTACCGAAGCAATGCATATTTAGTTGAGGACCCTTGGTACGTGTATAATTGTAAAACTGCTTCAAAGACCATGAAATTCACCCAAAAACACCAAAAGATAGAGGGAAAAAAATTAAAAATCCTAATCCCTTTTTTTTAAAATAAAAATAAAAAAGAATTTTTGTTATCAAACAATAAGCTTAGCCCTTGCCTCTACAAACATAACTCAAGAAAATTCTAGAGACACATATTACGCATGTAGACCATTGCATCACATGTTGACTTAAGCAGCTCAAACAACCATCTTTTCTGATATCATAAACATCAGGTTACTAATGCGAGTAAATATCTTGCAATGGGAAACCCATAAACAACTATGTGTTGCTCCTCTGTTGATAGATGAAACCAGGCCAAAAATGCTTATAATAGGAAGGGTTATACTCCCACTATAATCAAACAGGGATTCTTTAAACAATGGATTTAGAGCTTCATTATATCCATCTACAATGCAGAAAACAAATCCGAACTTTGAAATTACAAAACAACAAAGATCTACCCTTTGCTTCCCAAATAATTTGGAACCATAATTTTATAAAAATAGCCATTGGTCAGACGACCAAAAAAATTAAGAGCTAAAATCAAACCTGTTTTAAAAGTCAGTTCTCCATAACAAATTGTACCCTCACACAAGATTCTAACAGAAAATTGTTGTAATAATAAGAAAGATCTATACACGATTTCTCAAACTTACAAAAGCCTGCAATCCTGTCTCAAAGGAATCTCTCCATTTTCCAATATCTCTACAAATGTATGGCAAAAATGAGAACTCCCCCCAATCTTACAATGTCAGTATATGGACTGCATGACTAAGCTGCTAAAATTACAACTAAGGATAAATGAAAGAATCCAATGCCATGTAGGACTTAAGCAAACTTGTCTTCTATTCCCCACTCTTTTTAAAATATACCCTTGAAAAAAATACTAGAAGAGGAAGAATGTCTAGGGATCAATCTTTACAACTGGACTTTCATATGAATCCAATAAACCAACGATATAGACGCACTTGCTAAACAATACGTATCTAGAAAAATAACTAAAAGTCCATGCATTTGTCACGAATCTAATCCACAAGAAAATGTTGACTTGAACAAATCAAGGAAGCTACAACAACAAGAAAAACACATCCAACAATTTTCTTTAAAAACAACCCCCTAAAATTTCCTCCTTCCTATAGTTATCTTGGGCCATTGGCCTAGACTTCATTCAGAAATTGAAATTGCACCATAGTTTTGGGAACAAAATTTACACAGGTTGGAAAAACTCTGAAGTTTGAAAATTTTCCTTCACAGCTAAACAGCTTGTCAAATCACATAGAATTCACCATGGAGGTAGCAGAGAAGGGTCGCCTTCCATTTCTTGGCACATGGAATATGCCAAAAAAGGATGCACACTTGGCCTATACTTCCATGCTTTCACATTGTCAACCATCCCGAAAATTGGCAATGCTAAACACTCTGGCTAATTGTGCCCTTCGAGTTTCAGACAAAGATCATCTCAATGAAGAAAAGGCACATCTCCTTAATGTTGGCCCTTTTGGGATGATTGGTGATGATGATGACTGTGCTTCTACTTTACATCCCAGTTTAGATTAATGTTGGCACTTGGATCCAATGGAGCTCCTTTCTATCTCTGTTGTACCTTGAATTCAAGCTTTGTTGTACCTTGACTTCTAGCTCTCTCTTCATCATTACTTTTAGCATGTTAAGGTTTATCCATTTTGGGTAACCCTCGAGGCTGTAATTTTATGCCATACAACTGTTCCACTTCAGTGTAGTTTACACAAGATTCCTTACTCTAGTTTAGCTAATTTTCATAGTTCGTTTTGGGTTACTACAGTGCATGGTAACTGCAAATGCCCATTGGCCTACTTTGGCCATCTGTGGACATTGATAAAATTATCTTATCTGGCTACTTGCTTTCCACACATGGGAGGCACGAGTGTGGTTGTCTATGTCCTTACAAATTTGACCATGCTTTCTCATATTTATAACTTCCAGGTTCCTAGTAAGATTCCCTTGGCTGATCATGCAATGCTGACTTTTTCCTTGCATTGCCCTCATTTTCATCTCCATCCTTTCTTCCTCCCTTGCCCAATCCTACTCACCATCAGACAATCCATTTTGATTGTTGGTATGCCAACAATTACGCTGCTCATCTCTCCCATTTGCTGTACGGAATTAGTTTCTTAATTCCCCATGGCAGCATCCAATTATAAAACTTTGTCTCACACCTTATGGGATGTAGCCCTTTAACTCTTTTCCTTGTATATTCCCCAACCAAAAACATCCTCTCACATTGGTTCTTGCCTCATGAATTAGTGGTTTAATGAATGATGTAATTCTGTGCACTGTAAGCTCCAATTTGCTCTTATCCATGAGCCCACTGTTGTATCTTCCACCCGCAGGCCATATAAATGCCTTCAGTTGATGTGAGAAACGAGAGATTCTTGCTAGTAGGTGTCATAAGCTTCTCTTCAAAATTCTTCTTGCACACCCTCCTCCCATGGCAGAGCCCCCTCCCATGCGTATTAACCTCTAGACTTGGCCTCCCATGCTAATTCCTTAAATGATATCCCGAGCCTGCCACCCATTAATATATCTTCTCCCTCGCCCTTCTCCTCCCTCCACATTATGTTACTTCTTTTCTTCAAGGGACATCAAAAGAACTATAAGTAAATGATGCACAAGCAAGGCTGTTGATTTTGAGGGATTTCAGGCTGAGCTTCTGAAATGTGGTGTTGAATCTATCGGCCATTCGATTTTAGAACTATTCAATAAGGCTATTTGTTTTTGCTTCCCTTCTCTTTAGTCACAGCATATTATCTACCCATTCCATAAATCTAGGGAAAATTCAGTTCTTAATAACTACAGAACCATCATGATTGGGCACACATTTGCTAAGCTTTATGCCACAGTTTCATATTCAATTTGCTAATTTCCTCTTTTTCCTGCACTATTTGGTATCTATATTGACAATCTTCAAGAATTTATTCATCAAAAACAAACAAGTTCACAACAGATGCCTCTTACATCATGTGTTGATAGTCTTACTTTTTACAAATAATGTAGTTCTTGCTCATACTCTTAAAGGCTCACAAAAACAATTGGAACCTCCTGGTTGCTTTTGCAACTTAACATAGTCGCCAATCAACCTTAGCAACACTAAGGTAAAGATATTCAACACCTTAAAAAGGTACCCTTTCTAAGTTTCAGTTCTTCTATAAGCGCAAACCAATTGACGTTACCACTCCTTACACTTACTGGAGTTCATTTTGCAATCCTTACCTTAATCTTCTGTCAGCTTCACAATCATGGCTTTGGAAAGGAAACACATCCCTCTTAATCCTAGAAATGTTTCCAGCTGCACTTCAAAGGCATACATCTGAAAATGTGCCTCTTTGACTACATTATCCAGGCCACAATCCTTTTATGAATTTGAACTTTGGGGCCCAAGTCTAAAATTTGCTGATTAGGCTCACATTGATCGGGTCCAAACTATTTTGCACCAATGATTTATCCCATGTAAGAGAACAATCCCACAACGTAATGCCCAAGCTGAGCTTGGAACCCATCCTCTTCGCCTCATGTAAATTTTCACTACTAGTTTTCATCTTCATTGCTATAGATTCATGGGTAGTTGCATGTTAGGACAAGAGTGATACTAATAAGACTTAGCCTCTATATAAGGCTTAGTTCTTATATAGCAATATTTTATTTAGTTAATTATTATGTTTAGCATCTTCTAAAAATAAACAGCATGTCTTATTTTAAAAGCATATCTTATTTTAATAACATGTCTTATTTTTAAAAAGCATGTCTTATTTTTTTTTTGGAAAAATACTTCTTATGCACATCCGCCGTGGGGATTGAACCCGGGTCACATCACCGATAATGCAAGTGGCATCCTTGCCGGTAGAACACATCACGCGGATAGCATGTCTTATTTTAAAAGCATGCCTTCTAAAAAAAGGTTCATTGTACTCCTTTATAAAGACTGGATATCAATAATATTGGGTGAGTGAATTTTCATGAAGAAAAGCCTCTCTTATTCTCTTTTTGTGTTTCTTCTTTGAATTTTCATTGTCATTTCTTGCTCAAAGAATTCTTGCTCATATTAGATATCCATATTTAGCACTTTGTTCCTCAAAATAGAATTCCTCCAAAAACACTTCAGGTGGTCATCAAGGATGGAACTCAGAAACTAGCTCATTTCTTTAATTAGTTGGCATCCCCATAGATCAACAACCTCCTTTCAAATACTCTTACTGTCCCTCCCTGCCTTTTTCCTAACAAGGAAGTGATTAACCAAGAAGTCAAGGATGACATATATCAACATTGTGTTCAAATTACTTGGACGGCTCCACCCCAGCCTCTTAGTCTGAACGTAGCCTTCCCTGTTTCATGAGGATTGGGGCTCACATTACTGCTTGTCCTAATTATATCCAGCAACATTGAACAAAGCCTCAAGACCCTTGCAGTCAGCTCAAAGTCTACTCAAATCAATTGTAGGTGGAGATAGACCACCTTATTCCTTGAGAGATGAAATGAAATGAAATATTATTAATGTTCATGGTGGGCCAAAATAAGACCCAAGGGACTATAAGAAGGACAATAATGACTGCCATCTCGGAGGCTAAAAAGCCCAACAAACAAAAGAATTAAGATAAATACAAGAAGAAACCCGACAACCGGGCCAAAGAGAAAGGGAAAAGAAAAGGGAGAGCAGAGGGGGGAGGGCTGCAATCCAAAAGAGAGGAATGCACACCAAGAAGAACGGAGAGAGAGGAGGAGGGGGGAGGGAGCAACCCAGGAGGGGCAAGCTCCAAGAACCCTCGAGAAACTAATCTCTCCTAACAGTCGAGGCCGAAGTATCGAAGCTGAAGAAGTCCATGATATGTCTCTGCCCATTGCTAGTTCGGAACCCTGACAAACTATGGGTGCGCTACCTAGTGACCCTGCTTCTGTCCAAACTGGATGATGTGGGGCATTTCCGATCGAAGTCACCTGGTCCGTTGGAGCTGGTGAAGTTTGTTCTGATGAGTCGATATTGAGGAGGGAGAGATCCATTTGGAGAACTTTTATGTCATCGAAGTTAAGTTATCTCCATAAGAAAGAGTACGAGACACCGCTGGTCCGGGTATCTGAAGTAGGTAGAAACAGATTGAGAGTTGTCCCTGAAAAGGCAATGGAATCTACCCCAAATCTCATAATAAATGGGACAACAAAAAATAAAGGAGCAAAACAAGCAAATCCGCTCCTCCGTCGGAAGAGGGTGATCTAACTCAATCTAGAGTTGGTGAGAACACACCCTGAGTTGCCCAATAGTGATCCGAACACTATGCATTGTGTGTTGCTGAAGGTATTTTGGAGGAACTATTCTGCCCTCCTATATTTGTAAAAGTGCTCATGGTAGAAAGACAGCGTGGGGGAAAGAGGGGCAACAGGAGAGATCCATGTGCATCTGGTGTACTTGGAGACTAACATCCTTCCGGATCTCATGGAGCATCTTCTCCTTACTAAGCCAAGAGGGGGAGAACACCCAAAGAATAAGGGGGGAGCCTGTCTATTTGTATTTGAATGCTGGCCAGGAGGGCAAAAACCTGAAAATACCAGCTCCTCCGGCCTCCCCAAGAACTCGAAGAGAGTTCCATCGAGGAGCGAAGGGTGAGGTAAGGGTACCGCCTAGAACACGTAGGGTTATCTCATAAAGTACAAATCCTGTGAAGATAACCGATAATCAAGAAGATAATCTCAAGATGGAGAGGAGAAGCCCCAAACTCTGGCAGAATAATAGAGCAGGGGATTGTGCCCTTGCAACAAATGAATTGTCGAAGAAAGAGTGTCTAGACTCGTTCAACCCGTGACCACTCAATCGGGCCAAGACTAGGACCCCAAACCACTGACCCATAAGTAATAGTTGGCTTGACCAAGGCATCAAAGATCCTCATTTTCACAGGTATATCCTCTCAGGTATTTCATCTGAGAGGATAAAATATGTTGACTTTGATTTCTTTAGAAGGCAGAGACTAAAGACCATTTCATCTTCATGTTTCTAGCTTATTACAAGATTCGTGTGAGATATTATTGCTTATACAAAGACTCGAGCAAATTGCTTGCCATTGTTTTCTATTATCCTAACCAGAGATGCTTGGCTTTGTATCTTAAAAAAGCTATCACTCTTCTGTGTTGGGTATTGATGGAGAGATCGAGTCCCACTCCATCCATCACCTCATTGTTTCACCCTTTTTGTGTTGTCAAGAGCAATATGTGTTCATTTGAGGCTGCAACTTTCCAAAATGGTAATGACAAATCTGTGTGACACCTAATATATGTGACAACTTTCCAACAACTCTAAACTAGGAACTAATATATGTGTGACACCTGATTTAGTATGTGGCTAAGAAAACATATGAATTTGATTTGATTGGTTTTAATATGATACGATTTCTAGCTTATATGAATGTATTTCGTACTTGTGGACGTGTCGTTGATAATGCAATTATTTATAAACAATGTTTTTGCTAATGTAAGGAAGAAGAAAGTGTGTGTGTATCTGTCTAGGCGTCAAACACCAACCAAAGGGGAAGGATACAAAATGTTCGTGTGATCTTGTATCGTCCATAATACAATATAACATGTGTAATGTGTTTGTGGTCCTGTCTATATCTATGACCATCCCATGACCCAAAAAGGAATTAAATGGATGATTCAATTGAGAATTAAAAGAAGAATAAAGCCTATGGTAAGACTAATAGTTGATAAAAACACAGTGATTGATGAAAACAAGAGATTTGGTGAGAGGTGAGGTGGGGATGATAGGAATTAGGTGGCAGTGATGAGGAAGTAGATGGTACTGCGGAGGATAGGTGGTGGAAGGAATCAGATGATAATGAAGAGGATAGGTGGTAGAAGAAATTAGGCAGGAGGTAGGTGAGGGAAAATAAGATTAAAAAGGGGAAAGCACACAGAGGCGTGCACGGACAAACACAGAATAGAGGTTGTGTAAGGAGTGCAGAGCACAGGCGAGCAAGGGTGATAGGGCATGTGCTACAACCTTCAAAGATTTCCAGGTACCCTTCGGGAATTGAAATTAGCTTTGATTAATAGGGTAATTGATTCTGATATGGTACTGAAAACTGATAACAAAACTATCTAAAAGTCTAGAATAGTGAAATCCTAAGAAATTAGGATTTGATTCCAACAGAGAAATTTTAAAAAAAATAACATTTGCAATGAAACACAGGTTTAAACCCTTGGGACAGTCTTCCCCTGTGACGTGCATGTGTGTTAGAAGATATGTCAGGAATAAAATTTGTTTTGTATGTGTATGGATTTGATTTGTATGCATATTGCTTGATGATCCATTTTTATGTTTGTGTGTGTTGTGTACGTAAATGTCTCTGTAAGCAATGCTTCAGTATAAAAATTGTGTTTGAAGGGCTTGGTGGCTGGTTGGGAGGCACAAGCCTTCTCCCTTTGTTGATAGGCTTCATTGTCTGAGCTTGCATCAAGGCAGCTTTTCCCAAAGATTACCCAGAGCCGACCGTTGAAGATTAGCACACTTTGTGTTTGTGAATTGGCAGTAAGATTTTCCTGTGTAGTGAAAATATATGGCTTTTGTATATAGCCACCTGTAATTTTGTAATATGAGTACTGGATTGAATTAGATGCAAATTACAGTTGAATTATTGCAATGTTTGTTTCATATGCTTCCTTGTTTGCTAAGCTTTATGATAACAGTATATGTTATGAGGAAATTTTAGGAATCTATATTATGATTCTCATGGTGAATAAATGAATGGATGATTTGGATTCTTTTAAGAAAGGAAATCTCAAAGAAATCAAATGTTGATCAGTTCTAAGTTATGAATAGAAAATTTGCATGTGTTCTGTAGAAATGTTGGGTTTACTTGGCACCAGTGTGAATGAAAATGGTTATTTGAGAATGATATTGAAATTTAATTGTTTCCCCTTTTAGATGATTATTGGCTGAACATTAGGAATGGTTGAATTAGAAGCCCTTAAAAAGGAATGAATTACAATTCGATTGAATAAGATTATGCAATGAGAATTAAAACTGGCATTATGTTGAGTGACACTTAACTTTACAGACTGAAATGGTCCATCACATGATTAGGCAATGATCAGCAAAGCAATTCATTGAAAATTGAGGATTCAACTAATTTTTTATAAATCCTTAATTGCTTCCACTTGTATTTGCATTAGACCCATAGCTTGTCCTGCTCTGTTTTGCCACTTTTCAAATATCCTATCTTCCTTAACAAACTTCATAATTTAAATTGTAGTCAACCATGGATTAGGCAGTCTTTATTGCAGACCTCTCATTTGGAATCTTCCACCTCGAAAAGACTAGGTTTTCCTAGAACCCTTATAGGCAGCCTTCAAATTTTGATAAAAAGCTTGTTGCTTGCTTCAACATTAAAAGAAATCTATCACTCTTTTACTTTCTTGATTGGACGGCCAGCAATTCAGGTGAAATCCATTTATCTCATCTTGTCATGATCCAAACTGTCTCATAAATCATTCCAATGGCATGAAGCACCTGTGAATTGTCATAGGCTTAATTAACCTCTTGGAATATCTATGTTCAATATTCCAATTATCTGCTGCCGAATAATTATTTAGAGAACATGCCTGTTGGAATGGAAACCCTTAGTCACTAATAAGCTTCATCCTTAGATTAAATATAAAATAAAATAAAGGGTGTTATTGTAGTGCTCATGAGGGGCACTACATCTGTGCATACTTGTCTACATACGAAAGCACCTACTAGGGCTTGGGCACCTTCATGCATGCAGCAGGACAGGACAATCACTCTCTAACACCAGGTACTGGCCACCCCTTACTTGCCCAAGAGGTGCAACCAGACAGCTAAATAGCTTTTTGTCTTCTTCTATTGGTTCCTTGGCAATAGATTCTAGAAGAGTTTGAGGGATCAATCATCAAACTCTATTCCCTCCCAAGAGTATCCAACCAGGCCCCCTTACTTCTGGCCATCCTCCTAGGCGCATTAATTAATCCTCTATGGGTCTTTTGCAACGGTTGGTGGTGATGGCAACTCTCTTTCTACTTTGCATTCCACAACTAATTAGAGTTGGCACTTGGATCTCTCTCTCCCTCCTTTGTTTGTAGTTAAGTCCCTCATCATTTCCATTTTTGACATGTTCACCCACTGTTCAGTCCACCACACAATGATGTAATTTGGGGTTGTACAATAGTTCACTTTAGTGTAGTTTAATTTATTTCCTCTAGTTTAGTTCAATTTGTTAGTACTTTCTTGGTTGCTACATTGCATTGTGATTATTTATTTCCATTGAATCCAATTGACCTACTTTGGTCATCCATGAACATCAATAGATTTATCTTATCTGTAAAAATGAGTATAACAGGGATCAAATAAACAAAGCATTCCTGAAAGAGGGATACGTAAAGACAAGGCATGGAATAAGGGATTAAACTTCCTTACATGCAAGGCATGACAGAAAAGGTGACAAGGATGCTAAGAAGATTTAATATCAAGGTATCCTTAAAACCAATTGAAAACCCTCAAAAGTATGTTGGACATAGCGAAAGTCATGTTGGATCCCAAACTATGTAAGAGATTTTATCACATTGAAGAGATAGGAAGATCAGTTCTGGTGAGACTTAACATAAAGCAGATATACAAATACCAGAACATTCCTGCAATAATTGAGGTGACCAAGATTATCACTATGGAAGACCACTTTATAAATCATAAGCATCACAAAGCCACATAAATCAAGAACCACCAAAACAATTCTAGTAGGAAGGAAAGAAGGCTTACGGTTGAGTGACCCATTATTTTATGTTAGTTATATGGGATTGAAACATGCCCCGTCCATATATCATGACCACATTATCATGGTATTTGATCAAATCACATAGTGGTATTACAACTGGCAATTATGCATATATCACCTGGTTAAATTTAAATCTGGATCTCCACATTAGGTCATTTTTTTAACCACTTAAGCTCATGCCATTTGTTAATATTGAGTGACACATTGAACCCCCTCATTCATAAAACTATTAGGAGTCATTAAGTGTATTCCTACCTTTTAGTTTTAGACATGTATTTAGGTTTTAAATTTTGATAGTTCATTCTTAGGTTTTAGAGTCACAAAATAATAATAGTTATAACAATTAGGTTTCCACATTATAGCTTTAACTATCATATTCTATAGTATTTGAACTAAATTAAATTTTGTTCTCTTTGCTAAGTCAACCATTCTACTCCTTTGCAGTTAGTACCTACATTAAGAATCACACAAACAAAGATACAAATACTAGGAAACTCTACCCTCTCCCTAGGCGGCTATACCTTGAAAAACCCATGATGATGAGTCCTGCAAATGGACTTGAAATATTGGGATTGAAAAAACTAGATCACTAACTCACCATATTGTGAAGTTTGAGAACTCAAGAATATATTTGCCAAAATGTTTAACATTGGAATGAGACAAGGAAAAGTATTATTCTTTTGCACAGTAACGATTGTCATTCTCTACAATTAAAAAGTATAGGGCAAGCCCAACACATTTGAGGCAAGCAGTGGGGAATGATGGGTTTCACAGCATAGGCCAAGGTGATCCACCACTCAGAATTTTGAGTTAAGAAAGAGTGCAATTATAAAATAACATGATATAGCAAATCAAAACAAATATATAAGCAAAATAATAGTGATTTGAATGCTCAGAGAATAGAGGACAATGCAAGCAATCTTTGAGGAGAGATGTGAGGCTTTAATATTTCATCCGTCACTCATGCTCCTCATAGTCAAGGGTACATCTCTTTTTATAGCATATTTGGTGGGTTGGAAATCCACTGCATTAAAGAGTTAATATTTTAGGAATATTTCTGAGAATAACTTGGAGAATATTCTAGGAATATTTTTTTAGAATAATTTGGGAGATATTTCAAGGAATATTTTGGGAGGTAAATAAAGAATATTTTTGGGAATATCTTGGGAATAATTTGGAGAATATTTCCAAAATATTTTGGAGCATATTTTAGGGAATATTTATGCCCAAAAACATATTTTCGGTTGGGGAATATTTATGCCCAAAAATATTTTTTCAGCATAAATCCATGTGTGAAGAAGTTCATGGTCACATACCTGGATCACAAGGTTCCAATTCCATGGGCAAGCACCTTGTAGAGCCATGGGGACACCTAAAGGAGGAGTTAAACTCATGGCAATTCACAAACTTAGGGTCAAGTGGCCATAGACCTAGGGTTAATATGGATCCAAGCCCATTCTCATGTTCTCTATGAGCTTTGCCCCAATGTCAACATTTAGTCTAAGGCATTTTGGAACAAGAACGAAAAAGGAACAAATCCATAAACAATTTGTTATTGATCACTATAAAATTGAATGCAAAACACACTACCCTATTCTTCTCATGAAGCAAGTTTACAACCCCATTGAATATGAAGCCTTAAAATATTATATATCATACAAATATGGATTATCCAAGTTCATTCAAGATAGACTTCCAGCCACCACCAACAATCATGTTCAACCCATCTCAGCTAAAATAAAATTGGCAAAAGGATTCAAATAAATAGTTAAAAGTAATAGTACACCCATGAAGATAAACATTAAAAGAATTGGTTAACTTGGCATCCACGAAGGTATGACATTAATAGAATTTCTAAAATCAAACATCCAATCAAGAGAAGGAAAAGCTTAGGTATTATAAAATAATGGTGAACCCTATACTCGGATGTCCTCCGTACCCGCATGACATTGCTAACCTTACAAAGACAATCATGGTCACATAATTGAAAACCAAGCCGAGTAGATTACACAAGAAACCAATAGAAGGACACACTCAAAACCCTCTTTGGAACAAAGGATTCGAAGAGTATGTAATAAACCAGAGATACCAGATATGACATCCCCCAACATGAATACACATTTCCACATATCAATTACAGATACAAATATGATGCTGCCCAGATCTCGTAGCTAGATAAATTGGAAACATATCTGGATGTTTCCAAATACATGCCCATATTTGAGCTATTCCTTAATATCTCTAGATACAACCTAGATATGTCTCAAGTTGTCTCCATAACACAAGATTTAAAAATCATATCCCATAATTAGACTTGCATAAATTTTTTAATGTTCCTTTTTTCAATATTTATGCATGCATGCAATTTATAAAATGTTGTATTCAAACATATCCATATCATGATGGTCTCATGTATCCATATCCACTACTGTATCTGTTTCTATGAAACACTCCAGTAAGCACATTTCCTTTTAACCTGCTTACCAATGCAATGATAATAGGCTTAATTAAACAAAATTTGCAACCATAAAGTAGCACATGAAACCTTAAACCAAGAGAATTGAAGCAGGCTAACACTGGTTGCCAATATGTAACAGATCTTATAACCGATTTTTACAGATAAGATAATTCTACTAATGTCTATGGATGATATCTGATAATATATCACTATCAAGCATCATTGGCAAGACCGGTTATTGATTCATTTTAGGTTGTCAAGAAACTCCAACACAGTCAGACATATTTGTTTGTAGAAAGTTTTTCCTGCAAATACTAATTCATCTCCACATTGAATGGGAACTGATGCAGAGATTAGTTGTACCTGCTCAGCAATTGCTTCAATGTTTCATTGTAGCTTCTATTCTTTTTCTAATTTACTTTCAACCAGTGGCATGTTAGTTTTAAATCCTAGTTTAACCAAACCTTTTTGTCTCCTTGAATAGAGTGTCAGCCTGGCATAAACACATCTTCAATAAGCATTTTCAAGCAACCACCCAAGTATAAAGAAAACACCCATGGTATTTGAGGTCAGCCTCTTGATCATCAACAGCCAAGCAGGCTTTATCGGTGCCAGTTATTAACCAATAATATCGCTTCATTGATATGTTTTCTTTATTGCCTTTCAGAAGGAAGGTATCCTACATGCTTTATAGTTTATAGTACATGGAAGTTTGCTTTACAGTTATCATGGACATTAATAAGAGAAAATGGCAGTCTTTCGTGACTAACCAGACAAACCCAGTCTAAAATATTCTTGAATTTTATGAAATGCAACAAAGATTTTCCACTTTTTTGGCCTTCAAGCCATTACAAGGATCTTACCTAATAGAGGAGAAGAGGCAATTGGCTGTCAAAATCAGGCTGCAATATTCTAAAATAACCTATATAAGCTCAGTATTTAGGTTTGTCTATCCACAATAAAGAAATGTAGGATCACTTATGAATTTTCTACTGATACATTTAATTACCAAAGTTATCTAATGCATAGCGATCACATTTGTACAATATTTGATATGAACCTTGAAAAACAAGTTTATTGTTGTGTTAGACCAAACAAATATTTGTACATATAATGTTTAAGCATCAATGTTCTAATATAGTCTGTCATTAGGAATTTAGAAGTCATCAAGATGGAAGCTAGAAGGTCATCAAAGGCTTTAAATGTAAATTAGTAGATTGTGGTTGTATCTTCTTCCAAACGCTCAAAGCTTCATGATTTGTGTGTTCTGCCTCTTCCACTGTTGAACAATCATTCACTATAGCAGTTCTCTACACTGACATAATTTTGTCCTATAGCAAACAATGTTCTTGATTTGATTAAAATTTCTCCTTCAATGAAATTTAGAGAACATCCATAAAAAAAACAGCAAATTACAAAGAAACCTTTATAGTTTCACACAGCAGCCATAAGCTCCATTAATGGTATAATGCTCGCACAGAGTCATCTTGGTTCAATATAAACTCTGTGTTCAAAGCACATACGCAGACACATGACAAAAATCACAAGGTGGCGTGCACCAAATTCTGTCAGATACTGATATTGAAGACGAAGAAGTAAAGGTGCACTTTAGATGTGAACATTTTGAATGTAACTATGATCAACTCCAGATGAACAAAATCAATTGACAAAAGGAATAATATATTTCTATCTCATCTCGTACCTACAGTGTCTAAACTTTGAGCCATTGGCACAACACCAACAGTAGAAACGGACCCATGAGAAGGACGAAACCCCAGTATGCCACAAAACGCAGCAGGTACTCGCACACTTGCACCTGTATCAGTACCTGCAAAGGAAAGCCAAGAAAACATTACCACCAGTAAAGCATTATCAGATGGTTGACTCACCATGACATATTATTATTGAACATGAAATTTTTTTCCATAAATATAAGCATGAAATATCCTTTTAATCAAGAATATGATCTGTAAAAATATAGCTACCTATGAAAACACTATCATCTACTTTCTCTTGACACTTTAATTATGGGAATATAAACAGGTCAGTTTGACAGTTGGGCTTAGATACCAATACCCTTGACATAATTTTCCAGGAAAGCCCAAACAAACAACACTAACCATAACCTTTAGTTCACAAGGCTACATGTAGAGGTAAAGTAGATGACAAAAATCAAAAATACAATATGCGAGTTCAAGTGGATTACGCTAGGTCAACCAAAAAGAGGTGGCCCTCAGTAGGCCTAGGTAAGCAAGCTGACACAGGGTCCTAGGTGAGAATAAGTAAAACATCCTGATCTGTAGCACTTGGCAAGCTTAAGCAAACAACCTGACACATGGCCCCAAATGACTCCTAGCAATCACAATGGACATGGCCCTAAGAGGTCCTACCAATCACCAAGCACAAGGCCCTAAGAGATCCTGCCAATCACCAAGTATGTGGCCCTGTGCAAGCCTAGCAAAACACCAAGCATGTAGACCTAGGCAAGTCCAGCAGACCACTAATCATGTAACCCTACCAATGTCCAAGAAAACACCAGGCATGTTGCCCTACATGAGCCCAAGCAGACATCAGACATTTGACTGCAACAAACACTAGCTATGATGATTACAAACATTCATCCCAAAAGATCCCAAGAAAGCCCACCACACACAGATCTACAGTAGATGCAACTCTAAGCAGAACTTGTAAGACCAGACGGGGAGCACAGAGACACTAGTATGGACTCATGTTGATCACTTCAAAAATTAGGGGCAATATCAAAATTCAAATTGATGACAATCAGGAAGCATTATATCAAAATAGTTTTCAGGAAATCAACACACAGACAAATATTATCCTACACCCACATAGCATTGAGGCAATATTGTTATTTAAAATAACCAACATTTTAAATAATCATTGTTTACACCATCAAGAAGCACATCTATTTTGATACTTACTAGTGGACAGATATTACATGGCTTCCCCTCTTCTTGAACAAAATAGAAAATGTAAATTCTTAAAGAGATATCAACCACCTTCAGTTATACCCTTTGCAGTAATCACTTAAAGTAGGGCTTAACTGTCCACAAAGAATGCAAATGGATTCAGATGTACCATTTCCAATGTTTGTCTCCTAGTAAAGATATAATTCTTCTCTGCTTTGGTGAAAAGGCCATGTATCAGTGATTACTACTATAGGCAGCAACATTGTAGATAGACATTTTAAAGTAGAATGATAAATAATACTAATGCTTGTCAATGCTGCCAAGAATTGTAAATTTAGTTCTAATTACGTTAAAAAAATTAATATCTACAACCCATATTGAAATACCAATAATCAATATGTTTAACGAGAGTTTTGCAATGGATGAGAATGATTCATTCTACTTAAGAATTAAATCATAGCCCTATCGATTTGATTACTTAACATTGTTAGCAATCAAGGTACATCATGGGGTCACAATATTTAATGCACCCTCTTATTCTTGGTTTTTTTTAAATACCAAATATATGACTATGCTAACCTTAAGAAAAGAGATGTGATTGGTTAGTAAAAATGTTTTGAAAAACTTACGTGAATGCACAATCCCTTGTATTATACCTCCCGACAGCAGGAATAATATGCAGAGCTTAAGAAGTAAAGAAGGTGATTCCAACTGTTGGATCACTTCTGCCACTAAAGTGGATGCAATGGCATAAATAGACACATCTACAATATGATTTTTTTCCCTCAATTCAGATATGCTAAAACTAGGGGCACTTGTAATAATGATATTCAATTTCAACCTATTCAAATGCTGTGCCTTCCTTAATAGACAATCAATGGGATGGACTTTTTCTATGAGTTCTTTAATAAAACTCCTGCAAACCCTAGGATAGCCCTTACTTGCAATGATATCCTAGACGCCCTAGGATGGCCCTTCCTTTGTTGAAATTCCTGCAAACAAACATACGTTGGGAATGAAAGCGTAATAACGTGTAAATCGTCTGCAATCCAACATAAGTATTACTTTCAATTTAGGTTCTTTGATTGCCCTTATTTGATTATAGCCTAAAAAATCTATCAAGGATTGATTATAACCCACTCTCTATCACTTCATCTAAGATAGAATCTATATAAGTATATGAAATGGCTTTATCTTGGCAATTGCATTTAAAGGTCCACACAAACCCTCAGTTGCACTCTACCCTTTTCAGGTGCTACTACCGCTGGGGATGCCTGTAGTCACTTGCTCATACTTCAAATATTATCCCTGCATCTAACATTCCTTCTGTCTCACCATATAGGTCGAAGAGCATATCTGGGCTCCATCCTATATGGCTGTCACTTTACAGAATCAATTCTATTTGTAAACACACAATTCCGATGGCACCTCTTTGAATCCCTATAGCTCCAAGCAAACGCATCTTTATATTTACAAACATGGGGATTGCTCCCATCCTGTACCCATAGTAATCATTTTAAGCAGGCCTTTCGTTCCCAATTACTGCCCATTTGTTATTTTTTCTTCTAGCTACAACCTGTGCATAACTCTTTAGAAGTTCCTTCACCTAAAGCTGTGTGAGAACCTTGTTCAGATAAATTTTGCTAGGAAGATTGAGCAGCCCTCTTTGGTCCTCGAGCCTCTCAAATTTTCCCTCATTGGACAGAAACTCAATGAAAAGGGCACCATCCAAAATAAACCAAACCCTTTAGAGAGGAATATCCTTGGGATCCAAGATTTAGGTCCAAAATTCACGAGTTATCTTCAGAGGTTCACCAGCTCTTGGAAGGCCACAAACACCAAGACTGATTTCGTTGGTTTGTCGTACCCATTCTTGGAAAAAATTGCCTGAATGGCTGATTAAACAATAGGTGGGACCTTCTTACCTTTGACAACTTGCAGCCATGAAGTATGTGCTTGCATTTTCTTTTGGATGGAGTTTTGGGAAGTTGTTCAAATTTGGCCATCTTCCTACAGCACAAGTAAACTTCGTGCTGAATATCTGCAATAATAGCATCCTTCTTTCAAAGTTGGTCCCATTGCTGTTATATATGGTCATGAAACTTAGTCCCTAGTCATTCTAACTCCAATATCTGGAATCACATATGAAATGCCTCAGATATCCTCAAACACTTGAACACAATAGATGAAATGCCTCATATGGTCATTCTTCAGATATCCTCAAACACTTGAACACAATAGATGAAATGCCTCTTGTACTTTTCCAACATATGTAAAATTTTAATGCACGATCATTATAGCCTCACTATGCTTAGAGATTAATCAGTAATAGTCTCATAAGATAAGTCAAGAAAACTTGTCTCACCAGGTTTACAGTTATATTAGTAACTGTTGGTCACGAATCTGCCACAGGAAAGGGTTTGGTTTGTCTATGCGCCCTAGACCCGTCCAACACTTTGAAAGGCCGGGAGGAAGAAATGCCTCCCGTGCCAATCTCCAGAGAAGGCTGGCTCCTATACTACACTACACTGGGGTTTCAGATTAAGGAACTGGAAAGAAATTGGGAAATTGCTGAAAGGGATGCAAATAACTTGAAAGGAATGGGAAATATGGCCACAGGCCAGTGGAATCCGAAGGGGAAGAACAAGCAGCACAATCGCTTACTCCTACTTAAACCAGCAGCAATCAATACTATGAATATAACAGAAACTAACACTGAAACATTCTCTGATATGTATCCTTCAATAATTCCAGATTTCGCTCTTTATCACACACTTAAATCCAGATTGCAGAATTACAACATGCATATAAAGAAACAAAATTAATAGAAATAATGATAGAAGGCATCATACACAGAAAATGAGTCCAGAATCAGAACCAGGAGTCTTAATATTGATGTAGAATTTAAGTACAGCAGCTCTCTAGCAGAACGTTCCCCTGCCTATTACATTACATTGAGCTGGTTTTTTAAGAGGAATTCACCTCTGTAACATTAATGTCAAACCCTAAAAGTTGTTGGGGCAGCTAAGATTTGACCCTCGTCAGATGACAGTGCATTCATGGAATGCGGCTCACCCGTATCTACAGTTATGAGGCGTGGCTTCGAACAAGTTTTACTGCTAGGACTGCTTGTCTCATTACTGCGGTTGGTGAAGTTTGTCTTTAGGGGGCTTCTCGGACCTGACAGCGCCATTTGGATGGAATGCGCAAGAGACCCAAATACGTGCGCCATGGAAGCGCCTTAAATTCCCACCTACCTTCTCCTTCTCTGGAAGCGCGCCCTCTTGATGCAGCCTTAGCGCTTTGGAGAAGCTTCGCTGGAAATCGGGCCCGAAGTGCAGTTCTTCGCCTTTGGCATAGCCTGGCAGGGGAGGTCCGCTCAAATTGAGCCCAAAATGCAGCTTCGCCGAAGTTGGTGCCCGAAAATGGGAGTTCATTGGAGCTGGGGGGAGGGGTACTTCAGCTTGCTGTTTTTATCTAAGTCCGAAATGGACTTTTACTGGATGTAGTTCGCTCCGGTTAGGCCCGAAATGGAGCTTCGCCGAAGAAAGGGCCCGAAATGCAGCTTCGCCAGGCTGAGGAGCGAAGACAAGCTTGACTTTTTGCCTTAGAAACTTTTCGCCCGAAGTGCGCTGTTGATGGGAGCTTCGCTGGACATAGCCCCCGAAGTGGGGTTTCTTGGGCGAAGTTGAGGCTGACTTTGCCTTAGAAACTTTTCGGAGAAAGCAGTGCTTGGAGTGGGCTTTCGCCCCAGTTAACCCCGAAGTGGAGGTTCGCTCACATTGGGGCCCAAAGCTGGAGTTCGCCTAAATGATGAGCGAAGATGGGCTCAACTCACCTTAGTCCTTTTTTGCCCAAAGCGCATCTTCGTTGGAGACGGCACCCGAAGCTGGGTTTCGCTAGATTCCTAGGCGAAAGCAAGCTTGACCTTGCCTTAGACTTTTTTCCTGCCCAAACTGCACTTCGCTCCTGGCAAGGTCCGAAACTCAGCTTCGCTACCTCCCAGGGCAAAGTTGAGCCCTTTCTGTGCCTTAGCCAATTTTCAAGCCCAAAGTGGGCTTTCGCTCAATTTGATTAGCGAAGCTGTCTTTCGCCCCGAAAATAGGCGAAACTCAGATTTAGCCTCCCTTTTGAGCGAAGCTGATCTTTCAGCTTCGGACCTTTCCCGGAGCGAAGTTGAGCCCTTTATGTGCCTTAGCCAGTTTTCAAGCCCAAAGTGGGCTTTCGCTCAATTTGATTAGCGAAGCTGTCTTTCGCCCCGAAAATGGGTGAAACTCAGATTTAGCCTCCCTTTTGAGCGAAGCTGATCTTTCACTCCTGTTTTCGCGAGCAAAGCTGCTCTGAACTTGGATTGTGCATGAAAGGTGAGCGAAAGAGGGTTTCTAGCTGCGCCTCAGCGCCATGAAGATGCCATAGAAGAGCTTTTGCCGGAGAAAGAGGAGAAAGCGAATCTAAACAGGAAAAACATTGTAGCAGCAGTTCAAAATTTTACCCCTTAGGCAAAATGTGGCAAAATTGACAACAGTAATTGGATATAAAATCAGGAGTGCTCACATTTTTAAGTATCTTGAAAACCCATCATCAGGTGATGGATAATTATTCTCTGATCCTGTAGAAATCTCGGGACTTAATTTTCATAATCTTCAAATTTTATTAACTGTCACCATTGATTTGGGTGTTGTTTATTGACAGTGCATCTCATGACATAACCATGACTTTATTTTTCATTCAATTTGATAAATATTGCAAAATAACTAGATTCTAGATCTAGGACCCTCACCAAGAGCAAAGTCTACAAGCCCTGCTGCAACAGCTACAGCTGATCCACTTGATGATCCACCAGGTATCCTTGAAGGTGCAGCTGGATTAGTTGGAGTTCCATAGTGCTTGTTTACTCCATTCATGCTGCAAACATAAGATGATGTTTAGATCTGAATAACACAAATGGCTAGGTTTATGACAGATAATAGAAGATAAATTGTCACTGCCAAAGAAAACATTTAGTTATGATCACAATAGCGAATGCAGTAAATAATCCTTCCCAAAATTCATAGTAAAATAAGGCTTGAAATATTTCTTTCATTTATTTTGAGGAAGAGAAAACTCCTAAGAACTTGACTCACACAAACATCCATTTCAAAACCTCTCTCAAATACGAACAATTCTATCATATGCATATCAAAAGATGCCAACAACAAGCTGAATATCATTTTCTACTTGATTTGCAGGTTGGTATAACTTTTTTTTAATGCAGTTCCATGCAAGAAAATGAAGATATGTGATATATATTAAATATGCAACTCCATATATAAATGAGTAAGGTTATAAACCCAACTTCAAATAAGTTACAAATATGTGCCCAAAGGGTTTGGAGCAAGGAGTTTCACACCATAAACCAAGGCTCCAATCCCATGGATGAATTTTAACATTTAATCAAATGACATGAGCTCAACCGGTTCAATTCCTTGACTTTCAAGAAGGAAACCTAGGTTCTAATCTTGCTAAGAAATACATGCATAATTGCCAAAAAAATGTGGTCATGATGTAATACAGTTGAAGCCTGTTTCAATCCCATAACCAATTTAAAAATAATAAAAAAAATTAAAGAGATTTAAAGGCCATGATCAACCAGTATGCCATCTCATCCATAACAGTTAAGCCCACACATGTGGCTCCCCCTTGTACAAGAAGTGAAACAGCTGGGGCAGTTTCAACAGCAGGTTCATGGGTTCTTTGCCAGTCAGGATTTCCAAAGCCTGTTACATATCCCTCTACGTCAAATCTGTCATCACATAAACGATTCCTAATTTTATAAGTAAAACATGTGTGCCAGTAACCACAATATGCAAAAAACATAAGCACAAAAATAGATATCCAAAATATGCTCAAATAATTAAAAAGACCTACTTTTACAGATCTCCAATCATCTGACAATACTTGTATCTTTCGCCATTACTTTATTTTGAAAACTTAAGCAAATCGCTCAAGTCCCATTACAAGTTTATTAGGCAATTAAAGAGAAAATAAGTAGAAATACTACAATAAACAAAAAACAATTGTGAAGTTCTAGATATTATGGATACATTTTATTCAGAAAACACATTAATAAACCAACCACCATTATCAAACCCAGAAGCCAAATTACAAATAACAAGTCCATTAAGTAAGGATAATACTGTAACCTTGGACCCCAAAGGCACTACTAATATCCAAAACTTGTAAACCTGTTTTCTCATGCAGAAACCATATTCAGAAACAAGCTTTAAGTTACAGTGCAAACAACATAATTTAGTTTTAGTGAACTACAAGTCTGACTACAGTAGCTAATTCCTCAGGACAAATTTATAGGTGCACAAATGTTATATCAAGTATCTGAACCAAAGTTACAGTTTCTGGCAGTCCTCTTGCCCAAATACTTGTATCTGCGTATCTGATACAGATACCAATATGATACTTCTCAGATACTGTATCCAAATATAAGGATATCATATCTTACCTTATCTGAATACATAACTTATCTGAATACATGCCCATTTAAGGCCCATACTATTACATCCAGATATGGCTTTGGCATGTCTCGAATTGTATCCATGACATGAGATTAAAATAAGAAGATACATTTTTTTTTTAACTTTTAAATTAAAGAACAATGAAAAATCCCCCTCTTAATTAATGAAAATATCCTACAAAACAGTTATATTTTCATATACATGTTTATGTTTATTTATGTTTTTTATAATCCCATATCTAGCTGTATCCGTATTAGGGGATCTTAAAAATCTGTTGTATCTGTATCTGATAGTGTATTTATTTCCATGCAACATGGATTTGAACATAATTGCCTACCTAAACTGAATGCATAAAGCTGTGTCAATGTAAGTTAAGGACCTATGGACAAAGTTGTCTAAAGGATTGACAAAACTAAACCTACCATAAACCCTGATGGACTAGCTAAAGCATAGCTTAGTCCAATTAAGAATACTAATCATGAAACTAAACCATTTATACAATCATAATTATAACATAACAGCCTTCCAACCTGCCAAATAGCAGAGTCAATGATAAGAGGTCTATCAGAGAATGTAATATGTGTTAGAAGTGGGGTCACTTTGCAAAAAATTGCACGAATGTTGCCAGTCTGACCATTCAAATTATGTGCAGATAGTGTGGGGACCACAATTATGCATAGGAGAATTGACCCTAGAAGGGAGGGGAAATTAGCATGTCAATTTAATTGACATTAAATAATGAAATTGGGAGACAAAACATATTCCAGCAATCAATTGGGTGTAAGCAAAGAAGGCTCGCTATCCTGATCCATCTGTGGAGCACAAGTGATGGCAGAATGCCTTAATGAGTGCCGAGGAAGAAATGTTAAAGGAATGTGATAAGCGCACCAAGAAAGGGTGACAACCACACCCACATGTGAAGAGCTGTCTACACCATAGAGTGATGAATCGATTCCTGCAGTTTAGTATATCAATAAAGGTGGCTACCTTGTTGAAGGCAATTTCTAATCAGCATGCCACAGTTGAAGGCAATTTCTAATCAGCATGCCACAGTTGTTGGAGGCAATTTCTAAGGTTCAGGAAGAGAAGAGAACTGCACGACACCACCACCAAAGACTGCAACAAAGGACCAACTTATCAAGCCTACACTGTTGATAAATAAATCAGCCACCTAAGGAGCCAATCAATAAATGATGTTCTTACATTCTGTAATAGTTCGCTACAACCATCACACAATGAGCGGAGTTGCACAAACTAGCGCAGAAGACAAAGCAGGGCCTAAATCATCCTAAATCAGCTAGAATTGGCTAAGTGTTTGGAAGAGACAGCACCCTGCTTCGCAACGCTCTACTCTTGTTCACCTCACTCCGAATAGCACACCTTGCTCAGGCCACCCTGCACAAGACTGACCCACTCAAAGCGCCCTGCTCTGCCAGTGCCTTGCTCTCAACCTGTGTGCCTCACTCCGTGGACAAGGATGGTTTGTAACCTCTTATTTATCACCATGGTACATTGCATGTAGTCTATTTTTGGTTGCATTATGGTACATTGCATGTAGTCTATTTTTGGCTGCATTTTCAAGTATAAATAAGAGCTTGATGCTCATTGTAAAGGGTCTTTTTGGCCTTCAAGCATACTAGAGCTACTCTTCAAAGTGAGATTAAACTATATACTTAACTGCAAAAATCAATAAAGAGTCGTGCATGACATTCTGATTCAACTGTCCCTTTTGTTTTATGAATGTGTGAAATCAGTGGCTTTGCCCTCCTTTCCCTGTTAGTCCCTCTCTTTGATCGTTGTTGCAGGTTATTTGAAGATCTTGCACGCTGAAGTTATTCGGTCACTGCCAAAACGCCAATCATACCAAAACTGAACCTTGCTACGGTTTTGGCCGTATTTTACATTTATTTTCTCTTGCACACTTTTCTGTTGAACAAAGTAGATCAGATTTGCTTCCTGCATACTCAACTTAGTTCTTTCCTTGTTTTTCAGCTTAGATCAGTTTCTTCCTTTATTTTTCAGCTTAGTTAGAAGGGAACTGGCCCAAGATCCAAAGGTTGGGGAGAGTAAAACCCTCCCCATCCATTTGTTGAACTGTGGTCACAAGCGCAAATCACACTTGCCAATTTTCATGTTCAGCAGTTTTGACGTGCCCGGTGAAACAAATCTGATTTGTCCCACAAGGAAACACCCACCACGTGTGAGTTCAACAGTTTTTGGCACGCCCGATGGGACACACAAGTGCAATTTTGATACAAAATCAATCTTACCCCACCGACACATAATTTTGTAGATCTGCACAAGTATACTTCATATCCTTTCAGATTTGCACAAGCAAACTTCTTATCCTTTCAGATCTGCATAAAGGGTTGTGTGTTACACCAACAGCCATGAAACCCACAAATCTTTTTTGCATCGGAAATTTTGCAAGTTGCTTTTCAGTTCAGTTTTCCTAACCTCATTCATAATTTTCATGCAAATGACAATTCCGCTTGCATTGAATCAGAATCTCGCCTAACTTGTGATTTGTGAATCTTGCTTTTTCAGTAGAGAACAAAAGTGGCAATGAGAGAAGACTGGAAAGAGCAGGAACAAAACTACATGAAAAACGCTAACTGTCCACTCCATAACACCCCGCTACAATGCGCCTCACTCCGGTGCACCCCGCTCAATAGCCCCCCACTTGGCAACACCCCACTCTAGTGAACAAATTTCAATGCGCCTTGATCGAGTGCACCCAATTTCAACGCGCCCCACTCCGGTGCGCCTCTGCTCAACACTCTTCGAACACAAATCACACTTGTCGATTTATATGTTCAACACATCCTCAACCGAGTAGGATGTCTTTACTTCTAATGATGAGACAGAAGTAAAAGTATACATGGTACCAAACAATGATGGTACCCTCAAACTTGAGGAGTGTGAGGATGGAGGCCACTCTAACAACGGTCTCCTCCATTGGTAGATTGGTAGAAGTAATTAAAGGTCACCGTCACATTGACCTTGGTGTGTCTATATTGGGACAAAGAATACTACATTTACGCATTAAACTTCACAACTCGATGCAAATTTCTACAATATGTAATGGGTTTAACCAACCTATTTACTCTGTCATGAGTGGAGAATTGCAACACAACAAGGTGCAAGGCATTCGGAATGGTATACGTTATGAAAACGTTGCTTATGAACCCTTTCACATTCTACATGAACCATCAAGCGCTCTTGTACCTACTAAACAAGTCGACTATAAATAAGCAAGTTAGCAAGTGGCTTATCACATTGCAAGAGCTTCTATTACGGATGGTGGTCCGACTTGTGAAGAAACATGTGATAGTTGACTAGCTATCTCAAATTCGCTCAAGACAACCTACAGAAGGTGGATTATTATATGAGTTTTCGAATGCTCACCTATTCATATCACCATATTGTATTCTTGGTATGAGCACAAAGGCACTTACCTATCAATAGGTGATTTACCCATAGAGTTGTCAATAGCCAAGATGAGAACAATAGTGCTTAAGTCAAGACATTTTCGGTTGATCAGCGCATTACTACACAAGATAGGACTTGACATGTGAGTGTAATTAAGGAAGAGGTGTGTGTTGTGAAGCAGGCAAACCCATAGGACCAAATGCGACAACAAGGAAGATCTTGCTTGTTGGACTTTGGTGGTCGACCTTGTTTAACTATGGGGGAGTTCTAATCTTCTATGACACGTTTCATGGGACAAGAAAGTCACTAAGACAAAACTTCATACCACTACATTTGTCTCAACCGCAACAGTTGTTTGAACAATGGGGGTTGGATTTCATCAAACTTTTGAAGCCTAGCCAACAACAGAAAAGCACTTACATTGTCATTGCCACAGAGTACTTGATAAAGTGGGTCAAGGCAAAAGCATTTGCCAATGATTTCACAAGAAGCACGGCAAGGTTCATCTACAAGCAGGTTATCACAAGGTTTGGCATACCACTATAATTCACAAGTAATCATAATAGACACTTTGTAAACAAGGTGATACAAATGTTGATGCCATATTTATCACATGCTATCTAGCTTGCTCTCCCCCTAGACAATTAGGCAAGCATAGAAAGAACAAAACATTAGACTACATAATACGTAAGTCTTGCAGAGTAGAAGGTGTTGATCGGAAAGAAAAATAGCTAACAATTCTATGGGTGTTTAGGACCAATATAAGCCAACAACAGGCCACACACAGTTCCAACTAATGTATGGATAGGAGGTGGTTGTATTGTGAAATTTTTAATTCCAAATTTGAGATAAGTGGTGTAAAACTGGTTCAAAGACCAATAAAGTCTATGGAAGTTATTTGGAATAAGTGAATTTGATGAGAGGAGGGTGATGGCACAATGGGCCACTAATGTAGCCTAGTGACAAGGAAAGCTTTGGCACGACAAGCATCTAAAGTGAATATCATTTAAGGGGGATCTTTTACTCAAATTCCACGAGAAACGAGAGACCAAGCCAGGCAAGATGAAGAATGTATGGCTTGGCCCATTTGAATCACTGAGGTATTAGCCAACAAGTCCATCCGTCTATAACAACTAGACTATAAATGGGCTACCTAATGCATCCAGTCAGCCCACAAGCTCCTTTGACTAAGTTACAATCTATGGGGCAAAAGAATGTAATAGTACCATAAACATTAAATTGACTGCAAACGATGCCACGAGCATCACAAAGGAGTTGAATGAGCATATGTCTTAGCTATTTAAGCAAATAATTGTAGTTGGAGGGCCAAGCTAGTCGAGATAAGAAGAGGATCCAATAATGAAGGAAGAGGTTTTGGAGCCCAATTACACCAGCCAGAGAAGATTGGGTTTGCATACGAGGTTCCTTGAAAGAATGGAGTTTTGACCCCTTCGATGCGTCTGCTACAACCTACAAGGCTCACCACCAACACGCCTGAGATGGAAAGCAAAGTAGGTAGTTCTGATATACCTCTTGAAGTTTGTAGGTAGTGAACTTGGGGACAATCAACTGAGTAATGGAGAACAAAAGGATAATGAACTCAAATGGGGCAATCATGCTCTTTGAAGAAGAATGATATAGGCATTTGATGAACAAACTTCAAGGAGACATAATGGAACTAAAGGATTCAACATACCCTCAGAAATTGCATGTTTATACTAGAGGATGCACACAAAACTAGGATGGTTGCAATGCAAAAGTGAGCAATTGAATAGTTGGATGGACAAGTTGTGACAACAATGACAAACTAGCATAAAATGAACTAGGCAAGAGAGTGCAGAAGCACATGGATGAACAACATGGAATAGACTATGTTTATTTCTGTTAATGATCCCCGTGAGTGTGGTCTACCGGCAAGGATGCCACTTGCATTATCGGCGATGTGACCCGGGTTCAATCCCCATGGTGGATGTGTATAAGAAGTATTTATCAAAAAAAAAAAAAATTTTGTTATTGGACAGGAGGAAGTAGAGTAATTTACCACCCTGATTGCATACGGCCAAGAAAGAAAGAATTTAATTTTATATGTCATGACCAGAGCCGAAGTGATGAAGGAATAGTCGAAGTAGAAAGTGTGGAATTAAACATAACATACGTTGACAACATTGTTCATTTTGGGATCAACACAATGGAAAAAATGTTATACAAAGCACCCATTCAGACCATAAAACTGCATAATTCTGTTCGACAAACTGGAAACCCTTGCAATTATTTTCTGTCGCAACTGACACAACAAGAAAGGTATTTTATTTTGAGGGTTTTCAAGACAGCCCACCGTCGAATTTTATCTTTGCAACCACATCGTCTAAAAGAAAGCAACATATTTTTAGGAATAAAAGCCAATGTGGGGAACATCGTCTACAAGTGAATGAACCATTTGAAGAGGGTTACACAATGGGTGCAACAACTTTAGAAGAGGAGTGAAGAGCAAAGTTTGGAGGAAGAAGAAGCCACCCACTATAGGTCGCCCCCATAATGTCAACCACCCTACTACCCTCAGCCCTTGAAAGGCTAACGAGGGTGCGGACTTGGAAAACACTATTGGAGCAGCTAACAAGGGCATCCTCAGCAAAACCAACCTAATCCCAACCAATGACCCCTCTATCATCAATGTAGCCAACAAAGGTCTAGCTAACTACCCCTTTTGATAAAGTCTTGGTGGACGACCCCTCATAGCACTAGAATAGGAAGCACTAACAAACAACGATTTAGTTGATGACGCTACTATCAATGCCTGCCATAAGGTGTTGCCATCTAGGCCCCAACAAACAAAGCCATAACCAACAACCATTATCTAGTCGATAGACACCAATATTCCATCAACATGGAGTACCCATTTTTTGACATTGCCAACATTGCCAAGTCCGACAGACCAATTGTTTGGGGATTTGGAGACTTAGTTGAGTAACCACTCAGACAAGATAATTCTCTTAATATCCATAGATGGCCAAAGTAGGCCAATGGGACTCATTGAAAAGAATTGTTACAAATTACAATGCATTGTAATAACCACAAAGTACTACGAAAATAAGCTAAACTAGAGTAAAGAATCTAGTGTAAACTACTCTAAAGTGGAACAATTGTATGGCATAAAACTATAGCCTCGAGAGTTACCAAAATGGATAAACCCTAGCATGCTAAAAGTAATGATTAAAAGAGATCTAGAAGTTGAGATACAATAGAGATAGAAAGGAGCTTCAATGGATCCAAGCACCAACATTTATCTATAGTGGGATGTAAAGTAGAAGCACAGTCGTTGTCATCACCAACTATCCCAAAAGGTCCAACATGGGATCTAATGATGCTCCCTGGAAACAAGCACCAACATTAATCTATAGAGGGATGTAAAGTAGAAGCACAGTCGTTGTCGTCACCAACTATCCCAAAAGGTCCAACATAGGATCTAATGATGCTCACAAGAGAATGGCCAAGACTAAGATGTTGAAATTGTAATTTGACGGCCAACATTGTGTGATGTATTGGATAAGCCTAAGGTCATTTCATTGTACAATGTATTAGTTATATGTAATATTTTAATATGTAATCCCTATGGACCGTGATTAACATTGATATGGTTAAACCCTTTGTTACGAAAATCGGCTCAGAATCGCGATTCTAAGAAAATCCGATTAAAATCGGGTCGAAATCGGCTTTTTTCAAAAAAATCGGCTCAGAATCATAATCATGATTTTTTCAAAAAATTGAGATTCTCTGGCGAAAAAATCGCCCGCAGCTGCATGCGTAGAGGAAAAGGCATAAATACTTGTTTTTTTCTCTCATTTTTCTTCCTCCAAGCTTGAGAGAGAGGTCTACCTACCTGCTACCACACCAAGGAAAACCCTAAAACGCATCCAAACAACGGATTTTTGGAAGTTTGAAGGAATCCGATAGTCACCAACAACCACCAAACAATGGATTGTTTTGGAGTTTGAAGGATCCCGACAGCTACCAACAACCACCAACATCTAGGAATCTACCCAAAGGATTCATTTGAGGTAAGCAAACTGATTTTTTTTTCTTTTTCTTTTATTCTATTGAATCTTATTCCAAATTTTCAAGCATTTTTTTTTCCAAGTCTAAAACCAAATGCAACAAAGTTCAAACTAGGGTTTACAGTTTAGGGTTTTTTTTTTAAGTAATTCTTTGTTGTTATTTGTTGCCTGAAAGTTGAAACATGTATGCAAGTCTATATTTTTAGTTTTCAATGTTTAAAGTTTAGAGTCTTAGACTTCAAACTAGGGTTTAGGTTTTTTTTTAATTAAGTAATTGTTTGCTTGATATTTGTTGTCTAAAATTTGTATGCAAGTGCATGTTTTCGGCTGCCAACATTTAAAGTTTAAAATTTAAAGTTTCAAACTAGGGTTTAGGGTTTAGTTTTTTTTTTTTTTTAAGATTGTTTATTGTTACTTGCTGCCGAAAATATGTATGCAAGTCCATCTTTTCAGCGTTGCAGTTGCACTACAATTTTAAACCTCAAGTTCAAAGTTCAAACTAGGGTGTAGGGTTTTTTTTTTTTAAGTAATTGTTTGTTGTTATTTGTTATTATGTGCAGCCATAGGAAAATGTCAAGGAAAAAAGATAAAAAAGATATAGCATGGAAGTATGGAGTAAAACAAGAAAAGAAAGGAAAAATTCTTTGCAAAAACTGTAATACTTTTATACATGGAGGAGTATATCGCTTCAAATTTCGTTTGGCAAAGAAACCAAGTGAGAATGTTAGATTATGCCCAAATGTGTCAATTGACGTTGAGAGAGAATGCATGGCAGTTATCATTGGAAAAGTGAAGAAAAAAGAGATAAAGAAAAGAACATTTGAAGCCATTTCACCCCCCTCTTCTCAGCCTCATACAACTACTAGTGGGACCAACACCTTTAGGCGATTTTAGCATGAAAGTTTGAGTCCATCAACTGCACAAACACAGGCACATGCAAGGAGTGGGATGGATGAGTCCAATTTTGGGGCAGGGACACAAGCCACACTTGATGGTATGGCCTCGTGGAACCAGGAGAGGCATAGGGCAGCCAGGAAGGCCATTGACAATTTTTGGTATTTTTCTGACCTTCCCTTCAATGTGGCAACTTATGATGACATTAGGGGCCCTCTCCTTCGTGAATGCATTAATGACATTGAGGTTATTCCTGAGGAGCAGCGCAGGGTGTGGAGCACTAATGGTTGCACTATCATTTCTGATGGGTGGACCGATGGCAGGGGAAGAACCTTAATTAAATCTTTGGTTTCTTCTGCAGGAAGAGTGGTATTCCTCAAGTCAGTGGATGCATCGACGCAAGTTAAGAGCGCCGAAATGCTCGCAATGTTCTTGGGGGAGGTTGTGATCGAGGTCGGGGTGGAGAATGTTGTCCAAGTCATCACGAACAACGCAGCAGCATATGCAGCAGCTGGCAAGCTGTTGGAGAAGAGATTTCCCACCATTTTTTTGTCCCCATGTGCAGCCCATTGTCTCGATTTGCCCCTCGAAGACATTGGGAAATTACCTTGGATGTCCGAGGTTGTACAAAAGTCTAGGGCAATTACAAAATTTATCTACAACCATTCTTGGGTCCTCAACCTCATGAGGCAATTTACTGGTGGGAGACAGATAGTGCGGCATGGAGTTACACACTTCGCAACAAACTTCGTGACATTGCAAACATCTATAATGCAAGAGGGTCACTGAAGCAAATGTTTGTGAGCAAGGAGTGGAATTTTAAGCAAGCTGCTAGATATCGATTCTCCAATGAAGGGGACAAGATATATGAATATGTGTTTGAGGAGCCCTTCTGGCAAACCATGCATGAGGCCATCAAAGTACAAGACTAAGTTTTTTATATATTTTATTATAATTTTTTTGAATTAAATTTTAAAATATTTTCTTTTTGCAAATCTTGTATTTTAAAATATTTTTATAAAATTTATTTAAATAGTTTTTTCTTTTTCTCACGTGACAGAGCCTTTGGTGAAGGTTCTTCGTCTTGTTGATGGAGATGAATCACCAATGGGATATATATATGAGGCTATGGATAGGGCAAAAGAGGCAATTGCCTCAGTTTATTGACATGTCCAATCCAAATATGGTCCCATTTGGGATATTATTGATAGGCGATGGACATCTAAACTCCATACCCCTCTTCATGCAACGGGGTACTACCTCAACCCCAAAAATTTTTACACAAGCACGTTCCATGTTGACTATGGCATGCCTTCAATTATGTGTTGATCGCATGTACCCTAATGAAGAAATAAGTGCTAAGATAAAGGTTGAGATGCATTCTTATAAGAAATGTGAGGGCATCCTTTTCCCATCGCTAATGTGCATTCAATCAAGGTCAACTATAAGGCCAGGTAACCCTCATTGAATTATTGTTTATTTTGTCTTTAGAATTTGTTTTAAAAAATAATCTCAATTTAGAATTTTACATGTGAATTATTAAGTTTCCTTCTTCTTGGTTGTTTCCAGGTTTATGGTGGGAGGGCTTTGGTGCATATACACCCCATCTACAGCACTTCACCATTAGAGTTTTGTCTCAACAATGTAGCGCTTCAGGTTGTAAGCCCAACTAGAGTATGTTTGAGCACATACACTCCAATAAGCGCAATAGGCTTACACAAGAAAAGTTGAATGATCTTGTGTTTGTTCATTACAACCTTCGCCTCCACCATAAGAAAATTACAAGAACAAGTACCGAGGCTTTGACATTGTTAGGTGTGAAGACAGTATACAGGAAGCAAGTCACTTGACGTCTGACCTTTTAGACGTTTGGGTCAAACGTCTAGGCAACAGGCCAGACGTCTGACCTGCTAGACGTCTAGACCAGACGTCTAGGCAACAGGGCTGCTAGACGTCTAGGCAGCAAACCTACTAGACGTCAAGGCAGGACGAGACGTTGGCTGCAGTACGAGACATCAGACGTCGGCTACAGTACGAGACATCAGACTTCGGCTGCAGTACGAGACGTCAGACGTCGGCTACAGTACGAGACGTCAGACGTCGGCAGCAGTTCGAGACGTCGGCTGCAGTTCGAGACGTCAGACGTCGGCAGCAGTTCGAGACGTCGGCAGCAGTACGAGACGTCAGACGTCGGCAGCAGTTCGAGACGTCAGACGTCGGCAACAGTTCGAGACGTCGGCGATAGTATGAGACGTCATACGTCGGCAGCAGTTCGAGACGTCGACGGTAGTTCGAGACGTCATACGTCGGCAACAGTTCGAGACGTCGGCAACAGTTCGAGACGTCATACATCGGCAGCAGTACGAGACGTCATCAGCAGACGTCTGAGATAGACGTCAGAATGCGGAAGATGAACAGTCTTGGGGAGCGGAAACGAACAGTCTTTGGGAGCTGAAACGAACAGGTTTTGGAGGCTTCCGTTGGAAGAGGAAACGAATAGTTTGGAGTCTTCCTTTTGCTCTATAAAAGGGATGTGATCCCTTGCATATGAGAGAGTTGTTGAAAACGTTGAGAAACGTGAATGTAAACTTTGCTTAAAATAATAAAAGGAGAAGTTGTCATTGCCCCGTGGTTTTTCCTACACATTGCAGGTTTCCACGTAAATCTCTGTGTCACTTGTGTTACTGTTTCCGTGTTTCTATTTTTGTTATTGTGCTTCCTCTTGCAAATGTAAAATCTGAAGTTTTTCCTAACATCTAGTATCAGAGCTAAGGTGTAACCAAGTTTGAGATTGAGAAATTTGATGGCAAGAACTTCGCTATATGGAAGATGAAGGTGGAGGATTTGTTGGTTCAAAATGACCAAGCGCAAGCCTTGAAAGGGGTCGCGAATAAACCGAGCAGCATGAAAGATGAGGAGTGGACAACGCTTGACAGGAAGGCGGTTTCTACAATCCGTCTCTGCCTAGCGGACTCCGTCTTGTTCAATGTAGCTGAAGAAAAGACCGCGGAAACCCTTTGGCAAAAGCTTGAAAAGTTGTATGAAACAAAATCAGCAACTAATAAGGTATTTCTGAAAAAGCAGTTTTATAGCTTGAGGATGAAGGAAAGTTCATCCGAGGTAGATCATTTGAATGAGTTTAATACTCTCATCAGTAAAATGGTTTCAATTAATGTGAAGATGGAGAATAAAGATAGAGCTATCACCCTACTTTGTTCACTCCCGGACACTTGGGATCATATGGTGATGACCATCCGTAATTCATCATCAGGAACTCTCAATTTTGATGATGTGGTAGCCGCTTTGTTGGCAGAAGAGTTGAGGCGGAAAACGTCTCTGGAACCCTCAACCAATGAAGCCCTATCCGTGAGAGGTCGATCTTTCGAGAGGAGTAAACAAGGTAGAAAGTAGTCCAGATCGAAGTCTAAAGGACGTAAGCAGAAAGGGAAGTGTTGGCATTGTGGGAAGCCAGGACAATCAAAGAAGGACTGTTGGCAATTAAAGAATGGTGAAAAGCAAAATCTGCCATCACACGAAGCCGGTGCAGCAGATTCGGGAGAGACGACAACATGTGAAGCCTTCTATATCAGTAACAACAAATCGGTTTTATATACTTGGTTTTTGGACTCAGGTGCGTCTTTCCACATGTCTCCCCACAGAGACTGGTTTGACAAATATCAGCCATATTGTGGTGGAAAGGTCTATTTGGGTGATGATCACCCTTTAGAAATTGTGGGAAGAGGGGATATAAGGATCAGGCTGGACGATGGTAGAGAAAGGATGCTATGTGATGTGCGACATGTGCCCGATTTGAGGAAGAATTTGCTATCAATCAAAATGATGGATAAGCGAGGGTATTTTGTCACCTTCAGTAACAACTACTGCAAGATTACCAGAGGAGCTCTTGTAGTAGCAAAGGGAGAATCTTATGGGACCTTATACCGTTTATGTGGTGATACGGTGACAAACCATGCAGCAGCAGCAACTTCGGTTCAGGAAGCAATAATGCTATGGCATCAATGCCTAGGCCATATGAGTGAAAAAGGCCTGAAAATTCTGCATGACAGAGGTATGATTTCTCGGCTTAAGTCTTGCAATTTAGACTTATGTGAGCACTGTATTTTTGGTAAACAGAAGACGGTTCGGTTTACTGCAAGTCCTGGTAAGAGTTCTGATTTTCTGCAACTTATACATTCGGATATATTTGGACCAGTCCCCACTCAGTCCTTGAATGGCGCCATCTATTTTCTGACTTTTATAGATGATTATCCTAGGAGTGTGGGTTTATCTTTTGAAGAAGTCGGAAGCTTTGCAGAAATTTAAAGAGTTCAAAGCACGGGTAGAGAAGAGTTTGGGCAAGTCGATTTTATGTCTCAGGTCAGATAATGGGGGTGAATATTGCTCCAAGGAATTTGATAAATTTTGTATGCAGGAAGGTATTAAGCACCAAAAGACTGTACCATACACTCCACAGCAAAATGGTGTGGCTGAGCGGATGAATCGCACAATCATGGAACATGCAAGAAGCATGCTTAGCGCAGCCATGTTGGAGAAAAAGTTTTGGGCGGAGGCTGTTAATTCAGCTATTTATCTTATTAACAGGTCACCTACAGCTGTGTTGGATGGTCAGATTCCGGAGGAGGTTTGGTGTTGTAAGCCAGTTGATTACTCTCATTTGCATACCTTTGGTTGTGATGTGTTTGCCCATGTACCCAAAGAAAAAAGGTCCAAGCTTGACCCGAAGTCAAGCAAATGTGTTTTTCTCAGCTATGGAGATATAGTGAAGGGGTATAGACTGTGGGATCCTACTGCCCACAAGGTAATTATTAGCCGAGATGTAATTGTTGATGAAAAATCCATGCAAAGGAAGTACGTACAGCAAAATCCTAATGTTGTACCTGTTGAAGTAGAATTGAGTGAAGATGACTATGAATATGAACATGCTGAAGTTTTTGTTCAGCATGCAAAACAGCAAGTAGAACAAGAAGTAGAGCAACCACAACGATCACAAGACCAAGAGCCAAAATCGACAGATCATTGGGTTAGAAGATCTACACGTCCACAAAAGTGTCCGGAAAGGTATTCTCATGTGTATCAGTCCTCTTTTGCTTTGTTAACTGATGATGGTGAACCTAGTTCATTTCAAGAAGCTAGAGAGTTTGAAAATGCAGAAAAGTGGAGGAAATCCATGGAGGAGGAAATCGAGGCACTTTGCAAGAATAAAACGTGGGAACTTGTGGATCTCCCACCTGGAAGAAAGACTGTTGGAAACAAGTGGGTGTACAAAGTGAAGAAGAATAGCGATGGGCTATTGGAACGCTATAAAGCTCACTTGGTGGCAAAGGGCTATGTGCAGAAGTCAGGTGTTGACTTTAATGAAATTTTCTCTCCAGTTGTGAAGATGACTACTATTAGAGTTCTACTTGCACTTGTAGCTGCACAGGATTTGGAACTGGAGCAGCTTGATGTAAAGACTGCTTTCTTGCATGGTGATCTCGAGGAAGAGATATATATGGATCAGCCTAAGGGCTATGAAGAAAGAGGCAAAGAGCATTTGGTTTGCAGTTTGAAGAAATCACTGTACAGATTGAAACAGGCGCCAAGGTTCCTGTACAGTGAAGAAATCACTGTACAGGAAATTTGACACCTTCATGAAGAGCCAATGTTTCAGCAGGAGTGAAGCTGACCATTGTGCATACTATAAGAGGTTTGACGATAGCACTTTTATTATTTTGTTGTTGTATGTTGATGATATGCTTGTTGCAGGCCCCAGCATGAAGAAAATCATTGATCTTAAGGCTCAGTTAGCTAGGACATTTGAAATGAAGGATTTAGGAGCAGCAAACCAAATTTTAGGGATGAAGATACACAGAGACAGAAAAGGAAGAAAGATCTGGTTAAGCCAAAAGTCATATGTGGAAAAGATTTTGCAGCGCTTCAATATGCAAAATGCTAAAACAGTTAGTACCCCACTTCTTCCACACTTAAAGTTGTCTTCCAACCAGTGTCCTAGAACGGAAGCAGAGAAGAAAAGCATGTCTCGTGTACCGTATTCATCAGCAGTAGGAAGCCTCATGTATGCCATGGTGAGCACCGGACCGGATATTGCCCAAGCAGTGGGAGTAGTCAGCCGGTACATGGCAAATCCTGGTAAGGAGCATTGGAATGCGGTGAAGTGCATATTTAGATATTTAAGAGCCACTTCAGATGTTGCCATTTACTTTGGATCGGCATATTTGCAAGTTACAGGTTTTGTGGATTCTGATTATGGTGGAGATAGAGATGGGAGAAAATCCACTACAGGATATGCCTTCACTCTTGTTGGTGGAGCAGTGAGTTGGGCTTCTAAGTTGCAGTCTGTTGTGGCTTTATCAACCACTGAAGCAAAATACATTACAGCAACTCATGCCAGTAAAGAGGCAATTTAGCTAGAGCGATTGTTGGGTGACTTCAAGGTAATGCAGGAGAAAATTACACTGCATTGTGATAGCCAAAGTGCTATTCAGATAGTGAAGAATCCAACATTCCATGATCGCACGAAACACATTGATGTCAAGTACCACTTTATCAAAAATGTGGTGGAAGAAGGTAGGATCCTATTGCAGAAAATCTTCACTGAAGTGAATCCTGCAGATATGCATTATTATCTTCATGATAACACATTAAGGATGCACAAGATTCTAAGCTTCTAAATGGAAAGAATTATCAAAGATGAAAGTTTGTTATAATAAACTTTCTTCTTATTAAAATGATATGGACTTATATCGATCTTGATGTGAAGCATCTCAAGGATTGTCATGTTTTAGAAGAACAAAACAAAGAAAGAGTCAAATAGCTATTGTCAACGATTGAGGATGAGCACCTCCCTTGGTCTCTAATGTGAATTGTGCAGAGGTGATAGAGAAGATTCTGCAAAAGAAATTGAATCCCAATAATGATAAGCAGGATATTGTTTCCACACATAAGAATTATGAGTCTTTCGAATAGGAGGGAAACGATGGCCTTTCCAAAAGGGAAAATGAACCCAAGAGTGAATTGCTCAGAAAGGTGAAATTTGAGAAATTTAAATCAAAAAATGAGAGTTTGAAAACTAATAGAGTTTAAAATTTAAAAAAGAGAATTTAAAATCTGAAATTAAAAAGTTACTCAATAAAGTGAAAGAAAATGAGAACTTGAAAACTGCCAATGAAAGACATTCAATAAATTGATGATTTGAAGAAAGCATCGACGTGTGTGGAGAATCACATTGATACGCACAATCCAGTTGATGACCACAACATTATTAAACATTAGGACGAGTCTTTGGTGATGTTACTCCTTGTTCCTCTAGGCTGAGCTTATCCCGCCCTCACAATGTCCAAGTGCAGGCTGCACTATGACAGAGGAGTTAGTATTTTTTGTGAAAAGATTTTTGACTTGCCCAGTCACCTCAAAATCTCCTGGGATTCGAGTCCTCGACCTTTTGTAGGTCATGTAGATGAAACTGTGTGCTGCATGGACAATCAAATAATAAGTTGATGGGGCAGAGGGGAGGGACCTGCTCCCTCTCCCTGCTCCCCTTTCCCTGGTTCTTGCCTAGTCCCTGATTCATCCCAGGTCATCCCACTCTGGGAATGGTTTGTAGCAGATGATCTCCTTGGGGGGAGATCCTTGCCCACTTTCTGCTCCTTTCCCAGTAGTTTTTGGGGTTTCCTCGTTTGAATCCCGGGCCTGGTGCTTCCCAGGGATCCTCTGGGGTTTCCTGCATGTTCCTGGGATCCTGTCCCTAATCTCCCTTAGGCTTTTCCTTGGGGTTTTTTTGCAGGTTGTTACTGGGATCCGGTTCCTAGGGCTTTCTCGGTCTGTGGTGGTTGCAGGTTGGGTTCTCGTTCGCTTCCTGGTGTATCCCGTGAGGTTATCTCTTCATCGAGGTTGGTCTGGGGGGGGCAGTTCCCTCTTTGCTCGTGTTTCCTCTCTGGGATGCCATTGGTTGCTAGTGGTCTCATCCCTTTGGGTGGGACCATGTTCGTTTTCCTGTTCGAAGGCTTCTTTTTGTTGGATCTGCTGCTTGGTGGACGCTTTGAGCATTTGCATGGCCTTGGGGGGCCTCTTCCTGTGCTTGAGTTGTTCCTAGCCCCAATCCCAGTTCCTTGAAGCTGTTCGTGTGCAAAGATGGGGATTCCTGGTCCTTTCTGCTGGGGTGCTTTGGGTTTTTTGCTGCATGTCTTGATCTTGGGGGGGATCGGTGATCTATGCATGCAGGCCCCTGGATCCCTCAGTTTAGGTTTTCATGGATCCCATCTTTGTGTCTGCTGCTACTTTCTGCCTGGGCTTCGCAGGTTTTCGTTTCAGTTTTTGTTCGAGGGATTCTGCTTTCTGGTCCTGCTTCTTGGTGGACTCTCAGAGCTTGTTCTTGGCCTTGGGGGGGGCCTTTTCTTGTTCCTGAGTTGTTCCCAGTCCCAGTTCCTCTTCCCTGGAACTGTTCGTGAGCAAGGATGGTGGGTCCCTGGTCCTTTGTGGATTCCAAGATCCTTTCTTTGTGCCTGCGTTTGTTTTCCCTGGATCCTTCCGGCTTCCTTGTACTCCTGTTGGCGGGATTCCAGTGTTGCAGTTTCCCAAACCTGTTCTTCTGCTTGTTCTCCTGTTGGGCGGGATTTTCCATTCTTGATGGTTTTCCTGCTGGGCGGGATTTTTCAATCCCGTTTTTTTGCTGGTTTTCCTGCTGGGCGGGACGGGATTTCCCGCTAGGCGGGTTTTCAAATCTTCTGGTTTTCCCGCTGGGCGGGATTTTTCAATCCCGTTTTTTTGTTGGTTTTCCTGCTGGGCGGGACGGGATTTCTCGTTGGGCGGGATTTTCAAATCTTCTGGTTTTCCCACTGGGCGAGATTTCCAATTTGGTGGTTTTCAGTTGTTTCCCGCTGGGCAGGATTTTCAAATTCATCATCTTGCATGTTTTCCCGTTAGGCGGGATTTTTCAAAACTGGTGGTTTCCCGCTGGGCGGGATTTTCCAATCTACTCGTTTTCCCGCCGGGCGGGATTTTCCAATCTACTAGTTTTCCCGCTGGGCGGGATTTCCAACCTGGTGGTTTTTGGCTACTTCCCGCTGGGCGGGATTTTTCAGAACTGGTGGTTTCCCTTGGGCGGGATTTTTCAAAATTGGTGGTTTCCCGCTAGGCGGGATTTTTCAAAATTGTCTTTTCCCGCTGGGTGGGTTTTTCCAAACTGTCTATTTTCCACTGGGCGGGATTCTTCAAATTGATTGTTCTTGACCTTTGGTTTGGTCGGTTGACCTGTTGTAAAAAGGTTTTGGGGTCCCTTTCAAAACCCACTTTTAATATAATTTTTACCTACCAAAAAAAAAATAATAATAAGTTGATCACTCTCCTATTATTTGGGTTATGGGTCAGATTGTGTGTGTTTGAGACTTAATTGATGGACTTTACCATGCTGATTTATATGTGTGCAATAACTGAGTTATGAAATTAATAAATGTGTTAAATGTATGATATTACATGACTTAAAATTTGTTGTGGTACTTGACGATCAATTATGTTTGGAAAAGGTACCATGGAGGACACCTATTGAGAACAATGGCATCTAATATCAATCACCAAGGTATCAGAAGGTAGATGCTTTAAAATTAAATTGTAATACTTATTTTGGTTTTTTTAAATAGTACATGTACTAACCCATCATTGGAGGGGTTCTGGGGTTGACAGACACGTATATCAACTCCCTAAGCCTTAGGAAGCCACCCACTCTTGATAAGATTGCTTGATAGCTGTTTATCCTACCGAGGCAATGTTTGATAGCTAAGTCCTTGACAAATCCACACAATTGTTTATTATACTTCCTAGAGTGGTCAGTGATTTATTATGCTTCCCAGAGTGGTCAGTGATTGATTTTTAAGTTGTAATTTATAATATTAAATTATTAATAAATAATATACAATTTAACAAGACTAATTATAATTAAACTTGGTATCAAATGACATTAGCTCAACCAGTTATATTCCTCAACTTTCAAGGAGGAGATCCAGGTTCGAATCTTGCCAAGCAATACATGCATAATTGCCAAGCTGTTGTAATACCACTATGTGGTCATGATGTAATACAGGCGAGGCTCGTTTCAATCCCATATAACCATATAACCAATTAAAAGAAAATTATAGTTAAACTTCGTTAACATTGAATTAAGGTATAAGTGTGAGCAAGTTGAAGATTCTTTAGAACAGTGGCAAAAGTTTAAAACTCCAAAGTCATAACAGAGTGTATGAACCTAAACAAGAACCTTTTGCATATCAGTCTCACTTCCAAACATGCACTTAAACCTTGGAAGATGTGGCTGAAGCGTTTAGTTTTTGTGTATGCCCTAATCTTGGGCAGAAGAAGGGAATGTTTGCATGTTAGTTATCTTCTCGTTCTACAAGGATGAGAAGCCTCGAAGGCTTTGTTGAGGGAGAGGCCACACCCTTTCATCTAGGCCAATTCTCCTCTAAATGCAAAGGCAGAAGGGAGTGCAGAATTGGAGAATTGATGCAAGAAACAGACTGGATATAGCCATGTAAGTCAGTGTGCATGCCGAGTACTTCAATGTGACACTGGAGGAAAGGTGGCTTTTGTATGTTTTGTTTGATGCGATTACTCTATGCTCTGAGATATTATTTATGTAATTAAGTACAAAGGGGAAAAATGCCAATTGCTAAGGCCCTCTAGGAAGAAATGATATGGATAGTATGATAAATGGAAAATATAATATGGATATGTTTGCATTCTGGTAAAAGTGAATTCACTGATGGTTGAGTAAAATAAACTTGCATATTTTGGAAAGAACCCCTCAGTGGTCTTGAAATAGAGGTTTTGTTCTGAGTTTGCTTGTATGGGGAATGATTTCATGGAACCATGATGGGTTGCCATATCATTCAACTTGGGAACATGCTCTACCATATTTGGAAGGCATGGGTGACCAGATGACATTGTCACTCAGATCAAGTTGGTTTAATGGCATCACCACTTGATGGTACAAAAGGACAACTTGAAGGATTCTTTAAACCAAGCAAAGTAGGAAACCTTTTTAAGAAAATACCCCTGAGCTTAAAACACCTGATCTATAGCAATTGTGGAGATGTATGCCAGTCCAGATGGGATGGACGTACATCAGGGAGGAGTGAAAGAGTCTGCCATGCTAAGGCCAGGAACTGTCCTAGATGACATGATTTTTTGCATGTTTTATTGGTGTTGGCTTTTATAATTTATTGTAGGTACACTAATGGATGCAATTCATTAAGGAAGTGTTGGTGAACTTATGATCGCCTTGCGTATTGTACCATTCAGGATATTCACTAATGTGTGTATTTTACAAGAAGTATTATGAAGCGCACTCAGTTGTAAAATGCAATTAATGAGCCCATTCTTACAATGCCATCTATTTATTTGATGTTCCTGTATTGTACTTCAGTAGTTGATGAAAGAAATTGGGAAATAATAAGTTTCTTGTAGTATTGAGTGATATGGGATATTATGCATATGTTTAAAGAATTAGTTCATAAGTTTTGATATTGACCTTATGCACCTTGTATCTGTAAATGTGATGCTTTAGCACAAATACTCTGATGGAACAAGATTTTGAGATTATAATAAGTTGAGAAATTTATGTTAAAAAATCATGCCCCAATTTTGTGGTTAAAATCCAGGTATGACAACCTGCCACTATGTCCACATGCATGTTTTGAATAGATAGCAATATTAGTTTATTTTGGCAAGTTCCGAAAATATGAATGGCATAATTTTGAAATTGGAAATACACGGTTGATTTTTTACATGCAAATTCTGCCCAGCTTCCCAAAAACTATAGGCCCTAAGTGAACATGAGGGCCAGATAAGAATAGCCATTATTCTATTGATACTGCTTCTAATGATCATGATCATGCACTTGGTTCTTGTAAGGGTGATGTTCCTCTGTTGATGTTAATATTATTCATAAATGTTGATGCTTCATATAATATTTTGTGGTTAATGATGATACTCCTATACTTCTATTGACGTTGCTTCTAATGCTTATCCTAAGGGAGCCCTTCATGGTAACAATAAGCATTTTTCTACAAATATGTTTGATGTTGAGGAACCAACAATAGGCATTGGTTCTAAAATGCTTAGCTACATGGATTGAATAGGTGGTGGTCTTGGCAAAAAAGAACAAGGCATAGAATTTCCAATTAAGTCTCACTAGAATCATTCATAGTTGTCCTATGTATTGAGTATTATATGGGGATATCCACTTGCTTGGTCCTATGGCGGTGGCAAGACCATCTTTGGATTGGTCATTTCTCTAGAAGGATGCCCCCAATCGAGTTTGTAGGAAGAAATCACATATCGATAATATTAATCCTGATGATGATGAGCTCATTTGTTCTAGCCGTGGATTTTTCCAAATGTGACAAGCTTTGTGGACCATCTTGTTCAATGGGCAGGCATTGTATACCTCTAAGATCATTGGATATCTTCATCAGTGACATTGAAGCAAAGTTAAAGAGACAAGCTTGGGTTGCAAAAATATGTCATTAAGGGGGGATGTTGGTGTAACATCACCTTCCTTAGTCCATTGTGTTTAAAGGAGGATGTTGGAACATGTACACCCACTTCTCAAGACCTTTTCCATATTTTGTAATAGCCTTATTGTCAGCTTGTATTTTGCCATTGGATATTGCATTTATTCTCTTATACATGATTGAGATATTTTATTGATTTTGGCATTTTGCAATATGTGGTTGAGCCCATACCTCACCACCCATGAAACTATATAAAGGCATCTCATTTGATCACCATGAATAATCTTGTTACTATCTTATATTTATCTTATATGTATCTTGAGGATCTTTGAGCTTTCCTTTCTTTGCCAAATCTCTTATGTCATTATGTGGATGTTTTGTTGGTTTACAACAATAACTATATAAAAGCATCTCATTTGATCACCATGAATGCTCTTGTAATTATTATCTTATATGTATGTATCTTGAGGATCCTTAAGCTTTCCTTTCTTTTCCAAATCTCTTATGTCATTATGTAGATGTTATGTCAGTTTACAACAATAGAGTCTCCCGTGGGATGTCTTGCATTTATATACCCTGGAAAATACTCTGCTTAGCCAAATCCAATGCAATTCAACTTTCTACTTTACCAGCTATAACAGCAACAATAACAAGCCATAAAGTCCCAACCTTGTTTATAAACCCCAGAAAAACCCTCTCCCGAGGCAATTCAATTCTCTCACTCTTTCTATAACGACCCATAAAGTCAGAACCTTACTTTAAAAACCCTACAAAGCCCCTCTCGCACCTCAATTCAAGTTTCTCTGGGCAGATATAATACAGACACCAACAGAAACCAGCTATAAACATAAAAATATAAGTTAAAACCTTACTCATAAACCAGCAAAAATAATAATAACACCAACAGCAAAGTCCAAACCTTACTTCTAAAGCCTCGAAAAAAAATTAAAAATAGCAATCATCATCTCCAGTCTTCTTCTTCTTTTATAATTATAATAATTATTAAACGGCAGAAGCTCAGTTGGTTAAATGCGTAGACTTTTAAAGTGGATACCAGGGTCCAAATCTTGTCTAGTGGATACCAGGGTCCAACTTTTGTGGTGGTTTCAATCCCATACAACCAATTAACATAATAATAATAATAATAATCTCCAGTCTAAAGCAATGCAAATTCTGTGCAATACCGCAAATTCATGCAAAGACAAGCGCAAAACAGGTTTTAAAAAATAAATAAAGAGCACTCACAGTTCCTTAATTGCAAAAGTGAGTCCCGTGAGAGGATGTGGGGCCTCTGGGGGCGCAGGCTGGGGAGGCGGAAGCAACTGAATCCGTTTAGTAAATGCGCCAAAGTCTTCCTTAATTTCCTTCCTCCGCCTCCGAAGCGCCAAAAATACTCCCGCCAGTCCCAATCCCAGCAGCACAATAAAATTTGCAGGCGAAGATGACATCTTCATATGATCAAATAAACCCTAACTTTTAACTAAACCCCTTGCAGTAGTCCACACCATAAGCTGTGCCGCCGACTGTGGAGGGCTGTCAAAGGTCCATAATAATATCACAGGGTTTATCAGATTCGCTCCGAAACCTTCTCAGAAAGTTCGAGTTACAGAGAGGATAAGACTGAAATAGGATTATGAAAATTACGGATGCGGCAAGATTTTGCTACAGGCCATATTGTCCCTTCTTCTCTCTTGCTATTATGGCTTGTTTCCTTTTATTTTTGTTCTCCCCGACGCGTATCCTCTTGCGAGTGATGGATCCCTGAGAGGGTCTGTATCTTCGATCGGACAGTCGATAAAAGTTTTCTCTCAGATCTGTGTGGGCTCTCCTGCGAAACATGACGGAATTCCATCGTCATAGACGATGGGACAGTCGAAAAATGCTCTCTCTCAGATCTGCGTGGGCTCTCCCGCGGAACATCACGGGATTCCATAGTCATAGACTTTTCACCACGTCGTCGAAGGTTTAGATGATATTTTGGGACTCGATTAGCTTATAACCCATAGTTACATGTACCGTTAGGATGAATAAAAGGTTTTATAATGATAAAAAAAAATGGGATAAAGAATTTATGTGTTCATCATTAATAATATTTTTACAAAAGAATAGGTAATTATTATTTTTTGAATAACTGGTAACGGATTAACTCAATCATGGTGCTACCATTATAATAGATAAAAAGTTTTATAATGATAAAGAAATGGGATAAAGGTTTTATGTGGTCACTATTCAATCTCACATAATTAATTATTGAACTTGTGGATGTTAAAAATAAATTATTTTAAAATTATAAATAATCTTATTAAAATATTTTAAATATTTATGTGTGAGTAAAATAAGTTTGAGAGTAAGTGTGAGTGAAAGCAACTCTTACCTACCTTTTCTTGTTTTACATTTTTGGGGAAAAGTAGTTTGAGAGTGTGAATATAAAGCAAGTTTGAGAGTAAGTGTGAGCAAAAGCAACTTTTACCTACTTTTCTTGTTTTAGATATTTAGGGACTTGTTTTAGATTTTAGGGAAAAGTAGTTAGAGAGTGTGAATACGAAGCAAGTGCAAATAAAGAGTATTAGAGTTCAATAGTTTTTATCAAATAATGGAATCAAACATTCTCCAATATTACTTGTCAAAAGAAATACACAACATATAAAAAAACACAATATATAATAGGGTGTTTGTACATACTAAAATATCTTCACTCAAGAAAAATCAAAATTACAATTAAACCAATAAAGAAATTATTGATGAGGAGAGATATTTATATTTAATTACATGTTGCCTTAAGGTCAAGTTTATAAGATTGACCCTCAAGAATTAAATATTAAAAAATAACAAAAAATACTTTTACTCAAGGTTTACATGGGCCCAAAGAGCAAACATAACAAAAAGTCATTCATGGCCTCAATAGAAGCTTAACCACCATGTATTTCAACATCCCTCCTTAAGTTGAATAGACAACACAAAGAGAGGCCCTTATAGTGAATCCTCCTTTAAGGGACACTCTTATTGCAAGAAGCTTCTACATGCGCACAAAGGTGACCTCGGGCATGATCTTGGTCAAAATATATGTTGTCTACTCTGAAGAAGAAGCAAACACTAGAACTGACATCCCACAAGCATGAAGCTATCACACAAAGTGCATCCATATCTCAATGTGCTTTGTTTGCTGATGAAATATAGGATTGCATACAAGTTAAATAGTATTTAAATTATCACAGTGAAGAGGAACCAGAGAACCCTAATGAATGCCAATCTACTCCAACATTATCAATATCCACCTATTATGCTTGGTTGCCTCATTAGCAACACAATATTTATCTTCCATGGAAGATTGAGAAATAGTGGATTGTCATCTAGAATACCATGAAACAAGATTGAATCCCATGTAACGCATAAAGCCTGTGGTGGACTACCGCTTATCCAATTCTCCTACCCAATAAGCCTTTGAAAAATCAATCAAAATTAGAGTGAAACCAACATAATAGTGAATGCCTAGTTGATATGCCCCTTTGATGTATTTGAAAATTTGCTTAGGTATTGTCCAATGACTCTCCCAGGGAGACCGCATGTACCTAAAACAATAGCTAGCAACAAAAGATATATCTAGTCCAATGTGAATGCAATAAAGAAGACCACATATAAGAGATCAATATAGTGTAGCATCAACCAAAGTTGTAGTACAATCAACCTGTAAGTTCAAACTTGAGGCAAAGGGGGTCTTAGTAAATCATTGAAGAGGATCCAAAGCATATTTAGTCTAAGAGATGGTTATGCTAAAATATGATTAACCAATCTAGATTTCTTAAAAAACAGTGTAAGAGCCCCAAGTCTATCATCTCAAAGGTGGAGTGAAGTCGTGACTTCATCTCCTAAATCAAGGTAGTGAAACCACCCATGATAAGAAGATCATCAACATACAACACAATTATCCTAGTCTTCTTATCATGTTGTTTAATGTAAATGTCATGCTCATTCTCACATCGTTGAAATTCACAACTGATGAAGAAAGAATGAATTTTCTCATACCAAGCTTGAGGAGCCTATTTAAGACCATACAAAGATTAAGTCAATCAATATACCAATGGAGTAGGACTCTCTAGCTCAAATCCAAGTGGCTATTACATGTAAATATCCTTTTGAAGTTCTCCATGAAGAAAGGCACTCTTTACATCCATCTAATGTACCTTCCATCCATAGGAAGCTACAATACAAATAATCATTCTAACAGAGTTCATCTGGCTACAAGTGCAAATGTCTCGAAGTAGTCAACTCCCTCCTTTTAAGAGAATCCCTTCAAAATAAGGCATACCTTGCTCTTTTGAGTTTGAAAATCTGATGTGTACTTGGTCTTACAAATCCACTTACACCCCACAACATTCTTCCCTGTTGCAAGAGGAACCAACTCCCATATCTTGTTTTCATCAATACCTCATATTTTGTTGTCATGGAATCTTTTCATTGAGTTTTTCCCTTAACCTAAGAGTAGATGATAGGATCATATGAATGGGCTACCTTTAAGGCTTAGGAAGGAGCCTTTTGATGTCACTTAAGTGATATAATGGGTTGTGCATCATTTAGAAACATCTTAACCTACTTAGGGATTGGACGTTCGAAAGGAGCATGAGTATATTGCACCATCTCAACATTAAAATTTGAAATAGGAGAATCCAACTCATCGTTACTTACCTCATCGTGCAAAATTGGAGTATTCTAAATTGAATCATCCTACCCATATTTTCCTACTCTATGGGAAGATACTACCTACAAAACTATGCATGATGGAGTCAAATCGATAATCAATGAACAACTAGTAGAAGATGGAAATGCTCTCATAGGGATGGAACCAAACAAGATGTCCAAAGAACCTACTAAAGTTGAAATAGACAGAGAATCAAAAGCTAAAATATTAGGAGGGGGAGTGGAAGGAGTACTTGGAAGCACCTCATCAAATATGACATCTCTCCTAATCAACACCTCATGCCTTTGAGGATCATAGAGACAATATGCCTTTGAGATATCAAAATATCCCACAAATATACACTTATGGCTCTTAGGTGCCTCCTTTTTTTGTAAATACTTGGGTATGTAAGCCCGTGTTGAAGATCCAAAGATCCAAAACATAGACACATTTGGATTATGTCTTATCAACTTCTCAAGAGGTATCATTCCTCAAACAGTCTTGGTAGGAGCCTTGATGATATATCCTGCACAAATGACTACTCCCAAAAACTTGTGATCTAGCCCTTGAGCACGAATCACGTAGCGAGCCATCTCCATGATCACCCTATTTTCCTTTCAGCTACATCATTACGTTCAAAAGTGTAGTGAACAGTCATTTTATATGTTATTCCATGAGTGGTCAAAAAATCATAAAAATCATAACTAACATGTTCATCACCCTCATTTGTCTTAAAGCACTTGATCTTCCTATCTAACTAATTTTCAATAAGGTCCTTAAAATTTTTGAACCTTTCAAACACTTCATCCTCAGTACAAATGGTATATCCACAAATATCTAGAGAAACCATCAATGAAAATAAGAAAGTATTTGTTCCTTGAAAGAGAAAGTGTTTTCACAGGTCCGTAGATGTCATTGTGAATGATCTCCAAAGGGTGAGATCCCTTATCACAACTCCTACCACAAAGGTCTCCCTATGATGCTTTTCCAAAATGCATTCCTCACAAACACCGCTTGTAGGAGATATGCATGGAAGCCCAATATGCATCTTATGATGACTCATGTATCTTAATGAATCATAGCTAATATGTCTAAGTCTTTGATGTCACTTCTAACTCTCATCATCGGCACAAGCTATCATAGCAAGAAAATTCTTCTTTCTAGAAGTGGAAGAAGAACATACGAGTCTTTCATCCAACTTAAACATATGATCAAATTCATCATAATATCTAGAAACAATAGTCCTAAATACATTGTCCTCCTTAATCACCCACACCTATCAAGACAAAATTTTACCTTTTTGTTTGTGTGAAAAATATGATAAATAAACAAAATATTAGGACCAACATTGGGGACATGAAGCATCTCATAAAATGATGAAGAGTCAATAGTGATGTTTCCACTTCCAATCACCTAAAATAAGGAGTCATCCTCGATCACAACACACTCTCTTGTATGAGTTTTGTTATAGCCTTGAAGTAGATGTTTGCGCTTCATAATATGTCTAATTGCTCTTGAATTAGCTATCCCTTCATCCGAGGAGGTGGATGTCCAATATGTAGTGGACTGCAACATGAGCCTATGATATCTCCCCTTCTAAAACTTCCTCACTTTAAGTATAGAAAAGAGTGGATCAACACCCCCCTTTTTTGTTGCCTCTTCTAACTTCTTAATTCGTAGCCTGCAAAAATTTTGATTTGTGTTTTTTTCCTACAAAAATCATAAGTAGGTTTCTTGAAGGGCTTCTTGGATTTTTTCTCTTTTTTTTGGCCTTTTTATCATTATGATATTTTACCATAGCTTCGTTTGGATGTGCCTAATTGAAAATAGAATCGCCCTTATGTATATTTCTCCTAGCTTGGTGATGTAAGAAATACTTAAATACCTCATCAATGGGTGGGGCAAAAGATTTTGGGAAGTACACATGTAGCACCTCAAAGACCACAACCACTATCTCATATGTTTCTAAAATATTGTTAAACACAATATTGAGCAACTTGATGCTCCTCTCTTTTTCCAATGCATCTTGTCCTTCCCTTATTTCCCTAGGCAATCATCTTGTAGTTTAGATATCCTCCTATAATTTTTGAAATTGACTAATGTACTCATCTACAATGTTAAATGAGTTAATGGACAAGGTTGCAAGCTCTGCTTCTAACCTACTAATCTGAGTGGATTCAATCCAATCACATAGTCCCTAAAACTTCTCAAGCAAGACCTTAGGATCAATGTTGCTGCTTATAGGGGCGTCATACACATGGTCCACATCGAAAGCAATCGCACCATGGGATTTGTCCTTCTTATTCTTGTACAATTGCTATATCTCCTCAGAATCAATGTCTTTAGGCTCCTCATTCACATCCTTGAGAAAGCCCTTGCTTTGGAGTAGAGCTATAATCTTAATTTTCCATGTAGCATAGTTTGGACCACCCAATAGAGGCACATGATGATCCATATTTTTTCTATTAATAACTTAAAATCTGCAAGTTGTTGTGACTGGAATTAGCACTACCAATATAGAGAGATTGAAAATTCATGTGATTTAAAACAAAGGGTTCAAAATGTTTTTGTATGCAAAAGTTATGGCTCGTAGAAGTTTAGCCCCAAAATAGCAAAAAATCACCCCAAGACCTTTGAATTAAAAAAAAAAAAACTAAGAAGCTTCGATGAATAAGAGGTTGCCATGTGTTATTGTGCGAGTGGTTGAAAGGCTGCTTAGTGTGCGTTGATCGATGAACCACAATAGGCCACTTGTCATTGTTTGATTTGCTTTGAAATCCATGATTTGTTGTTTATTAAAGTTGGATGAGATGGCAAAACATGATTGGTTAATATTGCTTATATAGGCACCAATTAGCATACAAACTGTTATGCCAATCCCTGTATGGTCAACAACGTTGGCCTAGTTAGAGCTTACCACATGGTGCCTTGAAATATGTGCCACTACCACATCATCATGGCCTACCACCTTAGCTGCCACAAGTTGCATTAGGATTCATGCACATCCTACCCAATCAAGTATATAAACTACCATATCAATTACCACGTGTCATCTCAGGAAGCGTGCACATGCCAACTCAGCTATATAGACTACCACATGTCACCTCGGGATTCATGCCACTTAAACTATATTTGCCATACCAGTTTCCACATGTTACCTCAAGATGCATACACCTACCAACTCAGTTGTATCGATTGCCATATATTACCTCAAGATTTGTGCCACCTCTATGGTACAGACTACATGTAGCATTTTTACAACCTTGACATGCTATTGCAACAAGTCAAAATGGTGGCATGTCATTAAAAAGTGCCACATCATCTAAAATGTTGACGTCATCACATGTAGGTGTTGGGGAAATATTGATGTTACAACAAAATAAAGGGGAGGGATTTGAATTCATGACCTCCCTTGGTCCAATTCTTAAGGTCTTTTTTGCTAGCTACCTCCCTACGTGCCTAGCTTTGGAGAAGGAACCAAATAAAACAAGATGCTTCCATCCATGCACCTCCCTTTTCCTACCCATGACACCCATCTGTGTCAACATGATGCACATACAACCTATCAAATTCCTTCCCACTAGAAACTAGGAATATTCTTAAAAAAATTCCAAATTTCAAATTTTAGAGGAAAACATAAGAAATTTTCAAACACAATTTTGAGGTACCTAGAGGCAAAATGACGAAAAGTGCTAAACTATGACCCCCTTGAAATTTTGTAAAGAATCCAAATTTTTTTTGCCTTACACATTCATCCATATCTATTATGATTCGCCTTACATAACTATTTTGTTGAACACAACCAATCAAGTCCTCTCACACCTATTAGCAAAAACATTGTCAAACCTTTTTTGCAACTTTGTCGAGTGGCTTGGATGTATTTTCTAAGGATGAAAGCCTACCCATGAATTCTTTGGCAACAGGGTTCTGTCTGAAGAATTTTAGCCTCTTATTTTCTTCTTTTATAGTGGCCAAGTAGTCTCTTCTATCGTTAGTGTTGCTATTAGTCATAAAAAGTCAAAAGAGAAAAGGAAATAGAAAATTTCAAAAAAATCGTAAAAGAAAAATGATGTTTTCAAAAAAACCTTGAAAAATTCAATTTTGAAACCAAGGAATCCATCTAATTGAAAAAATTAACAAGCAATATTGAGTGCCAATGAGAGGAGAAATTGAACCTATTAATGAATATTTATTTTGGAGCAAATTTGTTGGTTCTTGTGGGAACCTCGTGATCCAAGTCCACTAGGGTTTTTTGTTAGAAACACTTCATATTCCGTCGACTTCAAAATAATCTTCTCCACAAGTCTCTTCAAAAAATGTCCTCAAGAGACGCTAGAAGATAAATCTATTATAAATCTATTGTTGGTAGAAGCAAAATGAATATTCACACCTAGTATGATACCACGTTAGATTTGATAGTTATGTCCATAAACAAATGGAATCAAACATTACCCAACAGTACTTGTCAAAAGAAATACACAACCTATAAAAAAACATAGTATATGATAGGCTGTTTGTAGACACCAAAATATCTTTAGTCAAAGAGGATCAAAATTACACTTAAACCAATAAAGAAATGATCGGTGAGGAGGGGTATATATACCCAATTACATGCCACCTTTAGGTTAAGATTATGAGATCAACCCTCAAGATAAAATATTAAAAAAATACAAAAATTTACCTTTTTCAAGGTTTACATGGGCCCAAAGGGCAAACATAACAAAAAGTAAGCCATGGCCTCAAGAGAAGCTTAACCATCACAATAAAGTAGAAAATATGATTATCTCTTTTAAATGATCTTGGTGTTCCTAAAACTGGTCTTATGTGTTTCAGATTTGTTGAAAACTACAATCTAACTCTCATCGTGTTTTACATTTCCTTGATGATATACTCAGATTGTTTAAGTGGATTTCACTAGTATGCTTGTAGCCGACAATGAAAGTCACGATCATGTAAACCCACCAAAGTGTGGAGATGAAGCCCACACCTGGTCACGGAGCATAGGTCCTGCCAGTCCTCACCCAATACTCACTTGGTCAGTGTCATACCCTCCGAAGAGAAGTACATGCAAATTTTCCAAGCTACGTCGGATCTTGGAGCCAACGACCAATAGAATGGGTTCATGGGATTTGAACCAATGGGTGGAGATGAATGCCACAGTCGTTGTAATCTACTAGTGGTTGGTGATGAAGTCCACATCACTAGCGTTTAAATGAAACGTGGTATGTGATTGTTCCTTTTAATTTTGCATAAAGAAATAGATGCATCATGAAGCACTCGCATGATTCTCCTATATGCCTAAAAAGAACATTTCGTTTTAAGACAATGCACATCTAAACAACTACATAATTTTCAGAGAATGCAATATTACTTATGAAGCAATGGCCTCTGGTTGGGCCCCAAGCATTCAATCTCTACAAACAATCTAGACCGCTGGAGACTAGGGCAGATTGAAATCAGAAGTTCGTTGTTCCTAGAAACGGCTAGTAGAAAACCTAAGAGAATGTAATCATTTTTCATTTAACTTTCTCTATGTTTTCTAATTAAAATAGATTTCTCTACTGCATTCTAGAAATTAAACACAGACAGAGAAGTGAAAAAATTGCAGAGAATCCCACCAACTTGGAATCCAAGTCTGTTGCTGCTCAAGTTGTCTGTTGTTGCATATTTTCTGTTGGCCATTGTCGCTTAGGGCGGTCGTGACTGGCCGTTGTCATCAAAAGTAGCTAAGCTCTACTGGCCACTATTGACCAGAGCAGTCATGACTGACCGCTATCTTCAAAAGCGGCTAAGCTCTGCTGGCCGCTGTCAACCAGAGTGACCGCACCAGCACACAAAAAAATACAAAATATCAACAAATCAACTTAAAAATTGGACGTCCCACCATGATCACCATCTATATGATCCTAAAAGGCATACACCTGAGCTATTTGCATCATTATATCAAGCATAAAACCATGAAAGCACAAAGACAATGAATTAACAAAAACATAAGGTCTCTTTTTCATTAATTCATGTCGAAATATGGTTACATATAGGTCCCTCTTAGGGATACCAAACACTTGATACAATGATTACAAATGAGAATGCCCTTGAACGGGGGTGGTGTACTCCGCAGGCTTCTTAGATTCGACATGAATTTGCTCAAGGGCTTACATATGCCTTCTTCTCCCTTGCTTGGAGGGATCTGATGCCAAAGATGTTTTGAATTAGTCCAGGAACCTGTAATCTATGCTCAGGAAATAACATAGAAAGATTAGTAGCATATGTGACCTCTCATGATGAGGCTCTTTTTGAATATTTGCATGAAATGACATAGAAGCATGCTAAACAACATAAAGGTGCAAAACTAAGCAAAAATACATAAATAACTAGAAAATCACCATACAAATGCAATGGAAAAGACAGATCTATGCTAATCTAAGCTGGTAATGCAAAAGCAATAAGAAGTCTACACTAAAACTTGGGAAATGGTGACTCAAACCCTAGCTGTTTTCGCTTTGAGCAGTCGTGACTGTAGACTGACCTTTTGCCTCAAAAACTAGGGGTTGAGACAATTCCTCGTCTAAATTGATGTTCAAGGGTCACCTTCATGTCCAAAGATGGATTGGTAGTGAAAATCGTGGGGATTCGTGTCAGATCGGTGTGAATTTGTGATATGTGCTTCTCAGTCCTTCGAAAGCTCCATGGTTGGTTGCAGGCTTGACAATTTGCAAAATGGGTAGCACTTCGACTCTCCTCAAGGATTGTCAACTCGCTGCTCACTCGGATAGGGCTTCGCTCCATAAAGTTGGGGATATGATCCTTTCTACTTGTTCCTAAGAGGGTGCAAATGTAGCCTCCCAAATTCCAAATCTTGGAGAAGCCAACATCCAGATCTACATGAAACTGGTCGTCAGGGGGGAAGGCCCAGTTCCAGACTTGCATGGGAGTGGTAGTTAGGAGGAATTCTGGGAGAATCGCGCCCAAAATCTCTCAAAATCAATGTAAGTTCAGTTATCGTGCGTGATTTGGGTTTGCATTTCAATCTCAGTGCTAGCCACTATCCACAACAACGACTAGTCGTGATCGCTCTAAGCGATAGCGATCGATGATGGTTAGCCGCTATCCACAGTAGCGGCTAGCTGCGACCGCTCTGGTTGATAGCGGTCACGCCTGAACAGGTCAAAATTGCCCCTAGTGAGTGGTTAGAACCACTACTAGCTCTTGGAAAGGTCCAAGATCAGTCATATGGTCTGCAAAGGTGCCCATATGAGTAGTCTCCTAAACATGATGTGTTTTAGGTGTCTACAGATCTATTTTTGGTGGCTTCTTTGAACCACGAATTGCTGCAGGTTTTGTGCACCAAATAGTATCTCTAGACACTTTGATAATATGCTCGTTTTGTGCCTTTGATCTTAATAATCGAAAAATACAAACTAACCCTTTTTTAGAGTAACTAGTTAAAGATCAACTAGTATAGTGCAAATGGATTAATAATACCTCCAACTTAATGCACTTTAATGGTAACAATAATCTCACCTTATTACTCCTGTAAATAAACTCTCAAAGTAGTTTCTAATGCACTTAATAATCTCTGCAATTCTTAAGAGTAATTATAATGAACCCTTAAAAACAATCTACAATTTTCACTACAATCAGTGTTGTAGGATGTAGTCTTCTAGATAGATAATAGGTAGATGATATATTTATTTCTTTCGAAATACATCCAACTCCTATTTTAATGTGCAACTAATTATCTTAAAAGAACTATCTTTTGCACCTTTTAAATATTGTAATATGAGCCCTTCTTTTTGCAACTTTAATCCAAATATGGTGCTTAATGATACTTGATAATGAACCCTAATTTAAAGTTCAACTAATTGCACCCAAGTTGCTTACCTTTAATGACTTATGTAGATGATGTAGATCTTGGTGTTTAGATTCACCAAGTTGCTACCTTGAGATGAATGAATTTTGCAGCTTCTTGTTGGTTGTCCAAAACAGCTTCTTGCTTCACCAAACTGTGGTCTTAAACCTTCTGTCTTGAGCCTAAGGTTTAGTGGCTTGATCCTTCAAGTTTTTTTTTTGTTGTAGATTCAAAAAACTCTTATCTCTGAATTGTGTCTTTTTGATGTGAGAGGCAATCTCCACAACTCTTGGATTTGGTAGGCTTCTTCTGTTTGAATCCTCCTTCAATCTTCTTCTCGGGTTAAAAAGGATCTTCTTCTCAAGATTTTGAATGTCTTGAGGTCTTCACTGGATTCTTCTTCGGGATTTGGCACTCTTTACCAAATTCTTCTCCTCTTGGGCTTGTTATCGGATGGCAACAATTGTCCCAAGTCCTTCACTATCAAGAGTTTCTCCTTGGTAGTGGATTTCTCTAATGAGTTCTAGGAACTCTTTTGATGATGCTTCTACGAGCTCTGCAACAAGTCTCTCCAAGCCCTCTTTTTCCTCCTTGAGACCTCTCCAAGGTCTCCAATATTGCAGCTTCTATGGTCTTCCAAATGAGATATGTGGCTCTTTTCTTATCTCGACTTTTGCAAGTGGTGGTGCACAGTGGCGAATCCGGTTTACAAAGACGTAAAGAGGAACTATGTAGGATGCAGGCCCTTATGGCTCTAATACCAATGATGGCTTCAACACTATTCCATCATATCGAGAGAAAGAGAGGAGCTATGTTGCATCTTATTATAATGATAGAGTGATACATTTCGAATGGAGTTGTGAGGCTCTTTATATAGGAAGATGGATTCCTTGGCCAACACTCTACCTAGTTGTACAAGGTGACACCTCACATATTTACAACTCGCACATTGACACTTGTGCATTTATTATATTGTTTGAAGCAACTAGCTAACTTCCCCCTAAAGTAATCTCCTTTTCTAGTGATGTAATATACTCTAACGATAAGCACCAAAACTTACCAATCCACCAAGCCCTTGGGGACATTGACGAAATCGTCATTGGCATTTTTTTTCAATTTGACCATTAAGGGTCAATGGGATGGGAAAAGTTTAAAAGTAGGTGGGAAATTCAAATTTTACAAAATCGCTACCAACACTACCAAGCTACATTTTGGGCATTTTTGTTGGAAATATGTTGGTTGAGTTTTGGGTTAATATATTTGAACCCATGGATTAATATATTTGGGTTAATATATTTGAACCCATGTTTTAATATATTTGGGTTAATATATTTGAACCTGGGTTTTATGGCCATGGTATTGTAAAACCCCTTCTTGTGTTGTTGGTATATAAAACAACACTTGCATGAGGGTTTGGGAATGGTGAATGTCTGGACACCCCCCAAAGGGGGAACGCAATATGCAAGAAATGTAATCGCAAGCGGGAAAGAAACTAAAGGATATTATTGTATTGGAGACGGTCAAGTTTATACAATAAGGAGATATTCTTGCTGGGTTTTTTTTTCGAAAGGGTTTTCTAGGATAAATTCTTGTGTAATGTGTTCTTCTTCTCTGTTTTTCCTTTGATTTTGCAATTACTATTTTTTTGAAATTTGTTTATCGGGGTATTATTTCTCTTCATTTGGTATTAGAGCTAGGTTGTAGCTTGGTTTGAGGAGAAAGGGTTCCAACCTTGGGATAAATCGATTCTTGAAGTGGGAGCTGTGTGTGGAAGAATCTAAGTGAAGGAAAAATAACAAGAAGCACAGTGGTAGAGCTAGTGAGCTTCGGCAGTGGTGGAGTTGGTGAGCTTTGACAGCGGTGGAGCTAGTGAGCTCCGACAACGGTGGAGCCGGTGAGCTCCGACAGCGGTGGAGCCGGTGAGCTCCGACAGCGGTGGAGCCGGTGAGCTCCGGCAACAATGGAGCCGGTGAGCTTCAGCAGCAGCAGATTCGATGAGCTTCGACAACAACAAATCCGGTGAGCTCCAACAGCGGGATACCAAATGGTATCGAAGCAACAATTTTGAAAAAAGTGGGGATTTTTTGTGGAATTGCATAATTAGGGCATATTTTTTTTGGAAAAACATCTAATGTTTTAGAAGCCATATATCTGCAAAATTTTATTTGATTCAGGCGATTCTTGGATCAGTTTGTGTGGAATTTGAAGAGCTTTAAAATTAGTGGTCATATGAAGGAATCCAAGCAGTATTGAGGGAGATACGACCTTTTGAAGTCAACCGTCTGGAACAAGGGTAGTGACAAATTTTCAAATCACGATTTTTTTGGAAGATGAAATTTGTTTGTTCGGGTAAGCAAGTCAATTGCAATTTATTTTGTTTGGAAGACAAATTGCAAATCTAGTTGTCTATGTGGAATTTTAGCCTCAGATCTGGTGAGCTTCAACAGTGGTAGAGCTTGTGTGCTTCGACAATGGTAGATCTTGTGAGCTTCAACAATAGAAGACTTTGTGGCAGTTTTGGACCCTATGGAAAGTATTCAACAAGTGGGAGAATGTTGAAAATATGTTGAATATTTTCTATGTTATTATGGTCGAGTTTTGGGTTAATATATTTGAACCCATGGATTAATATATTTGGGTTAATATATTTGAACCCATTGATAAATATATTTGGGTTAATATATTTGAACCCATGGATTAATATATTTGGGTTAATATATTTGAACCCATGGATTAATATATTTGGGTTAATATATTTGAACCCATGTTTTAATATATTTGAACCTGGGTTTTATGGCCATGGTATTGTAAAACCCCTTCTTGTGTTGTTGGTATATAAAACAACACTTACATGAGGGTTTGGGAATGGTGTGTGTCCGAACACCCCCCAAGGGGGGGAACACAATATGCAAGAAATGTGATCGCAAGCGATAGAGCAAGCGGAAAATAAACAAAAAGATATTATTGTATTGGAGACGATCAAGTTTATACAATAAAGAGATATTCTTGCTAGGTTTTTTTCCAAAAGGGTTTCCCAGGATAAATTCTTTTGTAATGTGTTCTTCTCTGTTTTTCCTTTGATTCTGCAATTAATGTTTTTTTAGAATTTGTTTATCAGGGTATTATTTCTCTTCAATTTTGAGGCATTAATTTTCATAAGAGATACTCGTTAGAAAGCTCTTTTGTGCTTGTTATAATGATAGTAATTTTATAAAGTTCTGTGAAGATGTGATACGCAAATTAATGCCCCAAAGATTATGTTACTTTTTGGAGCAATAAATGCTCTAAATTTGGGTATAAAAAGGTGGATTCAATTTAGTTGATTAGAGGGCTGATGTATAAGGATTAAGTGGGGGAATTCTTGATCTTGAGAGTTAGAAAAGTGTTCCAAAATTCGGGTATCCACAACCACATCTCTACTTATAGACACTTTCTTGGTGATTGGATCTATCAGTCAATAAGATTTTGATGCTTCATCATAGCCAAGAAATATGCAAGACAAAGTTTTTGCATCTGACTTGGTCCTCTTTTGCTTTGGCACATGCTTTGGTCCGCTTATAATATTAGTTCCTAGATCATCGCACTTAGGACCTAGCAAATATCTAATACTAATATTCCTAGTGGAAATGCTCATAGATTGATTGAAGTCCTTTAAACATAAATTTTTAGGTTTATGTCACATTAGACACACACACACATATATATATATATACACACACGATTTGCCTTAGGTAACTATATATATTTTAGACAAACAATATAGTTGGATGATTGATTTTTCATCAATTCAATCTTTGAAGAGGGTTTAATCCCTATTTTTTTTAAATATTATAATTTTTAAAGGTAAAAGAGCAAAGAAATCTAATTAAAAAAGTTAAGAGTTTTTTTCTCCTTCAATTATTTTGGGAAAAATCATAAAAAATCACAAGAAATATGGATTAGATAAATAGATAAATATAATTATAATTAATATATCATCATAATAAAGCATCCAATAAGATCAAGTGGAAATAGCTCAATTGGTTCAATTTCTCAACTTTCAATGGGACCTAAGTTCGAATCTTGCCAATCGATACATGCATAAATGCTAAGTTATTATAGCACCACTCTGTGATCATGATGTAATGAGTGTAGGTCCTATTTAAATCCCATATAACTGATAAAAAGAATCATCCAATAAGCACCTTTTAAGAACATTGAATAGCAAGAGGACTAATAAAATAAAGGGTCAAACAACAATAACCATAATCTTATTTATGACTACAACATTTATTCGCAAGGCAACAAAACACACAAAATAATTCAATGCTCCAAGCACAATTGCTAATTACTTAGATTAGATGTTCGATTACATAAAAAAAGAAAATATTGTAAAAATTTAGCTAAAGATCCACTCCAAAGTTTTAGGGATCAAGATTAAAAAAAAACAATTATATATACACACTCACACACACCCCGTAGGTCTCCTGAAGGAGAGGCCAAAGCAATACCTTTGCAATGCCCCACAAGGATCATGATTCAATTTTTAAAATGTGCTAAAACACTATATTTGAAAGCCTAAAAAAATTAAATTTTAAAATTAACTATTTAAAATGAGTATTTTTAGAGAGAATTTCTAAAATTGGAAAAAATCTTCAACTTCAATTTAGATATTTCTATATTCTTCCTTTAACCTCAAGCTTCAACTTTTATTTCCATCTTGAATAATGTGCATGAGCACTCATAAGAGATCCATATTCTAGGGAACTTATATTCCAACTCTATTTTGGATAGGAAAACTTACATGGTAATATTCTTAATAGCTTATGGTCGATTTTATTTTCACATTGGATTCATACACAAAGAGGGTTCCCTTTTACAACGAACTTTCAAATTTGGTGTTGAACAATGCCACCACATGGTTTACATCTTGTGGTTAATGACTTTGGGTCAAGTACATACAAAATGATATATTAGACCCTCAAGCTATGAAAATAACATGGATGCATTCAAAAATTTATTTCATTTCCTGATTGGCCAAGTTAACGTCACTTGAGGACGTTTCAGCCATGTCGGATGTCTTGCCTTACCATAGGTTCACAAGATCTCTTATTCACTTTTGATTGATGATATTGACATCATCATCAAGTGAATTAGACCCTTTAAATATAAATCAAGGGTTGAAAGACTTTCAAATTGTTCCTATGATGACATCGTAATGATTTAGTTTTGAGTATCTGCTCTTTTATAGGAGTGAACCAAATCTAACTGATTTTTCACTAAGACAATTTGACATGTACATTCAATTCGTTTGGTAAAACAAATAATTGGATTATAATTACCCACCTTATTCCTTGGAAGGATAATTATGTAAATATGGTTATATACTTTGCTCAAGCTCATCGACTCTTGACTATCTTCATACTTGTTTTTATCAAAAGTTCCTGAAAAAGAAAGAATGAAGTCTTTAAAATTCTACAAAAAGATGGCCAATTATGGAAGTAATTTTTTTCAGAGCATCAAACCAAAAGAAATACTTACTATTCTTACCCTTCTCATATGACCATCATGAAATGTTGTCTTTGATGGTAGGGAGTTGAAAATCACTACACAAAGATTCAATGTCACTTATAGATGAACGACTTCAAAACATCTAACTTCATGATTATAATATGAACATGAATCAACTATTTATAATATTGCACTTAAATATAGCTTTTATAGATAATTGTATGTTAAAGAAATTGGAGTCAAAAAACAAACATGGGATAATTATAAGATAATGAGACATAATCACCAATAATTGGATGTCGTTGCTTTTTTTAATTTTAATAATATTATTAGTCGCTCATGAAAAATAGATAAGAAGTTATAGTCACAATTATATACTTTTTCCTAACCCTTATATTGATGCAAAATGCAAAATTTGAAAGCCTATATCTCACCCTCTTTAAATGCAAAATTTGAAAGCTGATAATTTAATCATCATTTTTTTAATGTAATAAAATTGAATGTAGTTTGGAATCAAGTTTGGCCCATATTTGATTACCTATGAAACATGAAAACATTTGCCTTCTTAACCATAACCATGTGTTTTTATTGGTTTGTCAAGCAAATAGGAATGAAATGAAAAACTCCTTTCATGTTTTATGTCTCAAGTAAATACTAACTAGAATTATGAAATACTTTAACATACAATGTCATGCCACATTTTTCATAATTATTCATCATAAGTCATATCTAAATAATATAACCATACAATGCTTTATACTTTAATTTTATTTATTTAATACATACATTTTTTCTTGTCTTGAAACTCGTTCTATAAATTATTCTTTCATAAATTTCATTTTTACTGGTTGCACGCATAATTAAATTTACTCACATATGTACATCTATGTGCATAGCACAAGCATGGAGACTTGACATGTAGATCCCTACAAAAAGTTTCAAAGTAGAGAAACATCCATTTGATGAAGTGCTCCAAATTAGGCAAAACAAAATTGTAACTAATTTTAAAATTTTATAATAAAAGCTTGTTCTACTTTCAAGCTTAAACTTGATTTCCTTTACATGTCTTACCAAAGTTTTTTTGATATTGAGAAAGTATATTGGATTGTTCCTGAAGTGTTGGGCATATGGCCCGTACAGTGTCAAGAAGGAACCTATCAATGTTAAGCTGCAACAATCTTTAATTGTTCCTGAAGTGTTGGATATATGGCCCGTACAGTGTCAAGAAGGAACCCATCTCCTCCATGCCTTGCTATGAATGACACGCCCAAAGGACTTTTATCGTGCTGTCCTACTGGTAGGGTTGCCTGTCCATTATTTACATAAAGCATAACCACAATTTAGCCATACAAGTTTTCCCATCAACTTAAACACAATGTCTCGTCACTCGAAAATAATAAAAGCAAACAGTAAGAAAAGGAAAGAATAAAAGCTTGTATGATGCAGACGAGAAATGTTTCAATTCCACTCCTGAATCAAGAAAATGTTCTCATTGTCTTGCATCATTCTTCACTAAATGACATTAATATGAAAATTAGGAAAAAACATATGTAATCACAATCAAAGCCCATGATACCTGACAGCATCCAGACATGCCAGCAATACTCAACAGAGTGAAAGTCCTGAACCGGAAGTCCTCCAAGGCGTCCTCCTTCATATTGAGCTTAGGAGGAGGGCCTGGAGTGGTAGGAATAACTAGTATTCCATCATCCTGTAAACATGATATATTATGGTAAGCAAAACTAGCTGAAAGATGAATTCTCTTGATATGATGAAGTTGCAACTAGAAGCCAATCAAATTGGAACTGCTCCATAGAAATAAGCCTTCAAGTCTATAAATTCATGTAAATCTCTAAAATTGAAACGGTTAATGAATGCATCCCACCACAAACCGCTGAGAGGGAACATCAGAAATGCATTGTAGACCATAGATGGCAATAAGCAAAGTCACCACAAATATATGCATGGCAAATCTGAATGAAAATAATGCAGCCTACACAGCTCACCCATCAGTTATATCTGTGCATATAGCTATGCATAAATAGATCATGATGAGGTTAATTGAAAACAATGTAGCAAGGCTCCAGTCATAAGTTTTCTACGTTCGAGTTAACAGCTCACAGCTATCAGGGCTGAGAGGTCTCCACTTACAGATAGAGCAATAGTAACCTTTTTGCAAAACATCAATAATGCGAGTTAACAGCTCACAGCTATCAGGGCTGAGAGGTCTCCACTTCAGATAGAGCAATAGTAACCTTTTTGCAAAACATCAATAATGCGCATAACTGTTTATCATAATATTAACAGATACCTATCTCTTGATATTATTTATGATACATCCATATTGTTCTTACAAAATACATGCCACAAGAATCACTAGAAGCTATATCTTATTTGCCAATGCAGTCTTTCCAGAATGCACAGTTAGTTCCTCATAAGTTTGATGTCATGTATTAATAAAGAATGAGTTTGCAAATAAACACTGGTTGCAAAGAATCTAACTCGTGCTTTCCCCATATTCAAAACCTGTAACTGACCAATTCAGCTTAGGTTAGAAACTTAAACATGATGAAAAATAGAAATGAACTTCATTTACTCAAATCGGTTCAAGTTTCGTAAGCACTGTAGTATGCACTGATGGATTCCAGCAAGCATGATGGATCGAAATTGACGTTTATGAAACATAAATACCTCTAAAAGTGCATTAAGAGCTTCCCGTGCTTCATCCCTGACTCTCATGGAATGACCAATATTTTCATCATCTGTGTTTGTTTCTAAAGCTAAACGTACACGGGCAGATATATCAGGTCCTAAGTTAGGCTTTACTTGATTCACCCAGTCTTCGTGATTCTTTTTGAATTCATACCTGCATTTTCAAAACAATGAACAATTAAAGTTTTGACATACACAAAAAGTGCAACGTGACACTTATTTAGAAGATGGAAGAAAAACACAAGCATTAATAGGCATAAGCAAGCCAGATAGTTCATGCAACAGCATTGGCTACAGGCCTTTGAGTAAATAACAGGAAATAAGCATGCATAGAAATGATCATACAAAACATCATAAAAAGAACAATACTAAAAATCATAAAAATTTAGATGTTTTTATGTTGCCACAAGCAGGGACATAGGTGCACTTAACACAAGCTTCATAATTTTAAGGGCTTGGGGATTGAGCAGCATGTGTGGACATTATGTGTTAGGATGTGAGAGTTTGTTACCTGTGCATATACAGACATAGATATATTTACCTATTACATATTTCAGTATTCATCCCTATTTATAGAACAACAATGCATTATTTAGTACTATAATGTAACTAGCTTAGATATAAAGGATATATATCTAAAAACGCTGAGAGTTATCAATCTCGAGGCGCCTATCTCATTTCTTGGGGGTGTGATCTCCAAGATAGGCACCTTGGGATTGATAACTCTCAGCATTTTTAGATATATATCCTTTATATCTAAGCTAGTTTATTAAACAGTTGCAATGGTTGGTTAGTCGGCTGTTTTAGTTTAAATATTTTAAATGTTTGCAATGGTTGGTTAGTTGGCTGTTTTAGTTTAAATATTTTAAATGTTTTTGTTAATGTCGGCTTTTTTAATAAAAAAAAAAATTGTTTACGGCGTGACATGTATGACCTCTTTGCCTCCCACCCCGTCTGCCATTGTAGGAACGCCTCAAAGCGTAATTATGTCAATATTTTATTAGCATAATTATATAATAGATTAATAACCAAGTTAATCTACTAACCAGTGAAATTTTTTCATTATAATTATAGAACACATCAACGCATTACTTATCTATTTCATAATTTGTTCTACGTTTCTTACAATGAAAAACATAACCAAAACAAACTAGTCTGTTTAGGTGCATTTTCTTTTACATGAGGTATCCCCAACTCCATAATTGTATGAGCATCTATGAACCAGTTCCAAGTGATTCTATGAAACATCAAGGAATACATGCACCAGAGGACTATGAGAATCAGGAACCAATGCAGTAGTAAACAAAGGAGGATCAGATGAAGTTGGGAGCAACAATTCTTTAAAACTTTGTCTTCCTGTGAAGTAACAACTTCCGGAAATACAGCAACAGCAGTAAAAATTCAATAATGCAGAAAAGGAAACATCCACTGGAACAGTAAATCAAATTCAATTCCAGAAAATCAATAATAAAGTAACAGATTTCCACATTCCAAATTAGTACAAATCCTAGCCACTGAGAGAGGGTAAATTCTCATAGCCACTTGGAGAGGACGAAGTCTCATATGTGCAACAGAGGTGACTTCAGATAACAAGTATGAAAGATGATCTCAAAAACAACATAACTCCTCTATTTATAGACTAAATTAAACAATAACATATTCCTAGGACCCGAGCTAACGATAATATAGATAGCCAATGTGGCTATATTGGAGCCGTTATATTGCTCCCCCTTCAGAAAGCTTTGTCCTCAAAGCTGGAAATGACTAGAAAATGCTCTCAGGCTCCCACATCTCATCTTATTCTAGAAGATCATGCCATTTGATGAGGAACCCCTGAATCTGGCAAGACCACAAATTATGGACTCGGGACTACAACACAACTTTCGACTGGTGAGCGATTCGCCCTTCTTCGTCGAGTATTAGAAGCTCTGTCTGGGACTGCACCTTTTGGCTAATAACCTGTTTAAGACAAGAAACATGAAAAAAAGGGTGGATGCAGGAAGTCGACGGAAGCTCTAACTCATATTGCACTTCCCCAATGCAATGGACCACCTTGTAGGGGCCATAAAATCGTGTGGCCAACTTCTGACTAAACGTGGTCTTCAAGGACAATTGCTTATAAGGCTGGAGTTGCAAAAAGGCCATATCTCCTATTGCAAATTGCCACTCAGAAAGAATAAAATTCTGTTGTTTATTCATGCAGTTTTGGGCCTAGGACAAACTATCTTTAAACAGCTGGAGCACAAGCCGATGCTGCTGCAACAAATCATCCACTTGGGCCACCGTGGAGGATCCTAGAACATAGTCTGCCACTGATGGAGGTTTCTGGCCATACAATGCCTCAAATGGGGACATCTTGAGGGAAAAATGGTAAGAAGTGTTATACCACCATTCGGCTAAAGAAATTTAGTGAACCCAGTGATACTGTTTGTCTTGGGCAAAACAGTGAAGGTAAGTATCCAAAAATTTGTTCACAATCTCCATTTGGCCATCAAAGTAAGGGTGATAAGAAAAGGACTTGTTCAATTGAGTACCACTGAGAGTGAACAATTCCTTCCAAAAATTGTTGGTGAAAACAAGGTCATGATTACTAAAAATGTACTTGGCATGCAATGCAATTTGAAAGCAGAATTGAGGAATACCTTGGCTACCTTGCTGGCTGTGAAGAAATGTTGCAGGGCACAAAAATGAGCATACTTCAAAAGGGGATTTACCACCATAAAGATCAATGTTTTGCCCTCGGATTTGAGAAGGTCCTCAATGAAATCTGTGGAGATGTGTCCCCATTAGTAATCAGGAATAGGCAAAGGTTGCAACAAACTAGGAGATTTAACAATTTCCCCCCTTGTTGTGCTTACATACCTCACATTTGCCCACAAATGTCTTGACATCTGCTTTTAGTCCTTTCCAAAAAAAGGATTGTTTCACCCGCTGGTACATTTTTAAGAAACCATAATGTCTAGCTAGAGGAGATGCATGCAGTTCCTATAGAACACTAGTCTTGACGGTTGAAGATGGAGGAGGATGAATGGAAACATTCTTAAGAACCCCATCAACATATGAAAACAAGGCAGGCGGTGAAGATCCAGCCTCCACATCATGAATGATGCAAGAGGTCTCGGGGTAGGAATGCCATTCCTCATGGAGCTATGAAAGCCATTGTGGAAGCAGACTAGAGATGGCAATGATAGCAACAATGTCCTCATGTTTGCGAGAAAGAGCATCGGCCACCACATTCTCCTTTCCCTTCTTATACTCAATGGTAAAATCATAACCCAAGAGCTTTATCAACCATTTATTTTGTTCGATACAAGAGATTTCCCAGCCCAAGATATGCTTAAGGCTGCTATGGTCGGTCTTGATAATAAAGCGTCGTATCAACAATAAGGCCCCCATTTTTCTACAGCATGCAAAATGGCTAACATTTCCTTCTCATAAGTGGATCAACCCAGATTCTTGTCGGAGAGTTGTTTCCTTTCAAAGGCCAAGGGGTGTCCATATTGCATCAAAACAACTCCGATACCTATGCCTAAAGCATGAATTCAATGACAAAAGGTTGGCTGGAATCAAGAATAGCCAAAACAGGGGTGGTACACATAGCCTCCTTTATGGCATTGAAGGCTTGGGAAGTTGCTTTGGACCAACAAAAGTGTCCATCTTAGTGAGAGTGGTGAGCAGGGCTGCAATCTTGGCATAGTTGCTAACAAATTTCCTGCAATACCCGATTAGACCTAAAAGTCCGGGAATCCACTTGAGGGGTTTAGGCCTGGGCCAATCTTACATGGTTGGGATCTTGTTAGGATCCACCTTGACCCCTTCCTAAGAAAATATATGTCTAAAGGTACTATGTCCCAAGTATTCTACCTAATGGACCCCAAAAGAACACTTGGACCTCTCGACAAATAGTTGTTCCTTCTATAAGAGGTGAAGAATTTGGTCAACATGAACTACGTGAGCTCCTCAAGACAACTACTCAACTAAGATATCATCAAAGAAGACTAGCACAAACTTGCAAAGAAAAAGTCAAAAGACAGAATTCATGAGGCCCTAGAGAGTAGAAGCATTAGTAAGACCAAAGGGCATAACTAAAAATTCACAATGACCCTTATGCATGTGGGGATATCCTCTTCTCTAACCCTAATTTGATGGAACCCACAACACAAGTCAAGCTTGGTAAAGTATTTAGCACCATGCAAGTCATCCAACAAATTATATATAACAAGGGTAGGAAGCTTATCTTTGATGGTGATTTTGTTGAGAGGTCAAAAATCAAGACACATGCGCGAAGAGTTGTCCTTATGTTGCACAATAACTATCGCAGAGGAATAAGGATTGATGCTCGTACAGATAATTCCTTGCTCCAACATCTAAACCAGCTTCTCAATCTCAGATCTTTGGGGTCAGGGATAGCGATAAGGACGAACATTCGGAGGCTAACTACCCAAAACTAGGTGGATGGCACGATCATGTGTGCACTTAGGAGGAAGACCCATGGGTTTGCCAAAGACGTCCACATAACGATCAACAATAGTTTGCAAGTCTGAAGGAAGTGCAGGAAGGAGCAACTCAAAAGACTAAACTTCCATTTAGTTGACCTGGGCAAAGAATCCACAACCACCTTTCTTTAGGATCTTTTCCATGCTATGGGAGCTTACCATGTTGGAAGGACGAGATTGGATTCCTTGGAGACAAATGACCTTGCAATTTTCCACCCATTTGACATACGATTATTGCAGATTAATAGTAACGTCGTTTAGCTGCAAGAACCATTGTGCTTTGAAGATGACATCTCCACTACCCAAATTCATGGCGAAGAGAAAATCAGACCAAGTATAATCGCCCATCTAGATGTTAACCTTAATTGTACAACCCACACACTAAGTCGTGCACCCATTTGCAATCAATACTTGGAATTTGTCCTAGGTCGTAGTACTGATATATAGTTCCAAAGACTTTGTTGATTTGTTGTCGATAAATTTATGCATGCTACTTGAATCGATCAACACATGACATGTTGACATTTGATGAAGCCTTGGAAGTTGATGGCAATGAGCCTAGTGCCCCATTATGGCAACTGCGGAGAGAGTCATGGTATCAGACTCCTGCTTAGTATCTATTGCTTCAACCAGTGAATCCTGTTATGAAGAATTTTGATCTTAATCCTCTAACACCGTTGCTTCCTCAAATTTCCCTAGGAAGTTACATCATTATTCATAATCCTAATCTTGGGGATGGCATGAACGACATTTGTAACAAAAGAATCCATGGGGATGTTAATCATTGCAGTTAATGAAATAAGGCTATAGAGGGTTGAAATCATACGAAGGTTGGGTACAGGACAAATGGATCTTCTTTTCTACCGCAAAAGCTACACATTCATCCTCCTCGAGGGTGTAAAATCATGCATATTGACCTCCCACTGGATTTCATCCTTAAGGCCATAGCGAAAGGCTAAAACCACCCCCACTAGATCCAATTAAAAGGTAGAAATGAGCAGTCTTGTGGACCCCACTCAATAATCCTTAATCGATCCTGTTTGCTTGGTTTACATCACACAAACGATATACGAAGAAGAAGAGCCCTTATCAAACTTACAAAGGAACAATGCTTTGAACTCTAGCCAAATAAGAGAGTGCCTGTTTCAGTGGAGCTCCCATAACAATTTCCAACTTAGTAGTGGCCAATGTGACACAACCTTCTTTAGGCACATGATATCGTCAGATGATGCTATCCATATTGGCTATCCAACCACACAGATCCATAGCCTCAAAGGTCAGGATATCAATGCACAGAATGGGAACATCGTGAGCATGCAAGGAGATTAATTCCTCTTACAGAGGGATCAAGATCAGTACCAAAACCTAAGTTAAAGCCACCCATACCTAGCAAAGTGTCCATGGTAGCATAGGGATCCATGAGATTGCCATGGGAACCTAAAGTTCTATAACCAAACGATAGCTACTAGTAGATGTCAATGTCTTCATACTGGTGACCCTTTGAATTTGGTTCTTGTTGCATGCCTTGTGGCTACTTCCCAAACTTGTTGAAACTCTTAGTCAAGGGAAGACTATAGGGGTAGGATCCAAATGATGTTGGATGGAATCTAGGGTCGCCCGCATGTTGTCGTGAATGTTTTTGATGGAGGAAACTAGATTCACTAGGTAGGAATGCTCGTTTACCCGGATCACATGACAGGTGAGCAAATCAACGTCAATTGCATTAGGCAAAGTGTCGCCAGTTGGAGTGGGAGGGATAGTGGAAGGATGCATGGCGGGAGGAGGCAAAGATATGGCGCCTAAAGAAGAAATAACACATAGATCAAAGCTATTAATATGTACAGGAATGTTATGATGCTTACCAAGATTTATGGGTTGATGCTTCTTTTTGCTCATGCACACATCCTTGGATGACCAATGTGTTGCACACGGTTGTTGATTCACAACCTGCAAGTAGAAGCAAAGGGTTTGTTCATACACCAATAACTAAAGCAAAACCCAAAAGATTCCTTTTGAGCACTACCAAAAATGTGTTGCTAGAGATACCGCTTATTTTGACCAACTCGAAGAGACAATCGCAATGAGATGGGTCTCTCACAAGGGTCCCAATACCCCTGACCTTTTTTCTAATTTGGGTTCGGGAAAAAAAAAACAGCAGCTAAATCACAATATTACAAAAGAAAAAAACGTCAGAAGGTGGAAAAAAGACAAAAATTACCCAGATGATAGGCAACAGATTTGGTTGTCTAAAAGTTTGGAATGGTTCACAAGCCCCTTTGACGCGTTTTCGCAATGCTACAAGGATCCAAGGTCGATGCTTTCATACCACTTCTAACGTAACAACTTCTAGAAATATAGCAACGATGGTAACAATTCAATAATGTGCAAAAGGAAACATCCACTAGAATAGTAAATCAAATTCAATACCAAAAGATCAATAATACAAGTAACAGCTTTCCAAATTCCAAATCAATACAAATCCTAGCCACTTAGAAAGGGTAAAGTCTCATAGCCACTTGGAGAGGGCTAAGTCTCATACGCGCAATAGAGGCAGCTTAAGATTCCAATTATGAAAGATGATCTCAACTACAACATAACTCTATTTATAGACTAAATCAAACAATAATTGTAACCCTAATGCTCAAGGGCTGACTAAGCTAATCCAATGACCCAAACTAACAATAATAAAGATAGCCAACACGGCTATATCAGAGCCGCTACAATTCCCTAGGGTAATTTGTATTTTTATAATCCAAACTTCCATTGATTTTAGGCAGCAAATGTCATCAAGTGTCCTTATGTGGGGAGTAAGTCTTGTAGACAAATAGAATCTTTGATCCATTACATGCACATATAAATCATTCACCAAAAACATAAACTTTCTACCAGAATGATTTCAAACCATTGATCCATTATGAATCATAGATCTCGACAAACAAAACATGAACGGTTAGTCATCCAAGAAGCTAGATACTATAAGAAGTAGGCAATTATAAAATCAAATAAAACCAACTTACTAACTCCAAATAGTCAATGATAGAGAGAATTTTGTATGAATAAAGTCTCCTATTGGGTCTCTTGTGAACAAAAATAAAAATAATTCATTTAATTGCATTTCAATAAAGTGAGACAATCATTTACCAATCCAATCTCAATCAATTCTAGTTTCAACCACTACTCACATGAAACAAATAGTAGCCTCAAGAGTATATTAATATTGAAGAGAATTTTGACCCAATAAAAATCTTACCTCTTCGATGCTTCATGCTATGTAACATTTCTTTGAGTCGAAACCTATTAAAAGTAAAAACCATAGCCCTAAACCAAAAGGAATGGTGCGCCTTGAATGCTACAACCCTAACATATCCGACTATGTTAGTTCCAACTGATTTACTTGATTTCATTATTTAGGTTAGGTTGAGTTATGAATTAATCATCTATCATATTTTATTCAAATTTCATTTGCGACATTCGCATACTTGCCTATACGGCGGGGGTGTGCCCACCTGAAGTGGCAAATCATTTATCAATTGATTTATTCTTCTTAATTTCTGATTTATTCATCTGAGATTTAAGTTGCAAAGCTTACGTTTAAATTGTGGTAACAGTCTGTATTAAGAAGGCAAGGAGTTGCCTTGCATTGGTATCAGATTCATTCGATCCAGTCGTTGAGGGGGGTCCTTCATTCTACGTCACGCGTTCGGATTGTTTCACAACACACCAGGCGCAGCCGGTTAGACGTCGAAAACGGTGTTCGCCAAAGCAGCACGTCATTCGACAAACCGCAAACTCATCAATTACTTATTTTTTCAGTAAGTCGGTCGTGTTGAGGGAGACTATTCCTTCGGGTCTTCACGTCACATTTCCTACCAGTTCAGCAAAGCAAAGAGATCCGACGCGGAGCTGTGAAAAAATTCTGCCAGTTTGTCTTCAACGAAAACCTAAAAATCCTCCTTGCGTCGTGAGTACCAATTGGCAGCCATAAGACAGTGACGAAAAAAAAATTATATTTTCCAGGTTACACGCCAAACATCACTGAATTGCATTCGAAATGATAGTAGAAACCTTCACAAATATTCGTGCCATCCAACTTTCGAAGACGTCGTCCAATAGGAAGGGAGCAATTAAATAAATTTGCGTATATACTAAAGTTTAAAATTTTAATTTTTCTTCGCGTCGGGGACGTTTATCCCACACGCGGTGTGCAGTGGGAAAATTTTGGTTTATAAGCAAAAACGGTCAACTAATTGAATGTGACTTCGGTCACATAAGCTAGCCTCCGCGTGCGTGAGCCCTCAATGTCCTTGTTGGTTGACGTGTCCTTGTTTGGATGGTTCAAAGTTTGTTCCTCCTCCGCGTTATCCTGGCATCTTGTTGAGTTCCCACGTGTCCTGTCCTCTCCGTGTCTTGTGTAATCGCTATCCTGGTCATGTTTATTCTCGCCTTCGCTTTTGTTCGTGTCTTCGTTGGTCTCGTCAACTACGTTCGTGTCGTATTTTGTGTCGTATTCCGGTCTCGTCATCGTCTGTCGTGTCGCGTCAGCTGCTTTCGTTCGTGTCTTCGTTGGTCTCATCAGCTGCTTTCGTGTCGTCTTCCGGTCTCGTCGTCGTCTTGTCACGAGGTCCTAGTGCAGTCTTGGCGTCTTGTGGTCATTAGGTTCGCTCCTTAGGGGGTCCAGTACTAGTTGTAAGCTTCAGTTGTCGTGTGAATGGTTGAAAAAAATTGTCGAAGAATTGTAACTAAAAGTATCCAAAGTTGCAGAATTCGTCCACATTCGTCCAAAATTGTCGAAGAATTGTTAAGGAAGTAAGCTAAAACAAAACATTCAAATCCGCGTCGCAGTTGGAGCGACAGTTGAAGCGGACAACAAACAACTTTTTGGCATAATTTACCAAATTTTTGCTGCAATTTGAAGCTCATAAGCAGGAAATTTTGACAGTACATGAACAGAAGTTGGATCAAAGGATCTGACGGATGATTAATTAGCGTGGAAACTCCCAACAACAATGCAAGGAGAGCTCGTCGAAGCCAAGGTACAAAAAATTCTCCTTCGCCATCTGGAATTGGTAGTTTTAATCCGGGTCATCCAAGGGTCAGCTCAATGGCATCCAATTCTTCGCCAGATTCCACACATGAGAATGTCACCCAAATAGAAAGTACTCATCCAACCATCATGGATGAAGTATTAAAAGAGTTAATAGTAAATCTTCAGAGGATGACTGAAAGTTTCAACGCCTCTCAGAAACCACCTCAACCAAATCCTTCTAGTTCCAATCACTAGAGTACGGATGTCTACAACGACGATTACACACACCATAGAGGTCAAAATAGTCATTCCTTGACCCACAATGGTCACCAAAATATTGAGGATAGGGGTAATGAGGAAAATATGGAGCAACAAAGAGGGTTTAATAGATCCTATCACAATAACAACCAGAGACAAAGAAGTAACGAGGAACAAGATAGAAATAATGCCCACTCCCAACCAAGAGGTCCAAATGGAGTCAATCATCCACGCATTGATATGCCTACCTTTGAAGGCCAAGATCCACGCGGTTGGATTGCAAAAATGGAGGGCATCTTAGACTTTTATAAATTTTTGGACAAAGAGAAGGTTCCTTTTACAGCAACCAAATTTGGTACCGAAGCTTATCAATGGTTTACTTGGTATAAACGTGAGGAGCCCCAAGATGCATTATATTGGGATACTTTCAAAAGATCCTTTCTTCACAGATTCGATAAGGGTCCCATGGGTTCATACACAGTACGATTGTTGTCACTCAAGCAAATGGGATCAGTAGGGTCCTACATTTTTGAATTCACCAGTATGCTTTCCTATGCAGAAAACCTACCACAGGACGTGGTAGTAGCAGCTTTTTGAAATGGATTAAAAGCGCATATTAAAGTTGAGGTAGACCTACAAAACCCATCCAAGATGGATGAGTGTATAAGGATTGTTGACTTAGCAGAAACCAAGGCAAACATGGGCTCATCTACACGACGTGATTCATATGGTCGACCTCCATTCCGCACCAACTCTTTTCATAGAAATGATCAACCGTCATGATACTTCTGTTACAAATGTCGTAGTCAACACCAAAAAGATCAAGCATGTACACCACGACAAAATTTTCAAATGGAATATGCCGACCAGGTAGATGAAATAGAGGAGTACGATGCACCTGAGGATCTCCCAGTTGAGGACCAAAATACACAAGACGAAGTGGTTGCTGAAGAGGATACCATGACTATTTCAGTACATGCTCTTATGGGGTTATCTTCTCACCATACAATCAAGGTGGCAGGTTTCATTCGGAAGCAGCGGGTGACGGTACTAATTGACTCCGGTAGTACCCACAACTTCATTGATGCAAGACTTGCGAGGACACTGGGTCTGCATGTATACTCTTCTAATCAGGATCGGTTTCAAGTCAGAACGGCAAGCAGGGAAGTTTCTCAATGTCTCGGTAAGACATCTCCAGTTTCACTACAAATGGGTACGTATACTTGGCAAGGTCCTCTTTTTGTTATGGAATTAGGAAATTCAGAAGTTATTTTAGGTGTTGCATGGATGGAACAATTAGAAACTACCGTGGGTTTTAATCACAAACATCACTTTGTGGAATGGCAAGCCAATGGGAGGACCATCCATCTTCAAGGACTACCCACACCTCCATCAAAAATGGTAAGTTCACATAGCATGGAAAAGTTGTTAAGAAGAGATGGTGGGGGATTCATAGCCCGAATCAATTGCATAGAAAAATTAGAGCAAACTATGCCAACAATCAAAGAGGAAGATCTCCAAAACATTGTCTCTAACTATGAGGAGGTTTTTCAAGAACCCAAAGGCCTACCCCCCAAAAGATCTCATGACCATGCCATACATCTAGTGCCTGGTAATCTTCCACCCAATGGTCGTCCTTATCGATATCCCCAACCCCAAAAAATAGAAATTGAGAAGATTGTCCAAGAACTATTAGACCAGGGTGTCATCCGTCATAGTAATAGTCCTTATTCTTCACCTATCGTATTAGCTCGTCGAAAAGACAATTCTTGGCGTATGTGTCCAGACTTTCGTCCTCTCAATAAAATCACAATCAAAGATAAGTTTCCTATTCCTGTCATTGATGATTTACTAGATGAACTACATGGTGCCAAATTCTTCACCAAATTGGACTTACGTTCAGGATTCCACCAAATCCGAGTTAGGGACAAGGATATTCCCAAAACAGCCTTTCGAACTCACGAAGGTCATTATGAATTTATGGTCATGCCTTTTGGTCTCACTAATGCACCATCTACATTCCAAAGTCTCATGAACCAAGTGTTTCGTCCATTCCTACGAAAATTTGTTCTAGTCTTCTTTGATGACATACTCATCTATAGCAAATCATGGAAAGATCATTTAGTACATGTGGACAGAGTTCTCCATATCCTCCGCAGAGAAAAGTTATTTGTCAAAAGATCTAAATGCTCCTTTGGTGTTCATGAAGTGGAGTACCTAGGTCATATAGTATCTCACGAAGGTGTTAAGGTAGATCCCAATAAGATTAAGGCAATACAAGATTGGCCCCTGCCTAAAACCATCAAAAAACTTCGTGGTTTTTTGGGTCTCACGGGATATTACCGTAAATTTGTGCGTGACTATGGTAAAATTGTAGGTCCTCTCATGGCCCTCACCAAGAAAGATGCTTTTCAATGGTCAGGAGTAGCTACTAAAGCTTTCGAGGCTCTCAAGGATGCCATGTGTACTACTCCAATTTTGGCTACTCCAGATTTTCAAAAACCATTTGTCATCGAATGCGATGCTTCAGGAACAGGTATCGGTGTAGTACTAATGCAGGAGGGTCATCCCTTGGCATTTGAAAGTAAACAACTATCAGGAAAAAATTTGGGTAAATCCACATATGAAAAAGAAATGTTGGCTATTTTACATGCAGTGGAAAAATGGAGGCATTACTTAATCAATAGCCGTTTTATTATTAAAACCGATCACAACAGTCTCAAGCATTTTTTAGAACAAAGGTTTTCTTATCCCGAACAAAATAAATGGTTGACGAAATTATTGGGATATGATTTTGTGATTGAATATAAGAAAGGTAAAGAAAATGTGGTTGCGGATGCATTATCTAGAAAATACGAAGACGAAGTAGTTATTAATGCCATTTCAGGACCATGTTCGCAATGGGTATCTCAGTTACAAGAAGAATGGTTGTCCAACAGTGAAACAACTCAAATAATTCAAGAATTATCTAGGGGGTCCTCTACGTACCCTTTTTTCGAATATGAGGGCCAAATATTACGTAAGAAGAATCGTATTTACATCCCTCATAATTCACCAATCAAAGTACAAATTCTAGAAGAGTCACATGCTTCTCCTTCAGCAGGACATTCCGGGTTTTTGAAAACCTACATGCGGGTTAAACAATCCTTTTGTTGGAAAGGATTAAAGGTAGAGGTTAAGCAATGGGTAGTTGAATGTGACGTGTGCCAACGCAATAAGGGGGAAACAATCAAATCACCAGGATTACTTCAACCGTTGCCTATCCCGGATCGCCAGTGGGAACATATTTCCATGGATTTTATTGAAGGTCTTCCTAAGTCAGAAGGAAAAACGGTAATTTTCGTAGTAGTTGATCGCCTTTCCAAATATGCTCATTTTCAGGCTTTACAACATCCATTTTCAGCAAGCAAAGTGGCCAAGGTATTTATGGATTCAATATTTAAACTACATGGAATGCCCAAAAATATTGTAAGTGATCGTGATCCCATATTTACCAACAATTTTTGGAGAGAATTATTTTGACTTAGTGGTACCAAATTAAATATGTCTTCTGCATACCATCCACAAACAGATGGTCAAACGAAAGTAGTTAACAAATGTTTGGGTACCTACTTAAGATGTTTTGTTCAGGATAAACAATATCAATGGAGTCAATGGTTGTCATTGGCGGAATGGTGGTACAATACTTCTTATCATTTTTCCACTAAGATGTCTCCTTTTGAAGCATTATATGGAACAAAGCCACCAACAATTGCCGATTATGTACCGGGATCTTCCAAAGTGGCTCAAGTCGATGATTGGTTACAAAAGCGACAAGCAATGTTCACTATCTTGAAGGATAATTTGGTACAAGCACAGAATCGTATGAAGCAGCAACAAGACAAGCATCGTTCAGAACGAACATTCAATATTGGTGATATGGTGTTCCTACGTCTGCAGCCCTACAAACAACTATCATTAAAGCTCAAATCCAGTCAGAAGCTGTCACCATGATTCTATGGTCCTTATAAAGTTATGCGTCGCATTGGTGAGGTAGCATATCAACTCGAGTTACCCCAATCCTCTCGCATACACCCAATATTTCATGTTTCCTATCTCAAAAAGGTGATTGGCCAGAAAGTACACTCTCAGTCGGAATTACCAGTGCTGGATGAAGAAGGGTGTATCCATCTACAACCAGAAGAAGTGCTCCAAACCAGATCACGTAGACTCAGATCTCGTCACATCCAAGAATTTCTCATCAAGTGGCAGGATTTACCTGAAGAAGATGCAACTTGGGAATCTGAAAGTATTTTCCAGTCATTTCCAGCTTTGAGGACAAAGCTTTTCGAGGAGGGGAGTCATGCTACAACCCTAACATAGCCGACTATGTTAGTTCCAACTGATTTACTTGATTTCATTATTTAGGTTAGGTTGAGTTATGAATTAATCATCTATCATCTTTTATTCAAATTTCATTTGCAACATTCGCATACTTGCCTGTACGACGGGGGTGTGCCCACCTGAAGTGGCAAATCATTTATCAATTGATTTATTCTTCTTAATTTCTGATTTATTCATCTGAGATTTAAGTTGCAAAGCTTACGTTTAAATTGTGGTAACAGTCTGTATTAAGAAGGCAAGGAGTTGCCTTGCATTGAAAGAATGATATTCATTATAACACATTCGATATCAAGGATATTAACCATAGTCGGGATGGGGAGCCCTTGATGGCAATCTTCTCCTTCGATTCTACTCATCTAGGGAAATATTGAGGGTTTTAAGAGCCAAGAAGTAACTTTTTACTCTATATAAAAAAATTACTTAGATAAGGACCTAAAGTTTCTTCAATTGAAGGAACTACAAATAAATGCATGCGGAAGTGATAGCTCCTCAAAAAAACAAGTGGGTAGTAATCTGTGACTAGAAAGTTGTGATTCATGACTCCCCTTCTCTAGGGCGGTCTCATCCTTGGCCTGTAAAATGAAGGCATTCTTGAGTCCCAATAGGTAACCATGGCCTCTCTATCACTTATTGGAACTATAAAGGGGTATATTGTCTTCCTAGGGTACATTCCAGGATGTTGTTTCTCCACATGATCTTGTTTTTAGCATAGAGACCATGAGAGCCCAAAATGAGCTTGAAGAATTTCACGAAGTGATCGTTCCTTATCATTCATTTCAAATATATAGAGATTACATGCGGTTACAAGTTGGTTTAACCACTTAGGTGGTTAAATAACCAAAACTAGAGAGCGCCTATGAGCGCTATTTTTATATATGCAAATAATGTAATAATAAATTTATTCTAACATCCCCCCTTATTACATTATTGGCAAATCCCAATTGTATCTCGAAACTTCTCATATTTGATACGTCCAAGGGCTTTGGTAAAAATATCTGCAACTTGCGCATCGGTAGGAATGTAGTGAAGTTGTATATGGTGCTTTGGAACTTCATCTCGAATAAAATGACATATGGTATCAACATGTTTGGTACGTTCATGAAAAATTGGATTTTTTACAAGATTCAAAACACCTTGGTTGTCGCAAAACAAATGAAGAGGAAGATTCTTTGGAAGGCCCATGTTGGTAAGTATGCGACTTAACCACATTATCTCGCAGACTGCTTCACTGGCTGCACGATATTCTACTTCTGTAGAAGATAAAGCAACCACATGCTGTTTCTTACTGTGCCATGAGATAGGTCCAGATCCTAGATGAAAAACATATCCAGAGGTGGATTTACGATCATCAAGGGATCCAGCAAAATCTGAGTCTGTGTATCCCAGTAAGAAAAATTTATTATTCTGTCTATATTCCAGACCATAATGTGTAGTACCGTGAACATAATGAAGAACTCTTTTTGCTGCTTTCCAGTGACTCATTTTAGGCTCTTGCATGAACCTTGAAAGATACCCCACAGCAAAACTGAGATCTGGTCTAGTATTTGTCAGATATATGAGACTCCCAATCAACTGGCGATAGAGAGTACCATCTACCTGAGGTGACTCATCATATCGAGATAACTTAAGTCCTTGCTCCATTGGAGTTGCTTTTGACTTACAGTTAGTCATCCGATATTTTTCTACTAAAGTCTTGGCATATTTCTTTTGTGTTACTCGAATATGAAACTTTTGTTGAGTAACTTCTAAACCAAGACAATAGTGTAGAAGTCCTAGATCTGTCATATCAAAAGATTGCTTCAAGTCAGCTTTCACTAAGTCAATCATTTTTTCTGAGCTTCCTGTGATGATCGGATCGTCAACATAAAGTACAAGAATCACTATATTAGAACCATTTTTCTTAATATAGAGATTTGCATCTGAAGGACTTCTTATGAAACCATGCTGCACAAGGTGACTGTCTATCTTGATATACCAAGCTCGAGGAGCTTGTTTTAGCCCATACAAGGATTTGATCAATTTACATACTTTTTGTTCTTGCCCTTCAACCACATATCCTTCTGGTTGAGTCATGTAAACTTCTTCTTGTAAGTCACCATTCAAGAAGGCACTTTTAACATCCATCTGATGTAATTTCCACCCAAACTGAGCTCCCATGGCACAAAGTACTCGAATGGTAGTCATTTTTGCGGTAGGAGCAAAAGTCTCTTCATAATCTATGCCTTCTTTCTGAGCATATCCCTTTGCAACAAGTCAGGCTTTATGCTTATCAATAGACCCATCTGCCTTATACTTCACTTTGAACACCCATTTGCAGCCTATGGGCTTCTTCCCTTTTGGCGAGATCGACTAACTTCCAAGTATTATTTTTAAGAAGTGATTGATGTTCTACATCCATAGCCTCTTTCCACTGTGGTTCATCAAGTGCAGATTGAACCGTTGTGGGCTCGTTTGTATTCAATGTAGACATATAAACTTGTTCTCCATCCTTATCTTCCTCTCTATCATTTTTTGTACCCACTGTCAAATCATCAAAGTGTTGACAAAGTTCATCAACCTCTGAAGTAGATTCTTCTGTTCTCATCTGTTGAGTCATACTGCGAGTACATGGTCTATCAAGAGATAGATCTGGAAGGGATTTCAACTTAGCATCTCTCAAAGTGCTAGTATACCATTTTGGAACTTTCTGTTTTTGTTGTGGGAGTTGAACCTCCTTCTTAGGCTCTTCTTCATCAAGGTATACAATTGTGGATGTGTCTTTTGATGTGAGAGCTTCATCAAATATAACATCTCTACTAACATGTGTCTTCTTGGTCTTAGGATCAATCAATCGATAACCTTTTGAGTACTCATCATAGCCAAGAAAGATACACTGCAGGGTTTTTCTCATCCAGGCTTCCTCCTTTTCTGTTTTGGAATGTGCATGAATGCTTTACATCCAAACACCTTGAGATGAGCAATGGAAGGTTTCTTATCACTCCATGCTCCTTGTGGAGTCTTCCCTTGTAGAGCTCTAGTGGGTGCTCTATTTAGGAGGTATGATGTTGTATTTTTGCTTCTGCCCAATATTGATCCTCAAGATGTGCTCCTTTTAGCATACATCGAACCATTTCCATAATGGAACGATTTCTTCTTTCTGCAACTCCATTCTGCTGAGGTGTATAGGCTGTAGTCAGTTGTCTTTTGATTCCATGTTCCTTAAGAAACTCTGAAAACTCTTCAGAGGTGTATTCCCCCCCTCGATCTGAGCGGAGGGTCTTGATAAAACATCCCGACTCCTTCTCAACAAGTTTCTTGAACTGTTGAAAGTAGAGAAGTGCTTCGGATTTCAACTGAAGAAAGAAAACCCACATCTTCCGTGAGTAATCATCAACAAATAGTTGAAAATACTTTTTCCCACCATAGCTGGTTGGCATAGGACCACACAGATCGGTATGTACCAGCTCTAAAGGTTTTGCAGCTCGAGAGGAGCTTGTTTCAAAAAGCACTCGATGTTGCTTCCCTGCTAAGCAATCTGAGCAAACTGGTAAGGTAGATGAAAGAGGTGGAAGACCTTTCACCATCCCATATTTGTGTAATTCAAGCAAATATCCAAAACTGAGATGCCCATAACGTCGATGCCAGAGAGAGGTGGCCTCCTTCGTAGTTGCGGCCAAAGCAACATGGGGAGTGGAAATAGCATCAAGAATAAACAAGCCATGTTTGTATGACCCGGTGGCAACATGTTTACCACGATGTGTGATAAAACATCTCTTCTTCCCATTGACAACTCGAAACACGACTTCCATGTTTCTATCCAACATTTGTGTGACTGAAAGTAGATTATTGGCTAAGCCTGGAACATAGAGAACCTTTTCAATTTGACAATTGCCATCAGGAAGAGACACAGAAATATCCCCTTCTCCTTTTACTTGATATACCTGATTATCAGCAATTGTGACTGGCTTACCCTCTTTCTCCACAAAAGTATCAAACCATGATTTATCCCCAATCATGTGTTTGCTAGCTCCTGAGTCAATATACCATACAACATCTATCTGAGAAGACGAAGTATGAGTCATGAGCACCTTGTGTGCTCTTTCAGAGTCAGAATCTGAATCAGAATCAGGAGAATGTGAGTCTGAGTTGGATTCAGCATAAGCAACATGGCCTTTAGATTGTTTATGCTTATTGTATTTTTTCTTATGCTTGCCCTTCTTTTGGGAACCTCTTTCACTTGGTTGCTTGTTTTTGAACCAACATCTGTTGGTGTCATGGTTATTCATGTCACAAATTTTGCAATATTTTGTATCTTTTTGCTGAGATTGCTTCCCTTTTCCTTTGGAAGAAGCACCTCCTTTTTGAAACTGGCCTTGTTGTTTACCACTTTGCTGGGTGGAGAGAGCATTATCTGGCATGTCATCTTTCTGGACCTGAGTTGCCTCCTCAGTCTGAAGCAAGTTTACCAGTTCCACAAATGAGACTTGTCTACCAGAAACATTGAGAGAGGTGATCAACATCTTGTAGGAACTTGGTAATGCTCTCAAGATAACGAGAATTCAAGACATCATCATCCACGAGGTTTTCCCATAGCATTCAATTTTGCTTTCAAATCTGCCACTCTGCATAGGAATATGTCAACTGTTTCTCCAGAACTCATATTGAGATTATGTAGTTGAGTTTGAAGATGGAGAATAGTGGATTGATTCTTCCCTTCATATACTATGAGCAAAGCATCCCAGGCTATCTTACTAGTTGTTGCATCACAAATATGAGGCTGCACCTCATCTGTGGTAGCAAGTAAGATAAATACAAGACTCTTCTTGTCTCTCTTATCCCAATCATCTTGATCTGTTCCTGTTGTTTGAGGACGTTTTTCAGTGCCAGTCACTATATCCCATAAATCTTCCAACTGAAGTATGGCTTTCATCTTTGTCTTCCATGGAACAAAGTTAGGACCCTTCAACAATTGGGAATCTGAGAGATACTTATGAATTGTGGCCATTATGAAAGTTCCTTATATCACCAATTGGTCTCCCTTTCTTTATACCTGCCAGATCGTTATATTGTAACCATTCAATATACACCCGCCCTTACTTGAGGGAAACTATAGGTATATAGGAACAAGTATACCACTCAATATGTACTCGCCCTTACGAGAGGGAGACTATAAGTACATATGAGAAGCACAATATATTGAACATAGGCGATACTGAAAGGGCATCGTGTTGTTAATGACACCTACCATAGAAAGTTTTATTCCGCATGCGTGGGGCGTAACTTCCCCTAAACACTTTGGAAAAAGAGCTTTCGTCAGGATTTACGCCTAACAACAATCACGATGTGGGTATGAAATGGAAGAACAAACAAAAAAACTGGTTTGCCTTATTTCTCCCCGACGATTTATAGAGAACAAGCTCAGACGTCGTTGTTGCAGCTATATTAGGCGGCGAATACAGTAGTCCAAAGCACGACAGCATTACCTGTAAGTGTGGACCAGAGGTATCTCAAATACCGAACACTGTTGTGCAATAAATTGCACAAATAGGGTATAAATTTGGGGTCTTATATTTTTTTTAATTTATGATTGATAATGCAAGAAAAAAGAGTATTTAAATGCAAATAAAAATCATAAATGCCCGCAAATTATAGCTCCTATTACAATTTCCCCCCTTTGTCTGACAATTTTGCAAGTGAAAAACAATGAAATTGGTGAACTCCCCCCCTTCAAATTGCAAAATAGACAAGAATTGGGAAAAAATACCTAGAGAAACTCTCAAAATTGGAGATGGCAAGGTGTCATGGAGACTGCTTAGGCGTCAAATGGCCATAAGCAGGCGTCACGGGCGTCAATGGTGTTGTTCGGGCGTCAAACAGCCGCTCAGGGCGTCAAAAAACTGCTCAGGGCGTCAAAAAACTGCGCTGGGCGTCAAAAGACTGCGCTGGGCGTCAAAAAATCTGCGCTGGGCGTCAACAAAGCGTCCTCGAAGGGAGTCGAACCCGAAACCTACTGTCCAACATTCAGCGCCCTGACCACTTGAGCCAGAAGGCCCGACGAAACTACGCTGAAAACAGGATCTATTTAGATCCTCGGGGGGGGAGAAAAAAAAAAACTTTTATCCCACATGGCCTATGCGGCCATTGTGGGAGGCTTGAAAATAACGGAAGGCACCATAGCCTTTCGGTTGCCTTCGGGCAACCACCCCCAGTCCAGTCTGCCCTTTTGCCTCAGCCGTCTCCCCGAACCGCCGCAGAGTCTGCGTCCCGTCTTGGTTTGCGTTCTATTTGCGTGTCGTCGTCCGTGCCAGGCCCTCGGTCCTGCGTCCTCTATCGTCCGTGTCCGGTCGGCATTGTCTGTCGTCCGCCAGGCTTTGTCTGTCGTCTCGTCCGTGTTAGGTCCGTCCGGTCCACCAGGCTTTGTCCGTGTCAGGTCCGTCCGGTCCGCCGTCCGTGTCAGGTCCGTCTGTCCGGTCCGCCAGGCTGGTCTGTCCGTAGCTCTGATGCCATGAAGAATTTCATGAAGTGATCGTTCCTTATCATTCATTTCAAATATATAGAGATTACATGCGGTTACAAGTTGGTTTAACCACTTAGGTGGTTAAATAACCAAACTGATCAAACTGGAGAGCGCCTATGAGCGCTATTTTTATATATGCAAATAATGTAATAATAAATTTATTCTAACAGAGCTCTCACACTTGTCAGTGGTTACTTTTGGGTTTCTACTTTTGAGCATGAGACATGTCAATCAGGTGGCATTCACATTATGGGTGGTATGGCTTCGCTTCATCAACAAGTGTCATTGATCGTGTCAAATGAGCACTCTACATATATGTAGTTCTAGATCACGAGGGTCCCACCCGCTCTTTGAGAGATCTTCATAGCCATATGTTGTTTTCCTCTAGCTTCCTCATCTTTTTTCATCCACTCTAATAGTGACCCATACTTGGATCTCTACCTAGAAATTTCTACGTATTCATCACTGGGTGATGTCATTCTTTTAGGTGACTTCAATGCCCATAATGAGACCGACCAAGTACCTTTTCATGATCTCATGGAGAACATGTCCTATCTCTTCGAACTTGACCCCATGGATCTTACATTCAATAGGACCTCTACAGATGAGAAGCATCCTATTACTGCTTACGGAAAACATTTGATTTAATTGTGCAAGCCACATAGCCTTTGGGTTCTAAATGAGATTCCTCGATTTCCTAACTCCTCCCAGTTCACTTTTTTCCTGCATGCGGGAGGTGTTAGTGCAGTTGACTATGTCATATAAAAAGGACTTTGCTTTTTTATATTCACAACTTTCAGGTTCCTAGTCAGCTTCCCTTGGCCAAGAATGCTATATTGACTTTCTCCTTAGATTCTTCATGTTTTGCCTCTCCATCTTTACCTCCTCCATCGCCCTGTTCAACAAGCCATCCTATGATTCAATTTGATCCTTGTCTTGTTGATGACTATGCATCTCATCTCTCCCAATTGATGCCCAAATACTACTCTCTTAATTCCACCACAATGATAACAAAATATCAATTTTTATCTCACATATTATGATATGCATCCCTTGACTCCTTTCCACAGTTTTTTCCTTGGCCAAATCTTGTCATCACATTGATGTTTATGTTGCGGTACCTAGAAATAGTTATATAGGGATATGATATTGTATTGTATATGGGTGTAATGGATATTTGGCATAGGCCATACATAACCCAAGGTTTATTGTATTGGGATATTATATTGTAATAATGAGTTGGCTAAAGTTAGGGTTATACCTTTCCAATGTATTAAAAGGTGAAGAGTATATAAGAAAGGTATCTATAATTGTAAGATCAATCATTGACCGTTTCAAGTATTGCTTTGTAATTGTCTTTTACCACAAAGTGGCCCTCTCAACTTGGGAGATATTTTGGAATTATTATTTCCTTAAGGAGTATTGCTTGGTGTTGCCCTACCTTAAGGATACTATCTATCTTTGTCTCTTTGTGCATTAATGCTTTGTGGATGATTTATGTTTATGAGCATCAAGGTTCATTACAAGTGGTATTAGAGCAACAATTTGGCAGAGTGGACAGCTTTTTAAGATCTACAGAATTTGCTCATTTTTTTTTCTAAAAAACATCCTATATTTCAAGAGCCATAATCTTTGCACAGTCTTCAAATTCAGACGATCCTTACAGAATCTTTTCAGAAATTGAAAAGCTTCAAAATGGGTTGTTGTATGAAGGAATGCAAGCATTATTGAGTAGGATATAACCCCATGAAGTCAGCAATCTAGAATAGTGGCAGTGAAATTTTTTCATGCATGTTTTCCATGGAAACAAGAAATTGAGATATCTTTCAGTTCAGTTAAGCAAATCAAATGTTGTTTGTTGTCCTTTTAAGGATTGTTTTTACTTCTTGTTTATTTGATATTTTGGTTGGATTTGATGAAAAGTTATATAAAGTATTTTGTATGGGACCCTAGTTTCATAAAACCCTTGTTTCCATTATGAATGTTTTCTCCAGAGATCATGAAGTTGCCAAAATCTTTTGGAGGGGATGATATTGATTATAGGCAGTGTGGAAGAAAGTTAAACCTTTGTATTACAATAGTTTTATGTCACTATATCAGCTTTGGTGTTCCTTTGAAGGGAAAATAATTATGGTGTCTAAGTTTTTCTAAAGCCCACAAAACTTTCACTTGGGAAGAGTTTGAACAAGCATTCTTAAGACAATAAGACCCATATAAAAGGATAGCTAATTTGAAGGATTTCATCAAGGACTATGAAGAAGAAATGAAAAGGACATAAGAGGCACAGAGAGAGAGAAAGAGAACCACACCTTTGGAGTCAATCAAGCAAGGGAATGATCAAAGGAAGGTTATTATTTCCATAAATCCTAACAACAAGCATAAGTTCATCGATGTTGATTTGGCTAAGAGGTTGCAAGTTCAAGCAAAAAATATCAAGGATATTCAGTTTTAGGGTGAGAATGTTCAATTTTTTGAAGAGTTCAAAGTCACTATGCATACATATGTTTTACATTCAGATTTTGATGGTATAGATATGGATGATGTGGATATTGTTCTTGCATATCCTTTGTTGTATTCATCGAGTATTGTTAACATTAATGTGCAAAAGAAGTTCATGAAGTTAATATACAAAAAAAGGAAGATAACATTGTGGGATATTTCTCAACTTAAGAAGCAAAGATCGAAGGAGAAGCAAGAAGTTATTGAAAGCAAACAGATTGAAGAATCAATAGAAGGATTAGAAGCAAAGTCCAAGGAAGAAGCAAAAGAAGAGTCCAAGGAAACACCAAAAAGAAGAGCACAAGGAAGAATCAAAAGCAAGGCATTAGAAGGAAGAGCATAAGGAAGAATCTAAGGAGGACCATCCAAAAGAAAACAAAATAGAGGAACAAAAGGTTGAAGAGTCAAAGGAAGTAGAACAAATGGCTAAGGTTTCAGCAATTCAATACTCACATCACGATGAGAGGCAACAATCATGGAGGCATAGCATACAACATCAGGATAACTACTATGGACCAACATCAAATCATGAAGGCACCAAGCATAAGGTAGATGGAAGAAAAAGTGCAATAATTATGGACATCAAAGTGATGTAGTTAAAGCATGGAACCAAAGGGACAATCAATATGGATATCAGAGTAGCACATCAAAAGCATGGAACCAAAGGAGCATTTGTTATGGATATCACAGTGACATAGTGAATGCATAGAACTAGAGGAGAAATAATGGATATCAGAGTGGCATATAAGCAACATGGCATCACAGAAGATCATCACCAATCAAGATTTCACTTGGATGGATGGATGATCAATGTTGGTAATAGTTGTCAACAATGATTAGAAGATTATGTTATTTGGGTTATTCTCGTGTCTCACGGATGAAACATGTTTGAGGGGAAGGAGGATGGTATAATACCTAGGTATAGGTATCTAGGGATATAATTTTGTATTGTATATGGGTGTTATGGATAGTTGGCATGGGACACATAACCCAAGTTTACTGTTTAGGATTTTATATTGTCATAATGAGGCGATTAAGGGTTAACGAGTCAGCTAAAGTTAGGGTTAACCCTGCCCAAGTAGTATTAGGTGAAGAGTATATAAAAAAGGGATTGATCAATCATCTATGATAACAAATATTGCTTTGTAATTGACTTTGCCCAAAAAGTTGCATCCTCATCTTGGGAGGTCTTGTGGAGTTATTCCTTTCTTAAGGAGTATTACTTGGTGTTGCCCTACCTTAAGGGTATTATCTATCTTGGTCTCTTTATGGATTAATGCTTTGTGGATGATTTTGTTTATGAGCATCAAGGTTCATAACAAGTGGTATTAGGGCAATGATTTTGGCAAAGTGGTTATGAACCTTGATGCTCATAAATGTAAGTGATCTACAAGTGTATTGAAATATCAAATAACTCATGCACAATGCAATGATCCACACAAGAGATGAGGATAGATAATACCCTTAACGTAGGGCAACACCAAGCAATACTTCTTAAGGAAGGAATAACTCTACAAGATCTCCCAAGATAAAGAGATAATTCTATGGGCAAAGTCAATTACAAAGCAATATTTGATATCATCGATGATTGATGATTACAATTACATGATCCCTTCTTTATATATTCTTCACCTAATGCTACTTGGGGAGTGTCTAGCCCTAACTTTAGCTGACTCCTAAACCCTTAAAAAATCCATTACTACAACCTAAGATCCCAATACATTAAACCATGGGCTATGTGTGGCTCATGCAAACTATCCAAAACACCAATGTACAATACATCATATCCCTAGATACCTATCCTTAGATCGTATATCACCTTGCCCCATGAATCGTTGGTATGATGAAGAATGTAAGTCTATGCATAGAAAGCTCCATGCTGCTTTTATCCATGAACCTACAGCTATATCTTCGACACAAATGGAAATATATGTGCCTCATTCAACATAAGAAACAAGAGTTTCTTGCCACTATGCATTGTCAGCTTCTAGATTCAGTTCATCACTCTCCCAAAGCCTTTTGCCACCCTCAACAACCCCCCCCCCATTTCATGCCAACTTTTTGCTTTGGGGGACATCAAAAGAGCTATACATAAATTACACGCTAGCAAGCCTGTTGATTTTGAGGGATTTCAGGTTGAGTTCCTGAAATATGGTGCTAAAGCTATTGACTATCCCTTTGCAGAATTATTCAATGGGTTGTTTGTTCTATCTTCCCTTCCTCCTCATCACAGCATATTATCTAGCCCGCTCACAAATCTAGAGACTATTCCAACCCAAATAACTAGGAAACTATCATGATTGGACACACAATTGCTAAGCTTTATGCCATAGTTTTGAATATGAAACTCTAGAACAAGAGGGCAGGCCGGTTTCAAAAGTCACTGTACAACCATTGATCATATTTTCACCCTCATGACTGTCTTACTACGATATTACATCATGTTCGCGATTACATATATATCATTTGGTAATATCTGAAACCCTAGTCTTTGCCTTTAAAGTCGACGTATTTAACCAGTGGAGCTTCTTCCATTTGATTATATTTTAACTCAAAATTCATTTGCATAAAAGATTCTAATATTACAAACCCAGATGTTTATTGCCCCACAAAATATGGTTCAAAAAATGCACTAGCCTTTATGGAAAACCTATGTCCAATTATGAAATATAAACATCACAAAAGAAAGCAATCAAGCATAGCCACTATACCTCAAAAGAAGACTTCTTGCATCGCAAAGAGCCTTCAAAGAAGCAATCAAACCTTCACCATTTGTGCTTTCCTCTTCATTTTGAAAATATTTAAGGCTAGGAACTGTACTGGCAATATATTTCCCAATACTTATGTTATTCAAGACTTGACCTACCACACCCACGAAAACAAATTGTTACTTACAGGAGTTTGGTGTTTAAAACAAGTGGACGCATTTTCGTACCAGGAAGACTAATCTTCCAATACATATTCCTATCACTAAAAACAACCCCAACGATGAAGGCACATTTGAAGTACAAAATTACTTACCTCCAATCAACTTTTCCGTTGACCGAATAACTACACTAACAGTCTGATCTCTAGGGATCTTTGTAAGTTGAAAGCAATCATCTGCAATTAAAATACGCCGTGGTGGTCTGAATTCCATAAATGGCAACTGTAAAAGTATATGACCAACACGATGCAAAATCTCAGGATCCCTTGCAAACCAACCTGCATCAGAGGCATATATCAGTGCAACTACAGGAAAAATCTATGAAATCATTAATTATAAAATGTAACATCTGGAATTAATGATAAGTGAGGATTAAAAATATGAAATCAATGACAAATGATTACAAATTTGCAATGGAAGGGGTGAACCATAAAACTACCAGGTTTTACAAAATATAAGTCAGATATTTTACTCTGTTCCATGATATGTTTCAGATATTGTTATTTCCAAATCATTTGAAAACTCATCCAAAATACATCCTTCAAAAGAAAACATTAAAAGAAAATTTTCATTCAGATTCTGCTAAAATGCAACTTTTAAGTTGTTTTCCAGTGCTTTGTGGGTCACTATTTTTCATTTAAATACACCTTCAATAACTAGTCATTTTCACAAACTCCGTATCATTTCTCCTGAGTTCCGAGAATTAAGAAATGAGTAATGACAACAGCAACATGACAGAAATGGGATTTATACCTGTATTTATATAAAGTTGACCTAGTTAAATCAAAAATCAAAACTAACTTGAAAACTAAACAGATGAAATCCGAAAAGCTAGTGAAGGGGTAAAGTCATTGAAGACAAAGAATATTGATCCAAGATCAAGGTCCCAACCCAAGTTTTTAAGAATGATCTCTTCCATAAAGCCCCTAACTTTAAGGAACAAGGATTTCCATTAGAAAATATCCAACACCAAAAAGTTAGGGTGAACTTTATTAAAATGTGGATAATATGAAAGAAAGAGCGGCAAATTGGTTTACAGTAGATATATAAAATCCTAGAAAAAACAAAAGATTGACAATCAAAGGTCAAGATCATGTCATACAACAGACAAGCCATGGGTCCTTGACTTAACAAGTTCCCATACCTACCTATCTATCTATCTATATATATTTGTTTATTTATTAATTTTTTGCAAATATGGGAATATGACTAGTACCCTCTTCTCAACATTCCAGGTCAAACTCATTACTCTTTGGAACAAAAGAGAAGAAGGCAAGGGTTAAGGAGGAATTACCTGTTTGTGCAAATCCAGTTTGACTGATTGATTTAGAAGTTTATTTAAAAATACCCATAACCACCAATTCATCTGGTTTTAACTAAAGGATAGGACAAAACAGTATCTTCATCTATATCCTACTTTGCCCCTAGTCACTTATAAAAGCACAAATTAAATAAAAATTTACCTTTTGCTAACCTGAACAACAATATCAACAAGTTCGACTACTAAGGCAAAATAATCCCAATAGTATTTCAATCCTCAAACAAGAAACAAAGAGGCTTATGTTCTTAATTTCTTGGACATAATGCAAAATCAAATCCACAAATTAGTCATCTAGTATGTACAAACATACCAGCCCAACTCTAAACAATGCACTAGCGTTCACAGGATATATTTTATCACTATAGTTTTTGCTATCAACTCATTTTCACTAGCCAATCCAACTGAAAACTTCCATCTTAGAATGAATCACAAATCTATTTCAGACCATGGAACGATTTTCCAAACAAGAAACATAGACCCACCACATAACAACCCCTCTCCCAACAACCAAAACCATATTTAATCTAAAAGATGCAAACTTTACTCAAAGAATGTTATCGAAGCGATGCATCTTTAGTTGAGGACCCTTGGTATGTGTATAATAGTAAAACTGCTTCAAAGACCATGAAATTCACCCAAAAAACCAAAAGATAAAGAGGGAAAAAAATAAAAAATCCTAATCCTTTTTTTTTTTAAATAAAAATATAAAAGAATTTTTGTTATCAAACAATAAGCTTAACTCTTGCCTCTACAAACATAACTCAAGAAAATTCTAGAGACACATATTACGCATGTAGACAATTGCATCAAATGTTGACTTAAGCAGCTCAAACATGTTGACTGATATCATAAACGTCAGGTTACCAATGAGAGTAAATATCTTGCAATGGGAAACCCATAAACAACTATGTGTTGCTCCTCTGCTAATAGATTAAACCAGGCCAAAAATGCTTACAATAGGAAGGGTTAGAATCCCACTATAATCAAACAGGGATTCTTTAGACAATGGATTTAAAGATTCATTATATCCATCTACAATGCAGAAAGCAAATCCAAACTTTGAAATTACAAAACCATAAAGATTTACCCTTTGCTTCCCAAAATAATTTGGAACCATAATTTTATAAAAATAGCCAATCATTGGACGACCAAACAAAATTAAGAGCTAAAATCAAACCTGTTCTAAAAGTCAGCTCTCCCTAACAAATTGTACCCTCACACAAGATTATACCTGAAAAATGTTGTAAAAATAAGAAAGATCTATAAACATTTTCTCAAACTTACAAAAGCCTGCAATCCTGTCCCAAAGGAAATCCCTCCATTTTCCAATATCTCTACAAATGTATGGCAAAAATCAGAACTCCCCCCAATCTTACAATGGCAGTATATGGACTGCATCACTAAGCTGCTAAAATTACAACTAAGGATAAATGAAAGAATCCAATGTCATGTAGGACTTACGCAAACTTGTCTTCTATCCCCACTCATTTTAAAATATACACTTAAAGAAAATCCTAGAAGAGGAAGAATGTCTAGGGATCAATCTTTACAACTGGACTATCATATGAATCCAATAAACCAACGATATAGACGCACTTCCTAGACATAATACGTATCTAGAATAATACTAAAAGTCCATGCATTTGTCACAAATCTAATCCACAAGAAAATGTTGACTTGAACAAATCAAGGAAGTTACAACAACAAGAAAAACACATCCAACAATTTGCTTTAAAAACAACTCCCTAAAATTTCCTCCTTCCTATAGTTATCTTGGCCTTGACTTCAATCAGAAATTGAACTTGCGCCATAGTTTTGGGAAAAAAATTACACAGATTAGAAAAACTCTTATGAAGTTTGAAAATTTTCCGACACAGCTAAACAGACTGTCAAATCACATAGAATTCACCATGGAGGTAGCAGAGAAGGGTCGCCTTCCATTTCTTGGCATATGGAATATGCCAAAAAAGGATGCACACCTGGCCTATACTTCCAGGCTGACTCACATTGTCACCCATCCCAAAAATTGACAATGCTAAACACTCTGGCTAATTGTGCCCTTTGAGTTTCAGACAAAGATCATCTCAAAGAAGAAAAGGCACATCTCCTTAATGTTGGCCCTTTTGGGATAATTGGTGATGATGATGACTCTGCTTCTACTTTACATCCCACTTTAGATTAATGTTGGCACTTGGATCCACTGGAGCTTCTTTCTATCTCTTTGTACCTTGACTTCTAGCTCTCTCTTCATCATTACTTTTAGCATGTTAAGTTTATCCATTTGAGGCAACCCTCGAGGCTGTTATTTGATGCTATACACCTGTTCTGAAAAAACACATGCTTATACTGAGATGGGGGATTGAACAGTATAAGATAAAACTTTTCTTTCCAAAACAATAACTGCAATAGTATGAATGCAATAAATCAATGCACAAAATACCACACACACAAGAGACAAGAATTTTACATGGAAACACCCTTTCGGGAGAAACCCACGGCAAAATATTGCTTCTATTACTTTAAAATAATTTGTAGGCACCAACCCACAAGAGACACCAATCTCCTTACACAAATATGTAGGCACCAACCTACAGGAGACACCAATCTCCTTACACAATAACGTAGGCACCAACTTACGGGAGACACCAATTGCCTTACACAAAACGTAGGCACCAACCTACGGGAGACACCAATCTCCTTTTTCAAAATCGTAGGCACCAACCTACGAGAGACACTAATCTCCTTGAGGCACCAACCTCACTCAGATCTGCTCCAAAATCTGATCATTAATGGCATCAACTTCTGCTCTCAAAGTCTTCTTGGATCTGCACTCTAATCCCTGCTCATCAAGATATTATAATCCAAAATGTCCACAACCTTGTATTCCAATCTTCATCATTTAACACACAAATCCTGCTTGTTGTATTGTATATCAATAAAAAAAACTTTTGCGACAACACTCAGATTTCTCTTGTTCTAGAACTCACAAACGTCCTCAAAAATAGCATTGTAATTTCATTGTATATGCTGTAATCCTCCGGTAGTGATGGTCTCTCAATGGTGCGCTATACTCCTCCTTGACACTATTTCGATCTCTCTTTGACGTGATATAGCTGTTATCAAATGTTTGCTATCAAAGCATCTCCTACGCGTGGGAAAAGGTGAAGTTATATTTTCATTGAAACATCTATCAAATGCTTCGCTCTTCCTTCCCTCGCTTTCTAATCGAAACTGGTTTTCTCCTTTAGAATGGTGGTGGTTTTTTCTCCTCAAATGGCACAAGCTCTCACTTCGCTGTCTGTGTTGAGTCTCTGACGTGTTTCCTTCTTTCACTGTAGGCAACTGCGGCGCTTCTACTGCCTTTTACTTCGCTAACCCTTGAATCCTTTGCTGTGTGGGCTATGATAACATCTAGTGACTGCGTAGCTCAATGTCTACTTTTTGCGTGGCTCTATGTATCTTTGGTTGGGTAAGAATGAGCACTTAATGTCTTCTTCTCTCTCCAAATATGTAGCACTTGGATGGTGCTGGAGTCCCTATTATAATATTGGTTTATGACAACGCTCCTCCTTCTATCTTGCTTATATGCTTTGCTTACACTTGCTTGGACTTTGGCTGTTGAATTTGCACTTCTCCTTTGTTGTATCCTGCGTAACTTCTTGACGACGCGTGTGAATCCTACTCAACACTCTCTCTCCTGATGCGGTGATCTTTTACAGGTGGTGCGTGCTACATGTGTGCAAGCGATCTTTCGCAGCTATCTGCCGCTTCCTTGGTGCAAAATAACTATGCAAATTAATGCTCTATGATAGATATTATCCTTCCTCCAATGGTGTTGTCTGAGAAATGAAACTCCACCTACAATGCTTGATTCCTTGATGCTCAGGACGATTCGGACGACCTTCTCCTCGCACAAATTTGTACCCGACGCTGTGACTTGCATTTCCTCCAACTATGCTGCGTAAGCCCTGCTTTTGTCTTATACATTTGCTGCTGCCCTGCAGAAACTAATGCGCGCTTCCAACTTCGACCACTCTCCTTCCTTCCAGTCGGCGACTCCCTGTAAGCAGAACCAGAGCTCTTCCCTTGTCGCTCTCAGCCGTACGGACTCTTCCCTTGTATTTCGAAGACGTTCTCACATAAAAAACATTTTAAATATGAATTATGGCTTGATATTTATATGCAACCTTTACCTTTTTTTTCTTTTGGCGCCCAAGAAGTCGGCCCACTCACACTTTAATATTTAAATCTTTAATTTAAATATTTCAACCTTTGCCCATTGCACACACTTTAATATTTAAATCTTTAATTTTAATATTTCAACCTTTGATCACCCAAACTTAAATATCTTGGCCTTTGACATCAATGACAACTCAATAGTGAATAATTCTAACATGTTCCACTTCAGTGTAGTTTACATGAGATTCCTTACTCTAGTTTATCTTATTTTCGTAGTTCTTTTTTGGTTACTACAGTGCATTGTAACTGCTCATTTCAAGGAGTCCCATTGGCCTACTTTGGCCATTTGATAAAATTATCTTATCTGGCTACTTGCTTTCCACACATGGGAGGCACAAGTGTGGTTGTCTATGTCCTTACCAACTTGAACGTGCTTTCTCATATTTATAACTTTCAGGTTCCTAGTAAGCTTCCCTTGGCTGATCATGCAATGCTGACTTTTTCCTTGCATTGCCCTCATTTTCATCTCCATCCTTTCTTCCTCCCTTGCCCAATCCTACTCACCATCAGAAAATCTTTTTTTATTGTTGGTATGCCAACAATTACACTACTCATCTCTCCCATTTGATGTACAGAATTAGTTTCTTAATTCCCCATGGCAGCATCCAATTATAAAATTTTGTCTCACACCTCATGGGATGTAGCCCTTAACTCTTTTCCTTGCACATTCCCCAACCAAAAACATCCTCTCACATTGGTTTTTGCCTCATGAATTAGTGGTATAATGAACGATGTAATTCCATGCACTGTAAGGTCCACTTTGCCCTTATCCATGAGCCCACTGTTGTATCTTCCACCCGCAGGGCATATAAATGCCTTCAGTTGATGTGAGAAACAAGAGATTCTTGCTAGTAGGTGTCATAAGCTTGTCTTCAAAATCCTTCTCACACACCCTCCTTCCATGGCAGTCCCCTCCCATGCACATTAATCTCTAGACTTGGCCTCCCATGCTAATTCCTTAAATGATATCCCGAGCCTGCCACCCATTGATATCTCTTCTCCCTTGCCCTTCCCCTCCCTCCACATTATGTTACTTTTTTTCTTCAAGGGACATCATAAGAACTATAAGGAAATGATGCACAACAAGGTTGTTGATTTTGAGGGATTTCAGGCTGAGCTTCTGAATTCTGGTGTTGAATCTATCGGCCATTAGAACTATTCAATGAGGCTGTTTGTTTTTGCTTCCCTTCTCTTTAGTCACAGCATATTATCTACCCATTCAATAAATCTAGGGACTATTCAGTTCTTAATAACTACAGCACTATCATGATTGGGCACACATTTGCTAAGCTTTATGCCACAGTTTCGAACATGAAACACTCAAAATTAGTTTTGAAAAAACTTCAAAAAAACATGATTATCATGTATATTCTGAATTTCCCAGTCCCCCAATTCATTCAGTCTAGCCGAGTTTTAAAATAAACAGCACAAATTTTCATAACATGAAAAATGTATGGGATAAAATAGCGATTTTTGCCTACTGTTCCCAATTACTATCGATTCGATTTTCCATGGGCCTTACAAATACATACTCGATCACAATATTTCCAGCATTGCTCAAAATGGTTGGAGCAAGGCAAGCTTAGATCAAGAGGGCTAGATTCACAGGTGTTCATCAGACTATTGACCATGTTTTCACTCACTCAACTATTATTGATGAAGCCCATCAATGGTTTTCTAAAGTCTTTTCGTTTACTTTCAAAAATGCTTTGAACACTGTTCACTAGCACCTTTTGTTTGAGATACTATAGGACAATGGCATTTCAAAGCGCTTTATCATTGCTATCAAAATACTTTATCAGGAGATTGTCATTGTTTTTGGATAGTCTCTAGATTCTCAAAGGATGTTCAGATCGCTGCTGGTGTAAAGATGTCCTCTTTTTCCTGCACTATTTGGTATCTATATTGACAAGCTTCAAGAATTTATTCATCAAAAACAAACAAGTTCACAACAGATGCCTCTTAGATCATGTCTTGATAGTCTTGCTTTTACAGATGATGTAGTTCTTGCTCATACTCTTAAGGGCTTGCAAAAACAGTTGGATCCTCCTGGTTGTTTTTGCGACTTAACATAGTTGCCAATCAACCTTGGCAACACTAAGGTAAATATCTTCAACGTCTTAAAAAGGTAACCTGTCTAGGTTTCAGTTCTTCTATAAGGGCAATTGACATTACCTCTCCTTACACTTCCTGAGGTTCAGCTTACAATCCTTACCTTAATCTTCTGTCAGCTTGACAATCAAGGCTTTGGAAAGGAAACACATCCCTCTTAATCCTAGAAATGTTTCCAGCTGCACTTCAAAGGCATACATCTGAAAATGTGCCTCTTTGACTACATTATCCAGCACACAATCCTTTTATGGATTTGAGCTTTGGGGCCCAAGTCTAAGATTTCCTGATTAGGCTCACATTGATCGGGTCCAAACTATTTTGCACGAATGATTTATCCCATGTAAGAGAACAATCCCACAATGTAATGTACAAGCTGATCTTGGCACCCATCCTCTTCGCCTCATGAGCATTTTCGATACTAGTTTTCATCTTCATTGCCATAGATTCATGGGTAGTTGCACGTTAGGACAAGATAGATACTGATAAGACTTGGCTTCTATATAACGCTAAGTTTTTATATAGCAATATTTTATTTAATTAATTATTATGTTTAGCATCTTCTAAAAATAAACAGCATGTCTTATTTTAAAAGCATGCCTTCGTGTCTTATTTTAAAAGCATGCATTCTAAAATAAGCTACATTGTACTCCTTTATAAAGACTGGATATCAATAATATTGGGTGCATGAATTTTCATGAAGAAAAGCCTCTCTCTTTCTCTTTCTGTGTTTCTTCTTTGAATTTTCATTGCCATTTCTTGCTCATATCAACTAGAATCAAAGCCTTGCGATCACAGCCTTAGATCTGGTCTTCTAAAAGATTGTGGCACAATCTTCACCCAGATCTCTCATCTCAAGTTGCCAAAGATCTAGCCTCCTCAAGGGTTTTCACATATTACCCTTTCTAGATCTCTATTCGCTTTTTCTCATAAAACGTCACTCTATTTGCAAAAGCTATATCTTTCTCTCCCACAGTCAAATTCGCAATATTCTTCCACCATCGTGTAGATTGTTTCGAGTACTACAAAAACAAGTGGGCAAATGCCAAATTCTGAGCAATATCAAAGAAGTTATGGCTGTTTGAAGTTGGGCTAACAGTGCTGTTTTTTTTTAAATGCGCAAAAATTCATCCAAATTCAGATACAGCCCTAGGTTTGCAGGTTTTCAAGATTTCCTAAATTTTTATAAAGCAGAGTTTATTTTAGAGAGAAAACAAAATCTTGCTCATCATGAGGAGACTTCTGACTCCTATGCGGGATACCCATCATGAGGAAACTTTTGACTCCTCAATCAATATAAGTGCACTTCAACAAATTTTTCAAGGTGCAGCTTTTCAAGCAGTGCTTCAGCTCCCTCCAACCAACATCCATGCGGATCAAACCCAAGGCTTCCAACTAGAAATGAAGGTCTCAATTCCAAGATTTGATGGTGAGAAGTTAGACTCTTGGTTGCGTAGCCTTAAGGCATATTTTAAAACTAGGCCTGATCTGACTGACTGTCAAAAGATCCAAATGGATGAAGTCCATATGTTAGATTTAGCCCTAGACTGGTGGCAAAACCATCAGACCATGCTTGCAACAAAAGCAAAAGAGATCACTCAGTGGGAGGAACTCCAAGCAACACTCAAGCTCGCTGGCTGCAACTCAGACAAGCTCAAGGGCAATCGGTTCAGCAGTATATCCATACATCCAGCAAGCTCTAGGTCAAGCTCAATGTTTCAGATACAGAAGAGGTACTAGTTATTAAATTTATTTCAAGTTTTTCCCTTGTCCTTAAAAGAGTTGGGTATGTTTGAAGTTGAATCCTTAGATAAGGCTTTAAGCTTGCAATGGCTGCAGAAAATAAGTTAGGCCTTAAGAAAGGAATTCAAAACGGTACCTCTAAGCCCTTTACTAACAATAAAGGACAATCAAAATATCCTAATCAGTACTCTTCCCCTACTATGAGCAGCAAGAAACAGATTTGTAACTACCACAAGAGTTGGGGTCATTCCACTGAGGAGTGCAAGGTACTTGTCAGTAAGAAAGAAGGGAAAACTCTCCTAACTAAGAACTACTCTCAAGCCTCTCGAGAGTCCATCTTTACACAGAATTGTCAAATCAAGAATAAGATGGCTCTCTTGATCATCAACAATGTTAGTGAAAAGAATCTGGTCAATGAACGCTTGGTCACTAATCTACAACTCCCCAGATATGATCATCCTCATCCCTATCATCTTGGTTAGGTACAAGAACAGGGGCCCTTTACACTAATCAACAAAGTTTGTGCAGTTACATTTGCTATTGGTCCTTTCTAGGATACAGTGGAATGTGATGTAACACCCTTGGACTGCTCAGATCTTCTTCGTGGACGCCCATTCTAGTATGATCGCAGTGCAATTTACGATGGCTGACGAAACACCTACTAGCTTCAAAAAATTGATAAGGTGTATCAGCTTACTTCTGCTCCCAATGATAAATCTCATTTCTTGTCAGAAAATCCTGTTGTAAAACCGATACATTTATCATGATATTTAGCACTCCGCATCATTCGCCAACCTGCAAAGGATACTATAGGGCAGTTGCTACCCTCTGCTAAGAGGAATTTGGTGGAGCATCACTCAGATGTGGACACTATAGCAATAGAAAAGCCAATCCTACCCCTTGTGGCAGAAGGCACGATTGAGACAATTGCTTCCACTTGTCATATAGGCATAGTTCTTAAACAAGGAGGACAACAACAATTGCCTCTTCCTATACAACAACATCAGCCAACTCAATAATTGTCCTCTCAGATGCAACCATCCTAGCATTGCCTGCAACAGTTTAATCTCAGTCAACTTCTAGGGTGTCCAACTTTGACATTCTAGAACTTTTCATCCTCTCAGGATATACTACAATAAGAATAAACAATGGGACAATTATAATCGGGCTACACATGTCTTGACAAGTTATTCTCCTTTAAGGTCCAAGCAATTCTTTAGATTTCTCAAGTTATTACTAAACATATTGGATCCAATGCTTACAAACTTAATCTTCCATCCCAACTTGGTATTCAGTTGAGAAGGTATAAGCCACCTCATTCAGAAGCTGACATTCCACTCTCACATCCAGAGCATCCTATTCCATATTTTCAGCCTCCTTTTGCTGCAGACACTCTTCTTCATGTTCGAACACGCATTACCAGAAGCGGCACTACCACTACATACTTGGTGGGTCGTAAGGATACACTCCCAACCCAAGCAAAGTGGGTCTTTGAGTCTTCTTTTCAGCAACTTTTCCCCATCTTCAGGTGAAAGTGGGGACACTTTCAATTAAAACAAGGAGGAATTGATAAGACTTAGCCTCTATACATGACTTAGTTCTTATATGTTAAGAGGTGAAGTCAATATCCAGATCTCCAATGTTCTTCAGCAAAGAGGTGCATGGTGGTGCAGTTTATAATGATCCTTCCTCACACGTACAAACGTACTTTGGTCGTCCGTCAAGTGTAATTTGGGAGAGGAAACGAACAGTTTTTTGGAGTCTTCCTTTTGGAGAGGAAACGAACAGTTTTTGGAGTCTTCCTTTAGGAGAGGAAACGAACAGTTTTTTTGAGTCTTCCTTTCGAAGAGGAAACGAACAGTTTTTTTGGAGTCTTCCTTTGGGAGAGGAAACGAACAGTTTTTTGGAGTCTTCCTTTGTTTTCTACAAAAGGGAAATGACCCCTTGCATGTAACATTTTAGTGAATGTAAAAGTTTCCCGAAATCAATAAAATATCGAAGTTGTCATTGCCTCGTGGTTTTACCTGCACACTGTAGGGTTTCCACGTAAAAATTTGTGTTACTGTTTTTCTGCGTAATTGTTTTGCTTGCTCATTATATATTTTTTTTAGTTAATTATTACATTTAGCATCTTCTAAAAATAAACATCAAGTCTTAATTTAAAAGCATGCCTTCTAAAATAAGCTTCATTGTACTCCTTTATAAATACTGGATATCAATAATATCATGAAAAGCCTCTCTTGTTCTCTTTCTGTGTTTCTTCTTTGAATTTTCATTGCCATTTCTTGCTCAAAGAATTCTTGCTCATATTAGATATCCATATTTAGCACTTTGTTCCTCAAAATAGAATTCCTCCAAAAACACTTGTGGTGGTCATCAGGAATGGAACTCAGAAACTAGCTCATTTCTTTAATTAGTTGGCATCCCTATAGATCAACAACCTCCTTTCAAATACTCTTACTGTTCCTCCCTGCCTTCTTCCTAATAAGGACGTGATTAACCAAGAAATCAAGGATGACACATATCAAATTGTGTTCAAATTACTTGGACAGCTCCACTCCAGCCTCTTCGTAGTCTGAACTTAGCCTTCTCCGTTTCATGAGGATTAGGACTTGCATTACTGCTTGTCATAATTATATCCAGCAACAGTGAACACAGCCTCAAGACCCTTGCAGTCAGCTCAGAGTCTACTCACATCAATTGCAGGTGGAGATAGACCACCTTATTCCTTGAGAGGATAAAATAGGTTGCCTTTGATCTTTTTAGAAGGCAGAGACTAAAGACCATTTCATCTTCATGTTTCTTGCTTATTACAAGATTCGTGTGAGATACTATTGCTTATACAAAGACTCGAGCAAATTGCTGGCCATTGTTTTCTGTTATCCTAACCAGAGATGCTTGGCTTTGTATCTTGAAGAAGCTATCACTCTTCTGTGTTGGGTATTGATGGAGAGATCAAGTCCCACTCCTTCCATCACCTCATTGTTTCACCCTTTCTGTGTTGTCAAGAGCAATATGTGTTCATCTGAGGCTACAACTTTCCAGAATGGTAATGACAAATCTGTTGTGGTGCCCACCTTTCCAACAACTCTAAACCAGGAACTAATATATGTGTGACACCTGATTTAGTATGTGGCTGAGAAAACATATGAATTTGATTTGATTGGTTTTAATATGATACGATTTCTAGCTTATATGAATGTATTTCGTACTTGTGGACGTGTCGTTGATGCAATTATTTATAAACAATGTTTTTGCTAATGTAAGGAAGAGGAAAGTGTGTGTGTGCGTAGGCATCAAATGCCAACCAAAGGGGAAGGATACAAAACGTTCATGTGATCTTGTATCGTCCATAATACAATATAACATGTGTAATGTGTTTGTGGTCCTGTCTATGTCTATGACCATCCCATGACCCAAAAAGGAATTAAATGAATGATTCAATTGAAAATTAAAAGAAGAATAAAGCCTATGTTAAGACTAATAGTTGTCCCTCACCGGTGAGGTGGAGGATTATGGATGAATGAAAGCAGTTCATGAAAACACAGTAATTGATGAAAACGAGGGATTTGGTGAGAGGTGAGGTGGGTACGATAGGAATTAGGTGGCAGTGAGGAGGAAGTAGATGGTAGTGCGGAGGATAGGTGGTGGAAGGAATCAGAAGATAGTGAAGAGGACAGGTGGTGGAAGGAATTAGGCAGGAGGTAGGTGAGAGAAAAGAAGATTAAAAAGGGGAAAGCACACAGAGGCATGCACGGACAAACACAGAATAGAGATTGTGTAAGGAGTGCAGCGCACAGGCGAGCAAGGGGGATAGGGCATGTGCTACAACCTTCAAAGATTTCCATGTACCCTTCGGGAATTGAAATTAGCTTAGATTAATAGGGTAATTGATTCTGATATGGTACTGAAAACTGATGATGAAACTATCTGAAAGTCTAGAATAGTGAAATCCAAAGAAATTAGGATTTGATTCCAACAGAATAATTTAAAAATGAAATAATATTTGCAATGAAAGACAGGTTTAAACCCTTGGGACAGTCTTCCCTGTGACGTGCATGTGTGTTAGAAGATATGTCAGGAATAAAATTTGTGTTGTATGTGTATGGATTTGATTTGTTGTGCATCTTCCTTGTGTTTGATTGCTTATGCAATCTCCCTAGGGTTCCAGGGATGGGGACCACAACAAGGGGATGTATGGACATCCCCATATAATGGTATGAGGGTCAAGTTGTATTTTCCCTAATACCATTGTCACAACCATTGAGTGGCTCTCCTCAGTTATGAAACTGATGCACTGACTTATTATAAGGATTGAGGGCACTCCCCAGTTTATTGATCTGATATAGATGGTATTATCAGAGTTCAATTGTAGCCGCTTCGAGGCTACAGTTCACTTGAAGCTACTCTAGCTATTAAGTGGAGTTGAGTGGCTCCACGATTCTGATACAGTCCTAGAAAGGGTCCTAGAAGCCCCAGGGGAGACTTCTGTTTGTATGCATATTGCTTGATGATCCATTGTTATGTTTGTGTGTGTTGTGTACGTAATTGTCTCTGTAAGCAATACTTCAGTATAAAAATTGTGTTTGAAGGGCTTGGTGGCTGGTTGGGAGGCACAAGCCTTCTCCCTTTGTTGATAGGCTTCATTGTCTGAGCTTGCAGCTAGGCAGATTTTCCCAATGATTACCCAGAGCCAACCGTTGAAGACTAGCACACTTTATGTTTGTGAATTGGCAGTAAGATTTTCCTGTGTTGTGAAAATATATGGCTTTTGTATATAGCCACCTGTAATTTTGTAATATAAGTACTGGATTGAATGAGATGCAAATTACAGTTGAATTATTGCAATGTTTGTTTCATATGCTTCCTTGTTTGCTAAGCTTTAGGATAACAGAATATGTTATGTGGAAATTTTAGGAATCTATATTATGATTCTCGTTGTGAATAAATGAATGGATGATTTGGATTCTTTTAAGAAAGGAAATTTCAAAGAAATCAAATGTTGATCGGTTGTAAGTTATGAATAGATAATTTGCATGTGTTCTGTAGAATGTTGGGTTTACTTAGCACCAGTGTCAATTAAAATGATTATTTGACAATGATGTTGAAATTTAATTGTTTCCCCTTTTAGATGATTATTGGCTGAACATTAGGAATGGTTGAATTAGACGACCTTAAAAGGAATGAATTACAATTGGATTGAATACCATTATGCAATGAGAATTAAAAATGGCATTATGTTGAGTGATACTTAACTTTACAAACTGAAATGGTCCATCACATGATTAGGCAATGGTCAGCAAAGCAATCATTGAAAATTGCGGATTCAACTAATTTTTTCTAAATCCTTAATTGCTTCCACTTGTATTGGCATTAGACCCATAGTTTGTCCTGCTCTGTTTTGCCACTTTTCAAATATCTTATCTTCCTTAGCAAACTTCATAAATTTAATTGTAGTCAACCATTGATTAGGCAGTCTTTATTGCATAATCTTCCACCTTGAAAAGACTAGGTTGTCCTAGAACCCTTATAGGCAGCCTTCAAATTTTGATCAAAGGCTTGTTGCCTTGCTTCAACATTAAAAGAAATCTATCACTCTTTTACTTTCTTGATTGTACGGCCAAATACAATGATTGCTTAGCATAAAGTTGGCGGCGGGGGCAGGGGGGGTGAAGGCAATTCATTGTCAAGCAATTAACGTGAAATCCATTTTATCTCCTCTTGTCATGATCCAAACTGTCTTGTAAATCTTTCCAATGACATCAAGCACCTGTGATTTGTCATAGGCTAAATTAACCTCTTGGAATATCTATGTTCAATTTTCCAATTATCCAGTGCTGAATAATTATTTAAAAAACATGCCTGTATTGGAATGGAAACCCTTAGTCACTAATAAGCTTCATCCTTAGATTAAATATAAAATAAAATAAAGGGTGTTATTGTAGTGCTCATGAGGGCCACTACATCTGTGCATACTTGTCTACATACGAAAGCAGCTACTAGGGCTTCGGCACAATCGTGTATGCAGCAGGACAGGACAATCGCTCTCTAACACCAGGTACTGGCCACTCCTTACTTGCCCAAGAGGTGCAACCAGACACAGCTTACTAGCTTTTTGTCTTCTTCTATTGGTTCCTTGACAATAGATTCTAGAAAAAATTGAGGGATCAAACTCTATTCCCTCCCAAGAGTATCCAACCAGGCCCCCTTGCTACTGGCCATCTTCCTAGGAGCATTAATTAATCCTCTATTGGGCCTTTTGCAACGGTTGATGATGATGGCAACTCTCTTTCTACTTTGCATTCCACTAATAATTAGAGTTGGGACTTGGATCTCTCTCTCCTTCCTTTCGTTTGTAGTTAATTCCCTCATCACTTCTATTTTTGAAATGTTTACCCACTGTTCAGTCCACCCCACAATGGTGTAATTTGGGGTTGTACAATAGTTTCACTTTAGTGTAATTTAATTTATTTACTCTAGTTTAGTTCAATTTGTTAGTACTTTCTTGGTTGCTACACTGCATTGTGATTATTTATTTCCATTGAATCCAATTGACCTACTTTGGTCATCCATGAACATCAATAGAGTTATCTTATCTTTAAAAATGGGTATAACAGGGATCAAATAAACAAAGCATTCCTGAATGAGAGATAATTAAAGACAAGGCATGGAATATGGGATTAAACTTCCTTACATTCAAGGTACGACAGAAAAGGTGACAAGGATGCTAAGAAGATTTAATATCAAGGTATCCTTCAAAGTTCAAACCAATTGAAAACCCTCAAAAGTATGTTGGACATAGCGAAAGTCATGTTGGATCCCAAAAATTATGTAAGAGATTTTATCTAATTCTGTACTTGTGTGGCAAATCTCACATTGAAGAGATAGGAAGGTCAGTTCTGGTGAGACTTAACATAAAGCAGATGTACAAAACATTTGAGTGACAAAGTCAGCTATACCAGAACATTCCTGCAATACTTGAGGAGACCAAGATTATCACTAAGGAAGACCACTTTATAAATCATAAGCATCACAAAGCCACAGAAATCCAAGAACCACCAAAACAATTCTAGTAGGAAGGAAAGAAGGCTTACGGTTGAGTGACCCATTATTTTAAGTTAGTTATATGAGATAGAAACATGCCCCATCCGTATTATATCATGACCACATTATCATGGTATTTGATCAAATCACATAGTGGTATTACAACTAGCAATTATGCATATATCACCTGGTTAAAGCTGAATCTGGGTCTCCACATTAGGTCATTTTTTTAACCAATTGAGCTCATGCCATTTGTTAAGATTGAGTGACACATTGAACCCCTCATTCATGAAACTATTAGGAGTTATTAAGTCTACTCCTACCTTATAGTTTTAGACATGTATTTAAGTTTTAAATTTTGATAGTTCCTTCATAGGTTTTAGAGAGTCACAAAATAATAATAGTTATAACAATTAGGTTTCCACATTATAGCTTTAACTATCATATTCTATAGTATTTGAACTAAATTAAATTTTGTTCTCTTTGCTAAGTCAACCATTCTACTCCTTTGCAGTTAGTACCTAATTTAAGAATCACACAAACAAAGATACAAATACTAGGAGACTCTACCCTCTCTCCCTAGGGAGCTATACCTTAAAAAACCCATGATGATGAGTCCTGCAAATGGACATGAAATGTTGGGATTGAGAAAACTAGATCACTAACTGTAAATTTTCCAGCCCTAGATAACTGCTGTCCTATGTTAATTTAAAATAAATCAGATCTGAGAATAATTTATTCAAACATGCAACAGTCACACAGATGGCTGGAAAAATAAACAGCGTGAATAGCGGAAGTTAAAAATAATTTTGAACCTGAAATATTACAAATAAAAGAGGCTACAGCTACAGCAGAACACTTCTGCTCTCTTGCTGCTTTTCTAGCCAGCAATCACTGTTCTTCTCCTCCTAAGCTTTTATTTTTTCCTTCAACAATCTATTCTCCTCCCATTCTTTTTGTGTATCTAAAACACTCTTGATCTTATACTTTTATCCTTGAAAAAGGTAACCGTAAGATTAGATCTAATCTCATCTTGAGATGTAAAATCACTTAAGTGAATTACAAAATAGAATCACTTAAGTGAAATACAAAATAGAAAATCACTTAAGTGAATTTCAAAATAGAATTAGAAATGTCTCGAACCACTTCTAGCACGTTCATACTGAAGCCTATGCAAGAAGTTCCTGTCCGAGCTACATTTCTCAACACTAACTCACCATATTGTGAAGTTTGAGAACTCAAGAAAATATTTGCCAAAATGTTCAACATTGGAATGAGACAAGAAAAAATATTATTCTTTTGCACGGTAACAATCGTCATTCTCTACAATTAAAAAGTATAGGGCAAGCCCAACACATTTGAGGCAAGCAGTGGGAAACAATGAGTTTCATAGCATAAGCCAAGGTGATCCACCACTCAGAATTTTGAGTTAAGAAAGAACAAGAAAGAGTGCAATTAAAAAATAACATGATATAGCAAATCAAAACAAATATATATAAGCAAAATAATAGAGTGATTTTAATGCTCAAAGAACAGAGTACAATGCAAGCAATCTTTGAGGAGAGATGTGAGGCTTTAATATTTCATCCATCACTCATGCTCCTCATAGTCAAGGGTATATCTCTTTTCATAAGATATTTGGTGGGTTGGAAATCCACCATATTAAAGATTGAATATTTTAGGGACATTTCTGAGAATTATTTGGGGAATATTTTAGGAATATTTTTTTAGAATAATTTGGGAAATATTTCGAGGAATATTTTGGGAGGTAAATCGAGAATATTTTCGGGAATATCTTGGGAATATTTGGAGAATATTTCAAAAATATTTTGGGGCATATTTTAGGGAATATTTATGCCCAAAAACATATTTTCAGTTGGGGAATACTTATGCCCAAAAATATATTTTCAGCATACCATGTGTGAAGAAGGTCATGGTCACATGCCTGGATCACAAGATTCCAATTCCATGGGTAAGCATCTTGGAGAGCCATGAGGACAACTAAAGGTAGGAATTGAACTCATGGCAATTCACAAACTTAGGGTCAAGAGGCCATAGACCTAGGGTTAATATGGATCCAAGCCCATTCTCATGTTCTCTATGAGCTTTGCCCCAATGTCAACATTTAGTCTAAGGCATTTTGGAGCAACGCCCCACATTGTGATAAGGCGACACATGATAATACGATTTGTTGTAATACCACAAACATGTGGATTGTTGAAACGCTCAAAAAATGTGGTCATGAAGTAATGTGAGTGAAGGGCTCATTCCAACCCCATATAACCATTTTAAATAAATGATTTATTCATAGCCATTTCATTTTATTTATTTTTAAGTATTGTGCAAAATATTGCACAGAACAAGAACAAAAAAGGAACAAATCCATAAACAATTTCTTATTGATCACTATAAAATTGAATGCAAAACACTCTCCCCTATTCTTCTCATGAAGGCAAGTTTACAAACCCATTGAAATTGAAGCCTTAAAATATTATATATCATACAAATATGGATTATCCAAGTTCATTCAAGATAGACTTCCAGCCACCACCAATAATCATGTTCAACCCATCTCAGCTAAAATAAAATTGGCAAAAGGATTCAAATAAATAGTTAAAGTATTAGTACACCTATGAAGATAAACACTAAAAGAATTGGTTAGCTTGGCATCCACGATATATGACATTAATAGAATTTGAAATCTAAAATCAAACATCCAATCAAGTGAAGGAAAAGCTTATGTATTATAAAATAATGGTGAACCCTATACTCGGAAGTCCTCCGTACCCGCATGACATTGCTAACCTTACAAAGACAATCATGGTCACATAATTGAAAACCAAGGCAAGCATATTACGCAAGAAACCAATAGAAGGACACACTGAAAACCCTCTTTGGAACAAAAGATTCGAAGAGTATGTAAAAAACCAGAGAAACCAGATATGACATCCCCCAACACGAATACACATTTTCACATATCAATTACAGATACAAATATGATGCTGTCCAGATCTCGTATCTAGATAAATTGGAAATATATATATGGATGTTTCCAAATACATGCCCATATTTGAGCTATACCTAATATATCTAGATACAACCTAGATATGTCTCAAGTTGTCTCCATAACACAAGATTTAAAACTCATTTGATTCCTTAAAAATAACATTTAAATTAAAAACAACAAGAAAATGATTAAAAGGAAACTCCTCTCAATTGATGAACATATCCCATAATTAGATTTGTATAAATTTTTTCATGTTCCTTTTTTTGTTATTTATGCATGCATGCAACTTTATATAAGGCTGTATTCAAACATATCCATATCATGATGGTCTCTTCTATCCATATCCACTAATGTATCTGTTTCCATGCAACACTCCAGTAAACACATTTCCTTTTAACCTGCTTACCAATACAATGATAATAGACTTAATTAAACAAAATTTGCAACCATAAAGTAGCACATGAAACCTTTAACCAAGAGAATCGAAAGAGGCTAACACTGGTTGCCAATATGTAACAGATCTTATATCCTATTTTAATTTTTTACAGATAAGATAATTCTATTAATGTCTATGGATGATATCTGATAATATATCATGTATCACTATCAAGAAACTCCAACACAGTCAGACATTTGTTTGTAGAAAATTTTTTCTGCAGATACTAATTCATCTCCACATTGAATGGGAACTGATGCAGGGATTAGTTGTACCTTCTCAGCAATTGCTTCAATGTTTCATTGTAGCTTCTATTCTTATTTACTTTAAACCAGTGGCATGTTAAATTTAAATCCTAGATTAACCGAACCTTTTTGTCTCCTTGAATAGAGTGTCAGCCTCGCATGAACACATCTTCAATAAGCATTTTCAAGCAACCGCCCAAGTGTAAAGAAAACACCATTGTATTTGAGGTCATCCTTTTGATCTTCAACAGCTAAGCAGGCTTTATGGGTGCCAGTTATTAACCAATTATATTGCTTCATGGATATGTTTTCTTTATTGCCTTTCAGAAGGAAGGTATCCTACATGTTTTATAGTACGTGGAAGTTTGCTTTACAGTTATCATGGACATTAATAAGAGAAAATAGCAGTCTTTCATGACTAACCAGACAAACTCAGTCTCAAATATTCTTGAATTTTATGAAATGCAACAAAGATTGTCCACTATTTTGGCCTTCAAGCCATTAATAGGATCTTACCTAATAGAGGAGAAGAGGCAACGGCTGTCAAAATCAGGCTGCAATATTCTAAAATAACCTATCCATGCTCGGCATTTAGGTTTGTCTATCCACGATAAAGAAATGTAGGATCACTTATGCATTTTCTACTAATGCATTTAATTAACAAAGTTGTCTAATGCATAGCGATCACATTTGTACAATATGTGATATGAGCTTTGAAAAACAAGTGTATTGATGTGTTAGACCAAACAAATATTTGTACGTATAATGTTTAAGCATCAATATTCTAATATAATGTGTCATTAGGAATTTAGAAGTCATCAAGATGGAAGCTGGAAGGTCATCAAAGGCTTTAAATGTAAATTAGTAGATTGTGGTTGTATCTTCTTCCAAGTGGTCAAAGATTCACATAAATCTGTCAACTTCATGATTTGTGTGTTCTGCCTCTTCCACTGTTGAACAATCATTCACTATAGCAGTTCTCTACACTGACATAATTTTGTCCTATAGCAAACAATGTTCTTCTTGATTTAATTAAAATTTCTCTTTCAATGAAATTTAAAGAACATCCGTAAAAAGACAGCAAATAACAAAGACACCTTTATAGTTTCACACAGCATCCATAAGCTCCACTAATGGTATATCATGCTCATACAGAGTCATCTTGGTTCAATATAAACTGTGTGTTCAAAGCACATACGCAGACACATGACAAAAATCGTAAGGTGACATGCACCAAATTCTGTCAGATACTGATATTGAAGACGAAGAAGTAAAGGTGCACTTTACATGTGAACATTTTGACTGTGACTATGATCAACTCCAGATGAACAAAATCAATTGACAAAAGGAACAAAATATTTCTATCTCATCACGCACCTACAGTGTCTAAACTTTGAGCCATTGGCACAACACCAACAGTAGAAACGGACCCATGAGAAGGACGAAACCCCAGTATGCCACAAAACGCAGCAGGTATTCGCACACTTCCACCTGTATCAGTACCTGCAAAGGAAAGCCAAGAAAACTTTACCACCAGTGAAGCATTATCAGATGGTTGACTCACCATGACATTACTATTGAACACGAATTTTTTTTCAATAAATATAAGCATGAAATATCCTTTTCATCAAGAATATGATTTGTAAAAATATAGCAACCTATGAAAACACTATCATCTACTTTCTCTTTCCACTTGATTATGGAAATATAAACAGGTTAGTTTGACAGTTGGGCTAAGATACCAATACCCTTGACATAATTTTCCAGGAAAGCCCAAGCAAACAACACTAACCATAACCTTTAGTTCACAAGGCTACATGTAAAGGGAAAGTAGATGACAAAAATAAAAAATACAATGTACAAGTTCAAGTGGAATACTCTAGGTCAACCAAAAAGAGGTGGCCCTCAGTAGGCCTAGGCAAGCAACCTGACACAGGGTCCTAGGTGAGAACAAGTAAACATCCTGCCCTGTAGCACTTGGCAAGCCTGAGCAAACAACCTGACACATGGCCCCAAATGACTCCTAGCAATCACAATGCACATGGCCCTAAGAGGTCCTACCAATCACCAAGCAAGAGGCCCTAAGAGATCCTGCCAATCACCAAGCATGTGGCCCTGTGCAAGCCTAGCAAAACACCAAGTATGTAGACCTTGGCAAGTCCAGCAGACCACTAAGCATGTGACCCTAGGCATGTTGCCATACATGAGCCCAAGCAGACATCAGACAATTGGCTGCAACAAACACTAGCTATGATTATTACAAACATTCATCCCAAAAGATCCAAAGAAAGCCCACCACACACAGGTCTAAAGTAGATGCAACTCTAAGCAGAACTTGTAAGACCAGACGGGGAGCCCAGAGACACTAGTATGGACTCATGTTGGTCATGAGGCATGCACTTCAAAAAGTAGAGGCAATATCAAAATTCAAATTGATGTCAATCAGGAAGAATTATATCAAAATAGTTTTCAGGAAATCAACACAGACAAATATTATCCTAAACCCACATAGCATTGAGGCAATATTGTTATTTAAAATAACCAACATTTTATATAATCATTGTTTACACCATCAAGAAGCACACCTATTTTGATATTTACAAGTGGACAGATATTACATGGCTTCCCCTCTTCTTGAACAAAATAGAAAACGTAAATTCTTAAAGAGATATCAACCACCTTCAGTTATACCCTTTGCAGTAATCACTTAAAGTAGGGCTTAACTGTCCACAAAGAATGCAAATGGATTCAGAAGTAGGGCCAAAAAATTGGATGTCATGTACCATTCCCAATGTTTTTCTCCTAATAATGATATAATTCTTCTCTGCTTTGGTGAAAAGGCCATGCAGCAGTGATTACTACTGTAGGCAGCAACATTGTAGATGGAAATTTAAAATTAGAATGCTAAATAATACTCTAATGCTTGACAATGCCGCCAACAATTATAAATTTAGTTCTAATTACGTTAAAAAAATTAATATCTACAACCCATATTCGAATACCAATAATCAATATGTTTAATGAGAGTTTGGCAATGGATGAGCATGATTCATTCTGCTTAAGAATTAAATCATTGCCCTTACTTCGATTTGATTACTTAACATTGTTAGCAATCAAGGTGCGTCATGGGGTCAAAATATTTAATGCACCCTCTTCTATTTTTTAAATAGCAAATATATGACTATGCTAACCTTAAGAAAAGAGATGTGATTGGTTAGTATTACCTCCCTACAGCAGGAATAATATGCAGAGCTTAAGAAGTAAAGAGGGTGATTCCAACTGTTGGATCACTTCTTCCACTAAAGTGCATGCAATGGCATAAATAGACACATCAACAATATGAATTTTTTTCCCCTCAATTCAGATATGCCAAAACTGGGGGCACTTGTAATCATGATATTCAAGTTTTACCTATTCAAATGCTGTGCCTTCCTTAATAGACAATCAAGGGGATGGATTTTTCCTATGAGTTCTTCAATAAAACAATGATAACAACCTGCACACCCTAGGATAGCCCTTACTTGCAATGATATCCTAGATGCCCTAGGATAGCCCTTCCTTTGTTGAAATTCCTGCAAACAAAAATACTTTGTGAATGAAAGCATAAAAACGTGTACATAGTCTGCAATCCAACATGAGTATTACTTTCAATTTAGGTTCTTCGATTGCCCTTATTTGATTATAGCCTAAAAAAACCATCAAGGATTGATTATAACCCACTCTCTATCACTTCTTCTAAGATAGAATCTATATAAGTATATGAAATGGCTTTATCTTGGCAAATGCATTTAAAGGTCCACACAAACCCTTAGTTGCATTGTACCCTTTTCAGGTGCTACTACCACTGGGGACACCTGTAGTCACTTGCTCATACTTCAAATATTATCCCTGCATCTAACATTCCTTCTGTCTCACCATATAGGTCGAAGAGCATATCTGGGCTCCATCCTATGTGGCTGTCACTTTACAGAATCAATTCTATTTGTAAACACATAATTCCAATGGCACCTCTTTGAATCCCTATAGCTCCAAGCAAACACATCTTTATACTTACAAACATGTGGATTGCTCCCATCCTGTACCCATAGAAATCATTTTAAGAAGGCCTTTCATTCCCAATTACCGCCCGTTTGTTATTTTTTCTACTAGCTACAACCTGTGCATGATTCTTTAGAAGTTCCTTCACCTAAAGCTGTGTGAGAACCTTGTTCAAATAAATTTTGCTAGGAAGATTGAGCAGCCCTCTTTTGTCCTCGAGGCTCTCAAATGTCCCTCAATGGACAGAAACTGAATGAGAAGGGCACCATCCAAAATAAACCAAACCCTCTAGAGAGGAATATCCTTGAGATCCAAGATTTAGGTCCAAAATTCATGAGTTATCTTCAGAGGTTCACCAGCTCTTGGAAGGCCACAAACCCCAAGACTGATTTCCTTGGCTTGTCGTACCCATTCTTTGAAAATTTTTACTTGAATGGCTGATTAAACAATAGGTGGGACCTTCTTACCTTTGACAACTTGCAGCAGTGAACTATGTGCGTGCATTTTCTTTGGGATAGATTTTTGGGAAGTTGTTCAAGTTTGGCCATCTTCCTGCAGCACAAGTGAACTTCGTGCTGAAGATCTTCAATAATAGCATCCTTCTTTCAAAGTTGGTCCCATTGCTATTATATATGGTCATGAAACTTTGTCCCTAGTCGTTCTAACTCCAATATCTGGAATCACATGTAACATTCTTCAGATATCCTCAAACACTTGAACACAATAGATGAAATGCCTCTTGTACTTTTCCAACATATGTAACATTTTAATGCACGATCATTATAGCCTCACTATGCTTAGAGTTTAATTAGTAATAGTGCCATAAAATAAGTCAAGAAAACTTGTCTCACCAGGTTTACAGTTATATTAGTAACAGTCCCATTAGATTTAAAATCAGGAATGCTCACATTTTTAAGTATCTTGAAAACCCATCACCAGGTGATGGATAATCATTCTCTGCTCCTGTAGAAATCTTGGGACTTAATTTTCATAATCTTCAAATTTTATTAACTACGACCATTGATTTGGGTGTTGTTTATAGCCGGTGTATCTCATGACATAGCCATGAATGTATTTTTCATTCAACTTGATAAAGATTGCAAAATAACTAGATTCTAGATCTAGGACCCTCACCAAGAGCAAAGTCTACAAGCTCTGCTGCAACAGCTACAGCTGATCCACTTGATGATCCACCAGGTATCCTTGAAGGTGCAGCTGGATTAGTTGGAGTTCCATAGTGCTTGTTTTCTCCATTCATGCTGCAAACATAAGATGATGTTTAGATCTGAATAATACAAATGGCTAGGTTTATGACAGATAATAGAAGATATATTGTCACTGCCAAAGAAAACATTTAGTTATGATCACAATAGCGACTGCGGTAAATAATCCTTCCCAAAATTCATAGTAAAATAAGGCTTGAAATATTTCTTTGATTTATTTTGAGGAATAGAAAACTCCTAAGAACTTGACTCACACAAACATCCATTTCAAAACCTGAATATCATTTTCTACTTAATTTGCAGGTTGCTATAACTTTTTTGAATGCAGTTCCATGCAAGAAAATGAAGATATGTGATAATTATTAAATATGCAACTACATATATAAATGAGTAAAGTTATAAACCCAACTTGGAAAAAGTTACAAATATGTGCCCAAAGGGTTTTGAGCAAGGAGTTTCACACCAAGACTCCAATCCCATAGATGAATTTTAACATTTATTCAAATGGCATAAGCTCAACCGGTTCAATCCTTGACTTTCAAAAAGAAAATCTAGGTTCTAAACTTGCTAAGTGATACATGCATAGTTGCCAAAAAAAATGTTGTTGTAATACCACTATGTGGTCATGATGTAATACAGGTGGAGTATGTTTCAATCCCATATAACCAATTAAAAAAAAAATTAAAGATATTTAAAGGCCATGATCAACCTGTATGCCATCTCATCCATAACAGTTATGCCCACACATGTGGCTCCCACTTGTACAAGAAGTGAAACAGCTGGGGCAGTTTCAACAGCAGGTTCATGGGTTCTTTGCCAGTCAGGATTTCCAAAGCCTGTTACATATCCCTCTACGTCAAATCTGTCATCACATAAACAATTCCTAATTTTATAAGTAAAACTTGTGTGCCAGTACCCACAATACGCAATAAACATAAGCACAAAAATAGATATCCAAAATATACTCAAATAATTAAAAAGACCCACTTTTACAGATCTCCAATCATCTGACAATACTCTTATCTTTCGCCAACTACTTTATTTTGAAAACTTAAGCAACTCACTTAAGTCCCATTACAATTTTATTGGGCAATTAAAGAGAAAATAAATAGAAATACTACAATAAACAAGAAACAATTGTGAAGTTCTAGATATTATGAATACATTTTATTCAGAAAACACATTAATACACCAACGACCATTATCAAATCCGGAAGCCAAATTACAAATAACAAGTCCATTAAGTAAGGATAATACTGTAACCTTGGACCCCAAAGGCACTACTAATATCCAAAACTTGTAAACCTGTTTTCTCATGCAGAATCCATATTCAGAAACAAGCTTTAAGTTACAGTGCAAACAACATAATTTAGTTTCAGTGAACTACAATTCTGACTACAATAGCTAATTCCTCAGGACAGATTTATAGGTGCACAAATGTGATATCCAGTATTTGAACCAAAGTCACAGTATCTGGCAGTCCTCTTGCCCAAATACTTGTATATGCATATCTCATACAGATACCAATATGATACTTCTCAGATACCGTATCCAAATATAAGGATATCATATCTTAACTTATCTGAATACATGCCCATTTAAGGCCCATACTATTACATCCAGATATGGCTTTGGCATGTCTCGAATTGTATCCATGACATGATATTAAAATAAGAAAATACATTATTTTTAAATAACTTTTAAATTAAAGAACAATGAAAAATCCCCCTCTCAATTAATGAAAATATCCTACAAAACAGTTATATTTTCATAAACATTTTTATGTTTTATTTTTTTAATATGTAAAATATTTATGTTTTTTACAGTGTTCCACGGGGACGCGTCCCCTCGTTTCCCACGTCCCCCAGGACGGGGGGAAACATCCCGGGACGGCTGAGGCCTGTGGCCTCCCGTCCCTGGGACGTCCCCTTTTTGGGGCGTCCCCGGGGACGCCCAGCCGTCCCCGAGGACGGCTGGGCCCCATGGGGGACGCTCGGGCCGTCCCTAGGGACGGCTGGGCGTCCCCGGGGACAGCTGGGCACCTTTTTAAGGTGCCCAGCCGTCCCTAGGGACAGTCTGGGCGTCCCCCATGGGGCCCAGCCGTCCCCCACGGCTGGGCGTCCCCACCAAAGGGGAAAATAAAAAAAAATAAAAAATTTAAGTTTTTAAGTTTTTAAAAAGGCTGGGCGTCCCCACCAAAGGGGAAAATAAAAAAAAATAAAAAATTTAAGTTTTTAAGTTTTTAAAAAGGCTGGGCGTCCCCACCAAAGGGGAAAATAAAAAAAAATAAAAAATTTAAGTTTTTAAGTTTTTAAAAAGGCTGGGCGTCCCCACCAAAGGGGAAAATAAAAAAAAAATAAAAAATTTAAATTTTTAAGTTTTTAAAAAGGCTGGGCGTCCCCCACGGCTGGGCGTCCCCCACGGCTGGACTATTTCAAATTTCTTATTGCTGTCATATTTGAACAGTTAGTGACTGAAAATTGTTAAACATGACAGTCTTTGTTTGAACATTGGTGGCTGAAAAAATGATGACTGTTATTACTTTAAATGATGACTGTTTGAACATTGTTTGAACTTGATATCCTTGGCTGAACCTTCAAGTTATAGTTGTTGAACTTGAAACAATTAAATGGCTGCAAATTAGTAACTAATATGAACATGAAAATGTTAAATGACTCAATTATGGCTGCACTTATGTGTTAGTAACTAATCTGAATATGAATGGCTGCACTTACATAATTGATTAGTAATATGAAATATCATTTTTGTTGGGTGTAGAATTCTGAATGTGTAGATTATTCTAAATTTCTAAAAAATTCAATTTTTATAGTATTATACTAGCCGTCCCCCCAGCCGTCCCCCACCGTCCCCAGAAACCCGTCCCCCCGTCCCCCAGGCTCGTGGAACCTTGGTTTTTTATAATCCCATATCTAGTTGTATCTGTATTAGGGGATTTTAAAAATCTGTTGCATCTTTATCCGATAGTGTATTCATTTCCATGCAACATGGATTTGAACATAATTGCCTACCTAAACTGAATGGATAAAGCAGTGTCAATGTAATTTAAGGTCCTATGGACGAAGTTGTCTAAAGGATTGACAAAGCTAAACCTACCATAACCCTAATGGACTAGCTAAAGCATAGCCTGGTCCAATTTTGAATGCTTATCCTGAAACTAAACCATTTATACAACCATAATTCTAACATAACAGCCTTCCAACCTGCCAAATAGCAGAGCCAATGATAAGAGGTCTATCATATGATGCAAGATGTGTTAGAAGTGGGGACACTTTGCACACAATTGCACGAATGTTGCCAGTCTGAGCATTCAAATTATGTGCAGATGGTGTGGGGACCACAATTATGCATAGAAGAATTGACCCTAGAAGGGAGGGGAAATTAGCATGTCAATTTAATTGACATTAAATAATGAAATTGGGAGACAAAACATATTCCAGCAATCAATTGGGTGTAAGCAAAGAAGGCTGACTATCCTGATCCATCTGTGGAGCACAAGTGATCTCAAGGAAGAAATGTTAAAGGAATGTGATAAGCGCACCAAGAAAGGGTGACAACCACACCCACATGTGAAGAGCTGTCTACACCATAGAGTGAGAAATCAATTCCTGCAGTTTAGTATATCAATAAAGGTGGCTACCTTGTTGAAGGCAATTTCTAATCAGCATGCCACAGTTGAAGGCAATTTCTAATCAGCATGCCACAGTTGTTGGAGGCAATTTCTAAGGTTCAGGAAGAGAAGAGAACTGCACGACACTACCACCAAAGACTGCAACAAAGGACCAACTTATCAAGCCTACACTGTTGATAAATAAATCATCAACCTAAGGAGCCAATCAACAAGTGATGTTCTTACATCCTGTAATAGTTCGTTACTACCATCACACAACCAGCGGAGTTGCACAACCTGACACAGAAGACAAAGCAGGGCCTAAATCAGCAAGAATTGGCTAAGTGTTTGGAAGAGACAGCACCTTGCTTCGCAACACTCTACTCTTGTGCACCTTGCTCCGAATAGCACAACTTGCTTAGGCCACCCTGCACAAGACTGACCCACTCAAAGGACTCTGCTCTGTGTAATGTCCTTTTTCTGGGGTTCTAGATATTTCTAATAAAATTCCAATGTTTTTGCAGGTAATAAAATTACAATAAAAATGCAGATTTAATTCTAGATTGCAGAACAACAATTTCCAATAAATTCCCAAGGCTGAATTTTATTAACAATTGCAACACAACAATGCTTCAACAATCCACAATCTGATTTTTATTAAAATTGAAGGCATACCAGATTTACAATGACAAATCCCATTCAATAAGTTTTGATTTAATACTTGAATGCTATCAATATATTACCAGGAATGGGACGCTGGCCTCCAGGAGATGATAAAGTGTTGGCTGATCTTCAAAATATGCTTAGGACAGCTACCAGATGGGACGCTGGACTGATTGGGGTCTTGTAGTACTGAATTTGTCCTCAAAACTGCTAAAATACTCTGCCAAACTGGGACGCTGCTCTCCAGATAGGAATTAATGCTGAATCTACTCAAAATCACCTCAAATACAGCCCCAATATGGGACGTGTAACCTGGAATGACTGTGAAATCTGATGTTAACCCCAAATCTGCCTTGTATGCTGTCTTGGAGTGGGACGTTGGGTCCTAATTAGCTTAATGGCAGTCCACAACTCCTTCAATCTGCAGATACACCTCTGAAAGTGGGACGCTGCCTTCTACAAAATTCAAATACTGAGAATAACCCACTAAACTGCTAATGTATGGCCAGTAGATGGGACGTTGGGCAGGTAAGCCACCCAATGGCTGATTGAACCCTCTCAATGTGTAGATATGAGCTTGGTAATGGGACGCCAGGTTTCGAGATACTTTAATCTGCTGTTATAAATCTTCAAACCTGCTAATACTTCCTCCAAATATGGGACCTCCAGCTCCGGAGTTGTAGTAACTTCAAAACTGACTCCAAGTTCCTCAACTAAAATCTCCAAACTGTCCAATTAACCTCCCAGAATTGCAATGTTCCTATCACAAAGGTTGAATGCTAATAACAATAATGATATTTGCCTCAAACCAATAACAAACCCTCTCGTAGGGCAATTATGAATGAATAAAAATGCAATAACCCTCTCTTAGGGTAGAATGCAATTGAAGAGCAGTAGAGACTCCAAGGTTTTCGTCTTAGAGCTCCTCAGCTTAAAGGGTTTTTCGTCCTTCAGCTGACTCCTGCAGGGTTTCGTCCGCAGAAGGGATCTCTTGTAGGGTTTCGTCCCCAAGAGAAGAGTAATTTAGCTTCTCAGCCAAATTCCACAAGAGAAAGAAATAATCAAATGTCCAAGATACCAAATGAATGCTCCAATCCTTCTTTTATAAACTCCAAACCCTAATTTGTCGTTGAGAAGCTTTTATTTTTATTTTTATTATAATAATAATAATATAATGGAGTTATATTATTATATTATTATCCTTAATATAACGCATACCTCTTATTACTCCCCCTTTTATTATTTTTTATTTATTTTCCCTTTATATCACACCAAACTTTATAAAAATAACATTATTACTAACGCAAACCACACCACATGTATGCACAAGGAGAATTCGAAAAATGGGTCATTACACTCTGCCAGTGCCTTGCTCTCAACCTGTGTGCCTTGCTCCGTGGACAAGGATGATGTGTCACCTCGTAGTTATCACCATGGTACATTGCATGTAGTCTATTTTTGGTTGCATTATGGTACATTGCATGTAGTCTATTTTTGGATTCATTTTTAAGCATATATACGAGTTTGATGCTCAATGAAAAGGGTCCTTTTGGCCTTCAAACATACTAGAGCTACTCTTCAAAGTGAGATTATACTAAACGCTTAACTGCAAAATCAATAAAGAGTTGTGCATGACATTTTGATTCAACTGTCCCTTTTGTTTTATGAATGTGTGAAATCAGTGGCTTTGCCCTCCTTTCCCCTATTAGTCCCTCTCTTTGGTCATTGTCACAGGTTATTTGAAGATCTTGCACACTGAAGTTATTCAGTCACTGCCAAAATGCCAATCATACCAAATCTGAACCTTGCTACGGCTTTGGCTGTATTTTACATTTCTTTTCTCTTGCACCCTTTTCTCTTGAACAAAGTAGATCAGATTTGTTTTCTGCATACTCAACTTAGTTCTTTCCTTGTTTTTCAGCTTAGATCAGTTTCTTCCTTTATTTTTCAGCTTAGTTACAAGGGAACTGACCCAACATCCAAAGGTTGGGGAGAGTAAAAAAGAATTAGTTCATAAGTTTTGATATTGACCTTATGCACCTTGTATCTGTAAATGTGATGCTTTAGCACAAATACTCTGATGGAACAAGATTTTGAGATTATAATAAGTTGAGATATTTATGTTAAAAAATTGTGCCCCAATTTTGTAGTTAAAATCCAGGTATGACAACCTGCCACTATGTCCACATGCATGCTTTGAATAAATAGCAATATTAGTTTGTTTTGGCAAGTTCCAAAAATATGAATGGCATACTTTTGAATTTGGAAAATACACAGTTGATATTCTACACACAAATTCTGCCCAGCTTCCCAAAAACTATAGTCCCCAAGTGAACATGAGGGCCAAATAAGAATAACCATTATTCTATTGATACTGCTTCTAATGATCATGATCATGCACTTGGTTCTTGTAAGGGTGATGCTCCTCTGTTGATGTTAATATTACTCAAAAATGTTGATGCTTCCCATAATATTTTGTGGTTAATGATGATACTTCTATTGACGATGCTTCTAATGCTTATCCTAAGGGTGCTCTTCATGGTAACAATAAGCATTTTTCTACAAATATGTTTGATGTTGAAGAACCAACATAAGGCATTCGTTCTAAAATGCTTAGCTACATGGATTGAATAGGTGGTGGTCTTGGTAAAAAAGAACAAGGCATAGAATTTCCAATTAATCCTCAAAAGACGAGAAAACATCTTGGTTATTAACATTTAGCACATCATTCATGCAAGACGAAAGTTTATTGGCATTTCGTCCAGTCTATTTTGTATCTACCACCATTTCTTTTGAAAAAGGGAAAAAAAAAACTTGAAAACCTGCATTTTATCATAACCCTTCACCCTCATCTTCAAGAAGGTTTAGTTATTCAAAGAGGTTTGGTTCTCCAGGCAGTAAAATTTTTCAAAATATGGACATTCGAAAAGGTTTGATTCTTCGAGATGGTTATAGATCATTAAGGAGTTCTAGATGACAGAGTTAAAAGATAATCAAGATTAATTCTGGTTGGATCAATCTTGGATGAAAGAAATCTTTGTGGGTTTATGCAAGAAGATGATATAGGTATGTCAGCTCACATGAAGATCCCATTTCTTGACTTCCATAGTCATGTTTTTCATGAGTGGTCATTTGTATGATTGGGCCAATTCATGGATGATCATCATTGAGATTAGTTAATTCATGATTGGTGGTTGTACATGCCAGTTTATGTACCTCAAACAAGTAACGTGTGCAGATTTGGGGATGGCTAATTAATCTCTTACTCTTATCATGATGACTTCTATTAGGTGTTGAAATTGAAATATTATTGTTTGCAACCCAATACTATTGGACTGCAACTTCCCTTTGAATATTATTGATCTCACTCACGCCTACCCTTATTGAGTATTTACATCACAAGAAAACTGGGTTTTGCTTTGCTTCACTAGAGTCATTCATAGTTGTCCTACATATTGAGTATTATATGGGGGATATCCACTTGCTTGGTCCTATAGCGGTGGCAAGACCATGCTTGGATTGTGCATTTCTCTAAAAGGATGCCCCCAATCGAGTTTGTAGGAAGAAATCACAGATCAATAATATTAATCCTGATGACGATGAGTTCATTTGTTATAGCTGTGGATTTTTCCAAATGTGACGAGCTTTTTGGACCATCTTTTTCAATGGGCAGGCATTGTATACCACTAAGTTCATTGGATATCTTCATAGGTGACATTGAAGCAAAGTTAAAGAGATAAACTTGGGTTGCAAAAAGATGTCATTAAGGGAGGATGTTGGTGTAACATCACCTTCCTTAGTCCATTGTGTTTAAAGGAGGATGTTGGAACATGTAAACCCACTTCTTAAGACCTTTACCATATTTTGTAATAGCCTTATTGTCAGCTTGTCTTTTGCCATTGGATATTGTATTTATTCTGTTATACATGATTGAGATATTTTATTGATTTTGCAATATGTGGTTGAGCCCATACCTCACCACCCTTGAACCTGTATAAAGGCATCTCATTTGATCACCATGAACAATCTTGTCACTATCTTATATTTATCTTATATGTATCTTGAGGATCCTTGAGCTTTCCTTTCTTTTCCAAATCTCTTATGTCATTATGTGGATGTTTTGTCAGTTTACAACAATAACCTATATAAAAGCATCTCATTTGATCACCATGAATGCTCTTGTAGTTATTATCTTATATTTATCTTATATGTATATTGAGGATCCTTAAACTTTCCTTTCTTTTCCAAATCTCTTATGTCATTATGTAGATGTTATGTCAGTTTACAACAATAGAGTCTCCCATGGGATGTCTTGCATTTATATACCCTGGAAAATACTCTGCTTAGACAAATCCAATCTTTACCAGCTATAACAGCAACAATAACAAGCCATAAAGTCCCAACCTTGTTTATAAACCTCGGAAAACCCCTCCCGAGGCAATTCAATTCTCTCACTCTTCCTATAACTACCCATAAAGTCAGAACCTTACTTTAAAAACCCTACAAAGCCCTCTCGCACCTCAATTCAAGTTTCTCTAGGCAAATATAATACAGAAACCAACTATAAACATAAAAAATATAAGTTAAAACCTTACTCATAAACCAGCAAAAATAATAATAACACCAACAGTAAAGTCCAAACCTTAAACCAAAGTTTTTTTTGAGAGGAACTTCAGAAAGACTTCTCATTCAAGGTGTCAAAGGTGTCACCACAAACCAAAGTTTTTTTTTGAGAGGGACTTCAGAAGACCTCTCATTCAAGGTGTCTCCTTGAACATTATTCGAGATCTGCAGGTTGGAAAGACTAACAATTGTTTTATCCTGAATATTATTAAGGACACATCAAATATTCTGAAAGGTATGTTAGAAGTTAAAATTGAGTATATTTATAGGGAAGGTAACCAAGCTGTTGATGTTATGGCCAATTTGGAGGTGGATAGTGGCCAGTTCAGAATTTGGGAAGACAATTTTCCTTCGTGGCTACTGACAATTATTGCTTTGAAAGCATTGGGTCTACCTATCCAGTAGGTATTTTTATTGTCTTTATGCTTGGATGAGATCTCAGTTGTGTTCTAGTGATCCTTTCTTTCGGGGGCCTTTTTTGGGGGGTTGGCCCTTTTGCTTCTGGTGGTTACCATTCTCAAGGAATATGATTGCTGTTTTGCCTTCATCCTTGCTCTTTGAGTTTGGAGTTTTGTTATCTCCATCTTTCTTGATGTTGTCCTTTATGTTCTCCTTTATGCCCTGCTGAGTGGTGGGCTGGTCTTTGCTTTTGGATGGTTGTTTTAGTTTAATTTCTATTTCTTTTGGCCTTGTAGGCTGGCCTGTGCTTAATTAGCCTTATTTTTCTCTGCCTCCTCTTTTATAATATAAAAAGTTTCTGGAACTTCAAAACCCTGTTTTCACCATTAATCAAAAAACAACAATAATAACAATATTAATAATATTAATAATAATAATAACAACAATAATAATATTAATAATAATTATTATTATTATTATTATTATTATTATTATTATTATTATTATTATTATTATTATTCTCCAGTCTAAAGCAATGCAAATACTGTGCAATACCGCAAATTCATGCAAAGACAAGCGCAAAACAGGTTTTAAAAAACAAATGAAGCGCACTCACAGTTCCTTAATTGCAAAAGTGAGTCCCGTGAGAGGATGCGGAGCCTCTGGGGGCGCAGGCTGGGGAGGCGGAAGCAACTGAATCCGTTCAATAAATGCGCCAAAGTCTTCCTTAATTTCCTTCCTCCGCCTCCGAAGCGCCAAAAATATTCCCGCCAGTCCCAATCCCAGCAGCACTATAAAATTTGCAGGCGAAGATGACATCTTCATATGATCAAATAAACCCTAACTTTTAACTAAAACCCTTGCAGTAGTCCATACCATAAGCTGTGCCGCCGACAGTGGAGGGCTGTCAAAGGTCCATAATAATATCACAGGGTTTATCAGATTCGCTCCGAAACCTTCTCAGAAAATTCGAGTTACAGAAATGATAAGAATTGAATTAACGAACCTGTGTGACTGAAATAGGATTATGAAAATTACGGATGCGGCAAGATTTTGCTACAGGCCAAATTGTCCCTTCTTCTCTTCTGCTATTATGGCTTATTTCCTTTTATTTTTGTTCTCCCGGACGCGTATCCTTTTTCAAGTGATGGATCCCTGAGAGGGTCTCTATCTTCGATCGGACAGTCGAGAAAAGTTTTCTCTCGGATCGGGACTCCATAGTCATAGACTTTTCACCACGTCGTCCAAGGTTTCGATGATATTTTGGGTCGTCGAAGGTTTCGATGGTATTTTGGGACTCGATTAGCTTATAACTCGTGGTTACATGTACCGTAATTGGTAAGGATGGATAAAAGTTTTATAATAAAAAAAAAATGAGATTAAGGTTTTTGGTGGTTATCATTCAATTTTAACAACTATTTTTTTTAACTGGTCAGAGGGTCAAGTGGCATTGCTTTCCAATATAGAGTTAAATCATGGTGCTACCATCATGGTGCTACCATTATGATAGATAAAAGGTTTTCTAAGGATAAAGAGATGAGATAAAGGTTGTATGTGCTCACCATTCAATCTCACATAATCAATAATATTATAGTTTCATATATTATTCGAACTTGTGGATGTCAAAAATAAATTATTTTAATTTTATAAATAATTATAATAAAATATTTTAAATATTTATGTGTGATTAAAATAAGTCTAATAAAATTAAGAGTAAGTGTGAGTGAAAGCAACTCTTACCTACTTTTTCTTGTTTTAGATTTGGAGGGACTTGTTTTAGATTTTTAGGGAAAAGTAATTAGAGAGTGTGAATACGAAGCAAGTGCAAATAAGGAGTATTAGAGTGCAATAGTTTTTTTATAAATGAATGGAAACAAACATTCTCAAATATTGTTTGTCATGAGATATACACAACATATAGAAGATAACAATATATAATTAAGGTATTTGTAGATATTAAAATATATTCACTCAAGAAAAACAAAATTACATTCAAATCAATAAAGAAATTATTGATGAGAAGAGATATTTATATTTAATTGCATGTTGTCTTTAGGTCAAGTTTATAAGATTGACCCTCAAGAATTAAATATTAAAAAATAACAAAAATTATAGGTCCAAAGGATAAACACTAGCTTAGATATAAAGGATATATATCTAAAAACGTCAAGAGTTATCAATCTCGAGGCGTCTATCTCATTTCTTGGGAGTGTGATCTCCAAGATAGGCGCATCGGGATTGATAACTCTCAACGTTTTTAGATATATATCCTTTATATCTAAGCTAGTATAATATTTTATTAAACAGTTGCAACGGTTGGTTAGTCGGTTGTTTTAGTTTAAATATTTTAAATGTTTGCAACGGTTGGTTATCTCATTTCTTGGGGGTGTGATCTTCAAGATAGGCACCTCGGGATTGATAACTCTCGATGTTTTTAGATATATATCCTTTATATCTAAGCTAGTATAATATTTTATTAAACAGTTGCAACGGTTGGTTAGTCGGTTGTTTTAGTTTAAATATTTTAAATGTTTGCAACGATTGGTTAGTCGGTTGTTTTAGTTTAAATATTTTAAATGTTTTTGTTAATGTCGGCTTTTTTAATAAATAAAAAAATTGTTTACGGTGTGACATGTATGACCTCTTTGCCTCCCATCCCCCTGTCTGCCATTGTAGGAACGCCTCTCATCGTAATAACAAAAAGTCATTCATGGCCTCATGAGAAGCTTAACCACCATGTATTTCAACATTCCTCCTTAAGTTGAACATACAACACAAAGAGAGGCCCTTATATTGGATCCCCCTTTAAGGGACACTCTTATTGCAAGAAGCTTCTACATGCGCACAAAGGTGACCTCGGGCATGATCTTGATCAAAATATATGTTGTCTACTCTGAAGAAGAAGCAAACACTAGAACTGACATCCCACAAGCATGAAGTTATCGCACAAAGTGCATCCATATCTCAATGTGGGATTGTAGACAAGTTAAATAGTATTTTGATTATCACAACAAAGAGGAACCAGAGAACCCTAATGAATGTCAATCTCCTCCAAAATTATCAATATCCACCTATTATGTTTGGTTGCCTCATTAGCAACACAATATTCAGCTTCCATAGAAGATTGAGAAATAGTGGATTGTCATCTAGAATACCATGAAACCAGATTGAATCCCATGTAATACAGAAAGCCTGTGGTGGACTATCGCTTATCCAATTCTCCTACCCAATCAGCCTTTGAAAAATCAGTCAAAATTAGAGCGAAACCAACATAATAGTGAATGCCCAATTGATATGTCCCTTTGATGTATTTGAGAATTTGCTTAGGTATTTTCCAATGACTCTCCCAGGGAGACCGCATGTACTTAAAACAATAGCTAGCAACAAAAGCTATATCTAGTCCAATGTGAATGAGATAAAGAAGACCACGTATAAGAGATCAATATAGTGTAGCATCAACCAAATTTGTAGTACAATCAGCCTGTAAGTTCAAACTTGAGGCAAAGGGGGTCTTAGTAAATCATTGAAGAGGGTCCAAAGCATATTTAGTCTAAGATATGGTTATGCTAAAATATGATTAATCAATCTAGATTCCTTAAAAAATAGTGTAAGAGCCCTAAGTCTATCATCTCAAAGGTGGATAGAAATCGTGACTTCATCTCCTAAATCAAGGTACTGAAACCACCCATGATAAGAAGATCATCAACATACAACACAATTATCATAGTCTCCTTATAATGATGTTTAATGTAAATGTCATGCTCATTCTCACATCATCAAAATTCACAACCGATGAAGAATCATACCAAGTTTGAGGAGCTTATCTAAGACTATACAAAGATCGAGTCAATCGATATACCAATGGAGTAGGACCCTCTAGCTCAAATTCAGGTGGTTATTACATGTAAATCTCCTTTTGAATTTCTTCGTGAAGAAATACACTCTTCACATCCATATGTACCTTCCATCCATAGGAAGCTACAATACAAAGAATCATTCTAACGGAGTTCATCTAGTTAAAAGTGCAAATGTATCGAAGTAGTTAACTCCCTCACTCTAAGAGAATCCCTTCAAAATAAGGCATACCTTGTTCTTTTGAGTTTGACAATATTATGTGTACTTGGTCTTATAGATCCACTTACACCCCACAACATTCTTCCCTGTTGCAAGAGAAACCAACTCCCATATCTTGTTTTTCATCAATACCTCATATTTTATTGTCATGGCATCTTTTCATTCATGTTTTCCCTTAGCCTAGGAGTAGATGATAGGATCATATGAATGGGCTACTTTTAAGGCTTAGGAAGGAGCCTTTTGATGTCACTTAAGTGATATAATGGGTTGTGCATCATTTAGAAGCATCTTAACCTACTTAGGGATTGGACGTTCGAAAGGAGCATGAGTATATTGCACCATCTCAACATTAAAAATTGAAATAGGAGAATCTAACTCATCGTTACTTACCTCATCGTGCACAGTTGGAGTATTCTAAATTGAATCATCCTATCCATCTTGTCCTACTCTAGGGGAAGAAGATACTACCTACAAAATAATGCATTATGGAGTCAAATCGATAAGCAATTAACAACGAGTAGAAGATGAAGATGCTCTAATAGGGATGGAACCAACCAAGATGTCCAAAGAACCTACTAAAGTTGAAAGAGACAGAGAATCAAATGCTAAAAGATTAGGAGGTGGAGTGGAAGGAGTACTTAGAAGCACCTCATCAAATATGACATCTCTTTTAATAAACACCTCATGCCTTTGAGGATCATAGAGACAATATGCCTTCGAGACATCAAAATATCCCATAAATATACACTTATGGCTCTTAGGTGCCTCCTTTTTTTGTAAATCCTTGCGCATGTGAGCCTGTGTTGAATATCCAAAACATAGACACATTTGGCTTATGTCCTATCAACTTCTCAAGAGGTATCATTCCTCAAACAGTCTTGGTAGGAGCCTTGATGATATATCCTGCACAAATGACTACTCCCAAAAAATTATGATCTAGTCCTTGAGCATGAATCATGTAGCGAGTCATCTCCATGATCACCCTATTTTCCTTTCAACTACATCATTACGTTAAAAAGTGTAGTGAACAATCCTTTGATATGTTATCCCATGAGTGGTCAAGAAATCATAAAAATCATAACTAACATGTTCATCACCCTTATTTGTCTTAAGGCACTTGATCTTCCTAACTAACTAATTTTCAATAAGGTCCTTAAATATTTTGAACTTTTCAAACACTTCATCCTTGGTACAAATGGTATATCAAAAAATATCTAGAGAAGTCATCAATGAAAAGAAGAAAGTATTTGTTCCTTGAAAGAGGTGTTTTCATAGGTCCGTGGATATTGTGAATGATATCCAAAGGGTGAGATGCCCTTATCACAACTCCTACCACAAAGGTCTTCCTATGATGCTTTCCCAAAATGCATTCCTCACAAACACCACTTCAAGATGATATGCATGGAAGCCCAATATGCATCTCATGATGACTCATGTATCTTAATGAATCATAGCTAAGATGTCTAGGTCTCTGATGTCACTTCTAACTCTCATTATTGGCACAAGCTATCATAGCAAGAAAATTCTTCTTTCTAGAAGTGGAAGAAGAAGATACGAGTCTTTCATCCAACTTAAACATATGATCAAATTCATCATAATATCTAGAAACAATAGTCCTAAATACATTGTCTATATCCTTAATCACCCAAACCTATCAAGCCAAAAATCTACCTTTTTTTTTTGTGCAAAATATGATAAATAAACAAAATATTAGGACCAACATTGGGGACATGAAGCACCTCATCAAATGATGAAGAATCAATAGTGATGTTTCCACTTACCGTCACCTAAAATAAGGAGTCATCCCCAATCACAAAACACTCTCTTGTATGAGTTTTGTTATAGCGTTGAAGTAGATGTTTGTGCTTCATCGTATGTCTATTTACTCTTGAATTAGCTATCCCTTCATCCGAGGAGGTGCATGTCCAATATGTAGTGGACTGCAACATGAGCCTATGATATAACTTCTTAATTAGTAACCTGCAAAAATTTTGACTTGTGTTTTTTTCCTACAAAAATCATAAGTTTCTTGAAGGGCTTCTTGGATTTTTTCTCATTTGGTTTGGCCTTTTTATCATTATGGTATTTTACCATAGCTTCGTTTGGATGTTCTTGTTTGAAAATAGAATCGCCCTTATGTATATTTCTCCTAGCTTGGTGATGTAAGAAATACTTAAATACCTCATCAATAGGCGGGGCAAAAGAGTTTGGAAAGTACACATGTAGCACCTCAAAGACCACAACCACTATCTCATATGTTTCTAACACATTGTTAAACATAATATTGAGCAGTGTGATGTTCCTCTCTCTTTCCAATGCCTCTTTTCCTTCCCTTCTTTCCCTAGGCAATCATCTTGTAGTTTAGATATCCTCCTATAATTTTTTAAATTGACTAATGTACTCATCTACGATGTTAAATGAGTCAATGGATAAGGTTGCAAACTCTGCTTCTAACCTACTAATCTGAGTCGATTCAATCCAATCACATAGTCCCTAAAACTTATCAAGCAATACCTTGGGATTAGTGTTGCTGCTTATTGGGGTGTCATACACATGGTCCACACCGAAAGCAATCGCACCATGGGGTTTGTCCTTCTTATTCTTGTACAATTGTTTTATCTCCTTATAATCAATGTCTTTAGGCTCCTCATTCACATCTTTGAGAAAAACCTTGCTTTGGAGTAGATCTTCAATCTTAATTTTCCATGTAGCATAGTTTGGACCACTCAATAGAGGCACATGATGATCCATATTTTTTCTATTAATAACTAAAAATCTGCAAGTTGTTGTGACTAGAATTAGCACTACCAATATAGAGAGCTTGAAATTCATGTGATTTAAAACAAATGGCTCAAAACGCTTTTGTATGCAAAAGTTATGGCTTGTAGAATTTTAGCCCCAAAATAGCAAAAATTCACCCTAAGACCTTTGAATTTTTTAAAAATAATTGAGAAGATTCGATGAATAAGAGGTTGCCATGTGTTATTGTGTGAGTGGCTAAAAGGCTTCTTAATGTGCGTTGATCAATGAACCACAATATACCACTTGTAATTGTTTGATTTACTTTGAAATCCATGATTTGTTATTTATTAAAGTTGGATGAGATAGCAAAACATGATTGGTTGATCTTGCTTATATAGGCACCAATTAGCATACAAACTGCCACGTCAGTCCCTATATGGTCAACAATGTTGGCCTAGTTAGAGTTTACCACATGGTGCCTTGAAATATGTTCCACTACCATATCATCATGGTCTACCACCACATGTTGCATTAGGATTCATGCACCTCCTACCCAATCAATTGTATAGACTACCATATCAATTACCATGTGTCACCTCAGGAAGCGTGCTCATGCCAACTCAGCTATATAGACTACCACATGTCACCTCGAGATTCATGCCACTTAAACTATATTTGCCATACCAGTTGCCACGTGTTACCTCAAGATGCATGCACCTACCAACTCAGTTGTATGGATTGTAATGTATTACCTCAAGATTTGTGCCACCTCTATGGTACATACTACATGTAGCATTTGTACAACCTTGACATGCTATCACAATAGGTCAAAAATGATGGCATGTCATTAGAAAGTGCCACATCATCTAAAATATTGACGTCATCACATGTAGGTGTTGGGGAAATATTGATGTTACAAAAAAATAAAGGGGAGGGATTTGAATGACTTCCCTTGGTTTAAGTCTTAAGGTCTTTTTTGCTAGCTACCTCCCTAAGCGCCTAGCTTGGGAGGAGAAGGAACCAAACCAAATAAAACAAGATTCTTCCATCCATGCACCTCCCTTTTCCTACCCATGACACCCATCTGTGTCAACATGACACATATACAACCTATCAAATTACTTCCCACTAGAAACCAAGAATATTCTAAAAAAAATCCAAATTTTAAATTCTAGAGGGAAATCTAAGAAATTTTCAAATACGATTTTGAGGTACCTAGAGGCAAAATGACGAAAAGTGCTAAACTATGACCCCCTTGAAATTTTGTAAAGAACCCAAAAAAGTTAAAATTATTTGCCTTACACATTCATCCATATCTATTATGATTTGACTTACATTACTATTTTGTTGAACACAACCAATCAAGTCCTCTCACACCTATTAGCAAAAATATTGTCGAACCATTTTTGCAACTTTGTCGAGTGGCTTGGATGTATTTGCTAAGGATGAAAGCCTACCCATGAATTCTTTGGCACCAAGGGTCTGTCTGAAGAATTTTAGCCTCTTCATTTCTTATTTTATAGTGGCCAAGCAGTCTCTCCTCTCGTTAGTATTGCTATTAGTCATCAAAAGTCAAAAGAGAAAAGGAAATGAAAAATTTCAAAAAAATTGTATAAGAAAAATGATGTTTTCAAAAAGACCTTGAAAAATTCAATCTTGAAACTAGGGAATCCATATAATTAAAAAAAATTAGCAAGCAATATTGAGTGCCAATGAGAGGAGAAATTGAACCTATTAGTGAATATATCTTTTGGAACAAATTTATTGGTTCTTATAGGAACCTCGTGATCCAAGTCCACCAGGGTTTTTTGTCAGAAACACTTCTTCATATTCCATCAACTTCAAAATAATCTTCTCCATAAGTCTCTTCAAAAAATATCCTCAAGAGAAGCTAGAAGATAAATATATCGTTGGTAGAAGCAAATGAATAATGAATATTTACACCTACTCTGATACCATGTCAGATTTCATAGTTATGTCCATAAACAAATGGAATAAATAATTACCCAGTAGTGCTTGTCAAAAGAAATACACAACCTATAAAAAAAACATAGTATATGATAGGGTGTTTGTAGACACCAAAATATCTTTAGTCAAAGAGAATCAAAATTACACTTAAACCAATAAAGAAATGATCGGTGAGGAGGGATATATATACCCAATTACATGACATATTTAGGTTAAGATTATGAGATCAACCCTCAAGATAAAATATTAAAAACATATAAAAATTTACCTTTTTCAAGGTTTACATGGACCCAAAGGGTAAACATAACAAAAAGTAAGCCATGGACTCAAGAGAAGCTTAACCATCACATATTTCAATAAGAAGCAAGCCTCATCTTTTCTTACTTAAGATCTTTGAAACTAAAAAAAAAAAAAAGGATTCGTGTGAGGAAAAGCTAGGTAGAATGCTTATATATATAAAAAAAAAAAACTAGGTAGCATGGAAGAATATATATATTTGGAAACCCTATTTGGAAGTAAGATGCCCTAGCTAGAACTATAGATGCCTAAGCTGGATACAAGAGGAAGGGTGAATATATGGCAAGTCTGATCCAAGGAATAAATGTTACACCGAAAGTGATTATCAAGGATGAGATGGTTAAGCATGATATAATGGTTCTTAAGTATAGAGGGTTAATATGTAAGTTCCATAGATACTAGCAAGGTTGTTGGAGATTCAAAATCGGATCAAGTGGAAGTGGGGATTGAATTCAAATTACTCAATGTTTTTCTTCCTAATGTTTTTTTCTCATCATCTTTTCCAGTTTAAAAATCAAGGATAAAATAATGGATGGTATTCCATGGGTTAGGAGAGAGATGCCCTATATTTAAGACCATAGAGTAAGAATTTTTCATTAAGACAAATTATTCAAAAGCTTCTAGTGTAGGAGCCATAACTTTCCATAGAGTTGTCCTATTCAAATGATTCTTGTGCCATTTTATGTAGAATTTGAAAATATTTGAAATGAGTGGTCATTCAAAAGAATCCAAGTAGTATCGAGGGAGATATTACCATGTGAAGACAATAATTTTGAGCGAGGGCAACGTTAGGGCAAATTTTTCCTAAAAATATCTCATCTTTTAGGAGTTATTTCTTTGTGAAGGGTTCCAATTAAAATGATTCTTGGATCCATTTATGCAAAATTTGAAGATATTTTAAATGAGTGGTCATATAAAGTAATCCAAGCAGTATTGAGTGAGCTACAACCCTATGAAGTCATCCATCTAGAACAAGGACAATGATGGTTTATCAAGTTGCAAAAAATGAAAATGCAGATATCTGTTAGCTAGGGTTCAAATGATGGGAGGAGCAACAGAGGAATATGGCATCAACGAGGTAAGACATTTTGTATGGGCATAGAATTTTTCAGTTAAATTTATTTTCCCCTTCATTATCTTAGAAGTTTTGCATGCAAATTATTATAGGTTTATTTTCAAATAATATAATCGCTATAGGATATACTAGTAAATTTCAATAGATTTTGAGTTATAATTTCCTTTCCATGGACTGATTTATAGCTAAATCCTTAGAATCATCCCTAGTAGTAAAGGTTAGTGAGGACCTCATAGAGAAGTGATCATTGTTGCTCAGAGATAGCTAGTTTTTGGTAAATTTAATGGGTCTTGACCAGGGGGTTCAACCTTGAGAAAATGATTTGATAGGAGTTAGAAGTCTCTAGGAGTAAGTCTATCCTTTCTTCCAAAAGGTTTCTTCCTAGTAATTTTTTGTTCCAAGGAGGAAAGAGATAAAATCTTAAAATGAGGTCCTTGATTTATGGGAAGAGCATGACTCTTCCTTAGCCATTAGTTGTTATAGGTATTACATTATTTGGTACCTTGTGTGCCATGGAGTACTATTGTAAATATTAGATTAGAAAGTGTGTGTGTCTAAAGTATGTGTCAAGATGTAAAGAGTGTTATATGTTATATAATAAAGTGTGAAAGGTGTCAAGAGTGCAAGTGTGGAAGTGAAGAGGCATAAGTGCAAGGTGTCAATTGTACAAGTGAAGAGTCATAATAGACAAGTGTCAAGTGTGGAAGTAAAGAGTCATATGACATGTCAAGATGTGAAGTAGGAGGTTATGTAACCATGAGAGTTTTGTTATAACTTGAGGCATGTGAAAAGTTTCATCTTTCGAGAATTAGAGGAGAGCAAAATTCATGAGTATTATTATATATTGGAGACAAATATTCATGTTGTGTAATTGAATATAATTGAATGATTTATCCAATAAGTATTATATAGGAAATTTTGATTTATGAATGTAATAGAGAAGTATTTTTGGTGTGCAATATTGTGAGCATTATTGTGTGTGATTATTTGACCTTGGAGAAATTTACCTGTGAGATAATTAGGCATATTTGCCACCATTGGTATGAAGGTTTTGCACCTAAAAATGTAAATCTATCCTTATTACCAGTTTGGATTGGGATTTATGGGTTGCCCATTGAATTATAGGAAATGAATACCATTGAGGTAATAAGCAACACTCTAGAAAATTTCCTTGAGATTTCAAAAACTATAAAAGATGGATTCTTGGATATTTATGCTCGAATATTGGTCATGATTGATATAAGTAAACCTTTACCATAATCAATCATTCTTAAGTATGGGGGTAAGTTGTGAACCCAAACCATAAATTATGAAAACATATCTTTTATATGTAGAAGGTGTCATGAGATGGGGCATATTGAGAGATCATGCCCTAAGAAGAGTCTAGTAGAAACATATGTAGAAAACTAAAAGAGAAACTTACAAATGGATATGGATGAGGATGGTTTTCAATTTCCCAAAAATAGGTCTACACATATGAAAGTAAATAAAATATGGAGACTAGTAAGTAAGGATATTGTAAGAAATACCAATTATTTTGAGGCTTTAGTTTGTGGAGAAAAATAAGATAAGAGCTTAGAGGACATGGTACAAGAAGATCAAAATATTAACAAGGAAACTTCTATTTAGTATGATCTTGATTTAGGGATGAACATTCCCATTGAACCTAAGGAATGTGCCTCATTATATTTTGAAGACTCTCTTGAAGTACCATTAACCATTCAGGATAATAAAAGTGGTAGAGAAAATGTAGTGTTAGATGTTAATACCTCTACCATTAATAAGGAAATACTAGAAAATCAGTAGGACAAGTCAAAAGCTTCTGTAACAAATTCAAGAGAGGATAAATCTAATGAAAAGGAAAGTTGTGAAAGAATATTAAGAAATAGAATAATAAGACCTACTCCTAATATAGGCAAGGCAAAAAGAGGAAAACCCTCAAATTATCAAGCGAGAGCTAGGGAAGCAAGAGCAAACATAGAGAAAGGAACACAATCTAAGTTGGTTGAACTTCTCTTTACTAAACAAAAAAATGATATTGGTAATTCACAAGTGGGGCCAATAGCCCCTAATGAGATATGATTACCATATCATGGAATATAAGGGGTGCTAATGCCCCCTCAAAGAAGAGGTGTATCAGGTACCTTTGTTTAAGTAATAAGTTTGATATTTTTTGTATCCAGGAAATTAAAATGATAAAGGAAGAAGTTTTTAAAACTATGAAAGCAGTATGGGAAAGATGTGAATGAGATGTTGTGGATTATGAAGGATTACTAGAGGGAATTCTAACATGATGGAATCTTGTAAGAAACTCTTGTGCAACAATTCATATAACTAGGCATTGCATAGCCTCACTAGTCATATGCTACTTTTTGGATATTTGTTTCATCCTTATCAATGTCTATGGACATACAACTCAATCAGGCAGATTAGAAGTATGGGGTGGCATTGAAACATTTATAGAAGTAAAGACTAAGAAACCTGATTCATGATCATAAGATTAATGCCATAACCAAGATGGATGAAAAATTTGAGGAATTATGAAAATAACCCAAAGTATGAGAGATTTCTCAACTTCTATTCAAAAAATAAAATATGGGAGGTTGAGTTTGAAGACAACAACTATCATGGAACAATAATAAGAGAGACCGAAACCTAATAGAAAAAAAATTAGATGGATGCATATTCTCAAATCATTGGTTGGATGAAGGGACTTGTTCTAAAATTAATACCTTGAAGAGTTAAAATGGTGGTAAGCGAATTCAAAAAATATCATATTTTAAATATGAGAATGTGGGAAGACCATCCTCAATTTTTTGAAATGATAGTGCAAATGTGTAATTCTTTAGGAAATGGTGGGTTGTATACACTTCCAAAACAAATTAAATCAATGACATCTAGATTAAAAGAATAGAACAAGAACACTTTTGGAAGCATTTTTTAGTAAGAAAAAAAAGGGAAAATTTTAAAATTCCAAAAAGGTGAGTATAATAATCCAAGATTGAAGGAAAGGGAGTTGCTTAGTGAATATCGTAATATTTTGAGTAAGGAAGAAATTTTGGAGATTAAAATTGAGACATGCTTGATTAAAAGGAGATAAAAATACAATTTTTTTCATAGGATGGAAATAGTACAAAGATCAACATCCAAAATTAGTAGAATTAAATCAATAGAAGGGGTTTGGATTGAAGACCAAAGTGAAATCAGAAAGGAGGAAAGGTTTTTTACCAAAATATTCTAGGATCAGAGGAGTTAGAAGTTCTTAATGATAAACTACTTCAAGAAGTACCTTTAGTTATAAAAAATGAAGACAATAGAATATTGATGGAGCCTATTACTTTGGAAGAAATTCATTTAACTCTTTTTTATTTTGATAAGGATAAATACCCAAGTCCAGATGGGCTCTTTGCAATATTCTATCAACATAATGTTTTTAAAGCTATGTGTGGCTTCTATTGGGGGCCACTCACATTACAAAAATAAAACATTACATTGCTCTCATTACATTTCTAATAAGTTAATTAAAGCATACCCATCCCCATTTTTGCCTTTCTATCAAAGATATTCTCCATCTTTCTCAAACTGCTAAGTTTCCATAATCAACTTTTTTTAAGGAACTAATAATAAGAACAAGCCTTACATGACACATAACTCCAACGAATACAAGGAAAACAAACATAACTGTCATCCATCAAAGAGGAAATTGATTCAATTATTTTTTCTGTAGCAAAGGTTATTCCTCCTTTAAAGTGGCAAGATATGAGAATGCAATTTTGCACTTCAAGCTCCTGAGGTAATATCTACTTGTAGCACATTTTGTAGGATCTTCATTTTCAAAAAATTGACCATTACTGATTATTTCATAATTAGCTTCAAGAATACCATCTTAGATGCTAATATTTTCCATGGAACATTTTGGATGGTCTTTAGTAACCATTTGACTTTTATCAATGATCTAATTCAAATTCTTCTTTTAGGGTTGAGTCTTCTATTGCTTCCATGATTCATATTGGAAAAGTGGTGCATCTAGAGGATGAAATTCTTTCTTTTGAACTAGGACATTTGAAGGTTTCAAATCATTTGCATGTAGGGCCTTCTCCTCCACCAAGGATGAATCAGAGCATGATCGGATGACCGAGCATCTCTTCTTTAGATGGCCATATTGTTGATAACCATAAAATATTAGGGAGAAGTTTTCATATTCAATATTTTGGATCCATTCCCCTTTGCTTGAGGATATAGTAATGGATTTAGTCCCATGAACTAAAACATCCATCCAAACAACCAATCTTTCTTTACTCATATTAATTTTACTAGACAAATTTTCCTCTGTTTGGGCATCCATATACTGGAATGCACCAATGACATTACCAATTTTGGTGAATATATTCTCTTTGTTAGAGTTACTATGCTATAGTAACTATGATTATTACCTCATTTGGTAATTAGTAGATTCTCCTAGGTATATTTCATTTACCGCATGGTAAAATATACATTATTACATTTACTTTTACTTTTTACCTTGTAGATATTCATTGTTTGGAATATCTAGTGGTAACTGGGTGACTGGGTAACTGTAGTCAACTTGACTACGTTAACCTACCTAGCTAGTTGTTAGTTGTTAGGCGCTAATTTATCTTAGCACATTTGTTAGCTACACTAGTGGATGATATTATTTTATGTCTATCCTAATGTCTAACATTATATTATTTATACCTACCTCGAATAATATTTTTCTAATGGTTCGTATACTCTAACATTGGTATCAGAGCAAGTGAGGAAGAGTTATGTATTTTTTGAACAATGCGAATTAATTTTGTTTCGTAGGGGCTACTTCGTATTTGGCAAACAAGGCGAATTAATTTCATTTTGCACTCTACGAAAATCTTAGAGCACTGAAATCCAAGCACAGTCAAATTTTAATCTCCATTTGGCATGGATTTTTAATCTCCATTTGGCACGAATTTTAATCTCCTCTGGATGGATCTTTCAGGGCTCATGTTGTGCTGCCAAACCTTCTCTATCGGCCCATGTAGGGTGACCCATAGCTTTGGATAAGCCAACCTGATAGGGAGAGGTGTTATCCACCTAACAACCTGTTAGTGCTGTCTCCTCGGGTGCATCAACCCATCACAAGAAGACCTCCTAATGGACCAACGATCGGACCACCACCTTCGACGATCAACCCAAGATAAGCGACCCCCTATGATTGAACAACAGGAAGCCCACATGATGTAGGTGATGCACCTCTTGATCATTGGTGGCTAGTGTGTCACCTGACAGATAGATTGATAGACATCGAATTTGACGTGATCGACCAATGGAAAGACTGACAAACTGAACCCTGATAGACTGCACCTAACGAACTAGAAAGATTGCACTCAAACTGACTGACCAAACTCTAACGATATATACCACACGAAGACTCCTAACACCAGCCTCCCCACGAAGCACCAAGACCCTCACATCATGAAATTTTGACCTGCACATGATTCGAGGTGCGAATCCTGAACATCGATGCGAAACCCGATCCTGACGTGGCGGTGCAAAACTCAAATTTGATTGGGTAGACACATGGCGGAATCCCCAAGCATTGACGTGGACCAATACAATTTTTGAGGCTTCCAACAAAGCGTTGATGTGGATCGATATGATTTTCGAGGCATCTAATAGAGTGCTAACATGACGACTGAGTTGGTACGGACATGTGGCAATGAGTGATTAGTCCTCAACTGAGGTTGAGGTGGTGAACTGACGTGGTAACATCTTGATATCCTTTGAACATGTGGTATTATTATTCGTGGACACCTGGCACATCGTTATTGGTTCTCCCATGCTTGCGTTTCCTTTCATGCTTTCAACGGTAAAAGGGCATCTCCAGATTGCCCACAGGTAATCAAACAATAAGGGAGCATTATTATTTTTATATAGCACCATACACTCGATAGAGTGCATGTGGGATTAATTATCCCATTTTTTACCCGCTCTTACATTGGGAGAGAAATAAAGTGGTTGTCGTACCCTTTATATCCCGTTCAACACAGTAGCTCGGATGGTCGGGTCAACGTCGCTACGATACTAACATTCGTGATGTTGTAGGGTCAAATCCCTGTGCATTGTAGCAATAAATTTTGCTACAGAAAAATAACTAAAAAGAAAAAACAAAAAATTTGATTTCTCATCAATTAAGGTAAAAAAAATTATTTTTTATTTTATTTGTAATTTTTTTTATTTTTTTATTTTTTTAGTTATTTTTATTAATAATTTAATATATATTTTGTGAAAAATCAAATTTTCTTAAAACAATTAGTTGATTTTTTTTTCAAATTTAATTTTATTATTAATTTTTTTTTTATTATTTGTGGAAAACATCCCAAAAGGGATGCCACTTTTAGGTAAGACCCAAGGAGGCAGGGGTATCCATTCCGCCAAAAATGCCCAGGACTCAGATCTGGCCTACCAACTTTGACATACTCAAGGAGCAAACAAACACACAAAACCAAATTAAAAAAGTAAATAACAACAAAAATAATAAAATAAAATAAAAAAAATGCTCCTTGAGTGTGTCAAAACCAAAAGCACAACCAAACACGCACAATAAGATAAAAGAAACCACAACACAAACCACATATAAAAACACAAGAACCACATAACAAAACACAAACAAGACAAAAACAACAGAACACTACAAAGACATAACCCATAAAACCATGAAAATTAAACACAACCAAAACCTGAATCTTGTTCATTTTTAAAAAAAATTTAGGGTTTTAGGCAAAAATAATCATGTGGAAATTTTGGTAGCAGCCGACACTGTAGAAGCCTACAAAATGTAGCAGCCCGTGCACTATAGCGACCGCAAAAAATTTTGGCCCTAAAAAAAAAAAATGGCAGATTTTGGAGGCAGCAAGTTGTGATGGATGGAGCAACAAGGAGGAGGAGCGGGAGGTCTAGGGGCAACAAACCCTAGGTGTGGGGCTTCGGAGGGCAGATCAGCAGACGTGGCAGGTGGGGGCTCTGGTGAGATAGCAGGCCCCCAGGCGGAGGATGTGGACAAGGAAGTTCTATTGGAACCGGTCCAAGGGCGTTGGGCGGATGCGGTTGAAGATATCTCTAAGGGGGACCAGGACTATGTGCATCAAGATCAAAGGAAGACCAAGGAAGGAGACAAAGAGAAACCTAGCAACTGGAGACCTTCATATCTTAATGCTCTTCGCGGTAAGCAAAAATTATCCGACTCTTGTTTTAATCTAAAATCTGTCAATGGTAGGTTGCACGTTCCGGATACCTTAGCTCAGCATGTGGCTATGGAGGGCAGAACATCTCTGGTGGCAAAATTTATGGGGGTGAGGCCGGACTTGGAAGTCATAAGGAGATGGGCCGTCCAAAAATGGCAGCCAAGGGCCGGTATGATGATTAAGGCTTTACCCAAGAGTTTTCTTTTGGTGACATTTCAATGTGAACAGGACATGGAAAGGACTCTCCAAGGAGGTCCTTGGTTTTTTGGGAAAAGGGGCTTGTATCTGAAGCGTTGGTCCCCTGATTTCAACCCCCAGACTCAGGTGCTTTGGATTTGGCTCCTATTTGGGTTAAGATGCTGGGATTACCTCTGCTTTTTTGGAATGAACAAATCTTGGTTGGGATAGCTACGAGATATTGGAGAACTAATAGCTATTGATCCTGCAACCTTGAGCAAAACAAGACTCCTTTCTGCTCGCATGTGTGTGTTGGCGGACCTGAGTAAAGAGCTCCCTAAATCCATTATATTGTCGTCTATGTTTGGCCTTCATACTCAGGTCTTTGAATATGAAAATATGTCTTTTAAGTGTAGTGTTTGCGGGAAGGTAGGGCACCAGGGTATCCACTGCATTTCCAAGAACCAGCCCCCACTCCAAAATACTGCTCCTCAAACCCAGAATAATATCCCTCCCCCGTAGATCTCCATTCCTACCCAACATGGGCCTCAAGGACGTGGAGCTCGAAATCCGAATATCAGAGACCCTATTCACCCTATTGTAAGCAAGAGGCAACGTTATAACCCTCCTCCCAAAAATACCTATGCCCCAAAACCCTCTCACAGGGGAGCTGGTCCCTTTGATGGGAACCCTCAAGCTCAACCTGCTCCTAAGATGATACAACAAGCCTCAAAGCCAAATCACAAAGGAAAGAACCCCATAGATCAACGCCCTGGGGCAAGTAAGTTTGATTGGGTAATACGGGAGGCCTATGGAGGCTCGGTGGAAGTGGTCCCATGTACTACAGAGGAATTTATGGGAAGAAATTCCAAGGAGATCAACATCCCGGTGGAGAACAGGTTTTGATGCATTAAATCATCCGAAGGGAGATCAGATGGATAGCCAAGAAGTGGAATCGAGGTAGAGGAGACTCAAGAGAAGGATTTAGAGGAGAAAAATCGAGAGGAAGGAGTAGGAAACTAATAATACGAGGCAAGGATACTCGAGGAGGAAGAGGTGAACCACCAAGATCAGTGTAACCCCAAAGCAGGGAAAAAAGAATCTACTAATCAAGAAGCTAAGAGCACGGAATCATCTCCATTGTCAGAAAGACCAGTTAACCTGGAAAGCAGATTGTTACCCCAAAGACCAAGACTGACCTATCCAAGATGGTTACTAGAAGCCAAGTGAATCCCAAGGAACCCCAGCCTAGAGCGGATGTATGGGGATATGGTTCGGTAGGAAGAGGGAAACCTAGCAATGCTGCCTTAAGGCAGAAAGAAGCAGAGCGAGGAGTGGCTGATGGCACTCAAGCAGTATTGCTCTTTGGGGCGAAGGCTCGAGGATCCAAAGCCCATAAATGAAGATTCTTTCATGGAATATTCGTGGGAGTAATCTTGCAAAAATAAGAGCTTTGTATGCTCTTAGACAAGAACACAAACCGGATATGATTTTATTGCAAGAAACTAAAATGGAGGAGAGTAGAGTTATTCCTTTTAAGAATAGGACTTGGCGAGAAGCTGAAGTAGTAGACCAAGAGGCCACTGGAAAAGCAGGAGGGTTGCTGGTTATGTGGAACAAGAATGTGATTGATAGTAGAGTGATTATGATGTCTAGTTGGTTTATTTGTCTCTTATGTGTGGATAAAACCACGCAGGAAGAGTGGATCTTAACGAATGTATATGCTCGAGTTAGACAGGGACTGAGAAGGGTTCTTTGGAGTCAGCTAGCTGAATTGAGGGAGACGGTCCCCAACTACCCTTGGATTGTGGCGGGGGATTTCAATTGCTACCTTAATCCTGCAGATAAATTGGGGGCTCTCAAAGAATAACTGCTGATATCTACGAGTTTAGAGATTTTGTTGAGCAACATGAGCTGATGGATGTGGACCTGCGTAGATTCTCCTATACATGGTCTAACAAAATATTGAAGGAAAACCAAATTCAGATCAGATTAGATAGGTTTCTTCTTTCTCAAGAATGCCTAGAGAGGTTTGGGGACTCTTCATTAACGACACTCCCAAGAATCGGGTCTGATCACAACCCAATTCTATGGGAAACAGGGGAGGACTCTAAGAAAAGATACATCAGACCCTTTCGATTCGAACTTATGTGGTTCCAACATCAGGATCTCAAGGATCTGGTTGCCCAATGGTGGGACAAAAAGTATAATGGTTCGAAACTGGCCCAAGTGGCATGTAAACTAAGGAATGTGAAGGCTAACATTAGAGAGTGGAACAAAACTTCCTTTGGCAATATTTTTGTTAAAAAGGCAGAACTAAAAGACAAGATCAATGAACTACGGGAGAAGCTGAAGTCAGAGCGACTTACGAGAGGATCTGAGAAACTAGGAGAGGGAGTTGTTGGCCCGAATACCACACGATGCTAGGATTTGAAGAAACCTTTTGGAGGCAGAAATCCAGACTGCGTTGGTTAAAGGAGGGTGACAAAAATACAAAGTTCTTCCATGTCTCTACTCTTCGCCATAGGAGTACTAACAAAATTAAGGAGATCAAGATGGTCGATGGGTCTAACACCAAAGATATGGAAGACATAAGGAGGGAAGCGGTTGAGTACTTTAAATCATTGCTAGAAGATGTAAATCCGACTATTGAAGAAGAGGACTCTCTGTTGGCGGCCATTCCACCCCTCGTAACTGAGAATCTTAATGGATTCTTACTTAGTCCTTTCACAAAGGAGGAAATCAAGAAGGTGGTTTTTGACATGGATGGTAACAACTCCCCAGGACCGGATGGCTTCCCCATAGCTTTCTTCCAGAAGTTTTGGGATATCCTAGGCAATGATGTAGTGGAAGCTATAATTGAGGCTCAAAAGGACATGGAAATCCCAGAAGGAGTTAATGCTACATTTTTAGTCCTCATCCCTAAACTAGTGGGAGCAATGGAATTTTCCAGTTTTTGCCCTATCAGTTTATGTAACACTCTGATGAAGATTCTCACAAAAACAATCGCCAATAGGCTGAAGGTTATCCTTCCTTTCATCATTGATATGAACCAAGGAGGCTTTGTGAAAGGGCGACAAATACTGGATGGTATCATCACAATTCATGAGGTTATTCATTCAATGGTGGCTAGTAAGGAAGCGGGTATGTTACTAAAGCTTGATATGAATAAAGCCTACGACCGGGTCTCATGGCGGTTCCTCACCAAGATTTTGGGTAAGTTTGGTTTCTGTCCCGAGTGGATTAAGTTGATTTTTAGTTGTATCTCTACTACAAGATTTTCTGTCATGGTGAATGGGTCACCCTCCGGTTACTTTAAGAGTGAAAGGGGGTTGCGACAAGGAGATCCTTTGTCTCCATACTTGTTTATTATTTTAGCGAAAGCATTGGGTAGGAACATTTCAGCAGCGGTGGCAGATGGTCGATTGGAAGGTTTCAAACCAGCCTCAACAACTGAGCCAGTGTCTCACCAACAGTTTGTGGATGATACAATCATTGTGTCCAAAGCCTCGGTGCCTCAGAGCTAGGAAGTCGAAGAGAATTCTAACCAAGTATGAGACAGAAGCAGGACAGTACATAAACTATAAGAAGAGTAGCATCTATTTCTTTAACACGCCTGGTGGGAGGGAGGAAAGAATAGCTAACCTCTTCGGTTGTGGAAAGGAGCTTCTACCAACAACTTATCTAGGCATGCCTATGTTCGAAGGAAGAATGAAGGCTACATTGTGGAACTGAGTCATTGACAGGATCTCCAAAAAGTTAGCAGGGTGGAAGGGCAGCCTTCTCAGCTCCATAGGAAAAGCCTTATTAGTTCAAACTACTTTACAGAGCATTCCAATTTATTGCATGTCTCTATTTAGAATGCTTGCAAAGGTCCGAGCTACATTGGAGCAAATTCAACGCAACTTCTTGTGGTCGGGTTCGGAGGAGAGAAAGAGAATTTCGTTGGTAGCATGGAATCAGGTGTGTGCAAGCAAATATCAGGGGGCCCTGGGGCTAAAGAGAATGAAAGAAATGAATCAAGCTCTGATTGGCAAACAGGTATGGAGATTTATCAATAATGATCAATTGGGATGGGTAAAACTTCTTAAGGCAAAATATATCAAAAATAATTAGGACTTCCTAAAAGCTGATAATCTCCCTAGAGGATCCTATTTCTGGAATTGTTTGCTCGAATGTCGGGAGGTAGTCAGGAAAGGCATCAGATGGAGAATTGGTAATGGAAGACAAGTGGACTTTTGGCAAGACCCGTGGTTGGAAGAGGCCCCTATGAAAGATAACTTAGACCTTCAGGTCCTCCAACATAAACTTTCGGAGGAAATGGGAGGAAAAGTAGGGGATTTTATTGCTGTAGCATAGGAAACTTCCTCTTGGAAGAAAATCACAGTTCATAATCTGTCAGAGCAAGAGAAGGTGGCCCTAACCAAACTCAATGATGCTTTAAGGGTGTTCCCGATCATTCTTGGGGAAGGAAGAGACAAGGCGATTTGGGGCAAAACTACAAGTGGGATCTATTCAGTAAAAACTGCCTATAAGTTAATCCACTCAGGATTCAATGGCTGGACTCCGACTTCTATTATTTGGTTAAATAATTTAACCCCAAAAATAGCTTTCTTCTTTTGGTTGGCAGTTCAAAATAAGATTCTGACAACAAATAATCTGCAAAGGAGAGGTTTCCAATTCATCAATCGATGTATCTTGTGTGAGAAAGCGATAGAATCTGTAAGTCATATATTTCTAACTTGTGAATTTTCTTGTACAGTCTTCCAAATGATCTGTCCAAATTTCATATAGATTGGGTCTGTCCAAATAGCATGTCTGACTTCCGCATACAGTGGGCTTCCCCCTTCCGGGCGAAACTTTTGACTTGGCTCTGGAAGCTCAGCTTACCCCATTTTTTATGGGGGATATGGAATGAGAGAAATAAGAGAGTATTTAAAGGACGTAAGAAAGATCCCAGGTTATGTGGTAATAAAATAATCAGAGCTTTGAAAGAAAACTGGAAAACTTTCTTCTTCAAAAATGAGACCATGTCTCTAAGGGAAAGGAGGATTTTGCGGAACTGGGGAGAGGAACTTCCAGACCTAGACATTACAACCAACCCACGGGATGGTGTCAAGTGGATACCCCCCACACAAAAGTGGGTTAAGTTTAATTTTTACGGGGCAGCCAAAGGAAATCCGGGGGCTACAGGAGCAGGAGGAGTTTCGAGAAATGAGGAAGGAAAAGTGGTCCTTGCCTTTGCAGAGCCTTTGGGAACTCAAACAAATCATTTTGCAGAAGCTCGAGCCTGCATGCGAGCAATGAGAATTGCCAGACTTGAGGGTTATAAGGAAGTTATCTTTGAAGGGGATTCGCTTAATATAATCAAGGCAATTAAGGAGGATAAAGACCCCAGTTGGACCATCTTGGAGCTTATCCTAGAAGCAAAGATTCATAAATCTCATTTGGTTAATGCCCGAATCCAACACACCTTGAGAGAAGGGAACCAGGCGGCGGATCTAATGGCAAATATTGCGGTTTCTGTTGGGGAGATGCAAATTTGGAAGGATAACTTCCCTCAAGAACTATTGGTGTTGGCTTCTAGAGAAGAGCTAAGATCAAACCTGTTAGAGCATCGAGGAGATCGGAGGGGTTGATGATGAGTAATCCGACAGATGGAATTAGGCAGAAAAGGCATCCCATTTCTTGGGGCCTGGGAGGTGACAAGTGTACAGTACAACAACCTAGTGGTATTAGTAAGTGCTAGGTGTTGTTTGGTTTTTGTTTTATCCTGAATAGTCAAGCGACAAGTATAGGACTGTGGACTCTAAGTATGGCTTAATGTGGGTCTTAGAAAGATCCATTTTGTATTTTGATTATACGGGCTTGATGCTAGAACCAACCCATTTTGACTATGTAAAAGGTTTGTGGACCTTATAACCACCTCTACCTTATACCAAAAAAAAAACACAACCAAAACCTAAAAAATAAAATAAATAAAATAAAAATAAAAAACAACCAACAACAGACAATAAACAAAAACAAAAAACATAGAAAACACTCACACATAAAAAAACGAAATAACACAAACAAAGAGAAACCCAAGAACAAGAACGAAAAAAACACAAGAACAATAACAAAAAACATAAAAAAAAAACAAAACAACAAAAACACAAGAACAACAAAAAACAACACAAAGAACACAAAAACAAAACAAAACAAAAGAACCCACCCACCTTAAAAAACTAAACAAAAAAACAAAGAAGACAAAAGAAAAAAAAATGAACAAAACAATGACCTATCTAGACCAGAAGACTATTAAGGCAAGAATCAACAGAGGAAACAAAATAAAGAATAGAATGAGCTAGGGAACTAAAAAAACTGAATGAACCAAAGAGAAGCAAAAAAAAAAACAAGAAGAAACTAGGTACCTTAGAGCTGGAGCCATCCAAAGAAATGATAGAAAGAAGAGCTTCCCTAATTTGAGAAGCCCACCATATAGGAGGGTGGCCATAACAAGTAAGATCACCTTTGTCCAAAGCCCAATTAGCTAAAGCATCAGCACTCTTGTTTTGATCTCTGACCACATGATTGTAATCAACTTTCAAAAATCCCATCTGGATTAATTGAATCTTCTCAATAATTCTTTTTATTCTCCAATCCACCTTATGATTCTTAGAAGGAGTCTTCAAGAGATTAATCATAAGTTGAGAGTCGGACTCAACTAACACCTTTTCCCATCCAACCTTAGTAGCCTCCTGAAGGCCTCTAAGGATACCATACCCCTCGGCAAGGTTATTGGAAAGAATACCCAAATTCTCAGCAAAAGTAAAAACCAGGGAGCCATCCGAAAGTCTACCAATTCCTCCCACATTGGCTTTTCCAGGGTTCCCTCTAGAGGCTCCATCGGTATTGACTTTTCCAAAATCCTTAGGAGGAGGTTGCCAATTTCTAGTCCTATCCATCTTACTAATACTCACATTCCCTTTAAGTTGGTTGCCCTTAGAAGGTTTAATCTTCAATCTTTGCATCACTTGATCCCATCTTTGGTGGGAGTTTTGGGGGTGATTAAGGAGTTGATGGACTGATTCAACTAAGTTGGCTATGGTCTTTTGCCAAATATAGTGAATATCCTTCCTATCTTGATTAAAAATTTGGTTGTTCCTTTCATTCCAAATATTCCAAAGAAGAATGGTAGAACCCATCCAAACTAAGTGCCTAATAAAATGATCAACACCCTCTTGATTAGGCCAATCCCTCCAAAGTTGTTCAAAAGTAAAAAAATTGGACCATTGTAAGCCAAGTAAAGTGGCCATTCTCCTCCATAGCTCAGAGGCTAAAGTACACTCAATAAAAATATGGTTGATATTTTCTACATTCTCTTCACACATTTCACATCTAAAAGGGCCATGAAAACCACGCTTCATAAGTTGCTCACCGGTAAGCACCCTACGATGCAATAAAAGCCAATTAAAGAACCTCACCTTAGGCCAGAGCTTTTGAGCCCACAATTGAGAAAATATGTCGGAAGAATGGTTGGGATTATTATGGCATAAGGTCAAATAACCTTGAGCAACTGAATACTCACCCTTAGTAGTGTTGTTCCATCCAAAACAATCTTTTTCATGGGACCAAGAGAGGGATCTCATATGAAGGATGCCTTGGATATCTTGTCTTTGCCTTTATGGGATTTGAATAGGCCAGTCCTCAATAGGGATCCAATATCTACCAACCTTTGAATTACCGAGTATGGTACCAACAGTAATTAGCCACCTTTATCCAATTAGCTCGGTGAAGCTCCTCCATCCAAGGCCTCCAATCGGGAAGCCGAGTTATCAAAGGCTTGTGACCATCCCAAGAATCTGTCCAAAAATTTGCATGTTGACCATTATGAATGATCCAAAATAATTTTTTCTTTATCAAATCCTCACCGAGTCTTAAGAAGCTGCTAAAATGGGAGAACCTTTGGTAGGAAGTTGATAGCGAACAAGGTCTTCAGGACTTTTGTTCTCAGCATATTTAGCATGGAGATTATTGGCCCAAAGAGCATTGGGGTTATGCAACATCCTCCAATATAATTTAGCGGCTAAAGCTTTGTTGTTATTAATTGAAGACCGGAATCCTAACCCCCCTTCACTCTTAGGAAGACATAAAGTATCCCATTTCACCAAGGCCCATTTTCTTTTCTCCTTAGTACCACTCCAAAGGAAACGATGACTGATTTGATCCAATTCTCGAAGAACGACCTTTGGGATATTCAAAATGGAAGAAACATAAATAGGAATAGCTTGAAGGACTGATTTTACCAAGGTGATTCTACCCCCAGAAGAAAGCCACTTGTTGGTCCACTTTCCAATTTTCTTCTTGACTTTGTCCAACAACCAATTCCAATCTTTATTTTTTTGCCTTTGAATATTTATGGGAATACCTAAATAAGTGATTGGAAGAGAGGTCTTCTTATATCTTAATTTATCCAAGACCATGGATTCCTGTCTAGCGAAGCGGTGAAAGAAAATAACTTTAGATTTGTCTTCATTGATCAAGCTGCCTGATAGCCTTAGAAAAATAGCTAATGATTTGCTTAATATTAGAAGCTTCCTTAATTGTAGCTTTACCTAAAAGGGTAGAGTCATCCACAAATTGAAGATGAGAGATAGGTCTAGCTCCATGAGCAATGGTAACTCCCTCAAGGGTTTTGTTTTCCCTCTTTTTGGTTATAGTCCTACCCAAGCATTCAGCAAGAATGATGAATAAATAAGGGGATAGCGGGTCACCTTGCCTAATACCTCTGGAAGCTAGGAAAGATCGAGAAGGCCTGCCATTGATAAGAACTAAGTAGGAAACTGAAGAGATACATCCCATAATCCAATCCATCCAATCCTTAGAGAAACCAAATTGCCTCAAAACTTTGATAAGGAAGTGCCAATCCACTCTGTCATAAGCTTTGGATAAGTCTAACCGGATGAACATGGAAGGAGAATTTTGCATATCCATGGAATGGATGGCTTCCTGAGCAAGAACTATCTCATCTACTATTTGACGTCCTTCCACATATCCCCCTTGCTCTGGGGAAATAATCTTATGCAAAAGAGGCTTCAACCTTTACTGCCATGATTTTAGTAATGATTTTGAGAAGAACATTACATAAAGCAATAGGTCTAAAAGCTGAGATATGATCAACCTCTTGAGCTTTTGGAACAAGAGTAATATAAGTTTTATTGATAACCTTCAAAATTTCTTTGGCTTTCCTGGCTTCTTCCACCACCTCTAATAAATCAACATGAAGGATATCCCAGAACTCTTGGTAGAACTCAATAGGAAAACCATCGGGACTCGGGGTTTTCCCTTTTTGCATTTTAAAAACTACTTGTTGAAGCTCATTAATAGTAACGAGAGCAGTCAAAATAGAGTTATCCTTAGAAGTGATAAGAGAAGGGATTGCTTGAAGAACATTTTGTTGTGAAGCTGAGTCAAGAGGAGTAGCAACAAAAATATTGGAAAAGTAATCAACAACAATAGAGTTCATGCCATCCCAAGTATAAACAACATCTCCAGAATCTGATTTTAAGGAAGAAATAAAGTTGTGAGATCTTCGAGCTAGAAGAGATTTGTGGAAGAAATTTGTGTTTCGATCTCCTTCTTTGAGCCATTGAATTCTAGATTTTTGCTTCCATAAGATTTCTTCTCTTTTTTCCCATTCCTCTAGCTGAGTTGTGAGTTTAATTTCATCTGCACTTCTCTTCTCTGTGAGGCCATCTAAATGGATTTTCTTATTCAAATTTTCAAGATGAGCAATAACTTCATGTTTTTTTTTATGAACATCCCCAAACTCTTTCCAGTTCCAAGTCTTGATTTTGGATTTAATGTATTGCAGTCTTTTGGCAAAACAGAACATCTTAGTCCCATGCCTAGGTTTACCTTCCTTCCACCATTGTTGCACACGAGGTCTGAAGGAAATGTCTCTAAGCCACATTAATTGAAAACGAAAAGGAGAGAAACTCACATTGGTTTTCCACATTTCCACCATGGTGGCCAATGATCCGAACCAGCATTATTAAGAGTCTTCACTTTAGGAATGTGACCATGGATTAAGAAATTTTCAGAGAGCAAAAACCTATCCAATCTCTCCATTATACAAGCTAAGCCTTGCCTTCTATTAGACCAAGTCATAAGGCCATTATCCGGTTGGATATCCACAAGATGGAGGTTTGCAATATATTCGCTCATGAGGTCAGTGCTTTTGTCCAAATTTCTATTTCCCCCCTTTTCTCATCCAGAGAGAGGATGGTATTGAAATCTCCTCCGATCAAGATCCAAGCTTTAGGAAAATGAGAGATAATATGAGTAATATCCTTCCACTTGTCTTCTTTTTTCCTCCAAAGAAGTCGAGGCATAAACGAGTAATGCAGAGCATAATCTGGTTGGAATGTCTACTTTGAATAGCTATAGCCAACAAACCCCAAGCTGCCAACCATATGGTGAATAACTACCTCTTTTGGGTCCCAAAGACAAGCAATGCCACCCGAAGTCCCTTGGGAGCCGAGGGAAACCACTTTTCTAGTGGCCAAATTTTACTGGCAATTAAGTCCATATCCTCCATTGACATCTTTGTTTCTTGAAGGAAAACAAGATGTGGATGATTTATCTGAATCATTCTTCTAATTTCATTTTGTTTTGAAAGACTCCCTTTGAGTCCTCTAATATTCCAAGTGATGATCTTCATTAATACCAGGGCTAAAAATGTTGGGAAGGGCATTAATCTTACCTTCCTCTACAAGCTTTTCACCTTCTTTTACCATATGATATTGATTGGTCTTGCGACCTACTTTTTGATTAGAATCCATCTTCAATTTTTTTTCCCTGTTTCTTGACTTATTCCAATTGAATCTGAGATGGCTTCTAACCTTGAAGAATGCTCATACACAGCCAAAATTTTACTAGATGGTTCAATGGAGTCTATATTGGGACCTGCATTATTTGAAGTTTTGACATTTGAAATATTGTTTTTCTTGTGTAAATTTTCTCCTTTTTTTTCTATTGAAAACCTTTGATTTGTTGGTTTGTCTCCGAGTTCTTCCCTTCATATTTAAATTGTGTTTCTAAGATTTTAGTTTCCATTATTTCCTCTTCCTCACTTGGGACATCATTTGTGGAAAGGATTTCAAACATATTAGCAAATGACTTTGATTGATCCTTCATTACTGGTTTTTTTGAGTGTTCTTCTTCTTAGGTATTTGGAAACTGCTGAGTTTATATCTTCTTTCTTTTGATCGGGAATTTTATTTGGGCAAGCACTGGCCAAATGACCATATTCATGGCAAATTCTACAATGAAAAGGAATGTTCTCATAGTCCACTACTTGCTCCCAAGTGTCTTCCCCAAATTGTAATGTGATCTTTTTAGGTAGGGGTTTGTCAAAATCCATTAAAACACAAATTCGAGCATAAATAATATGTTCAAAATTTTGAGTACAATCAACGATCATCATAAAAGTTCCTAAAGAGTTTCCAATTGAAGAAAAAATAGTAGGATTCCAAAATTCAATAGGGAGGCCAAAGAGTCTAACCCACACGGGAGCTATAGAAGGCATCTCTTCTTCGGCTTTAAATTTAGTATGCCGGGGCTTCATGAAAAGCCCTGCCCTTCCAAAAAACCAAGGACCCCCTTGAAAATTTTTCTCTCTATCTTCATTATTAGCAAATAAAACAAGAAAATAACCATTTGGATAAATAGAGATTTGTAACTCACCTTTAGTTTTCCAGCTTTTTGCAGCCCAGACTTTGAAAGCAGATAGACTCGGACGAAAACCCACGAACCGACAAATTAGTCCTCTTTTTTCCAAATCTTCAATGCCAATCTGAATGTTACCCATATCAAGCTTAACAATAGGAGTTCCATCAGTTGCTTTAAGACATCCTGACTCCGTTTTCCTGGGATCAATCTTAGGCATTCTTAGAGGTTTATGGGAAGCCCTAATATTGATATTAGCATTGGGCTGAGACTGTCCACCATGAAGGGCATCCCTAAAATTCATTTTTGGGACTGAGTCTTCAAAATTCTTACCCTTGATAGGGGTTTTCATAGTAGAATTATTTTGTGGGTGCACCTTAGCACCAGATTCACTTGAGATATGAGCCATTTTTTGATCAACTGCTTGAAACTTATTTCGTGATCTCTTTAATCCTTGCCCTAGACGTCGTGGAAAGGTATGGTTTTCACTTTTCTTTTGTGCAGCAAATTGGAAGCCGTTGTCACTCAAGTTCACGGTATGATCTGTTGAAAGACAAATTTCTAACCCATCTTGTATCCCCTGCAACATTTCCTGCTAAAATATTGAGCATAAACCACAAAAATATTGGCCGCTAGGGCCCGAAGGCCCTAAAAACCAACCTCTGGAGCTGCTTGCACTCAACCCGAGATGAAACCCTCGCATAGCCGCTTGCCAAATATATCGTTCACACATAGGGATGCGCTAGGATCTGTGTTGCTCCAAATGATATGAAAATTGGTGGAGACGTTCTAGGGTTTTTCAAGCATCTACCCTCAAAATTTCAGCTCAATCCAAGTTCGGATGAGTGAGATATGGCCGAAACGAGTTCGATAGTTTGGGCAATCCTGCGAAAAACGTCTCGTCGAATTTGCAATGAGAAATATTTTATCGCTCACAAGGTATACTTTTTACCCAGTTAATATTTTCTTTCAATTCCTCCCTTGAGCATTTTCATCTCACTCAAAGCTATTTTAAATATTTTTGCTTTATTATTAATTAATGATGATTAAACTTATCAGAATATTGCAATAAAATTTAAAACTAAAGGACTTATTTTTTGCAAAATTCAAATATGTGAGAGCTTTTGTTTTCTCCACAAAAGGGGATATAAGACAAAGAAGAGCACCATTTATTTTGCAAAATTAGGGAACCCTAAAATCTTCTCAAAACCTTGTTAATTTAGCAAAATCAAAGGGCGACAAAATAAAGAAACTTGAATTATTTCTTGCCAAATTGTAACACAAGGAAACACAAAATTTTGTAAAATATTTTAGGGGGAACCTTTTGTAAATGAGAAGAAATTGAAGACCTTGGGTCCACTAAAACCAAGTCGTGTGTCGACTAGTTTTGGAAAGCCTTTCAAACGTGGGTCATGTGTCGACTTGACTTGAAAGGAGTGCTACTTTGTTAATTTTGCAAATCAAAGGGGGAAGACAAGAAATTGTATTTCTTTGCAAAATTGTAACACAAAAGTGAGGAGCACTTAAAAATCAAAACTTGTTAATTTTGCAACACAAAAAGGAAAGGCAATTGTTTTATGCCACATTCTTTGCAAAATTGAAAAACAAGAGGAGACATAAAATATCAAATTTTTGCACAACACAAATCCAAATTTTGTTGCAAAAGTTGGTAATAAGGTGCATTTTCGATATTACTCGACACCTTTATTACAAATTGGAAAATTAGGTGCATTTTCGGTTGCATCCGACACCTAAGTGATAAAAATTTGTGGGCACTCTTTGATTGATTATTGCATTTAATTTCTTGTTCTTTGCAATTATAAGTCATCAAAATCAAGAGCACTCAAAACCCCAAAATTTCACACTCAATTGTGTAAATCATTTGCACAAGTATAAAGCCATTTGTAAAATTGATATTCTCTCCATAAAAACCTAAAATTCACTCTTATTTGTTTGGCTCAATATCCTCAAATTGATTATCCCTCTTCAGGAGGATTTTTAGGCAGGTGCCATTAAATATCTTTTTGAGTGAATTCTCTTTCATTTCTTATTTGTTTGGCTTAAATATCCTCAAACTGATCATCTTTCTTCAAAGAGAGTTTTCAGGCAGGTGCCATTAAATACCACTTAAGAGTGAAAGAAAGATCATCTTGGTGCAAATTCTAGAACCTTCATCATGGCAACTATCAACAAATACCTAAATGATACATAATTGCTTAAAGGTCCTAACTATTCAGCATGGAAAACCAAGATGAAATCCATCCTTACTATAGAGGAAATGTGGGATTTAGTGGATGACATTGAAAAAAGACCCACATCAATAGGAGCAGATCAGAAAGCATGGGACAAAAAAACAATCGTCTTCTCATGTTGATCCTCCTAGCTACTATTGATGAGATCCAACCTCACATAAGTGAAGCTAAAACTGGTAAAGATGCATGGGATGCATTAAGTACCATTTTTGAAGGTAAGAATCAATCGACTATTCTAAACCTTCAAACACAACTTCATACACTCCATATGAAGTCAGGAGAAATAGTAGAACTATTCCTCTGCAGAGTGGCAAAACTGAAGTCAAAGCTGAATGCTTTAGGAGCAAAAGTAGAAGATACTATCCTGACTTTAGTAATATTGAGGGCTCTTCCAGAATCCTATAAGATGTTAATCACATCCCTTAATGTATCTCAAAGATCAGTCACCTTTGTGGAGTTAGTCAATTTGCTTCAAACAGAGGAAGCAAATCAACTCCAAAGTGATGAAGTGTCAAACAATGCACTTTACTCAAACAATCAGGGTGGAAAGAAGAAAGGAAACTTTCAGAAGGGAGGATCATATTCAAAAGGTAAGGGAAAGAAACCTCAAAAGAAGTTTTTCACAAATTGTAAAAAGGATAACCATGACACCAATCGATGTTGGTTTAAAAATAAGCAAAACAAAAATGGCAAAGGCACATCACAAAGGCAAAACAAAGGCAATGTTGCTAGTGAAGTGTCTGATTCCGATTCTGATTCTGGTTCAGAAAGAGCACACAAGGTGCTCATGGCTCAAACAACATTGTAAAGGGAAACAAATTTGTCACCCTAGGCAAACACCATTTCAACTCTCTTTTTAGGCTTCATAAATAGCAAATGTTTTTGTTTGAAGTACTTGCAATAAAGGGGTGATTGTACCTCTTTTTAGGCTTCATAAATAGCAAACTCTTTTGTTTGAAGTACTTGTAATAAAAGGGGGAATTTTTTGGTGTAAAATTTGCCTAGGAGGTAATCTTTGTAAAAGCCTTAACAAGCTTCATGAGTTGCATATATTTTGCAATTAAGGGGGATAAACATTTCTTTCCTACTTCACACAATTTTTTGTAAAAAGGGAGGAAGACTTATAAGGGTGCATTTTTGGCAGCGACCGACACCTTAGTCACACTTCTTTTAGAAATTCCATTACAACATGTTTTGCAACAAGGGGGAAACTTATAAGGGTGCATTTTTGGCAGCAATCGACACCTTAGCTACCTTATCAAAACTTTTTGCAAAATCATATTGTAAACTAGAATGAACCTCGTATGTAGTGATCTACTCTAGTACACCTAGCGGTTGCAGTGACTAGTTACCCATGCAATCCGGTTGGATGACAAGATTACAATAAGGACATTCGTTGATGTGAAAACAAAGTGAGGAATGACCCACTTTTTTCTTAGAGCAGCCAGAGCACTGTGACAGAGCCCAAGCCAAAGCAAGAGCCAACATATCAACATCTTTTTCACTGTATTGGGGCAGTTATATACATTACCCAAATAATGTAATAAGGGGGGATGTTAGAGTTACTATGCTATAGTAACTATGATTATTACCTCATTTGGTAATTAGTAGATTCTCCTAGGTAGATTTCATTTACCACATGGTAAAATATACATTATTACATTTACTTTTACTTTTTACCTCGTAGATATTCACTGTTTGGAATATCTAGTGGTAACTGGGTGACTGGGTAACTGTAGTCAACTTGACTACGTTAACCTACCTAGCTAGTTGTTAGTTGTTAGTTGTTAGGCACTAATTTCTCTTAGCGTGTTTGTTAGCTACATTAGTGGATGATATTATTTTATGTCTATCCTAATGTCTAGCATTGTATTATTTATACCTACCTTGAATAATATTTTTCTAATGGTTCGTCTACTCTAACACTCTTCCCAAAACTCCATAGGGAGAGCATAAAGATTCACCCAGACTAGGAAGCCATTAACTTCTTTTGTAAAGGGATTGAAACTAGGAGTCCAAGATCTTATATAGACACCCCTTTGTCTAAAAACCAATTATATCTATAATCCATTACCCTATAGGAAACATAAAATAATTTTTTGGGTAGGAGAGTTAATTGGACTTTTATACTATTTCAACAATATTTAATGTATCCTTTGAGCTCCTCTAGGCCTGGTATTTTTTCTTTGAGTTTGCAAATAATTGTTCGAGCTTCATGATCAATTAGATCCAACCCAAATTCATCCTTTGAAATCCTGATAGAGGGTAGAGATTCAAACCAACAAACCTAAAGATCCCTGAGGGATATTTCTTTCAACCAAAGAGGCTTTCTCATAGACTGAAGAGACGGTCTACGAACAACCCTCTTCCTTCAATGCTTGACTACACCTAGGGTTTGCACCTCTTTCACGAAGATTGTAGTCAAATTTATCGCTTTATTTCATCACTAGACTGCACCTCGAGTTTACACCACTTTTGCGAAGAGTTTCTTCACATTCTATCAATATAATTGGGATATAGTGACATATTTTTTATTGGTGGTAGTGGAATAGTCTAGGTTAAAACAATACATACCTTATATAATAAATGCAACGTATCTTACCATGATTCCAAAAAGAATGATGCAAAATTATTTGATTCATTTAGGCCCATAAGCCTATGTAATATGGCATATAAGATAATCTTCAAAGTAATGGCAAATCAGTTAATACCACTGCTAGACCAAATAATTTTAAAAGAGCAAGGAGGATTTGTGAAAGGGAGACAAATCTTTGACAGGATCATAGTAGCTCATGAAGTTATGCATTCAAAAATTTAAGAAAAGAGAGATCAATGATCTAAAAAATTGATATGAGTAAAGCCAAATGTGAGTTTTTTTTGTAATATTAGAAAATTTTATATTTGAGAAAAAATGGGTTAGATAGATTAAATATTGTGTCTCTACAATATCATATTCAATGTTGGTCATTGGTTTAGTAACATAATTATTTAAAGCTACAAAAGGTCTTAGATAGGGAGATCCTTTATCACCATTTCTATGCATTATTATGGCAGAGGTATTGTATAGGAACTTGAATAAGGCATACAAATATGGGTTAATAAGTGGACTTAAGGCTAGTAATAACATTGACAACATCACCCATCAACAATTTGTAGATGATACAACCCTTTTTTGGAGGGCAAGGATAAACAAGGCTAGAGCTTTGAATAACTTATTAAAGGAATATGAAAGAGCGTCAAAGCAAAAAATTAATAGGAAAAAATCTAAAATTTACTTCATGAACACTCCAACTAGAATCAAAGTAGAGATATGCAAGTAACTTCAAATGGAAGAGGTAAATTTACCATCAACTTATCTAGGGATGCTCTTATTTGGCGGGAGAATGAAGATAGAATTATGGAATCCAATTATAATTAAAGTTTAGAATAAACTATTGATATGGAGAGGAAGATGGTTATCACCAATAGAAAGAGTGCAACTAATTAAACTGGTCTTACAGGCCATTCCGACATATTATATGTCCTTGTATACTATGACAAAATTGATAGAAAAAAGTTTAGTCTACATCATGTTGTCATTTTTGTGGTTAGGATTACATGATAAAAGGAATTTGTTTTAGTATAATGGAGCAAGGTGTGTGATGAGAAAACTAGGGGAGGTCTCATTTAAGAGTTTTTATAGATGCAAACTTAGCTCTTAGGGAAAAAGTAATTTGGATATTATACAAACAAATTCAAAGACACTGGGCAAGAATTCTTCTAAGTATGTTGAGCCCAATGAACCAAGCTTAATATTTACTTCATTCTCACTACCATATGGTTTTGCACTATGGAACAATTTAAAAAAATTAATTAATCTAGTGATTAAAGGTTTAATATGGGTGGTGGGAACTAGAGAAAAAATTTCTATTTGGATGGATACTTGGTGTGATAAAAAACCACTCAATCTAGATCAAATTTTGAAACCATGTATGAGATTACTTCAAGATAAATATGGTGATAGGGTTTCAAAAATTATGTACAAGGATTAGGAAGGAAGATACAAATGGAAAGAAGATTTTTTTACAAGTATACAAGATATTGATGCTAGGAGGTAGTTGAGCAGAAAGATAATAATTGTGGCCATTTCAAGGGTAGTTGAGGATAACCTAATTTGGGAGTTGAATAGCTTAGGATAATACACAACAAGAAGTGGATATAATGTAAAACACCAAAAAAATAAGAATACCACAAGAATATGAAGCGATATTTGGGATAGCCTAAGCATTCCTAAAGTCAAAATTTTTGTTTTGCTAGTAGGTTATGAAATATTTTTATTCCGGGATAACCTTATGAAAGGGGTTTTCATGGCCCCTCACAATGTGTTCTTTGTAAAAATAAGAGTATAGATAGACCATCTCTTGGGACACTGTTCAATAGTTTGGAAACTATGTAAATAGATTCTTAATATATTTGGTAAATGAATGGTAAAATTGAAGAATGGTTAAAGCAATGGTAGAACAATTTTAAAAGTGGGGCTTTATAGAAAATATGAAATATATCAAAAGATACACTACTTTAGACTGTATGGATGGAAAGAAATAGAAGAATATTTAAAGGATTAGAGGTAATGAAAAAGAAGATTTATTTAGCCATAGAGGGGGGTAAACCAACCCTATTAACTCATTCAATCCATAATCTTGAAGTAGAGATCCTTAATAGATGAAGTCACGTCACAAAATAGAATTATGATATTGGGTACAAGAGAAACAAAAATAAGGCAAAGAATATAAAGTGGAAACCACTAGAAGTGGAGCTGGTCAAATTGAATTTTTATGGAGCATCTACAAAAAATCTAGGACTAACAAGAGGAATGATTAGAAATAATAGGGAAGATATTCTATCTCATTATGCTTTTGATAGTGGATTTAAGATAAATAATGAAGCTGAAGCTTTGGCACCTTTGGAGGAGCTAAAAATATACAGACAAATAAAAAGGAATAAAGTATGAATGGAGGGTGATTCACAATAGTAATAAATGCAATTTTGAGGAAAGCAAAGGCTCCATGGAATATACAAGATATAATTGTAGAAATACAAGACCTTGTTACAGAGTTTGAAGAAATCAAGTTTACACATATGTCAAGGGAAGGGAACAAATGTGTAGATAGGCTAACCAATAGAGGATTTTTAATCAAGGATTGTGAAGTTAAATTTTCTTTTCCATGGTTAGAGGAAGTAATGAGTTTATCTAAAGTTGATAAGAAAATATTGTTTGATTGAATCAAATAATGATTAAGATTTACTATAATGTTTTTTCTTGAGAAAAAGGGGTTGTACTCGAGTAGTCTCCCACCCTTGATAAATCACAACTCACTTCTATAAAGCTTGAGAGTTTACAAACATATTTACTTCTTTTCTTGATTGAGATGCTATAACTAGATACCTACATTTTGTTCATAAAAAGTCTAAATTTTTTTTATATTCATTTTTTGGATCTTCTTCAAAATTTTAAATATAAATATTCAACATCATTTTTCTTGAGAATTTCCAATCTTGTTCATCCATCCATCCAAGTGAAATCACGATTAGTGATGGTTTTTTATGATGCCAAGTTGTCGTTATGCCACTTGAATATTCATAATTGATTTGTTGGATCCATGCTTTTGTTGCTCTACTATGATATTTTGAATAATTGGTCCTATTGTTCCCTGATGTTGTTACACCCCTTTGAAATCTAGAAACATTATGCTTTTTTTGCCAAACACTACCATACTTGATGCCTTTCTGATTCCATGTAGATCTAAAATATTGATGCCTTAAGCCATGCCTCCAAGATTGTTGCCACTCAGGGTGGTGTAGGTGTTGATATGCTACAACATTAACATGAAATTTTGTTCCCTTTGATTATTCAACAATTTGTTTTGTTTTTTTTAAATTATTCTTCACATTCTTCTCTCTTATACCTTTCTTTGGGTTCATCCTTGTGCACTTCTAACAAGGCGTCCTTGGAATTTGTTGCTGCTTCTTCCACAGACTCTATTGTTGTTGCTACTGTAAGTTCAACTTTTGAGTTTTCTAATGGTTCTTCAACTTTTTTCCTTACCAAAATTTCTTCTTACTCCTTAAATAATTTCTTCTTAATATTTTCCTTTTGAATGCAACCATGAACTTGCATATTATCGTCTACATTTTTTCCTTATATTATATCCTCTTTATTAATTTCTTTTAGTTCCCTCTAAAGCCTTTTTATTTCTTCTTCATGTCCTTTAATGAGGACCTTCAAACTAGCTCTCTTTTTATAAGGGTTCCATCGACTCAAGAATGCATGCTCCATTTCGTCCCATGTCTAAGTTCTTTTCTTAGCATGCCTTTCCTTAGTAAGAATATCCCATCAATCATTACCTTCCTCTTTTAAAAGATAAACAAGTTTGCAATTCCAAAAAATCTCACAAGAATATATAGATTTAAACTTCATCCACCATTCTCAAGCATCAATGTCATCATTTCCAATGAAAATTGGTAACTCCATGATCTCAACCCAAAAAATCCCAAAAGCAACTAGGGTTTTGGAAAGAAAAAACTAGGGTTTTTAAAAAAAATTCTCTTTTTTTAAACTCCTCTAATCCTTTCTATTACTAGTAGAATAATTTTAGTGCAATACAATTGAATATAAAAGGAACATAATCGTTTATTACAACTTTGCATTAATCCATTACCAAGATTCTTCTCCAAAGGGTTCAACATTGTTGCATAAAATTATTGTTGTTGTGAAGAAGCATGAATGACATCAACGACAATGCGATTCTTCTCCATGACGGTGACAATAATGCTAGAAAATTATTTTATTGGTAAGCAAGATATTGTAGCTAAAACTTAAATCACTTCTCTTTGTCGGTAATCTTCAAATTGCTTCTCTTTTCTGGTAATCTTCTCTTCCCTAAATCTCCTCTTGCCCTTAATATTCTATTGCTAATAATATTCTCTTCAGTATTTACACCCTCAATTTACTATAATATTTTGTATGGTAATATTTGCTATATTTTATAACATTAATATGTTTTCATATAAACTATTTATTACAGTTCTTATGGTTGCACTTATGCTTCAGGAAGGAAACTAACAATCCAAATTTGGTAAAGCAAACTATGATAGCATAAAGTTTTGGAAATATTACTCTACTAAGATGCAATGCATAGATAGTAAATGTGGAGTTTTGGTATTGTGAAGGCTATTGTAGAAAAATGTCTAGAAGAAAGATGCTAAATTTTTAAATATTTGTATTCACATAGAAAAATGAAGAAAATCTAGAAAATGAAAATCAAGAATTCAAACTCTTTTTAATGAAAAAATGATGTAGGTATCTATAGCAATTTAATTAAGATGAGAATTGAATATGTTTGTAAACTCTCAAGCTCTGAAGGAGAGAGTTGTGATTTTTCAAGGGTAGGGGACCTAAGTACAACCCTTTGTTCTCTAGAAAAAAGAAGAAGCTTTTTGTGTGGATTAAGCCTTTTAGATTTCCATATCAACTTATCAATAAGGATATTCTAAACAATATTGGAAATAGCCTAAGGGAGTTCATGTAGGAGGGACCAATAACAAAGGAGCAAAAACATATTATATAACTTGGATATGTGTTTCTATATATATTTTAAAGTCTTTGTCATAATCCATCAAGTATGAATCAAGAGAATAGAAAACAAGTGGATTATGGAAACATTATATTTTGATATCATAATTATTGAGATTGGACACATAGCAAGAGATTGCAAAGCAAAAATAATGGACAAAGAGATAAAAAATTGTTCATGAGATAGGCTTGAAGATGAAGCAAGGAAATCATATTGTAGTAGAAGTTAGATTAGATCAAGGATATTCCACTCCAAAAAAATGCATAGAAAGTCTATCTACAACATCAAATGACAAATACCATCATAGTTCACTCAAATCAAGAATTAGAAGAAACAACAAAAGATACAAAGGATGAGGAATTACAATGTGCAAGTTCAAATTCTAAAGGAATTAAAGGTGGAAGGGAATATGAGGAGAAAAATTTTAAAACAAAGGAGACAAAAGGAGTCAAGTTCATTCCATGTAAATCATCTTCATTTTTCTCAAGTAGTATAAAATCTTCTCCTTCCAATAGAATTGAAAGTAGCGTAGAGGTTATCCCTTGCACTTTATGGTCTCAATAACAACATACTAAAGAAATGAGGACAAAGAAAATCCATAGAAATTTAGGGTGTTTAGGAAAGAATAAGAATGTAATTGCTACGAACAAATCTCCTTACACTTTAGGGTTTCTAGGGTAACATAAAGAAGAAAGTTATTTTGAGGTTATTCCTTACACTTTAAATCCTTCAAACCTAGACAAACCTATAGATGTTAAGTCTCACTATGAATAGTATGAAAAAATCAAAGAGATCGATGAAGATGAAAGTGTTGGTGGAAAAAAAAGAGAGTAGGAAGAACCAAGAAGCAAAAACAAAGAGAAAGGAAAACTTAAAGGGATATTGATATGGAAGAAAAAAAGCAAATATTGTAAGTGTTAACAAAAAGTGGGGCTAAGTCCACAAATAAAAATAAAATGTGGTGATGAAAATGATATATTGGAATACTATAGGCATGAATAAGACCAAAAAATAGGCATTAGGGAATTGACATGTTAATATAACTATCATATTTATAGAGAAGGAAACTGAGTAAATATTTTAGTCATTTGTAGTGTTGATATTTGTGTTAGCAAAAAGGTAATTGCCAAAGTGAGATTTCATCTCTTAATAAAAATGATATCAAGGAGTTAATTATAAAAATGTAGCAATTTGAGGAAGATGAAGACTATCTTTAATATAAAGGAAAATGAAGAATATATTTGATAAAAAAACAAGTTGGATATGGTTTAATTGACCTAGTAGTAATGTAATGTTTTGTTATTTTAATGAGAATAGCCCCAATAGAAGCCATGCATAGCTTACTAAGAACAATTAATAGGATTAGAAGGCATGTGTTTAAGTTTCAACAATCATAAAGGTCTAAGTATGTGTGAGTTATGGGTACAACTTGAGTGGGATTAATTGTAAAGACTTAGGAACTTTATATATAAGTTTCAAAGTCCTAATCCTCCAGGTGACAAGATTGTCAAATTAAATTTGCTGGTGTATACTTTGACAAAAACTTAATTTAAAGTGATGGTGCAATACGGTTTAAAAATTCACTTTTCTTTCTTCTTTTTTTTCTAAGTTTTTTTTTTTAATAATAATTTATATGTGGCTTCTATTGGGGGCCACTCCCAGCAAAATGCCAAATATTACATTGGATGCTAGGTCAATTAAACCATATCCAACATGCCTTTTTATCATAAATCGTTTTTATTTATTTTTCTATTAAATATATTTTTCAACTTTCGTGAAGTGCTATGTTTCCATAATCAACTTCTTGACCTCATTTTGATTAAAAGTTAAAATTTCACATGGCTAGTTGCCTTCTAAAATTTGAATTTCACCAAGATGAAGATTAACATCGCGATTGGCTAAATTATTTTCTACCCAATTTCCTTCTCTATAAATATGCTCATATTTTTAAAGAGATTGCCTCTAATAATAAGCGATGAACATCAACAATAATACTATTTTTTATCCAATCCGCACATCCATTTTTGTTGATTTCATTGATGATAATTTGTGAATCCCCCTCAATTGAAATATATTTCCATCATTTTTCTATTGCAATTTTAATCCCTGTAAGAAGTTCCCTAGCCTTTGCATGGTTATTAGTTGAAGTTCCATATGATTTTGAGTGAGGATAATTTTGCCTTCATTGTTTCTAAAAACACCATCTCCACCAAATTTTTCTATATTTCCTTTAGAAGCACTATCAAAATTAGTTTTGATAAACCCAAATTTTGGACATCTCCATTTTAACCTAGATCAAAGTAGATCCTTTGTTTTAATTCCATTATTTCAAATGACTCTTCCATGTATGTTCAAATTCTATAACCACCTAATTTTCTACACTTTAGACTTCCCATGATGAGAACCATATTTTATATATATTATGTAAGAGAAGCAATAATATGGTTCCAAACTTGGGCATGATTTTGAGATTTATTTTAAAAAAATCTATTATTAATTTCAAGCCATATATTCTAATAGATAGGGCCAATCCTCCATATAATAAAGCTTTGAAATAATTAATCCAACATTTTATCAACTCTTTCAATGTTTATGGAGCTATCCAATATAATTTCATATTTTTAAAAAGTAACCCCAAATGGTGTGAGCAAAGGGATAATGAAGAAGTAAATGGTCTAATGTTTCTAAATCCTTATCACACAAGGAACATCTAAAATTTCCATGATATCCTCTTCTTTTTAGACTCTCTCTCCTGTAAGAATCTTACTTTGAACTACTAACCAAAGAAATTTTGAGGCCTTAGGAAGAGCCTCTAATGACCAAATATTCTTCCAAGAAAATCTTTGGGAGTAGGAAATGTTGATTGCTCTAAATCCTCATATCCAAACTTGACTGAGTATCCACTATCCTTTGATATATTCCAAACCAAATCATCCTTTAATGTAAATTAATAAATAAAACTCATGAAGCATATTTTGAAGTTCATATGCAATTTTGTTTGAGTTCCTCATCTTCAACTAGGTTACTAAAAGAAATACATGACCTGGAGTTGTTGCTCGTATTAATATAGTCTTTGACCTTTAGAAATTTACAAGCTAGGCATGCTTAAGTCAAAGATAAGAGGATAAGGCTTCAATCAAGCATTAGACCAAAACTTTGCATAATTCCCCTCATTGACTAACCATATAATATGTTTCTTTATCAATTGTAAACTATATGATATGAAGTTTCATGTTGACAATCCTTTGGGTAGGGTTATTTTCCTAAATAATTTCATTGCATCAAGAGAATCTATATATTTTTGAAGTAATATTTTAAACCAATTATTTCCTTGATATCTAAATAATCTCCATCCAAGCTTTGCCCCTAATGCTAAACTCATAAGTCTGCAATTTTGCAAGCCTACTTCTCTAATTTTATTTCCTTTGCAAACCCTATACCACTTGCAAAATTGGTTATATGGGATTGAAATAATCTCCATCCAAGCTTTGCACCTAATGCTAAATTGGTTATATGGGATTGAAATGGGCCCCACCCGTATTACATCATCACCACATAGTGGTATTACCATAAAGCTTAGATATTATCTATGTATTACTTGGAAAAATTTGAACCTTAGTCTCATCTTTTTAAATATCGAGGAATCTAACCGGTTGAGCTAATGCCACTTGATCATCACTTTTTATTTTATTGGTGGGCTTAGCCACACTTCTTATTTTTTCAATGAGTTCACATGGGTTTTTATGAGGGGTTCCAGTCCCCTCATATTAAGTGGGGTTTGAACCTTGGACTTCACAAAGAGAGGCCAAAGCCCTTACCACTATAGTAAGCTTACAACTTTAGCCCCACTTATTATTAACACCTATGATATTTTTATTTGGCTTCCTAAATTGATATTCCTTTGAGTTTATTTTTCTCTTTGTTCAAGCTTTGATGGCCTTCATCTCCTTTTTCCATTCCCACCAACACTCTCATTTTGATGAATCTCTTTTATTTTCTATATTGTTCATAATGAGACTTATCTTCTAAAGACTTATGTTTCCCTAAAGAATCTAAAATGCAAGGAATAGCCTCATTAGCACTTTTTCTTTATGTTGCCATAAAAAACCTAAAGTGCATAGATGATCCTCCATAGTTATTAATTTCTTATGTTTCTCTAGAAACCCTAAATTTTCTTAGATATCCTCCATATAATTTTCTTTATTGTGTTGCTTTTGAAACCATAAAGTGCAATGAATACACTCTCTACTACTTCCATTTTTATTGTAAGGAGAAGATTTTATGCTACTTGAGAAAAATGAAGATGATTTACCTAGATTAAGCTTGACCTCCTTCACCTCATTCACTTTAAAATTTGCCTCCCCATCTTCCTTTGCTTTAAAATTTGCCTTCCCATCTTCCTTCACATATTTAACTCCTATATTTGAACTTATGCATTGTACTTCCTCATCCCTCATGTCATTTTTTCTTCTAATGGTTGTTTTGAGTGAACTTTAATGGCCTTCATCATCTGATGATGCAGAGGGTTTTTCTTCCCACTTTCGTAGGAGTGGAAAATACTTGAATATGACCTAGCTTCTTTTATGATATGATATCCTTGATTCATATTGGAGCTACTCTCATGTCTAAAATTTTCCATCTTTTTCTCCATCATTTTCACTTTGTAGTCTATTGCCATGTGTCTGGTTTCATGACATGTGCAACATTGGAGTGCAATATTTTCCTAATCCACTTGTTTATCCCATTCTCTTGATTTAAATTTAATCCAAATGGATTGTGGTAAAGGTTTTAAAATATCCATGGCAACACATATTCAATTCTATAGAGCATGCCTTCTCTCCTTACTAGTTGATTCTTCCTGGATGAATTCACCTAGAGTGTTACTAATATTCTTCAAAACCTAATTATTAATGAGTTGATAAGGAAGTCTAAAAATCCTAATCCACATTGGAAGAATTTTAATAGTCTTTGTCTCCACAAAAAAAATTCACTCCATGGTATTAAATATAATGCATCTTTACCCCTAAACCAAGGGTCTCCATCCATTATTTTATCCCTTGTTTCTGAACTAGAGAAGATAATGAAGAAAAATCCTTTTGAAAGAAAATTCATGGAGTAATTTTAATTCAATCCCCTCTTCCACATGATCCAATTTTAAAACTCATAAAAACTTGGTCATTATCCATGGAACTTACATATTAAACTTCTAGTTTTAAGAATAATTATATCATGTTCAATCATCTCATCCTTGATAATCACTTTTGGTGCAGTATATGCTACTTGGATAGGGTTTTCCATAGATTCACTCTTTCTATTATTTCTAACTATGGCATTCACACTTCTAATTAAGGCATCCTTCCAACTAGGGCATCCTTACTTTCAGTAAGGACTTTAAAAAATGATTTTGAATGATACCTAGATTTTCTTCATATGAATCCTTTAGTTTTTAAGTTTCTCCTAAGATCTGGAACAAGAAGTGGCACTTGATCCTTGATTGCACTTTTCTTTCTACTTCTTGATTCTTGTTTTTGCTTCTTACTCACTTTTGACTCCAAATGACGAATATATTTAATTTTTTTCCAAGTTAATTGTCTTAAACATCATTATATAAACATTTCCCGATGAAGGTAAATATAATGTTAAAAACATTTTTCATATTTATTATAATTTATTTTAAAATATAATAAACATATTCACATGAGTTTAAGTTTAATTAAAAAATATATATAACTAAAATGGATTTATACAAGTTAAAAAAAATCAATTATGTGTGAAACACAAAAAATTAAAAATACAACATAGTTTATAGAAAATGAATACAAAATATAACCAATGGAGATATTCCTTTGTAAGTGGGAGTCTGACAAGATTATGGAGCCTAATCCTCCCTCACTATATATGGGGTATATGGTGGGAAAGGAATAAACGAATATTTAGGAATGAGATGAAGGATGAAGTTTATGTCTTCAAAAGAATCAAAGTAGCTATTGAAGACAATCTATCCATTCTCCTAGAAGTGAAGGGTTATGAGAAAAGAGAAGAAAGAATGACTATTGAAGAATGGAAGGTAAAACAATCCAAACCATGCATCATGGACTCAGCCTACAAAATACTGAACACAAGATGGATGAAACCAATAAAAAGTTGGATAATCCTTAAATTTGATGGGGCATCCAAAGGAAATATGAGAAGGGCAAGTGGGGTGGACTGATTAGAAATGATAATGGACAAGTTTTATGGGCTTATGTAGAGGATTATGGAACTCATACCACTTATATAGTAAAGGCCAAAGCTCTTTTTTTAGGAGTCCAACAATTATATGATAGAGGTTATATAAAAGTTATGGTCCAAGGGAGTTCTCTGAACATTATTAGAGATTTAAAATCAGGAGAAACAAAGAACATGTTTATACTTAACATTATAAAGGGAACTTCAAGAATCCTAATTGAAATGAGTGATGTTGTAATTGATCATATTTATAGAGAAGGCAATCACGTTGCTAATATTATGGCCAATTTGGGGGTGGATAGTGGTCATAATAGAATTTGGAAAGAGAACTTTCCACTGCCATTACAAAGAATAGTTGCATTGGAGGTTGAAGGTCAGCCTATTAGGATGACTCATATCAAAAATTGAATGAAGTGGATGGACAAGTTCTATTCCAAAACATTTGTTGTTATCAATAAGAGAAAATATTGCAAGAATAGTAGTCACAATAAACTTTTATTGTCCTTTCTCATGGATCTCAACATTGGAAGATCTCAGTATTATTTTAGTATTATCTTGCTAGAATCATGTGGGTGGTTGAAAATGTGGACAAGAAATGACAAGGTTAAAGGTATTTTATTGAATTTTGGTATCAAGAAAATATTTGTGGTTATCAGTAAGAGAAAATAGTACAAGAACAACAACCACAATAAACTTTTATTGTCCTTTCTCATGGATCTTAGCATTGGAAGATCTCAGTATTATTTTATTATCTTGTTGGATTCAGGTGGGTGGTTGAAAATGTGGACAAGAAATGACAAGGTTAAAGGTATTTTATTGAATTTTGGTATTAGGACTACTCAAGGAGACATGATCCAACAAAAAATTAGGAATTTTGGAAAGTGGGCACTCATTCTGATAAAATGAAAAGTGCAAACATGGGAAGAATCAAAGAATGATGTTGCAATTATAGGTAGTTCACAAGGAAATATTTAGGTCAAACATAAGTGGGATAGAGTCTTAAGAGCCCAAAATAAAAAAATGAAGCAACAACAATCCACTCCTTCACTAACTTTTACAAAACCTAGTGAGGATATAATTAATAAAAATATGCAAGTGTTGAATGAAAAACTTAGCCAATGGGAAAGCTCAAGCAAGGTTTTTTGGAAGGCTCAGGAGGAAAGCATTCAATATTTTAAGAAGAACATGAAGGATAGATAGATGAGGGTGAAATATTCATTGGTTAACATAGTTGAGTTGAAGATAGAGGAGGTGGAATTAGCTAGAACCCTCATGGAGCTGAAGGACAATGCTTAAACTGAGACCAGTCTATTTTTGGTGTTATCTTTGTAATACTTTTCTTCTAAAAGTGTTACTTTAACATTATCTTTCCTAGGAGGAAAGATGTGTGCTTTTCACTAGAATCTCTTTTGTTGGCTTGTGGTTTTTATTTTCCAATATGTTCAGGCCTCTCATGTAAAAGGGTCAGGGTCCCTTTCAAAACCCTATTTTTCATCCAATATCAAACAGAAAAAACGAATACAAAATATTCAAAATAAATTTTCTTTATTCAAATGAATTTAAAAAATGTAATATTTTAAAATTTGATAATAGTTATATTCTCTCTATGCCTATTAAACCAACAATTGTGGAGAGGTAAAACCTTTATTCATATATTCATATTAAACCAACAATTTTGGAGAGGAAAAAGCCTTAATGAGATATCTTTATATTACAATCAAATGTTGGTGGAAAATTATATAAATTGAAGGGGACTCATTGATAAATCTACAATGCTTTGAATGAAATTAGAAAAATGATGAATTTATATAAATTGTTAAGAATATTTGCTCCTGTTAAATGGAAATAATACAATTTAGTGTTAATTTTTGATGGATAATGTTGATGAACCAAGTATTTATTTTTAGAAAAATTGTCTTTGTCAACATTAAGTCTTAATTCAAGACAATTTACATAGAGATTAAAATTATTTAAATATCATTTTGTCCTAAATAGAAGTGAAAAATAAAAAAAACCCCTAAAAAAACTTAAGTTTTATTTTTCACTTTTAGCCTTAAAATGAAGGAGGTAATTTAACTATTCTTGTGCCATTTTGTGCAAAATTTGAAGAGCTTTGAAATGAGTGGTCATACGAAAGAATCCAAGCCATATTGAGGGAGATATAACCATGTGAAGAAAACCATTTGAAACAAGGGTAGCATTAGGGCAATTTTTTCCAAAAAAATGTTTCATCTTTTAGGAGCCATATCTTTGCAAAGGGTTGTCCAATTTAGATGATTCTTGGACCAATTTATGTAGAATTTGAAGAGATTTAAAATGAGTGGTCATATGAAAGAAACCAGGTATTATTGAGGGATATGTGACCCTATGAAGTTAGTAATCCAAAACAAGAGTTGTGACATTTTTCAAGTCACAAGAAACAAAATTGCAAATATTTATCAACCAAGGTTTGAATGATGGGAGAAACAATGGAGGGATAGGACATCACCAAGGTGAAACATTCTATCTAGACATGGAATATTTTAGCCAAGTTTCATTTATCCCTTCATTATTTTAAAATTTTTACATGAAAATTATTGTAGGTTTATTTGCAAATAATATAAGTGTTATATGATATATTAGTAAATTTTAATAGATTTCAAGTTATAGTTTCCTTCCCATGGACTGATTTATAGCTAATTATTTTAAGTCATCCCTAGTAATAGAGGTTAAGGAGGACCTCATAGAGCTAATATCCTTATTGCTTAAAGATAAGGTAGTCGCTGGTAAATTTAATAGGCCTTAGCCAATGGATTCAACTTGGAGAAAATGAATTGATAGGAATTGGAAGTTTCCAAGAGTGAGTCTATCCTTCCCAAAGATTTCTTCCTAGCCTTACCCATTGGTACGAAGGCTTTGCAACTAAAAACATAAATCTATCCCTAGTACTAGTTTGGGTCAGGATGTATGGGTTGTCAATTGAATTATAGGAAATAGATACCTTTAAGACAATAGACAATACTCTGGGACAATTCCTTGATAGTTCATACTCTACAAAAGATGAATGCTTGGCTATTTATGCCTGGATATTAGTCATGATTGATATTAGTAAACCTTTATCATAATAATTCATTCTTAAGTATGAGGGTAAGTTGTGGACCCAAACCATGGATTACAAAAATATTGATTTTAGTTGTAGAAGATGTCATGAGGTGGGGAATATTGAGATATCATATTCTAAGATGATTCTAGTAGTAACATATTTAGAAAACCACAAGAGAAACTAAAAAATGGACATGGATGAGGATGGTTTTCAACTTCCAAAAAATAGGTCCAAATAGATGAAAGTAAATAAACAATGGAGATCAATAAGTAAGGATATTAGAAGAAATACCAATTCTTTTGAGGTTTTAACCTATGAAGAAAAAGTAGATCAGAGCTTATAGGACATGGTACAACATGATAAAAATATTAACAAGGAACTATCTACTCAGTATGATCCTACTTTAGGATGAACATTCTTGTCGAACCTAAGGAATGTGCCTTGTTAGATTTAGAATACTCTCTTAAAGTTCCATGCACCATTTAAGAGAAGGAAAGTGGTAGAGAAAACACACCATTATATGTCAATACCTCTATAATTAACAAGAAAATACTAGAAAATGAGCTGGATAGGTCAAAAGCTTCCTTAACAGAGCTAGGAGAAGATAAATCTAGATTGAGGAATAGAATAATAAGACCTACTCTCAATATTGGCAAGGCAAAAAAAGGAAATGTTATGATACCACATAAATATTTAATATCTGCAACAACACTTCAACATTGAACTATTATTAACAACATGCAAACAATAATAATTTAGATTCAAATGCCATAAACAATATGCAATCAATTTCCACGAGCAATATGCAAATATCAAATTTAGAAATAAATCAATAAAATAGCAAATACATAGCCACTCGAAGAGGGCAATGTCTCATAGCCACTTTGAGAGGGCAAAGTCTCATATGTGCATCAAGGTGACTTAAATCCAAATTATTTGATGATCCAAACTAATAAAAGATTCTTCCTATTTATAGATGAAATAAATAATAATCTAATCCTAATTCTCAAGGGTCAACTAACTAAATCTATGGCCCGAGATAATAATAAAAATAATTAGCCAACATGGCTATATTGGGACCATTACATGGCTCCCCCTTCAGAAAGCTGTCCTCAAATATGGAAACGATAAGAAAATGCTCTTGGGGCTCCCATGTAGCATCTTCTTCTAAAAGGTCCTACCACTTGATGAGAAAATCCTATTTTGTTGAGATCAAAGTTGTCTTACTTCAGGCTGAAGAGTGATTTGACTTTCTTCATTGAGTAATGGAAGCTCTGACTAGGACTACACCTTTTGGCCAATAACTTTTTTGAGACAAGATACATGATAAATTGGATGGATGTGGGAAGACGATGGAAGTTCCAAATAGTATGCTACTTCACCAATGCAAGGAACCACCTTATAGGGATCATAAAATAAAGGAGTCAACTTCTGACTAGACTTGGTATTAAAGGACAATTGCTTGTAAGGTTATAGGCTAAAAATACAATATCTCCTCTATTGAACTATCACTTAGAATGATGTGAATCCTATTGTTGCTTCATATGGTTCAAGACCTGGGTCAAATTATCCTTAAGAAGTTGAAGCACCGTTCATTATCATTGTAACAAATCATCTACTTGGAAAACTTTGTAAGATCTTGGAACATAGTCTATGATTCATGGAGGTCATACAATGCTTCAAGTAGGGACATTTTAAGGGTAAAATAGTTAGAAGTATTGTACCACCATTATGCTAACAAAAGTCGTTTGGCCTAGTGATATTGTTTATCTTGAGCAAAATAATGAAGGCAAGTACCCAAATATTTATTAATATTGTTTTACCATTAGATTGAGGGTGATATGAGGAGGACATACTCAATTTAGTACCACTAAGATGAAACAATACCTTCTAGAAGTTGTTAGTGAAGATAGGGAAGATAGGGTTATGGTCACTCACGATGGTTTTGGGCATACCATATAACTTAAAAACATAATCAATAAATACCTTGGTCACCTTACTTGCCGAATAAGGATGTTGTAATGCACATAAATGAGCATAATTGGAAAGATGATCTACTACCACAAAGATCATTAATTTGTCCTCTGATTTGGGAAAGCCCTTAATGAAATCCATGGATATGTGCTCCCATTGGCAGTTAGGGATAGGCAAGGGTTGCAAAAATCCAATAGATTTAACTATTTTTCCTTTGTTGCATTGACATACCTCACACTCAACCAAAAATATCTTGACATCTGCTTTTAATACTTTCCAAGAAAATGATTTTTTCACCCACTAGTATGTTTTCAATAATCTTGAGTGTCCCACCAAAGGAGATGCATGCAATTCTTGGAGAACCTTTGACTTAATAGTCAAAGATTGAGGAAGATAAATGCAATATTTTTTGCAAAGCACTCCATCAAAGTATGAGAAGCAAAAATGCAATGATAATACTATTTTCATATCCTGAATGATCTTAGTAGTCTCTAAATCAGAAAACCAATCTTCTCAAAGTTGAGAAAGCCATTATGGAAAAGGACTAGAGATGGCATTCACAACCACATCATCCTTGTATTTGTGAGATAAAGCATCGAACACCACTTGTTCCTTACCTTTATTATATTTAATAAAAAAATCATAACCCAAGAGTTTGATCATCCTTTTATTTTGTTGAGGGCATGAGAGATATTTTTTTAAGAAATGGTTTAGGCTATTTCAGTCAGTCTTAATGATGAAACAACTACTAAATAAATAAGGCCTCATTTTTTCTATGGCATATAAAATAGTTAGCATTTCCTTCTCATAAGTGAATTATCCTAGATTTCTACCGGAACATTGCTTACTTCCAAAGGCCAATGGATGACCATCTTGCATTAAAATGACTCTAATACCTATGTCGAAAGCATCACACTTAATAATAAAAGGCTTGCTAAAATTAGGAGTGGCTAAAACTAGAGTAGAACACATAGATTATTTGAGGTCTTGGAAAGCCTAGGAAGTAGATTCAATCCAAAAAAAAACATCCATTTTGGTGAGGGTGGTGAGAGGCTCGACAATCTTGCCATAGTTATGAACACATTTTCTATAATAACCTGTGAGTCCTAGAAATTCATAGAGTTATTTAAGGTATTTGAGCAAGGGCTAATCATTAATAGATTTGATTTTATTAGGATCTACCTTGACTCCTTTGTGTGATACTACATGTCCCAAATATTCTACCTCTTGGACCCAAATGCACATTTGGACCTTTTAAAAAATAAAATTTCCTTTTGTAATATATGAATTTTTTAAATATTAAATAGATGATCCTCCCAAAATTATGGAGAAAAGGACAAAAGACATGGTTCATGAGACTTTGAAAAGTGAAAGAGAATTCATAAGCCCAAAAGGTATGACTAGGAACTCAGAATGATCCTCATCTGTATGAAAAACAATCTTAGGGGTATCCTCTTCTCTAACCCTAATTTGGTTAAAACCATAACATAAGTCTAGTTTAGATAAGTATCTACCACCATGCAATTAAACCAACATATCATCTTGTAGACACCAAAATCTAGCCACTTGTCCTCCATCCATAGCTTCCCACCACACATTTCCATTATATATATATATTTTTAATATATATTTAAATAATAATATTTTATATATTATATTTATATATATTTAATAAATGTATATATATTTATATGAATTAATCCCAACCATCCATCATGTTTTAATCTTAGCCATCCATCCGCCTTAATCCATGCCACTTACCCCGCTTTAATCTCCACCCTTCCTCATGTTCTAATCTCAGCCACACATTTTGTGTCGTTGAAACCCTAACATGTCTAAGGGAATATTATAAAGAGGATTCATTTTGATGACTCAACCCCTAAGTTTTCCTAAGCCCTAAGTTTTTGAATTCCTTGAGTTCCTTGAGTGCCCAAGTTCCCTTAAGAGATTTATGGAGTTCAAACCCTAGTTCCATCACACCCATCCTTGCATCCCTCATCCACGGAGCATACAGAGCACCTATGGGCATTTTTGGTTAGCACCAAGTACCCATGGGCATTTCCCATTCAGATTTGTATCCCTATGACCCTTGGGCGACCGTTAGGGCATCTACGTAATCACTCCCTACATCAACGATGAAGATAGAAACAATGTTATTTGACAAGGTAAAATTTCATTGCTCTTATTTCATATTCTCATATTTGTTTACAACTTTCATTGCAATATTAGGGTTTAGTGATTTCATTTCTTTTGAGGGTCTCACATAGTGGAGCCCTCACAGATATTACTAATCCTTGTCATTATTTGTTGTGTGCAGGTGTAAATACTACATTATTTGGAAGTTGTTGAAGCTCGGGTGGCCCTGCATAGGATACCAAAGCCCACTCACCACTCTATTGGGATCGAATCAAGCACGAAGACACCACCATTTATGTCTAACTAGGGTTTCAGAGAACCCTAGTGCTTTGTAACAATTGTATCAAAATAATAAGCATTGTAAACCCCCTATTTGGGGTACATTTTATTGTAGTACAAGATATCCACCAACAATAATAATAAAGTCCATTTCTTTGTGCAATCATTTGTGTTACTTTTCTTATTCATTTATTTCATAGTTTATGTTTGGTGTTGCTTGATTTTTGTATTCACAAATGGTGATCATGGTGGGACCCACAATGGGTTATTTATGTTAATTATCTTTTCATTAACTCACTATTTTTGTTTTCTATCTTGTAGGTTTTAGAAATCTTATCGCATGATTTTTTTCAAACTAGGGTTTCTGGAGCTGCAAAAGCTGATCCAGGATTGTGTAGATGCCCTATGATGCTCGAGGGATGCCCCCTAGAGTTCAGAAGGCACCCTGGTGCATTTCATAGACTCTAAAAGGTATTTCATAGAGTGGGAAAAGGATACATAGGCTTTTCTATAAGTCTACCTCAAAACCCTAACCCCTCTATTTCATTTTTGTTTTACATTTTTACAGATTAATTGCTAAAAAGAACATTATTCAATATCTATTAAAAACAATCATATTACATCTACATTTTAGGAATTTGCATTCATTTATACATTGCATTTAGATTTACTTTGCATTCATATTCACATTAGCACACATTTCAAATTTAAAATTTTGTTATTTTCTGATGTGTTTTTCATTCAAAGATATGCATACTTGTTTTCATGTAAAATGAGAATTGCATAAAATAGTTTGCACATTAGGGTCAAGAATTCCTCTTTTGCTTGTCTAAGTAGGAACAAAAATCAGGATAACTAAGTATACTCCCACATTTGGTGATTCAAGGTGGAAGAGTAAGCGAACCCTCCACTGTTCAGAGTGGGTCTTAAGCGGTGTACCTTACATATTTTGAGGAGCTTAGTATTGAAATTGGTTACTATTGACATTGTATGAAAACACAATAGAGAACATAAATTTTTAAAATGAATCACACACAACACGTCTCACATTAAATAGTAATGAGTTGGATTTCATCACCAACCATTGCTTGAGATTTTGTGATGATGGGTTTCATCTCCATCCACCAATATCTGCCCTTAGCCACCATAGGATACCCATGAGCAAACTTTCTGGACTTCATCACCAGAAAGAATCTCATTGCCCAGCCAAGCCATAGATTTCACCCTTCATAATTCAGATTAGTACATCAAAAACACACAAAACACAAAAAAAGAAAAACATTAAAATGAGATAAAAAAAAAGGAGGTAAGAAACATTGTTGCAAAACATAGAATTGAATTGCTTATTTTGTGAAGTTTCCTTCTGCACTTTCTTTACTGCACATTGCATATTTGATTCAGTAGCTTATGGTATTAACTAGAAATCAAACTAAAGTATTGAATCAAACTTCCATCCACCAAGACAATTCATCCATGGATTGTTCATCATCATTCCCCACCACTTATGTGGTCAATCCCACTAGTGTGATACAGACAAGTTGTTCAGATTTTTCTGTGGGTCCCTCACACACTGTGTCATCCACATAGTCATTTCACATGGCCATTCCACAAATAGAATCATCTTCACCTACCATTGACCACCACATAACCCATATAGACATGGCCAAAGTGGAGGCTCTTTGTAGATCCGCTAACTATGTCTTGGAACTAGTCCATAGCCCATCTAGGCATGATCCTTCTTTCCAGTAGGAACTTATCTCCTCCCAACCTTCAAGCCTTACCCAGGTGTATAACAACCCTCTTTTTGAGGCATCAACTGCACCTTCCCAACATTGGTCCATACCCCAATCATCATGTGCTCAAAGCACATCCATCCCATCATATTACACCACTACCTATGGCAACCCTTTGTATGAAGCACATGTCAATGTTGCTTCATAGATGCCAACTTCCAGCTCATCCAATGTTACCCATTCAGCTGTAACTATGGTTGCAACTTATCCTTCACATACTTTAGCCATCCCATCACATCCACACCTTCCACTTCAGATATGGAAATACATGAAGCATGGGAACACCTTAACAAATTGCTTAAGAAGTGATAGAATGCTCAGTCCTATCCTCAACAACAAGTTCATGTGGTCAATCCTAAGCCTCAACCTATTTCCACTCAACCCACCTTTGTCACCCAAGGTCCATCATGGGTACCACAATCTTCTATGGTTTCCATTCCAACACCACCATCAACCCATGCCCATTCTATGGGTCAATTCATCCATAGTCCTCATGCATCTTCTCTATTTCTTCATTCACAATCATTTCATCAACCTTATCATCATCAATTCCAATCCACTCTGCCAAGTCATAATCATCTCATTACACCTCAACATATTTCCACTTCACCTTCACAGAATCATCAAGTGATTCAGGGTTTCCACATTCCTTGGGAGGACCCTAGAATTTAGGTTATGCAACAATAGATTGATAGTTTGATACAACATACTCCTGGTATGATAAACCAGAAACCCACTTTACGTCAATTGATCAATCAACCAATCCATCCTTTGGTACCATCCCCGCCATATCCGGTAGACTTCATAGTACCAAAGTTTGATAAATTTAAAGGGACTGAGGACCCTAAAGAACATGTGAGCACATTTATCCATTCATGCTTTCGAATTCAAAGTAATGATGCTCTAATGCTTCGAATATTTCCTTAGACATTGGGGGGAGATGTTGTAGAATGGTATAATCACTTGCCTCACCATAGTATTTATACTTTTGAGCAATTGATTGACCAATTTCTTGAAATATTTTCCCTTAATGTTAGAAATAAAGTCTCATTATCTGATATATATGGTCTAAAACAATATGATGATGAGTCTGTCTATGACTTTGGTAACCATTGGAGGGCCGTTATCACCAAATTGCCATTTGCCCTACCAATGGAGGAGTTGATCCGATTGTTTACTAAGAGTTGCTTAAAACCCATCTCTTGGTTATTACAATTACAACAATATAGATCATTTGATGAAGCTCTTGCCCAGGCTAGCACAATTGAGGAGATAAAAATCCAAGAAGGTATGCTTAAGCCTAAAAAGAAAGAATGGCAAAACAAGGGCCAATATAAAGGTAGTTATTCTGGCCAGTCAAAATCAAACCAGGTCAATCCGGCCAACCAAGCTAACCAAGTTAATCAAGTGGTCATGAGCCAGTCGGTAATGGCTCAACAACAACCTATGCAACAACAACCACGACAAATTGAATATCATGCGGTTCCCTCAACAACTCAATCAAGTCAAAACACAGTGCCAGTTATGGAAAATCGACCACGTCGATAATCTATTTGACAAAACCATCAATACACCCCATTGATCGAATCTTATGCTTCCATATTCCATAGGTTATATGACACCAACCAACTTCCTTTGCTTGAGGTTAAACCAAATAATCCCACTAAATGTGGTAAACACTACCAGGAGCATTTGTTTTGCCCTTATCATAGGTAAAATGGGCATGATATTAACAACTATCATGTATTTAAGGATAGAGTGCAAGATCTCATTGACTTAGGGGCAATCAAGCTTGATAGTCCCTTAGCTCAACAAAACCAAAACCTTGGAATTTATCAAACACCACTTCCTCATCATGAGGAGGTGCAACCAACAATAGGAGGGTCTAATACCAAAACCCCTCCTAATCAAGTCAATCATGTCCAACAATACCAAGGTTTTGTGGGTGCTATTCATGTAGTAACCCGAGGTCAACAACAATGCACTAATCAACAAAATGCTCAACAACAGTCTGCTCAATCACCCATACCACCACAAGCAAGTGTGTCTCAACCTACAAATTCATCATCACCCATCCAAATTTTTACCAATCCTTCTCAACCCATCCATATTCCAAGTCATCCAAATCCCCCATTCATCCCATCAATCATCCATCAAGGCCAATCATCTCTTTGAGTAGTCGGTTAACCACAAGTCTTAAAATGGCTTTGGCTAAACTATCTATATATGAGCTCATTCAATAATATCCCCCACATCATGAGGCATTAATGGATATTCTAAAATCCATTGAATTCCAATCTCAAGATGCTAATGCCTTCAAAAATTTTGTGGAGAATATTCAAACATGTATGGAGCCTTCCATTACATTCTACGATTTTGAGATTAAACCAATATCGTCGAATTAGTGGACCCTCCATTACACATCATGGCTCAAATTGATAGGAAGCCATTCAAAAGAGTTTTAATTGATACTGGCTCCTCTATTAACATCATCACCACATCTGCTCTTCATCATCTCAATCTTCCTCCATCCCACATCACCAAATCCACTTTCACCTTGAAAGCATTTAATGATGCTCTCTACTCCATAGTTGGCACTATCATTTTACCCATCGAAGTGGGGGTCAAAATATTGCATACCATGTTCCACATCTTGGAAGGATCCATGGCATATAATGTACTCCTTGGATGACCTTGGATGAGGGAAATGAGATGTGTCCCTTCTATACTACATCAATGCTTGAAATATGTACATGAGGGACAAGTACATTGCATACCGATGGATGTTGAACCATTTAAGTATTGTAATTTCATCTCCAATCCCTATGAATCCATGCTTCCTTCCACTCATCTATTTCTCACATCATCAACCACTTCATCATCCACCCAATCTAGATCATCATCTAAAGCTCCTATCCTTGAGGAGCTTCCCATCACCACATCACATCAAGCTTCCACTTCCATGCCCCCATATTCATCACCTTTGACTACATGCACATGTGGTCAAACTCAATCCACATCAGTTTCATCATCATCATCAACATCATCCTCCACCATTCCTTCCACATCATTGCCAATTCAACAATCATCTCAGTCAAATCCATCACCATCCACATTAGCCAATGTCTCACAAGTCGAGTTAATGGATTGTGAGACACCATCTCAGTCCATACCCCAAGCCAATCATGAGTCATCCATTTCCACATCCACATCCATGTCATCCCAAGTTGAGGTCCACCTCACTAATCCTGGTATTGGTGAATACGTGGTCCAAGATATTATAGTCACACCGCTCAACATCCAAACTACCAAGGATTACGGTCACCCATGTGACCCACCCTTATCTATAGGAGTGGTGTATAATATGGGTTCCATGTCAAATAGCATAAATTTTGTGTATGGGAGAATTGAGTCATTGTCCAATCCTTCTCCTCTAGATGAACCCAAGCAACCAACAACTACCAATATACAACAAATGTCGGGTTTTCCATCCCATTATTTTCATCGATATAATTGGTAAAGAAATGGCCTAGGCTGATATGAATAGGGAGTGCATGAGCTAATTGATACTCCATATCGAGAAGTGCATGACCATTCAGGTCTAGGCTACCATCCATTTTCTTCCATCTCTTCTTTTGAACAAGCCTTTCAAAGGCTTAATTTGAATTCAAAAGAAGACAACCATCACCCCGATGACTCTGAAGAAGAAATTTATGAAGAATTCGACCTTATATTGATAATTTTTGATGAATCTGAAGAGGAATCAGAGCCCATCATCCCACACACTGAACATGATGAGTTTTACCTCAGAATGTTCCCCATCCATCAACCCATCATTCGCTTGCTTCTTCCACAAGAGTGAGCTGAACCAACTAGTGAACCACCACCTCCATTCCATTGATCCCCATCATCGACCATTTTTCTTGTAATATATGTACATAACTCAAATTAAAAAAATAAAAAAATAAAAAACAAATTCAAAATTTTAAAACAAAAACATTTTGTATTACATGTACATTGCATTTATTTGTGTTGCTTATTATTGTTCAGGTTTACTAGTGTTCTAGTATCGATTCTAGAAAATAGGATCCACCCATCCATTCACCTTTGCCAACCATCCATTTTTCCCCTTAAGTCAACATGAATCCTACTGACTTATTCACCCCCCTCCGTAATCCATACGATTTGGCAAAGCCAATTCCAATTGACATGAGCCTTATTGATATGGACCGGATTTCCTCACCACCATCCTTTTTCAAGTTTGTCCTATCCGAGGAATTGTTAAGGGCTTCAACCAACTACATTCCTCCATCACCCCCACCTTCACCTTCACCTTCACCTTCAAATCCCTAGATTTAGAAAAGATTGTGTCAGAAGAACTTGCCAGACTAGGGGGAGTAGAAGAGCCCGAACCACTTAATGTTATACACTTGAGAGCATTCTATGCATAATGTGATATATATATGGCTATTACACCAAAAAAACTTGCAATTTCATACATTACATTACACACATTGCATTATACACATTTCATTTCATTTCATAAAATTGCATTTCACAACTCACATTTCATTCATTGCATTCACAACCACATTTCACATTTCATATTAGGGATCATTTATTCAGTTCAGATAATAATTGGTCCAATACAGTCATGTTGCCTTAATCAGGGGCACCCTCAAAGTCATCATCCATTTCATTGCACCATTCCATAAAGTCAACATTGTCATTTACAAATCACATGTCCATAATTCCTAGGTGTTTTCGGTCACTCAGCCACTCCTAGTGTTTTAAGCAACCTCCAAATACATGTCAAGTTTTCTTTAGGACCAAGACACAATTTTCACTAAGAAAATATTGAGTTCTGGAAATTGACTCCAAAACATTCTTGAACCAAACACAATTACACATCTTAAAAACATCTTGTGTCAAAGAGGGATAACACCATCCTTGGGTTGTACCTCGAAGTAAAAAGGGTAATCCTTGCTTGTCCCATCATGCAACATAGTCCACAAAAATAGTGGTTTTCACCACTATCACAAATTTTAAAATAAAAGAAAGAGTAGGGTAAAACCCCTAAAAACTCTAAATATTTTACACATCACACACCACTGATCCTCAAGTTGTAAGGATAGTACTACATTTCCAGTCAGACGGTTAGGTAGTCATCCCCAAAACTTAGAGATCAAATTCTTGGACTATGGAGCTAATCTCCATCGGGGCTATAGATGCTTGATTGGTAGTGGAGTACACTCACGCATGGTGACATGTCTCTTTTAAAGAGACCTCTAACCACACATAAGGACAAGCTAGCTTCTTGGTCTCATCCATAATAGGTTTCACCCAATTTACTCAAGATGAGTTAATGAACTCACTTGCACACACATTGGTTCTTGATTACCTCGAGTCATTACCATGCTCATGATTCGGTAAATGAATTCACTACACACACATTTGGTCTTAGAGAAAATTAGGCAGTATTTAGTGAGTTTGTTTGATACCACTAGTATGTTTGAGTCTCTAAAAAATAGTCAGTTTTCCATATCAACATCCATATCTTCTTCCATGTCAACATCCATGTCTTCTTCCATCCATAACATTACATGAGTCTTCCATTTTTACATACCACCAGTTTGGTGCCCCTGATTAAACAATAATGCTAAACATGGCCAAGAAAAATATAAACTATGAATGATCATTAGATCATTAATTCATTTGCATTCATAACACATTATCATTGCATTAATCATCCATATACACATGCATCCACACAAAAGAATTCACACAAAAGCATAACACAAAAGTAAAAGCCATGTATATATATATATAATTCACATATGCAAAGATTGCTAGAAAGTTCTATACAACAACACAACTTGGGGGTGTTCAAGGTATCACACCTTTCCCCAATCAAACAATAAAACAACACAACTTGGAGGTGTTCAATGTATCACACATTCCCCCCAATCAAACAAATAAGCACACAACTTGGGGGTGTTCAAGGTATCACACCTTCCCCCCCAATCAAACAAACAAGCACACAACTTGGGAGTTTTCAAGGTATCACACCTTCCCCCAAATCAAAAAAACAAAAAACACAACTTGGGGGTGTGTAGCACCCTAAAATTGGTGCAGTTAAACCATTAGTAAAAAGTAGAAATTTGAATTTTAACCCTGAAATCGCCCATTAACTGGTTACCTCATTTTTTATGCCATTTTTAGAGGTTGTTGTGACCGTTGGACGATATCGTCGTCGATCTGACGATATCGTCGTCGATCTGACGATATCGTCATTGATCTGACAATATCATCCCAAATTGAATGAATTCGTCTAGAATAGAACGTCCATATGATTTTGTCCCAAAACTAAATTTTTGCAATTAGCTTTTGTTCCAATGACCTCTCCAACTTGGGTAGAAGTGTGTCTGCGCGGTTGGAGATTCCCACGTTGAGGATCTCCTAGATTGGGATGATCCCCAACCTCCTAACCTCCCCCTAATCCTATATAAACTAGGATTTTCCCAGTTTATCCCCTTGACTCCCTCCCTGATCTCCCATCATTCGCACTTGTGTTTTCAAGTTTTGTTGTAGGATTTCATTGTGTTTTAATCGGAGGTAGCTCGGATCGTCGTAGGCGATTCAACTACAATTTTAGATGATCCTGTCAAGATCGACGATGATCTTGTACGATTACAGACGATCCGATCTGCAATTTAGCTTGGGGGAAATCAGAGCCCTGAGTTTGCATTCTCTATCTCATTTTCCTTATTTATTGGTGCATTAGATTAATTTACTTTTGTTTTGCATCTTGGAGTTCACCTCATTTAGCATAATTGCATGATAAAATTCAAAATAAGTTTCCAAAATAGTGCATCTGATTTAATTTGATATCTAGATTTATCATTCAAACATCTATACTCTTATTTCTATCATTTTGCATCATTCTTGCAATCGTATTTTTGGTTTTTGGTGTCTATTTTCTTGATTGTAGGTTTCTGACGAATTCGTCAGGTCATTTATGATCTTGGGTGATCTCAGATGATATCCTATGATTTGGGACGATTATGTATAATTACAGATGATCCTATCATATCCGAGACGATCTAGACTCCTATAAGCTTCAAAATCTTCATCAGACATCAAAAATTAGGTGTACTCTTCTTCATTTTATATATTCTCTATATTCAATCACATTAGGATTCATTTATGTCTTTTGTCTTCATATAAATCAAAATATTCATATAGAATAGCTTAGCTTCATTTTGGCCAACCTAGGAATATGAATGATTGAACATAAAACGAACAAATCAAACTCATTCTCAACCTAGGCATGGAAACTACCACTCAAAGTTTCCTAGTGAACCCCACCATCCGTCGAAAATTCACCTTTATACCCCTCCCCCGAGAGGCACGACCTTCAAAGGGCCTCTCCGTCCGAGGTATTGTTCCATCCTTTTCTCACCCCCCTTTCGGGTACGGATCCTTTAGCCTGAAGGTAAGGGTGCGAAAAATTTGGGCGATACATTTTGGTGAACCCGACATGAAACTAAAAACACCTTTTGAAAACAATCTAAAAAAAAAAAAAAACACATTATTAAGAACATCTATAATCATTAGAAAACTGTGAAATTTGTATATCATACTTAGATGGTAGATTATAATAGAAGATGAGTTGTCTCCATAAATGTTGAAAATCAATTAACGACCATAGAGATTACTTTTGTGCTTAGAGTACCTCAAACATATAGAGCCCAACCTTTGTGGGATGAACTTGATAGGAGATTGGGTATTATTAAATCTAGATCTATAGAACTTAGGCAAATTAAGAGGTTTGTCCTAGATAGAATCTTGGATCCTGATCAGGTGACTTTGTATCATGAACTTTAGAGAGCTTGCCATAGGTGGTTAGCCGATAAAAGAGCACTCGTATCTTCTGAATTATACACCTTTGAGGAATACCTTGAGAACGTAGTTGTAGTACATAAATTTCTATCTCATGTAGAGGATCAAGAAGTCGTTCTTACGGATAGAAAGAGATGGAATAGAGTTCCTAGAGTTGTGTTGTATCGAGAGTATTACCATGAACTTTATTTTTACATGTCAGAGTCTAAAATAGATCATATTACCATAGCACACTTTGTCAAGTTCTTGAAAAACAACTTCCAATTTGAAGAGGAGCATTTCATGACTCTTGATAAACTTGACCCTATCAATGATATCCATAAACTATTCATAAAAAGCTAAGTGATTCTTTCTACTATTGTTTCTTACAACTAGCATGCTGTTTGTTATTTTTTATTCTCGCAAAATAATAATATAATAAAATCACACAAAAAAAATAAAAAAATAAAAAAAACAAAACATTTCCTTTTAAAATATTATAGTAGGTATATAGTTAAAATATATACCTCTCAACCCTATCGTGTATATATAAAGTATATATATATTTGCTAAACCTAAGGTTAGCACAATGCCTAGACTTAGGAATGGAAAACAAACCGAAGAAGATGAAGATTGGTTAGGAAGACCATTAACTGACCAAAATGTCCCTCCTGAGATCCAAGTTCAGGAAGAAGAAACCCTAGACCAGCAAGAAGAAGAGTTTGTTGTAGGAAATGAACAAGAAGAAACTATTAGAGAGGAAGGATCCTCATCCCCTAAAATGTCTCTAGGAGGAGCTATCACTTTTGAGAACATGGAACAATTTTAGAAGTTCATTAACACTAATATTGGTGTTTTTAATAGAGCAGCCCATATGGACAAGGATCGAATTAGTGACACTCAAGCAACTCTAGAAGAAGTATTTCAAACACACACTAATCCCTTGTCCTTTATTGAACAAGAGAGTGATCAAGTTGGACCATCCAATTTGGATATAGTAGCTGTGATCCAAAGCATGCAACAACAACAGGTTACCCAACGATCTAAAGTACCTGTTAACAAGCCTAGAGTCATTCCCACACAAAAGAAACCATCATTTACTGCTCTATTTTGCCAAGCTCTTGATCAACATACCTCAAATCAACAAAAACCCAAAACAAAACCGAACACCAATTACCAACAATCTAAGGTACAACATAATACTATTACAAATCCCCTTCATAATACTCTTCCTACCAACACTTTGCATAATAGCAATATAACATCTAATCCTTGTGTCATACCATCATACGCTCATAGATCCCATACCTATGTGCCACCGAACCAATATGGTGGACAAACTAGCAATCTGGAAGTCGTGGTGAAACAATTAGTTTCCTGCATGGACCAGATAGATCCCTACCATCCCTCGTACAATTATCGAGATATGTGTAGTCAGCCTTTAGATCCTATAGTCGTAGCACAACCGTATCCTAAACATTTTCCTATGCCTATTCTTCCCATATATAAAGGAACCGAAGATCCCATAGAGCATATTCGTATGTTTAGGATAACATGTCATGATATATCACATGATGACTTGTTATTACTAAAAATGTTCCCAAAAAGCTTGGGAGAAATGGCATTAGAGTGGTATTATCAATTACCCACTAATTCTTTGAGGAATTTTGAAGAAACTGCCGAGTCTTTTGTTCATCAATTTAGTGCCTACATCGAAAGAGATGTGACCATTAAAGATTTGTATAACTTAAAACAGGGCAAAGAAGAATGCTTTGCTGATTTCCTATCTAGGTGGAGACAGTTGATAGGAAAATTGCACTTTGTGTTACCTTATAGGGAGATGTTGGACATCTTTATTAATAATTTGCAAGAGCAACTATATTACGAATTATCAACTACTACCTTGACCACCTTCGATCAGGCTATAGACTTAGCCCAAAGAGTGGAAGATGCTCTCATTAGGAGAGGCCAGCTTAAAAAGAGAGACAATGAGAAAACATCCAAAAATCAATATAAGAATAAACAAGTTGTGGGTGATGGAGTCACCGATAGCAGAAATACTGCTAATGTTAATGCTACGAAGGCAGCAGAGAAGTTTGTACTAAAACCTCCTTATAGACCTCCTCAAGAATTTACTAGGTTAAATCAACCTTTATCAACTATTCTATCGCAATTATTAGAATGAGGTTTGATTCAATTACCAAATATTCGGGAACCTGATCCAACTATACCTGGATACAAAGCATATTTACACTGTGACTTCCATAGAGGACTTGGACACACTACCAACTCTTGTAAAAGATTAAAACATAAAATACAGGACCTGATTGATAACAATGATATGGAGGTGCAAGCCTTTCAACCTAAGCAAAATCCTCCTAATAATGTTCAAAAGAAAACCCTATAAAACCAGAATCAGAATGCCAATCAGTCATTGGACATATTTCAACATCCCTTACCAAAACATGGTAAGGAGGTGGCTAATCAAGTTGAACATCGTAATGTCCCTCCTCCTGCCCGATATGTAGGAACTATAAGTGGGCATTTACCCGTTCATGATCTAGAAATATTTGACACAACTTTATCCGTGGTTACAACCAGGCCTCTATATAATATTGAGATACCTGATCTTAGTGATATAGAATACGAGACTGAGAGTGATATGGAAATCACATCAAATCAATCGAATAGTTCTAAAGATGAATCGGATCCTATTCACCCTATCACAAGTTATATGGTTCTAAAAGAGTAATTTCCAAGAAGAGTCACTACTAGACCATCGTCTCACCGATTACTTTCTAATGAGCTAGCTATAAATGATAGACCAAGACCCATTCATCATTCACAAAATAATATTTTGGGTACCATCGAAGTTGTTACTAGACAATAGGCTCAAAATTCTCAACAAGATCAAATTCAGAATGGTAGATGAGCTCCATTTGTTTTGAAAGTTCCTAATAAAGGGAATCATTCACCTAATGTTCAACCTAAACCTCCTTATAATATTAATGAACAATTGTCAAATATTACAGCTAGAATTTCTCTCTTGGACCTTTTAAGATATTCTCCTACACATAGAGATGAATTAATGCTCACATTAAGTCAGATGATGGGACCACAAGAAATTCAACCCGAAGCCATGGCCGATACTATAATAACTCATGAAGTTGATTGTATTGACTTCCGAGATAGAGACATACCACAACATAGTTTACATAAAGATAACCCCTTGTATATTAATGCCTTAATTGGAGACGTAGCAGTCAAACGAGTTTTGATTGATAATGGTTCATCTTTAAATATCTGCACTTTTGACTTCTACCAAATATTTGGATTTATAAGTGATGAAATGAAAAGAACTTATATGATCATAAAAGCTTTCAATAATGAAACACAAGAAACGTGTGGAGTTATTACCATTCCATTGCAGTTTGGTCCAAGAACCTTGGATACAACTGTGTTTATTGTACATTGCCCTACATCGTACAATATACTCTTGGGTCATCCTTGGATCAGCGCGATGCAAGCTGTTCCCTCAACTTTACATCAGTGTGTTAAGTTTGAATTTAAGAATCAGTTGGTTACCATTCATGGTGATCCAAGACCCTTTGATATGTGTGCTTTGGCATAACCTATTGGAGTTCAATTTTGCCCCGCTCTGTCATCCACACATCCTAAATATCATTATCCATCTAAACGTGTGAAACTCACACCCACAACGTCATCTACTTCTTGTCCATAAGTTGCACCTCCACATATAGCTCAACCATCTTCTGAAAAAACCACATTAGGACCTAAGAAAGATCCTAATCCCACAACCAATGTCTCTTGTTCTACTCCTATAACTTCCATACCTTTAATAGACCCATCTATCGAAACCTCTACACCGTCTACATCCACCAAATTCATATTTTCTGCATCAAAATACATAGGGAATGTTCCTTCTACCTCTTATGCTCTTACTGACGAGCTCTTACCCGATCTATCTAAAATTCTTATATCAGAAGAAACGAATGCTTCTATGCAAGATTCCCTTATTTTAAATAATTTGCCACCATATCCTTGTACCTTGGGCCTCCCACAACCTATGGGAAGTATTTACCAAGTCGGGAGTTGTGCCTTTATTTATAAGGGATATGACTGGGGTAGAATACCTAGAAACATCAGAACTCATTATGACAGATATGCTCGATGTTATTTTACTAATGAGTATATTAAAGCCAAACCTATAATGCTTAAATTGGGATATAAAGGGAAATGTTTGGGACCTTTCAAGAATGGTATGAAAGAACCTTTTGAGGTAGAAGCGTGGTCCGCTCGATGTGGTGTGGGCCTATTTTCTAGTAAGGGTCAGCCATTCCCATTTGAGGATGATGACCATCTTATATGTTACCCGAATTATTTGGATGAACGTGATGCTTTGCATTTAATGAATAAGACATTCACATGTAATATGCTATCTATAGCTTATCCTGAGATGATCGCTAAATTCGACGATGAGTTGGAGGGAGATATCTTTCACGATGTCTCCGTTGAGGAATTATTACATAATGGATTTTATTTTGATGGCTCTATACCTAGTATAGCCCAGCTTGAGGCCACGACTCCTCAAGATGAATTATCCAAGCTAACCTTGGAAGAATTACAAGAATTGGGCATTTCACCCGCCCCACCTAATTTTGAGAGAGATCTACACATGGAAGTAGAAATGTCATAAAAATTAACATTGGAACCGACGATAACCTTCATATAATCAACATTGGATCAAAATTGAGTCAAGAAAAACAGGATAAATACATTGCATTTCTTAAAGAATATGAAGATATTTTTGCTTGGACATATGAAGATATGCCAGGTTTAGACCCTTTTGTAGTTATGCATCACCTAGTAGTGCATCCGGATGCTAAACCTATTAAGCAGAAGCTTAGAAAAATGCATCCTAAAGTGGCCTTACTAGTCAAAGGGGAGTTAGAAAAACTCCCGAATGTTATTTTTATACAAGCCATTGACTATGTTGAATGGATCTCGAATGTAGTTCCAATAACTAAGAAAGAAGCTACTAAGATTAGGGTTTGTATAGACTTTAGAGATATTAATGTTGCATGCCCTAAAGATGATTTTCCCCTTCCCAATATGGATCGGATCATTGATTTTACTACTGGGAGTGGAATGATATCCTTAATGGATGGATTTTCTGGTTATAACGAGATCAGGATAGCTCTTGAAGATCAGGCTAAAACAACCTTTATTACCCCTTGGGGGACTTTCTGTTGGAAAGTGATGCCATTCGGTTTGAAGAATGCAGGTGCAACCTATCAATGAGCCATGACTTATATCTTTCATTATATGATGCATGATATACTACATGATTATGTAGACGACATTATAGCTCATTCTACTGAAGAAGATGACCATTTAGATGACTTGAGAAAAGTATTTGATCGGTTAAGGGAATATCTTATCCGATTGAATCCAGCCAAATGTATATTCGGAGTTAAGTCAGGTAAATTATTGGGGGTTATAGTTTCTTTACGTGGCATCAAAATTGACCCTCTCAAGATTACAACTATCATTGATATGCCCGCACCTACAAATATATCTGAATTACGGAGTCTACAAGGTAAGCTTCAAGCTATCCATCGCTTCATCGATAAGCTGGCGGATAAAACTGGACCCTTTCTTAAGCTTCTTAAGAAGGATGTCTCTTTCCATTGGGACGATGAATGTAAGGAAGCATTTGAACTCCTCAAACAATATCTTCTTAATCCACCTGTACTTTTGCCATATAAACCTGATTGCCCATCTATATTGTATATTTTTGCTTCAGATTTTGCTTTAGGAGCTATGTTAGCTCAACTTGATGATGAGAAAAGAGAGCACGCTAATTATTACATTAGCAGAACATTAATTAGTTATGAAACCCGCTATACAGCATTAGAGAAGTTATGTCTAGCAGTCGTATTTTCTACACAAAAACTACGCCATTATATGCTTAGTCAGAAAATATACGTTATTGCTAAATCCGATCCCTTGTGGTATCTCATGAGTCAACCTTATTTATCTGGTCGCACAATGAAGTGGGTTCTTGCTCTAAGCGAGTTTGAACTCATGTTTATAGGACATAAGTCTGTTAAGGGTCAAATCATAACAGATCAATTAGCTGTTGCACCCTTAGAGTCCACCCATCCCCTCGTCATTGAGTTTCCTAACAAATGCCTTAACCTAGAGGTGGATCATTCAAAGCAATGGTCCCTATACTTTGACGGAGCCCGATGCATGAGTGGGGCTGGTGCAGGTATTATTTTGATATCTCCACAGAAACATATCATACCTCTATCCTTTAAATTAATGTTTGCTCGTACTAATAACACTGCTGAATATGAGGCTCTAATCCTTGGATTACGAGCTGCCCTGACACTAAAAATTAAAAATATATTATTTTTGATGATTCTCAACTTGTTATAAATCAAATTAATGATGTTTATCAGACCAGAGATGATAAATTGCACCCATATAAAACATATGTATTACAATTGATATCTTTATTTGATCAAGTTATCTTGGAAGCTATTCCTAGAACTAGTAATCGTGCGGCTGACGCTATGGTCGTAGTTGCATATCTTTTACCCTTGGAGTTAGATGACGAATATGCTACCATAATTATTCGTCGACTCCAGGAACCCGCTTCAACTAAATCATGCTTGGAACCTTTGGACGTGTTTCTAATCAACGAAACTATTCTTGAACTTTGGTACACTGACATCCTCAATTTTATTCAAAATGGGACCTTCCCTGAAGGTTTTAATAGAAACCAGTGTCGATTATTACGTAGACGAGCAAGTCACTTCATAATAATTGGCAATACGTTATATAGGAGATCTTTTGAAGGTATCCTATTAAGATGTTTGAATCTAGAAGAGTCTAGATCAGCTTTGAGTGAAGCCCACAATGGATCTTGTGGGGGACACTTTAGTGGTAGCGCCATTGCTAAGAATCTCCTTAGGATAGGATATTTTTGACCTACCATGGAGAATGATGCACACGATTACGTGTGCCATTGTGACAAGTGCCATAAACACGCTGACCTTGTCCATGCGCCTGCACAAGAACTGTAGGCTATTTCATCTCCTTGGCCCTTTTCAAAATGGGGCTTAGACATCATCAAAAAAATCAATCCTATGTCATCTGATGGACACAAATTCATCATAATTGCCATCGAGTATTTTACAAAGTGGGTTGAAGCTATACCCTTAGCTTCTTGCACTAGAACGCAAGTTTCCAAGTTTATTCTTAATCAAATTATTTGTAGGTTCAAAATTCTTGCAAATCTCATCTCGGATAATGGAACTTGTTTCAAAAACAAATATGTAAAGAAACTATGTCAAAAATATAAAATTCAACATCGTTGGTCCACTCCCTATTATCCTCAGGGTAATGGCCAAGAAGAAACATCTAATAAAACATTAATTAAAATCCTCAAGATACTTGGTCAATAAATCTGGCCGTGATTGGCACATTCAATTATATCCTGCTTTGTGGGCTTATCGAACTAGCATTCGTACTCCCACGGGCACTTCACCTTTTGTTTTGGTTTATGGTGTTGAAGTTGTTTTTCCCTTTGAACTAGAAGTTCCTTCTTTGGCTCTGCTACTTCAAGATACTGAAGTAGGAGATGAATATCGTGTTGGCGGATTTAGTCAGTAGGAACTCCTAGATGAGAAGCGCATTAATGCTTTGGAGCATCTTCGTGCCTACCAAAACAAGCTCAAACGAGCATATCTCAAGAAAGTTCATAATCGATCCTTTGAGATCGGCGACCTCATCTTAAAAGAAAATAAAAAAAATACTAATGCAACTAAAGACCTTAAAGGCAAATTCGAGCCTAACTGGCTTGGGCCATATATTATCACTACTAAATTTGGATCGGGAGCATACAGATTAGCTACCTTAGATGGTAAAGATCTTAAATAACCTATGAACATTATGCATCTTAAGTGCTATTATGCATAAATCTGGTAATTTCATCACTGTATATATTATACATATTGTCTCATATTAGTAATTCATATAAAAATTTCAAAAACAGTAATATTATGTATTCTCTCAATTCATAAATTAAAAATCAAAATATAAAAAAATCAAAATCATCAAAATCCTCAAAAACATCTTCTATTTTGTACCTGTCAATTCTTGAAGTATTGCAGTTATATTTTCAGTTATTTTGGATAAATTAGCATTTATCTGGAAAGCCTCACTTTCACACTCACACGAATAAATATCTTGATCTTATTTGGTATGATTATTAATCTCTCTTATATCAAAGTTCACAGTTGAATTAAATAAAGTTTTGAGCATAGAGAATTGATCTTGTTATTTACTTGAACCAAGTACACCTTTTCACATTAAAATGATTTCATTGCAAATTCAAAATGTTGCTACACAGTAGAAGTGGTCTCTTGAGCGAAAAGTTTTCCCTGCTATCCTATCATGCACATGGTCTAGAATCTTTGAGAATTGACAAAAGGACAAGCTCACCCCTGCCTAGAATAAAAATACCTTGCTCTACAGCCAATCCGAGCAAGTATCCCTAGTATAAGAAGGAAAAGAAAAAGAAAAAGAAAATCAAGAAAAATCATGAGAAAAAGAGAAATTATTCAGAAGCATTATTGCAGTATCATTTTGTACCATCTCAGCAATATTTCAACATTATCTCAGTGTCAAGCAAATACAAAAAGAAAAAAAAAAAAAAGAAAAAGAAAAGAAAAGAAAAAACAAAAAGCAATAAATTTCCCCCCCTTTTTGAAAGAAGGAAGCGTGAAGCTTGAATCCCTGGAATTCTCAATTATTCGAAAACTGTGAGGTAAATCCCATAACAGGTGATTTGTGCCCAACTTGCTTGACATTGGGTAACTCCTAGCGTGGTCATATGTTTGTCACATTAGCAACCTTCTTTTGTACAAATCTATGTCCGCTTATGGATTAGCTAGCTCTTGATGACCCAACTTACATAGTAGTATGGTACTGTTACATGCATATAAATCATGGTCAACGAACACTCATTTGGTTAATTCAAATTACTTGTATCAAATTATCTTGCTCAAAATTGGTAAATGAACATTACAAATTGCACACACATTTGTGTTTGAGATATTTTGTATCATTATGATAGATCAAGATCGACAATGAACTCACGTATGCACACGGGGTTCCCTATAAATCTAAATTTTTTTCTTTGAGATAATTTAAAATATTTATTCAAATCTTCTGAAATAATTTGACTTTCTTACTTGAGAATATCTGCTTAGCGTAAAATCAATTAAATTCATTTTTTTCCAAAAATCCAAAATTTTCTGGCAAAACATGTTCAAAATCTAGCAATAATTTCACATTTATATTTTTCTTTGAATTTCGCGATGATGGTATAGTTCCTAAACCTAAATTGGAATTTTATGCCTAGTGCAAGTCCTCATTTGTATATTTTATGTTTATCTCAAAATCAAAAATCAACTATGCAATAAAACTATTATATCAATTTCTTCTTTGGATTTCGCGATGATGGTATAAGTCTATACCTAAAATTCTATGCCTAGCGCAAACCATCGTTCTAATTTTATTTCCCATTCATTTAATCCATAAAAGCATTTGGCTTAATTCATTATGTTACACAATTGTGCTTTAAAAAGAACGAAAAATTTCCTATTTCATTTCATTATGTCAAAACATTCATTTTTTTTGTGACGATGGTATAATTCCTAGGGAATTGTTCAAATTTCTATCATACTTAGGAATTTTATGCCTAGAAAAAATCATATTTTTAATATTTCATGCATAATATTTTCATGGAAATCTGAAAACAAATCATCACTATTTTCAATCATCACAACACAAAGTCTTAAGAAAGTCTCTTAAGCACCCTTTTACTTTTAGCAATATTTCTCTCATACTGGGATTAGCTTGATGACCTGCGAGCGGTGACTCCATGAAATGGTCATGTAACAATGACAATGTCCTTTGAAATTATTGTTAAAATCACTTTATTTTCATCAAAACACATCACAACAACCAGTTTGTTTACATCAGATTATTTCATTTAATTTTATAGCATGACATAAAATTATAACATTTTCAACGACATAATTACATGAATAGTCAATCAAAAATTAAAATATTAAAGCATCATAAAACATATGCACAAGTTATATCACAAAAATAACATCATATATATATCAAGAAGAATATACATCATATCAAAACAGATTGGTATGCCATAATCTATACCCTGGCATACTTAATCGTCTCAAAAATAGTCTATGTATAATGTGCATCTAGTCTCGAGAAGACCTCGAGCTCTCAACCTCATCTCCTCTCCTGCCCTAAGGTGGAGGAGGTGGTCCCATCGAAGCCCATCATGTATCATGGGTCCTCGACATCGATCGTGATGATGTCCTCGATGACCCCATCCTGATCGACTCTATAATGTCGACTGGCAACTGTATCCTCTAGCCCTCTAGAACCAGCTAGTAGTACACTCCCTGATAGAATGCAGTTTGAGCAACCGACCGTGCCAGCTCTAGAATGCTCGCCCCTTCGCTCCGAGCCCTGAGCCATGTAACCTCATCCTGTAGAGTCTGCACCTGAGTTCGTAGGCGAGCATTCTCTGCCCGAAGAGCTACCATCTTGTTGCTCTCCCCCACCTCGACACCCTTGCCCCTATCAGGTGATGGTGGCCTATCCCTCTACTAAGGAGGGAGTCTGTCTCTCCTCTCCTCCCTCCTCTTCGACTGCTACTATCTCTTCGAAGCCTGTGGTGCTCTCCAACGTCTCTCTTAAGGAGGTCATCACTGATCCCTCCCTCCGTAACCCCTCGCTGTATCGATGGCATCCTGGCATCGCCTCCCCATCCGTTGCACTACAACATGCATCAGATCCTGTACCCTCATCATTCAAGGAGGGTGGATGCCTGCATACCAGGCATCATATCTGTTTGCTATCCCCATATCATCCCCATCCACTGGCTGAATGGGGGCATCATCAACATCCTGACTCCAGAACCGCTACATGTTTGGAGCTTCGCTTAGTGTGGTACTATTCCACACAGTTTGAGAGTACTTATAATCCCTAAGAGTAGGGATTCCTTGCTATAGATCGAACTGCCTCAAAACTCGGTCATAGAGGTGGAGCTCTACCTCTCCCCGCTCTGTCCTCAACCATATGACTCACCTGATGTGAGCCAACTCCTGTCTGTCCTATACCCACCCTGAATGCTCTATCCATGGTCTCCAGGTGATCCGATCTGGGGTGAGGTCATCCAACAACCTCCTGGATGTCGACAGATCTATCCACCATTGTGACCCTCTCTGGAGCCACCAATAGAAAACCTGGGGTCTCTCTCGGTCAAATCCTATCAGTGGAATCCCTACTAGCCTCTGCACCATAATGTGCTCCCAACACCAAACCTGTAGAAGCGATGTCAGCACCAGACATCGACCCCCCTTGTATATGACCCCGTAAAGGATCCTATACAAGCGACACAATAAAAAGCTGCCCCAAGAAAACCTGTAATCATGGTCTCTCATGTCATAGACCACATCTGAAAGTAGCCATGGTAATCTACATCTACTTTGGTGGCATAGAAGTAGGCCATCCACCACCCCTACCAAAACCTGGGTCAACCGAGATGCCCTAGGCATCTGCCTCAAAGCCTCAATGTTTACTCTACCCTTCTCTAGGATGAATCTCAGGTTCTCGCACAGTCTCATCATGGCATAGCCCTGATTAGCTAAATGCATCATGAATCGACCGTGTATGGGGATCCTCAAGATCCTCCATACATCCTCTAGAGTGGGAGTCATCTCCCCTGTCGGTAGCTGGAAGCAAGACGACTCTGGATACCATCTCTCTGCTAGGGCTATCAGTAGCCCCATGTATGTAAGAATTTGTGGCATCTCTGCCACATGCTGTAGTCCTACCTTTGCCAATTTGTCTCACTCATCCTGATCGAGCGCAACCAAATTGTCTCTTAAACCTTCATATTTCCACTCTCGACTCTTTAGCAATCCTCTCTGCAAAATAAGCAAAAAAACAACAAAAATCATTAGTACATAATCATTAAAAAATTAATTAAAACCAAATCATCCCATAAAAGTTGATATCACCCATTATTGGATGATATCGTACCAAATTTAGATAAAATCATCCTTAATAAGACGAAATCGTCTCCGTTATTCAATTTGGGGATCGCCCCTTATTGGACGGGATCGCCCCTATTTCTTCGATTTCGTCCCTAGACAAAATCTGCAATATAGAGACGATTTCGTCGACGGCCAAAAAACGGCCACGACGCCCAAAAAAATTAAAATTCAAGTAAAAAAATTAAGTAAATAAAGTTAAAAACACAGTAAAAATAGGTTTAGATCCTTACCCACAACCCGCAACGGATCTCTGTTGATCTGTGTGTCGTCTCCACCATTTCGCCTGCAGAGCTCTGAAATAGTGAAAGTGAACAGTAAAAATGAATTAGGGTTTTACCCTATTTTTCTTATTTTTATTCAAAAAATGACATTTTTTTAAATTTTTGCTTTTTCGTGCTTTTACCTCAAACATTCTATTTGAGTAAAAACTCGAAAGGGGCACCATAGCAAACAGTCATACGATTCGACCTAGAATCGTCGTCTAAAAAATGAAATAATTTTTTGCTTTCTCGTAAAGAATGAAGAACTCGTATTTAACACATTTTTTTTTTGGAAAATGCACTAAATAGGGGGCAAAATGTAGCACCCTAAAATTGGCGAAGTTAAACCATTAGTAAAAAGTAAAAATTTGAATTTTAACCTCGAAATCGCCTGTTAACCGCTTACCTCATTTTTTGCACCATTTTTAGAGGTTGTTGTGACCGTTGGACGATATCATCATCGATCTAACGATATCGTCGTCGATCTGACGATATCATCCCAAATCGGACGAATTCGTCTGGAATAGAACATCTAGACGATTTCGTCCCAAAATCGAATTTTCACAATTAGCTTCTATTCCAACGAACTCTCCAACTTGGGCAGAAGCATGTATGCATGGTTGGAGACTACCACATTGAGGATCTCCCAGATTGGGATGATCCCTAACCTCCTAACCTCCCCCTAATCCTATATAAACTAGGATTTTCCCAGTTTATCCCCCTGACTCCCTCCCTGATCTCCCATCATTTGCACTTGTGTTTTCAAGTTTTGTTGTAGGATTTCACTGTGTTTCAGTCGGCGGTAGCTCGGATCGTCGCAGGTGATTCAACTACAATTTTAGACGATCTTGTACGATTACAGACGATCCAATCTGCAATTCAGCTTGGGGGCAATCAGAGCCCTGAGTTTGCATTCTCTATCTCATTTTCCTTATTTATTGGTGCATTAGATTAATTTACTTTTGTTTTGCATCTTGGAGTTCACCTCATTTAGCGTAATTGCATGATAAAATTCAAAATAAGTTTCCAAAATAGTGCATCTCATTTAATTTGATATCTAGATTTATCATTCAAACATCTATACTCTTATTTCTATCATTTTGCATCATTCTTGCAATCATATTTTTGGTTTTTGGTGTCTGTTTTCTTGATTGCAGGTTTCTGATGAATTCGCCTGATGAATTCGTCAGGCCACTGACGATATTGGGTGATCTCGGATGATCTCCTGTGATTTGGGATGATTCTATATAATTATAGACGATCCTATCATATCCGAGATGATCTGGACTCCTACAAGCTTCAGAATCTTCATCAGACATCAAAAATTAGGTGTACTCTTCTCCATTTTATATATTCTTTGTATTCAATCACATTAGGATTCATTTATGTCTTCTGTCTTCATATAAATTAGAATATTCATATAGAATAGCTTAGCTTCATTTTGGCCAACCTAGGAATCTGAATGATTGAACATAAAACGAACAAATCAAACCCATTCTCAACGTAGGCGTGGAAACTGCCACTCAAAGTTTCGTGGTGAACCCCACCATCCATCGAAAATTCACCTTTATACCCTCCCCCGAGAGGCTTGACCTTCAAAGGGCCTCTCCGTCCGAGGTATTGTTCCATCCTTTTCTCACCCCCTTTCGGGTACGGATCCTTTAGCCTGAAGGTAAGGGTGCAAAAAATTTGGGCGATACGGGGTGTTCAAGGTGTCACACCTTCCCCCAATCAAACAAACAAGCACACAACTTGGGGGTGTTCAAGGTATCACACCTTCCCCACCAATTCAAAAAAAAAACTCAATCACTCAATCACATCATATCATCAACAAGTCAATTGTTAGGTTCAAAAGGTTGCACCCTTTGCCTCACATTCACATCATCAACACATCAATTTCTAGGTTTAAAAGGTTGCATCCTTTTGTCAAATGTTGCATCCTTTGCCTTGCATTCACATCATCAACATATCAATTGCTAGGTTCAAAAGGTTACATCCTTTTGTCAAAGGTTGCACCCTTTGCCTTGCATTCACATCATCAAAATATTAATTGCTAGGTTTAAAAGGTTGCACCCTTTACCTTGCATTCACATCATCAACACATCAATTTCTAGGTTCAAAAGGTTGCACCCTTTGCCTTGCATTCACATCATCAACACATCAATTGCTAGGTTCAAAAGGTTATGTCCTTTTGTCAAAGGTTGCACCCTTTGCCTTGCATTCATTCCTTGTCAAAAACCCCTTTTCTATTAGGGCAAAAATAGAATCATTCATTACATCATCAAAATTCCTTGCATTCAACATCATCAATTTTACTCACCATTGCATTTATCAAATTCCTTGGCACTTTCCAAGTGAACCTTGTATTTAGTGGTTTATCCTATTTACCTGGAGGTTGCAACGATTGGTTATCCATGCAATTTGGTAGGATGGGTAGATCACCATAAGGACACTTACATTTCAAAAATACCCTTCTCTATTGGGGCAAAAACATAATCAATCATTGCACTTTTCATAGTCATTACATTTCCCATGTCGAAAATCCCTTCATCTGTTGAGGAAAAAATAGAATCATTCCTTACATTATCCATACATCCGCATTCAACATCATCAATTTCATTCATCATCACATCATTTAAACAATTTTTAATAAATTAACCATTGCATTTACATTTAATATTTGCCAAATTTACCCATAATTTCAATTGAAACTTGTATTTAGTGGTTTATCCTAGTCACCTGGCGGTTGCAGTGACTGGTTATGCATGCAATTTGGTAGGATGGTTAGATCACCATAAGGAAACTTACATTTTCAAAAAACCCTTCTCTGTTGGGGCAAAAACAAAATCAATCATTGCACTTTTCATAGTCATTACATTTTCCCATGTCAAAAACCCCTTCATCTGTTGGGGCAAAAATAGAATCATTCCTTGCATTATCCATACACCAACATTCAACATCATCAATTTCATTCATCATTACACCTTCATTCAACATTTTTCAAATACATTTGCAAGTACAAGTGAACCTTGTATTTAGTGGTTTATCCTAGTCACCTGGCGGTTGCAGCGACTGATTATCCATGCAATTTGGTAGGATGGGTAGATCACCATAAGGACACTTACATTATCATAAACCCCTTCATTTGTTAGGGCAAAAATAGACTCAATCACTTGCACTCTCACAAAATCCCTTCATCTATTGGGGAAAAAAGAGAATCACTCCTTGCATTTTCCATACATCAATATTCAACATCATCAATTTCATTCATCATTGCACCTTCATTCAATATTTTCCAAATACATTTACAATTTTAAATGAACCTTGTATTTAGTGGTTTATCCTATTAACCTGGCGGTTGCAGCGATTGGTTATCCATGCAATTCAGTAGGATGGATAGATCACCATAAGGACACTTACATTATCATAAACCCCTTCATTTGTTAGGGCAAAAATAGACTCAATCACTTGCACTCTCACAAAACCCCTTTATTTGTTGGGGTAAAAATATAATCAGTCCTTGCATTTTCCATACATCAACATTCAACATCATAAATTTCATTCATCATTGCACCTTCATTCAACATTTTCCAAATACATTTGCAATTTCAAGTGAACCTTGTATTTAGTGGTTTATCCTATTAACCTGGCGATTGTAGTGACTGGTTATCCATGCAATCTATAAGGACACTTACATGTTCAAATACCCTTCATTTGTTGGGGCAAAAATAGAATCAATCATTTACATTGTCAAAACCCCTTCTCTGTTGGGGCAAAAACAGACTCAATCACTTAAAAATGTAGCTTACCTCCACAAAATCATTCAATTTAATCATCAATGCATTTCTCATCATCAAATATTCATTTCAATACCATTTTCATCCATAAATCATTGCATTTTTTTCCAAGTTCATATACAATTTCAAGTGAACGTTGCATCTAGTGGTCTATTCTATCTCCTTAGTGATTACAATGATTTGCATCCATGCAATTTGATAAGATGAGTAAATCACCATAAGGACACTTAGACATCTTCATCATCCAATATCTCATTGTTTGAAAACAAAATAAATTTTGGTACCTCATATATATATATTTTTTCTTTATTTGTGGAAAACATCCCAAAAGGGATGCCACTTTCGGGTAAGACCCAAGGAGGCAGGGGTATCCGGTACCTCATATTTTGAGTGAGACTATGCCAAGACCAATTTTCTCAACAGTTTTCATTGATGCCATTTTCCATGGGGTTCCCAACATGGATAACTTTCATCATTTCATTTACAATTACACTAGTCTTCGAGGATGCAGGTCGAGTAAAGTGATTGAGCAACCATTTAGGAATTTCATGTGGGAATTAGCTATAATCATGAGTGGCCTCGATGGAAAGACTATTTTTATTTTCTTTTTGCATTTTCATATTTACATTTCAATGACGCCAAAAGTAATTTCTTCAACATGGAATCACCTCAAACTTAGGGTAACCATATTTGACTTTGATTTTCCCACAATGGGATATATCTTACATTATCATGGTATTTACACTTGGCAAAAACCCCTTCTCTGTTGGGGTAAAAACAGAACCATTCACTTGCATTTATCAACAATCCTCTTTCTCCATTGGGGCAAAAACAAAATCATTTTACATCATTCATATCATCATTTTACATCATTCAAATCATCCTTTTACATCATTCATATCATCTACATATACATCATACACCCATATTTACACCATTCACTTACACATTCATTGCATATTTCTATCAATTGGCTGATGAGATTCATTCTTCACTCATTCTCAATTGAGGGGGTAAGCTACACACACAAAATTATTTTATCTTCAAGTTCATCTTCGCATCCCAATAAAAAAAAGTTGTGTCTTCATCAGGCCAAACTAGGTGTCTCGTATTTTTGCACCACATTGTGTTTCACGCAACGTGGTACAAAAAGGGGCATATGTAGACACCAAAATCTAGTCACTTGTCCTCCATCCATAGCTTCCCACCACACATTGTCCATTATTTATATATATTTGTTTAATATATATTTAAATAATAATATTTTATATATTATAGTTATATATATTTATATGAATCAATCCCATCCATCCGTCACATTTTAATATTAGCCATCCATCTACCTTAATCCATACCACTTACCCCGCTTTAATCTCCACCCTTCCTCATGTTCTAATCTTAGCCACACATTTCATGTCATTGAAACTCTAACATGTCTAAGGGAAGATTATAAAGAGGAGTCATTTGATGACTCAACCCCTAAGTTTTCATAAGCCCTAAGTTCCTTGAGTGCTCAAGTTCCCTTAAGATATTTCTAGAGTTCAAACCCTAGTTCCATCACACCCATCCTCGCATCCCCTCACCAAAAGAGCATACAGAGCACCTCTGGGTATTTTTGATCAGCACCAAGTGCCCACGGGTATTTCCCGTTCAAATTTGCAGCCCTACGGCCCTCAGGCGATCGTTAGGACATCTGCATAATCACTCCCTACATCAACAACGAAGACAAAAACAATGTTATTTGACAAGGTAAAAGTTCATTGCACATTTATTTTATGTTTTTACATTATTGTTTACAACTTTCATTGCAATATTAGGTTTTAGTGATTTTATTCCATTTGAGGGTCTCACATAGTGGAGCCCTCACATATATTATTGATCCTTGATATTGTTTGCTATGTGCAGGTGTAAAGACTACATTCTTTGGAAGCTATTGAAGCTCGAGTGGCCTTGCATAGGATACCAAAGCCCACTCACCACTCTGTTGGGATTGAATCAAGCACAAAGACACCACCATTTATGTCTAACTAGGGTTTCGGAGAACCCTAGTGCTTTGTAACAATTGTATCAAAATAATAAGTATTGTAAACCCCCTATTTGGGGTAATTTTATTGTAACACATGAGATCCACCGATATATAATAAAAATGTTCATTTCTTTGTGCAATTATTTGTGTTACTTTGCTTATTTATTTATTTCATAGTTTATGTTTGGTGTTTTTTGATTTTTGTATTCACACATCTATAACATAGATAGGAAACTTATCCTTGATAGTGATTTTGTTAAGAGGACAAAAATTAGGACGCATGTGCCAAGTGTTATCCTTACATCATACCATCACCATCGAAGATGAATATGGACTAATGCTTGGATGAATGATTCCATGCTCTAACATTTCTTGGACCAACTTCTTGATTTTTGACTTTTGGGGTTGGGGGTAGCGATAAGGACACACATTAGGAGGTTGAATTCTTGGAATTAGATGGATGACATGATCATGTGTGTGCTTAGGAGGTAGATTCCTTGGATCACTAAATACCTCCTCATAATTATCCACAATACTTTGGAGATCCCAAACAAGCTAGAAGAGACGGATATGAGGATTGAACCTCCATGCAATTGACTTGGGCAAAAAATCTAAGACTACCCTTCTTCAATATCTTTTCCATGCAATGGTAACTAACCACCTTGGAGGGAGGAGGTTGAATTCCTCAGAGACAAATGAACCTTCCATTCTTCATCCACTTCACATATGATTTTTGTAGATTAATAGTAATATCACCAAGTCGAGATAACTATTTTACTCCCACGATAACATTTGAGCTTCCTAGGTTCATAGTAAAGAGATTGCCCATCCAAGTATGATCTCCCATTTGGATTTTAACTTTAGCTATTTTATCCACATGTTGAGAAATACCCCCATTTGTAATTAAGACTTGAAATTTATCTTGATTTGAAGTATTGATATACAAGCCCAAGGATTTTGTTGTCTTACTATTTATAAATTTGTGTGTGCTACCTGAATCAATCAACACATTGACATGTTGTCATTTGATAAATACTTGTATCTTAATAGTATGGTGAGCTTGGAGACCCATAAGTGCATGAGCAAAGAGAGACACAATATCATTCTTTGTTTTGTTTCGTCCATTTTTTCTAGTTGTCGTCCTAGTTTTATTGATTTCTCATGATGTAATGAATCTTCATCCTCAAAAACTGATGCATCTCCAATGTTTAAGGTAAACTTATGACACTCTTCATAGGCCTGATCTTGGGAATGGCATAAACGATATTTGAAATAAAAAATCCTATGAAACACTTAAAATTGCAGTAAGGACAATGAGAGTTGAAATCACATCTATATGGAGGACCATAATATTAGAGCTTTTATTCTAATGCTAGAGGTATATGTTGTGCATCCTCAAGAGTATAAGTATTGTGCATGTCAAATTACTTTCAAATTTTATCCTTAAGGCCATAGAAAAATACAAAGACCACTACTATTGGACTCAATTGTGGGTATAGATGAGGAGACTTATGAACTTGGATCAATAGTCTTCCATTGTTCGAGTTAGCTTAGTTTGCATAAGACGTATCACATATGATGTGGAAGATACCTTGTCAAATATTTAGAGAAATTGTTCCTTGAATTCAGGTCATAAAAGAGGGTCATCATGTTGGTGAAGCTACCATAACAACCATTGATAAGCTTGGATAGCCAGCTTAGAAACTGCTAATGCGACATGACCGCTTATAGAAATATAGTACAAATGGATAAGACCTTCTATTTTGGCCAACCATCCTCAAGGGTTGACACCTATAAAGTTGGGAATGTCGATGCAAGGAACATTAACATCATGAGGCCATTCCTTGAAATTAGAATCACCACCTATTGAGGAGTCTAGATCAGAGATAGAGCCTAGGTCATAAAAGTTAAAATTTGGAGGATTATGACTAGGTGGTTGTTGTGGAAGGACATTAGTATTTGGTTCTTGATGAATGGTCAGAGGTTAGGGCCTAAAAATTTGTTGTGATCCTTGGACAAGAGGAGGAACACTAGTGGATGGAACTAGGATTCTTGAATTTTATTCAAGGTTTCAATTTGATTATTCAAGATGTTGACAATGGCAATAATAGTTTGTTCTTGTTCCAAATATATTGATGCAAACTAGGGTCAATATTACTAGGAAGAGGAATATGAATTGGAGGGGTAGTAGAGGCAGGATCAGTGGTAGGAGGAGAAGAAAAACCAAATGTGTTGGGTGGGGGAGAAGCCATGGTGTTTAAGGAAGAAAGAAGACACTGATTAGCACTATTGATATTAAAGGGAGTGTTGTGATGCTTACCAAGATTTTTAGGTTGACATTTCTTTATACTCATACACACATCCTCTAAAGCAACAATATGTTGTAATCAACCATTGACTCATGCCCAACCAATATTATTAGTAGGTTCATTCATGCACTCACAACTTGAAGAAATGAACACCAAAAATTATGTTTCTTGCAAGGATCTGATGACACAGGATACTCTTATCTTCCTACTCTTTATAGATATATAAATATATATTATATATAATTAATTAATATATATATATATATATATATATTTTGTTTGTTTTGAATTTACATGGTGGAATCGGTAGCCGCCACGAATCCGGGCAGGCTGTCCGACTTTTTATGGCCGCCAAAGTATTCTGCACTGTCCGCCTGAAGCCACCACATAGATCTTTGCGCAGTCCGCCCCTATAACCACCATGCCACAATCATTTTAAACCTTTTATGTCACTAAAAGCACCAAGAAAGGGACAAGCGTTCAGTCTGGTGAGGCCCGAGATTTGAACCTTGGACCTATGCCCCCCTTATGGGGTTTGGATGAACCAATTGGTCTATACCTCGGACCTAATTAATATTATTTTTTAAAATAAAAAGTTTATTTAAATAATTTTATTAATAAGGGAGAAATGGTTTAAAAATAAGAAAGAGTGGGTAAATGGGTTTATAAGATCACGAGAGAAGAGAGAAGTGGGTGTTAATTAATAGGACAGGGGGATGTGTGGGGAGTGGTGGAGGGGGTACGGTTGAGTGGGGTTATATATATATATATATATTTTAAATGAGGGGGTTATTTAATAGCAAAGGGGGATTTAATAATTAAAAACTAAAATGTGAAAGGGGGGTTAATAATTAAAAAAAGGAAATGTGAAAGTAGGAGGGACATTTAATACTTAAAAAAAATAAAATGTGAGACTATGGAGACACGAGGTGGGGGAAAACATAAGGGAACAAAATGCGTGGAGACAAGGAGCGGGATAAAATGCATGGGAGTTGCACCGAATAAATAAAAAACCCTAATTAATGTAAATAAGGGAGGGGAGTTACATCAAATAATTAAAAAAAAATCCTAATTAATTATTAATATAAAGTAGATAGGGGAATTGTGCCAAATAATTAAAAAATAACTCAATTAATTGTGGGAAATCGAATGTACCTTTTTGGAAGAGATATTTTGAAAACATTTGTTTATTTGTGAAAAATAAAAAAAAAAATATTTTCAATGCACCAAATATCTTTGTTAATTTCTACTGAATTGAAATCATGCTTTCATACCACTTGTTATGATACTGTATAAATATTTAATATCCGCAACAACACTTCAATATTGAATTATTATTAACAACATGCAAACAATAATAATTCATATTCAAATGCCACAAACAATATGCAATCAATTACCATGAACAATATGTAAATATTGAATACGAAAATAAATCAATGCAATAGCAAATCCACAACCACTCCTAGAGGGTAAAGTCTCATAGCCACTTTGAGAGAGCAAAGTATCATATGATCATTGAGGTGACTTAAATCCAAATTATCCGATGACCCAAACTAATAAAATATTCTTCTAATTTATAGATGAAATCAATAATAACCTAACCCTAACACTCAAGGGGTTATTAACTAAAGTTATGGCCCAAGATAATAATACAAAGAATTAGACGACATGGCTATATTGGGACTGTTACACGAAAACCTTCAAATTATCAAGTGAGAGCTAGGGAAGAAAGAGCAAACATAGATAAAGGAACATAATCTAAGTTGGTTGAACTTCTCTTGACTAAACAACAAATTGATATTGGTATTTGTAGGTAGGGCCAACAAATCCTAATGAGACATGATAACCATATCATGGAATATAAGGGGTGCTAAGAACCCCTTAAAGAAGATATGTATCAGGGACCTCTATTTAAGTAATAAGCTTGATATTTTTTGTATACAAAAAACTAAAATGACAAAGGAAGATGTTTCCAAAACTATGAAAGTAGTATGGGCAATATGTGAATGGGATGACATTGATTCAAAAGGAGTGATAGGGGGAATTCTAATATGTTGGATTCTAGTTAGAACCTCTTATGAAACCATTAATAAAAATAGGCATTGGATAACCTCACGAGTAAAATGCTACTTTGCAAATATTATTTTCATCCTTATTAATGTCTATGGACCTATAACTCAGTCATACAAATAAGAAGTATGGTGTGGGATTTAAGCCTTTATGGGAAGTAAAGACCAAGTAACCTTATTCATTATCATAGGATATTTCAATTCCATAACCAATTTGGATGAAAAATTTGAGAGAATTAGGAAAATAACCCAAAGTATGAGAGATTTCTCAACTTTTATTTAAAACAATAATCTATGGAAGGTTGAGTTTGAAGAGGACAACTATACATGGACCAACAATAGGATAGACCAAAACTTGATAACACAAATATTAAATAGATGAATACTCTCAGATCATTATCTTTTTTTTTTTTGGTAGATAAGATACTATAGCATTAATACCAGGTTTTACAGGTTGACCCAAAACCTTTTACAAAAATCATCCCAGAGTTGTTGATGAACATATCCTTACTAAGGATCCTATATATGTAAAATATACATGCTTCCAAAGCCATTACATCCGGTAAGGCACATAGCCTATTATCAAAAAGAAACTTCCCATACAACATTTTGGGTATACCTCGAGAAAATACACATGCATCATAATTACAAAAAATAAATAGACACGAATCCCTTCCTTGAGACAATGGAGAAACAAAAAGCTGCAGACACACATAGCAGAGTACTGAAAAAAACTCCCACAAGCTTTGTATTGACAGTTACTCTTAATAATTATTTGGTAATTACTTTCTTCCGTATATGACATGCTTTGGTACCACATACTATCTTGGACAATCAGCCTTGGAGAAGTGAACCTGTTAGCTAGATTTATGGCGGTGGCTATCTAGTGGTCCACGTGGCTTTGGTTCGAAGTCTTATATTGCCGTTTCTTTTCTTCCCTGTTACTATCAACCAACCTCAAATTACTAAGATGACTAGGAGCCATGTTATCTGACATGTGACTATCCCCATTAGTCTTTGTGGTATTTCCAAGTAGCATCCACGAAGACTGACAGCTCAGATAATTTTTATTGTGAGTCCAATTCAAAAAAGAGATGGGAATACTCCTAGCCTTCAAACTTATAGTGCCTTACCTGTTGGTAAATTCAACTATCATTATTGGCATTCTTGTTGAATAAGCTCCTCTACTTCACTCGGGACACCATGTTCCCATTTGAAAAGTTCATCACCATCGACACCCAAATTGGCTAGCTTATCAACAATTTTGTTAGCTTCCCGAAAGACATGTTGGGCTTTTCTATCCTGTCTTCCTTGGAAAAGGATCCTTACCTCTTCAACAATTGTTTTAATCCTCCATGGAGGTGTTTTCCAATTATCGAGGAGATTTATAACATGCATATAGTCTCCTTCTATGATCAAATTGCCTTCTAAGTCTTGAGTCATTTGAAGGCCTCTCCACATAGCTCTAGCTTCAGCTTCATTGTTCGTCCTTGTTTCCAGATATTCAAAAAATACAAGCATCATATTCCCATTATGATCTCGCACAATGCCACTAGCGCTCGCTTCTGCCGGGATTGTCCTTAGCTGCTCCATCAAAATTAAGCTTAAACCAACCCGTAGGAGGTGGAGACCACTTAACATTGTCTCTAGGGTTGACTACCCTAGGCACAAACTCATTTAACAAGGTTAAGCTTAAATATTGAGAAATCGTGGTCTCTTGCAGTTGAGGTTTACAACTATCAAAAGGGATAAGGTTCACATTCTCGTTGGCAAATGATAGGATCCTGGCAATGATAGTTTGATGATCATGGATAGACTCATTAAAGACTCTATGGTTCCTTTCTAACCACACCTGCCAAAGATAGTGATTGAGAAAAATTTTCCACATGTATCTAAATCTTTGGCTTGAAAGGAAATTATGTAAAAATTAATACCTTGACAAGGTTTGGTTCAAATCACTAGCCAATAAGAGTTAACATGGCGGTAAGTGAATTATAAAATATCATATTTTAAATATAATCAAATGTGGGAAGACCATCCTCGATTTGTTGATATGACAACATAGACATAGAATTCTTCATGAAATGGTTGGTTGTATACACTTCCAAAATAAATTAAATCAATGAAATCAAGATTAAAAGAATGGAACAATAACACTTTTGGGCATATTTTTGAGAAGAAATAACTAAGAGAGAAAGTTTTAAAATTCTAAAAAGTTTAGCACAATATTCCAAGCTCAGAGGAAAGGAAGTTGCTTAGTGAATATTACAATATTTTGAGTAACGAAGAGAAAATTTGGAGATTCAAATAGAGATAGACTTGGTTAAAAGGAGATAAAAGCACAAAGTTTTTCATAGGATGGAAATAGTATAGAGATCGACATACATAATTAGTAGAATAAAATCAGTAGAAGGGGTTTGATTTGAAGTTCTTAATGATAAAATATTGCAAGAAGTACCTTTAGTTATAATAGATGAACACAATAACAAACTGATGGATCTTATTACAATAGGACATTTAGTTTTTTCTCTTTTGATAAGGATAAATCCCAAGGTCCACATTGACTCTTTGCAACATTCTATCAACATAACTAGGAAATAGTGAAGTATTCTTTATTGGTGGTAGTGGAACAATCTAGGGTAAAATAATACATACCTTATAAAATAAATGTAACATATATTACCTTGATTCCAAAAAATGATGGAAAATTGTTTGATTTCTTTAGGCCCATAAACCTATGTAATATGACATATAAGATAATATCCAAAGTGCTAAAAAATTGGTTATGGCCACTTATAGGATAAAATTATTTCAAAAGAGCAAGGAGGATTTGTGAAAGAGAGATTTTGGATAGGATCATAGTAGCTCATGAAGTAATGTATTCAACAAATTCTAGAAATAAAGCAATGATCTTAAAACTTGATATGAATAAAGCCTATGATAGGATAAAATGGGATTATGTTTACAATATTAGAAAATTTTTAATTTGGGAAGAAATGGGTTAGATGGATTAAAGCTTGTGTCTCTACAATATCATATTCAGTGTTGGTCAATGAGCTAGTAACATAATAATTTAAAGCCAAGAGGGGTTTTAGCTAGGGAGATCCTCTATCACCATACCTATTCATTATTATGACAGTGGTTTTGGGAAGGAACTTGAAGAAGGCATACAAATATGGGCTAATAAGTAGACTTAATCCTAGTCATAACATCGACAACATCACCCATCAACAATTTGTAGATAATGCAACCCTTTTGGAGGATAGAGCAAAACAAGGTCAAATATTTGAATAACTTATTAAAGAAATATGAAAGAGCATCAGAGCAAAAATTTAATAGGACAAAGTCCAATAATTACTTCCTAAACACTCCAACTAGAATCAAAGTAGGGATATGCAAATTAATTCAAATAGAGGAGGCAAATTTACCAACAACATATCTAGTGATGCCCTTATTTGAGGGGATAATGAGGGTAGAATTTTGGAATCTAGTTATAAGTAAAGTTTAGAATAAACTACCAACATGGAAAGGTAGATGGTTATCATTAATATGAAGAATGCAACTAATTAAATCAGTCTTATAGGCCATTCCAACATATTATATGTCCTTGTATATTATGTTAAAATTGATAGAAAAAAGTTTAATCTATATTATGTGATCATTTTTGTGGTCAAAATTACATGATAAAAGGAAAATTCCTTTGGTGAAATGGAGCAAGGTGTATGATGATAAAATTATGGAGGTCTTGGTTTAAGAGTTATGGATGCAAACTTAGCTCTAAGGGGAAAAGTATTTTGGATATTGTATAAAGAGAGTGAAATATACTGTTCAAGAATTCTTCTAAGTATGTTGAGCTCAATGAACCAAGCTTAATATTTATTGCGTTCTCACTACTAGATGGTTCTACACTATGAAATAGTTAAAAAAAATCAATTGATCTAGTGATTAAAGGTCTAATATGGGTGGTGGGAACTCGAGAAAAAAATCCTATTTGGATGGATACTTGGTATGATAAAAAACCACTCAATCTAGATTAAATTTTGAAACCATGGATGAGATTAATTCAAGATAAATATGGTGATAGGGTTTCAAATATTATATACAAGGATCAAGAAGAAAGATACAAATGGAAAGGATATTTTTTTATAAGTATACTGGATATTGTTTCTAGGAGGCGGTTGAGCAGAAAGATAACAATAGTGATTATTCTAAGGGGAGCTAAGGATAAGCTGATTTAGGAGTTGAATAACTCAAGAGAATACACAACAAGAAGCAAATATAATATAAAGCACCAATAATATAGGAATACCAAAAGAATATGGAGAGACTTTTGGGATAGCTTGAGCATTCTAAAATTCAAAGTGTTTGTATGACTAGTAGGTTATAGAATTTTTTTATCCTGGGATAACCTAATGAAAAGGGGTTTTCATGGCCCCTCACAATGTGTTCTATGTAAAAAGGAGAAGAGCACAAACAATCTCTTGGGACACTTTTCAATAGTCTGGGAACTATGGAAATGAATTCTTAATATATTTGGTAAATGCATGGTGATAAATGACATAATTGAAGAATGATTAAAGCAATGATAGAGCAATTTTAAAAGTGATGCATTACAGATAATATGGGATACATCAAAAGATACAATACTTTGTGAAAGCAAGAAAATCGTGCACCAATAAAGCAAAATAAAGATAGTAGTAATTATAATTTAAAACATAATGATAAAAATAGTAAAATATGAATCCCTCTTTATATTAAACATGTGTTATTTTAAAGTGTTACAATCAAGTCCCCTTTGAGGGGATGCTACCCATGATACAATGAATACAAATAAAATATCCAGGTGCACTGTAAATGATCTTCTTGCAATCACAGTTCATTTTGGAAGTGGGTTTTTTGTGATCATTGCTTTTGATCGGATGTGGATTTTGGAATCTTTGTCATCATGAAATCCTGTTATCTACACACAAAGAAACATGAAATGCATCAAAAGTATATGAATATCCCACCGAGATCGGGCCCTTATTAAAGATAGTGAATGTGATAAAATAAGATAAAACCAAATTAAAGCATGTAAAATATGAAATCTATCTAAATGAAGAAATAATAAAAATACTTATCTAAGCTATGCTAAAAAAATAGTAAAAACCATATATCTACTAGAGGTCATCTTAGGCCAGGATGACCTTGCTTGCAGGCCATATCGAGTCGAGATGATTGCTATCCTGGGACTGTGTTTCTTCATGTTCAAGTTGGGGTGACCTCTGAGATCAACCTAGGGTTTTATCGATGGATTGTTGTGTTGTGATAGTGAATTGATGGGTTGGATCGATCATCGAGGCAAGGCTATTCGATTGCATGGAAGGAAAGAGCACAAATTTCAATCATTTTTAGTAGTTCAGTAGCATGGCTTTCAGCAGTAGGATGGCTTAAAGGATTAAAACGAGCAGTATTTCATTGCTTGGAGAATTAGGGATTGAATTTGGTAGCACTTCATTGCACAAATTCAAAAGCTTCTATGTCATTTAAACTGAGGGGTGAGTGCCATTTTATAGATTCTTAGTAAAAAGCTAGGGCACTCTGCATGAAAAAGCAAAGAGGTAGTTCACATTAAGAAAAGCAAATGCTTATCTATGAAATCTCATGCGATTGATAATTGCATGTGTTTTTGGCCCATGCGGGGCACTTAATATTTTCTTGTGAGATCACTTACGGGCTTAACTAGTAGTTTTGATTGCCAGTTACATGCCTTTTTATTTTTAGATATGCTTTTTGATGATCATATTAGGGTGATACAACCATGATTTATGAGGAATTGTACCCCGTTTAAGCTATGAAAACCACTGTCTTAGCCTTGAAGCTATCCAAGGTGGGTTAGGTGGTCTAAAAGGAGTCCATTCAGGTAGTCTCCTCAATATGACGTGTTTTAGGTGTCTACATATGTCCCTTTTTGGGATGCTTTGTGATAACACAATGCAGAGCAAAAATAGAGAACCTAAAATGGTTGATTTGATGGTTAATGATATCCATTAAACAAATCAATGTAAGATGCCCCAATCATGAAAAGAGCATGCACTATTGAATCATTGCTTCCAACACTTTGATGAAGTTGGTTTGGTGTTGGTTTCTCTTTAGCCATAGGTAGAAATAGGGGTCTATAGGCTCTAGACTTTGAGATTACCAAGTATCTGTTTCGGTCTTAGTTTCTTCTCAACCATAGGTAGACAACAATGGTCTAGCGATAGTGATTTTACAAATACCAAGAACTTATTTGATTTTTATTTTTGCTTGTTATTTACCCCAATAAAAAAGGGTGTATGATTATATTTGACAATGATTCTTGAACAAACACAATTTGCATTATTGAGTGTTTGATTATTTATTTGATTATAAATTTTGTAATTTATATAACCCCCTCAAGCAAAGAGTCGATAGAGGAGATGGAAAATTATGAAAGCAACGAGTTGCTTGACCAAGATAACCTGATTTGGATTTTGGTGGGTTAATACATAATTTAAATAGATTTTGAACCCATGCCAACCTTGATTTTGATCCTATTTTATTTTTTGTAACTTTTTTTATTTTTTTATGTTTTTTTTGAAATTTTAGCAAATTGTAGGAAAAACCACGAGTGTCTCACCCTGAGATGATCACGTTTGTGCCATGAGGCTGTTTGAGAAACCCATAATTTTTTGAAAAATATAAATAGTAATTTAACATTTTTTAATATAATTTGTACTTTTTGTGATGAGAGAAGAGAGAGACGTAGAGGAGGATAGTGAATTTTCGATGCGGAGTGCTGCCAAATCTACCAAACCTGACCATGAATCAACTTGGGACTTCTTTGAGTGAAGGAGATGGAGCGAGGAGGGTAAGTACCTCATTATCTCTTTTTATGAATTTTAAAGACAAAATGAACCTCATCTAATTAAATGGTTAAGAAACATCACATTTATGAATTAAGGAAATAAATCTCATCTAGATTAGCATAGATTCAAGATTTTTATATTATCCTTTTGTAGTTGATTTTGCAATTAATTTGATTTGTATGAATTTGCTTTTGTGTTTTGAATTTGGGGGTTGTCTCAAGGTGATATGACACTTCTTTTTGAATTGTAGTGACCATTATGGAGGCCATATCAATCCGATATAGTTGCATCTAAGGGCCATCTCTATCTGAGATAGCCGCACCTAGGGACCATCTCGGGTTGAAGCAATCTCTGTGAATTATTATTATTTTTGTTTGTTTGTTGTATTTTTGTTGCTTTTTTGTCTATGTTGATTGATATTGTGAGTTTTGTAATTGATTTTTAGCTTCTTATATCATATCACAAGTTTACTAGTGTATTTAAGAGAGCACGCAATGCTCTTTTTAATGATGATTGGGAGTGCCTTAAGGCCCTTGGCATTATGCATGTTACAAGACTAGAGCCAGTATATGTAGACCAAGGGGACAACCAGACTAATACCTTCCACCTTCCTACTGACAATATGACCATCACTCTAGAGGATGTCTATAGGATCCTTCGCATTCTAGTAGAAGGAGAGCCCATTGTATTGTCGTCCACTAGTCAGTAGGTGAGAGTACTACAAAGAGTATACCATCAACACTGGTATATTATAGATCATGATTTGGAGAGCAATGGGGTTAGGGTGGAGGTTGTTTATGATACACAAATATTTATGTGTAGGTATGTAGTACTTATGTCACTCATGTATAACATACTTATACCTAATTCTTTATATGCAAGGTTCCCATGGAACCTTCTTGATATTGTTCAGGATTTGGTGGAGTGCACAGTGCAAAAACTACGTATTATGGCTTGGGAGACTACCCTAATGGCACAAATTTATGATGAGCTATTTGAGATTCAACATTATGGCCGATCTAGATTAGGGTGTAGCTTCTTTTTATATATTTGAGGTTGGGAGCACATTCGAGTGGATATATCGAATGGGCTACCATGGGTGATGCAGCGATATAATGTTGGTAGGGAGATACCCTATGCTATTCATTGGATATGGGATCAAGAGTGAGGTCAGAGTCGGTCCTACTTAGGCATGATCGATCACTATATTGACTCCTTAGAGAGGTTAAGGTCAGAGTATGTGATATGGCAACCATGGAGGGATTGTCCACATTGGGAAAAGGCAGATCAACAGTTGAGGTGGGTGAGATGAGATCGATGGTTGATTGATCGACATGGTAGTGAGTGTGAGTACTTCTAGTATTCACATGTGACCCACTAGCGAGGGATTTTCCAGGATATACTAGATGAGCCGGTTATTTATAGGTGGTAGAAGGATGAGGCAAAGCTAGCTTGACCTTAAGTCGATCCATTGGATGATGAGGAAGATGAGCCACTAGCAGATCCAAATGTAGAGGATCTAAGGACTATTCTAGAGTATGATGCTTTATGGATGACTCATTTATGGTAGGGAGGCAAAGTAGGTGGTGGTTAGGCTAGGGTAGTTAGTGAGGTAGTGGACCCTTCACAGTGGTGAGTGCTTCACCATACTAAGGAGTTGTGGGCTAAGAAATTTGAGAGAGGTGTAGATATTAAGGAGGGTAGGGATGAGGAGGAGGATCCTTAAGAGTAGATATCTACACTTAGGAAGCAGATTTACATATTGTAGGGATAATTGACTATCAAGGATACAACATAGGCATGAGCATAGAGTCAATTGGACAATGAGAGGCAAAGATGGTAGGGTTTTGACGAGGAGAGGGACACCCTTCAGGCTCAAGTTGAGAACCTGAAGGATGAGGTTACAAGGATGACAACAAAGAGATATGCTCTACAGGTTCAGGTTGTTGGAGTCACAGTAGAGCGAGATGCTCTATGGATGTAGCTTTTGGATGCTACAACAAAGCGTGATACTCTACAACTTTAGTTTATAGGGATGGTAGTTGGATAAAGGAAGGTAGTGGTATGAGGGACCGTAAGATAATGCACAAGTGGATAAGCCATGGGTGATGTGGCTAAGCAATAGGCACATGTGATAGATTTGTAGGGGATGTTATCCTGCTATACATCTCACTGTCATTTAGATCGAGACTATATTTCTCTTTTGAAGGATAAGGTGGAGTGATTAGGTGATAGGTTTCCATAATGGGGTTTAGTAGGGCCATCACAGTAGAGCCGATGCAATGAGTTTGGATAGCCTTCAGTGAGACCATGAGTTCCTAGATTCTCAAACACTCCACAGATATCAGGTTCCAATGGTTTAGGGTAGCCTCATTAGGATGAGGCTGAGGGTAGTGGTGAGACCAACGGTGTATGGCCAGCTTGATTTTTATATGTATATGCTTCTCATTTTGAGTGTGAGGTTTGAGGACCCACTCTATTGTAGCTTGCATTTTGTACCTAATGTACTATTCCATGATATATATATATATATATATATATTTAATTTTGTTTATCATGTTGTTTAATGATTATGTTATTTCATGTATAGATGCACTGATAGATGCAATGATGGATGCTAGATGTATGCCTAAACATTGTAGTATGATTATGCATGTATGTTAGAGCTAGTATGTATGCATAGACCTAGGTATGTATGTGATGCATTAATGACATGATGATGCAAAATATGATTTGTATGTTTACATGTTAAAAACATAATGAATAAATCTAAGATGCAAAACAACCTAAGTGTAAGCACCACATAATGTATAAAAGTCATGAATCAAAATGTTAACCTTTTCACGAAAGTCATACATTTGAATGTGAACTATATGGGATATAATGTAATGTAACAAAATGTGAATGATGGATGTGAGATAGTGAGATGTTACAAGAGGACAAAAAGGTTTTTCATGAGACTCAAACACCCTAGTTGATCAATCAAAAGTTGTATACTGACTATACATGATTCTAAAAGATAAAAATTTGCTATGAAGACCTAGATATTCAATATCCTTGTGTGTGCATAGTGAAGTTTATTAATATGATGCATAAGACTACCCCATTTCCAGGCCGACTCTTAGAGCCCATTACTATAATGGAGATCACCCTTTGTACTTGGTTGGACTCAACTACTTTGTAATGCAAGACCTAAAAATCTAGTGACTCCTTATATGCCATGTATGAGTATAGTCTAATGCTATGGTCTTCAAGCTTTGGGGAGTCAAATTATCAACCACTCGAATCGAGTCCTAGTGAGAATGAAACCCTATCCTTACTAATTGAAACCTCATTATTATTATGTGTTTATAAAGAAAGTTAGAGCTTTGAGAAATCAGATTCTTAACCACTCAAACCGAGTCCTAATGAGAATTTAGACCTTATCCTTACTACTCATTTCATGATTGTTTTATTTTTGTGGCAAGAATTAGAACTTTGGGGAATCTTATTCTCAACCACTTGAACTTAGTCTTGATGAGAATGTTACCTTCATCCTTACTACTCTTTCTATTGTTGTTGTAATATTTTGCAAAGATGTATATTTTAAGTGGTGAAAACCACTGTTTTTATTGTGATTTTGGACTATGTGCATAATAGGACAACAAGGAAAACCTTTCACTTAAGAGGCCATGACTACTTCATAGTTTCATCTTTCCTTGTGCTAAATCATTTTTAATATGTGAGATATGTTTGGGATTTTGAGATATGCAAGGTACTATCAAAGCAAGACCCTACCTTCAAAAATCAAGATAGCTTTCTACAAAATCTAAAAAGAAAACTAGGAATGGTTGAATGACCAAAATACCCTATTGAACACCTTATAAAAACTTACTGGGTGAGGAAAAAATACGAACACCTAGGATAGGAAATATGGATGGAGATGATTTGCGAATGTGTGTGTTTTCTTTATGAAAATTTAAAAACTAAGAGGTGTGCATAAAATAGTCAATGGATGTAAAAACATCATTTTTGATGGTCATATGGTATCTACCCTATCTTATGAGGACTCCTTAATAATAAAAATATCACAAGAATAAGTGCAAATGATGATGATAGAAAAGTTTTGGTTAATACTCATGATCGTCATACAAACATGGTGCTCTACAAAATGTAAATAATCAAAATAAATGTGTGGTTTGTGTAAGCCTTTTTATGAACTTTTGAATATTAAGAGGTGTGTGTAAAATAGTTAGTGGTCATATGAACATCATTGCTAATGGTCATCCGATATCTATCCTATCTTACAAAGATCCTTGAATGGGTAAAATACCACAAAGACAGGTGTAAGTGACGACATGAAGTAGAACGAAGTGATTCTAATGTAATGACTGATATACCTAATATAATTAACCAATGAAATGTAGTAATGTGTAATGCATGATGACATAAGCAATGCAATGTTTTTGTAATTTTTGATTTTATATTGTTTTTGTCATTTTTATTTTATTTTATTATTTTTTTATGCATTGTGTATTATGAATGAAATGCCCATAGGTGGAGAATATTAAGAGGTTTAGGTTCCTCAACACCCTGAAGAGAATCTAGATGATAAGTCCCTGGCCCTACTTTTTGCTTTACAATAAACAGGTCTAACTAGTTAGCCGTAAACTTATCCCTCAGATGGGGCGGTAAGTTTTTGTTGGTTTTATTTTTAGTACAAGATCACCAACTTCAAAAGCACTGAGATGGAATTTTGTGTCATAGACTTACCTAATGCAATATTGATAAACACAAAGATGCTTGAGAGCATTGATGCATCGTTCATCAAGAAGCATAAGTTGATCTAGACGAGCTTGTTGCACAATGTCATCATCTATGAACTCTTGCAGTGAAATGTGTAATGATAGAATTTCCAATTCCAAGGGCATGATGGCCTTAACACCATATACTAACGAAAATGGAGTTGCCCCAGTGGGAATCCGAATGCTAGTATTGTAAGCCCATAATGCTAGAGGTAGTTGAAGATGCCAATATTTATGATGATTATTTACAATTTATTGAGAATGGAAATGACTATTTTTTTTGTCTTTGCTTGCCCATTAGTTTGTGGATAATAGGGCATTGAAAAGTTGTGTTGAATATTATAATTAGCACATAAAGCTCTCATATTATTGTTTTTGAATGAAGGCCCATTATCAAAGATGATTTTGGATGGAATACCAAAATGAAAAATGATGCTATGGAGTATGAACTCCGTGATGCATGCACCTATCGTAGTGGTAAGAGGAATAGCTTCCATTCACTTTGTAAAATATTTTGTGGCCGTTAGGATGAACGTGTGATGACTAGATGAGGAGGGAGAAATTTTACCAATTAAGTCAAATCCCTATTGCAAGAAAGGCCACAACGAATGAATCGATTGTAAGGCCTATGAAGGTACACATGAAAGATTAGCATGATGTTGACATTTAATACACCTTTTAATGTAAGCATAACAATCTCACTCCATGGTGGGCCAATAATAACCCATTCAAAGCATGTGCTTAGCGATAGCCATGCTACTAAAATGACAACCACAAGTACTATCATAATTTTGGAAAATAGATTAAGTAGACTCTTGGGGCTCTAAGAAACGAAGGAGAAGACCATCATAGCTTTAACGATAGAGTATATCTTCTACCAAGATATGCTTTGTCACCCTTTGTTTGAATTATTGTTTGGATGTACGCAAAAATCATGAAGGAATGGTATCCAGTTTTAGGAAATCTCTAAGTTGGAAAAACTAATTTTGATACAATTTTGCTTAGACCAGATGAACTAGTTGTTCCTATCTAGATACACCTCTCGTACGAATATGGAATGTGAGAGAATATTAAGGTAGATGGTCATGTTATTATCACAAGGATTTTGTGAGACCAAGGACCCCCAGGAAGCATGGTTTAAAAAGTCTTGAATTGGAGAGAACCCATGTTGACAGGGTTCAACATGTATCATGTGAATATTTTGCTCACCTTTGGTAATGGCCTGCGAGACCACAACTTGAGAGAGCATATTGAATTGAATAGTTGTGATATAATATAATGGATTTTGGAATTAGAGACCCCAAGGAATCCATCATATTCATGAATTTATTGGATGAACGAGGTACAACCTCAATGTTGTACCATTCAAATTTACTTAGTAATTTATCCACAAGTTCTTTGTAGGATTTCAAGATTGGACATTTGCATTGATAAATTCTCTTAACCTGGTTAACTATTAACAAGGAGTCACCAAATATGTTTAATTTATTTATGTTCATGGTGAGAGTCATTTGAAGATCCAAAAAGAGGGCTTCGTATTCGACATTGTTGTTGGTGCAGGGGAAATCGAGTTTAAAAGATAGGGGAATAGGAGCCCCTTATGGCATGAAAAACATGATTCCTACACCACCCTCTTGTTAACATTTGGAACCATAAAATAATAACATCATATATGTTGTGTTCTTTGGTTCTTCGGGTTATCTCGAGTCTAATAGTGCAAAGACTGCATCATTCTATGTTTAGAGGCTTATTCTCGAGGAGAGGAGCTTCTGCTAGTTGATCAACGATGTCTTGACAAAAAATAGACTTTTGATTGATAAATTTGAGGTCAAAATCTGTCAAAAGCATGATCTATTTTGTGGTATGACTACTGTGATAAGTACAACTCATCATATGCTACAAATGATTTTATTTTGAAATGACATATGTGGTTTGGTTTAACATGTAAAGTCAAAGATTATTGGTGGCAAAAACCACTACTAAATAGAGCTTCTCAACATAAGAGTATTTGAGCTCGTAACTGAACAAGGCACGACTAAGGTAATAGATGGTCTATTCTTTGTTTACCTCGTTCTTTTGGGCCAACATGGTCCCTAGGGCAAAGTCAATGGCTGATGTATAATAGAAATGAGACACCTGGTTGAGGCAAAGCTAACACTAGTGGAGATGCCAAGTATTGTTTAATGTCATCAAATAATTTTTGTCACTCTCGATCCCAATCAAAAGTGATCCCATTTTACAATAAGAGATTAAAAGGCTTGCATTTATTCAAAATTTGCACTATGAAGTGTCGAATAGATGAAATGTTTCCTTGCAAGTTGTATAGCTACCTAATATTAGTAGCGGGAGGCATCTCCATGATTGCTTTAACCTTGGATGGATATACTTCAATGCCTAACTTAGAGACTATGAAGCCTAAGAGTTTTCGGCATCTGACTCTAAAATGCACTTCTTGGGATTTAAGCGCACACTGTGCTCTAAAAGGTGCTCAAAGACCTTTTCTAACACATCAAGGTGGTTAAGATGTAGTAAATTATTTGCTAAGAGATAATCCATATAGTCTTCCAAAACCTTGTGCATGTAATCATGAAAGATGTAAGTCATAACCCATTGATAAGTGGCACCAACATTTTTGAGTTCAAATAGAATGAATTTTTAACATAAAGTCCCCCATGGTGTGGTAAAAGCATTTTTGAATTGATCTTCAGGGTTGACCCAAATTTTATTGTAACCCAAAAAACCATCCATGAGGGAAAGCATTTCATGATTGACTATTGTGTCAATGAGCGCATCGATGTTTGGAACTGGAAACTCATCCTTAGGACTCGCTTTATTTAGATCTTGAAAGTTTGTGCATATGTGAATCCCCCATTCGGTTTCCCTACAAGGACCATATTGGAAACCTAGTTGAGGTAATCAATAGGTTGGATGAATCTTGCATCCAACAATTTTTGTAACTCATATTTTACCATTAAGGTGATTTTTGGATGCATTTTGTAGAGCATTTGCTTGACCGGTTTGATATTTGTATCGAGTGTTAAGTTGTGAACAACCAAGGTTGGATCAAGACCCAATATATCTTTATAAGACCAAGCAAATTTTTTCTTATATCTTATTAAGAATATTGTGAAATTGACCCATTATGTAGTTGATAAACTTTGTCCTAATTGACAACCTGAGGCTTTTAGGATTAGTATCGATGTCAACATCAATTGTTTCTTCCACTGACATGTGTAATCCCTCCTCCAATTGATGAGACATAGGGATCAAATGAATGTCATCAGCTGGATTTAGAGAATCAAATGCATCATTAGGCTTGGCCTCATCTTGACAAACATTTTTAGGTGGATGTGAGAAAAATTAAAATGGCTGCAACATTTCCTTGCAAGGTAGAGACTCTTTTAGTGATGGCAAGGAAGCGATGCGATCAAAATAAATAGCCTCAAGATTGAGGTGCAAAGGTTTTGAAGAGTTGTCTAGGTGGTGAAGTGGCGTTGTTAGATCAATGGATATCATATTTATGGTTGGAGTATAATCTCCATTCTCTGGTGGAAAAATCTGATCGAAGATGGGTGGATGCAAATGCACTAGTGGTGGTTGCAGTGGTGGTGGAAATATAGGATGTGGCCTAAGGGGAGTACAAGCAATGGAGTCCCTAAGTGGGAGAAGATGATGCATCAAGGATGACGATAATTGCAGAAAAATATGAAGATAAAATTTATCTAGATCATTGAGGGGTTCTATGGTCGTTGATTCATCCTTCAAGCTAGTTGGAGTAATAGAAATTGCATCATACTCTTGGTTAGCTGAATTGATAAACATTGCATCGCAATATTGGTCAAATTTGTCATCTTATTCAATCCAATCATTTTTAGGGTCATCGCCTAGTTCAAACTTATCATCAGAGATCCAACCACTAGTATGCTCTTGATTAAAGGAGGAAGAAAGGTGGGTAATGATCGTAGTAATTTGGACATGGTCACTAAACAAATTAAAATAATCCAAATCAACATATTCATTAGGATCAATATCCCTTCTACAACCTAAATTTAGGTATTGGAGAGAATCGGTAAGGAGTTCGTCTAGCATACATATGAAGTAGTCTAGCCTAAACTTATTCGTTGGGAGATGATATTGTGGTTTTAGAGGAAATAGGAGACCTTGCTCATAGTGACCTAAACCATTTCCTTGCAAATAACAATGATTAAGATACTGCAACACAAAGGATGGATTTGACATGTATTCGATGTTGGCTTGAAAGGGTTCTTTGTCCTCTTCCATCCTTTGGGGCATATTTAAGGGAATATAAAACCCCCCATAGACAAAATTAGTTTGAATCGATGAGTGCTCTAGGGAAACTATCATGCCAATGGGTAACAACATGATATGAGGTCGGCCTATGTCTTGATTTGACTCGATAAGAGGAGTGAATATGACATTCTATACTATGTACTTCTCGAATCATGGGATAGAAATATGGATTATGACTTGTTGGGGGTTGAATAAAGATGATTGGGATGTGGTTTGTGATGGATTGGGTGGTGGAGATGGAAGCAATTCCCAGATGGGGGGTGTGAATAGTCATTGTGGAAATGGTTGAGATCACAAGAATAGGAAGAGACTTTAGTGGATGGGAGGTGCATGCATGGGTTGGCGATGACGAAGGGGATGGTATGGATGCCTTATCAAGATTTTTAGTAGGGATATCTAATGTATGAGAAGGGGTTTATATACCTATTGATGATGATGTTTTATTTGATATTAACATAAAAGATATATATTGGAGGATTGGAGGAATTTTGAGTGGATTGGGTTTGACCTCTAGATGCATTAATGGTAGAATGGACTCATTGGGATGCGAGACCACATTATAAAATTTGAACGGTTATGAGTCCACAGAGACACAATGCAATTGACCTTCATGTATGTATTTAGTGCATTGATGTAAAATTAAAGGTACACACCTCATGTCTCAAATCCAAAATTGACCAAGTAGCAAATTGTATTTCATGGCCCCTTTTAGAACATGGAAGAGTGTGTGAATTATTTTCAATCCAACCTGAATAGGAAGGACAATTGTCTTGATGGTAGAATACAACACATCATTAAATATCCAGAGGATGAATGTGGATGTTGTGATGTGGGACAATGGAAGGTTAAGGTATTGAAGGGCTGATGTGGTTATGATATTGATTGATGGGTATCTATCGATCAAGATACACTTATAAGGGATCCGATCGATACTAGCAATGATATGAAGTGGAGGATCCAGTATGTCAACAGGTATAATATTGATATCATGGTCATGAAAAGTTATTGCAGGGTATAATATTGATCTCATGGGTACTAGGTGTAGGTACCATTTCATGCAATGCATTTTATAATTATTCTTGCTATACCCTTTGTTGATGCAACCTTTATAGGTGTGACCATTGTTGGTCCACCCATTGCTGATTTAATCATTGGTGGTCTAATCGTAATTGATCCAACTATTGTTATCAATAAAGGTTTGGCCTAGGTTCATTTGCTCAGATGTATGATATCGATTTACCATTATATATAAAATATCGATAGGCCTATCTTTTCTCTCACCCCTTGTAGGATCTATATATTATTTTTCATGATCCCTGAATGTCACATTGAATTGGTATTCAAGTTTAAAGGTGAGCTCTGTGTAATCAAGCGGTGTAGAAACATAACACTCTTGAATGAATGGTCTCTCTTGAAACATATTGGGGTGATTTAGGTCACCCTCATCTATAACAAATGTGAGAGCTGATATGGGTTATTTGTGAGAATGGTGGTAAACATGCACATCCTCTTGATCATGTTTTTGATTTATGTATAGGTGCTCAGTTGGGGAATATTGGTAGCAGTCATCTTGGAAGGGGATGTACTCTTACATTGCTTCTAATGGTTATTTAGGATGAGTCAAGATGTGAATGTGCAACACTATCCTACTAGGCCCCTCTATGGGTGGATGATTCCTTTATAGAAATCTAGAAAAGTGTCTAGATATAGAAAGTCTCCTTTTTGATTGGATGATTCCTTTTATAGAAATCTAGAAAATAGGGATTTTCTGAAGGTAAGATTCCTTAAATGAGATATCCCAAGTACGAGGTGTACCAAGATGTTGGTCAAGAATGGCAAGATCCTCTAGACTATATCGGAGATATTCCATTGCTCCTTATGTATATTTAGCAATACTAGCTCAAGAATGACAAGATCCTCTGGACTATATCAAAGATATTCCATTGCTCCTTATGGATATTTAGCAAAACTGACCATTGATTGAGTTTGAATGTGTGTTTTTGCCATTGTCTAAACTATGCAAACAGTAAAAAACAAACAAGCAAGAAAACAATTTTCTTGTATTTTTTTTGTGTTGATGATTTTCTTGATTTTGTTTTTGAGTTTTTTTTTTTGTTTTTATGTGTTTTAGTTTTAGGATCCTATTCCTATGAAAACTAATAGGTAAGAGTCTACTATGGTTTGTAAAGGAGCCAATCTGTAGTGGGAGATGAATGCCCATGTTGCGTGATTTTTGCTGGTCATTGGTGATGAAATTCAACTAACCTATATTATATTACCTCATGTATGTGTGAGGGTTCATTTTAAAATTTTTTAGAAAAATAAATCAAAGAGAATACAATGATGTTCACCAATGCAAAAAATTTAAGTTTGATATTCAGAAACCCTATATGAAATTCAACCTTTAAGCAAGCAACAAGGCAAGCAAACCAAACAATAGTAGATAAAGACCATCTAACACTAATATGACCATGAAAAAAGGCTGTTTGGACCTAAAACAACCACAAAAAGAGTTCGTTTGGACTAGAAACGATCGTAGACATAGGCCATATTGTGCTAAGACGGTTGTTGTTAGACTGACCTGAAGCTAAAAACTTCTACAATTTTTTATTGTAAAATGATTTTTTCTTTACAAAAAATAAATGATTTGTCATTCTTTACATAAAGTAGGACAAATAAAGATAAAAGGACTTTCCTTGAAAGCCTTAGTCTGATGTAGATATCCCATTTATGCTACTGCTTTGCTTCTACTCTAGGGGCTATCCCAACCTGATATGTCTGTAGTACATGGGCCATATCGACCTAAGACGGTTGTGACTATGTACTTGTAAAAGTAGAATTTATCAATAAGCAATAAAAAAGCTAAACAGGGGACTGGGCGGTCCCACCATGATCACCATATGAAAGTAGGAAAATCATGCACCAATAAAGTAAAGTAAAGATAACAGTAGATATAATTTGAAACACGATGATAAAAATAGTAAAATATGGAGCCCTTTTTATATTAAATATGTGTTCTTTCAAAGTGTTACAATCAAGTCCCCTCTTAGGGGATGCTACCCATGATACAATGAATACAAATGAAATATCCAAGTGCACTGTAAATTATCTTGTTACAACACCAATATAGCTAGTCGGCTATATTTCTAAGTGTTCATCGATTTATTGATTTATTATTATATATGGTTGTAGGTTGATTTATAATTTATCATATTTTCATCTTGAATTAATTTACGTAATCACAAGGACTAAGCCCTCCTTAGTGGCAAAGGACTTAGCCCTCCTAAAGTGGAAAATATAATTTGTTTTTCTATTTGATCTACTTCGTTGCACTCTTGTGGCAATTGTTTGGCATCAAGTGGTATCAAAGCCGTTCTTCCTGGAAAGCCGTGCAAAATTTTTAAATACATAATTAAACAAGAAATTTTCGTACTCACGAAATCCAGCCAATAAATCTCCTTTTGAAATCATGTATTTCAGCCAATAAAAATATTTTTGGGAATCACGTATTACAATGATGGATAAGAGAATTATTTATGAAGAGCCAAACAAATTAGTGATAGGTAAAAACTTAGGTATTGATATACCATATAACTTTGACATCGTGATAAATTTTTAGGTTCAAGAAGCGGTTTTGTTCCATCATATTTCAAAATCTATGCATTCGAGTAGATCGCTAGTGTTGTTTTACGTTCATGGAAATTCATAAAAGATAATTAACACTTAAAAAGAATTGGGTCTACAATACAAGCAGTGTGCTTTGAGCAATTGGATTGGCTTTCATTAAATCGCTTCACCATCCTCTTCGATATTCATAGAAAAAATAATATTATGTGGAAGACAATTAATCAAGGAGCAGTCCACTTCCTGTGTGCCTTGTGGTGACTTACGAGGTATTACTAGACAACGTTTTCTCTCGGTACCATCAACAGAATTAAGCAGCAGTGACTATTTGGTATTCATATGCATTGATTCAAAAGGATGTTCCAAATGGATAAAGGCATTCATTACAAAGAGGCGAGGAAAATCAGGCCAATTGATTCATCAATCATGTCGTTTCCACTATTAAATTAATCATGTTTTCATCAATCATCAACAAGATCAAGAAGCGAAGCATAATTAATCGAACCATCTAGATACCAGTTTGGAAATATCCACGTTCATGTAGCAGGTACACATATTCGATGTCAGAGGAAAACATATTAGAATCACATAATCAAAAGTATAAAGTCTGCCAAACCCTAAAAAAATTTATCTCATGCTACCACAACCAATCATATATCAGGTACACCTTATAAACTATTATATTATAAAGTTTATTATTATCAACTTCGTGAGCATAGCATATGGTAATTTATTTTATCCCATATTCAATAAGGGAATAATAACAAACCATTTATATTCACTAGCATGCTTATTTGTATTCGTGGCTTCGGCCACACGAGCCTCTCTCTTGCATGCGTAGCCAATCTACCTTGTATTCACATAGTGTCCTATGTTCATATTTTTGCCTAGTGTCCCGTGCTCGCATTTCCTTTGTTAAGTGTGTTGTGTTGGTCCCCCATGTTTACATCTCTACCTAGTGTCCCTTCCTGCATATCATTTGTTATGTGTGTTGTGTCCCATGTGTTTGAATCTCCACCTAGTATTGCATTTTATTCAATTCACGTGTTCGGTATCCCGTTTGGTCATAAATCGCCAATTGCGATCACGTATTATCTCACATGTTCGGGTCCTATTTGTCTCACAGTTTGGGTGGTCTTGTTATGTCAGGTTGTGTCTTGTCCATGATAGGTCTAGTCGTCGGTCCTATATTGGTTTGTGTGTCTTGTCAAACCTGTTCAAGTCGCTAATTCAGACCATTGAAATCTGGCCAAATAACCATTGGACCGTTGAAAAAAACTGGTAAAATAGCCATTGGAACCTTATCTAGTCGTTGGAAATCTTACATAGCCATTAGTAATTCCAAAACACTAGCTAGCCATTGGATAAGAGAGTCAAACTATATCCATTTCGCACTTAGAGCGAGTTCAACCGACTTGTTTTAAATATATAACCCATCAATTTGGTAGATATTAACAAAAAAATATTTAAATATTTTCCTAGTACCAAATTCATGGTAGATAGCAAATGCATGAGTGGCAGGTGGAGTAAAGGACCAAATGGAAGGCTATGTAGCATAGATAAGACAACCGAGGGATCCTCGAAGTCACCAAGAAGACCTTCATGAAATAAAGGTATACAATACAACTCTCCTTTACGCATTAACAACTTTAACCCCGACCATCCTACTACTAACCCCATGGCTCTTTTCAACTCATCCCACAAAAATATCACATATAAGAAAATAGAAAATTCTAATACAAATAACCCAGAAGTACAATCATGTTTGTCTCAACTAATGTCTAGTATGAACAACATGACAGTACTGCTTGCACAATTATTGAAGAAATGAAACCAAGAAGCTCCTCCTTCCCCAAATAACTACCATAGACAAAATGATAATGTAGAACATGATACAAAGGAAGTTTATCAACAAGCAAGATGGCCTCTATGTGTTAATATTCCATGTGCCAATATGCCTACATTTGAGGGTAGAGATCCATGTGGTTGGATAGCTAAAATAAAGGGTATCTTACAACTATATTGTGTGCTTGAATCTGAAAAAGTTTTGTATACCTCTTCCAAATTAGGTGTGGAAGCTTACCAATGGTTCGCTTGGAAAAAACGTCAATATATTCATCCCCTATTTTTGCCTGAATTCAAGAATATTTTCCTCAAGAGATTTGATGAAGGTAGTTCATCCTCATACATCGTTCGTCTATTGGCACTTAAACAAACTGGATCGGTAAGAGATTATATTTCAGAATTCACAAGTCTTATTGCTTATACAGGAGATTTACAAACCAATGTGGTGGTTTCGACCTTTAGACATGGGTTGAAAGATAATATTCAAATTGAAGTAGACTTACAAGATCCATACTCTTTGGATGATACTATAAGGATTGCTAAGCTTACTGAGAAAATATGTAAAATTTGACATCTTTTAAACGTGATTCCTATAATCGTCCTCAATATCGCAATAATTCCTTTCATAGAAATGACCAACCATAAAGATATTATTGCTATAAATTTCACAATCATCATCCAAAAGATCAAGCATGTATACCAAGACAAAAATTTCAGATAGAATATGATAATAGGGAAGACGAAGAGGAAGCGAAGGATATCAATCCATAGGAGTCACCTATTTATGAAGAGCAAATATATCATAATAAAGCAACATTTAAAAAAGACACTATGGCTATTTTAGTAAATACTCTTATGGGATAAACAACTCACCATACAATCAAGGTACCAGGATTAATTCAATAGATTAGGATAAATGTGTTGATCAATTTAGGTAGTACTCATAATTTTTTTGACATTAAAATTGCTAAAGCATTGAACTTACACATTCACTCCTCCAATCAAGATAAGTTTCAAGTTTTAGTTGCAAATGGAGGAAATGCTCAATGTATTGGTAGAACATCTTCAATTTCAATACAAATGGGAAGTTATACTTGGCATGAAACTCTCTTTGTCATGAGTTTAGGGAATTCAAATGTCATTTTGGAAGTTGAATGGTTAGAACAATTGGACACTATCAGTTTTAATTTCAGAAAACTATTTGTGGAATGGAAAGAAAATGGAAAGACTATTCACCTCTAAGGAATTCAAACTCCACCATCAAAGGTGGTGAGTTCTCACAACATGGATTTTTTTTTAAGGAAAGGAGGTTATGGATTCATATCTCAAATCAATTGTTTGGAAGTGCAAGCACAAGATATTCCTAAAATTCACTCAAAGGATCTTCAAGATATTGTGGCTAACTATGATGAATTTTTCAAAGAACCAAAAGGACTACCTTCCAAACGATTCCATGATCATGCTATTCAACTTGTACTAGGAAGCCTTCCTCCTAATATCCGTCCTTATCGCTACCCTCAACATCAAAAAACAAAAATTAAAAATATTGTCAAAGAACTTTTAGAACATGGAATCATTCATCATAGCACTAGTCCTTATTCTTCACTAGTGGTTTTGGCCCGTCGTAAGGATAATTATTGGACTACGTGTCATGATTTTTGTCCTCTCAATAAAATCACCATCAAGGATAAATTCCCTATTCCTGTCATAGATGATTTATTAGATGAATTGCATGGTGCAAAATTTTTCACAAAATTGGATCTACACTCTAGTTTTCATAAAATCAGAGTAAGGGATGAGGACATTCCTAAAACCGCATTTCATACTCATGAAGGTCATTATGAATTCTTAGTCATGCCTTTTGGTCTCACTAATGCCCCCTCCACATTCCAAAGTCTCATGAACCATGTCTTTCTTCCATTCCTTCGCAAATTTATCTTAGTCTTCTTCGATGACATTCTAGTATATAGTAAAACATGGAAGGATCATTTGATGCATGTGGGAAAGGTTCTTCATATATTACATAAGGTAAATTTTTTTTTCAAACGCTCTAAATGCTCTTTTGGTGTTCAATAAGTTGAATATTTGGGTCATATCGTTTCTCATGAAGGTGTTAAAGTGGATCCTAATAAGATTAAGGCCATTCAAGACTAGCCTTTACCTAAAACCATCAAGAAACTTCATGGTTTTTTGGGTCTTACTGGTTACTATCGCAAGTTTGTGCACAATTATGGTAAAATTGCAGCCCCTATCACAACTCTCACAAAGAAGGATGCTTTTCATTGGTTTGAAGCAACCACTCACGTATTCATGGCACTCAAGGAAGCAATGTATACTACTCTAGTTTTGGTAACCCCAGATTTTCACAAACTATTTGTGATTATATGTGATGCTTCGGGAACAGGTATTGGGGTAGTATTAATGCAAGAAGGGCATCCCTTGGTATTTGAGAGTAAACAAATTTCGGGTAAGAATTTTGGAAGGTCCACATATGAGAAAGAAATATTGGCTATTCTACATGCAGTTGAGAAATGGAGACACTACTTAATTAGTAGTTGTTTTATCATAAAAATAGATCATAGTAGTCTCAAGAATTTTCTAGAACAACGATTTTCTTATCCAAAGCAAAACAAGTGGTTAACAAAATTATTGGGATATGATTTTGTTATTGAGTATAAGAAAGGGAAAGAAAATGTGGTAGCAGATGCATTATCTCAAAAATACGAAGATGAAGTGGTTATCAATGCCATTTCGGGTCCTTATTCCTAATGGGTTTCTTAGCTCCAAGAATAATGGTTATCAAACACAGAAACTACTCAAATAATTTAAGATTTGATGCTAGGATCATTCAAGCATCCTCATTTTTTATATTATGACAAGGTATTAAGAAGAAATAATTGCATTTACATTTTGCACAATTCTAACATCAAATCCAAGATTCTTGAAGAATCACATGCTTCTCCATCAGCAGGACATTTTGGTTTTTGAAGATATATATGTGGGTAAAACAATCCTTTTATTGGAAAGGATTAAAATCTGAGGTCAAAACATGGGTGGCTGAATGTGAAGTATGTCAGCACAATAAGGGTGAAATAGTCAAATCTCTAGGACTTCTTCAACCACTACCAATTTCATGTCTCCAATGAGAATATATTTCAATGGATTTTATTGAAGGTCTTCCTAAATCGGAAGGTAAAATAGTAATTTTTGTGGTAGTGGATCACCTCTCCAAATATGCTCACTTCAATACTCTACAACATCCATTTTTAGCAAGAAAAGTGGCTAAGGTATTTATGGATTCAATTTTCAAATTGCATGGAATGCCCAAAAATATTGTAAGTGATCATGATCCCATTTTTACAAGTAATTTTTGGGGAGAATTATTTTTTCTTAATGGTACAAAGTTAAATATGTCTTCTGCATACCATCTTCAAACAGATGGCCAAACTAAAATAGTTAACAAATATCTGGGTACCTATCTAAGATTTTTTGCTCAAGATAAACATTATCAATGGAGTCATTGGCTTTCATTAGCAAAATGGTGGTACAACACTTCATACCATTATTCCATCAAGATGTACCCATTCAAAGCATTGTATGGAGTAAAACCACCAGGAATAGAAGATTATGTTCCAGGATCTTCCAAAGTGGCCCAAGTAGATGATTGGTTCCAGTACCAATAGTCAATGCTCAACATTCTCAAAGATAATTTGGTCCAAGCACAAAATCGCATGAAGCAACAACAAGACTCACACCGTTACGAAAGACAATTTAATATAGGTGATATGGTTTTCCTACATCTGCAACCCTACAAACAACTGTCATTGAAGATCAAGACCAGTTAGAAGTTGGCTCCAAGATTTTATGGTCCTTACAAGATAGTGCGCTACATAGGCGAAGTGGCATATCAACTAGAGCTTCCTCCCTCATCCCGTATACATCTAGTATTTCATGTTTCATGTCTCAAGAAGGTGATAGGACAAAAAATACACTCTTAGTTAGAACTTCTAGTACTTGATGAAGAAGGACGTATATATCTCCAACCAGAAACAATATTGCAAAGCAGATCACATATTATTCGATCTCGTCACATCAAAGAATTTTTAATCAAATGGCAGGACCTACTAGTAGAAGATGCTACATGGGAAACAAAAAGTATATTTGAGTCATTTCCAGCTTTGAGGACAAAGCTTTTCGAGGAGGGAAGCCATGTTACAACACCAATATAGCTAGTCGGCTATATTTCCAAGTGTTCACCGATTTATTATTATGTATGGTTGTAGGTTGATTTATAATTTATCATATTTTCATCTTGAATTAATTTGTGTAATCGCAAGGACTAATCCCTCCTTAGTAGGGAAGGACTTAGCCCTCCTAAAGTGGTAAATATAATTTGTTTTTCTATTCGATCTACTTCGTTGCACTCTTGTGGCAATTATTTAGCATTAGATATTCTTTCAATCATAGTTTGTTTTGGAAGCAGGTTTTCTATGACCGCTGCTTCTGATTAGATGTGGATTTTGGAATCTTTGTCATCATGAAATCCTATTATCTACACACAAGGAAACAAGAAATGTGTCAAAAGTATATGAAGAGGCCACCGAGATCGAGCTCATATTAAAGATAATGAATATGATAAAAGAAGATAAAACTAGACTGAAGCATGTAAAATCTAAAACCTATCTAAATGCAAAAATAATAAAAATGCTAATCTAAGCTATGCTAAAAGAAAATAGTAAAAACTAGATCTCTGCTAGAGGTCATCTCAGGTCATGATGGCCTTGCCTGTAGGTTGTTTAGGATTGAGATGATCGCTATCCTAGGATTGTGCTTCTTTATTGGCCGAGTCGAGGTGGTGTCTAAGATCAACCTAGGGTTTTGTTAATGGATTATTGCATTATGAGAGTGACTTGATGGGTCTGATCGATCACCAAGGTAAGGGTATTCGACTGCATGAAATATGGGAGCATAGCTTTGAATTCTTTTCAGCAGTCCGACAACATGGCTTTCAACAATGATATGGCTTGAAGGATTAAAATAAGTAGCACTTCGTTGTTTGGAGAATTGGGGATTGAATTTGATAGCACTTCATTGCACAAATTCAAAAGCTTCCAGATAATTAAAACTGAAGGGTGAGTTCTATTTTATATATTCTTAGGAAAAAGCTAGGTCTCTCTGCATGAAAAAGTAAATAGGTAGTTCGCATTAAGAAAAGTGAATGCTTATCTCTGAAATCTCATACGATTGGTAATTGCATGCATTTTTTCTATTTTGGCCCATATAGGGCACTTAATGTTTTCTTGCAAGATCACATACGGGGTTAACTGGTAGTTTTGATTGCTAGTTAAGTGCCTTTTTATTTTTAAACATACTTTTTGGTGACCTGTTGTGGCTGCTCCACAACATACCCCAAAATTGGGGACCCACCTTTTGTTTTTGGTATTTGGATGTTTGTGGTTTGTTTTAAGTGTCTAATGCTTTTGTTTTGTTGTGGGTTTTGCAGTTATTGTCAGTTCTTGTCGATAATATTTTATTGTCGATGATATTTTATTGTCGATGATTTTTTATTGTCGATGATTTTTTATTGTTGATGATATTTTATTGTCGACGAATTTTTCTTGTCGATGATTTTTTCTTGTTGACAATTTTTATCATCAAATTTTGGTCGACAATTTTGTTTTGTCAAATTGTTGATGATTTTCATTGTCAAATTATTGATGATTTTTATCGTCATTGTTGTTGTTTGTCTTTATTGTTAAGTTTTGTGTTTTATTCTTTTTATTTGTTTCAAATAATATAATTATTGATTCCAATAAACCTTATATATATATTATTATATATATTATAATATAATAATAATATAAATAAATAAAATAAATTGAAATGAAAATATATATATTATCATCATATATATTTCATATATATGATAACAATGTATATTAAAAATAAAAATCAAATAAGACAAAAACAAATAAAAATTATAAAAGCTTAAAGTAATAATAAAAGGAGACACATATATTTTCACATATGTGTCCGTTAGCTTAGTTCATTGTAAATATTTATGGTATTGTGGTTATAATGTGTTGTGATCATTTCAAAAGATCTAATACGGATGTATTCATATATGCAAGACCATCGGCGTCGACGACGTGGCTAGTTGACTTTGAATGACAGGGACGACTAGGGAAAATTTCCAGCAGCTATTCGGTGGCCTCGACGGAGTAGAAGATGACATTTGCGCTTGGTAGGTAGCGTTGAAGGCGTGGTTCAATATCGGTGAACAAGGCCAGTGTGGTATATCAGATGATCGCGAGTGAATGCGAGTCGAACGCTGCCCACAACAAAGGATGAAGGAGATTACATGGCGACCGTTGACCTAGCGACCACTATAGATTTTCAACATATCGTAACATCAACAGAGCACTATATGGGGTACCATATTTGGGTGTGCAAACAACACAGGCTCCATACCTCCAACATGATTATGAAACCACAACAAGCGACATAAGGAGGTCAAAACGATTGTTGCGGCCTTCATTTTCATGCACTATTAAGTAGAGATTGTCGATAGACTTTGCATGATTTTGAAATACATGAGGTCACTGGTAATGAAAATGGTCTATTCGATACACTTCATCCTCGAGCTCAGTCGACACTGTGGACGAACATGGGGGTAGCAATGTTTCGCAGAGTGGCTCGACGGTGAGATGGACCCCTACGATGAATCGAAGATTCTACAGCCAATGAAGACACTACAAAATGAAAGTACAACAGGCTGGGGTGATGATTTAGACACAACAAAATTGCATGGCTAACGGACGGTGTGCAAAAGACGCGTGCAAACCACTAATTGATATCTGACGAATTGTAACAAGCTAGCAGTATGGACCAGTCTGGGAATGTAACAAAATTTTCAGCGGAGATGTGAGTCATACACGGCTTTGACTAGACAATGAGGTCGAATGCGGTGAAGAGCAGAACACAGACGAACATCCAACAATTTACCTTCTAATACGAGCAGTGGACACAATGGAATTACCAATGATGTTCGGGTGCAACAGAGTGCTGAGAAGTCCAATGACAGATAAACAGTACAGTGGCTGTTACTCACAGCGACGGTAAACGGGCTCGCATGGCTGGCAGTGGAAATGAACATTTTGTGATACCCTTAGGCGACGCACCAGGGTTAATCAACAACATGTACACAACAACCTCGGGTCCGATAGTCAACGATGCGAGAATAGTGGGAATATGCTTACCGGGACGACGAGAGTAGTTACGACCAAACAAGCGTTAGAACCGGTGAGTCAAACGTCGAAGCTGCCAGGACACGTAGACACAGTGTAGGCGACAGTTTTGACAGATAACAGTAGCATCAGTGGACGAGCAGAGTGCTTATTTAGACCTAGCATCAGTGGACGAGCAGAGTGCTTATTTAGACCTATCAATGATCCAAAATATTGCATAATAATGGGCATCAATGTTCGGATGCTGTTTATGTATAGCCATTCACGTGCGATAGACAAACCCATATAGTCGTGGAGCAACGTTGATGTGCTCGACAGAGCCACAATTTATGTTTTCTTAACCATGGTCGGTCGGTAAAGCTATAAGTTGTGTTTTTATTAATCAAATTATGGCAGGCATAGTTTCGATGTTTATAAGGTGAAACCCACGTAGTTCGAACCATGGTGTAAGGATGGGTCGTCAACATAATGCATCAAAATCTTAATGGGAAGCATAATAATGTGAAGAGTATAAGTCCAACAGGTTTGGAGTGGTGAGAGCCCAGCATAGGAAAAGATATGAAGGGAAGTTGCCCACCTAGAGAGTTATCTTGATTTATATCCAAATATCCTAGTAAAGGGAGGTCGTCATGATGTTTATGCTCACACGACCATCGAAAGTTTTATTGGTTTATTGTAGGTGGGATATGGGGCGTATTACCCAATCGTACGATGACTAAAGCAACCGTTTCATTAGGGTGTCTTAATCACCTATGTTATTTATTGCAAAACGTATGGTGAAATTGTCTAATTGATATTATTATCTTATCATGTGTAAAAGCCGCGTGGTAAAAAGGAATCAAAACCTATAGTCATCAAAGGACTTACGGTTACAAAAAAAAAAATGCAAGAGAAGATGAAAATAAAGCAATGGAAAATAAAAAACCATAGAGACAGTGGAAAAAATGAAAGGTTGAAAATGTAACAAAGGGCCAACAGGCGAGAGGGGAAAAGGGTTAAATATCCCATTCGAAGCCAAAGGAGCGGCCGGTTTTTTTTGCAAGGAACCAATATGATGCCGGAATTACAATGTAAAAACTGGAAATGTTATTCTAATGTAAATGTGGTTTAAAAAATTTAGGCCTTGTTAGCAAGAAAGAAGGAGAAATTTTTGCATGCTGTGATTTACTTGTTTATTTTTCCCTATTTCGAATTTATAAATGAAGTTTAATGCATTTTTATGGTTACTTCATGAGAATGTTCAAAGTCTGAAATTTATTTCTTTACCCTAGGAGCTAGCACTTAGTTTATTTCGATTGTGCAAATGTAGGTTGAATAGACTAGGTTGCATGTAAGAGTTTCTCACATCTTTGGTTTTGCAGGACGGGGTGCTATCAAACTGATAAAGCTTTGCATGTCTGCGTTTTCAGCATTTAATTTATTTCAGATTTTTATTTTTCAGTTTTCCAACTTTTATTTTACAGATTTTTTTTTTAATTTTTAGGCATTAAAAAAAAATAAAATGATAAAAATAATTACATGGGTGTGAAGAATGATGTATAATCTATCATACACAACAGATTTAGACTCATTCCGAGGTCATTTTGATTTTATAATTTTTTTTGAAAACTAATGTTTTTAAGGGTTTTTATAATTTTGGAAATTCATATTTTTATCATTTTGAAGCCAAATCAGATTTTTTCAGCTTCATACTTTATTTGCAAGCATAAGATGACATTTCCTTTATGAAAATTTCAATTTCATTAAAGGCGAGTTTATTCTATGGCATTTCATAAGCTATCATTTTCGAAGCAATAAATGCACATTTCTTCATGAAAATTTTGATTTCATTGAATATGGGTAATTTATCATTACATCAAGGGTATTGGTTTTAAAGCATGAAATTATTTCTTCTTAATGAAAATTAATTTCATTAGAGAGGGATAATTTATCATGACATTATGAGGCTATTATTTTCAAGCAATAAATTGGTGTCTCTTTATGAAAACTAATTTCATCAAAGAGAAACAATTTATCAATTACATCAAAGGCTTTCTTCATCTTCATGATAAAAGCTAAATTTAATGGATCTTTTCATCATTTCGGATTCACATTCACAGATAGTTTTTTATCTTTACTTTCATGTTTAAAGTAGGATTGAATGCAAGATAAAACTTGTTTAAAATCTACTTAATCAAGGAAGATAAAATCTACCTAAAAACATTCAAGATAAAAGGAATTAAGGTACTACATCGTGATCATATGAGGGCCAATTCACATTTACTTTTTGTTTAGTTTTATGAACAATCATTAATATAACATGGTAAAATGAACCAAAACATGCCCCTTGTTAACAGTTACTTGCAATCACTAAGGTGTTCCTAGCATTTAATTGATTTATCTTTATTGAGATTTATAATACACATGTGCAAATGCTAATATAGCGAAGACCTTGGAGAAGTTGTTTTGTCTAACTTCTTTGCAAGAGAGGGTTTTGGTAATAAAATCCTAAGGGAGAGTGTAATTTCACAATTGGGTAAAATTACCACTCAACATTTTGGCGCTAGAAGGAGGGCATGAAGTGGTTTATTTTATTGTGATTTTAAATGCTATACATTGTTCATTGTTACTTAAGGGATTTGAATTATTGATTGTTTCATGCCCTTTGACTATTATATTTGACCTCCTTTAGAACTCAATATTTTGGCGCTAGAAGGAGGGCATGAATTGGTTTACTTTATTTTATTTATGCTAAGTAATTCATGAATTGTTATTCATTGATCTAACGCTTTTGGATTGTTCATTCATGAATGATGTGATTTGGTATAAATTTTGAGAGTTTTAAATTGCTAAATATTTCAAGTTCATTTGATTAGCATCTTTGGCAATCTTTTAGCACTCAACACTTTGGGAGCTAGGAGAGCTTGAATTGATTTATTTTATTGCTAGTTAGATGCTAAATTGTTCATGTTACTTGAAATATTTATAGACATTGGTCTTGATTAATGAGATTTTGTTGATCACTTTCATTGATTCTAACATTCTCTATTTGATGATGTGTTAATACTAACCTTTTTGTAAATTTGAGAATGTTCTTTCATGTCATGGTTTAATTGAGGCATATCTTGTTATTGATACTAACATGATGATATTTATGATTTACTCATTTGAAAATTGTTAGTCATTTTATGTTTCTTTGCAAGATATCTTTATTGGACTAACAAAGTTGATTTCAAGGTTATTCTTTGAGTTTCACTAATGGCGACATGTGATATAAAAGCTGAAATGGTATTTTTAAGAGAAAGAATGGTATCTATGATAGGGGATCATTATAAGGGTTTTCCTATGCATGGGACACCCCATCAAATCCCTAAAATGTTATTGGAGTTTCTACGATAGTTTAATCAAGAGGTGACATTAGGATACTTACAAAAATTGCATGTCTACAAGAGCACATTATTTCAATTCCAAATTTTCTATGAGGATGTTGCTTGTAAGTTATTCTCATACATTTTGGATGACAAACCATTCTTTTGGTATGGCCAATTACCCATGGAGGTTAGGACTTCTTGGATCCAATTAGAAGCATCCTATCTTTATTATTTTGGTAATCAGGTTGACTTAGATATGTTGCGAAATCAGTTTACCTCTATTCGTAAAGAGCCTAATGAATCCATGAGCCAATTCAATGAGAGGTTTCATGAGTTGCACTCTCAAATGTGGGAAAATTTTAACACAACAGAAGAGGAAGCTATTCAAGTATACATGGGAGCCATACACCCCATACTTGCTACAACTTTAAGGGAAAATTTGGGTGACCCATCTCTAGATACAATCTTTGAGATCCTAGAGAAGGTAGAACAACGGTGTGTTTGAAGATGGAAGAAGAGGCACAACATGTTCCCATGAGAGATTGTCCTTCTGGAGCTATTGATGCCAACCTACACCAACCATATAAGATAGCACCCTCTACTCCAATGATGCCTAAGGTGAATGATAAAGGGGATGAAATTGAATGTCCAAACATTACAACCACCTTAGATTCCATCCAAGAGGATGTGCAAGTCTCAAAGCCAAGTTCCATTAATGAGGAGTGGGATGAACAAACTCATCAAGATATGATTTGGTCATGTTTACTCAAAAAGGAAGATTTGGATAACCTTTGGGAGCAAGATACGAGAGTTGATCCTATTGAACAAACCCTTGACTCACCAAAGGTGGTTGAGACTAAATTTGAGAAGCCAAGAGATGAATCAAAAGATATAATAGAATCTCATCACTTGTTTTTGGAAGATAATCATTGTAAAGAGCAAGAAAGCCAACATGAGTCAAGTAGTGATGAATTAGAGATGAGTGAATTGAAGTCTTGGTTTACAAGTGAGTATTGGTATGATCCCATTATCGAAATCCCTAAGCCATCAAAAGTGGTTGAAAGTGAAATTGAAAGAAAATCATCAAATGAATTTGAAGATATAATAGAAATTCACCACTGGTTCTTGGAAGACGCTTTAAAAAACATTGATGTTTTGGAAGAAGGATTGGAATCTCATCAAGTGTTGGAGAATGATAATGATTCTAATACCGAGGACAAAGAAGAAAAAGAGTTAATGGATGAATCAAAAGGTCATGTCACAAATGCAATAGAGTTTCATCCCATAAATTTGGATGACAATTTTTACAATGGTTGGGGAAGATATGAAGAATCATCTACTTTTCACACCCCTATCGATGAGATTTCTATTGACATGCAGGATGCTAAAATCGCCATTTCACATGAGAATATTACTTTTGCACGAATAGAGAAAATTCCCAAAAGTAGATCATGTTGAATATGGATTCATTGAAAATCTTGTTGAAATAGAAAGGGAAGAAATGGTAAATGTTTCTTATGACTCATCAATTTTGGATGAGGAAGAGGTAAAATCTACTCTTTCATTTTGGGATTCTGAAAATTGGGATATACATTTACATGATTGTTTTGAAGATTCAAATGAAGAGATATCATTGGTGGCTAACAAGAAATTGGAACCAAATGACAAAGAGGTTGATCTATTAGAAGCAACTCAAATGATTGACCATCAAGATGGGTTATTTGACACACACCTTGACCAACAAGACCTATGGATTGAAAATAATGGTCACACTTTTGATTGGGTACCTAATTTTGGTATGTTTGATGAACATGTAATCAATGAAGAAGATAAAGACCATGAGGTAAAAGAAGAAATTGCAAATCCTCACCAAGTTTTGGTAAATGAAAATATGCAAAAGGTAAAATCTAACCTTTTGTGTCCAAACATCCAAGCTTCAGGTGAATATTTGTATAATTACTCATTAGATTCAAATGATGTTTATGATGAAATGCTATTGAAGGTGAATGAAGAACAAGGATTTATTTCTACTCACACCTTTAATAAGATTGCTTTGATGAATGAAAAAGAAGTTGATGTGTTTAAATTGCTAAATCAAATTCATCAACAATTAATAATAGAATCTAGGATAAAAACTTATAATGATTCTCATTTAGTAGATATCCTAGATGCTTGTAAATTTTTGCATAAGTTTGATTGGCCTAAAAACATGAATAATGAATTGGCTTTGAAATTTTTAGAAATAGGCTCTTGTTTGTAAAATCTCATGTTTGAAAAATAAAGCCTATTTCTAAATCAGGAATCGATTTGTGAAATTAAAGTTTTAAAGAATAGACAAGAAAGAATTGAAAATCAAATGTTGTCTAATCAATTTAATTATTTGAATCTGACCCATGGGATAAATAATGGAACTAAAGCAAATGGCTGGGGTGAGCGAGGCAATATGAAGATTGCTTTATTAATTGGCATAATCTTATCTTTATTGGATTTCCATAAATCTTGGCTTGTATATAATGTTATGTCTTTTGAAGTGATAGTTTAAAGCTTTGCACCATCTTGTACCATCTTGTACATTTGTATATAGTTTTTGTGTGGTTTTGAGTTTTATGTTTTAGGTTGTTATTTTGTTTTGAGGTCGTTAACTTTTGGTCTCTGGTCTATTTTGAGGTTGCTTTGCTTAGTAGGTTGGAGTACCTGATCTAAAAACTGATGAACCCGAGAAAAGGGGGATGAGTTATTTGGTGATCATGCTCAGATTTTGGGACGAAAATGGTGGAAAGTGGAACAACGAAATATTAGCCAAAGCTCCACATGTAACTCACACATATTAAATGGTGTTTTTGGAATTATGAAGGATGAAGTTATCTTGATTTGCAACCCTAGGCGAAAATCTAAAATGCTTCACTTGTAGGCTGCCTTACCCTAGTGATGCTTGAAGCTTTGCAAGGTTGTTCTTTTGAAAAAAAAATATATATATGAAAAAAGAAAAAGAGAGAAAAAAGAAAAGAGAAAAAAAAAGAAAAAAAGAGAAAAAAAAGAGAAAAAAAAGAGAAAAAAAAGAGAGAAAAAAAGAAAAAAAGAAAGAGAGAGAACGAGCATTGAAAAACTTGATCAAATAAGTCACAAGATCTAGATAAACTCTATCGGGGCTATAGACACCTGATCGGAAGTAGGGCTTTGTCTAGATATAGCTCGAGAAAAAAGAAAGGCTTTGCAAAGCATTGAGCAAAATGAGGGTGAGTTAGATAAACTCCACCGAGGCTATAGATGCCTGACTGGCAGTGGGGCTTTGTCTTTGGCCGTTTTGTTATTAGCGATACTTCATAGCCTAATGCAGAAAGGGATGATGGAATCTGGAGGATTTTCAGAAATGTAGGAAATGAATCACTTTTGCACACACTCGGCAAAGGCAAATGGATTAGTTGTTTTCATTTGAAGCTGTTTACCCCACCTTCTTGAGACATCGCTAAATTATTGTGTCTCACTGATTTTGAGGGTTTTCATTTCAGGTTGGGTTCTTACCAAAATGCTCAGGAGCATTTTCTAGCAGAGTCACCATTTGTTGTGGCTGCTCCACAACATACCCCAAAATTAGAGACCCGCCTTTTGTTTTTGGTATTTGGATGTTTGTGGTTTGTTTTAAGTGTCTAATGCTTTCATTTTGTTATGGGTTTTGCGGTTATTGTTAGTTCTTGTCGACAATATTTTATTATCGACGATATTTTATTGTCGATAATATTTTATCGTCGATGATTTTTTCTTGTCGACAATTTTTTTCTTGTTGACGATTTTTATCGTCAAATTTTGGTCAACAATTTTGTTTTGTCAAATTGTTGTTGACGATTTTCATCGTCAAATTATTGACAATTTTTATCGTCATTGTTGTTGTTTGGCTTTATTGTTAAGTGTTGTGTTTTCTTCTTTTTATTTGTTTCAAATAATGCATAAAAGAAAATAAAAAATGATAATGTAAAGCCTTTTTCATTTTTATTGAATATAATTGTTGGTTCCAATAAACCTTATATATATTATAATTATGTATATTATAATATAATAATAATATAAATAAATAAAATAAATTGAAATGAAAATATATATATTATTAATGACAATGTATATTAAAAATAAAAAAATCAAATAAAACAAAAACAAATAAAAATTATAAAAGCTTAAAGTAATAATAAAAGGAGACACATATATTTTCACATGTGTCCGTTAGCTTAGTTCATTGTAAATATTTATGATATTGTGGTTATAATGTGTTGTGATCATTTCAAAAGATCTAATACGGATGCCTTCATATATGCAGGACCATCAACGCCGGTGACGAGGCTAGTTGACTTTGAATGACAGGGACGGCTAGGGTAAATGTCCAGCAACTATTCGGTGGCCTCGACAAAGTAGAAGATGACATTTACGCTTGTTAGGTAGCGTTGAAGGTGTGGTTCGACGCCGGTGAACAAGTCTAGTGTGGCATATCAGACAATCGCGAGTGAACACGATTCGAATGTGGCCTGCAACAAAGGATGAAGGAGATTATGTGGCAACCATTGACTTGGCGAGCACTATAGGTTTTCAACATATCATAACATCAACAAAGCACTATAAGGGGTCCCATGTGTGGGTGCACAGATAACAGAGGCTCCATACCTTCAACACGATGATGAAACCACAACGAGCGACATAAGGAGGTTAAAACAAATGTCGTGGCCTCTGTTTTCATGCACTATTGAGTAGATATTGTCGATTGACTCCGTGCAATTTCAAAATACACGAGATCATTGGTAATGAAACATGGTCTGATCGATACACTTCATCCCCGAGCTCGATCGACATTGCGGACAGACATGGGGGTAGCAATGTTTGGCAGAGTGGCTTGGTGGTGAGATGGACCCCTACGGCGAATCGAAGATTCTACAGCCAGTGATGACACTACGAAATGAAAGCACAACAGGCCGGGGTGATGATTTAGATGTAGTAGAATCATGTGGCTAATGGACAATGTACGAAAGACACGTGTAAACCACTGATTGATATCTGACATACTGCAGTAAGCTAGTAGCATGGACCAGTTTGGGAACGCAAAAAATTTTTGAGCGAAGATGTGAGTCATACACGACTCTGACTAGACGACAAGGCCGAACACGGTGAAGAGCAGAACATAGGTGGACATCTGGTGATTTACCTTCTAATACGAGCGATGGACACAGTGGAATTACCAATGATATTCGGGTGCATCAAAGTGCCGAGAAGTCCAATGATAGATAAATAGTACAATGGCTGTTACTCACAGTGGCAATAAATGGGCTTGCGTCGCTGGTAGTGGAAATGAACATTTTGTGACACCCGTAGGTGATGCACTAGGGTTAATCAACAACATGTACACAACAGCCCCGGTTTTGATAGTCAACAATGTGGGAACAGTGGGAATACGCTTACTGGAACGATAGGAGGAGTAGTTGTGACCAAATAAGCGTTAGAACCGATGATTCAGACGTCGAAGCCACCAGGACACATAGACGCAGTGTAGGCGACAGTTTTGACAGACAACAACAACATCGATGGACGAGCGGAGTGCTTATATAGACCTATCAATGATCTGAAATATTACACAATAATGGGCATCAATATTGTGTAATGCTGTTTATGTATAGCCATTCACGTGCGACAGACAAACCCATCTAGTCATGGAGCAACTTGGACGTTCTCGACAAAGCCATAATTTATGTTTTCTTAACCATGGTTGGTGAAGCTATAAGTTCTGTTTTTATTAATCAAATTATGGTAGGCATAGTTCCGACGTTATATAAGGTGAAACCCACGTAGTTCGAACCATGGTGTAAGGATGGGTCATCAACATAATGTATCAAAATCTTAATGGGAAGCATAACAATATGAAGAGTATAAGTCCAACAGGTTTGGAGTGGTGAGAGCCCACCATAGGAAAAGATATGAAGAGAAGTTGCCCACCTAGAGAGTTATCTTGATTTATCTCCAAATATCCTAGTAAAGGGAGGTCGTCATGATGTTTATGCTCAAACGACCATTGAAAGTTTTATTGGCTTATTGTAGGTGGGATATGGGGTGTATTACCCAAATATCCTAGTAAAGGGAGGTCGTCATGATGTTTATGCTCAAACGACCATTGAAAGTTTTATTGGCTTATTGTAGGTGGGATATGGGGTGTATTACCCAATTGTATGATGACTAAAGCAACCGTTGCATTAGGGTGTCTTAATCACCTATGTTATTTATTGCAAAACGTATGGTGAAATTGTCTAATTGATATTATGATCTTATCATGTGTAAAAGCCGCGTGGTAAAAAGGGAATCAAAACCTATAGTCATTAAAGGACTTGCGGTTACAAATAAATGCGAGAGAAGACAAAAAAGAAAGCAATGGAAAATCAAAAACCAGAGAGACAATGGAAAAATCAAAGGTTGAAAATGTAACGAAGGGCCAACAGGCGAGAGGGGAAAAGGGTTAAATATCCCATTCGAAGCCAAAGGAGAGACTGGTTTTTTTTTTTGCAAGGAACCAGAATGCTGCCGAAACTACAATGTAAAAACTGGAAATGTTATTTTAATGCAAATGTGGTTTTAGAAATTTAGGCCTTGTTAGCAAGAAAGAAGGAGAAATTTCTGCATGTTGTAATTTACTTGTTTATTTTTCCTTTTTTCAGATTTTGGATTTATAAATAAAGTTTAATGCATTTTTATGGTTACTTCATGAGAATGTTTGAAGTCTGAAATTTATTTCTTTACCTTAGGATCTAGCACTTAGTTTATTTCGATTGTGCAACTGCAGGTTGAATAGACTAGGTTGCGTGTAAGAGTTTCTCACATCTTCGGTTTTGCAGGACGGGGTGCTATCAAACTGATAAAGCTTTGCATGTCTGCATTTTCAACATTTAATTTATTTCAAATTTTTATTTTTTCAGTTTTCCAACTTCTATTTTACAGATTTTTTTTAATTTTTAGGCATTAAAATAAAAAATCGAAAAAAATAAAATGATAAAAATAATTACATGGCTATGAAGAATGATGTATAATCTATCATACACAATAGATTCAGACTCATTTCGAGGTCATTTTGATTTTATAATTATTTTTGAAAACTGCTGTTTTTAAGGGTTTTTATAATTTTGAAAATTCATATTTTTTTCATTTTGAAGCCAAATCAGATTTTTTCAGCTTCATACTTTATTTGCAAGTATAAGATGACCTTTCCTTTATGAAAATTTTAATTTCATTAAAGGGGAGTTTATTCTATGGCATTTCATAAGCTATCATTTTCGAAGCAATAAATGCACCTTTCTTCATAAAAATTCTAATTTCATTGAAGAGGGGTAATTTATCATTACATAAGGGTCTTGGTTTTAAAGCATGAAATTATTTCTTTTTAAAGAAAATTAATTTCGTTAGAGAGGGATAATTTATCATGATATTATGAGGCTATTATTTCCAAGCAATAAATTGGTGTCTCTTTATGAAAACTAATTTCATAAAAGAGAAACAATTTATCAATTACATCAAAGACTTTCTTCATCTTCATGATAAAAATTAAATTTAATGGATCTTTTCATCATTTCGGATTCACATTCACAGATAGATTTTGATCTTTACTTTCATGTTTAAAGTAGGATTGAATGTAAGATAAAACTTGTTTAAAATCCACTTAATCAAGGAAGATAAAATCTACCTAAAAACATTCAAGATAAAAGAAACTAAGGTATTACATCGTGGTCATATGAGGGCCAATTCACATTTACTTTTTGTTTGGTTTTATGAACAATCATTAATATAACATGGTAAAATGAACCAATATATGCCCCTTGTTAACAATTACTTGCAATTACTAAGGTGTTCCTAGAATTTAATTGATTTATCTTTATTGAGAGTTCTAATACATGTGCAAATGCTAATATAGCGAAGACCTTGGAGAAGTTGTTTTGTTTAACTTCTTTGCAAGAGAGGGTTTTGGTAACAAAATCCTAAGGGAGAGTGTAATTTCACAATTGGGTAAAATTACCACTCAACATGACCATATTAGGTCAAGATGACCATGGTCTAGCAATTTTATCAATGTGATATGACCATGGTTTATGGGGAATTATGCCTCGTTTAAGTGGTGAAAACCACTATCTTAACCCTGAAACTGCCCAAGGTGGGTTAGGTGGTCTAAAAGGAGTCCATTTAGGTAGTCTCCTCAATATGATGTGTTTTAGGTGTCTACACTTTGGACTGTATGGATGGAAAGAAATAGAAGAGTATTTAAAGGAAAGGAAATTAGTTTAGAAATAATGAAAATGAAGATTTGTTTAGCCATAGAGGGGTCTAAACCAACCTATTAACTCAATTAATCTCTAATCATGAAGCAACAAGCCTTGATAGATGGAGTCAAGTCATCAAATGAAATTATGATGTTGGGTATAAGAAAAATAAAATAAAAACAAAGAATATAAAGTGGAAATCACTAGAATTGGTCAAATTGAATTTGTATGGAGCATCTAAAGGAAATCCAATACTAGTAGGAGGAGGAGGAACGATTAGAAATAACAAGGATGAGATTTTATCACATTACACTTTCAATAGTGTATTTAAGACAAATAATGAAGTTGAAGCTTAGGTAGCTTTGGGAGGGTTAAAAAAATGTAGACAAATGAAATGGAATAGAGTATGAATGGAAGGTGATCCACTAATAGTAATAAATGCAATTTTGAGGATTCCATGGAACATACAAGAGATCATTGTGGAAAATACAAAACTTTGCTACAAAGTTTGAAGAAATCAGGTTTACACATATGTTAAGGGAAAGGAAAAAATGTGCAGATATGCTAGCTAATAGAGGGGTTTTAATATAGGGTCATGAAGTTAAGTTCTCTTTTCTATGGTTAGAGGAAGTAGTAAATTTAGCTGAAGTTGACAATAAAATGTTGACCATCTAAAGAAAATAATGATTAAGATTTACTATATGTTTTTCATTAGTAATATTTGATGTATTTTATAACATTGTTTTGTTTCCATACAAACTATTTATTATAGTTCTTGTGATAGCACTTATGCTTCAAGAAAGAATCTAGCAATCTAGATCTGGTAAAGTGGGCTATGATAGCATGAAGTTTTGGAAATATTACTCTATTAAGATGAAGTGCGTAGATAGTAAAGGTGGAGTTTTGGTATTGTGAAGGCTACTGTAGAAAATTATCAAGAAGAAGGATGCTAAATTTTGGAATATTTGTATTTACAAAGAAAATTGAAGATCTAGAAAATGAAAAATAAGAATTCAGACTTAATATGAAAAAAAATATAGGTATCTAGCTATAGCAACTCAATTGAAATGAGAATTGAATCCATTTATAAACTCTCAAGCTCTAAAGGAGAGAGTTTTTCTTTGTCAAGGGTGGGGGACCCGAGTACAACCCCTTTTTCTCTAGCAAAAAAGGAAGTAATTTAACTTTTTATTTAAAAGGTAGATTTTTACCCTTCTAAAGTTAACACATAATATATTATAAGAAAGTTTTTTTCAATGAGTTTACACAAGTTTTTATGAGGGGTCCCGGTCCCCTCATATTGAGTGGGGTGTGAACCTTGGACCTCTCAAAGAAAGGCCAATGCCTATATTGAGTGGGGTGTGAACCTTGGGTCTCTCAAAGAAAGGCCAAAGTCCTTACCACTATAGTAAGCTTGCAACTCATTTAAAATATAGATTTTATTTTTTCAATGAGTTTACACAAGTTTTTATGAGGGGTCCTGGTCCCTCATATTGAGTGGGGTTTGAACCTTGGACCTCTCAAAGCGAGGCCAAAGCCTAAACATTACAGTAAGCTTACAACTAATATATTATAAGAAAGTTAATAAATAAATATTGCTAAACATAAACTTAAAAAGTAATAATAATATATATTATAATAAGTAATTTTTTGTAAGCTACGCGTGGTTTCTATTTGAGGCCACACCCATTAACATAACAAACATTACACTACTATTAGGTTAATTAAACCATATCCAAATTACCTTTTTATCAAAGATATTTGTTATCTTCTTCAAACTCTTCCTTTTTATCAAAGATATTTGTTATCTTCCTCAAACTCGTCTTAAGAGATAAAATTTCACTTATCTAATTGCATTTTAAAATTTAAAATTTTCCAAGATGTAAAGAAACACTTTGAATGGTTAAAATATTTGTCATCTGGTTTCCATATCTATAAATATATTGTTTATAATAACTTCTTAATTTCATAATACCTATCTTTTTAGGGGTCTCATTGATGCCCCTAACATTTGAAGATATCATTTTCACCATCACTTTTTGTTTTATTCATGGGTTTAGCCCCACTTCTTGTTAATATTTTTGATATTTGCTTTTGTTTTCTCATATTAAGATCCCTTTGAAATTCCTTTTCTCTTTGTTTTTGCTTCTTGTGTCTTCCTCTTTTTTTTTTTTTTTTTTAATTTCCACCAACACTTCCATATTCATCAATCTCTTTGATTTTTTCACACTATTCATAGTGATACTTATATTCTATAGGTTTTCCTTGCACTAAAGAATCCAAAGTACAAGGAATAACCTCAAAACCACTTTCTTCTTTATGTTTCTCTAGAAACCCTAAAGTGCAAGGACACTCTTCAAAAACAATTACCTTCTTATGCCACCCTTAAAACCTAAATTCCTATGGATTTCCTCCATCCCTGTTTCTTTAATATGTTGCTCTTGGAACTCTAAAATGCAAGGGATAACCTCTATACTACTTTTATTTCTACTTCCAAGAGAGGATTCTATACTACTTAAGAAAAATAAAGATGATTTACCTAGAATAAATTTGACCTCTTATGTCATCTTTATTTTAAAGTTTTCCTCCACATTTTCCTTTGTACCTTTAGTTCCTTTTAAGTTTGAACTTGCACATTATACTTTCTCATCCCTTGTATCTTTATTTGTTTCTTCTAATGGTTGATTCAAATAAATTATGGTGACCTTTGCCATATGATGTTGTTGATTGGATTTATTTAGCTCTTCGTTTGTAGTGGAATATCCTTGATATAATTCATATTCTATTACAATATGATTTCCTTGCTTCATCTTGAGGTTCGTCTCATGACTACGTTTTTTTATCTCTTTCTTCATTATCTCCACTATTCAATCTCTTGCTATGTGTTTAGTCTCATAATTATTATAGCATGAGAATGGAATATTTTCATAATCTACTTGTTGATCCCATTCTCTTGATTCAAATTTAATACTAATAGATTGTGGCAAAGGTTTCACAATATCCAGAACAACACATGTCCAAGTATATATAGGATGTTTTCACTCCTTATTACTTGGTACTTCCTTGATGAACTCCCCTAAGGTATTTTAATATTATTCAAAACATCCTTATTGATAAACTGATATGGAAGTCCAAAAAGCCTAACCCACATCAAAAGTTTTTAATATTTTTTTTCTCAATAGAAAAATTCTCACTCCATGGTCTTAAATAAAAGGTATTTATCCCCTTAAACCATAGGCCACCACCCATTATTCTATCCCTAATTTTTAAACTAGAAAATATGGTGAAGAATTTTTTTTAACAAGAAAGTCACAATGTATTTTCAATTCAATTCCCACTTTTACTTAATCCAATTTTGAATCTCTAAAAACTAGTAAGTATCCATGGAACATGCATATTAACCCCCTAATTTTAAGAAAAATTATACCATGCTCGATCATCTCATCCTTGATAACCACTTCTAGTGTAACATTAGCTCCATGGATCAAACTTACCATATATCCACTCTTCCTCCTATCTCCAAATTAGGCATCCATACTTCTAGATAGGGCATCATGACTTCTAATTAGGATTTTTAAATATGGTTTCCTTCCATGCTACCTAGTAGGGCTCACTCTCTACTTGCACTCACTCTCAAATATATATTATAATAAAATTAATAAACAAGTATTATATACTATAAACTTAAAAATAGTTAAAAATGTTGAAAAAAAAAATTAAAGTATGCTATATATTTACATATAAAAATAAAGAAGAAATAAAAGTGTGGATAATCTCAAATGCAACCAAAAATCAAGATATCAATAAATTTTGTGAGAAACATAATTTTATTTATGTACATATTATCTAAATTATTTTTTTGATTCCATGTCAAATTAGATCAGAATAGACTAAAATATCCATGAAAAAAGATTTGATAGATGAGGCTTTGGATGACACTAACTTAAATGGAAATTTTAAGTTCTATATTTTTCATAAGAACAATTAATATGGTAATATTTGTTATTTACATGTTGATTATCAATTAAGTTGTTTATCAACCTAGATAATGATAACCAATAAATTCATTCTCCTTGTTTTTAGCTACAACATTTTTATTCTTATATCATACTTCTAATAGTGTCATATTTTTAAGTTTTGGATTTGTTTTAATCCTTTAATATCTAGTTTACTTAATAAGTCTCATATTTTAATGTTTGAATATTTTGAATGCTTTAATGCGTAGTTTACCTTAATTATTTTTGTGTGAATAAATAATACCACATTGATTCAACTATTAGACTTGAGTGGTTTATGAACCTTAATGCTTTCTAAACTCTTTGTAAATGAAATACCAAGTTCAAAGGTACATGCACTCAATTTTGCTTAGCTAGATTCCTTACCCTTATATTTTGAATTGGATCTATTTGATGCTTTCATTTCTTACAAGTTATTTTTTAATAATTATATATATTTCATAAGTGTTAGAAGACATTCCACATAATTATACTTTCAAGAATAAATTTAATATATTCACTAAAAATAATTTAATATTTAGTAAAAGGTAGGGGTAATGAACACATTTTGCATATACATGGTGAATTAGATGGACCATTTAAAGGAATGGGTAGGATAAAATTGAGTGGTTGGTCATTTATCAATTATATTTTCTATTTATGTGTTTTTTACTAAAAAAAGAAAATAACTTATTAAAAAATATTTAGTAAAAGTAATGTAAATACCAATAAAATGAAGAAATATTGCCTATGGGGCTTAGGTTACTGGTTGGAAATGAAGAATTTTATACAACTAACCAAATTTTAAATTCCATGGGTGAACCTTAACCTTTTGATCATGGTATGAGCTCAATTCGTTAAATACCTTAACTTTCATGGAGAAGACCCACATTTGAATCTTGTTAAGTACTACATGCACAATTGTCAAAATGATGTTTTAATACCACTATATTATAATGATGTAATAAACTATTTGCTCACAAAATTTCATCTCAAGGATAAAAAGTCTAGAAATTGAAGCATTTTTCATGGAGTTAAAATCTCATTACAATCACCCAGGTGTTGTAGGTGAGTTGGAGAGGAGAGGGCAATCCTCCAAGTGAGGTCCCAGGTTCAAATATCCACCCTACCAAAAAGCTGAATTGGGTATCCAAAATCCAATTGACAATGTTGGTGTGGGCAGGGTCGGGTGCGACTCCCGAGTGACTTTGACGGTGTAGAACCTCCTGTTGGTGGTCTCTCAGACCAAGGCGACTCCACAAGGGGATTTTTGCTTTAAAAAAAAAAAAATCTCATTACAATCCAACGCACATAAATATTCAAATGCAGAAAAGTGGACAAGAACATATTTATTTCTAAAGGAAAGAAAATAGGAAATATCCCTATGACAGAAAAATAGGAAAATTTTAAAACATCACTCAAGTAGATTATGCAAAGATAGGAAAGAAAAAAGGCAAATATTTTCCAAACCTATACTTTTGATAGCAATAAATTGATGGATATAATAAGAGAAGCTTTGAAATCATGCAAAAAATGAAAACTCAGGAAAAGAAAACATAAAAGTTTCCTTGTAAATCCATGGTATGATGAAGATTGCAAAATAGTAAGGAGAACCTTGAAAGAACCAAGCAAAGAGAAACAAATAACAACTAGTGAAAATAAATAAATAAATTTAGATATGATGAATGCATAAAGAGCTGATATATGTTGCAAAACATGGCCCAAGACAATTTTAGAAAGAGCTACAACAAAGAATAAAGGCATACAAAAAAACATTATCACAAATGAAAAATGGTTGCAGTATGCTAAGAAATTATACAAGAAAAACCAAAGAAAATAATACTCTTCCTATAATTAACACAACTAAGGAACTTTTTTCTATGAAAATATGTGAAGGAAGGCATTAATAAATTAGCAATAGGCAAAGCTCAAGATATAGATGGTCTGCAAGTTGAACATCTCAAGTGTGACATTGACATCTTAGCACCACACATCCAAAATATTTTTAATGTCATCATTGAAGGGGAATTTCAATTAGAAGGGACAAACAACCTAGTCATACCACTACATAAAAATGGAGATACTAATGATCCTTCAAATTATTGCATCATCATAATTAATCATTTTTTTGTAAAATTCTTTGGCAACATAGTAGAAAGCAAAATCAACTGGTGAGCATAAAATTAAAGAAAGAGGGCAATAGGGAAAGTAGTATTTAGTCCAAATTAGTCAATAATAGATCATTGCATTACTTTAATGTATCTAATAAAAAGAATATGGAATGAAAAAGGAAGTTTGTTGTTGTTTTGTGGACTTTAAAAAGGCTTTTGGCATAGTACCTAGAGGTAAATTATAACAATGACTGGAAGATCTTGGCATACAATCTAACTAAAGAGCAATTGTACACAAACTTTATGAGTAGGTGGTAGCAAAAATTAGAACTCTAAAAGAACTATCAAAGTATTTTGTGAATGATATCGAGGTGAAATAGGGTTGTTCATTATCGTCTGATTGCCTTTATATTGACAAATTAGAGGAATGGGTAGATAACATGGTAGGATAGGGAATATAATTGGCTAGTTATGTAGTGAAACTTCTACTCTATGCCAATGATCTCATTTTTATTAGCAAGACACTTGAAAGTTAAAAAAAAATCTAAAATATTTAAAGAATTTTTGTAAACAAGTTGAGAAGAAAGTAAACACTAGCAAGACTAAAATTATGGTCTTCTCTACTTGGAGAGAGCAAAAATAACCATATATTTTGTTTGAAGGAAATATTTTAAAGATAGTAAAATAATACAAATACCTTAGGTTAAAGATGTAAGCTTATTGTAGTGGTAAGGGCTTTGGCCTATTTTTGATAGGTCCAAGGTTCAAACCCCACTTAGTATGAGGGAATTGGGACCCCTCATAAAAACCTGTGTAAACTCATTGAATATAGTTTTAGGCTTACTATAGTGGTAAGGGATTTGGTTTCTCTTTGAGAGGTCCAAGGTTCAAACCCCACTTAGTATGAGGGGATTGAGACCCCTCATAAAAACCTGTGTAAACTCATAGAAAAAATATAAATACCATAGGTTATACTTTTAAAGCAAACTCAATTGGGAAATATACAGGATGAAACAAATACAAGTAAGATGGAAGGCACTCTAATCATTAAAAAATAGGGGTAAAAAAGTAGAGTTGTGGGATTGAAAAACCATTAGGGTCCTTTTTGGCTTATTAGTTATTCTAGTGGTGCTATATGGACGTGAGGTTGTTAGATTTACAAAAATTCCTAGAAACAAATGGAAATAACACATTACCCATTATTGCTAAAAATAAATACACAAAGAAAAGAACATAGAATATATTGGGATGTCCTTGGATACCAAACAATATCACTACCAAAAAATAGAATTACACTCCAACCAATAATCAAATGGTTGGTACGAGAAGTATTTATACCCAAATACAAGTTATCTTTAGGTAAATATTGTGAGTTCAACATTTAGGGATAAAATAATAAAATATTACAGAAATACTTTTTTCAAGGCTTACAAGGGCCCAAAGGGTAAAAATGAACAATACAATGTAAAATTTGGTTATGGCCTCAAGATAATCTTAACCACCACACATTCCAACATCCCCTCTTAAGTTGAAAGGGGGACATGAAGAGAGACCCTTACTTGTCATTACCATTAAGGGACACTCTTCTACTCCAAGGAGCTATTGCATACTCACAAAAATGAACTTAGGCATGATTTTGGTAATGATGTCTCCTCCCTACTCTAATGAATGCACAAAAACTAGATTAAGCATCCCTTATGCATGAATCCATTTCATAGACTGAATCCAGATCTCTATGTGCTTATGATGAAACACTAGATTATGGACAAGCTATATGGTGCTTTGATTATCACACCAAAGAGTGACTAGAAGACTTTGAGGAATGCTAATATTCTCCAAAATCATGTGCATCCACCTAAGATGCTTGGATGTCTCATTGGAAATATAATACTCAGCTTCTATAGAAGAACAAGATATAGTGGATTAGCATTTATAAAACTAATAAATAGGACTAGATCCCAAATAGAACACCAATCCTATGATGGGTCCTTGCTCATACAAATTACCAACCTAATCAATATTTGAAAATATTATCAAAATTGGAGGAAAGCCAATAGAGTAGTGAATACCCATATAATATGTACCTCACATGTATAAAAAAGTCCTCTTAGTTGTTGTGCAATGGATCTCTTAGGGTGCCTACATGTAGAAAAATAATTAAAAATAAAAGCTATATTGGGTCTAGTGTGAATAAGATAAAGAATACCTTCCACAATCGATTGGTATAATGTAGCAACCACCAAAGGAGTGGTACAATCATCCCTAAGCTTTAGGTCTCAAGTGAAAGGAGTAATCATACTTGCAATCCTCCATATTGAATCATCGAAGAAGATCCAAAACATACTTGGTCCATGAAATGGTTATGCTAGAATTTATCTAATCAATTTGAATCCCCAAAAGGTAATGCAAAAGTCCAAAATTTATTATCTCAAAGGTGGAATGAAGTTGTGACTTCATATTTTGGATAAAAGTAGGAAAGCTGCTAGTAGTAAGAATATCATTAACATACAAAACAATCACCAATATTTTCTCATCGTAATATTTAATGTAAACAATCACCAAGGTATATTCTCATACAATGCATGGGGGACCTACTTCAGTCCATACAAGGACCTAATCAGATAATAAACCAATGGAGTAGAGCCCTCAAGCTCAAATATAGGAGGTTGCTACATGTAGATCTCCTCCTAAAACTCTCTATATGGGAAGGCACTCTTCACATCCATCTGGTGAACCTTCCATCCATATGAGGTAATAATAGAAAGGATCATACTAATAGGGTCCATCCTAGCCATAGGTGTAAATGTTTATAAAATTTCCAATCCCTCTTGTTGAGAGAATCCTTTAGCAACAAGTCGTATCTTGTACTTCTCTACTTGACCATCCAAAGTATACTTGGTCCTATAGATCTATTTGTCACTAACCACATTCTTTCCTTCTGGAAGGGGGACCAACTCCCAAATCATATTTTTCATCAAAGCCTCATTTTCTACAAACATAGATCTTCCTATTTTAGTTGACCCTTAACCTAATAAAATATAAGAGGATCTTGAGAATGAGCAACCAAGCTTGAGAAGGAGCTTTTGATGTCACTTTTGAGACAAAGTTGGTTGAGTATATTTTAGAAGTGTTTTAACCTATTTGGGTTTTGGAAAAATTGAAGAGTAATGTGCAGTCTATGACAAAACAACATAAACTAAAATTGAAGAATCAACCCAATACCACCTCTCACCTTATCATGTAAAGTTGAAGCACTCTGATTAGATGTGTCCCAATCAACATACCCTGAATTTAGAAAAAAAGTGCTACTTGAGATGTAGCCTATGCTAATTTAAAATAAATAGGTAATGGACCTCCACTCAAAGATAAATATGAATATTCTCTAATGGAAATAGATCCAACCAAAATATCTAGAAAAAAAGCTAAACCTGAAATAATTAAAGGATTAGAATATTCATCAACCAAAAGCGTAGGTGGTGGGGTGGAAGGATCACCTAGAAGTACCTCATAAAAATAACATCTCGGACCAAAACCTCACTTATTTGAGGATCAGAAAGGCAATATGCCTTTGAGGTATTTGAAAACCCCACAAAGATACACCTATGAATCTTTGGTGCCTCTTTCTTCTAAATACACCTGGGTTTGTGAGCCCATGCTGAAGACCTAAATATACAAAATCAAGATACATTAGGCTTATCTCCTATCGACCTCTCTAGAGGTGTCATTCCTTAAAATTTACTGATGGGAATTAGGTTGATGATGTAAGATACATAAGTGATAACTTCACCCTAGAATAAATGTTCCATCCCCTTGGCATGAATCATATATAGTTCATCTCCATGATGACCCTCTTCTTCCTTTCAACCACACCATTCTACTAAGGAGTATAATGAACATACCTCTAATATGCAATCCCATGAGAAGCTAGAAAATCATGAAAGGAGTGGGGGCACCAAAGGGGCTCCTTAGATGCACTACCAAGAGGTTATTTTAATAAGGACTGGCCCACACCCATACAAGAGAGCCCTTTTGTTGACTCATTATTTTACATATATTTTAACTTAAATCTTTGGTGAGAAAAAAATGTGGGTTCACTTTATAAATTTCCTTAAATCTAATTTGACATGTTCACTTCTCAAACACCCATGGTTTGTTCTATCCTAATATCTAATGTGTAAGGAGGACAATGTATTGTATATGAAAACAAATATACATCAAACAAGAGGCTAATCTATATGCAACTTTGATTTTCTTATGCTATTTCTAAGATCTAGAAAAAAGCTTTTGAAATAAAATTTACTATTCTTTTTCTTTTCCTTTTTTAAACAAGAATACAGGCAAAAAGGCTCAGCCTAGTGTAAATCTATATAATATTTTGGTTCAAATACCTAAGTGGTGAAGGAAATAAACTTAATGATAAGCTAAAAGGGGTTCTTTGATTCTCTTTAAGTTTTGATGTTTTTAACAAAATATGCTCCTACTAATGCAATATGAATATGCATTAGACAAGTTATGCATTCATATAAGAGATACCCTAGATATGATTTTTTCTTTATGAGCACTAAACCTATATTAATAAGAAAGTACAATTTTTCTTTTTTGTTAAAAAGGGTTTAAGGAAGATCCAATAAAAAAACATTTATCCTAATGCAAGACTACATGCATTTCAATTTGATGTCTGAGCAAAAAGGGATAAATGATAAGTTGAAAGAAGTTCCTTGATTTATTTTTTTCTCAAAAATAAAAATAGGAGGATAAAAGGCAAATAGTAAGATATAAGACAAAGACAAAAATATAAGAAGCAAAACCTAGCTGATTCGATGGTTGGTGCGAATCCATCACCTGACAAAATTATTGCCTATAAACCTCTTAGCTGATGAATTCATTGAAACCTGTAAAATAAATAAGCTAAAAGGGGAGATTAGGTTTTGGGGTCTTTCCAAATAATTAAAGCACCAAGCTATCTGATTGGCACAATCAGACCCTCAATTGTAAACACACAATTGAAAATAAACCTGGAAAATAATCTCCTCTGTTACGTATCTGGTTTTGATGCCTTATATTGAGCTTGACCATGTTTTACTCACAACTTTGGCAGAGTTATAACATTATGAGTATCCCACCTTTTTGTTGTCAATAAGAGAGATATCAGTTACATTAGATGATGTGTGGAGGATCCTCTAAGTATCGAGTAGAAGGGCCCTAGCTCTAATAATCCATAATAGAGTTCAACCATTGTAAAGGCTACCTAATGACCCATAATTTATATTGGGACAATATGTAATTGATATTAATGTTGTATTTTGGGTAGGTTACTTTGATAGGTTGACGATAATGGTCTGTGTAGTGACATCAACCTTGTTGATTAGGGATATTAGCAAGAGGTTGCTTCACTGGGGGTGGGGTGAGATAATTGCCTAGATGAGATACCAAAAAAATCAATTTGCATGGGTCCATTTTATATTACATTGATTGTATTAGACCCTCCATCAGGTAGCTTACAAGGAGGACAAGAGTGGTTTGTTTCATATTATTACAGGTTTGGGCATGGGATCATATAGAGATTAGGTGACCATTTGGATTCATAGTAGACATAGAGGATGCATAGGCTTCAACAAGATTCTAATAGGACCATGCCTATGAGACAGGTCAGAGGCCCTTTAGAGGAGTTTTGATGGCAACATGATAAGTCATTGATGAACTTCAGGTAGAGTTGGTGACATAGAGCCTATGGAGGGCAAACCTAGGGTGGGCAGAGGATGCCTTCTAATTGGCATGATTCAGGAGGATTATATGGCTATAGGAAGCCCATAGAGAGTTTGAGTTATATCGACTGGACTAGATTATTCATTAGTTTAGTCTTACCTAAGGGATTCATATAATGGGGGAGCTATGGTACCAGTGGGTAACTAGTTAGAGGAAGGGGATTTGGAGAACCTATAGATATAGAGAACTTCTAGAAGGAGGATGCAAAAGATCCTCCAATGGTAGACCTTGGAGTAGATGATGTTGTAATGATACCAGGATGCTTATGATAGTATCATTAGATTTTACCTAAGAGGGTGACTCTTGCACTTCAACAACCAAAAATGGGAATCAAGGCTAATTTGATCATGCATTACCATATTTGAGAAAAAAGGGAGAGACTATGACAAAGACCAAGGTATGATTTGACTGCTACTAAAGCTTTAGTTATATTCCCTCTTGCTTCAATTCCAAATATTGGGGCACCAATTTATTAGGACTAATTGATTACTCAAGATGAGCAAGATGTTATGGAGAGTAAACTATGTTTTATGGAGAATGAAATTGTAAATATTAAGAGTGAGCTTACATATATGGCTACAAAAAGGAAAAATGAGAGGGTTGGGTACCATGCCTAGCTAAAATAGGCCTTAGTAGAGCAGGATGCAACTCGAGTGAAGAGAGATTAGATTAGAACCAAGAGGGATATAAGGTATCAGGAGGTTGCATGGCTAATGCATAAGCATGATGATGCCATAGGAGTTATAAAAGTAGGATTCAAGAGAAACAACATAGTTGTGAGGATCATAGCGAGCCACTTGACCCAAGTAAAGGTTCAGTTGGTCAAGGATTAGACCAATTACTTAGTGGATATGGAGAGGAGTGGCCAATACAAGTCCCTATACCATGTAGTAGTCCCTCTAGGCCAAAGGCATCCATTCCCTACTAGGACATGATCTCGATCCTGCTCCTAGATGAGGTAAATGACTAGGGAATATGAATAGTCTATACAATTTGCAACTTGGCCGACTAAGGGTGGATTTGAGAGTTAGCCTAATATTTTGACTTATCTAGGGATTTTTGGTAGTCATGAGGGGCATGCGAGCACCAATTTTGTTTGTTAGGTACCTCTGTGATATGGCTTAGTTTGAGTGTACCATTTTGAGTGATTATGGTACACCAAATTAATGATATATATATTGATTATTGGTTCATTGATGGTGTTATAAATGCATGTTTAAAAAATTTGTATTGATTTGATGAGTGAGAAAATGGGTGTTGTAGATTAACATAGTTGTTTTATGATGGATATTATTTGGATTTGTGCTTGTATAAAATGATTTTGGATTTTATTTAATATTTTTAGCAAATTATTTTGATTTGAAAAAAGGTCTATGTCAAAGAGGTAATATGATTTTAGCAAAATTTTGAAAAGAATTTTTGGCAAGATGAATGTGATTACACAAATGTAGGCTAATGAAGAGGTCTAATATTTATTTAGAATGTTTAGATATTATTCAATATGATTTTGGAAATTTTAATTTTGTTGTGCTAATGTCAAAATCTTGTTTTTGGAATAAATCGATTAGAATTTAGAAATGAATCAGTTTCATGATTTGAGGTATATGCTACGTTAGTAGAAGTTTATGAATGCCCTTAGGGTGGTTTTCCTAAGGTTAAGAAAAGGAGAAGCATTTTAACTATTTTGTTTGTGAAAATAGGGCTACGATATGAATCCATGTTTGTTTAATGTTAGTGCCCTTTTTTAAGTGAGGTATTTAAAAGGTACAAGAATGTGCTTATTAACGAGCATCATTTTGCAATATTGATTTAAAAGTTCCTAACAAACTGATGTTTATTATTTTATATTTTTGTTTCATTAGTCCTTAAGTGGCGTTTTAGCCTAATTAATGGATAAGTGCTTAGGCGATTATGACTAATTGCTCTTACGCAATCTATACCTTTAGACAATTTATGTCCTTTAAATTTTTTACTTGTTCCTAAGTGGTGGATATTTTATCCTGATTAATGATCAAGCGCTTAGATGAGCTATTTTTTTCTTTTAGGTAGTCAATGCCTTTTAATGCTTCAGACATTCTATATCCATATGAAGTAAATGATTTGGAAAATCTATGTCCATATGATAAATTCTTTAGACAATTTATGTCCATATGAAATGCTTTAGATAATCTATGTCCATATGATAGATGCTTTAAAAATTCTATATCCATATGATATATTCTTTGGAAATTCTATATCCATATGATAGATGCTTTGGACAATTAATGTCCATTTGTTTTGTAATTTGGATAGTCTATGTTCATAAAATAATATGTTTTGGACATTCTATGTTCATAAAGTAAGATTTGGATAGTCTATGTCCTTATTGTTTTTGGATAGTCTATGTCTTTATTTGATTATTTATTTTATGTCTTTATGTCTAATATCCCCATTCACAGGGCTCATTATAATAATTTGGGTTGACTACCGACAACAATTTCTTAATAGGTAATCTTGCCATCCGTTGTATAGATGTCACAGGGTAATTATCACTTGACATGTTTGCAAAATTTTAAAATGTTATATCAATGCTTAAGAAAATAGACCTACCATGTCCATAAACTTATTAAAAAATAAATAAAAATGATGAATGTGTCTTAGGTTTCATTGCCTAAGGCCTTTATTAGGGCTTGTGAGGAAACAAGCTATATACTGGCTAATACTTGATTGTTACTAATAGACCCTGTTGTGACTATTTTTCTTTTCTATAATATATTTTTGTTTAGTTAATTCTATGTAGTGTAGTCTCCTCGATATGCTCAATTTTGTGATGTAATTTTTTGGCATTCAAGATAAATAGAAATAGGGTAATATAAGCTAGGGTGTGTGTATTGCCCATAGGCCCTATGTTATACCACAGTGACGAATGATAGTGCTCAGACCAATATTTTTGGCCACTGCTCAAGGAGGATTCCATGCATAACCTTGATAACACTACCCATATCTTTAATAGTACATGAGGGTGATCTTACTGGATGTGTTTGGTGCAATATGGAGAATACATGATCAAAAATATTCCTAGGGCTAAAGGTTTCTCCTAATTTTAGGGGGTCTCTTGATACATGAGAGCTCAATTTTGTATATGGATGTTGTTTGAGTCCTGGGTATTGAAACCTAATTGTCCCTCACTTCACTAGATTCTTTACAAGTGATATAACATAGCTAATAATGATATATCCTTTATGATATTTTAAAACCCATGATATAGGGTTTCTAACCTAATAAACTAATACAAAAAAAAAGGTTGGATTTTTTTAATAAGAAAATAGGTAGAAAAATAAAAACACAAAAAATTTACACCTAATAGTCAAAATGGCAGGGCAAGAACGATCATAGTCATAGTTTAACATGGCCATGGAAATAATTCTGATACCACTTGTTAGGAACCTTCTAATTAAAATAAACACATTCACATAAATATTGCAATAAAAGCAGAAATTCATGAAAGAATAGAATATTGCAATATGAAATGTAAATACAAAAATATATTAATCTTACAAATCACAACATAGAATTGTGGGCCTCTTCGAGGGGGCAACCTATCAATACTTTCATTCAATATGCAAAAAAATACATTCATTTATGGACCCTTGTCTTTTAAAGATACACTTCATGCAACCTTAACGTAATGCTCAAGAGTTGGCTTACATGCAAAGTGCCACTTGAGCTAGAATATTCTACCAAACAAATAGTTACATTCTTTGTAATGGTTACATGAAATGACACCACTTGTCTAGGTGCTCAATTTCCACATACCATTACAAAATATTACAAAATATCTTTAGAATAGGGTCCCCATGTTGGAAAGGGGTCATTACATAATAATATGAGAATTACATAATAATGTTAGGATGGATTCCTAACATGTAAAAAGAGAGTCAAGATATGAATATTAATTTTTTAGGTTTTGCTAATGCTAGATATTTGGATGGAGTACAAAGTTCAATGATCCTATAAAAAAAGAGTAGGAAAACCAATAAATTTATAACATTTAAAGAATCACCCTCGACAATAACTTTTTGAATTCCCAAATATCTAATCAAAGACAAGCCTAAAAAGGCTGCCCTTGCTTCGACAAACTGGGATGAGTGAACACCAAGATTTTCTGCAAAGGCAAGAACCAGATTGCCACTATTATCATGAATGACCCCCTAGCACCAGCTACCCCTGGGTTACCTTTAGAGGCCCCATAAAAATTCAATTTACACCAGCCAACAAGGGGAGGGGTCCAACGAACAAAACTCCTAGGATCAGGAGTTGGTGGGGGGCGATCAACATGCCCAAAACCAAGACTCTACTCAATTAACACTTCATTGGGAATCTGAGCCTCCAAAAATTTAGACTCCTTTAAGGCACTCGAGACATTCTCCACTATTCTCCATAGAATATGAGAGCTCAAATGAAAGGTCGAAGACTCTTTATCTTTAAAAACATGAGCATTCCTCTCCTTCCACACACCCCACATCACATGAGGTAAAAGAAATTTCCAAAAACACTTAAGTCTGGGTGAGGAAAAGGGAGAAGCCCACTACAATACATAATCAATTACTGAATTAGGAAAAACCCAACTCACTCCAATCCTACAGAGAATGGACATCAAAATTTCTTGAAAGACCCCACAATTAAGAAGTAAGTGCGAAGATGATTCCCAGGCTTCTTTACACAAATAACACCTATTAACCAGACACATGCCTCTTTTATGAATATTTTCAATAGTGAGAATCTTGTTCTGCACTGCCAACCAGAAAAACATATTGACTTTGGGGGTTAAGTTCTTTAACCAAATAAGTCCATGAGGAAAAAACCATCCCCTTCCACACAAAGGAGCTCATAAGCTGATTTGACTGAATATAATCCCGTACTATCAGCTTTCCAAATCAAATGATCCTCCATATTCTCTTACCGCACCATGTAAAGATGAAACTCCTCCATAAGCAAGTTCCAGAGTTGGAGATCCGTGGCATTCCTCACCATAGGTGAAGGATTGGTCCAGACAATTTTGCCTCCATGATCTTCAGTAAAATCAACCACTTTCAAAAGCCCAACAAGCCTAGACCCTTGAATTAAGTCTCTAAAATGAATGTCCTCAATCAGAGGATGATCTCTCAACCAAGCGTCTTCCCAAAAATTCACATTCCTCCCATTACCAACAATCCATCTACAGTTAATATTGATAAACTCTTGAGATTTTACAAGACTGTTCCAAAAATTCGACCCGCCAGAAGGGAGGAAATCAGAAATGAAAGAATCAAAATTATACTTAGCCTTCAAAATTTGGCACCACAAACGGTCAACATTAGAGGCTACCTTCCAACCGAGCTTTGCCACCAAAGCCTTGTTCATCCTAGCAGCACACTTTAGGTTTAATCCACCATCTTTCTTCCTTCTACAAAGCTGCTCCCAAGAGACCAAATGAAATTTACCTTTAAGCTCAGGGTCGGCCCAGAGAAAAGCCTTACAAATGCTATCCAACTTTGCTACCACTTTACCCGAAAGGTGGAACAAGGACAAAAAGTAGATAGGGATGCTCTACAAAGTACTTTGAACCAACACCACCTTCCCCACTTGGCTCAGAAGAGCCCCCTTCCAGGATGCTAATTTTTGATGAATTATTTCAACCACCGGAGTCCATAGAGCATCTTTGGCATGCCCAATAAAAAGAGGAAGACCAAGATAGGAATATGGAAGAGAGGCAATCCAACAATTCAGAATGTCAGCAATCCTTCTTTGCCTCACTTCTGGAGTATTGATAAAAAATAAATTACTCTTCAAAAAAATGATCTGCTGGCCAACCACCCTTTCATAACAATCTAAAAGAGATTTGACTTCCCTGGCGATGACCACCAAAGCAACACAAGAAATCAAAGTGTCATCAACAAATTGTTGATGGGAAATCGGGTTACAAGGAAGCATCGGATGCATCCCAAAATCATTACGCCACCAAGAAATAGACCTTCCAAGAGCCTCAACCATAAGAATGAAAATAAAGGGAGATAGTGGATCACCTTGATGGAGACTATGGTAGGAATGAAAAATCCTGTAGGAGAGCCATTGACGAGTATAGAAAACCACGTCGATGAAATGCACACCTTTACTAACTTAATCCAACCTTCACAAAAGCCAAATTTCCACAAAACACTGAAAAGAAAGGCCCAAGATACCCGATCATATGCCTTATTAACATCTAACTTGAGGAAAAACCCCGCTCTACCACTTTTAAAAATAGAATGCATCAATTCATGAATAACTATAGCTCCATCTAGAATCTGCCTTCCCGAAACAAAGCCACTCTACGCCGAGTCAATCAACAATGGCAAAAGTAGTTTAAGCCTATTCACAATAGTCTTAGATAAAATATTATAAATAGTATTACATAAGCTAATAGGCCTGAAATCACTAAAGGACGAAGCCGAATATTTCTTGGGGATGAGGGCCAGGAAAGTAGAATTCACTACTTTTGGGATAAACAAAGAACGTTGCACATCCCTTAAAGCCGAGCAAACATATTCCCCACAAATATGCCAAAACCTCTGAAAGAACACAAGAGGGAAACCATCTAGTCCCCGGAGCCTTAAGAGGACCCATCAATTTGATAACCGCATAAATTTCCTCATCCAAGAAAGGAGCCATAAGTCTCCTATTCCAATCTGTAGAAACAATCATCAGAATAGCTTCTAACATTTCACCTTCAGCAAGAAGATCGTGATTAGGCACCGAGCAAAGCAGAGAGCTAAAAATATCAACAACTTCCTCCCGAACTTCCATCACATCAGAAGTAACCCCTCCACTAGCCTTCTCAATCTCTCTAATTCTATTACGACCTCTCCTCCGCAAAGTAGAAGCATGAAAGAACCGAGAGTTATGATCACCTTCTTTCAACCACAACTCTCTAGATTTTTGTTTCTAGAACAACTCTTCTTCTGCTTGCTTATTATGATAATCCACCAAAAGGGATCTTTCTTCCTGTAGTAGAGCATCAAAACTTCCTTGGGCTTCCATAACCGCTTCAATCTCCTTCAGTTGAGATTGCAATATTTCCTTTTCTCTAAAAAAATTACCAAAAGAAAATTTATTCCAAATATTTAGATAATTTCTAAGCCTCCTAAGCTTGTTAGTTAACTTTAACATCCCTTCACCAAAAATATCTTCCTACCACCATTCCTTAACACGAGATTCAAAATCAGGATGGGAACACCACATAACTTCAAACCTAAAAGGTTGAGGAAGAAATGGGGTGCCATCAGGGACTTCCAACCACAAGGGATTATGGTCAAAACCAATCCTGGGTAAAGAAGACAAAGAAGCATCCCCAAATAGATTGTTCCTGGAGGTAGAAACAAAAATCCTATCCAATATGCTCAAAATCAGACTATTACCAGATCTCCTATTGCTCCAAGTAAACTTCACCCCCTTAAATCCAAATCCCAAAGCTCAGCCAAATTGACAAACTCAGAAAAATCTTGTAAACTCCTATCATCCACTAGATTACCACCACACTTCTCAGATGGATATAAGGGAGAATTAAAATCTCCTGCTACCACCCATGGCTCATTCCGAAAGGTATCCCTCATTTCAAGTAGTAGAAGCCAAAACTTGCGTCTATCAATATACGAATTAGGAGCATAAATATTAGATAAAACCCATCTCCTATTAGTGATTTTACACTAGAAAAAAATATTAATCACTCGACTAGAGGAAGAAATAACATGGCCATCCAATCTCAAAGGGTTCCAAAAAGAGAGAAGGCCACCAGAAGAACCAGAGGCTTCACTAGCCATGAAACCCGAATCCTTCCAAATCAACTTATGCATAGAATCCCAAGAGGAGGCTTCTAATTTAGACTCCTAAATACACAAAATATCAGGAGATCTTTCCCTCCTGAACGAAGCTAACAACCATTTCTTAGAGGAGCTATTGAGCCCTCTAACATTCCATGAATAAATTTTCATTGGAATTTAAAAGGAGAGTTTCTTTCCTAGCCCCCCAGGAGGAGAGGATTTGAAACCTTCAAGTTTCAATTGCTTTTCTCCATTCCCATCCTTCACCACTAGGAGGGCCTGACCACCATTAGCCACTGCATCATCCATAGATTTCTTCCTACCTATTTTACTTGGAGGTCTACCAGGTTTCCTGGCCATCCCAGTATCAACACCCCTTTTACGATGACTTCTCATCTTTGGTCCAGGTGACCCCTTCTCCAAGATGAGAAATGGAGAAGAAATAAGAATCTCAGAGCCACACTCAGGGGAAGCACCAAGCTCCTTCGAAGAAGGAGACTTCCTAACATTCCTAGGAGTAGAAATCTCCTTCAGGGGAGAAGCAATAGATGCCACCCGAGGAGACAATGACTCCATATCCTGAATCACATGGGAATCCTCTCCCCCACCAATTCCAAACATTCAAATGAATTTGACAGAGGTAAATCAATAGCTTGGCTCATTGGGTCTGAATTTAAAACAAAATCTAAATTATTAAGAGGTTTAGGACTCAGAGAACCCTTCCTATCCTGATCTACTTTAGACCAGAACCAAATGCCACACTAGCACTCTTCAACTGAGAAGGAGAAGAAACAATCTCCTTTCCTTTTGAAATCCCTTGGGACTTCTTATGCCAAACCTTCTGCTTCTTGAAAGGGGTCCTCTTAGGAAGAGAATCCATATTAGCACCCCTTTTCGGGTCCTGATTGATGAGTCCCGGAATTGCCTATATTTTTGTATGAGTCTTAGCAGATATTATGCGGTGATATATTAGGAATTGTATGTTTTTATCAATGATTATGTATTTATTTAATGAGATTATGCGTATTATCTGATTTGTGTGTTTTAGTGTGTTTCTGTGGAGATATTGTTGATTTTGTCAGATTTAATCAGTCGAGGTCTTTTTCATGGACCTGGCACTTTGTTTACTATGGAACTGATGCATAATGGACAGGCGCCTTCCTCTTCCAGGAAGGCACCAGAAGAAGGTAGGCGCCTTCCCCTTCCAGGAAGGCGCCAATTGAAGATAGGCGCCTTCCTCTTCCAGGAAGGCACCAATAGAAGGTAGGCACCTTCCGCAAAGGAAGGCGCCTCTATTTTTGCATGTTGACCAGATCAAACACGACGCGGGCGATAATAAATGGTGCAGTTACAACTCCACGCCACACAGGATATTTGTGGGAGTTGTGCCACCCATGCCAAGTGAAGCATGAGCCAATTACGGAACACGCCAATATTAGGAACAAAGCCAATTTTTGGTAGACGACGGTCGAAGCTTACCATATTGCCATCGTCGAGTCTGGAATAGACCGATGGTTGTAACCGAGTTGTAACAGAAGACCTATGCGTGTGCTATATAAACACACACAGACCTCTCTGAAGATATAGAATATAGAATATAGAACATATAGCAATTGTATAGAAGATATAGAATACACATTGTAATCCTTTGATTGCATAATAAAGTCTACAAGTTCCTAAAGCGTGTTCACGTTGGGAGGGATCTGCTGGAGCTTGGGCCCACTCCAAGACAGTATTCTTCCCCTTCTTTTCTATGCTTTGTAGATTTCATGCTTTCATAGTTTCATTTCCTGTATTTGTGTTTTATTATTGCAGTAGGTTTGATTATTTCTTAGATGCACGTATGAATGCTTTCTTTCTGAAGATTTAATTGTTCATACGCATTTTATTGAGGAGTGCATGAGAGATTGACAACCTTTTGAACACCCCCCAATAGTAGAGTTAGAAGGACTCATCTCAAGGTGGTATTGTGAATGATCCTGTAAGAGATCCTTCGAAAGTTTACGAATCCCTGGTTGATAATTAATGATCGGGCAAGTGACAAAATAGATAGAAAGTTAACCTTGTTTGGCCCACAACATTTTGGCGCCATTGTTGGGGAAGCGTATTTTAGATCCATTCCAATACCCGAAACCTTCTACCTAAATTTGTATGAGTTCTTCGAGAAGAAGAGGACCTGACGGTCGGTTCATAAAACAAAGCTCTTTAGAACTAGAGTCGCTTGACTCGCAACCAACAATCCACTGGAGCGAGGATCAACACTTTGAATGAAGTGCTTCCTCATCCCATCTACTTGGGGAAGAACGAATAGTTACGAACTCATTGTTTAAAAGAACACCCCTAGAAGAAGCCTTGTTGTGGAAAGTTGTGCAAGATCAGACAATAACTCCAGATAATCTTAGCGCTTTGACTCAAAAAGTTTTAAATGACCATAAGGCCATAAGTGCTGCATTTGAGACCACATTTCCTAAAAAAATGGCTGACACAGAAGAAGTCTCATCTGGATTTAGCTTCCCGATTGATGAAGGAGTAGGAGACACCAAGATGAAAAACATATCCCCTACTCATCTCCCTACCTTCAGAGGATACCCGACCGAAGACCCTGACCTATTCTTATTCAAGTTTGATGTTTTGTGCAGGTCTGTGGATTACAAATCAGATACGTAGAAGCTGAAACTCTTCCCTTCTACACTGGATGATGCAGCTCTGCGGTGGTTCATCGGTCTGGGAGAAAAGCACATAGTGACATGGGATCAAATGAAGAAGCTCTTTCAAGAGCAATACCAAGATTTCGGGAGAGCAAGAGATTCTAGAGAAGAAGTCCTGAGCATGACGTAGAAAGAGGATGAGTCTCTCGAGGAGTACTGGGAGAGATTTAATTTTAATCTTCAATGATCTCCCCATGCAAAGTTGTCCGATAAGTCCCTCAAAAGCATCTTCTTGAGGGGACTTAATAATGAATCATTAGAGGCTCTTAATATGATTTTTGGAGGTGATGTCTACCAACACGATATGGAAGATATCCGACAACTCTGCTAGAATTACTCAAGAAGAAGAGGCAAGACCACTTCCAGAAGCATCAAAGTGACTGCTTCGGTGACAAAGACAGAACTTGGCAATATGCTGGAAGATATGAAAAGTGAGATGCTCTCTTCTCTAGCATTGCAGATGGACACATTGTTGTTAGAGAAGAAGAAACAAGAGAATGAGGTAGCATTAACCTATTTCTGCCCAAAATGCAGAGGAAAGCATGCAAAGAACGCATGCCCGAAGAACAAGATTAGAGTATGCGCAGTATGCAAACTGAATCATAAGACTCGATTGTGCCCAAAGTTGCCTAGCAACCAGGAGGAGGCTGAGACATCGAAAGCCTATTTCATAGGTAACCGAAAGAGTTGGCCACAACCCCCTGCGGGGAGTATGCCAACTGGAATGTCACAATATGGAGGAATGCCATACATGCCACAAGGTCCACCTCAACCATCCAACATGGGATGGTGGGGGCCATCACCTTGGTCCAACGCACCCCCAGGAGCGGCATTCATGAATCAACAACCCTGGATGCAGTACCAATATCCGGGGCAATAGTGGAGAGGCCACACACCATGGAATCCGGCCCCATAGAATGTAGCACCAACTCAACCCCATCAAAACTTGTTGGCTCTACCAGCAGTGAGACCTACATAGCTACCAGCACAACCGATGGCTAATCCAAACAATAGAGTAAATCAGCCGACATACAACGTCGAAGGTGAGATGTATCCTATGTACAATATTCAGCTTAGGTCAGGTAGGCAGTTAGGAGTAGAAACACCTCCACTGGTAGAAGAGGAGGAAGAAGAAGAAGAAACACCTCTTGTGGAAGAGGTGATAGAGGAAATAGCTGAGAGAGCAAAGGCTCCATTCCCTTATCGGTTGCAAGAATAGAAGAAACAAAAGCAGTCAGAGTTTGATATCCTATCGAGTCTGAAGAACCTCACAGTGATGATACCACTATTTCAAGCCATCCGAGATGTTCCAATATACAACAAGGCAATAAGAGAAATGTGCTTGAGGAAGCCAGGGCGGAAAGCAACCCAGACTATCAATGTCATGGGTAAATTAGCGGACCTGATGATGGGCAAGATATGTCATCCCAAGTACGTGGATCCAGGCAGTCCAGTATTGACTATAAAAATCAAAGGGCATTCCTTGTTTAATACGTTGGTCGATCTTGGAGCAGCCATCAACGTAATGCCTCAAGAAACCATGCAGAGGCTACAACTCACGAACCTGAGACCCACCATGATAGTGCTGCAATTAGCTGACCGATCGATAGTAGCACCAGAGGGAATGCTAGAGGATGTAACGGTGATAGTTAGCGCATGGGAATACCCAACCGATTTCTTGGTCTTGCAGTCCAAGACTAGGCTGGGTGGCTACCCGCTCATTTTGGGGAGACCATGGCTGGCAATAGCCGATGCCTACATCAGCTATCGGGATGGGCTGATGACCATCTCCGATGGCCAAAACATCAAGAGATTGACCATTTCACCCCCTGCATAGTCTGTCAACCCATTGGGAGAAGCTACGTTACCCAGGCATAATTATCAAGAGCTATCCATAATCCAGCCAGTAATGGCGTTAGATGAGTTAGCAGAGGAAGAAGATGAGGATGGGGCTATTGTAGAATTCCTCCATGGAGAGTCCTCTACCAGCACACCTGGATCGCCATTGGCTGGCACTCATGATCATCACGTCCAGCAGATAACTATTGGGCCAGGAAGGACGTTGAATGTCAGTAGTGGGTTGACTCCTGCACAGCTGGCAAAAGTAGAAGAACTCCTGGTAAGACACCAGCAGGCATTTGCATGGGACTACTCGGACATGAAGGGTATTCACCCAAAAATCTGCACTCATAGAATATACCTTGATGAGCAAGCGACTCCAAGCAGGCAACCACAGAGGAGAATGAACCCGACAATGAAGGACATTGTCAAAATAGAGTTACAAAAACTCTTGGCTGCCGGATTCATCTATCCAATTTTTGATAGTGAGTGGGTGTCACCACTTGTGGTAGTCCCTAAGAAAAATGGGAAATGGTGAATCTGCGTGGACTACAGAGCGCTGAATAAAGCAACTAAGAAAGACCACTTCCCGCTCCCATTCGTTGATCAAGTCTTGGACACACTTTCGGGATGAAAGTACTTCTCCTTCCTGGATGGGTTCAGTGGATACAATCAGATCCAGATAGGAGGAGAGGATCAGGATAAAACAATGTTCACCTACCCATGGGGAACGTTTGCTTACCAGGTATTACCCTTTGGGTTATGCAATGCACCGACCACCTTTCATAGGGCGGTGCTTAGCATATTTTTGGACATGATAGGAGAAGCGGTCGAAGTATACATGGATGACTTCACCATTTATGGAGAGACCTTTGAAGAAGCAATGTTGAACCTGGAGAAAGTGCTCGAAAGAAGCGAGGAGAACAATCTATCCCCTGAGCAATGAAAAATGCTTCATGATGATGCAAGAAGGCATCATGTTGGGACACCATATCTCTACAGTAGGGCTAAAATTTGATAGAAGGAAGATTGAGGTCATCAAAGACCTACCCAGCCCCAGGACGTAGAAAGAAGTGAGGAGTTTCCTCGGATCTTCCGGGTACTACCGACGATTTATCATCGATTTTAGCAAGATTGCAAAACCACTGCACACTCTATTGTCTAAGGACGTAGAGTTCAACTGGATGGAAGACTGCGAAGAAGCTTTTCAATTGCTTAAGGAGAAGCTGATAACTGCACCGGTTTTAAGAGGACCAGATTGGGCCATACCCTTCCACATTTATTGTGATGCATCCAATAATGCGATTGGATCGGTCCTGGGATAGAAAGATGGCAAATATTTCTATGCCATCTATTACGTCAGTAAAAACTTGGCAGGAGCCGAGCTCAATTATACGATAACGAAAAATGATTTTCTTCCAGTGGTGCACGCCATAAAAAAAATTTGCCATTACATCATCGGCTATAAGGTGTTCATCCATACGGACCATGCAACCATCAGATACCTGATGAGTAAGCCGAATATTGGCGGGAGAGTGGTTAGGTGGCTCCTACTATTGCAAGAATTTGATATCACCATAGTTGACAAACCGAGCAAGGACAACGTGGTAGCAGACTTCCTATCCAGGTTGACACCAACAGACTATACGACAGTGGAAGACCAGTTTTTGGATGAACACTTATTTACCATCGATGAGCAAATCCCATGGTATGCAGACATAGCCAATTACTTGGCCACTGGTAGAACCTCACCTGCTCTCTCATACCGAGAAAAGTAGGGGGTGATAGAGAAGAGCGCACCCTACCTATGGATCGATGGCCTCCTATTCAAAATAGGACATGACCAAATCATAAGGAGGTGCGTGGCAGAGCAGGAATTCTCAGAGATACTCAAAGCCTGTCATGATGAACCTTGCGGAGGACACTTTGCAGGGAAACAGACTGCATATAAAGTTCTGCAGGCTGGGTATTTCTGGCCTAACCTATTCAAATATGCAGCCACGTATGTCAGCAAGTGCGATGAGTGCCAAAGGATGGGTAGACCAACCCATCATGATGAAATGCCCCTCCAGCCTCAAGTACACCTGGAACCCTTTGATAAGTGGGGTATGGATTTTGTGGGGCCAATTAACCCACCTTCAATAGGGAAGAGGTTTATCTTAGTCTGCATAGACTATGTCACCAAGTGGGTTGAAGTCCAGGCACTGAAAGATTCAAAAGAAAGAACAGTTGCCAATTTTCTATTTGCTCACATTTTTACACGGTTTGGGGTCCCCAGGGAAATAACAACGGACCAGGGACCTCAGTTCACTTCAAAGTTGATTGAGGAGCTAATGGAGCAATACAAAATTTGGCACAATAAGACTACACCCTACCATCCGTAGGAAAACGGGCAAGTGGAAGTAACAAACAGGGAGATTGAGAATATCCTGATGAAGACCATGCAACAACACAGAAAGGATTGGGCTACACGGCTACCAGAGGCAGTATGGGCATACAACACTACATGGAAGTCTACCACAGGTTTCACACCCTTCCTACTGGTCTACGGGAAGAATGCAATGATGCCCATTGAGTTTGAGATTAAGACGTTAAGAACAACTTTAGAATTGAATTTGAGCCTGGATGACGCTCAAAAAGAAAGGATTCGACAGCTGGATCAGCTAGACGAAATCCGAATGGATGCTTTGCAGAAGACGGAAATCACACAAAAGCAAAGGAAATGGTGGCATGACCGCCACATCAAACTGAAGCAGTTCAAAGAAGGAGAATGGGTACTGTTGTATGATTCTCGATTCCAGGAAAGGAAGGGAAAGCTTATGCAGAGATGGATGGGACCGTATGAGGTGGTAGAACTCATTAAGAATGGAGTTGTGCATGTTAGAACTATCGACGACAACAATGTTCTGTTGACTGTCAATGGCCACCGACTGCGTCCCTATAGCACGTCCAAAAATGTACTGGTGGGATCCAGAACAGGCATGGGGGAGACCTCATCCCCGTGAATCTGGATCCAAACTCTCAACAAAACAGAACGGTGGGCATGAAAATGCTCACCAAAAAAAAAAAATAGTAGATAGGTGTAAATAATTTTCTTACAACATGTTTTATTTTGCAGGGACGACGCCCGCATGCAAGCTGCAGGCATCCTGGCCACAGGGCCTAACAGGCACGAAATGCGTCTAACTACCCGTATTTTTCTTTTTTTTGTTTGCTTTTTGTAGGTGGAGGAACTGATAGTTCGACGGATAGGCATCTGGGACACCAGGCCTGGTTCGGCTTAGCACCCCGACGCCGGCACTAATAGAATAAAAGTAGGCATGAAGTCAGCCCGAGGAGGCCTGATCACCTTTCTCGATCAAATACGACATGGCTACCGATAAAATAAGGTGCCTTCCTCTTCCAAGAAGGTGCCCTATGTAAATAAGGCGCCTTCCCCTGCCAGAAGGCGCCCCTCAATAAGGCGCCTTCAGCCACCAAGAAGGCGCCCACCGAAAGAAGGCACCTTCCTCTCCCAGGAAGGCGCCCCATGTGAATAAGGCGCCTTCCACTACCGGAAGATGCCCCACCGAAATAAGAATGTGCTAAAAAAAAAAAAGAGTAGGGGAGCGCCTTCCTCATCAGGAAGGCGCATCCTAAAAAAAAAAAAGAGTAGGGGAGCGCCTTCCTCATCAGGAAGGCGCATCCTACAACAAAAAAAAAAAATCAAATCGGAGCACCCTCCTTTTTGGGTGCATGAGCCTCAAGGGCGCCTTCCTTACCCAGGAAGGCGCATGCATTTCAAAGTGCCTTCCATACCAGGAAGGCGCATCCATCCATCAGGCGCCTTCCACACCAGGAAGGCGCATTTATACAGAAGGGCGCCTTCCTCTCCCAGGAAGGTGCACGTGTCCTTAAGGGCGCCTTCCTCTTCTAGGAAGGCGCATTCATTAAAGGCGCCTTCCCTCATCGAAAGGCGCATCCATGACTATATCGGGAAGGTAGCCCATCAGGCACCTTCCGCATCGGGAAGGCACCACAACAGGCGCCTTCCGCATCGGGAAGGTACCGAAGCAGGCGCCTTTCGTATGCAACCAACGATCAAGTTTCACACGTGCCTCAATCATCACGTGACACATGGCACAAATTTATCTCTAGGAGCACGTAAGTAGAATCCACCCCAATCAAAGCAAATCTCAGAGAATTATGAGGCGAAATCAGTGCACGTTCCAACAACAATCAGTTTTTTTGGTTTGTCTTCAACACCTGTCATCAAAGCAACTCAACAACATAATCCGCACCAACAAGGTACCCATCCCCCATAAAGAATCGACGAATCGATGATCCCCATGACACACGAGGCATCCAATCAGGTACGTGCATACTCTACTTAGATTTATATGTAATCATTGTTAAAATATGCAAGTACCAAAATATCACCACCATAAAACAAAAAAATCATACACCCCCCATGGCCGATCGTGCCAACGTGTACCTCGAAAGGCATGCCTGGCAAGGATTGGGAGTTAGCTGTTCGGCACCCTCCTTATAAGGAAGGTGCCTCCTTGAGAAAGCAAAGAAGAGAAATAGTAGCTTGCAAGAAGGCGCCATGGGAGGTCGATCAAAGAATCATTCGGTAAAAAAGAATAAGAACCTACTGAACCTATAGGAGAAGAAGTTGAAACATCAGCAGTAGTGGGGACAATAGAGTAGGTCCCCAATAATGAAATAATGGCCGCTAGAGAGCCCTCTGATCGAGCTGTCGTAGTTCCTGCACAGGCCATAGCCAAAAGGCCTAGGACTACTCGAAAGAAGGCCAAGGAGGCTATCACAGAGTCAGAAGATGATGACTAGGATATGCATCCATTTTTCATAGGTAGAAAGTGTTTGAACGGCTATGCAGAGAGGTGAGGGCAGCTAAGCAAGGGAGAAAATCCTCTTTGAGGGTCCGAGGAACCTCTGGCATCAATATTGATCCGGCACATAAGAGTAAATTTTGGAAAATTTATGGCTCAACCCTAGGGTGACCCTCAAAAATAAGGAAATGGTTAGAGAGATGGGGGATATTCGGCCCAGATTCGGAGGCTGTAGCTAAGGCCGAGGAAGATCCAAGGCTTGATCCTGAGGAGGCCAGAACATATAAGGCCCAGGTGGTTCATCAAAGGGGAAGTGATTCAGATATCCCCCTTGCGGTTCCCAGGACCAAAGAAACCGACCTGTGGTAGGCTGCAGAAGTAGCATTTCAGGCAAGGACACCCATAGTAGTCATGTCGGCCCCAATAGCAGCTAGAACAAGGAGAGCAGATCGACAAAAATCAACAGCAGTAGGAACGTCCAGATACAGGCGATGACCAGAGTGCCTATGGTTTTGATGCCACGAGGGCGTGGCATATGTTAGGCATGGGGGGATGATGAGTCCCAGAATTACCTATATTTTTGTATGAGTCTTAGCAGATATTATGCGGTGATATATTAGGAATTGTATGTTTTTATCAATGATTATGTATTTATTTAATGAGATTATGCGTATTATCTGATTTGTGTGTTTTAGTGTGTTTCTATGGAGATATTGTTGATTTTGTCAGATTTAATCAGTCGAGGTCTTTTTCATGGACCTGGCACTTTGTTTACTATGGAACTGATGCATAATGGATAGGCACCTTCCTCTTCCAGGAAGGCACCAGAAGAAGGTAGGCGCCTTCCCCTTCCAGGAAGGCGCCAATTGAAGATAGGCGCCTTCCTCTTCCAGGAAGGCACCAATAGAAGGTAGGCACCTTCCGCAAAGGAAGGTGCCTCTATTTTTGCATGTTGACCAGATCAAACATGATGCGGGTGATAATAAATGGTGCAGTTACAACTCCATGCCACACAAGATATTTGTGGGAGTTGTGCCGCCCATGCCAAGTGAAGCATGAGCCAATTACGAAACATGCCAATATTAGGAACAAAGCCAGTTTTTGGTAGACGATGGTCGAAGCTTACCAGATTGTCGTCATCGAGTCTAGAATAGACCGATGGTTGTAATCGAGTTGTAATAGAAGACCTATGTGTGTGCTATATAAACACACATAGACCTCTCTGAAGATATAGAATATAGAATATAGAACATATAGCAATTGTATAGAAGATATAGAATACACATTGTAATCCTTTGATTGCATAATAAAGTCTACAAGTTCCTAAAGCGTGTTCACATTGGGAGGGATCTGCTGGAGCTTGGGCCCACTCCAAGATAGTATTCTTCCCCTTCTTTTCTATGCTTTGTAGATTTCATGCTTTCATAGTTTCATTTCCTGTATTTGTGTTTTATTATTGCAGTAGGTTTGATTATTTCTTAGATGCACGTATGAATGCTTTCTTTCTAAATATTTAATTGTTCATACGCATTTTATTGAGGAGTGCATGAGATATTGACAACCTTTTGAACACCCCCCAATAGTAGAGTTAGAAGGACTCATCTCAAGGTGGTATTGTGAATGATCCTGTAAGAGATCCTTCGAAAGTTTACGAATCCTTGGTTGATAATTAATGATCGGGCAAGTGACAAAATAGATAGAAAGTTAACCTTGTTTGGCCCGCAACACTAATGGACTGGCTGGTTAACCAAATTCTTTTGAGGGCAAAAGTTATGATGGTGGCCCCCCAACCCACAAGACCGACAAGCTTGGGGATTGTTATCATAAACCACTGTCTAAACCCAACTATCGAGGTGAGAAACAAGTTCCACTGAGCTCAAAAGATTATTCTCAATATCCACCATAATGCACATTCTGACAAATTGATGCCGATTTGCAAACATAAAAATCTTATCAAATGAAACAAAGTCCCCAATAGAGCTCACCACTACCTTGAAAACACTTTCATACCATAAATACGTTGGAAACTCAGGCAGGCGAACCCAAAAATATATTCTATTATTAATTTTTAAATCCTAAAATATATTCTATTATTTTAATGTTGTAGAATTGCACATTACACCTACTACCATGATAATTTTTCAATTTAAAATATGAGAACCCTTCATTTTTGAATCCCAATATTATTAAAAAATTATTTATTTATTCCTTCCCTTTCACATGCCTATTTGTAAAAGCTAATATAGCCTTTTAAGTTCATAGCAGTCGTCTAGTTAAATGAGTGCATTCCAAATATATTTATTGGAGCAGATGCATGGAAGGATTTAGCAACGGTTGGGTGGGGGTAGTTTCATTTCAATAGTAGGAATGAACAATAATTACCTCAGACAACACCTCAAGTTGTTTGATGACAAGATTTTATTTCTTTAGTCACCAATTTTCTCATTCAAGATGGTACCCCATCGCTCTCTTTACGACAAAAATCTTTAAGTTGACGGATAACAATTACAGTCGGTAGACAACAAGTTTCTTTAACTCAACAGTGATGGTTCCAAATTGTGATAGCAACAAGCTAGGTAGTGGTCTTCTGACGACGTCGATAAGCTTGTGTCGATAAGATTTGAATTCCGATGACAGAGTGATGGATGACGGTAAAGTATTATATTTAAGATGATATTTTTTAAGAGCACGGGCATGACAACAATAGTTCTGGTGGTATCTCTTTTGTCGGTGCGTCTCTACCTAAGAAAATGATGATTGATGATAACATTGGCTTCCATTGGCGATGCTTCAAACAACCATGGTCAAGATGATTAATTGCAATTCGATCTTTATACGACGGTGGACTCTTTGATTTGATGATGCGATGCTAGATGATCCCCTAATACGACAACTTTTCTAGACTCTCCTTTCACGATGGTGCTATTTTAAATTTTACTTGGCATAACGATTCTTGGTTCGAAGACATCTATAAAATGACTTTCTTCATGTGGATATTGGCAGGACGACTTTGCGTAGATGGCAAGTTGATGTGGGCAACTAGCAAGATGACATTGGTCATGATGAAAATATTGTAGGCAACATTAAGGTATTCATTATGACGGTAATGTCTTACAGTGTTTTCTTTGTAAAATATGGGATGGTGGCTCCCTCAAGTCGATGTTGTCTCACAACAGTTATGATTTGTGAAAGATGTAGTGCACACAGAATAAATATGAGGTGGAAGGGAAGCTGCCAACGAGTGCAATATATATCTATTTGGAAAAATTTGGAAGGAGTGACAAATTTTTAAAACTGGCCTGGAGCGGAGCGAAATTTAACAAAGCAAATGAAGAGCGGATTTTAACAAAGTTTTTACGAGCAAAAATTAACAAAGGATGGAAAATGCAAAATCACTCAAATCTAATTTTGCCATAGAAAATCAAAAGTGCTCGAGCGGAATATTACACTGAATTTGCTCAACAGAATTTTACACATCCCTGATTTGATTTTTACAAGAGATTTCTCCAGTGGATTTTAACAGAGGTTGTCAAAATTTAACAAGGAAAGTGTATCCCAAAATTTAACTTATCAACCCTAAAAAGCATGAATATTCAGCGAAAATAGAAGATATTCAGTGCAATGAGAATGCTAGCGAAATAAAATAAAGAGAACAAAACATAACTTTGCAAAGTTGATTTACTCAACATTTAAATATCATGCGAAAATAAAAATATGTAGAAAATATTATATATTGCTCAAAATGGAAATTCATCCACATACATCTGCCACTTAGAAATATTGTAGGTTACAACAATTGGAAAGTTTCTAAAGACTACAACTTCAAATTTTGACACTACTCTTTCACAGTTCTGGCATTCACCTTCTTCGTTCGTGTTTTTCAAATATCATCTAAAAGATAACAATTGCACCTATATATAGCTAGGTATTGGGGGAAAGGCTTACCAACATTTTGACATTCATTAAAATTTAAAATATGGTGTCTATCCAATCGTTGAACAAATACAACTACCGATAATAACTTCGAACATTTTAGAAATATGTTGATAAAATCTAGAAGATAAGATCTATCAGAGATCTAGCAGGTGAAATTTGATTTAATTTCTAACATCCTCCTTTAAATCAGTTTTCACAAAAAATTTGACACCGAGCATTTCCCTCAACTTTTCACAAAATTATTGCCTATAAACCTCTTAGCTAATGAATTCATTGAAACCTACAAAAAAAAAAAGCTAAAAGGGGAGATCAGGCTTTGGGGTCTTTCCAAATAATATAAAGCACCAAGCTATCTAATTGGCACAATCAGACCCTCAATTGTAAACACACAATTGAAAATGAACTTGAAAATATATACAACATATACCTATTATGAGTTTACCACCTGAAAGTGCTATAACTAGCAAATTCATTTTATATGATTTAAAGGGAGTGATAGAGAGCCAAAATAGATAGAGGGACTATAAATAATGATGTAGAGTCATGCAGATATGGTTAGGCATGCAGATATTTTGGAATGGTCAGAAAATGTAGGATAAAGAGTGCAATTAGCTAATTTGTCGCCTGAACTAGATACAAGCAACAACTTCATTTTTCAGTGGCTAAACATAGAGTTGAGGATCTTAAAATGGTGTAGGATTGAGATACCAAAGGCTAGAATATGATGAGAAGTTTCTAGGTGGAAATGGTATGCTATTGGTCTGGGGTTCTAAGATCAAGATCACTAGGAATGAATCTATTGCTTGAACAAGAAGTGTGTAGCAGATCTACCCTAAATAAAGGAAATAAAAAAGGACTAAGGTTAGATGTAGGCTACTACCATTGGGAATGAATCCATCACTTGAATAGGGTATAGGTGACTAATTCATATTGGATAGGATACTGCAAAAGGGAAGTTAAAATGGAGTGTAGGTAATTATTGGAGACACTAATGAAGTGCTATATTCTCCCAGGAGTACCTTGAAATGACCTACAAAAGAGGAATACTTGACAGTGAAAATGAGTTAGTCGAATGCACAATGAAAGCAATAAAAATGAATACACAATGAATAACTTAAAATAGAGAAATACTAATTAGAGATATAAACTTAAAGGATAAAAATTACATAACAAAAGACACCTAGATGCTTGAAGACAAGTATGCTTTGAGAATGTGGAAAGAACAAAACCTCTACCCCAAATTTGAATAATTTTTTGATGCTTGAAAGAATTCATCCATTGCCAAATTCTACCCAAGGGTTTAATTTATAGAAAATGGTAGCCACTAAGGATAAGGGTGAGGTATCAAGCTAGAATGAGTTATACTGATTGATTGGGCTATTAACTACCTTGATTGGCAATCACAGGGGGTTTATTGGTAGTCAGGGAAGTTGGTTAGAGCTTGATTTCTAGTTAGAGAGATTGATTGGAAGGTAGATTGACTTAACTACCCTGATTGACAATTATCTAGGATGATTGGATATGGAACAAGGAGCTAAATACATTTGATAGGTAGTTGTAGGTGGATTAGAACATTGGTTGTGTCTAAAATAAATTTGCTACCTATGAATCCATAGACAATAAATTTGTAACTAGTGAATTCACTTATTTTGAAAATTGCAAGTCAAATTCGTTGGAGGATATAAAAATTGGACAAAAATGATAACTTGTGTGAATTCACCAGCTGAGATGGCAAATTTTTCATTGGAAAATTTTACTTTGAGGTGGAAAATTCGTCAGATGTTGACTTGGCTACAAAATTTGGGTTTGGACATATGTAACATAAATGACTTAATCATTATGACTGTTCATAATGAAATTGATTATGCTAGGTGACTCGATATTAGGTATCTATATTTTCCCCCTTTTTGGTGCATTTAAAAATAATAAATGCATAAAAAATAATTGCAGATATCCCTAGTTTAAAAAAAGGGGTGATAAGATTTGATCGATCAATGTAGGGCAAAAAATACAAAAAATTCACTCATGGGATGCAAAAAATTACCCAAGGTTTTTATTGGGTAATCTTCAAGCCATTTATTTAAAATAATTAAATCGTCTTGGCCCCATCCTAGGTGCCCCCTTGAGTTTCTGAGGGACCATATATGGTCTTGAAGGAACTCAAAAAGGTTGGGAAAAAATAAGGGAAAATAAATGTTTTACCTTGGGGGGTAAAAATAGGCAAAGGGTGGGGTAAAAATTTCATTTTTACCGCATGTAGAAGAGGAAAAAGGGCTCCAAATAAAATGTAAGGATTAGAAAAATAGCACAATAGGGGTTTCCAATTCACCAATTGGAGCTAGTATGGGGTGCAGGTGGGCCAGTTAGGGCCTAGGTATAGGTATGGGATCTTTCCATCCATTGGATTTTTAATTTTTGTTTTTTAGGATAAGGTTTCTACAAACAGTGAATTCACACATGGGTTGAAAATTTGCTATCACAAATTAATCATGATAGGAGGTGAATTAGCGAAACCTTATATGCTAGAAAATTCATGCTATGGTGGTGAATTTTCTTAGAGATGAAAAATTCATGATGAGATGGGGGTGAATAAAGATTTTCTCTCTTTTGGTAAAATCTAATTCTAATTATGCTTTTTATGCATGCAGGTGCTAGATATTTTATAGATTCGAGACTAACAATACTACACTCTAATGTCAATGATGGATTCCATAATTCCAAATGATAGGGCAATATTGGATGTAGCTAGCTTTACAGATCTAGTTTTGATACATTATATTGAGCTTGACCATGTTTTACTCACAACTTTGGTAGAGTGATAACATTCTGAGTATCCCACCTTTTTGTTTTCGATAAGAGAGATATTAGTTACATTAGATGATGTGTGGAGGATCCTCTAAGTGTCGACTATAAGGGACCTAGTTCTAATGAGCCATAATAGAGATCGACCATTGTAAAGGCTACCTAATGACCCATAATTTATATTGAGATGATATGTCATTGATATTAATGTTGTATTTTAGGTAGGTTGCTTTGATAGGTTGACGATAATGCTCTGTGTAGTGACATCAGGCTTGTTGATTAGGGACACTAGCAAGAGGTTGCTTCACTAGGGTGGGGTGAGATGATTGCCTAGATGAGATACCAAAAAAATCAATTTGCGTGGGTCCCTTTTATATTACATTGATTGTATTAGACCCTCCATCAGGTAGCTTACAATGAGGGAAATAGTGGTTTGTTGCGTATTATTACAGGTTTGGGCATGGGAGCATATAGCGATTAGGTGACCATTTGGATTCATAGTAGACATAGAGGATGCATAGGCTTCAACAAGATTCTAATAGGACCATACCTATGAGACAGGCCAAAGGCCCTTTAGAGGGGTTTTGATGGCAACATGACAAGTCATTGATGACCTTTAGGTAGAGTAGGTGACATGGAGCCTATGGAGGGAACACCTAGGGTGGGCAGAGGATGCATTCTAATTGGCATGAGTCAGGAGGATTATATGGCTATAAGGAGCCCATAGAGAGTTTGAGTTATATCGACTGGACTATATTATTCATTAGTTTAGTCTTACCTAAGGGATTCATATAATGGGAGAGCTATGGTACCGGTGGGTAACTAGGGAAAGGAAGGGGCTTTGGAGACCCTCTAGATCTAGAGAACTTCTAGAAGGAGAATGCAGAAGATCCTCAAATGGTAGACCTTGGAGTAGATGATGTTGGGATGATACCAGGATGCTTATGAAGGTATCATTAGATTTACCCTGAGAGGGTGACTCTTGCAATTCAACAACTAAAAATGGGAATCAAGGCCAATTTGATCATTCATTACCACCTTTGAGAAACAAGGGAGATACTATGACAAAGACCAAGGTATGATTTGACTGCTACTAAAGCTTGAGTTATATTTCCTCTTGCTTCAATTCCAAATATTGGGGCACCAATTTATTAGCACTAATTGATTACTCAAGATGAGCAAGATGGTATGGATAGTAAACTATGATTTGTGGAGAATGAAATTGTAAATATTAAGAGTGAGCTTACATCTATGGCTACAACAAGGACAACTGAGAGGGTTAAGTACTGCACCTACCTAAAATAGCCCTTAGTAGAGCAGGATGCAACTCGGGTGAAGAGAGATTAGATTAGAACCAAGAGGGATCTAAGGCATCAAGAGGTTGCATGGCTAATGCATAAGCACGATGATGCCATAGGAGTTATAAAAGTAGGATTCAAGAGAAATGACATAGTTATGAGGATCATAACGAGCCACTTGACCCAAGTAAAGGTTCAGTTGGTCGAGTATTAGACCAACTACTTAGTGTATATGGAGAGGAGTGGCCACAACAAGTCCCTATACCATGTAGTAGTCCCTCCAGACCAAAGGCATCCATTCCATACTAGGACATGATCTCGATCTTGCTCCTAGACGAGGTCAGTTACTAGGGCATCTCAATAGTCTATACAATTTGCAACTTGGTCGACTAAGGGTGGATTTGAGAGTTAGCCTAAGATTTTGACTTATATAGGGATTTTTGGTAGCCATGAGGGGCATGAGAGCACCAATTTTGTTTGTTATATACCTCTATGATATGACTTAGTTTGAGTGTACCATTTTGAGTGATTATGGTACACCAAATTAATGATATATATATTGATTATTGGTTCGTTAATGGTGTTATAAATGCATGTTTGAAAAAAATTGTATTGATTTGATGAGTGAGAAAATGGGTGTTGTAGATTAACATAGTTGTTTTATGATGGATATTATTTGGATTTGTGCTTGTAGAAATTATTTTGAATTTTATTTAATATTTTTAGCAAATTATTTTGATTTGAAAAAAGGACTGTGTCAAAGAGGTAATATGATTTTAGAATTTTTTTGAAAAGAATTTGTGGCAAGATGAATGTGATTACACAAATGTAGGCTAACGAAGAGGTCTAATATTTATTTAGAATGTTTAGATATTATTCAGTATGATTTTGGAAATTTTAATTTTGTTGTGTTAATGTCAAAATCTTGTTTTTGGAATAAATCGATTAGAATCTAGAAATGAATCAGTTTCATGATTTGAGGTATATGCTACGTTAGTAGAAGTTTATGAATGCTACGATATGAATCCATGTTAAGAAAAGGAGAAGCATTTTAACTATTTTGTTTGTGAAAATAGGGCTACGATATGAATCCATGTTTGTTTAATGTTAGTGCCATTTTTTAAGTGAGGTATTTAAAAGGTACAAGAATGTGCTTATTAACGAGCATCAATTTGCAATATTGATTTAAAATTTCCTAACAAACTGATGTTTATTAATTTATATTTTTGTTTCATTAGTCCTTAAGTAGTGGCGTTTTAGCCTAATTAATGGATAAGTGCTTAGGCGACTATGACTAATTGCTCTTACGCAATCTATACCTTTAAACAATTTATGTCCTTTAAATTTTTTACTTGTTCCTAAGTGGTGGATATTTTATCTTGATTAATGATCAAGCGCTTAGATGAGCTATTGTTTTCTTTTAGGTAGTCAATGCCTTTTAATGCTTCAGACAGTCTATATCCATATGAAGTAAATGATTTGGAAAATCTATGTCCATATGATAAATTCTTTAGACAATTTATGTCCATATGAAATACTTTAGATAATCTATGTCCATATGATAGATGCTTTGAAAAGTCTATATCCATATGATAGATTCTTTGGAAAGTCTATATCCATATGATAGATGCTTTGGACAATATATGTCCATTTATTTTGTAATTTGGATAGTCTATGTTCATAAAATAAGATGTTTTGGACATTCTATGTTCATAAAGTAAGATTTGGATAGTCTATGTCCTTATTGTTTTTGGATAGTCTATGTATTTATTTGATTATTTATTTTATGTCTTTATGTCTAATACCCCCATTCATAGGGATCATTATAACAATTTGGGTTGACTACCGACAATAATGCCTTAATAGGTAATCTTGCCATCCGTTGTATAGATGTCATAGGGTAATTGTCACTTGACAAGTTTGCAAAATTTTAAGATGTTATATCAATTCTTAAGAAAATAGACAAACCATGTCCATAACCTTATTAACCAATAAATAAAAAGGATGAATGTGTCTTAGGTTTCATTGCCTAAGGCCTTTATTAGGGATTGTGAGGAAACAAGCTATATACTGGCTTGATTGTTACTAATAGACCCTGTTGTGATTAATTTTTCTTTTCTATCATCTATTTTTGTTTAGTTAATTCTATGTAGTGTAGTCTCCTCGATATGCTCAATTTTATGATTTAATTTTTTGGCATTCAAGATAAATAGAAATAGGGTAATATAAGCTAGGGTGTGTGTATTGCCCATAGACCCTATGTTATACCACAGTGACGAATGATAGTTCTCGGACCAATATTTTAGGCCACTACTCAAGGAGGATTCCATGCATACCCTTGAGCACACTACCCATATCTTTAATAGTACATGAGGGTGATATTCCTGGATGTGTTTGGTGCACTATGGAGAATACATGATCAAAAATATTCCTAGGGCTAAAGGTTTCTCCTAATTTTAGGGGGTCTCCTGATACATGAGAGCAAAATTTTGTATATGGGTGTTGTTTGAGTCTTGGGTATTGAAACCTAATTGTCCCTCACTTCACTAGATGATTTACAGGTAATATAACTTAACTAATAATGATATCTCCTTTATGATACTTTAAAACCCATGATATAGGGTTTCTAACCTAATAAAATAATAAAAAAAAAAGGTTGGAATTTTTTAATAAGGAAATAGGTAGAAAAATAGAAACGCAAAAAATTTACACCTAATAGTCAAAAAGGTAGGGCAAGAACTATCATAGTCGTAGTGGAACATGACCATGGAAATAATTCTGATACCACTTGTTAGGAACCTTCTAATTAAAATAAACACATTCACATAAATATTGCAATAAAAGCAGAAATTCATGAAAAAATAGAATATTGCAATATGAAATGTAAATACAAAAATATATTAATCTCACAAATCACAACATAGAATTGTGGGCCTCTTCGAGGGGGAAACCTCCTTCAATAATTTCATTCAATATGCAAAAAAATACATTCATTTATGGACCCTTGTCTTTTAAAGATACACTTCATGCAACCTTAACCTAATGCTCAAGAGTTGGCTTACATGCAAAGTGCCACTCGAGCTAGAATATTATACCAAACAAATAGTTACATTCTTTGTACTAGTTACATGAAATGACACCACTTGTATAGGTGCTCAATTTCCACATACCATTACAAAATATTATAAAATATCTTTAGAATATGGTCCCCATGTTGGAAAGGGGTCATTACATAATAATATGATAATTACATAATAATTTTAGGATGGGTTCCTAACATGTAAAAAGAGAGTTATGCTATGAATATTAGATTTTTAGGTTCTGCTAATGCTAGATGTTTGGATGGAGTACAAAGTTCAATGATACTATAAACAAAGAGTAGGAAAACCAAGTTCACCACCTGCTAGTCTTGCAAGCGATGATTTTACAGGGAATGTCTACAAAGGTGAAAAAAATACCAAAATTGATAGATGATAATATTAATATGAAGATGAAAAAAATTGATTAATTCTTGTAAGCTCTATAATAAAATTTAGAACAAATTTTCTAAAGATGAAAAGCAAGAGGTTAGGATGACAAAATTCATGAAAAATATGCAAAAACTAAGTGTAATGAGTTAAAATAATAATAAATGATCACAATAGGAAAACTCCCTTCTCTTCTATGTAGCCAAAAATATTGTATGTAGGGACTCAATGAATGTGACACCCAAAAATACATCTTTTATCAAGATCCAAGTGCTTGCAGAGAATAACCAATAGAGTTTCACTAGAATGTGTCTCAAAACAAAGTGTCAAAGTCTTGTAGCATAAAAATCTTACCGTATAGAAAATTTGTCATAGAAATTATTCAAACAATTTTTTTTTTGAGTGAAGGGTCAAATTTATATATTCTAAAGAGGGGATAGATGATACAAGGTTGCTAAGTTTATTTAGGGGAGTTTAGCCTAGAAAAGTGAATTCAAATTGGCAAGAAAGTACGATTGTAGAGGTTGGTAAGATAAGATCATGTTGTCAAAAGCAAAAATCATACAAGATTGGAAATATTATTGAGGTGTGGCTATCTTATCCTAGTTGGCTCGAATAGGCATGGTGGCCTAGATTTTGCAAATTCAAGGGAAAAATATTTACTTACAAAAGTTTGCAACCATAAACTTTTCTAGCCAATAATTTTGCATTTTTGACCATTGGAGGGGGGAATTTTAAAATTTTAACCCCTAAAAAATCATTGCCAACTCAAAAAGTTTGCTATTAACAATTTTCTCTTGTGGGAGTTGGCCATCCTCCAAGTTACGTGGCAAGACCTTTTTAGCATATTTATAACATTTAAATAATTACCCTCGATAATAAATTTTTCGAACTCCCAAATCTCTAATCAAATACAAGCCTAAAAATGCTCCTCTTGCTTCTACAAACTGGGACAAGTGGACACCAATATTTTATGCAAAGGCAAGAACCAGATTGCCACTATTATCATGAGTGACCCCCATAGCACCAACTACCCTAGGATACCTTTAGAGGTCCCATAAAAATTCAATTTACACCAACGAACAAAACTCCTGGGATCAGGAGCTGGTGGGAGGTGATCAACATGCTCAAAACCAAGACTCTGCTCAATTAACACTTCATTGGGAATCTGAGACTCCAAAAATTTAGACTCCTTTAAGGCAGTAGAGACATTCTCCACTATTATCCACAGAATATGAGAGCTCAAATGAAATGTCGATGACTCTTTATATTTAAAAACACGAGCATTCCTCTCCTTCCACACACCCCACATCACATGAGGTAAAAGAAATTTCCAAAAACACTTAATTATGGGTGATGAAAAGTGAGAAGCCCACTATAATACACAGTAAATTAATGAATTAGGAAAAACCCAGCTCACTCCAATCCTATAGAGAATGGACATCAAAATTTCTTGAAAGACCCCACAATTAAGAAGTAAGTGCGAAGATGATTACCATGCTTCTTTACACAAATAACACCTGTTAACTAGACACATGCCGTTTTTATGAATATTTTCAATAGTATGAATATTGTTTTGCATAGCCAGCCAAAAAAACATATTGAATTTGGGGGTTAATTTCTTTAACCAGTTGAGTCCATGAGGAAAAAATCCATCCCCTTCCACAAAAAGGAGCTCATAAGCTGATTTGAATGAATATAATCCCGTACTATCAACTTTACAAATCAAACGATCCTCCACATTATCTTACCGTACCATGTAAATATGGAGCTCCTCCATAAGCAAGATCAAGAGTTGGAGATCCGTGGCATTCCTCACCATAGGTGAAGGATTTGTCTAGACAATTCTGCCTCCACGATCTTCAGTAAAATCAACCACTTTCAAAATACCAACAAGCCTAGACCCTTGAATTAAGTCTCTAAAATGAATGTCCTCAATTAGAGGATGATCTCTCAACCAAGCGTCTTCCCAAAAATTCACATTCCTCCCATTACCAAAAATCCATCTATAGTTAATATTGATAAACTCTCAAAATTTTACAAGTCTGTTCCAAAAAGCCAACCTGCCAGAAGGGAAGAAATCATAAATTAAAGAATTAAAATTATACTCAGCTTTCAAAATTTTGCACCACAAAAAATCAACATTAGAGGCTACCTTCCAACCGAGCTTTGCCACAAAAGCCTTGTTCATCCTAGCAACACACTTTAGATTTAAACTGTCATCTTTCTTACTTCTACAAATCTTCTCCCAAGAGACCAAATGAAATTTACCTTTAAGCTCAGGGTCGGCCCAGAGAAAAGCCTTACAAATGCTATCCAACTTTGCTGCCACTTTACTCGAAAGGTGGAACAAGGACAAAAAGTAGATAGGGATGATCTACAAAGTAATTTTAACCAACACCACTTTCCTCGCTTGGCTCAGAAGATACCCCTTCTAGGATGCTAATTTTTGATGAATTCTTTCAACCACCAGAGTCCATAGAGCATATTTGGCACATCCAATAAAAAGAGGAAGAACAAGATAGGAATATGGAAGAGAGGTAATCCAAAAATTTAGAATGTCAGCAATATTTCTTTGGTTAGGCATGCAGAGACTTTGGACTGGTCAGAAAATGTAGAGATGGTTAGACATGCATAGACTTTGTACTGGTAAAAAAATGTAGGATAAAGAGTGCAATTAGCTAATTTGTCGCCTGAACTAGATACAAGCAACAACTTCATTTTCAGTGATTAAACATAGAGTTGAGGACCTTAAAATGGTGTAGGATTGAGATACCAAAGGCTAGAAGATGATGAGAAGTTTCTAGGTGGAATTGGTATGCTATTGGTATGGGGTTCTAAGATCAAGATCACTAGGAAAAAATCTATTGCTTGAACAAGAAGTGTGTAGTAGATTTGCCCTAAATAAAGGAATCCATTGAGAATAAATCCATCACTTGAATAGGGTATAGGTGACTAATTCATCTTGGATAGGAGACTGCAAAAGGGAAGTTAAAATGGAGTGTAGATCATTATTGGAGACACTAATGAAGCCCTATTAGTGCTCTATTCTCCCAGGAGTACCTTGAAATCACCTACAAAAAAGGAATACTTGATAGTGACAATGGGTTAGTCGAGTGCACAATGAAAGCATTAAAAATGAATACACAATGAATAACTTAAAATAGAGAAATACTAATTAGAGATATAAACTTAAAGAAGAAATATTACATAACAAAAGGCACCGAGATGCTTGAAGATAAGTATGCTTTGAGAATGTGGAAAGAACAAAACATCTACCCCAAATTTGAATAATTTTTTGATGCTTGAGAGAATTCATCCATTGCCAAATTCTACCCAAAGGATTTAATTTATAGACAATGGTAGCCACCAAGGAGAGGGGTGAGGTATCAAGCTAGAATGAGTTAGACTGATTGATTGGGCTATTAACTACCTTGATTGGCAATCACAGGGGGTTGATTGGTAGTCAGGGAAGTTGGTTAGAGCTTGATTTCTAGTTAGAGAGATTGATTGGAAGGTAGATTGACTTAACTACCCTGATTGACAATTATCTAGGATGATTGGATATGGAACAAGGAGATAACTACATTTGATAGGTAGTTGTAGGTGGATTAGAACATTGGTTGTGTGCCTAAAATGAATTTGATACCTGTGAATCCATCGACAATAAATTTGTAGCCAGTGAATTCACTTATTTTGATAATTGCAGGTCAAATTCGTTGGAGGATATAAAAATTGGACAAGAATGATAACTTGTGTGAATTCACCAGCCGAGATGGCAAATTCATCATTGGAAAATTTCACTTTGAGGTGGAAAATTCATCAGATGTTGTCTTGGCTACAAAATTTGGGTTTGGAGATATGTAACATAAATGACTTAATCGTTATGACTGTTCGTAATGAAATTGATTATGCTAGGTGACTCAATATTTGGTATCTACATTTTCCCTCTTTTTGATGCATTTAAAAATAATAAATGCATAAAAAATAATTGCAGATATCCCTAGTTTAAAAAAAATGGGTGCTAATATTTGATCGATCAATGTAGGAAAAAACATACAAAAAATCCACTCATGGGATGCAAAAAATACCCAAAGTTTTTATTGGGTAATCTTCAAGCCATTTATTTAAAATAATTAAATCGTCTTGGCCCCATCCTAGGTGCCCCGTTGAGTTTCTGAGGGACCATATATGGTCTTGAAGGAACTCAAATAGGTTGGGCAAAAATAGGGGAAAATAAATGTTTTACCTTGGGGGGTAAAATAGGCAAAGGGTGGGGTAGTAATTTCATTTTTACCGCATTTTGAAGAGGAAAAAGGGCTCTAAAGAAAATGCAAGGATTAGCAAAATAGCACAATAGGGGTGTCCAATTCACCAATTGGAGCTAGTATGGGGTGCAGGCGGTCCAGTTAGAGCCTAGGTATAGGTACAGGTTGATGATAAGGCTCTGTGTAGTGACATCAAGCTTGTTGATTAGGGACGGGGGTGGGGTGAGATAATTACCTAGATGAGATACCAATAAAATCAATTTGTGTGGGTTCCTTTTATATTACATTGATTGTATTAGATCCCCCATCAGGTAGCTTACAATGAGGGCAAGAGTGGTTTGTTGCATATTATTACAGGTTTGGGCATGGGATCATATAGCGATTAGTGGCCATTTGAATTCCTAGTGGACATAGAGGATGCATAGGCTCCAACAAGATTCTAATAGGACCATATATATGAGACAGGCCAAAGGCCCTTTAGAGGGGTTTTGATGGCAACATGACAAATCATTGATGACCTTTAGGTAGAGTAGGTGACATGGAGCCTATGGAGGGAAAACCTAGGGTGGGCAGAGGATGCCTTCTAATTGGCGTGAGTCAGGAGGATTATATGGCTATAAGGAGCCCATAGAGAGTTTGAGTTATATCGACTGGACTAGATTATTCATTAGTTTAGTATTACCTAAGGGATTCATATAATGGGGGAGCTATGGTACCGATGGGTAACTAGGGAGAGGAAGGGGCTTTGGAGACCCTCTAGATCTAGAGAACTTCTAGAAGGAGAATGCAAAAGATCCTCCAATGGTAGACCTTGGAGTAGATGATGTTGGGATGATATCGGGATGCTTATGATGGTATCATTAGATTTTCCCTGAGAGGGTGACTCTTGCACTTCAACAACTAAAAATGGGAATCAAGGCTAATTTTATCGTGCATTACCACCTTTGAGAAACAAGGGAGATACTATGAAAAAGACCAAGGTATGATTTGACTGCTACTAAAGCTTGAGTTATATTTCCTCTTGCTTCAATTCCAAATATTGGGGCACCAATTTATTAGGACTAATTGATTACTAAAGATGAGCAAGATGTTATGGAGAGTAAACTATGATTGGTGGAGAATGAAATTATAAATATTAAAAGTGAGCTTACATCTATGGCTACAATAAGGACAACTGAGAGGGTTAAGTACTGCGCCTAGCTAAAATAGCCCTTAGTAGAGCAAGATGCAACTCAGGTGAAGAGATATTAGATTAGAACCAAGAGGGATCTAAGGTATCAGGAGGTTGCATGGCTAATGCATGAGCACGATGATGCCATAGGAGTTATAAAAGTAGGATTCAAGAGCAACGACATAGTTGTGAGGATCATAGCGAGCCACTTGACCCAAGTAAAGGTTTAGTTGGTCGAGGATTAGACCAACTACTTAGTGTATATGGAGAGGAGTGGCCACTACAAGTCCCTATACCATGTAGTAGTCCATCCAGACCAAAGGCATCCATTCCCTACTAGGACATGATCTCGATACTGCTCCTAAATGAGGTCAGTGACTAGGGCATCTCAATAGTCTATACAATTTGCAACTTGGTCGACTAAGGGTGGATTTGAGAGTTAGCCTAAGATTGTGACTTATCTAGGGATTTTTGGTAGCCATGAGGGGCATGAGAGCACCAATTTTGTTTGTTAGGTACCTTTATGATATGGCTTATTTTGAGTGTACCATTTTGAGTTATTATGGTACACCAAATTAATGATATTATTGATTATTGGTTCGTTGATGGTGTTATAAATACATGTTTGAAAAAAATTGTATTGATTTGATGAGTGAGAAAATGGGTGTTGTAGATTAACATAGTTGTTTTATGATGGATATTATTTGGATTTGTGCTTGTAGAAATGATTTTGGATTTTATTTAATATTTTTAGCAAATTATTTTAATTTGAAAAAAGGTTTGTGTCAAAGAGGTAATATGAGTTTAGAAATTTTTTGAAAAGAATTTTTGCCAAGATGAATATGATTACACAAATGTAGGCTAATTAAGAGGTCTAATATTTATTTAGAATGTTTAGATATTATTGAATATGATTTTGGAAATTTTAATTTTGTTGTGTTAATGTCAAAATCTTGTTTTTGGAATAAATTGATTAGAATTTAGAAATGAATCAATTTCATGATTTGAGGTATATGCTACGTTAGTAGAAGTTTATGAATGCCCTTAGGGTGGTTTTCCTAAGGTTAAGAAAACGAGAAGCATTTTAACTATTTTGTTTGTGAAAATAGGGCTATGATACGAATCCATTTTTGTTTAATGTTAGTGCCCTTTTTTAAGTGAGGTATTTAAAAGGTACAAGAATGTGCTTATTAACGAGCATCAATTTGCAATATTGATTTAAAATTTCCTAACAAACTGATGTTTATTAATTTATATTTTTGTTTCAATAGTCCTTAAGTAGTGGCGTTTTAGCCTAATTAATGGATAAGTGCTTAGGCAACTATGACTAATTGCTCTTACGCAATCTATACCTTTAGAAAATTTATGTCCTTTAAATTTTTTACTTGTTCCTAAGTGGTGGATATTTTATCCTGATTAATGATCAAATGCTTAGATGAGCTATTGGTTTCTTTTAGGTAGTCAATGCCTTTTAATGCTTCAAAAAGTCTATATCCATATGAAGGAAATGCTTTGGAAAATCTATGTCCACATGATAAATGATTTAGATAATTTATGTCCATATGAAATGCTTTAGATAATCTATGTCCATATGATAGATGCTTTGAAAAGTCTATGTCCATATGATAGATTCTTTGGAAAGTCTATATCCATATGATAGATGCTTTGGATAATCTATGTCCATTTGTTTTATAATTTGGATAGTCTATGTTCATAAAATAAGATGTTTTGGACATTCTATGTTCATAAAGTAAGATTTGGATAGTCTATGTCCTTATTGTTTTTGGATAGTCTATGTTTTTATTTGATTATTTATTTTATGTCTTTGTGTCTAATACCCCCATTCATAGGGCTCATTATAATAATTTGGGTTGACTACCGACAACAATGCCTTAATAGGTAATCTTGCAATATGTTGTATAGATGTCATAGGGTAATTGTCACTTGACATGTTTGCAAAATTTTAAGATGTTATATCAATGCTTAAGAAAATAGACCTACCATGTCCATAACATTATTAACCAATAAATAAAAAGGATGAATGTGTCTTAGGTTTCATTGCCTAAGGCCTTTATTAGGGAATGTGAGGAAACAAGGTATATATTGGTTAATGCTTGATTGTTACTAATAGATCCCATTGTGACTAATTTTTCTTTTCTATCATCTATTTTTGTTTAGTTAATTCTATGTAGTGTAGTCTCCTCGATATGCTCAATTTTGTGATGTAATGTTTTGGCATTCAAGATAAATATAAATAGGGTAATATAAGCTAGGGTGTGTGTATTTCCCATAGGCCCTATGTTATACCACAATGACGAATGATAGTGCTCAGACCAATATTTTTGGCCACTGATCAAGGAGGATTCCATGCATACCCTTGAGCACACTACTCATATCTTTAATAGTACATGAGGGTGATATTCTTGGATGTTGTGTTTGGTGCACTATGGAGAATACATGATAAAAAATATTCCTAGGGCTAAAGGTTTCTCCTAATTTTAGGGGGTCTCCTAATACATGAGAGCTCAATTTTGTATATGGGTGTTGTTTGAGTCCTGGGTATTGAAACCTAATTGTCCCTCACTTCACTAGATGTTTTACAGGTAATATAACTTAGCTAATAATAATATCTCCTTTATGATACTTTAAAACCCATGATATATGCTTTCTAACCTATTAAACTAATACAAAAAAAAGGTTGGATTTTTTTAATAAGGAAATAGGTAGAAAAATAAAAACACAAACAATTTACACCTAATAGTCAAAATGGCAGGGCAATAACTATCATAGTCGTAGTGGAACATGGCCATAGAAATAATTATGATACCACTTGTTAGGAACCCTCTAATTAAAATAAACACATTCATATAAATAGTGCAATAAAAGCAAAAATTCATGAAAAAATAGAATATTGCAATATGAAATGTAAATACAAAAATATATTAATCTTACAAATCACAATATAGAATTGTAGGCCTCTTCGAGGGGGCAAACTCCTTCAATAATTTCATTCAATATGCAAAAAATACATTCATTTATGGAACCTTGTCTTTTAAAGATACACTTCATGCAACCCTAACGTAATGCTCAAGAGTTGGCTTACATGCAAAGTGCCACTCGAGCTAGAATCTTCTACCAAACAAATAGTTACATTCTTTGTAATAGTTACATGAAATGACACCCCTTTTCTAGGTGCTCAATTTCCACATACCATTACAAAATATTACAAAATATATTTAATAGGGTCCCCATGTTGGAAAGGGGTCATTACATAATAATATGAGAATTACATAATAATGTTAGGATGGATTCCTAACATGTAAAAAGAGAGTCAAGATATGAATATTAATTTTTTAGGTTTTGCTAATGCTAGATATTTGGATGGAGTACAAAGTTCAATGATCCTATAAACAAAGAGTAGGAAAACCAATAAATTTATAACATTTAAATAATCACCCTCGACAATAAGTTTTTGAATTCCCAAATATCTAATCAAATACAAGCCTAAAAATGCTGATCTTGCTTCGACAAACTGGGACGAGTGGACATCAAGATTTTCTGCAAATGCAAGAACCAGATTGCCACCATTATCATGAATGACCCCCCAGGACCAGTTACCCTGGGATACCTTTAGAGGTCCCATCAAAATGCAAGCGATGATTTTACAAGGAATGTCTACAAAGGTGAAGACAATACCAAAATTGATAGATGATAATATTAATATGAAGATGAAAATATTTGATTAATTCTTGTAAGCCCTATAATAATATTTAGAAAAAAATTTCTAAAGATGAAAAGCAAGAGGTTAGGATGACAAAAATCATGAAAAATATGCAAAAACTAAGTGTAATGAGTTAAAATAACAACAAATGATCACAATTGGAAAACTCCCTTCTCTTCTATGTATCCAACACTCTTGTATGTAAGGACTCAATGAATGCGACACCCAAAAATACGCCTTTTATCAAGATCCAAGTGCTTGAAGAGAATAACCAATAGAGTTTCACTAGAATGTGTCTCAAAACAAAGTGTCAAAGTATTGTAGCATAGAAATCTTACCGCATAGAAAATTCGTCATAGAAATTATTCGAACAATTTTTTTTTGAGTGAAGGGTCAAATTTATATATTGTTAAGGGGGGAGAGATGAGACAAGGTTGCTAAGTTTATTTAGGGGAGTTTAGTCTAGAAAAGTGAATTCAAGTTAGCAAGAAAGTAGGATTGAAGAGGTTGGTAAGATAAGATCATATTGTCAAAAGAAAAAATCATACAAGATTGGAAATATTATTGAGGTGTGGCTATATTATCCTAGTTGGCTCGAATAGGCATGGTGGCCTAGATTTTGCAAATTCAGGGGAAAAATCATTACTTACAAAAGTTTGCAACCACAAAATTTTCTAGCCAATAATTTTGCATTTTTGACCATTGGAGGGGGGAATTTTAAAATTTTAACCCCTAAAAAAAATCATCGCCAACCCAAAAATTTTGTAATTAACAAATTTATCTTGTGGGTGTTGAACTTGTTTTGGAGGCTCAAATTTTTTTGAAGGCTAAAAAAGTCTTGGGAAGGTTTCTATAATTTTATAGAATTGAAGGATGCGACGGGGTGAGAAAAATTGGGTATCTACATTATCCAAAACCATCCATCATTTACAAGTGGAGGGATGATAATTATTTATGATGGTTATTTGATTTTATTGTATATTACCTCTAATAATAAAATAAGGGTTTATAAACACTATTTAGAGGAGAGAAATCTGGTGCTTAGGAGAGCACAATAGTAAATTTTAATGTATTT